>CM047479.1:8510561-9885438 GCA_026122505.1 Aldabrachelys gigantea
GTAAAATCGCTGGCTATCTTCCCCTTCTCCACATCAGCTCCTTGGTCCGCACAATGAGGGAATTTGTTATTTAGGATGGTTTCGTGCACGGCCTGGAAAGGCAGGGCAAGGGTGAGGCACAAACACATCAGATGTTGCAGAACAAAGACTTCAGCCAAGGGACCAGAGGGATCCTGACTACTGGGAGAAAGTTGTGGTCAGAGCAAGAGAGACTGCAAGTGCCAAGCACAGGCGACAAGTACAGGCTAGTTCCTGGAAAGAGATACAGTGCAACTAGAATAATTCACAAGGCCCTCATACTCCACCGACCTGAATTCTGGGGTAGGGCCCCTGCTTGCTGTGACACCTCCAGCAAGAATGGGGCAGTTCTAGCCTCATCAAGCTCTTGTCCCAGTCTCTGCTGACAGAGAAACCCCAGCAAATGTCTTTCTAAAAGAGAATTAAGCTTGTGCCGCACAGCTCGATATGGGCAATCCAGGGAGGGATCTGGCAGGCTCCGCAGCAGCGGAACAGGGGCATAACTGGGCCCAGGAGCCGTGTTCACATGGGTCAGTGTCCAATAATCAGAAGGGGGGGGGGGGGAAGGGGAGGCACTACCGCCTCCCGGGGCGTAGCAATGACTAATGCATGGGGGAGGGGGGCATGGGCAAGGCCAGGGGGGTATCACTAACTAACGCCTATCGGGGGGATGGGCCGGGGCAGGGGGTACGACCAACTAACACCTCCCGGGGGGGCCGGGCCAGGCGGGGGGGGAGGCTCCTAGGGGGGGCAGGCCGGGCCGGGGGGCGGGTATCACCAACTAACACCTCCCCAGGGGGCCGGGGGGGGGAAGGCTCCCGGGGTTGTGGGGCCAGGTGTGTGTGGGGGTACCACCAACTAACACCTCCTGGGCTGGCCGGGGGAAGGCTCCTGGGGGGGGCAGGCCAGGGGGTGCTTTCGGGCTAGGTGTGGAGGAGGGATTGTACCATCAAATTAACACCTCCCGGGGGGTGGGGCCAGGTGGGGGGAAGGCTCCCGGGGGGAGTGAGCCAGGTGTGTGGGGGCGTACCACCAACTAACACCTCCCAGGGGGGCGGGGCGGGGCAGGGCAGGGCAGGGCAGGGCCGGGGGGGGGGGGGGTACCACCAAACTAACACCCTCCCCGGGGGGCAGGGGGGAAGGCTCCTGGGGGTGTGGGCCAGGTGTGTGGGGGGGGGTACCACCAACTAACACCTCCCTGGGGGGCGGGGCAGGGCAGGGCAGGGCCGGGGGGGGGTACCACCAACTAACACCTCCCCAGGGGGCCGGGGGGGGGAAGGCTCCTGGGGGTGTGGGCCAGGTGTGTGGGGGGGGGGTACCACCAACTAACACCTCCCGGGCTGGCCGGGGGAAGGCTCCTGGGGGGGGCAGGCCGGGGGGTGCTTTCGGGCCAGGTGTGGAGGAGGGGTTGTACCATCAATTAACACCTCCCGGAGGGCAGGGCAGGGCAGGGCAGGGCCGGGCCAGGCGGGGGGGGGGGGGGGGGGAGGGGGGGTACCTCCAAGAAACACCCCCCGGGGGGCGGGGGGAAGGCTCCCGGGGGTGTGGGCCAGGTGTGTGTGGGGGGGTACCACCAACTAACACCTCCCGGGCTGGCCGGGGGAAGGCTTCTGAGGGGGCAGGCCAGGGGGGTGCTTTCGGGCCAGGTGTGGAGGAGGGGTTGTACCATCAATTAACACCTCCCGGAGGGCAGGGCCGGGCCAGGGCCGGGGGGGGGGAGGGGGGGGTACCACCAAGAAACACCTCCCCGGGGGGGGCGGGGGGGAAGGTTCCCCGGGGGTGTGGGCCAGGTGTGGGGGGGGGCACCACTAACTAACACCTTCCGGAGGGCAGGGCCGGGGGGGTACCACCAACAAACACCTCCCGGGGGGCGAGGGGAAGGCTCCCGGGGGTGTGGGCCAGGTGGGGGGGGGGGTACCACCAACCAAAACCTCCCAGGGGGTGGGGGGAAGGCTCCCGGGGGTGTGGGCCAGGTGGGGGGGGGTAGGACCAACCAGCACCTCCCAGGGGGGCGGGGGGGAAGGCTCCCAGGGGTCTGGGCCAGGTGGGGGAGGGTACCACCAACAAACACCTCCCGGGGGGCAGGGGAAAGGCTCCCAGGGGTCTGGGCCAGGTGTGTGGGGGGGTACCACCAACTAACACCTCCCGGAGGGCAGGGCAGGGCAGGGCCGGGGGGGGGGGTACCACCAACTAACACCTCCCGGGGGGCGGGGCCAGGTGGGGGGAAGGCTCCCGGGGGAGTGAGCCAGGTGGGGGGGGGGGGGTACCACCAACTAACACCTCCGGGGGGCAGGGGAAGGCTCCCGGGGGGAGTGAGCCAGGTGTGGGGGGGGGGGTACCACCAACTAACACCTCCCGGAGGCAGGGCCAGGAGGGTACCACCAACAAACACCTCCCGGGGGGCGAGGGGGAAGGCTCCCGGGGGTGTGGGCCAGGTTGGGGGGGGGTGGGTACCACCAACCAACACCTCCCGGGGGGGCGGGGGGAAGGCTCCCGGGGGGTGTGGGGCCAGGTGGGGGGGGGGTACCACCAACCAACACCTCCTGGGGGGCGGGGGGAAGGCTCCCAGGGGTGCGGGCCAGGTGGGGGGGGGGGGTACCACCAACCAACACCTCCCGGGGGGCAGGGGAAGGCTCCCAGGGGTCTGGGCCAGGTGTGTGGGGGGGGTACCACCAACAAACACCTCCCGGGGGGGCGGGGGGAAGGCTCCCGGGGGAGTGAGTCAGGTGGGGGGGTGGTACCACCAACTAACACCTCCCAGGGGGCGGGGCCAGGCGGGGGGGAAGGCTCCCGGGGGGAGTGAGCCAGGTGGGGGGGGGGGGGTACCACCAACTAACACCTCCCGGGGGGCGGGGGCGTGGGTACCACCAACTAACACCTCCCAGGGGGCGGGGCCAGGCGGGGGGAAGGCTCCGGGGGAGTGAGCCGGGGGGGGGGGGGGGGGGGGGTACCACCAACTAACACCTCCCGGGGGGCAGGGGGAGGCTCCCGAGGGAGTGAGGCCAGGTGGGGGGGGGGGGGTACCACCAACTAACACCTCCCGGGGGGCGGGGGGAGGCTCCAGGGGCTTTGCCAGCGGGCGGGGCGCAGCGGCTGGAGCCGGCGTGGAGCGGGGAGCTGAGCGGGGACCCGAGCGGGGGACCCCCCCCCCGCTCACCTCGAGCACCAGCGGGGTGGGCCACGGCGTCCGGCTTCAGCACGGCCCAGCGTGAGCTGCAGCGGCCGCGCGGAGCGCACCACAGCACCCATGGCGCTCGCGGCCGCGCAGCGCGTGCACGGGGCGGCGGGGGGGCGCGCGGGGCCTCGGGCGCGTCGCCATGGTGACAGGGGGTGGTGCAGTGCCTAGATCGGGAGCGGGGGCTCGGGGCCCGGGTCTGCCCTGCGAGGGCAGGTTACGGCGCCCCCTTGGTGTCCAGGCCCAACCTCCACTATCTCGCTCAGCGGCTCAGGCGCTCCGTGGACAGCCTGGGCCGCGAGGTCCTTTAGGCGCGTGGGGGGCAGCCCGGGGCCTCGTGCCACCGCGTCGCGTAGCAGCGCGGACGCCGGCTGGACCAACCGGTGAGTGTCGGGCCTGGGCTCTGCGGAGACGGGGCAGCCTGGGCAGAGTGGGGAGCTGCCCCCCCGTGGGTGGTGACAGGCAGGGGTGGCCAGGAGCTGCCCCCGGGGGGGGGGGGGTGACAGGCGGGGAGCTGCCCCCGGGGGGGGGGGTGGGGGTGACAGGCGGGGTAGCCAGGAGCTGTCCCCGGGGGGGGAGGGGGTGGTAGGTGGGGAGCTGTTCCCCAGGGGGGGGGTGACAGGCAGGGTAGCCAGGAGCTGTTCCTGGGGGGAGGGGTGGTAGGTGGGGGAGCTGTTCCCCAGGGGGGGTGACAGGCAGGGTAGCCAGGAGCTGTTCCTGGGGGGAGGGGTGGTAGGTTGGGGAGCTGCCCCCCAGGGGGGGTGACAGGCAGGGTAGCCAGGAGCTGTTCCTGGGGGGGGAAGGGTGATGGGGGGTAGCCAGGAGCTGTCCCCGGGGGGGGAGGGGTGGTAGGTGGGGAGCTGTTCCCCAGGGGGGTGACAGGCAGGGTAGCCAGGAGCTGTTCCTGGGGGGGAGGGGGTGGTAGGTGGGGAGCTGCCCCCGAGGGGGGTGACAGGCAGGGTAGCCAGGAGCTGTTCCTGGGGGGGGGAGGGGTGATAGGTGGGGAGCTGTTCCCAGGGGGGGTGACAGGCAGGGTAGCCAGGAGCTGTTCCTAGGGGAGGGGTGGGGTGATAGGTGGGGAGCTGCCCCCCGGGGGGTGGAGGGGCGGTAGGTGGGGAGCTGCCCCCGGGGGGGGGGTGACAGATGGGGTAGCCAGGAGCTGTCCCCGGGGGGGGAGGGGGTGGTAGGTGGGGAGCTGCCCCCCAGGGGGGGTGACAGGCAGGGTAGCCAGGAGCTGTTCCTAGAGGTGGGAGGGGGTGATAGGTGGGGGAGCTGTTCCCGGGGGAGGAGAGGTGATGGCGGGTAGCCAGGAGCTGTTCCTGGTGGGGAGGGGTGGTAGGTGGGGAGCTGCTCTCTGGGGGGGGGTGACAGACAGGGTAGCCAGGAGGCTGTCCCCGGGGGGGGGGAGGGGTGGTACGTGGGGAGCTGCCCCCCAGGGGGGGTGACAGGCGGGGTGGTCAGGAGCTGTCCCCGGGGGAAGGGGTGGGGTGATGGGTGGGGAGTTGTTCCCAGGGGTGGGAGGGGTGATGGGTGGGGAGCTGTCCCCGGGTGGGGGGAGGGATGATAGATGGAGTAGCCAGGAGCTGTCCCTGGAGATGGGGAGCTGTCCTGGGAGGGAAGTGGGGAGAGGTGGGGTAGCCAGGAGCTGTCCCCGAGGGATAGGAGTGGGGAGCTGTCCCCCCCAGTGGGGCAGGGGGAGGGGTGATAGGTGGGGAGCTGCCCCCGGGGGGAGGGGAGAGGAGCTGTCCCCCGGGGTGGGAGGAGTGATAGATGCAGTAGCCAGGAGCTGTCCCCAGGCGGGGAGTGGGAGGGGGTGATAGGTAGGGTAGCCAGGAGCCTGTCCCCGGGGGAAGGGTGGGGAGCTGCCCCTGGGGGGGGGGAGGGGGTGACAGGTGGGGAGCTGCCCCCAGGAGGGATGGGGAGACCAAGGAGTTGTCGATGGTGTCAGGAGGCTCTGGATGAATTGGTTGCCTTTCCATTCCATTCTGGTTAGGTGTCTCCACCAAAGGGCTGGCGTCTGATCCAGCACAGTGGTTCCATTTATCGCAGGGGGCTGGCAAACTTTTTGGCCCAAGGGCCGCATTGGGTTTGTATGGAGGGCCAGTTAGGGGAGGCACAGCCATGTGTGGCCCGGCCCCTATGTCTCCCTGCTTCTTGCCCCCTAGATGCCCCCTCCCAGGACTCCTGCCCCACCCAACCCCCCCGTTCCCTGATGGCCCGGACCCCTGCCCCATCCACCTATCTCAATCCCTGTCCCCTGACCGCCCCTGGAACCCCTACCCCAGACTGCCCCCCCATCCAACTCCCCCTCTCATTCCTGAATGCCCCCCAGAACCCCTGCCCCATCCACCCACCCTCATCTCCCTGACAACCCCCAGAACCACTACCCCCCGCTGCCCCATCCAACCTCCCCCTTCCTGACTGCTCCCTGGGACCCCTGCACCCATTCAACCCCCCTTTTATTCACACCGCCACCCTCTGACCACCACCCCAAACTCCCCCTGCCTTCTATCCAACCCCTCCTGTTCCTTTCCCCCTTACCGCGCTGCCTACAGCACCCGTGGCTGGTGGCGTGGTTGTGGCTGAAGCCAGGCCAAGCCACTGCGCAGCACAGAGCACTGGGTCAGGCTGCGGCTCTGCAGCTGCGCTGCTCGGCCATCCAGAGCATTGTGCCAGCGGTGCAGTGCACTGAGCCTGCGGGGGAGAGGAACAGCAGGGGAGGGGATGGGGGGCTAGCCTCCTGGGCCAGGAGCTCAGGGGGCCGGGCAGGAGGGTCCTGCGGGCCATAGTTTGCCCACCTCTGGTTTATTGTAAACTGCTCTTTGACGGCTAGGAAGGAGACTGTAACACTAGTAGCTTATCCTAGCTCTTTCTGAGAGGCTCAGAAAAGTAAAATCTTCCCCTTGGTCCTAGGAGAGGTGGCTTCTGTGCAGCTAGGGTGGAGGCAGCATGGCTAGAGATGCACCAGGGAGAGATTCGTGTGAGGAGCTGGACCAGACGAAGTATGATGCAGATGAGAACGTGAAGATTATCTGTCTGGGGGACAGCGCTGTGGGGAAATCCAAGTAAGTAACTGGCCCTTATTGCACATGCCAGGAAGGCTCTCAGCAACATACAAGCTTGGCACTCCTCAACCAGTGTCTGGTCTCTCCCTCTCCCCTGCACAAAGCAGCAGCTCTAGTTATTGTTGTTACCTACACAGTGGGTGTATTAGCTTTGTCTGAGGCCAAGAGAGAGGGCTGAATATGTAGGAGTGGGGTGCCTATCTGTATCCGGTGATGAGGAGAAAGAAGATAATAAGATGATCTGGTAAGGACTAATGGGGCCTGTGTCATTTCTCTACTTGCAGGTTAATGGAAAGGTTTCTCCTGGATGGATTGTATCCTTTGGGTTCTTTCAGACCTCACCGCTGTTTTATTTTTGTTCTTGGGCCCAGGAGGGTACATGAGGGGGAAATGGTCTGTTTGAGGCCTATTTGTTTAACCATGTTCTTCCAGTCAGGGGCTCTCATTCCATCTTCACCAGAGTTCTGTTTCCTGGCTTTCCCTGCCTGATCTAGACTCTCTTTATACTACATTGATGAGCTAGCTAAATCCACACAGCACTTGGGAACTTATAACTTCTGTTCCTCCTAAGAAGGTCTCCTCCCCGCCAGCCCCACCCCAACTACAGTATTTTCTTTAGAATTCCTTTTCTGAGCACTGCAGTGCTAGCAGCTGGTCCCTGTGAGGTGGTATAGGACTGTCATGGGCACTTCAACTACAGCTCCTACTCCCTCCCTTAGGGCTTGTACACGGTAGCACTTACTTCAATATAACTTATGTCGCTCAGCAGTGTGGAAAAGCCTTCCCCTCGCCAAGCGATGTAAGTTACACTGGCCTAAGCGCCAGTGTGAACCGTGCTATGTCGGTGGGAGACGCTCTCTCGCCAACATAGCTACCGCCACTCGGGGAGTGTGTAGTAATTATGCCAATGGGAGCGCTCTCTCCCAGAAGCATAGAGCGTCTGCCCTAGCAGCACTACAATGGTG
This sequence comes from Aldabrachelys gigantea, assembly GCA_026122505.1. NCBI lineage: Eukaryota > Metazoa > Chordata > Testudines > Testudinidae > Aldabrachelys > Aldabrachelys gigantea. The sequence continues at coordinate 8,517,785 of CM047479.1, forward strand.
CAGCTGCCTCAGTACAGCTGGGCGGCTGTATTGATTCTAGTGTAGGCTAGTTTGGGATTGAAACTCTGAGGCAAATTTGAGTGAATATCTTGGCTGTGCTACACCCTGCAGAGGAGCAGCTTGGTGACCCAGCTGCTGACTGCTTGCCCTGGCCCCCCTCAAGCAAGTTCCCCTCACAGGTGCTCTACTGAACATGAGATTGGGTGTCTGGATAAGGACTCACTTTTCAGCTCCTTAACCTATGCACAGCCGACCCCAGCAGCTCTCTACGTTTGCCTTGACACTCTACAAATACACAACCAATGTGGATGAGAAGAATATCCTTGTGGGTAAGCATCCTACTCCTAGAAGATGAGACACCTATCCCCCCTTGTGGGTGCTGGATGCAGCTGCGGGAAATCCCTGCTATGGCATCGCTAAAGGATCTCTGTTGATTCAAGGAATTCCTGTGCATCTCAGTTGGGTGTAAACTAAACCCAAATAAGGGCAATGGCATTGTCCATGGTATCAGTGTCACTGTTGACCATATTTGTAGAAACACTTGTGCTATTTTTAGTTATACTTTTCATGTCTGACTGTGCTTGGGGCTATATAGGATGCAAAGACAGTGCCTGCTTGAGAAGCTTACAATCTCAAAGGCTGCATTAAGGAAGACAGATCACACTGGGAAATTGAGATGAGGGAATGACCTTTGTTATTGCTGTGAACTCCCAGTTTTGGGATACTGCAGAAGAAATGAGTCTAAGAGGGATTTGAATGAGAACTTGGTGAGCACAGATTGGGAGATCAATTTTGCACCTGAGGAGTATGAAGAAGGCCCAGAGACAGAAGTGTGAGAAGGAATGAAAAGATCATTGAGGCTAGTACCATTGCTGGAGTGGAAGGGGTATGAGGGGCATGTTAACGGAAAAGTATTGTGATGTAGGCAGGTGTGCAGTGATGCAGGGACGTTGGAGGCAAGACCAACGAATTAAATTTAATGCAGTTGCAAAGAGGGAGCCAGTAGAGGGACCAAAAGGGGTGAGAGGTCAGCTTGACAGACACGCAAGTTAATGTTATGGGCTGTATTTTGGATGGACCGAAGGGGCATGATGAAAGAATCACAGAAGCCACTGAGGATAATGGCTGCTGTAATCAGGATGGGAGGTGATTGAAGCCTGGACAGGTGTTCTAGCTTTTGGGACCAAAAAGAAGAGCTGGATTTTTAATATATTGTACATGAAAAAGCAGTGAGATTTGGATGAGATGGGAGGAAGAGAGGGAGAGATCAGTAAGGCGTGGGCCCACAGGATGGCGGTGCTATCATCAGAAGTGGGAAATGTTACTAATGTGCTTCTCCAGGGGGGCAGGAACTGTGTGAGAACCTGAGAATAAGGTTACAAATGACTCACTGTTCTGTCCTATTTTGGTCTGTGTCATGGCAGTGAGGCTAGTGGCACTTCAGTCCTCTTTCTGATCTCTCTGACTCCAAAGTGTTTGGTCTCTTGAGGTGGAATCCAATGATTCTTCTGTTCTTAGATGGTATCTTGGTTTACTGACCCATGAATACCAAAAGCTTATCACCTGCTGGCCAGACTCAGTTTCAGGAACCTGTTAGCTTCCTACTTTCAGGATCCTGTGAAAAGCAATACTGACCAACAGCTTTCTCAAAACCGATTGTTTTGATTTAGCAGTTGGAATGAAGTACAGCATATACCACTTATCAGCAACCTCTCATTTCCCAGCAAGAAGTTGCTATTATCCAGAAGTTGCCGATAACCAAAAGGCAGGTTTTTGGGGCTACAGCCAGGAATGAAGTGCTGGGACATGCTGAGCCTAGGCCCCCAGTGCCAGGCCAAGATGCAACCCTGAGAGCGCCAGGAGAGGCACCATGCAGGCCCCTAGCATTCTTACTCACCCTGGAAAGCATCTGGACCGCAACTCACATCCCAGCTGCTGCCCTGTCTATAGCTCCCCCTCCCAGCCTGCAGCACCACTGGAGAGGAGACTGTAGGGGTAGTCTTTGGACAGGGCAGCACTGGGGAGAGGCGGGCAGCAGCCCAGGTGCTGGGGCTTTCCACGGGGAACAGAGATGCTGCGGGCTTGTGGGGCTGAACTGTACCTCTTCCTGCATTCTCCGTCTCCCTGGGTTTTTCATATCCCAGTGCTTCCATACCTGGCTGCAGCCCCCAAAACCTGCCTACTACTGGGTCTTTCCATGGAGAATGGGGGTACAGAGCCCAGGCCCCCAGGGCAGGGCACAGCCCAGATAACGCAAGAAGAAGTACTGTGCAGCCCCATGGACCCCCAACATCCCTGCCCCCAGTGGAAGGCCCTGGCATTCGGGCTACAGCCCATCTCCATGCTGCTGCCCTCTCTGCAGTCTACCCTCCCAGCCTCTCCTCCCACTTTGCAGTGCTGGGACTCCTGTGTTATCTCCTGTGTGGCTGCTGGATCCCCACCCATGGGGGAAGCTCCATGTCAAAGAAGAAAAGTTGCCAGTTAGCATCATGACAGTTGCAAATATCTGAGTCTAGTTAACTTTATAATTGATGGGATAGGATCAGCTTCCAGCAAAATGTTGCTAATAACCGAAAATTGTCAGTATCAGGATTGTTAATAGATTCATAGATTCATAGACTCTAGGACTGGAAGGGACCTCGAGAGGTCATCGAGTCCAGTCCCCTGCCCTCATGGCAGGACCAAATACTGTCTAGACCATCCCTGATAGACATTTATCTAACCTACTCTTAAATATCTCCAGAGATGGAGATTCCACAACCTCCCTAGGCAACCCATTCTGGTGTTTAACCACTCTGACAGTTAGGAACTTTTTCCTAATGTCCAACCTAGATCTCCCTGGCTGTAGTTTAAGCCCATTGCTTCTTGTTCTATCATTAGAGGCTAAGGTGAACAAGTTTTCTCCCTCCTCCTGATGACGCCCTTTTAGATACCTGAAAACTGATATCATGTCCCCTCTCAGTCTTCTCTTTCCCAAACTAAACAAACCCAATTCTTTCAGCCTTTCTTCATAGGTCATGTTCTCAAGACCTTTAATCATTCTTGATGCTCTTCTCTGGACCCTCTCCAATTTCTTCACATCTTTCTTGAAATGCGGTGCCCAGAACTGGACACAAGACTCCAGTTGAGGCCTAACCAGCGCAGAGTAGAGTGGAAGAATGACTTCTCGTGTCTTGTTTACAACACACCTGTTAATGCATCCCAGAATCACGTTTGCTTTTTTTGCAACAGTATCACACTGTTGACTCATATTTAGCTTGTGGTCCACTATGACCCCTAGATCTCTTTCTGCCATACTCCTTCCTAGACAGTCTCTTCCCAGTCTGTATGTGTGAAACTGATTGTTCCTTCCTAAGTGGAGCACTTTGCATTTGTATGTACTGTATTAGAGAAAAAGGGATTTTTAAAACAGCAAAGAGCCTACACATTACACATATAGTCTCATTGATAATAATCATCATCCCCAGAAGGGACCATCGCAGTCATCTAGTCTGGCCTCCGATATAGTACAGGCCACAGAACTCCCACCCTGCAAAAAAATTCCTAGAACAGATCTCTTAGAAAAATATCCAATCTTGATTTTAAAATTGCCAGTGATGGAGAATCCATCATAGCCCTTGATAAATTATTCCAGTGATTAATTACTCTTATAATTAAAAATGTACGCTTTATTTCCAGTCTGAATTTGTCTAGCTTCAACTTCCAGCCACTGGATCATGTTAGACCTTTTTCTTCTGGGTTGAAGAGCCTATTAAGTATTTGTTCCCTACATAGGTGCTTATAGACTGTAATCAAGTCACCTTTTCACCTCCTTTTAGTTGAGTCTGTCATTTTAAGGCATGTTTTCCCATCTTTTAATCATTCTCATGGTTCTTTTCTGAATATTCTCCAATTCACCAACATCCTTCTTGAATTGTAAACACCAGAAATGAACACAGTACTCTAGCATCCCAGGATCTCTTTAGCTCTTTTGGACACAGTGTTGTACCTGGAGCTCATGTTCAGCTCATTATCCACCAAGAACCTCAAATCTGTTTCAGAATCACTTCCTTCCAGGCTAGAGTCTCCCATCCTGTGAGTATGGCCTACTGTCTTTGTTCCCAGATGTATACATTTACATTTGGGCATATTAAAACTCATATTGTTTGGTTACACACACTTTACTAAGCAATCTAGATTGTTCTGCATCAGTGACCTGTCCTCTTAATTATTTACCACTGCACCAATTTTTGTGTCATTTGCAAATTTTATCAACGATGATTTTGTTTTCTTTCAGGTCATTGATAAGATGTAAAATAGTGTAGGGCCAGAGGCATGAATGGCAAGAAGGAGGGAGAGATTGGGGCCGGGGAGGCGGGGGGGATGTATGTGAGTAGCCATAGCAATGGGTGTGATGGTGGGAATGTTGGAGTAGTGTCCAAACTGTTTGAGGGTAGGAGAGGTGGAGCAGGGGAGTCTGAGCAGTTGGATGTAATATGGAGAGGTTAGAACTGGGGGAGGGTGTTGGTACAATGCAGGAAAGAATGGAGTGGAAAGGAGGGGGTTGGAGCTGTGCAGTGGGGAAGTTAGTGAAGCTACACTTGCTCCCCTTCCTCTTACACTTCACAGCAGAGTCTTAGTCTGTGAGGCATTCAGTAGTTCGGGACCTGGCTACTTCAGAGACCACCTTATCCTCCATGGCTCTGCAGCCACAGAGACAATGCAGCTGGACAGAACCACAGTTAGGCTGCCCATTGAGGATGACAGCCAGGATTCTGGCATGGAGAATGCTCTACGGACCACCTTGCTAAAAAGATCACACTGCCATTGTTGAGATCACCCCTGATCTGTATAGATTTGGATCCCACAATCATCCCAGTACTATCTGCGTACTTCTCACCCTATTTTCCTCAGCTTTCGCACCCATGCCTTGCCTTGCTAGTCTGCATTTTTTAAAATCCAGTTTACACAGAACTTTTTGCGCTACTGTATTTACACCAGTGCCAACTGTCTCTGCTGGGACAGTGTACAGGCATAGCTAAACCCCATGTATCACTAGAGCCTATGTTTGTAAACCGGTCAAGGAATGTCTCAGCCTGCTATAGCAAAGGCTTGTGTCAGTCGGCATATAGGAGAGGGCGGGTTGTGAGGGGCTTGGAAGTTCTTTCCTGTCATGGCATGCTGAACTTGCTGGTTTGTGCCTTTCAGACTTCTGGGACACAGCCGGACAGGAGAGATTCCAGAGTATGCATGCATCCTATTACCACAAGGCCCATGCTTGTATCATGGTAAGGGCATTCTTCTGGCTTTCACTCTGTGTGTGTAAAGGATTCCTGGCTGGTAACAGAACCTGTTTGGTATGCATCCTACACATTACCTTTAATAATGCTACCCTGAGTACAGCCTCTTAAGGCCAGAGTAGCTGAACTGGAGGAGCTAAGGGAGACAGAGAGGTACACAGAGGAGATTCTCCAGGACACAGCAGAGCGGTCCCACCCCCGCCCTCTGTGCTGCCGAGGAATATGAAAATCTTGGGGAAGGAGAACATCAAACTGGAGCAGATGAAAACAATCCCATAGTTGGGCCCCTCCTTTCAGATGATGCCATGGTATCTTCTCACACTGAGGATATCTCTCCAAGGGAGGGGACCCCAGTTATTGGAAGAGACTGGTAATAGTAATGGGGGATTCGATTATTAGAAATATAGATAGTTGGGTTTGCGATGACCAGGAGAACTGCATAGTAAATTGCATGCTGGGTGTGAAAGTTGCAGATCTTTCAAGACATCTAGACAGACTTATGGGCAGTGCTAGGGAGGAGCTGGTGGTCATGGTTGATGTGGGTACCAATGACTTAGGGGAAGGTAGGCAAAAGGTTCTGGAGGTCACATTTAGGCTGCTAGGTAAGAGAGAAAAGTCTAGGACTTCCATTGTTTGATATGCTTCCAGTTCCAGGCAGAGAGCCAGGTAGACAGGCATCACTGCAGGGTCTCAATGCATGAATCAGACAGTGATGTAGAAATGAGGGGGTTAGATTTATTAGGAACTGTGGAACCTTTTAGGAAAGGAGGAGCCTATATGGAAAGGATGGGCTCACCCTAAATCAAAATGGAACCAGATTGCTGGCACTTAAAATTAAAAAGGTCGTAGAGGAATTTTTAAACAAAGGGCTGAGGAAAGCTGAAAGGTGCGGAGGAGAACATGGTGCAGACAGAGACATTCCTTAGGGGAGGATCTATTAATGGGAGTTCTCTGTGTCCTAGGAAAGAAGTTGATAAAGTACAGGTAGAAGCTTAAGAGAAACAGTCAAATGAAAGAGAGTCCCACTCGGTTACATCACACGGAGGCACACAATTAAATATTGACAAATTTTATAAGTGCCTATAGACAAATGAAAGAAGTCTAAATACTAAAATGAGTGAACTTGAGTGCCTGGTATTAAGTGAGGATATTGATATCACAGATACTTGAGGGAATGATGATAATCAATGGGACAAGGTACAAAATATAAAGGAATGGGCCGAGTAGGTCAGGCTGGTTGGGGAGTGGCACTATATGTGAAAGAAAGCACAGAGTCAAATGCAGTAAAAGTCACAAATGAATCAAACCGCCATAGAATTTCTGTGGATAGTAATTCCATGCTTGAATAGTAAGAGTATAGCAGTAGGAATATACTGCCGATCGCCTGACCACAGTGGTGATGGTGATTATAAAATGCTCAGGGACATTAGAGAGGCTATAAAAACTGAAAAGTTAATAATAGGATATTTTAACTATCCCCATATTGACATGTCACCTCAGGATGAGATGCAGAAATAACATTTTTAGACACTATGAATGACTGCTTCTTGGAGCAGCTGGTCCTGGAACCCACAAAGGCAGAGCCAATTCTCTATTTAGTGGCGCACAGGATCTGGCCCAATGGGTATATATAGCTAAACCACTCAGTAATAGTGACCATAATGTATTGAAAATTAACATCCTTGCGTGGGGTGAAATACCAAAGAAGCCCACCTCTGTAGTATTTAACTTCAGAAAGGGGAACTACACAAAAATGAGGAAGCTAGTTAAACAGAAATTAAAAGGAAAGTCGCAAGAGTGAAATGCCTGCAAGCTGCATGGAACATTTTAAATAACACCATAATAGAGGCTCAAATTAAATGTATACCCCAAATAAAAAAATAGTAAGAGGACCAAAAAAAATGGCACACAGCTAAACAACAGAGTAAAAGAAGCGGTTAGAGGCAAAAAGCCTTTCTTTAAAAATTTGAAGTCCAGTCCTACTAAGAAAATAGAAAGGAGCATAAACTCTGGCAAGTCAAGTATAAAAGTATAATTACGCAGGCCGAAAAAGAATTTGAGGACCAACTAGCAAAAGACTTAAAAGTATTTTTTGCTGCAGTTTTTAAGGACCTCCAAAGTAGGAAGTCTGTCAAACAATCAGTGGGGCCACTTGACAATCAAGATGCTAAAGGAGCACTCAAGGAAGACAAGGCCATTGCAGAGAAGCTAAATGAATTCTTTGCATCTGTCTTCACAACAGATGATGTAGAGGAGATTCCCATACCTGCACCATTCTTTTTAGATGACAAATCTGAGGAACTGTCCCAGACTGAGGTGTTGAGAGAGGAGGTTTTGGCACAAATTGATAAACAGTAGTAGTAAGTCACCAGGACCACATGGGATTCACCGAAGAGTTCTAAAGGAATTCAAATAAGAAATTGCAGATCTAATAACTGTGGAATGTAACCTATTGCTTAAATCAGCCTCTGTACCAGATGACTGGACGATAGCTCCAGGAGCAATCCGAGCAATTACAGGCCAGTAATCCTAACTTCAGTACTAAGCAAATTGGTTGCAACTATAGTAAAGAACAGAATTATCAGACACATAGATAAAGATGGTTTGGGGAACAGTCAACATGGCTTTTGTAAAGGGAAATTGTGCCTTACCAATTTATTAGAATTCTTTGTGGAGGTCAACAAACTTGTAAACAAGGGTGATCTGGCTGATACAGTGTACTTGGACTTTCAGAAAGCCTTTGATAAGGTCCTCCACCAAAGGCTCTTAAGCAAAATAAGCTGTCAGGGTATGAGGGAAGGTCCTCTCATGGATCAGGGACTGATTAAAAGACAGGAAATAAAGGATAGAAATAAATAACCAGTTTTCACAGTAGAGACAGGTAAATAGTGGGGTTCTCCAGAGATCTGTACTGGGGCCAGTGCTGTTCAATATGTTCATAAATGATCTGGGAAAAGGAGTAAACAGTGAGGTGGCAGAGTTTACAGGTGATACAAAATTATTCAAGCTAGTTAAGTTCAATGCAGACTGCCACAACTTACAAAGGGACTTCACAAAACTGGATGACTGGGCAACAAAGTGGCAGATGAAATTCAGTGTTGATAAATGCAAAGTAGGGAACACTGGAAAACAACTGTACATCCCAAAGGATGGGGTCTAAATTAGCTGTTACCACTCCAGAAAGGTCCTGGAGTCAAGGTGGATCATTCTCTGAAAACATCTGCTCAGTGGGCAACGTCAGTCGAAAAAGCGACAGGCTCATTAGGAGGGGGATAGATAATAAGATGGAAAATATCATAATGCCACTATATAAGTCATGTTGTGCCCACACCTAGAATACTGTGTGCCATTTAGGTCGCTCCCATCTCAAAAAAGATATGTTAGAATTGGAAAAGATACAGAGAGAGGCAACAAAATGATTACGGGTATGGAACAGCTTCCAGATGAGGAGAAATTAAAAAGACTGGGACTGTTCAGGTTGGAAAAGAGACAACTAAGTGGGGATATAATAGATGTTAATAAAATCATGACTGGTGTGGAGAAAGTGAATAAGGAAGTGTTATTTACCCCCTTCACATAACACATGAACCAGGCATCACCCGATGAAACTAATAGGCAGCAGACTGAAAACAAACAAAAGGATGTACTTCTTCACCCATTGCACAGTTAACCTGAGGAACTCACTGCCAGGGGATGTTGTGAAGGCCAAAATTATAACTTGGTTCAAAAAATAATTAGATAAGTTCATGGAAGATAGGTTCATCAGTGGCTATTAGCCAAGATTATCAAAGATGCAACCCCATCCTCTGGTATCCCTAAGCCCTTAACTGCCAGATGCTAGAACTGGACAACAGGGGATGGCTCGATAATTACCTTGTTCTTTTCATTCCCTCTGAAGCGTCTGGTACTGGCCACTGTCAGAAGACAAGTTACTGAGTTAGATCAGTGGTTCCCAAACTGGGGTTTGTGAACAAATGTTACAGGGGGTTCTCGGGGAAAAATTCCCTAATGGTGGTCAGAGCTGTTCCTAGGGACCCCGGGCAGCATGGGGCCAGCAGCACAGAGCCCCTGGACTTCCAAGAGCTAAGCAGATCAAAGCAAGCGTATCTATCACACTGAGGAGATTTAAACTTCAAGATTCCTTATAAGAAATGGAAAGGGAGGTGGATAGTTTTTGTTGTTTTTAAAATTAAATAGGCAGCTAGTGTTGTTTTTAAAATTATTATGAAGAACAAATTTAAGCTTTGTTGTAATGTGTCTTGTTTGCCTGGACTGTTTAAGACCTGAATGCTTGTGTCGGAGGAACTCTTTGAGTTGGCTTCTTAAATACCTTAATACTGTTTCACATCTGATAGTCCTTAATGAAACATAGCAGCCTTGTCTTATAACAGGCTTATTCAAAGTGATACAAGCTACGAAAGTGAGATCTTGGAAGAGTGTTGCTGTTTTCCTAATGTAATAAAAATACTGTAATGATAAATAATAATAAATAGTGTGTAATAAGCATGTCATAAAAACAAATTTTATATTTCCAAGTCACTGCTTTTATAATTTATACTCAAGTAAATCCTGGAAATATTCATTTTTAGGAGGGAGTTCTCAAGACTTGACATTTTAGTGAAAGGGGTTCACAGGTTGTTAAAGTTTGGGAACCACTGAGCTAGATGGACCTTTGGTCTGACCTAGTATGGCCATTCTTATGTTCTTACTGTATTTAGTGCTGTAAATATTTCCTTTCCTGGCTTGCTGTTGATCGTCCGTCCTGTACTGTTCTCCTGTTCCTTCTCCCGTCATTGTTTGCCTTTAGCACCTTTCACCTTTCCTCATAACTCCGTCCCTCCACCCCTTTGTATTTCTGTTGTTTGCTCAACTCCATCCAATTCATCAATAGCTTTCCAGTAATATCATGCCCAGAACAGGATGCACTTTTCCTGGTGCAATCACATCAAAGCCATATAGGGAGGTCTGTCCCTTTGTTGCTCTGTGACTCGGTGCCTTGGAGCATGCAGCACAAAGCTGCATTGGTCTATTCTGCAGGATTAGTGCATTGTAAATTCATGTCCCATTTGCTGCCTCCTCTCACTGCCTGTGTCTTTCTGCCATTGGTGCTTCCCATTGCTGGAGTTTCCTGCCCAGATGTGTTCCCTTTCCAGGCTTTAATCTCTTTACTCTCCTCTGTCCACACTGGTATTCTCAGCTCCTCTTAGCATCATTTGTAAACCTCGCTAACGTGTTGCTGACTCCCTTGTCTAGATCATTAATGAAGTTTGTAAATCAGACTGGGCCTGACACCTATCCTTACAGAGCACATAAGACCTTTCCCCACCCTCCTTATTGTTAAGGGCAAGTATCCTCAGCACTATACAAGGCATGTTGTGCAGAGAGACCAAGAGGCTGATGATAGCTTAGTGCAGGAAGAGGGGCTGGTTTTATTTTTAATGGCTTGGTGATAGTTTGCCATTTACCACAGCCTCTGTTTTACCACCTTCCTGCCAGTTGTCAGCCCCTGTGCTGGTGTCTGGTCTAAGCCAATTGTAATTAATTCTGACACTGAGGTTCCATGGGATGCTGTATCAAACATTTTGATCCAATCTAAATAATCTCCCTTCAGCATCTTCCCTTCAGGCACTAACTCTGCAATTCTGTGTGTTTAAAAAGAAAGGCAGTGGTTTTGCATGGTGGGATGAGATCTTTGCAAATGCTCAGTGCAGTGAGTTACTCGGGAACTGTCCAGCTGCAGGTCTGATGACAGGTGGCTCTTCCTTGGCAGGTGTTTGATGTGCAGAGGAAGGTCACCTACAAGAACCTGAATAACTGGTACAAGGAGCTGAGAGAGTTCCGCCCAGAGATCCCCTGCATTGTGGTGGCCAACAAAATTGATGGTGAGTGTTTCAGCCTCTTAGCTGTGGGATGGTCCTTTTGTGATATGGCTGAGGGAAGTAACCGCCTGGCTGGTCCCAAGGGCTTCTTGGAGATGGACTCCATCGGTCATATTTTACTAGATAAAGTGTGGGCCTTTCACAGCATGTTTTTGCCTCTTGACTTTGTTTTGCTCAGAAAAAGAAACTGAAAACACACACTTGCTTTCAGTACAGACATAAATATATAGCACAGTTAGCTGAGCTCTGCCCTGGTATCACCCACTCCCCTTCCTATCTCCTCCCCTGAACAGCAACTTGCACCACACTGGCCAGCTGGCACAGCCCTCTTAGCTCACCAGGTTCCCTGACCTGGCTACTGTTTATAGTCCATATTGTGGAAGGACCCAGAGGCCCCATCCACATCAGGCCCCTTTATGCATAGGATGAGACTGTCCCTGCCCCAAAGAGATTGCAGTCTGCTTTGGGACAAGAATCAACAAGTGAGTGTGACAAACTGTGGAAAAGCAGCGGAGGGAGGGCAAAGGTGATGGTTCTATGCCAACACCGGTATGCTGCAAGTGTCCTAGGAGGTGAACCACTGTTAGCAATAGTGTGAAACGTTTGAAAGACATCCCTAGCACAGACAGAGCCATGCAGGCCTGGGAGCTGGGACAGATGACAAGTAATGCTCCATTGTTTACACTGCACCAGATGTCCCTCGGTGAGGTGAGAGTCCCTGTCGGTCTCTCTGTGGAAAGCCTTGACCAGCAACAGAGAGGTCCTTTTCCATCCTGTACTTCCTTGCTAACTGTTAGCTTAGCCTGCCACCCTTTGCAGGGACCTCTCGTTGTCAGGAGTCACCATCCAAACCATGCGCTGTATGAAGGGGGCCTTGCCAGCGAGATGCCCCCACGCAGGTTGCATGGATTCCTTCTCTATGCTGTCCCAGGCCATGCTTGGCCTGCTACCAGCAGTGATGGCTCAACAACTGCTTCTCCTTTGCTCCTTCAGCGGATATGAAAGTGACTCAGAAAAGCTTCAACTTTGCTCGGAAGTTCAATCTGCCCTTCTATTTTGTCTCAGCTGCAGATGGCACCAACGTAGTGAAGGTATATCTTGGGTATGTTAGGTGGGACTGGTGCCAGGCTGCATGGGGACGTGAGAAGGAGCAGGGGTTCTTTGTGAGACAGGATGTTTCACTGGCTGCCTCACAGGTGGGGGGGGTCCCGTTGCTGGAGGGTTATCTCATGGCTGGTTTCTCTAGAGTGCTTTAGGGTTGGGGGGAAAGTCTTGTGCATTCACCTGGGGTTGGGCATCTCAGATGACCCTCTCATTCCCAGAGTGACAAGTGCCCCTCTTTCTCCTCAGCTCTTCAGTGATGCTATCAAACTGGCCGTTGCGTACAAACAGAATTCAGGGGATTTTATGGATGAGGTCATGCGGGAGCTGGAGGTAAGAAAGCCCTCCCTAAAGCTCGCCTCCCTCTTCTTAGTGGTTGCCAGCACCATACACCTTCTCTCACTAGGAAAAAGCCCCAGTCCCAGCTCAGAGTGGGTGAGGCAGGCCCTGTGTTGGGAGCGTTGTGGGGATCCTGTACAGACAGTTCCAGATTAGGGGTAAGGGGATGAGGTGCTGTGCTGGGAGTGCTATGGTGGGGTGGGGAATGGCTGGTTCCCATTTGCTTCTCACCATTCCCCCATCCTGCCCCCTTGCAGAACTTTGAGCTGCAGAAAAAAGGAGAGGACTCGGATAAAGAGGAGAACTACCCTGAGGAGAAGCCCCCCTCCGCCTGAGCCCAGGCCTCAGACCAATCTTGTGCTGCTCCCTATCGCCCAGCTTCTTCATGGCTGGTTAGAACCATCACTCTGTCAGGGGAGAGCAGATTTCTCATGCACTGGCCGTGCTGGGAGCCTATGGCTGGGACCATCCCTCCCTGGGAGGGAGGCTGTTTGGGCCTGATCTTCCTGGCCTGGACCCCATCCTCCTGAGCATCCGGGACACAGAAGGAACAAGAACACATGTGACGGCTGCCTGCCCATGTGGGAGGGAAGGAGGGCATTTGCTGAGGTGTTGGGCAACTGCCTGCCCTGCAGGGAAGGGTCCTGCCCAGGTGTCTATAAGCAGAGCCCAGATTGAGAAAACCAACACTAAAGGATTTTTTTTACAAAGCGTTGAGCCTGAGTCCTTCCTGCACCCGAACCATGTTTGAATAGCAGCCCTTCTCACTGTTGTTTCAACCCAGCCAGCTCTACCTCTCACCCCTCCCTGACTCCACTACCGTACCAGCCCATCCATTCCACCCCAATGCTTCTCTGGCTCTGTGTGTGCCACCCTTCCTCGTGCCCACTGTTCCAGCCCAGCTGGCTCTGTGTGCCACCCTTCTCCACCCACACTGTCCCAGCCCACTACGAGCCATCCCCCCCTTCCTCAGTCCACCATTCTAGTCCAACTGGCTGTGTGCAGCCCCTGCTCCTGTGTGGTTCTGGGCATGGCGTAAAAGGCTGAATAGAACAGAGGCAGAGATGGTTCTGTTGTGGGCACTGTTTTACTTCTGCGGTGAGGTAAGTGCTCAGTCTCCATCCACAAGGACAACGGGAAGGATGGGAGCTGCATGCTGGTACAGAGTCCTCTAGCGCAGTGGGCAAAGCATCAGAAATGGCCACTGTCCATCTCAGCCTCCGCTGTGCTCTGCTCCCCTCCCTTCTCAAGTCCCCTTTCCCTTCAGGCCCCGTAGGAACTCGTTCAGCTTCCTGAAGAAGTCAGACAGACTGCTCTGGATTGACAGGCAGGGGCCTGGCCTGGGCCTGGGCCTGGGCCTGGGCCTGGGCCTGACTTTCCCCAAGATCCAGTCATGAAAGTGCAGAGTGGAGCTGTAGACCCCTGGCCTCTGTGCCTTGGCGCAGCCCAGCCCCCAGCTGGTGACTCCAATAACCCAGAAGCGCTTTGACCTTTCCTCTGCGCACATGAGGGGGCCTCCGCTGTCGCCCTGCAGCAGGGGAGAGAGGTCTGAGGCAAAGCCAGCTCCTCACTGTGCGTCAGGCTTGGCAGTAGGAGTGACTCCTTGAAAGAGGATTAAGGACCCACAACCCGTCTGGCATCAGCCTCTGGGAGACATTTGTCAGCTACAGTTCAGAGAAAGGGGCTCACTCCCAAGGCCTAGCTAGTGTTGGCAAAGCCCTAGCACATGTTCCAAAAGGGGACGATCTTGCAGTGCCCCCCCACCCCTGGGAATGGACTGTCTAGGGGCTGCAGCTAGGGCTTCCCCCATCAGGAGTCAGCTGCATTTCGGTGTTAGCTCATAGCTGAGCGGTCAGTTCCCTCCCCTTCCTCCTCCCATACAGAGCCCTCTTGAGTACCACACCTCTGAACGCCGCCACTATGCAGCGGCACTGTGGCACGGGGCCTTCCTCCCAACTCTGTGTACCACGGGCAGAGTGTCTGCTTCACTGGTCTTGAGCAGTAGCTGTGCTCTTAATCCCAAGAGCGCCTGACCCAAATTGGGTCTCTGAGTCATTGACATTAAAGATAAAAATCGCCTACTGCGCCCCTCTTGTCCATTCCTGTGGATGATTTCCTGTGGCCTGTTCCCTAGTGTTCTGGCCAGTTCCATTGCTGAGGACACTTAAATGGGAGTCTTCCCACTTCTTTTGGGAGACTGCCACAGCCCAACACAGCTCATTGCGGGCTCTACAATCCCTCTCCTTTTGCATAGCCTCCCTGGGGCTTTACACCCCTAATACAGAGACGGAGAGAAAAGCAGAGGTTTCCAGCTGAGATTACCCAGGAGATGGGCAAACGGAAGGAGTTCTGGTAGCAGGCAGACAGAGGAGAAGATTCCCATACCACCAGGTAGAGAGAGGCCAGTGCTGCTGGACAAGCAGAAGGACTGGGGCATGGGTTTTAAAATGGGGTGGGACAGTTTGGAAGGGACTGGGCACCAGTGGAGGAGCTTGGGGGTGGGTGAGGAGGAATGATGGGGTTGCACTTTCTTTTGTATGCCAGAAACAGCGTCATCTGGGACTAAAGGAGACCATAGCCAAGGGTGCAAAAACTGTTCAGGTCGGAGGAGATAGGGGAGGATCTGGTGGGAAAGGAGAGGGAAGCAGAGCCCTGGGTAGGGATATTGGAGGAAGAGGAGGCAGGGTCCCAGGTGAGGATTCCAGCAGAGCAGGGGAAAGTGAGAGTTCTAGGCAGGGATCCCAGAAGAGGGGTTGTGAGGCCACAGCACAAGCATTTGAGTGGAGCTGGGGAGGACTCTGCAGTGAGAGGGCTCTGGCCTGCGTACCTGGCAGCTGTCGACACCTCCTTGCTCGTACCCTGCACACAGGTTGTTGCTGGCGATGGCCCCGTTGTACCAGCGGCTGCTGTTACAGGTTGTGATGTCGAGGAGATGCACCTTGGCTTCCTGCAGGATGTCGGCTGTTTCCTGGGCTGCAGGGACATGAAGAATATTTACTGCACAGCTCTTAGCCCTATCTCCCGTTTCCCAATGCGCCGCATGAGTGTGCCCCTCCCCCAGTGCCCAACCTTCACTCTGCTCTGTCAGGTTTGTGGGAGGTGGTTCTGCTAATGCATCCCCTCCTCCTCCTCCCTTGCCTGGGCAGGTGGTTTGGATCCAGCCCTGGGTGGGCACATGCCCTTGGCTCAGTGAGGTGAGCTGTGAGGGCAGTGGCACTGTCAGAAGGGGCAGCTGCTGTCTTTTCCCAGCAGCAGAGGCCTAGACCTTCAGGCTAGCCAGACGCCAGTCGTCTCCGCTGAGGTCACTGTGTCTCTGCTGGGACAGGTGCCCAGTTAGACTGAACAGGGAGCCTGGGGCTCTCACATGTCTCTTGCGTGACTCCCCAGCCGCTGATGTAGCAGTGGGACAGGTTCAACACCTCCACCATGGCATCGGGCAGGCAAGCGGGCTGTGCGTAGTCATTGCACTTGATTGGCTGGTTGAGCTCCAGCAGAGCGATGTCATTACTCTCCATGCGCGGCTCGTAATGCTCATGCTGCACCACTTGTTTGATGGAGCGCACCTGGGCCTCAGGGCCACGCTGGGATAGCTGTGACGCACCTATCACAACACGCCACTGCGGAAGCAGCCTGGAGAACAGAGTGGGAGTCAGTCACCGGGAGGAGGTGGGAAGGGATAGAGTGGTTCCTCTCCCGGTCAGTGCAGGGCCCCAGAGAGATGAACTGTATCTGGGTGCATTGCACTGCCCTATTGTCTGAGGTACAGGAGAGAGAGCAGCAGCAGGGAGCCAGAGACAGAAAAACAAGGCCAGCTGCTCTGACAGTGTGTTCTCCAGCGTGCTCTCACCTGGGGACAAGCTGTCAGTCAGTGCTCATGCACACCAGGGGCTCAGCCTAGGCTATGTTGATGCCTGGCCAGGGAGCAGTGCCAGGCTGTGGGATAGGCCGTGGTGCCCAGCTGTCTCTCCCCATAAGGATCAGCCCCATGGCCTGGCCAGTTTCATGGCATTGTCCAGATGCCCTTCTGGCTTGCAAGTGCTGGGAGTACATTGAACAGTGGGTGGGTGGCCTGAGCTACTAGCCCCCTGCCTGGCCTGTGAGGGCCCCCCACCCCCAAGGTCACCCGTCTCACCTTCTCTTGGCTTTGAAGCAGTGAGCTGCTGTGAGGACCCAGTGAGTGCTGATGAGGGACCCACCACATGAATGCCGGGGGCCCATTCGGGTGGGGATCTGGATGCTGACAAGCCAGGGCCAGGCTCCCGGAAGAGCATCTACGCCACCCACGATCCGCATTCCGCCGTAGCCAGACATCAGGGGGCGGCGCCCACAAACTGCACTGGAGACAGGTGGGTTACTGCCCTGCTGCCTGTGGCCTGACTGAAGGCAGCAGGGATTTGACACTTCCCCTCAGCTGACCTTTGCCCCAGCCTGTTTCTGTCTCACTCCCCAGGTCTTGCCATGCATCTTGTCTGTCATGCCAAATGCTTCTCCCTGGACAGAGCACATGGGCAGCAGCAGGGCCTAGGAGCCCTGTGTGTTACCCACCCCATGTGAGATGGCCCATGGGATTTATATGCCAGGGCCTTATTTCTAACCGAAGAGGCACAGATGTCACCTGAACCTGGGTGTGACCCTGAGAAGGGGGCAGGAATCCCTGTCATTCAGGACAGCCTCATTTGGGGGGGAAACCAATGCCCTTTGGTGCTTGGGAAGTGCCCCATCAGGGTCACTCTCAATATTTCCTCTCACGGCCCAGGTGTCACTTACTCACAGCTGCCATTCATGCTGTGCATGGGCCAGACCAGGGTGTGCAACAGGAGGAGGGAGAGCAACAGCATCTTCCACCGGAGCACCAGATGCCTGCATCTATGGAGACTTGCCTCACCACTCGTGACATCATAAACCAAGTTCCGGGCCTCCGTCCAATCAGTGTCTGGCCAATATGACATCACATAGGTCTCTGGTTTCCTCCTTTCTTTGTGACAAGCAAGAAGAGCTGAGAAGGGGCTGATGGAGGCTGTGAACACTGAGAGGGTGACTTCCATGGACGATGGAGATACCTCTGGGGCAGGTAGAAACAGGTAGGCTACTGGCTTCTGCTTACAGCACAAAGGGAAATCTCCCTGAACAGTGTATCCGGCTTGGCCAGCTCTCCTCCCACCCTGCTCTCTCTATAATAGGGCACTCTGGGTGCATTACCCCACACAGTGTAGGTTGTGTGAGCCTGTTCTCCAGGCACTCTGTGCCCTGCTGAGGCATCATGGAGTAGCTGCCTACATTCTCCCAGAGTGCACTGATACATACACTAGAACAAGAAACATAGGACTGGTCAGGCTCGGCAAGCTCCAAGATCCTGCTAGTCCAGTGTCCTGTGCCCAACTGTCCAAAACCAGGTGCTCCAGAGGAAAGTGTAAGAACCCCAAAGCAGTAGATGAAGGGTAATCTGCTCCTCTCCCTCCCCCCAAAGGTCAGAATCTAACCTTTAATTGTTAGAGATTGTGCTTCAGGATTTAATCCAATGTTTTATATTCCTGCCAATATCTCTTTTTACATTAACTTTTATAATCTGGATAGCCTCATTATCCATCTAAATGTCCAATCCTTTTTGGATTTTTGCTAAATTTTTGTCCTTAATGACTTCCAGCGGCAATGAGTTCCGCAAACTATGTATTTTGATGGACAGTATTTTCTTTTACTGGTTTTTGAATTTGCCACCTTTTGATTTACTCAAATGACCCTTTGTCCTTGTGCTGTGAGAAAGGGAGAACAGAAGCTCCTGATCTAACTTCACTAGATCATTTATTACTTTATCGGTTTGTATCATGTCCCCTTTTATTCATCTCTTCTCTAAAGTAATAATCCCAATCTTTTCAATCTCTCTTCATATGATAGTTTCCCCAGGCCTCTGAGTATTCCCAATGCCTTTCTCTGCACTCCTTCAAATTCTGCCATATCCAGGTGAGGCTGCATCCTGGAATATATAAAGGCATTAGATTCCAGTCCATGCCTTATGCGTCCCAGCACCTTGTCTGCTGTTTTGACTGCAGCTGCACGTTGAGCTGCTGCACCAGAACCCAGGTCCCTTTCTGAGCTGGTAGAGCCCTGTATAGTGTATGAGTAGTTCTGATGTTCTCCTCCAATGTGCATTACTTTGCATGTATCTGCATTGAACATGGGCAGACACTTGTCCCCACGTGGTGCACGGTTATGAGGTAAGAAGCTGTGCCCAGTGTGGTAGGGTGCGTCACTGGAGGACGGGGGGTAAACTTTGGCCAGGATCTAGCAAGAGGCCCTGCTCACGGTTTGCACTGGGGCAGCCCAGCTAACACCTGCAGCGTGTACTGCCCAAACTGGGTCTGTTTATGACAGCAGAGATGTATTTAGTGAGTATTTGAACAGTGCTTTGCAAAGCAGCAACCAATAACTCAGTATCATTACTCATTTCACTGGGTATTCACCAGGGCAGTGAATACACCACAGATGCACTTAGGAAGTCAGCATTGTTCGAGAGCTTAGCTTTTCCAGCTGCACACCCCAGTCTATCTGCAGGAACCCATCAGACCTGGGCCATCCACCAGCAAGGAAAAAGCTTTCTAAGTTCTAAAGGTGCGAGCAGAGCCGTCCAGACAAGAGCCTCCCCCTGAGTGTGATGGCAATGGGGACACCTTGCCAGAGAAGTCAGCCTGCTGCAAAGGGTGAGGCCTTTGAAAACAAATCTCCTCCTGTGTAATTCTAATATAATCACTTCCAGTGGGCATAGTGGATTTGAATGAGGAATAGGGGGTGCCTGTCTGAGGCTTATAAACTCCCTGTGGCTGTTATCAGGGTTCTTCAGTGGTGGGGAATGCCAGGGAGCCTGAGTGCCCAAGTAGCCATAGCACAGCAAGGTGCATTGGAAGATTTTAACATCAGAAGAGAACATAATCATTAAATAAATTGTGCATTATTCCTACTCTGAATGTGTCTTGCGCCAGCTTCCAGCCCTGAGATCTTGTTCTGCCTTTGTTTGCTAGGGTAAAGAGGCCTGTGCTATCAGAAATCTCCTCCCCATGTAAGTACTTACAGACCGTGGTCAAGTCACTGCTCAACCTGTCTCTCAGTCTAAGGCATGTTTCCCAGACCTTGAAACGTTCTCATAGCTCTTTGCCTAATACTTGCCAATTTATCAGTATCCTTATGGAAGTGCAGGCCCAGAACTGGATACAGTATCCACCAATGGTCTCACGAAACCTGTATGTATAGGTAATACCATCTCCCTAGTCCTGCCTGATATCCCCTTGCTAACACAGCCAAGGATCACACATACTCTCCTAGCACAGCATTGCCCTGGGAGTTCATTTCAGTTGGTTTCTACCATGACCTGTAAGTCCTTGTCAGAGGCCCTGCTTTCCAGTCCCCCGCTGGTATGTGTGACCTCCATTCTTTGTTCCTAGCTCTGCAGCTGATGGCAGTGTGGGAGGGGACTGGGCCATGATTTTGCTTTTACCTCCCTCTCTCCCAGCTCCCCAAACTCATTCTTTCCCATCCTGGCTGGCTCTTCAAGGTGATTGCCCATGTGGATCCACACAGTTAGGGGGAACACTTGCACAACAGGCAAGGTTGGGATCCCTAAAAACAGCATCCACTGGGGCCACTCATCCAGGCTTTCAAACGCATAAACGGACCTCAAACATCCTATATGCCCTCCTACTCTGCGAATGCTTCCCCAAGACTCGGGGGCAAGGGAGCAGGGTCATAATTACTCCGGTGAGGAATCATTTTTATTCTTTGAGAACTGTCCCATAGATTCCCATGCTGGGCAATGGACAAGCAGTCCTGGGCCTCTAGGAGCACTAGCTACAAAGCGCCTGTGCCTTGGGCATCAGCTTGAGGGAGTCGCACTGCGTAAGGGGAGTGTAGCACTGCAAAGTGCGGCTTTGTGTACATCAGTGAGGGAGCCAATGTGGAGGCTTTGGCCCTAGCTTAGTGTGCACTGATCTCCCCAGGTGGCTGAACAGCCACCAGGTGAGAACAACTGAGGTACAGTCCGATTCATTTGTACCACCTGGGAGCGACTGAACTGGCCTCACCCCTCCATGTCACAAAGGGGTGAGGCCCTTGCAGATACATTTGGTCCCACATACAACGTAACTGAAGCGCTGCAGGCAGGCCCAGCCTCCCTGGGCATGAGGCTTTTGAGAAACACCAAGGGGCTAATGACCTGAAAGAGCCCAGGTAGCTGAAGCAAAGGGCTGCCGCTCAGGAGCTCTGGATTCAATTCCTGGCTCTGCCACAGATGTCCTGTGTGCCTCAGTTACCCAAGGCAAGACAGGAGCCAGACTGTCTACCATCACTCCTCTCCCCACGCCTCACATTGATCTTGGCTGCAGAACTGTGGTCGCAGGAAACCACGGGCTGAAAGGGACCCACAGGAGAGCAGGACACTGCATGCTCCCCTCACCATCCTTGTCCTTTCAGTAACCACCTCTGTGGGGTTGCAGATTATTTGAGGAAGGTGCATGCAGCGGGGAATGGGTGAACATACAGATCAGCCCCTATGAGCAGCCTTTGCAGGGCCTCCATGTGTGTGACGTGGGCCTGCTGCCTGAGCAGCGCTGAGACATCTAGGCACATGCCTCAGTTCCTGGGGAGAAGCCGGGACACTGGTGCCTTCCAAGGGCCCCAGGCTAAACAGACCAGAAGGGCAGCCAGAGGGAAATTCAACACATGTAATTCATACGGGGTCTGGGTCACTCAGATCACTGTCCGTCAGGGCACAGGTGCTGCTGGTCCTCTCCAGCCACTACATTCCCCCCCAGAGATGGAGTCAAGACTCTTCTTCCCAGTTTGACTCAGTCATTCTTAAAGTCCTAGGCAATTCCAGGCCTCTGGGGTGCAGACAGGGCTGAGACAGCTGGTGGGGAGGGGCTGCTCTCTTTGTGACGGGTGTAGGTGTATATCTTTGGGGGGATCAGTAGTTTCAGAACAATTACTGGTCTGCGGGGATAACTGGCTTTGGGGAGATTAATTTGTGGGGGATAAATGACTTTGTGGGTGAGGAATGGTCTGTGTGGGCTCACTGGTCTTGGGAGAATGGCTGGCTTTGGGGAGATGTAGGGTGTCTCTGGGAGTTCGTAGGGTGGTTCAGGGGGAATGTAAGGTGGCTCCAGGTGGGCAACTGGCTCAGGGGGTATATAGGGTGGCTCTGGAGGTATGTAGGGTGGCTTCATGGGGGCATGTGGCTCAGGGGGTATGTAGGGTGGCTCTGGAGGTATGTAGGGTGGCTTCAGGGGGACGACTGGCTCGGGGGGTATATAGGGTGGCTCTGAAGGTATGTAGGGTGGCTCCAGGGGAGTGACTGGCTCTTGCAGGACAGGGAGAAGGACAGGTGCAAGTTTGGTGGCAGCAGCAGGAGACTGGAGGGGCACGATCTGTGGTGGCAGTATCTCCTCAGGCGTCGTCTTTTCCTCAGGCTCCAGGAACCCAGTGTTCGCCAGGATCCACTCCAGAAAGGGCTGGGTAGAGGTGTATAGGCCCAGCTTGTAGGCCTGGGCACAGTCTTGGCCCCAGCTGGTGATGCCAATCACGTAATATCGGGATGTGACCTCATCTTTGCACATTAATGGTCCCCCACTGTCCCCCTGCAGAAAGAGGAAAGGAGTGTTACTGAGGGCTTGTGACCTTCTCCAACTCCTTAGCACCAGCTGCAGCCCCTCAGGCCCACGCAGCCATGATATCTACAGAGCTCAGCTCTCCCCCGGCCCTGTGCTCATTTCTGGGGGAGTGGGTGTTACTTGGGGGGCAGGGCCTGTGTACCTGGCAGCGGTTGCTGGCTGGGGACAGGCTGGTGATGCCCAAGGAGGGCAGGGGGAGAGGGGCTAGAGCTGGGGTAGGGGCTGTGCAGTGAGAGGGCTCCAGCCTGCATACCTGGCAGCTGTCGATGCCTCCTTGCTCGTACCCTGCACACAGGTTGTTGCTGGCGATGGCCCCATTGTACCAGCGGCTGCTATTACAGGTTGTGATGTCAATGAGCTGCACCTTGGCCTCCTGCAAGATGTCGGCTGTCTCCATGGCTGCAGGGAAGGAGAAGGTTTCAGCTCTGTCCCTGTTCATCCAGCCCAGATCCCGCTCTCAGCTCTGCACCTCCCTTGTGTGCCCTTGCACCCCCTCCCCTCCCTGGCGTCATGTCTCAATGCACCGGCACAGGCCAGTTCTGGCTCCAGGAGTTCTCCCCGTGGGCCCCAGGAACTGTCATTCTGACTCCTGCTCCAGCATGGAACCATAGAAAATTAGGGCTGGAAGGGACCAAAGGAGGTCATCTAGTCCAACCCCTGCTCAAAGCAAGACCAACGCCAACTAAATCACCCCAGCCAGGGCTTTGTCAAGCTGGGCCTTAAAAACCTCTAAGGAAGGAGATTCCACCACCTCCCTAGGGAACCCATTCCAGTGCTTCACCACCCTCCTAGTGAAAACGTTTTTCCTAATATCCAACCTAAACCTCCCCCACTGCAACTTGAGACCATTACTCCTTGTTCTGTCACCTGCCACCACTGAGAACAGTCTAGATCCATCCTCTTTGGAACTCCCCTTCAGGTAGTTGAAAGCAGCTATCAAATTCCCCCTCATTCTTCTCTTCTGCAGACTAAACAAGTCCAGTTCCCTCAGCCTCTCCTCATAAGTCATGTGCTCCAGCCCCCTAATCATTTTTGTTGCCCTCCCCTGTACTCTCTCCAGTTTTTCCACATCCTTCTTGTATTGTGCATCCAAAAACTGGACACAGTACTCCAGATGAGGCCTCACCAATCTCAAATAATGGAGAATGATCACGTCCCTTGATCTGCTGGCAATGCCCCTACTTATACAGCCCAAAATGCCATTGGCCTTCTTGGCAACAAGGGTACACTGTCGACTC
Source organism: Aldabrachelys gigantea (assembly GCA_026122505.1). Taxonomy (NCBI): domain Eukaryota; kingdom Metazoa; phylum Chordata; order Testudines; family Testudinidae; genus Aldabrachelys; species Aldabrachelys gigantea. The sequence continues at coordinate 8,541,274 of CM047479.1, forward strand.
ATATCCAGCTTCTCGTCCACTATAACTCCTAGGTCCTTTTCTGCAGAACTGCTTCCTAGTCATTCAGTCCCTAGTCTGTAGCAGTGCATGGGATTCTTCCATCCTAAGTGCAGGACTGTGTACTTCTCCTTGTTGAACCTCATCAGGTTTCTTTTGGCCCAATCCTCTAATTTGTCTAGGTCTCTCTCTATCCTATCCCTACCCTCCAGTGTATCTACCACTCCTCCCAGTTTAGTGTCATCTGCAAACTTGCTGAGGGTGCAGGCCACGCCATCCTCCAGATCATTAATGAAGATGTTGAACAAAACCGGCCCCAGGACCGACCCTTGGGGCACTCTGCTTGATACTAGCTGCCAACTAGACATGGAGCCATTGATCACTACCTGTTGAGCCTGACGATCTAGCCAGCTTTCTATCCACCTTATAGTCCATTCATCCAGCCCGTACTGCTTTAACTTGCCAGCAAGAATACTGTGGGAGACCATATCAAAAGCTTTGCTAAAGTTAAGGAATAACACATCCACTGCTTTCTTCTCATCCACAGAGCCAGTTATCTCCTCATAGAAGGCAATCAGGTTGGTCAGGCATGACTTGCCCTTGGTGGATCCATGCTGACTGTTCCTGATCATTTGTCTCGCCTGTAAGTGCTTCAGAATTGATTCCTTGAGGACCTGCTCCATGATTTTTCCAGGGACTGAGGTGAGGCTGACTGGCCTGTAGTTCCCCAGATCCTTCTTCTTCCCTTTTTTTAAAGATGGGAACTACATTAGGGCCCAAAGGCAATGGCTGCAGGGGAAGAGGTGGCAGCCTACGCCCCTCTCAACCACTATCCTATTCCCCCTCCCATTGCCATGAGTAACTGTCAAGTCATCACTAGTCGGTCACCCCAGGGATGGCACGCCTCCGAGCCACGGCACCCAACAAGGCCAGAGCCAACTGGCCACCAAGACCCACACAGGGAACCTGGGGATTTTAGTGATTGTTTCCATCTCTTTCTCCCCACGGCAGCTGGGGGAAGGTGAAGACATGACTCTAACTCTTGAGGCTGCTGTGAGATCTGTGCTTATTTGCCTTTCTTCACTAATGGGCCACAACACCGTATCTCAGCTGCCCAGAAAGCCTGGCTTCTGCTTCACAGGCTTTCTCCATGTGGCTGACAGCGCATAAGTGTCATGGACACGTGCTCTCGGCAGTTTCTGGCACTAGTTCTGTGGAGGACCTTGAAGATTAACCCTGAGACCATGAAATGGGCTGGGCCCTCCAAGGTAGCCATGCCGTGAGCATAGCATGAGGCAGAGGTGTGTGCATGGTGCCTGATGCGTGCTGCACTGAGGCTGAGTGTGTGTAGCTCTGTACAACAAGTGGTGAGAGCCCAGCTTGGCTCACAGAGCCTGGAGCACCGCAGCCAGGTCAGTCTGGTGTAGCTGAATGGGAGCATGTTTGTGGCCACGGCTGGTCTTGTGTCCAGGCTGAATGAGGCGGACAAAGGATGCTGGCTACTGTGATACTGTGTGAGTAGCTCCCATCCATGGACGGCTCCAAGCCTCTGCCTGCCAGCTTGGCCCTGCTTTGCCCAGCTCTGGCTTCAGCCTCCCCTCTGGTGCTCTCTGGCTTGGATGGAAGTTGTTGTGAATGTGGGTACAGAGCTTTATGGGACAGCGCCAGGGCAGCAGGACAGTTACCCATTACCACTATTTGTAAGAGTGCTCACCAGCAGCAAGCAGAGCTATTCTCTGACTTTCCATCACCCCCTGCTAGGTCTCCAAGGCAGGTCAATGGGCCATGGTCCTGGTGTTAAATCCCATTGGCAGATGAAGCCGAAAGTGCTGTCTGAGCAGGAGGCGGCCATCCACCAGTGCTCCCGGCACTGTGTCCACTGCAGGTAGGGCCTCATTGGGCCATGGGCCATGCAGCCATTAAGCAAAAAAGACAGAAAGTCCCTGCCCCGGGAGTTTAACGCTGTTATTGCTATTTATGTGAACGGTGGTAGTGCCTAGGCATGCCAGACCCAGGTCCAGGTCGCACTGCCAAGTGCTGTTCAAATGCAGACCAATGAGCCAGTCCCTGCCCCAGAAGCTCCGCCCTAAGACCAAAAGACAACAGATTGCTTCAGGGAGAGCAGTGAGACAACACTGGTCAGCAGGATGAGCCAAGGGGCCAGCTCCCCCACTGCCTAGCTGATGCTGAGGGTTTGCAGGCCTCCTGGCAGAAGAGAGGTTTGATCTGCTGTCAACTGGCAGGGCAGGAGGGTTGAAGGGAAAAGGGGAACTAGAGAAGATAACAATTGTGTTTCACACTAAGCAGTACTCCTGGCAGGTCAGCCTCCCAACAACCTATCCTCTGCTGGCTGACAGGTTTCTCTATCCCAGTCATTCTTCTGAATCCCTCCATCACTTTTTGTCTCCCCTCTAAGGCAAGAGACAGTCCCAGTCTCTCTTCATAGATCTGCTGGTTCTCAGCCCGTCTCTGAATTTCCCTCCCTCCCAACCCAGTGACCAGTATAGCACAGTTCCCGGAGGAGGGCATTCCAGTTGCTGCGCTAACAGTCCAGTTACGTGCTATCCCATACCTTATGCACCCAAACAGCCCCTTTGTGGCTGGGGTGGCTGCTGCACATTGAGCAAAAGTTTCACTGGGCTGTAGGGCCCTGTGCTCTATGATTACAGTTAGATTAGAACCCAGCAAGACGTGAGCTGGTCCAGTTAGCCCTTCCACCGTGCAGCGCCCAGCACTGACTTTCATCCACCTTCGTGCTGCCCATGCCCAGCTGGCTCCAGTCCCTCTGACGGGCCTCACGGTCTTCTCTGGAACTAACTGTGTCAGCTGCAAGACTTGCCTCCTGCTGCACAGCCCCCTTTCCAGAACCTGCCCCAGTCCTGGTACAGCTCCCTGCTGCTCGTCTTCAGCCAGGATGAAAGGTGACCATTTAGTTGTGCTTGTCTCTTAGCCAGTTTCTCACCCAAGACAGCACTCAGCCTCTCCCCCCAGGACTGGCTGACTTTCCCTAACACTCTCTCCTGAGGACCCCATCAAAGGCCTCTGGAAAGTCCAAATAAATCAGCTGGTTCCTCATTATCCATTATTCTAGTGTCACATAGAAAGCATGTTAATAGACTGGAGAGGTGCACTTTGCTAAGTAGAACCTGCAAATGAGAAAGCAAAGACACTGGGGAAAGGGGGTAATGCTCTATGGGCAGGTTAATGCGACTGAAGAGCCAGGGGTTGGAGCTGCAGCCACCAGATGCAGGTAGGAGGCAGCCCCGGCTGAGTAGGGACTGGTGCAGAGGATGGCACAGTGCTCCTCACCTGCCCCGCTCGTAGTAACCAGACTTGTGGTGTCTGGTCAGTAGATGAGAGGTGGGACTGCGGGGAGTAGCTCCTATATGGCAATTTCAATAATGCAGGGAAGCAAACATGAACTCCATGAACTAGGCAGAAGATACTCAATTCCCATGGACTCCAATAGGGCCAGGATTTCACCTGCACTGGAAGCAGTTGCAAATACTAGTGTAGAAGGGAGGGGGAGGGGAAGAGCAGTGAGCGACAGGGAGAGGGGGAGAGGAATGAACGGGGGGGTGGGGACTCAGGAGGAAGGGGCGGGGTGGGGTGAGACCTTGGGGGAAGAGACAGGGCAAGGTGAGACCTGGGGGGAGGGGCAGGGCAGGGGTGGGTCCTGGGGGGGACAAGGCAGGGCTGGAGTGGGGCTTCGGGAAGGGACAGGGCAAGGGAGCTTCCGGCACTACTGCTGGAGTGTCTGTGTTTTATCTATTAGAAAGTTGGCAACCCTAGTTTCTGTCCGCCAGCCACAGGGTTTTAGGGTTACCATACGTCCGGATTATCCCGGACATGTCCAGATTTGGGGGGTTTAAATAGCCGTCCGGGATGACTTTGTAAAAATCTAAAAAGGTCTGGGATTTCCCTCCCAGTGCAGAGCGCGGTGTGGCTGACAGGGCGGCCTGGCCGGATTGAGCCGCTTGGATAGGGGCCTCCAGCAGCCAGATCCCGTCCCCTGCTCCCCCCTCCCCTGCAGCCTACCCCAACACACACAACAGGGACAGAAGTTACACACGTAACTGGCACATCACTCAGTGCTCGCTTTGTGAAGAACAGTACCCTGCTAGCTTTTCTCCAGGCTCCGTTAGAAGGAGCTGTCACGTGTTCAGTCAGTCCACTGGCTAATTCTGCTCCAGCCCGCGAAGGCCACTGAGTGGCGCAGACAGAACTGCTCTCTCACATGGGACCAAGTTCCCAAAAGTCACCATCAGAGAGGGCTCCAGTCACCATATGGACAGTAGCTCAGAAACAACAATCCCAAATCTCTTCTCCAAACCCTCTGCCTCGGGTTTCTCACAGTTTCCAGTAGCCCTTCGCCATGGCTCCATTGGGCCATTCTGCCCTTTGGCACGTTTCCTGCCTGCAGGGCCGTCCCTCGGCGTTGTGGGGCCCGGGGCAGAAGTGATGGATTCATCTCTCCGGGACCGAGCATGATGGCCAATCGCACCAGCCCACAGGTCCCCCGCAAAGCGTGAGGCCCAGAGCAGTCACTCCGATTTGCCCTACCCAAGAAATGGTTCTGCCTGTCTGGGCTTCTTGCTCCCAGACAGGCTGTTTAACCTGGCCCCTGACTGACCAGCACTATCCTCCCCAGCCAACTCCTCCCTGAGCAGTGGGACACCCCTGACAGACAAGGGGGTAGAAAAGGGATTTTCTAGCTCTGGCCACCCCAACCCCAGTCACAGCCCAGCTCCTTTCACATAGGTTCTTTGTGCGGCCTGTTAAGAAGCTAACAGCACCTGCTGGCGTGCCTTGGCAGATGACTGTGCCCAGAGCAAAATGCCCAGTGCAGACTCCTGACCAGCCAGCAGCTTGTCTGATTCCTGGCGTGTTAGGGGCTCAGTAGGATTTGGTACTGCAGGACGGCATGGTACAGGAACCCCCTGGTGTCACTGCCATGCAAATTCACCCTGATGGATAAACTGACCATGAACGATAACAACCCCCACCAATAACAGCTGCAGCTGCACGCCACTGCCCAGCACTGTGTGTCACCTACACCTGTGCAGAGCAGGAGACAAGTATTCTCAGCCCAGCAATCACCATTCGCACCACTGGGGTAGCTGGCCAGCAACAGCTCAGGTACTGTGCCAGGCAGCACCTGCCTCTCTGTCCACACAAGAGGAGTAAGTGAGCCTCATCCATGGGGCTGCTGACAGTATGGGGCAGGAGGGACGTGCAATGCATTTTCCAACCCCTGTGTGTGGCCCCATTCATAACTGCAATGCATGCATGTGGCCATGAGGGTATCTGCATGTGTCGTGCCCGCACATGTATTTGCATGTGCATCTCCATGCAACTAGCTGAGTGTGCGTGTCCCCGTGTGTGGCTGATCTAGGGCAGCCCAGCTGTAAGGGCTGGGTCTGTCTCGCTCCTAGACCCCCGGGGGGTAAGAAGGTGGCACCCGCGCACACAGCCCCTCACTGTTCTGGGTGGTAGTGCCCCAACCACTGACGTAGCAGGGGGAGAAGGTGGTGACAGCCATGAGTGCGCTGGGCAGGCAAGCCGGCTGTGTGAGGTCATCAAAGGTCACAGGACGGTCAAGCTGGATGAGGGCGATGTCATTTGTCTCCTTGCGTGGATTGTACTCCTGGTGCAGCACAGCCCTGTGCACTGAGCGGATCTGCACTAAGTCTGACAGGTGGGAGAGCTCTGAGATGCCAATAACAATCCTCCACCGAGCCAGGAGCCTAGACATGCACGTACAGCTGGGTTAGTGCACAGACCCAAGCACCACAAACCCCTAACACCAACCGTACGTCACACATACACACACAGCTGGTTAGTGCACAGACCGGGCACCACAAACCCCTAACACCCACCGTACGTCTCTCTCACACACACACAGCTGGGTTAGTGCACAGACATGGGCACCACAAACCCCTAACACCCACCGTACGTCTCACACACACAGCTGGTTAGTGCATAGACCCAGGCACCACAAACCCCTAACACCCACCGTATGTCACACACACACACACACACACAGCTGGTTAGTGCACAGACCCGGGCACCACAAACCCCTAACGCCCACCGTACATCTCTCTCACACACACAGAGCTGGTTAGTGCACAGACCCGGGCACCACAAACCCCTAACACCCACCGTACGTCTCTCTCACACACACACAGCTGGGTTAGTGCACAGACATGGGCACCACAAACCCCTAACACCCACCGTACGTCTCACACACACAGCTGGTTAGTGCATAGACGCAGGCACCACAAACTCCTAACACCCACCGTACGTCTCACACACACAGCTGGTTAGTGCATAGACCCAGGCACCACAAACTCCTAACCCACCATACGTCTCACACACACACACACACACAGCTGGTTAGTGCACAGACATGGGCACCACAAACTCGTAACACTCACCGTACATCACACACACACAGCTGGTTAGTGCATAGACCCAGGCACCACAAACCCCTAACACCCACCGTATGTCACACACACACACACACACACAGCTGGTCAGTGCACAGACCCAGGCACCACAAACACCTAACACCCACTGTACGTCACACACACACAGCTGATTATTGCACAGACTGGGGCCCCGCAGACCCATAACACCCACCGTACGTCTCACGCACACACAGCTGGCTTAGTGAACAGACCCGGGCTCCGTGGATCTGTAACACCCACCGTATGTCACATGCACAGCTGGTTAATGCACAGATGTGGGCCCCACAGACCCACAACACCCACCATATGTCACATACATAGAGTTGGGTTAGTGCACAGAGCTACAGGCGTGGGTCCCACAGATCTGTAACATCCACTGTATGTCACACACCCACAGCTATCGACTGTGTTCTGTCAGCGTGACAAGTGAGAGTGAACCTGGGCCCTCGGGAGCTAAATGCATGAGCCTCTACTGCATGAACTGAAAAACACATGGCCCTTAGCAAAGGCTGTAGCAGAATTGTTAATCTCTAAGTGATCTTGGTGCCACTAGAGGGGAGAGAGCACCACCCACAGGAGGTGTGTGGGTTACACACGCACAGCGAGCTTAGTGCACAGACCAACACTACTATTTTGACACAGTAGCTCAAGCTACCGGGACTCCCACCCCCTAGCTTCAAGGGTAGATGGATCCTTGGAAAGGGACAGTCTGTTTTAATTTAAAGACTCCAACTGATGGAGAATCCACCATGTCAGTTCTTCCAGTGGGTCATCGCCCCACTCACACAGCTGCACCATATTTTTAGTTTAAATTTCCATTTCCAGCTACTGGGGCACCACCCCTTGAGCACTTTGCTAAACCTAATGACAGCAAATAACGACTGCTTAATTGGCACAGTATAATACGAGCTAGTTGGGAGGGACATGGGAATTTCCAGCAATATTTTTAAGACCTATTTGTATGACTCCATACCTGTCACCGTGGTATTGCTACCCAGTGGGTGCAGCAGGGTTAAAATGCTGCTCCTGGGGCAAAGCAGGAAACACAAGGTGTTTTGTCAGGGTGTTATGAATGGGTTGTCAGAGACTGGCTGGGACCAGCCCATATAGCATATAGGGATTAGAGACTAACCTAGTGAGGAGGGCTTTAAACTAGGTTTGGTGGGGGCAGGTGACCAAAGCCCACAGGTAAGTCAAAAACATGAAGCCCTGGGAGAAGGATCGGAATATGGGGATGGGGGGGATGGGCCATTACAGCTGGGATAGGGGAGAGACAAGAGAGCACATGGGGGGAAAAGCAAATCAAATCTTAGGTGTCTGTTAACTAATGCGAGAAATATGGGGAATAAGCAGGAAGAACTAGAAATGCTAGTGAATAAACACAGCTATGACATAGCTGACATCACAGACTTGGTAGGATAATACACAACTGGAATATTAGTGTCGAAGGGTACAGGTTGCTCAGGAAGGACAGGCAGGTGAAAAAGGGAGGAGCTGTTGGACGGAGGTTGAGATGGAAATAAGAGACAGACCTGTTGAACATCGATGGTTTAAGGATAAAAGGGCTAAAAAATAAGCGTGATATCATAGATGCTGACTCCATGGGTGCTCCAGGGCTCAAGCACCCATGGAAAAAAATAGGAGGTGCTCAGCACCCACCAGCCAGTAGTTACAGGCCCCAGGGCTGGACACTGATCAGCTATTTGGTGGCCCTGGGGCTAGCCACAGATCAGTTGTTTAGGGCCCTGGGGCTGACTGCAGATCAGCAAGCAGCTGGCAGGAGGCACTTGGGGAAAGGGAGGGGGCAGAGAGGAACAAGCGGCAGGTGGATGGGTGGGAGCCCTCAGGGGAGGGGGTGAAGTGGGGTTGGGAAGAGGAAGAATGAGGGCAGGGCCATGGGGGAAGAGGCCAAATGGGAGCAGGGCTTGGGGTGGAACAGAGGTGGAGCACCCACTGCACTGGGAAAAACAAACATTAGTGCCTGTGGTCTACTACAGACCACCTAACCAGGAAGAAGAGGTGGATGATGCTTTTTATAAACTAACAAAATCATCCAAAGCACAGGACTTGGTGGTGATGGCGGACTTCAACTACCTAGACATCTGTTGGGAAAACAATACAGCAGGGCACAGATTACCCAACAAGCTCTTGCAATGTATTGAAGACAATTTTTTAATTTCAGATGGTGGCAGGAGCAGCTCCAGGCACCAGCACGCCAAGCACATGCCTGGGGCGGCAAGCCACGGTGGGGGCGCTCTGCTGGTTGCTGCGAGGGCGGCAGGCAGGTTGCCTTCGGCGGCATGCCTGGGGAGGGTCTGCTGGTCCCGCGACTTCGGCGGACCTCGCGCAAGCATGCCGCCGAATCCGCGGGACTGGGGACCTCCTGCAGGCAAGCTGCCAAAGGCAGCCTGTCTGCCATGCTTGGGGCGGCAAAATACCTAGAGTCACCTCTGGAAGGCAGAGAAAGCTACTAGAGAGGAGGCTGTTCTTGATTTGATTTTGACAAATAGGGAGGAACTGGTTGAGAATTTGAAAGTGGAAAAGGCAGTTTGGGTGAAAGTGATCATGAAATGGTAGTGTTCATGATTCTAAGAAATGGTAGGAGGGAAAACAGCAAAATAAAGATAATGGATATCAAGAAGGCAGACTTCAGCAAACTCAGGGAGTTGGTAGATAAGCTCCCATGGGAAGAAGTCTAAGAGGAAAAATAGTTGAAGACAGTTGGCCATTTTTTCAAAGACACATTATTAATGGCACAAAAGCAACTAATCCACTCCATAGGTAATTTAGAAAGTATGGTCAGAGACCACCCTGGCTTAACTAGAAGATCTTCAATTATCTGAAACTCAAAAGAATCCTAAAAAAAGTGGAAACTAGGTCAAATTACAAAAGAGGAATATAAATAAGTAACACAAGTATATAGGGACAAAATTAGAAAGGCCAAGCCACAACACAAGATTAAACTAGCTAGAGACGTAAAGGGTAACAAGAAAACATTCTACAAATACATTAGAAGCAAGAGGAAGACCAAGGACAGAATAGGCCCATTACTCAATGGGAGTGGTGAGGGGAGGGAAACAATATCAGAAAATGTGGAAATGGCAGAGATGCTTAATGACTTTCTTGTTTTGGTTTTCACCAAAAAGGTTAGTAGCGACTGGACGTCTAAAGTAGAGAATGCCAATGAAAATAAGATAGGATCAGTGGCTAAAGTAGGGAAAGAACAAGTTAAAATTTACTTAGACGAGTTAGATGTCTTCAAGTCACCAGGGCCTGATGAAATACATCCTAGAAAGTTCAAGGAGCTGACTGAGGAGACATCTGAGCCATTAGCAATTATCTTCAAAAAGTCATGGAAGAAAGGAGAGATTCCAGGGGACTGGAAAAGGGCAAATCTAGTGCCCATCTATAAAAAGGGAAATAAAGACAACCCGGGGAATTACAGACCAGTAAGTTTAACTTCAGTATCTGGAAAGATAATAGAGCAAATAACTAAGCAATCAATTTGCAAACATCTAGAAGATAATAGAGGTGATAAGAAACAGTCAGTATGTATTTGTCATGAATAAATCATGTCAAACCAATCTAATAGCTTGCTTTGACAGGGTAACAAGCCTTGTAGCTAGGGGGAAGTGGTAGATGTGGTATATCTTGATTTTAGTAAGGCTTTTGATACTGTCTCACATGACATGCTCATAAACAAACTAGGCAAATGCAACCTAGATGGAGTTACTATAAGGTGGATGCATAACTGGTTGGAAAACCATTCCCAGAGAGTAGTTATCAGTGGTTCACAGTCAAGCTGGAAGAGCACATCAAGTGGGGTCCCAAAGGGATCAATTCTGGGTCTGGTTCTGTTCAATATCTTCATCAGTGATTTAGATAATGACATAGAGAGTACACTTATAAAGTTTGTGGATGATACCAAGATGCGAAGGGTTGCAAGTGCTGTGGAAGATAGGATTAAAATTCAAAATGATTTGGACAAACTGGAGAAGTGGTTTAAGTACATAGGATGAAATTCAATAAGGACAAATACAAAGTGCTCCACTTAGGAAGGAACAATCAGTGTCACACATACAAACTGGCCAATGACTGCCTAGGGAGGAGCACTGCAGAAAGGGATCTGGGGATCATAGTGGACCACAAGTTAAATATAATCAACAGTGTAACATTGTTGCAAGAAAGCAAACATTCTTCTGGGATGTGTTAGTCGGAGTGTTGTAAGCAAGACACAAAAAGTAATTCTTCCGCTCTACTCCGTGCTGATTAGGTCTCAACTGGAGTATTGTGTTCAGTTCTGGGTGCCACATTTCAGGAAAGATGAAGACGTATTGGAGAAAGTCCAGAGAAGAGCAACAAAACTGATTAAAGGTCTAAAAAACATGACCTATGAGGGAAGATTGAAAAAATTGCATTTGTTTAGTCTGGAGAAGAGAAGACTGAGGGGGAGCATGATAACCGTTTTCAAGTACATTAAAAATTGTTACAAGAAGGAGGATGAGAAATTGTTCTCATTAACCTTGGAGGACAGGACTAGAAGCAATAGGCATAAATTGTAGCATGTGATGGTTTAGGTTGAACGTTAGGAAAAGCTTTCTAACTCTCAGGAAGTTAATTACTGGAATAACTTGCCTAGGGAAGCTGTGGAACCTCTGTTACGGGAGATGTTTAAGAGCAGGTTGGACAAATTCTCCAGAGCTGATCCAGGGAACAGAAGGATGTGCTGTTTGCCAGATGCTAAGACACGGGATTTGGACCTGAGGCTGAAGAGGATCCTAATGGGAGAGGGAAAGAATCCACTGATTGTCCTTCATGTGGGAATGAATGACACGGCTAGATTCTCACTAGAACGTATCAAGGGAGACTATGCCAGGCTAGGGAAGACGCTTAAAGAAATCAAGGTTCAGGTAATCTTCAGTGGGATTCTGCCTGTTCCTAGAGAAGGACAACAATGATGTGACAAGATTATGACAATGAATAGATGGCTCAGGCAGTGGTGCCATAAGGAGGGCTTTGGGATGTATGGCCACTGGGAGGCATTCACGGACAGAGGACTGTTCTCTCGGGATGGACTTCACCTGAGTAAGGAGGGAAATAGACTTCTAGGATGGAGGCTGGCCCAACTGATTACGAGAGCTTTAAACTACGAACTGGGGGGAGATGGTTGGGAGATGTCCAGGTAATCTCCACGTCGGATTTTAACATTGAAAGGGAAGAAAACGAAGCAAGAGAGGATACAGCCATGGACAGGAGAATGGACGTATGGAGGAAGGGTAGTGTAGATACCAGTCTAATAGGGGATATTGGTGGTAGAATGTCTGTGCCTAATCGGGTAAATGTCAATGACGCCAAACAGCAAAAATTAAGATATTTGTACACTAATGTGAGAAGCCTAGGAAACAAAATGGAGGAACTAGAGCTACTGATGCAGGAAGTGAAACCAGATGTTATACGGATAACAGAAACATAGTGGAATAGTAGTCATGACTGGAGTACAAGTATTGAAGGCTATGTGCTGTTTAGGAAAGACAGAAATAAAGGCAAAGGTGGTGGAGTAGCATTGTATATCAATGATGAGGTTAACTGTAAAGAAATAAGAAGCAATGGAATGGATAAGACAGTCTATCTGGGCAAAAATCACATTGGGGAAGGAAGCTACCAGAGCATCCCCTGGAATAGTGCTTGGGGTGTGCTACAGACCACCGGCATGTGATTTGGATATGAATAGAGACCTCTTTAACGTTTTTAATGAAGTAAATACTAATGGGAATTGTGTAATCATGGGAGACTTTAACTTCCCAGATATAGACTGGAGGACAAGTGCTAGTAATAATCATAGGGCTCAGATTTTCCTAGATGTGACAGCTGATGGATTCCTTCACCAAGTAGTTGCTAAATCAACAAGAGGGGATGCAATTTTAGATTTTGTTTTGGTGAGTAGTGAGGACCTCATAGAAGAAATGGTTGTAGGGGACAACCTTGGTTCGAGCGATCATGAGCTACTTCAGTTCAAACTAAATGGAAGGATAAACAAAAATAGATCTGGGACTAGGGTTTTTTATTTCAAAAGGGTTAACTTAAAAAGTTAAGGAAATTAGTTAGGGAAGTGGATTGGACTGAAGAACTTGTGGATCTAAATGCAGAGAAGGCCTGGAATTACTTCAAGTCAAAGTTGCAGAAACTTTCAGAAGCCTGCATCCCAAGAAAGGGGAAAAAAATCATAGGCAGGAGTTGTAGATCAAGCTGGATGAGCAAGCATCTCAGACAGGCAATTAAGAAAAAGCAGAAAGCCTATAAGGAATGGAAGATGGGAAGTATTAGCAAGGAAAGCTACCTTATTAAGGTCAGAACATGTAGGGATAAAGTGAGAAAGGCCAAAAGCCATATAGAGTTGGACCTTGCAAAGGGAATTAAAACCAATAGTAAAAGGTTCTATAGCCATACAAATAAGAAGAAAACAAAGAAAGAAGAAGTGGGACCGCTGAACACTGAGGGTGGAGTGGATGTTAAGGATAATCTAGGCATGATACAATATCTAAACAAATACTTTAATGAGGCTAATGAGGAGCTTAGGGATAATGATAGAATGACAAATGGGAATGAGGCTATGGAGGTAGATATTATCACATCCGAGGTAGAAGCCAAACTCGACCTGCTTAATGGGACAAAATCAGGGAGCCCAGATACACTTCATCCAAGACTATTAAAGGAACTGGCACATGAAATTGCAAGCCCATTAGAAAGAATTTTTAATGAATCTGTGATCTCAGGGGTTGTACCGTATGACTGGAGAATTGCTAACATAGTTCCTATTTTTAAGAAAGGGAAAAAGAGTGATCTGAGTAACTATAGGCCTGTTAGTTTGACATCTGTAGTATGTAAAATCTTGGAAAAAATTTTGAAGGAGAAAGTAGTTAAGGACATTGAGGTCAACGGTAATTGGGACAAAACACAACATGGTTTTACAAAAGGTAGATCGTGCCAAACCAACCTGATCTCCTTCTTTGAGAAAGTAACAGATTTTCTAGACAAAGGAAAGCAGTGGATCTAATTTACCTCGATTTCAGTAAGGCATTTGATATGGTTCCACATGGGGAATTATTAGCTAAATTAGAAAAGATGGGGATCAATATGAAAATTAAAAGGTGGATAAGAACCTAGTTAAAGGGGAGACTACAACAGTCGTACTGAAAGGTGAACTGTCAGGCTGGAGGGAGGTTACTAGTGGAGTTCCTCAGGGATCAGTTTTGGGACCAGTCTTATTTAATCTTTTTATTACTGACCTTGGCACAAAAAGTGGGAATGTGCTAATAAAGTTTGTGGATAACACAAAGCTGGGAGATATTGCCAATACAGAGAAGGACTGGCATATCATACAGGAAGTTCTGGATGACCTAGTAAACTGGAATAATAGTAATAGGATGAAATTTAATAGTGAAAGGTGCAAGGTCATGCATTTAGGGATTAATAACAAGAACTATTGTTATAAGCTGGGGGGGCATCAGTTGGAAGTAACAGGAGGAGAAGCACCTTGGAGTATTGGTTTATCACAGGCTGACTATGAGCAACCAATGTGATATGGCTGTAAAAAAAGCTAATGCGGTCTTGGAATGCATCAAGTGAGGTATTTCCAGTGGAGATAAGGAGGTGTTAGTACCATTATATAAGGCAAACTGGAACAGGTACAGAGAAGGGCTACTAGGATGATCTGAGGAATGAAAAATCCGTCTTATGAAAGGAGACTCAAAGAATTTGGCTTGTTTAGCCTAACCAAAGGAAGGCTGAGGGGAGATATGATTGCTCTCTATAAATAGATTAGAGGGATAAATACCAGAGAGGCAGAGAATTTATTTAAGTTCAGTACCAATGTGGACACAAGAACAAACGCATATCAATTGACCATCAGGAAGTTTAGACTTGAAATTAGATGAAGGTTTCTAACCATCAGAGGAGTGAAGTTCTGGAACAGCCTTCCAAGGGGAGCAGTGGGGGCAAAAGACATATCTGGCTTTAAGACTAAGCTTGATAAGTTTATGGAGGGGATGGTATGATGGGATAGCCTAATTTTGGCAATTAATTGGTGTTTGACTATTAGCGGTAAATATGCCCAATGGTCTGTGATGAGATGTTAAATGGGGGTGGGATCTGAGTTACTACAGAGAATTCTTTCCTGGGTGCTGGCTGGTGAGTTTTCCCCACATGCTTAGGTTTAACTGATCTCCATATTTTTTCTCCGGGGCAGATTGGCAGAGGCCCTGGGTTTTTTTTGCCTTCCTCTGTTGCGTGGGGCACGGATCAGTTGCTGGAGGATTCTCTGCACCTTGAGGTCTTTAAACCATGATTTGAGGACTTCAGTGGCTCAGACACAGGTTTGATACAAGAGTGGGTGGATGAGATTCTGTGGCCTGCATTGTGGAGGAGGTCAGACTAGATGATCATAATGGTCCCTTCTGACCTTAAAGTTTATGATTCTATGATTCTATGGAACACCTGTCAAGGATGATCTAGATAATCCTGAGTTCTGCCATGAGTGCAGGGGACTGGACTAGATGACCTCTCAAGGTCCTTTCCAGTCCTATGATTCTATATCAGTGGAAGACCCTACAGAGACAATGGGAACCCCAAGGGCTGAACAACTGACACATGTCTGTGGGATGCTCCAGTGGGCTGAACATGTGAACTTAGGCCAGCATTGCAGCAGGAGAACAATGGGGGAAGGTGACAGGAAGGGGCCATAAAGAGGTGGGCTCACAAAGACGTGGGTCTCTTACATGGAACTGAGACACAAGGAACAGAGAGAAAGCGAAGGTGGTTCCTACAGCAGCATGGCTCAAGGGAGCCCTAGCCTTGGCCAGTCTGAACTCTTCTTATCCTTTGCCTCTCTGTTAACCTAATGGCTTCCCAATGCTATGCCCAGGTGACTAATAAACCCGACTGTTTCGAAAAGGCTGCATGGAGTTGCAGCAGATACCTGCTAAGATGCCTTGATCAGGAAGACTGGAAGAAAGTTAATGTTGTGCCAATATTTAAAAAAGATAAATGGGGTGGCTCAGATAATTACAGGCCTATCAGCCAGACATTGATCCCAGGCAAGAAAATGGCATGCCTGATACAATCCGATTAATAAAGAAATAAAGGGGGGGCAATATAATTGATGTCAATCAATAAACATAAGAAAGCACAAAATCATCAGTGATAAAGTTTGCAAATGACATAGAAATGTGGGGAGTGGTCAATAGTGAAAAGGCAGGTCACTGATCCAGAGCAATCTGGTTTGCTTGGTAAACTGGGTTCAAGCAAACCATATGCATCTGAATGTGGTTAAATACACATTAGGGAACAAAGAATGTCAACCAGACATACAGGCTAGGGGATGCTATCCTGGGAAGCAGCGACTGACAAAGATTTGGGGGCAGAGGGGGATAATCAGCTGAACATGAGCTCCCAGTGTGACACTGTGCCCAAGACAGCTAATGGGATCCTGGGCTGCATAAACAGGGGCATCTCAAATATGAGCAGAGAGATTATTTTACCTCTCTATTGGGCACTGATGTGATCATTGCTGTCATCCTGTGTCCCGCTCTGCTGCCACAGGTCAAGAGGGATGCTGATAAATTGGACAGCGCTCAGAGAAGAGCCACAAGAATGATCAAGGGACTAGAAAACCTGCTAATAGCGATAGACCCAAGGAGCTCAATCATTAGCGTAACAAAGAGAAGGTTCAGGGGTGACTTGATCACAGTCTATAAGTACCTACGGGGGATCAAATATTTAATAACAGGCTCTTCGATCTAGCAAACGATGGTCTAACGTGATCCAGTGGTTGGAAGTTAAAGCTAGACAAATTCAGAGTGGAAATAAGTGTAAATTGTTGACGGTGACAGTAATTACCCATTGGAACAATTTACCAAGGGTCACAGTGACAATTTTTAAATCAAGATTGGAGGATTGTCTGAAAGCTCTGCTCTAGGAATTAATTTGGGGGCAGGTCTCTGGCCTGTTTACACAGGAGGTCAGACTAGATTCTCACAGGGACCCTTCCGGCTTTGGAAGCTATGAATCCCTGATTAGGATAAAAGTCTCTGAACAGGAGTCTGCTTCAGGCAGACTCTCCGGGCAGAGTTCACAGGGAGGAGCAGGAGTGCTGCAGCCTGGAGACATGGTCTGGCAGGCGCTGAGGCCGCATGGCCTACCCCTATGGAAAGGTGTGACCTCCTGGGCGTCTGGCACACTGAAAGGGTTCTCCCAAGGGAGCGCTGACAATCCAGGGCATAGGGGCAGGCCCTGTCAGTCTGCAGCACTAGTGCCAAGCAGCTATGTAGTGCTAGCAATTTCCAAATACACTTTCCAGGAGCCCACTTTATCCGAGTGCCGCTCAGCCCACAGTCCTGACCCTCACTGAGGCCATGTCTGCATGGGTGGAGTGTGTCATTCAGAAAATGTGTTGTGATGACTGAGCCTCCAGTGCAGACCGAGGTGGGCGACAGTGAAAGCTTCATAGCTGGTTGTGGCTAATCTGGGGCAACCCTTTCTGAAATGATCTACTTTCCCAAGGCAGGCATGGCCTGTGTGCAGAACCGCAGCGCTTGGCAGCACATCTCATGTGAACAGTGAATGAGGTGCAGCAACCAGGGAAAGGGGTCCCCCCCAGATCCACACCCTTCCCCTCACCCTCTTTATGTAGGCTTGAGGGGAGAGAGAGACCCAGCAGCGCACAGCTAGCACAGCGTCAGATCTACAGTAAAGGTGAGTGAGGAGCTCTTCCCCGTCTCACTCGCCAAGGCACACAGGCCTTCCCCCAGTACTGGGCCCAATGCCGTTCACCATTTTCAGCAGTGCTCTGGTAGTGAATATCAAATCGCTGCTGGTACAACTTAGGGATGCCCCAGAGATGGGTGGAGTGGTAAATAATGATGAGGCAAGAGGAGCCGTAAAGGAGCGATCAGGATTGTTTGGTCAACTGGGCCCGTTCCAACAACATACATTTTAATACAGCCAAATGGAAGTTATGCACCTAGGAACAAGAAATGCAGACCATAGCTACAGAATGGGGGCCTGTGACACTGAACAGGATTTAGGGGTCATAGTGGACAAGTAATTGACCGTGTGCTCCCAGTGTGATGCTGTGACAAAAGGGCTACTGTGATCTTTGGATGTATAAACTGGGGAGAAGTCAGTAGGAGCTGGGAGCGGATTTTACTTCTGTTTGCAGCGTTGGTGAGTCCCATGCTGAACACCGCATTCAGTTCTAGTGCCCACATTTTAAAAAGAATGTTGAAAAATTGGAGAGGGTGCAGACAAGAGCCACAGAAGTGATTCAAGGGTTGTAGAAAATGCCTGACAGTGAGAGACAGACAGAGCTCTGTGCTCAGCCTAGATTGAGAAGTGACTCAAGTACAGTGCATATAGGCCTTCATGGAGAGAAAGTACCAGGTAATGACACTGTCATAAACAGATAGTAGGAGTTAATAGAACAGAAGTACTTTATATCTCTTTTCACTGTAAAGGGTTAACAAGTTCAGTGAGCCTGGCTGTCACCTGACCAGAGGACCAATCAGGGGACAGGATACTTTCAAATCTGGGGGGAGGGAAGTTTCTGTGTGTGCTGTTAGTGTTTGGTGGTTGTTCACTCTGGGTTCTGAGAGTGACCAGACGTGCAACCAGGTTTCTCTCCAATCTCTCCAATACAGGCTCTTATCAGTTCAGAACAGTGAGTACTAGGGAGAGAAGGCGAGTTAGGCTTATGTTTGTTTTCTTTATTTGCAAATGTGCATTTGGCTGGAAGGAGTTCAAATGTGTATTTTGCTGAAAGGATTTTACTTTGTACTTGTATACTTAGGCTGGGAGGGTATTCCCAGTGTCTATAGCTGAAAAACCCTGCACCTAATCCATCTTAAATTTACAAAGAGAATTTTTACTGTTTTTCTCTCTTTAATTAAAAGTTTCTTGTTTAAGAACCTGATTGTTTTTTTATTCTGGTGAGACCCCAGGGGACTGGGTCTGGATTCACCAGGGAATTGGTGGGGAGAAAGGAGGGAAGGGGGAGAGAGAGGCTAATTCTCTCTGTGTCAGGATTACTGTCTCTCTCAGGGAGAGTCTGGGAGGGGGAGAGAGAAGGAGGGGGAAGGTGCATTTTCCTCTCTGTTTAAAATTCAAGGAGTTTAAATCACAGTGATCTTCTAGGGTAACCCAGGGAGGGGAAGCCTGGGAGAGGCGACGGTGGGGGAAAGGGTTTACTTTCCTTGTGTTAAGATCCAGAGGGTCTGGGTCTTGGGGGTCCCCGGACAAGGTTTTGGGGGGACCAGAGTGTACCAGGCACTGGAATTCCTGGTTGGTGGCAGCGCTACAGGTTCTAAGCCGGTAATTAGCTTAGAGGAATTCATGCTGGTACCCCATCTCTTGGACGCTAAGGTTCAGAGTGGGGAATTGTACCATGACAGACACCTATTCAATCTAGCAGAGAATGGCAGAACAAAAACTAGTTGCTGGAAGCAGAAGCCAGACAAATTCAAATCAGAAATTAGGCCCAAATAGTCAACAATGAAGGCGACTAAGAACTGGAACAAACTCCCAAGGGTAGTGGTGGATTCTCCATCTCATGGTGTCTCCAAATCCAGACTAATAATAATAAATGGCGATATGCCTATCTCACAGAACTGGAAGGGACCTTGCAAGGTCATTGAGTCCAGCCCCCTGCCTTTGCTAGCAGGACCAAATACTGATTTTGCCCCAGATCCCTAAATGGCCCCCTCAAGGATTGAACTCACAACCCTGGGATTAGCAGGCCAAGGCTCAAACCACTGAGTTATCCCTTCCCCCACAAAAACATTTGATGCTTCTGGAAAATGTTTTAGCTGAACCCAAGTTATTGGGGTTAATACAGGGGCTCTGACTAGAGGTTCTAATGGTACCTACTGTCCTTACATTCTATGGATCAGCAGCTCATGCTCCCCAAGTGTCTTCCAGCCCCCCCCCCACACTGTCTCCCTAGGGTCCTGGCACAGACTGCCCCCGTCTCACCTTCTTTTGGCTTTGAAGCAGTGAGCTGCTGTGAGGACCCAGCGAGTGCTGATGAGGGACCCACCACATGAATGCCGGGGGCCCATTCGGGTGGGGATCTGGATGCTGACAAGCCAGGGCCAGGCCCCCGGAAGAGCATCTACGCCACCCACGATCCGCATTCCACCGTAGCCAGACATCATGGGGCGGCGCCCACAGGCTGCGGAGAAGATCAAAGACAGGCTCTGTGTGTGAAAAGGAATTGCTGGGCTGTGTGAGCCTGAAGGGACCCATCGAGGGCATGAAGGAAATACACACCTCCAAGCAGTTCCCCAGAGCCATTTCCACTCCCCGGACAGCAGAGATTCAGTCAACAAAGAACCCGAGATCAGAGGTGCCTCC
This sequence comes from Aldabrachelys gigantea, assembly GCA_026122505.1. Classification (NCBI taxonomy): domain Eukaryota; kingdom Metazoa; phylum Chordata; order Testudines; family Testudinidae; genus Aldabrachelys; species Aldabrachelys gigantea. Next base: position 8,561,145 of record CM047479.1, read on the forward strand.
ACACCCGAGTTCTGCCAACCTGCAGCTCCCTACTTTCCCAGGCCTGGGATCTATCCCCGCCCCAACCCCCCAGCTCTGCCAATGCCCCTTAAACCCAACCCCCAGCCCACAGCTACCCCTGCCCTGGGCTCCATCCCCCTGCCCCAGCTCTGCCAACACCCCTCAATCCAAACCACAGCCCCCTGTTACCCCTGCCCTCAGCTTCATCCCTCCTCAGCTCTGCCAAAACCCCTCAATCCAACCCACAGCCCCCTGCTACCTCTGCCCTGGGCTCCATCCCCCTGCCCCAGCTCTGACAGCACCCCTCAATCCAACTCACAGCCCCCTCCTACTCCTGCCCTCAGCTCCATCACCCCCAGCTCTGCCAACATCCCTCAGTCCAACCCACAGCCCCCTGCCACCCCTGCCCTCGGCTCCATCCCCACCCAGCTCTGCCAACACCCCTCAATCCAACACACAGCCCCCTGCCACCCCTGCCCTCGGCTCCATCCCCCTGCCCCAGCTCTGCCAAAACCCCTCAGTCAACCTACAGCCCCCTGCCACCCCTGCCCTGGGCTCCATCACCCCCAGTTCTGCCAACACCCCTCAATCCAACCCACAGCCCCCTGCTATCCCTGCCCTGGGCTCCATCCCCCTGCCCCAGGTCTGCCAACACCCCTCAATCCAACTCCCTGCCACCCCTGCCCCAGCTCTGCCAGCACCCCTCATTCCAACCAACAGCCCGCTGCCACCCCTGCCCGGGGCTCCATCCCCTTGCCCCAGGTCTGCCAGCAGCCCTCAATCCAACCCACAGCCCCCTGCTACCCCTGCCCTCAGATCCACCCCCCCCCAGCTCTGCCAACACCCCTCAATCCAACCCACAGCCCCCTGCTACCTCTGCCCTGGGCTCCATTCCCCTGCCCCATCTCTGCCAACACCCCTCAATCCAACCCACAGCCCCCTGCTACCTCTGCCCTGGGCTCCATCGCCCTGCCCCAGCTCTGCCAACACCCCTTAATCCAACCCCCAGCCCTCGGCTCCATCCCTCTGCCCCAGCTCTGCCAACACCCTTCAATCCAACCCACAGCCCCCTGCCACAATTGCCATGGGCTCCATCCCCCCCAGCTCTGCTAACACCCCTCAATCCAACCCATAGCCCCCTCCTACCCCTGCCCTGGGCTCCATCGCCCTGCCCCAGCTCTGCCAACACCCCTTAATCCAACCCCCAGCCCTCGGCTCCATCCCTCTGCCCCAGCTCTACCAACACCCCTCAATCCAACCCACAGCCCCCTGCCACCCCTGCCCTCGGCTCCATCCCCCTGCCCCAGCTCTGCCAACGCCCCTCAATTTAACCCACAGCCCCCTCCTACCCCTGCCTTGGGCTCCACCCCCTGCCCCAGCTCTGCCTACACCCCTCAATCCAACTCACAACCCCCTGCTACTCCTGCCATGGGCTCCATCCCCCTACCCCAGCTCTGCCAACACCCCTCAATCCAACCCACAGCCTCCTGCTACCTCTGCCCTGGGCTCCATCCCCCTGCCCCAGCTCTGCCAACACCCCTTAATCCAACCCCCAGCCCCCTGCTACCCCTGCCCTCGGCTCCATCCCCCTGCCCCAGGTCTGCCAACACCCCTCAATACAACTCACAGCCTCCTGCCACCTCTGCCCTGGGCTCCATCCCCTTGCCCCAGCTCTGCCAATGCCCCTCAATCCAACCCACAGCCCCCTGCTACCTCTGCCCTGGGCTCCATCCCCCTGCCCCAGCTCTGACAGCACCCCTCAATCCAACTCACAGCCCCCTCCTACTCCTGCCCTCAGCTCCATCACCCCCAGCTCTGCCAACATCCCTCAGTCCAACCCACAGCCCCCTGCCACCCCTGCCCTCGGCTCCATCCCCACCCAGCTCTGCCAACACCCCTCAATCCAACACACAGCCCCCTGCCACCCCTGCCCTCGGCTCCATCCCCCTGCCCCAGCTCTGCCAAAACCCCTCAGTCAACCTACAGCCCCCTGCCACCCCTGCCCTGGGCTCCATCACCCCCAGTTCTGCCAGCACCCCTCAATCCAACCCACAGCCCCCTGCTACCCCTGCCCTGGGCTCCATCCCCCTGCCCCAGGTCTGCCAACACCCCTCAATCCAACTCCCTGCCACCCCTGCCCCAGCTCTGCCAGCACCCCTCATTCCAACCAACAGCCCGCTGCCACCCCTGCCCGGGGCTCCATCCCCTTGCCCCAGGTCTGCCAGCAGCCCTCAATCCAACCCACAGCCCCCTGCTACCCCTGCCCTCAGATCCACCCCCCCCAGCTCTGCCAACACCCCTCAATCCAACCCACAGCCCCCTGCTACCTCTGCCCTGGGCTCCATCCCCCTGCCCCAGCTCTGCCAGCACCCCTTAATCCAACCCCCAGCCCTCGGCTCCATCCCTCTGCCCCAGCTCTGCCAACACCCTTCAATCCAACCCACAGCCCCCTGCCACAATTGCCATGGGCTCCATCCCCCCCAGCTCTGCTAACACCCCTCAATCCAACCCATAGCCCCCTCCTACCCCTGCCCTGGGCTCCATCGCCCTGCCCCAGCTCTGCCAACACCCCTTAATCCAACCCCCAGCCCTCGGCTCCATCCCTCTGCGCCAGCTCTACCAACACCCCTCAATCCAACCCACAGCCCCCTGCCACCCCTGCCCTCGGCTCCATCCCCCTGCCCCAGCTCTGCCAACGCCCCTCAATTTAACCCACAGCCCCCTCCTACCCCTGCCCTGGGCTCCACCCCCTGCCCCAGCTCTGCCTACACCCCTCAATCCAACTCACAACCCCCTGCTACTCCTGCCATGGGCTCCATCCCCCTACCCCAGCTCTGCCAACACCCCTTAATCCAACCTCCAGCCCTCGGCTCCATCCCTCTGCCCCAGCTCTGCCAACACCCTTCAATCCAACCCACAGCCCCCTGCCACAATTGCCATGGGCTCCATCCCCCCCAGCTCTGCTAACACCCCTCAATCCAACCCATAGCCCCCTCCTACCCCTGCCCTGGGCTCCATCGCCCTGCCCCAGCTCTGCCAACACCCCTTAATCCAACCCCCAGCCCTCGGCTCCATCCCTCTGCCCCAGCTCTGCCAACACCCTTCAATCCAACCCACAGCCCCCTGCCACAATTGCCATGGGCTCCATCCCCCCCAGCTCTGCTAACACCCCTCAATCCAACCCATAGCCCCCTCCTACCCCTGCCCTGGGCTCCGTCCCCTTGTCCCAGCTCTGCCAACACCCTTCAATCCAACCCACAGCCCCCTGCCACCCCTGCCCTCGGCTCCATCCCCCTGCCCCAGCTCTGCCAACGCCCCTCAATTTAACCCACAGCCCCCTCCTACCCCTGCCCTGGGCTCCACCCCCTGCCCCAGCTCTGCCTACACCCCTCAATCCAACTCACAACCCCCTGCTACTCCTGCCCTGGGCTCCATCCCCCTACCCCAGCTCTGCCAACACCCCTTAATCCAACCTCCAGCCCTCGGCTCCATCCCTCTGCCCCAGCTCTGCCAACACCCTTCAATCCAACCCACAGCCCCCTGCCACAATTGCCATGGGCTCCATCCCCCCCAGCTCTGCTAACACCCCTCAATCCAACCCATAGCCCCCTCCTACCCCTGCCCTGGGCTCCATCGCCCTGCCCCAGCTCTGCCAACACCCCTTAATCCAACCCCCAGCCCTCGGCTCCATCCCTCTGCCCCAGCTCTGCCAACACCCTTCAATCCAACCCACAGCCCCCTGCCACAATTGCCATGGGCTCCATCCCCCCCAGCTCTGCTAACACCCCTCAATCCAACCCATAGCCCCCTCCTACCCCTGCCCTCGGCTCCATCCCCCTGCCCCAGCTCTACCAACACCCCTCAATCCAACCCACAGCCCCCTGCCACCCCTGCCCTCGGCTCCATCCCCCTGCCCCAGCTCTGCCAACGCCCCTCAATTTAACCCACAGCCCCCTCCTACCCCTGCCCTGGGCTCCACCCCCCTGCCCCAGCTCTGCCTACACCCCTCAATCCAACTCACAACCCCCTGCTACTCCTGCCATGGGCTCCATCCCCCTACCCCAGCTCTGCCAACACCCCTCAATCCAACCCACAGCCCCCTGCTACCTCTGCCCTGGGCTCCATCCCCCTGCCCCAGGTCTGCCAACACCCCTCAATCCAACTCACAGCCTCCTGCCACCCCTGCCCTAGGCTCCATCCCCCTGCCCCAGGTCTGCCAACACCCCTCAATCCAACTCACAGCCTCCTGCCACCTCTGCCCTGGGCTCCATCCCCTTGCCCCAGCTCTGCCAATGCCCCTCAATCCAACCCACAGCCCCCTCCTACCCCTGCCCTGGGCTCCATCCCCTTGCCCCATCTCTGCCAACACCCCTCAATCCAACCCACAGCCCCCTCCTACCCCTGCCCTGGACTCCATCCCCTTGCCCCATCTCTGCCAACACCCCTCAATCCAACCCACAGCCCCCTGCTACCTCTGCCCTCGGCTCCATCCCCCTGCCCCAGCTCTGCCAACACCCCTCAATCCAACCCACAGCCCCCTGCCACCCCTGCCATGGGCTCCATCCCCCTGCCCCAGCTCTGCCAGCACCCCTCAATCCAACACACAGCCCCCTGCCACCCCTGCCCTGGGCTACATCCCCCCCAGCTCTGACAACGCCCCTCAATCCAACCCACAGCCCCCTCCTACCCCTGCCCTGGGCTCCATCTCCCTGCCCCAGCTCTGCCAACACTCCTCAGTCCAACCCACAGCCCCCTTCCACCCTTGCCCTCGGCTCCATCCCCCTGCCCCAGCTCTGCCAGCGCCCCTCAATCCAACCCACAGCCCCCTCCTACCCCTGCCCTGGGCTCCACCCCCTGCCCCAGCTCTGCCTACACCCCTCAATCCAACTCACAGCCCCCTGCTACTCCTGCCATGGGCTCCATCCCCCTGCCCCAGCTCTGCCAACACCCCTCAATCCAACTAACAGCCTCCTGCCACCCCTGCCCTGGGCTCCCCACCTCTGGCACAAGGGCCTCGTGGGAGTTAAAGCTGCTAAGATGAATTAGTGGGAGGCAACAGCGTCCCCTTGTGACCAGTTGGAAACGATCGCTGAGTTCCCACGTATTTCTCACTTCTGGGGCTGGGACTGCTGAATACTTAACGGGAGCCACCTAAACCCCCTCTACCCTGCGGCCTTCTCCATCTCCCTATGGGCAAAGGCCTCAGCCCCCTCCCGCCCCCGCAACACCTCCCTCTCTGCTCTTCTCCCCTTTCCCCTGTAAAGGAAGGGCTTGGCCTCACTGCCTCCTCTCCTGCAGGGAGCACGGGAGGGGCTGGGGGCTCCCCCAGGGAGTGTGTCTGGGCACTGATGCATGAGCAAGCCCCACCATGGGGCTGTGCTCATGGCATGAGTGGGGGCAGGAGCCCCTGGCCACCTCCATGGGAGCCCCTCACACATAGGTGCTGGAACTAAGGTGCTGGGGGTGCTCCAGCACCCCCTGCGTTGAAGTGGTTTCCATTACATACAGGATTCACAATTTGGTTCATTGGCTCTCATCACCCCCATTATACAAATTGTTCCAGCACCCCTGGCCCCACATCCCGCTCACACTTTGAGCTGTATCCCTGCGTCGCCAGGAGCAGCAGGGGCAGGAGCCCCACAGACAGCCAGGCCAGGGACCCCATCGCCAGGCCCGGCTCCTGGGCACCATTGTGACATCACCAGGCCTCGCCTGGGGCTGGAGGAGCCACATTCTCCCATGTTATGCTAGGAGACGGTTGGAATGAGCTGAGCCCACAGCTGGACTTTGCCTCCCCGAGGGGCTGGGCCAAGCTGAACCAGCCTGGAGGACAGGCTGGGGGTACAAGCCAGCCTGGGATGGGGGAGCTAAGCAGGCCGGAGGGCAGGGCCATAGATTTTTTAAGGCCAAAAGGGACCATTAGATCATCTTGTTTGACCTCCTGCAGGACCCAGGCCAGCCTCTGTTACCCAGTTACCCCATATGATGAAGTGGGAATTTTCTCTAATATTTTCATTAATCCAAGGCATGCCTCAGTTTCCCTGTGCTACCTGCTCCTGGAACAGCGCAGGGACAGGAGATGAGTCTGTGTCCCCTAGCAGTCCGGGTGGAATGACTGGGTTTTTAAGGAACTGGTTGAACCTGACCCAGACCTCCAGAGGAGCCAGTAAGACAAAGAGGTACACACACACCCCTCCAAGTGACTGAACAATCAACACGTAAGAGCAGGAAACCCTGGCAAGCAGGATGTGAACTGAACTATAATCAGGCCTGCCCCTAAAGGACTCTGGCTCTCTCACCTGGGAATTGAGTGAAAGGAAGGAAGTCAGAGAGAGCACCGGAGTCTGAAAACAGAGCGTGCCGCAGCTTGGCTGCTGAACTGCTCTGGGCTGATCAGAATGAACTATGCTTTACTTTGCCTGCCTCTGTGCTGACCTAAGGACTTCCAATGCTACATTCCCGCTGACTAATAAACCCGACTGTTTTGAAAATGCTGCTTGTGTGTCACAGCAAATACCTGCAAGGCTTCGTTCGTCTCTGAAGTCTCTGCTGAGGTCTGTCTCAGCTGGAGTAGCTGGCCAGAGCTCACGGTGTGAAGCAGGAGGGCTGACGCCCCAGAAGTTTAGTCTAGGGGGGATGAGGCTGTGTGGCTCCCCCTGTGGGGGTTCCTCCAAGAATCTGTTCCGAAGCTGAGGCATAGGACTGAGCCTGTGGAACTGTGAAACCCTCTCTCAATGCGTTTGGCTAAAGCATCGTCCAGAAAGGCATTGGTGTCAGCTCAAAAGCATGAATCCCAACCTCGGGGCAGGCTGCTAGGAAACAGGGCACAATCCCAGGCTGGCTGTGAGTGCTAGATTTTGATTTCACCAACCAATTATCCAGTGTAGACTGCTCAGACACCATAACAGCCGTAACGGAGTAACCAACAGTCCCCTCAGTATGCCGATCCGCCTGCTACCCAGGTGAGCCTGCCCTCGGGCTTGTCTACACTGGCAATTTACAGTGCTGCAATTTTCTCACTCAGGGGTGTGAAAAAACAGCCCCCAAGCGCAGCAAGTTTCAGCGCTGTAAAGTGGCAGTGTAAACAGTGCCCCAGCGCCGGGAGCTACGCCTCTCATGCAGCTGGTTTGTTTAGATCACTGGAAGAGCTCCCCCCCAGTGCTCTGCCATGACGACACAAGCCACATTAGCGTTTTAGCATTGCCAGTGTCAACTAGCCCTTGGTGATAGATGACCCCTTGTGCCAAATATCAGAGCAATATTCAGGCTACTCTGTCCCAAAAGATTGATCACTCAGCCCAGGTCCAGTGCACTTCAGATCTCACACTGCAGACAATACCAGTGTAACCAACAGTATAATAAACTATCTAAAGATTTATTAACAGGCAAAGGAAACCAGCGGGTTATTTACAAGCTTAAAGCAGGTAGACATATGCACACAAACGAGTTACAATCTTAAGTCTCCAAAAAGTAATAGATGTTTCAATGATAAGCAAACTCTATGTGTCCTTTAGGGCTAACCCAGGCTAAGCAGTGGGGAATTTTGTTTATGCCTGTGATGGGTTGCTACCATTGAGGTGCAGTCTGGGAGCCGTGAGAATTGCTGTATCTCTCTAAGACACACAGCTGGGCTGGGGACACCAGGCCCTGCTTTCACCTAACACCCTATCACCCAACACGGCAGCAGGTGGTGCCACTCACCCAAACTGGGCTACCTGAGTGCCAACAGCAGACACCAGCCAGTTTCCCAGGCATGCACCACCCTTCTGGAGTGTAAACCCCAAATTACACCATTGTGCACTGCACAGGGATTTATACAGTGTAAGCTCATTAATATGTCTGCCCCTTCCCTCAGCGTGGAGAGGACTAAGCACAATGCGCTTGCGTTAAACCACGCTGAGATTTTCTCCAGATACTTCAGTCAAAGTCACACTGGTTTAAATTAAAACATAAACCAGTTCATTAACTACAAAAGGATAGATTTTAAGTGATTATAAGTGACAGCAAAGAGCTCAAAGCAGATCACCTAGTAAATAAATAAAACTGAAAACTAAGCCAAAGATACTAGAAAGATAGGATGTGAATTAGCAAATTCTCACCCTGGCTGATCACAGAATATTAGGATTAGAAGAGACCTCAGGAGGTCATCTAGTCTAATCCCCTGCTCAAAGCAGGACCAACACCAACTAAATCATTCCAGCCAGGGCTTTGTCAAACCAGGCCTTAAAAAACTATAAGGATGGAGATTCCACCACCTCCCTAGGGAACCCATTCCAGTGCTTCACCACCCTCCCAGTGCAATAGTGTTTCCTAATATCCAACCTAGACCTCCCCCACTGCAACTTGAGACCATTGCTCCTTGTTCTGTCATCTCCCACCACTGAGAACAGCTGAGCTCCATCCTCTTTGGAACCCCCTTTCAGGTAGTTGAAGGATGCTATCAAATCCCCCCTCACTCTTCTCTTCTGCAGACTAAACAAGCCCAATTCCCTCAGCCTCTCCTCATAAGTCATGTGCACCAGCCCCCTGATAATTTTCCTCTGCTGGACTCTCTCCAATCTGTCCACATCCTTTCTGTAATGGGCAGCCCAAAACTGGATGCATTACTCCAGGTGTGGCCTCACCAGTGCCGAATAGAGGGGAACAATCACTTCCTTCGATCTGCTGGCAATGTTCCTACTAATGCAGCCCAAAATGCCTTTAGCCTTCTTGGCAACAAGGGCACACTGCTGACTCATATCCAGCTTCTCATCCACTGTAACCCCTAGGTCCTTTTCTGCAGAACTGCTTCCTAGCCATTCAGTCCCTAGTCCTAAGTGCAGGACTCTTTTAGAAAAGCTGGATGAGCACAAATCCATGGGGCTGAATGCACTGCATCGAGGGTGCTAAAGGAATTGGCAAATGTGATTGCAGAGCCACTGACCATTATCTTTGAAAACTCATGGCGAACGGGGGAGGACCCGGATGACTGGAAAAAGACCTAATGTAGTGCCTATCTTTAAAAAAGGGAAGGAGGAAGATCTGGGGAACTACAGGCCAGTAGCCTCACCTCAGTCCCTGGAAAAATCATGGAGCAGGTCCTCAAGGAATCAATTCTGAACCACTTACAGGCGAGACAAATGATCAGGAACAGTCAGCATGGATTCACCAAGGGCAAGTCATGGCTGATCAACCTGATTGCCTTCTATGAGGATATAACTGGCTCTGTGGATGAGGGGAAAGCAGTGGATGTGTTATTCCTTGACTTTAGCAAAGCTTTTGATACGGTCTCCCACAGTATTCTTGCCAGCAAGTTAAAGTATGGGCTGGATGAATGGACTATAAGGTGGACAGAAAGCTGGCTAGATTGTCAGGCTCAACAGGTAGTGATCAATGGCTCCAAGTCTAGTTGGCAGCCGGTTTTAAGCAGAGTGCCCCAAGGATCAGTCCTGGGGCCAGTTTTGTTCAATATCTTCATTAATGATCTGGCAGATGGGATGGACTGCACTCTCAGCAAGTTTGCAGATGACGCTAAACTGGGAAGAGTGGTAGATAACCTGGAGAGTAGGGACAGGATACAGAGGGACCAGGGCCAATGCAAGGATGTTTTGTGCTCTAGGCAAAACTGCCACCTTGCGCCTCCCGTGTCCCCTCCCTGAGGCGCCCCCCTTGCGGCAGCTCCTGAGGTACCCCCCCCCCGTCCCAACTCACCCCTGCTCTGCGCACGAGCACCCCGAGAACGCCGTGGCTGCTTCACTTCTCCCGCCTCTCAGGCTTGAGCGCCTAAGTTGATTGGCACCGCAAGCCTGGGAGGCAGGATAAGTGAAGCAGCTCACTCCTGCTCCTTCTCCTCCTCCTCCCTGAGCACGCCATCGCTGCTTCACTTCTCTCACCTCCCAGGCTTGCAGTGCCAATCAGCTTAGGCGTCACAAGCCTGGGAGGCAGGAGAAGTGAAGCAGCCACGGCGTGCTCAGGGAGGAGGAGGGGCAGGGGTGAACTGGGGCAAGGAGTTCTCCTGCATGCCTCCCCTCCCACTTGCTGTAGGCAGCCCTCCCTGCGCTCCCCTTTTCCCAGCTCCCTCACCCTAAATGCAGGAGGCAACTGGGGCAGCTGAAGATCCAGTAGCTGCCAAAGAAAATGGCACCTCCCCAAATCCCAGCGCCCTAGGCGACCACCTAGGTCACCCAAATGGTTGCACCAGCCCTGAGAGGGACCTAGACAAATTAGAGGACTGGGCCAAAAGAAACCTGATGGGGTTCAACAAGGACAAGTGCAGAGTCCTGCACTTAGGACAGAAGAATCCCATGCACTGCTACAGACTAGGGACCGAATGGCTAGGCAGTAGTTCTGCAGAAAAGGACTTAGGGGTTACAATGGACGAGAAGCTGGATATGAGTCAACAGTGTGTCCTTGTTGCCAAGAAGGCTAATGGCATTTTGGGCTGTATAAGTAGGGGTATTGCCAACAGATTGAGGGACGTGATCATTCTCCTCTATTCGACATTGGTGAGGCCTCATCTGGAGTACTGTGTCCAGTTTTGGGCCTCACACTACAAAAAAGATGTGGAAAAATTGGAGAGAGTCCAGCAAAGGACAACAAAAATGATTAGGGTATTGGAGCACATGACTTATGAGGAGAGGCTGAGGGAACTGGGATTGTTTAGTCTCCAGAAGAGAAGAATGAGGGGGGATTTGATATTTGCTTTCAACTACCTGAAAGGGGGTTCCAAAGAGGATGTATCTAGACTGTTCTCAGTGGTGGCAGATGGCAGAACAAGGAGTAATGGTCTCAAGTTGCAGTGGGGGAGGTTCAGGTTGGATATTAGGAAAAGCTTTTTCACTAGGAGGGTGGTGAAGCACTGGAATGGGTTCCCTAGGGAGGTGGTGGACTCTCCTTCCTTAGAGGTTTTTAAGGCCTGGCTTGACAAAGCCCTGGCTGGGATGATTTAGTTGGTGTTGGTCCTGCTTTGAGTATGGGGTTGGACTAGATGACCTCCTGATGTCCCTTGCAACCCTGATATGCTATGATTCTATGATCACTGATCCATAGGCAACCACCTGCTTCCAGGCCAGAGATTAATTCATCTGTACATGTGATAGTGAGGTCCAAAGTAGAACTTCCTCACAGCCGGTGCTATACTTTTAGTATTAGAAAATTGTATCTTTAATGTTTAGAGACTTCAATGCTGTGTTACTACTGGCTGCACAAGACATCCAGCCTGTCTCTCAAACTGCAGGCCCCCATAATATCACAGTGTGTTTTTCCACGCATTACAGACAGGTGCCTGAGGAGAGACTCATCCTGTTTTCTGCTGTGATTCAGCCATCTGTAACAGACCCCCACCAGGTCACTCTTAGTGAGAACCTTGATCCATATGTATTCGAGAGCCCATGGTTTGACTTATCAATAATCCTAAAGCAGGTAATGGTGTCTTTAATGTAGAAAGTAACCTTCCCCACCCCATTTACGCAGTCTGCCCTTTCTATAGAACTGGAGAGTTTAACATTCCACTCAGGAATTGTCCTTCCAGGTTTCAGCAATGTCAGTTACATCCAATTTCTTCTCAGTGGTGAGAATGACTAGTTCTGCTTGCTTATTACCCTAGCTCCTAGCTTTGGTATATAAACAACTGACAAATGTATTCCTGTCACGTCCTTTGCCACTTCAGTTCAATTTGTTCATGACACAGAGTGTAAATTAAGCACCCTCCCTTGCATTCTTAGTGTAGCGCCCCTCTCTACCTGGTTACCTCCTTTAATGGCAATCCGCTTACAGGTTTTGATGGACAGGTCTGGGTTCTTTTGGATCCCACCACCCACTCAGCAGGGTGAATCTTTTTTCTTTTTTGTTATGAAATTATTCGGCGGTGCCTCCACCCCCTTCACTCCTTCCTGGCAGAGTCACCAGGGCAGCTTGGGTGGAAAATTCTAACTACAGAGTAATCCCCACTTACTTGCCTGATAGTTGGAGACTTCCAAGAAATAACATAACACCTAAAAATATATTCAACACAATATTTATATTAAACAGGCAACAAATACAACATAACAGGGTGCAACACTATTTTTAGAGTCACCAGTGCCCACACTGAAAATACCCCTGACTTGATGTAAAAAGTGTAAAATTAGTGTCCTGTTGGTACGTGTACTTTGCTGGGGCCCTTGATGACCTATAAAATTCTCTGCCGTGGTTTAGCAGTGTGGCTGACTGGGTTCAGTACAGCCCAAAGGACTCACAAGTGGGAGGAGGTGGTGAATCCCTCCACAGGTGTAATAAGCAGCAGGTTATAAAATCCTCAAACCCTTACTCCCTGGCTTGAGGACACCGTTCAGGGAGTAGGGGGTCCCCAAAACAAATTCCGTGACTAACTAACTAAAATCTGGTGCACTCACGAACTCCATGCATGATCTTCAGGTTTGAAGATGACGCTGGACTCCTCAGTCACTGCAGAGGGGCTGCTCTCTGCTGTCAGGGATCCTCCTCAGGCAGGAGTCAGGTTGCGTTGGTCCCAGGAACTCCCTTCATTACAAAGGGGTGCAGGGCTCAAGGTGCAGGTTAAACAACTACCCTAACATCCAAACTGTTGTCTCCTAGTCCAGCCTCCAGTTACACACTCAGCAGGCAGCTTCCCTGGACTAGCAGAGCTGACCATGCGGTGACTAGTCTCACCAGGACAGCTGGAGGTGAACCCAGCCTGGCTGGGGAAATTTCTCAGCAAACATAACAATTGGGAATCATCCATGGGGAAGGAAAACCTGGCTGGGGGATCTGCTGTCAGGTCCCTAGAGGCCAGTTCTCAGGGGGAACCCTGCTTGCAGGCCTGGGATCCCCAGCTCCCCACACAGCCAGTCCTGCCCTTGCCCTGGCTGGCTCTGGCCTCTCCAAAAATGGCTTCTCCCCGGGGAGGGGCATCTCACTCCCTGTTGGTTGGCAGGCAGACTCTGAGTTTGCTTTGGCTCCCCCTCCCTGAGCTGACAGCAGGCAGAGCCCCAAGAATCTATGTAATCTCCTTGGGGGTTACATTAGTTTAACTCCAGTATTTTCTGCTTTCTGCTTTCTCTTGCTCGTGGGACTGGAAGGATCTCTGAGGAGATCACATGGACCTGCCTTTTCTTCTGCTCCATTCCTAGATCCCTGAAGTCTTCAATAATCTGTGGAGTTCCACCTGATGCCGTCCCAGTGGTTCCACAATATATCATCACCAGTGGAAACTTGCAGCTGGCTTCATAGTCCTGTCCAATCTTGCACTTACATCTTGTGTCTTCACTCCTGGGAGAGAGCACCCAGTCCTGCTGTCCTTGCATCCCATGCTGAATTCTCTTTCCACTCTTCTTACTATGGAGTCATGATGGTGATTTTTGCCTTCCAGGAATGGGTGAAGAATGGCTCTTGGTAGCTGTTTGCTTCATACCCCAAGGACACCTATCAGGTACATCTCCTGTAGCTTTCTGCTCAGTTCGTTGGTAGATGTCTCACTGAGTATTTTCAGTGCTGCTTCTTCACAAGCCCCAAGGCTGGGCAGAGAGCCAAGTGGGCCTGGAGCAGGGCAGTAGGCAGAGAGCTGAACAGGTCTGCAGTGGGAATGGGGCAGGGGCCAAGAAGACCTGGAGTGGGAAAGGACAGGTGCCAAGCTGTCTGCCCACTTACATCCTTATTTGGACCCATCCTCAGCAGCCTGGTGCAGCCCATATATATTCCGTAATGATAATGACCTCGTTCACTCCCTGTGCAAAGCACCATGCGGGGAGGGTATTGGTAAGAGGGCTGGGTCTGGGGATAGAGGGGAAGGGAGAAGTGTGTTGTGGGTCTGGTTCTGTAAGAACACCTTATTGATGCTCAGCTAACCCTGGGCTTGGGTCAGGATTCCCAGGCTCAGATCCCAGTTCTGCCACATAGGGTTGCCAGATGTCCAGGTTTTGATCAGAATGTCTGGACAAAAAGGGACTCTGGTGGCTCCAGTCAGCACTGCTGACCGGGCTGTTAAAGGTCTGGTCAGCAGCGCAGTGGGGCTAAGGCAGGCTCCTTGCCTGCCCTGGCTCCACGTTGCTCCTGAAAACAGATGCCAGGTCCCTACAGCCCCTAGGCACATGGGTGGAAGCTCCATGTGCTGCTCCCGCCCCAAGTGGTCAGGAACTGCGACCAATGGGAGCTGCAGGTCAGTGCCCGCGGGCAGCACGCGGAAACTCCCTGGCCACTCATGCACCTAGAAGGCTGCAGGGACCTGGCAGTCGCTTCCTGGGACCTCAGTAAGTGCCACTGGGAAACCCACACCCCAAGCCCCCTCCCACATCCCACCCCCTGCCCCAGCCCAGAGTCCCCCTTCTGCACCCCAGACTCCTCATCCCCATCCCACCTTAGAGCCCACATCCCCAGCCAGATCCCTGAAGCCCCTGCATCCCAGCCCTCTGCCCTGTCCTGCACCCCAGACCCTTCATCCTTGCCCCCCCCCCCAGAGCTCATAACCCCAGCTGGAGCCCTCATCCCCCACCCACACCCCAATCCCCTGCCCCATCCCAGAGCCCTGTCCCTCATTGCTGGCCCCACCCGGAACACCACACACACACTGCCTAGAGCCCTCACCCCCACCCCCCACCCCAGACAAGAGCCTCTCTCATACTCCCCACCCCAACCGCAGAGTCCTCACCCCCCCACACACACCCTGACCTCCTGCCCCAGCCCAGTGAAAGTGAGTGTGGGGGGAGAGTGAGTGATGGAGGGAAGGGAGATGGAGAAAGCAGGAGCAGGGCCCTGGGGAAGGGGTGAGGAAGGAGGCGGAGCAGGGGTATTCAGTTTTGTGCGATTAGAAAGTTGGCAACCCCACTGCCGGGCACCCTTGGACAAGACACTGCTCTTCCCTGGGCCCATAAGAACGACTGTACCAGGTCAGACCAAAGGTCCATCTAGAACAGTATCCTGTCTACCGACAGTGGCCAATGCCAGGTGCCCCAGATGGAGTGACCCTAACAGACAATGATCAAATGATCTCTCTCCTGCCACCCGTCTCCATCCTCTGATGAACAGAGGCTAGGGACACCATTCTTTTACCCATCCTGGCTAATAGCCATTTATGGACTTCACCTCCATGAATTTATCCAGTTCTCTTTTATTCATATTCATCTAGATTCAAATTCATCTAGCTCAAGGGCAGAAGGTCCCCCTGTGCTCACCTGGTGCATTACACAGGGCAGAGAGTCCAGCCACCAGCCCATCCCTGCTGGCTGAGCTACAGAGTGACTTGTAGACAGATGGCCAATCCTGATTTAAAGAAGCCACATGACAGCAAATCCATCGTGTCCCAGGTCAGTCAACTCCTCTCACTGTAAAGAAAAATTGCATATTATTTCTAGCAGAATGTGTTTCACAGCAGGGTCCAGCCACTGGATCTTGTGCTGCCTTTGTCTGCTGTACTGAAGAGCCCTCTGCTATCAGACATCTTCTCCCCTGCATAGGTACTAATCAGCTGTGATCAAGGCACCTCTTACCCATCTCTTTGACAAGCTAAACAGACTGAGGTGCTTTCTGGGAGACAGATTTTCCAGAATCAGAGGGGTAGCCGTATTAGTCTGGATCTGTAAAAGCAGCAAAGAATCCTGTGGCACCTTATAGACTAACAGACGTTTTGGAGCATGAGCTTTCGTGGGTGAATACCCACTTTGTTTGCTGCTTTTACAGATTTTCCAGAACTCATCTTTTTCTTGTAAGTCTTTTCTGGATCTTATTCTGCTCCAGTTTATCAACATCCTTTTTCAAGTGGGGACACCAGCTCAGCACATAGGCTGCAGTGATGCCATATACAGCAGTACTTGCATCTTTCTGCTCCTAGGCAGTAGGATCCTGCTTGTACCAGGAAGGATCACCTCTGCTCTCTTAGCCACTGGATCACACGGTGAGCACATGCTCACTTGGTTTCCACCTGGACCCCCTAAGTCCTTTTCACATGGGTGGAGTTGGGGAAAATGGGGGGGGGCGTCCTGTGCTCCCTAAACTGCAAGCCTCAGGGAGAGAGCCTGAGTGTGCAATGTAATGAGCTCTGCAGAGGAGGCAGGAGTTGTGCTGCTCCCAGCTTGCGCCCCTCAGGCAGGGAGTCAGAATTTTGTTTATAAACAGAGGGATTAAGCGGTGATTAAGATAAGAAAGGGCTGTTAGGATGTTTCCTAAAGTTAAACTATCTGTTCCAAGCCTGGTAAACTGCAAAAAAGAAGTAGCCTAGATGATAGAAAGTTATTGTAGATTTTTCTACAATAGTTTCAGTTGTATTCAAGAAGTAGTAACAAAGATACTGATATCTTTCTTTGAGACGATAACTGATTTATTAGACCAAAGAAATGCAGTGTATCTAATGTATCTGGACTTCAGTACAGCATTTGATACAGTTCTACATGAGAAATTACTAGTTACATTGGAGAAGATGAGGATTAATGAATGAACTGAAAGGTGGATAAGGATCTGGTTAAAGGGGAGACCATAACCCGTCACACTCAAAGGTAAACTGTCAGGCTGGAGGGAGGCTACTAGTGGAGTTCCTTAGGGATCATTCTTGAGATCAGTCTTATTTAACATTTCCATTCACGAGCTTGGCATAAAAAGTGGGAGTGTGATGATAAAATTTGCGGATGACACAAAGTTGGAAAGTATTGCCAGTACGGAGCAGGACCGGAATATCATACAAGAAGATCTGGATGACCTTGTAAACTGGAGTAATGGAAATAGGATGATATTTAATAGTGCAAAGTGCATGGTCATGGATTTAGGGACTAACAACATGAATTTTTGCTGTAAGCTGGGGACTTAACAGTTGGAAGTGACAGAGGAGAAGAAAGACCGAGACGTATTGATTGATCACAGGATGACTATCATAGAATCATAGAATCAAAAGGTTGGAAGGGACCTCATGAGGTCATCTAGTCCAACCCCCTGCTAAAGGCAGGACCACTTTCCCTAAATAATCCCAGCCAGGGTGCAGTCTAGCCGGACCTTAAATATCTCTAAAGATGGAGATTCTACCACCTCCCTAGGTAACCCATTCCAATACTTCACCACTATCAATGTGATATGGCCGTGAAAAAGGCTAACGCAATCCAGGGTGCATCAGGCAAGGTATTTCCATTAGAGACAGGGATGTGTTAGAACCATTAAACAAGGCACTGGTGAGACCTCATATGGAATACAGTGAGCAATTCTAGTCTCCCATGTTCAAGAAAGAGTAATTCAAACTGGAACAGATGCAGAGAAGGGCTACTAGGATGATCCAAGGAATATAGAATCTACCTTGAGGAGACTCAAAGAGCTTGGCTTGCTTAGCCTTATCAAATGAAGGCTGAGGGGAGATAAGATTGCTCTGCATAAATACATGAGAGGGATAAATACCAGGGAGGGAGAGGAGTTATTTAAGTTAAGCGCTAATGTGGTCCCCACAACAAATGGATATAAACTGTCCATCAACAAGTTTAGGCTTGAAATTAGAGGAAGGTTTCTAACCATCGGAAGAGTAAAGTTCTGGAACAGCCTCCAAGGCGAGCAGTGGGGGAAAATTACATAACTGGCTTCAAGGCTGAGCTTGATAAGTTTAAGGAGAGGATGGTATGACAGGACTGCCTGCAATGGTGTGTGGCCCAACAGCAACAGCCTGTAACAAAAATCCTGAATGGCCAGAGACAGGACATTCAATGGGCAGGGCTTTCCCAGGTGTCTGGCTTGGGGGTGTCTTGCCCACATGCTCAGGATCTAACCAGTCACCATATTTGGGGTCAGGAAGGAATTTTCACCTATATCAGATTAGTAGAGACCCTGGAGATTTTTTGTCTTTCTCTGCAGTGTGAAGCACTTGTTGGTCTAAATTAGTGTCAGTGGTATGTTCTCTGTAACCTGAAGTCTTTAAACCATGATTTGAGGGCTTCAGTGACTCAGCCAGAGGTTAGGAGTCTATTCCAGCAGTGGGTGGGTGAGGGTCTGTATCCTGCAATGTGCAGGAGGTCAGACTAGATAAGCACAATGGTCTCTTTGGCCATGAGGAAGAGTATCTGCGTAAGAATATACATTACAATGTTAAACCTAACCAGTGTAAACAGAGTCAGGGTGAGCTCTATCCCGCCATCTGGTGGTGAATTATGGGGAGTGTGGAAAGAATCTCAGGGAGTGTGGAAAGGAATTTCAGGTATTTGCATTGGCACACCTACCTCACCTAGCACAGCCCAATGCAGCCTGGGATGGTTATTTTGACAGCTCTGGGATCCCCAATTTATTTGTTATTGGGGCAGGAAGAATAAAGTGTTGTCACCCTGATTATGTGAATGAGGAACTATGAGACTGCTTTATGACAGAAATGACTCAACCTCAAACAAGTAGTACTTGCTAGACAAGGGACATGGGTTCCAAACCCAGTGAATTGAGAGAGGTTGGGGACTGGTGTGTGTGCCTGATGGGATGGGCCCCTTTTGAGGGTCTGGAACACCAGTTGCACATCTGCCTCTCTCCACTGTTAAAGAGTAGAGCTAATTTTGATTCTATTAGGAGTCTATCTAAAGCCTGCTGAGCTGAATTCATGTTGGGCGAATGGTGCACCAGCACTGGGGCTCCCCTACTACAAGCTGAGATCACTGAGTGCTGTGTTAACTAGTGGGGGAGCCTGAAGACCTATTGCTAACTGGCTGACAGAGCGGAGCAGTTTGCAGCATATTGGAGCAGCTCATGGAACAGTGAGCAGAGTGGAGCAGTTTGCGGGGACGGCTGGAGTGGCTCACAGGTTGGCTGGAGGAGCGGCACAGCTGGTGTAGTGGAGCTGGTCGTGGTGAAGGCTGCAGCAGAACTCCACGGAAAGGCAGAGCAGTTGGCCTTGGCCCACGTAAGGTGCCCCTTACCATCCTGTGTGGGCCCCATCACCCTGTGTGGGCCCCCAGCCCCCGAATTCCACCCAGGCTGAGGGGGGTAAAACTCTGCAGATAAACTTTTGAACTCTGGGGTTGCACTGACCAGAGACTTTTGGGTTGTTGGACTTTGGGGTGATTGGACTTAAGACCCTAAGGGGGAAAGGACATTGCCAAACGTACTTGGAGGTGGGTTTTTTGCTTATGGTTTGTGTTATAATCCTGTTTGTGGTGTTTCTCCAATGTGATCCCGCATTGTTTCCCTCCTTTGTTAAGAGAATTTTGCTACACTCAGACTCCGTGCTTGCGAGAGGGGAAGTATTGCCTCCTAGAGGTGCCCAGGGGGGTGGTATGTAAGTGTCTCAGGTCACTGAGTTGGGGCTCGAGCCGGTTATGCATTGTGTTATTGAAACGGAACCCCTGGATACTGAACCCGGCCCTTGTTGCTGCAACTCAGAGGGGCAGAAGTGTTACACCAGCGTCCCCATACGTGACTTGCCACAAGATGTCAGAACGTGTTAGTATTAGAGCTGACTCATAGACTCAGACTCATAGACTTTAAGGTCAGAAGGGACCAATATGATCATCTAGTCTGATCTCCTGCACAAAGCAGGCCACAGAATCCTACCCATCCCCTTCTATAACAAACCCCTAACCTATGTCTGAGTTATTAAAGTCCTCAAATTGTGGTTTGAAGACCTGAAGCTGCAGATAATCCACCAGCAAGTGACCCGTGCCCCACGCTGCAGAGGAAGGCGAAAAATCTCCAGGTCCCCTGCCAATCTGCCCTGGAGGAAAATTCCTTCCTGACCCCAAATATGGCGATCAGCTAAACTCTGATCATGTGGGCAAGACTCACCAGCCAGCACCTAGGAAAGAATGCTCTGCAGTAACTCAGATCCCATCCCATCCAACATCCCATCACAGACCACTAGGCATACTTACCTTCTGATAATCAAAGATCAGTTGCCAAAATTAAGCTATCTCATCATATCATCCCTTCCATAAACTTATCAAGCTTAGTCTTAAAGCCAGATATGTCTTTTGACCACACTACTCCCCTTGGAAGGCTGTTCCAGAATTTCACTCCTCTAACGGTTAGAAACCTTCGTCTAATTTCAAGTCTAAACTTCCTAGTGTCCAGTTTCTACCCATTTGTTCTTGTGTCTACATTGGTACTAAGCTTAAATAATTCCTCTCCCTCCCTAATATTAATCCCTCTTATATATTTATAAAGAGCAAGCATACCCCCCCCCAACCTTCTTTTGGTTAGGCTAAACAAGCCAAGCTCTTTAAGTCTCCTTTCATAAGGCAGGTTTTCCATTCCCCAGATCATCCTAGTAGCCAGTCTCTGAACCTGTTCCAGTTTGAATTCATCCTTCTTAAACATGGGAGACCAGAACTGCACACAGTATTCCAGATGAGGTCTCACCAGTGCCTTATATAACGGTACTAACACCTCTTTATCTTTGCTGGAAATACCTCGCCTGATGCATCCTAAAACTGTATTAGCTTTTTTAACCGCCATATCACATTGGCGGCTCATAGTCATCCTGTGATCAACCAATACTGCAAGGTCCTTCTCCTCCTCTGTTGCTTCCAACTGATGTGTCCCCAATTTATAACTAAAATTCTTATTATTAATCCCTAAGTGCATGACCTTGCACTTTTCACTATTAAATTTCATCCTATTACTATTACTCCAGTTTACAAGGTCATCCAGATCTTCCTGTATGATATCCCAGTCCTTCTCTGTGTCAGCAATATCTCCCAGCTTTCTGTCATCCGCAAACTTTATTAGCACATTCCCGCTTTTTGTGCCAAGGTCAGTAATAAAAAGATTAAATAAGATTGGTCCCAAAACTGATCCTTGCGGAACTCCACTAGTAACCTCCTTCCAGCCTGACAGTTCACCCTTCAGTACGACCCGTTGTAGTCTCCCTTTAACCAGTTCCTTATCCACCTTTCAATTTTCATATTGATCCCCATCTTTTCCAATTTCACTAATAATTCCCCATGTGGAACCGTGTCAAATGCCTTACTGAAATCAAGGTAAATTAGATCTACTGCATTTCCTTTGTCTAAATAATCTGTCACCTTCTCAAAGAAGGAGATCAGGTTGGTTTGGCATGATCTACGTTTAGTAAAACCATGTTGTAATTTGTCCCAATTACCATTCACCTCAATGTCCCTTAATTACTTTCTCCTTCAAAATTTTTTCCAAGACCTTACATGCTACAGATGTCAAACTAACAGGCCTATAGTTACTCGGATCACCTTTTTTCCCCTTTCTTAAAGATAGGAACTATGTTAGCAATTCTCCAGTCGTACAGTACAACCTCTGAGTTTAGCAATTCATTAAAAATTCTTGCTAATGAGCTTGCAATTTCATGTGCCAGTTCCTTTAATATTCATGGATGAAGGTTATCTGGGCCCTCTGATTTTGTCCCATTAAGCTGTTCAAGTTTGGCTTCTACCTCGGATGTGGTAATATCTACCTCCATATCCTCATTCCCATTTGTCATCCTTCCATTATCCCTAAGCTCCTCATTAAAGACTGAGGCAAAGTATTTATTTAGATATTGGGCCATGCCTAGGTTATCCTTAACCTCCATTCCATCCTCAGTGTTTAGCGGTCCCACTTCTTCTTTCTTTGTTTTCTTCTTATTTATATGGCTATAGAACCTTTTACTATTGGTTTTAATTCCCTTAGCTGAGTGGGTCTAATATTTATTTATTTATTGATATAGGAATTAGATACAATGCTCCTATTGATAATTTCTAAGTTATTATCTGCAAAAAAAACAACAACCACCAAACCTAGAGTGTTCGGGGCTAAGTAGCCCCTGGAATCATGGTTACAATTGCCTCCCACACCCTAAAAATTTATGAAATGGCACCTCTGTGGGCAGGCATGGAATCTGCAGCCCCCCCTCCACCCCGATTGGCCCCATTAGCCTGCGTGGAGCCACACCCACGAAATAGAGAAGTCAAACTACACCTATGGTTTTTCAGAGTCTCGGTTTTCCAAAGTACTGTCCGCCATCCTGTAACTGTGACCTATACTCTGGGTGTCCCCTTCCAGTTAGCTGCATTTGTTCAGCTGAATGCCGAGTGTGCAATCCATCTGACACTGTGTAACTGACTTGTCTCATCCTTATTGATCACACAGCCAATTTGTTCGTCATCTGCAAACTTTACCACAAAGGATTTTACATTTCCTACACAGCATTAGTAAAGGCTCTGACTAGCATTGGGCTAAGAACAGATAGCTGTGGGATCCCACTAGAAATACCTCCAATGGCTGAGAAGTCCTCACTTACCATCACTTTTTGAGATCTATCAGCCAATTCATAATCTGTTTAATGTAGGCTGCACTGATTTTGTATAGTGCTAAATTTAAGCAGAATAGCATGTGATACTAAATCAAACTTGTAAGCTTGTGAAAAAAACACTGTCAAATTGGTTTGACAAGACCTATTTTCCATTAACTGATGTTTGCTTAGCAGTAACTATGCTGACATCCTTTAATTCTTTGATTGCATCCATTGTCAGTCTTTCCATGATTTTACCCAGGATCCATGTCAAGTGGTCTGTTGTTATCTAGGTCATTTCATTTACCATTTTTAAATATTGACATTTTTTCCCAAGTCTTCTGGGACAGTCCCAGTGTTCCAATATTTGTTAAGAATCAACAATGGCTCAGCGAGCGCCCCAGCAATTTCTTTTTAAATGCTTGTATGCAAGTTACCAGGTTCCACAGACTTAGAAAGGGTTAGCTTTAGCACTTGCTATTTAACAGAGTTAGTTAGAATTGAAGGGATTTCATTTGTATGGTAAGCTGGGAGTTTGTCTTAGAGAGGATTAGTTCTTGAACACGTTTGCCTTTTCTGCATCAGGATGGACCATTTTCCTGGGCTGCTCCAATTGCGGCCCTAGACCATGGTGGCATTTTGTTTGCTCCCTGTTTATTTTGAAAACCCTTATTGTCCGGGCTAGTTACATTGCTCAGTGCATGGTGGTGTTCACATGCCGGTAAGGGGCACGAGCGAAGCACCTAAGCCTGGCAAGATTCCATAGGTGTCGTGCTGGGGCATGAAAGAGCCCCATGGAGCAGCCTAGCCCAAGGCTTTACCCCATTTATTATTATTTAAAAGGAGGAAATTTCATTGCTCTAGGGTAAAAAGGTCTAAGTAGAGAGCGACAGGGACACAGCTGGGCAGTGAATCAGGGAGCTGCCCATGTGCCTTCTGCGGCAGGGGAGGGGGTGCTCGCCCCTCACCTGCAGCATGGCCCCAATGCAGCGCTAGGGTGGGGGCGCAGGAGGGGGGCGCTCCCCTGACAGTGCAGCACAGGGGCCTGCTGTCCTACAGGGAGCAGGGGAGCGGGCTCAGCTCTGCTTTGAGTTCCTACAGGGAGGCGACTATGGAAATCTCCCCCACCCTGGTTATTTTGCCCCCTTTACTCACAGGAGCCCTAGGGGTAGGTGTTGCATCGTGTGGGTCCAATAGCCCCCTGTGAGCACCAAGGTGTGGGGCTGACCCTCCATCCTCAACCCCTGCCTGGCGGGTCACAGAGCTGTGAGCTAAGCACCTAAGCCTCCCCCCTCCCCTTCCCAGCATTTCCGGCCTGGCTGGCTTGGGCAGCTCCCCACTCAATAGGCTGGTTTCTGAGTATTATTCCTAGGTGCCTAACTCAGCGCTGTGAGTCCCTCCAGGCAGTCCCAGACCTACCTGGGAGGCGTTGCACTACCCAGGTCCCTTTTGTGGATCCAGCCCCAAGGTTTGGGGCAGTGAAACACACTACGACTCAGCCTGGCCAAGCATATGGAGTCACTTGTAACAATAGACGCACGAGCCGATAGCTCAGCTATCTCGTGCAGAGGGCTCCCAAGGGAAATTACGCGTTTGGCAAGTGGCTCCCGTTTCCTGCAGGGGGCGCTGTCTGTGGGGGAAGTAGGGCAGGTCTCGCGTATGCCCAGGCTGCGAGAGGTGTGCCCTGAATTACTCCAACACTTTCCAGCACAGCTGTGTAAACAGTCTATCCCGCCGACTGACGGACGTATTCATTCCAAGGCTCAGAGGCATTAAAGATGGATAAACTCTTTCACGGCCCAGCATGATACAAAGAGGTCTGAGGTTTTCTATAGAGACATTGGTTTACTCGCTTCTTGGCAAATGCCCAAAAGCAGAGTCACTCCAAAGCTGAACGTGTGTTGATCAAACAAGAAATAACAAGAAATTAAAACAAGCATTTGTATTGAAACTGAAATTGAGTGATTATGCAAACAATTAAAACCTTTACAGTCTCTCTCCTTTGGGAGGCAAAATACCAGTCTCTTATTTTCAAAACACCCTTTCTTTGTTGAAATGGAAGGATTAATTTTACTCTCCATGCTGATGTGTGAAGGATATTCACCTCTGTTTCTAGCAGCCAGCCAGCCAGACACAAGGTGGAGGAGAGAGAAGATAGAAAAGGTGGGAGAATTACGACTTTTGTTGATGTCTTTGGAACACTGGATGGCTGGTCAGACACGAACAGATGCTTTGGCTGGCAGGCCAAACGCGGCTCCTACTGCCTCGACGTGGGGTCACTTTCCAGTCAGGGAGGTCACCTGGTTGGGTTCTTTCTCCCCAGACAGGGCAAACTGGGGTGAAAGCAGTTCAGATGGTTTTTAGAATTTGATCAAATGCTGAGAGAGAGAGAGAGGAAAAGAGGAAAGAAACAGTGGAGCAGAAAGTTACACAACAGGGAAGGATGGCAAACCAAGAACTTACATGTTTCTGTGAGCTGGTGAAGGGCGGATGTCATGATGATTTTCAGCACGCATGATGAAAATACAGCTCCTTAAACCAGCCCAAGGCCAGCCGCCATCCGCCTCGGAGAAAGTTATTCTGGCTGGTCTGCGCCCTCTAGTTCAGCGTCAGAGCTGGGCTGAGCTAGGATGAAAGATAGGATGAGAGATGAAAATGTTTTTTTCCAATGTCCTTTTTTAAGTAAACCGCAAAAGAGGGAAAGTGGCTGAATAGTTCATCCTCCACCTTATTTTGTCCACCAACTAGGCATAATATCTGTCACACCAATTTTGGTCCATTAACTTCTGGCTTCCACAGGGTCTGTTTATACCAAGCATGATTTCAGCAGGTCATTTTCATTTGGCCACTTGTAGGCCCAACTATCCCAACGTGCCCTTCCTTGAGGGACATGGGGGATGCTCACAGAAGACTCGTTACACATCCCAGTGTTTATTGGTATGATCCCATCCCCTGAGGGGCACCAGGCTCTTTACCAAGCAAGCCAAAGCCAGGGATCTGCCCCTGGAACTCACAGCCAAAGACACCCAGGGGCCAGCTTGGGCAGTATTTAAAGTCCCAGAGCCTAAAGTCCTAGAATTACAAAAGACTCTCCTTCTGATCGGAAGCAAGAGAGGTTCTGGCCTTCCTGCTTCGGGAGGAAAGCTGGAAATCATGAGCCAAGTGCAGCCAAAGGCGCCAACACCAGTGTAGGAAAGAAGCCAAATAGTTTATCTTTAAACATCACATGACTGGGGGGATGGGCTGACGCGTGAGTTCTGAAGTGCTTGGGATTGGCAAGGCTGGGCACCGTGAGCTAGGGGACAGGCAAGCCAAAGGGGCAGAGTGGACAGTTATTTGGCTGAGGGCACATGCTCCCTGAAGAGGGGCATAACCCCACAGCTGAAATCAGGGCTGTGGACCCCCTCCCAGCATTACCTGAGATGCTGCCCAGAGATTCCGAGGTCTCTTCCAAATCAGAACAAAGTCACATTGCAAAATATCTCAATTCACAGCTTCTAGGCCAGCAGGGACCATTGTGACCATCTAGTCTGACTCCCGGCCCCACAATAATTCCTAGAGCAGATCTGTTAGACAAACATCCAGTCTGGACTTTAAAATTGTCAGTGATGGAGAATCCACCACGACCCTTGGTAAATTGTTCCAAGGGGCCATTACTGTCACCAGCAAAAATGTACCCCTTATTTCCCATTTCCGTTTCTGCCACGGCAGAGAAACTAAATGAATCCTTTGCATCGGTCTTCACGATTGAGGATGTGAGGGAGATTCCCAAACCTGAGCCATTCTTTTTAGGTGACAAATTGAAGGAACTGTCCCAGATTGAGGTGTCATTAGAGGAGGTGTTGGAACAAATTCATAAACTAAACAGTAATAAGTCACCAGGACCAGATGATATTCACCCAAGAGTTCTGAAGGAACTCAAATGTGAAATTGCAGAACTACTAACTGTAGTCTGTAACCTCCCATTTAAATCAGCTTCTGTACCAAATGACTGGAGGACCGCTGATGTGATGCCAATTTTTAAACAGGGCTCCAGAGGTGATCCCAGCAATTACACTGCTCTACAGCCAAAATGCTTCTGAAATGTAGTCAAACTTTACTAATTCTGGGTCACTGAGAACGAAAATGATGCTTAAAATTGTTGATTGGCTCTAGTCTAGCTGTTGGGTTCCAGACTACAGCAGTGGAATCTCCTGGCAGGTGATGTTAGGGTTTCCATGTTCCGTGACCGTCAAAAGGATCTTGTCCCATTCTTCTTCATGGAAGGTGATTTTGTAGCCTGCAATAACATTGATGGTATGATGGCAGCCCTCAACATCGTTCACGATCCAGATGAGTGGAGACTGTTCAGTGATTCATCGAAGACGAGTCTTAAAGCTGTTTTGCTGCATAATGGCAATGTTTTGCCATCAATTCCAGTTGGTCATGCAGTCCATATGAAGGAAACCTATGACAACATGAAACAATTTTTGAGGTGCATAAACTATGACCAATATCAGTGGCAGCTTTGTGGCGATTTGAAGGTTGTTGCTCTCTTGCTTGGTCTGCAGACTGGATACACAAAGTACTGCTGTTTTCTCTGCTAATGGGATAGTCGTGCAAGAGATTCCCACTACATCAAGAAAGATTGGCCACTCTGACAGTCATTGGAGCCTGGGAGGAAAAGTGTTCAGCATCCACCACTTGTTGAATCAAGGAAGATTTTGTTACCACCCTTACACATCAAGCTGGGTCTGATGAAGAACTTTGTCAAGGCCATTGACAAAACACAAGCAGCTTTCAAGTACCTCCGTGGAAAATTTCCAAGGTTAAGTGAACCTAAGATAAAGGAAGGTGTCTTTGTTGGTACTCAGATTCGTGAACTTCTTCGAGATGATGCATTTGACCATGCACTGTGTGACAAGGAAAAGACAGCATGGAAAGCCTTCCAGTTAGTGGCAATAAATTTTCTCAGAAACAACAAGGCAGACAACTACAGGTTGTTGGTGGAAAACCTCCTCAAAGCATACAAAAGCCTTGGTTGCAACATGTCACTAAAGATACATTTTTTGCACTCTCATCTAGATTTTTTTCCACCGAACTGCGAAGCAGTGAGCGACGAGCATGGCGAGTGATTTCACCAGGACATTGCAACAATGGAGAAATGCTATCAGGGCAAATGGAGCCCATCAATGCTTGAAGACTATTGCTGGACAGTGACAAGAGATGCTCCATTTAATGAATACAAGAGACAAGCCAAGAAGCGCCGAGTAGACACTGAATAGGACTAAACTATGTACATAATAGTTTTTTGCCTTTTGTTTCGTAATAAATTTTATTTATATAACCCTTTTGCTGATTTTTAAAGTGTTACATAAACAGGACAGGTGAAATATTATCATGTAAAGCAACCATAAACACATGAAAAGACCTAGGTTTACAATTTATGATTAAAACTCTACTATCTACACAATATACATAGACATAAAATGTAAAAACTTAAATATCTTAGAAACAGTAGCCAATCAGTTGTTTTAATTGTCATATTTGAATTCAGCACATCAAAATACATAATAAATACCACATTTTATCTCTGAAGTAGACGACTTCTCAAAAATTGTAGACCAGTGTTACAGGCCTGTAAGCCTGACTTCAGAACCGGGCAAATTGGTTGAAACTATAATAAAAAACCATATTGTCAGAAATAGATGAACATAATTTGTTGGGGAACAGTCAACATGGTTTTAGTAAAGAGAAATTGCACCTCACCAATCTACTGCTGCACTGGGCAGCACAGTATAGGGAGGAGGTGACCAGCCCTCTGTGGAGAAATAAGTGGTTCGGAACTATTTAGAAAAGCTGGACAAGCACAAGTCCATAGGGCCAGATGCACTGCAGCCGAGGGTGCCAAAGAAGTGGGTGGATGTGACTGAAGAGCCATTGGCCATTATCTTTGAAAACTCATGGTGATCATGGGAAGTCCCAGATTACTGGAAAAAGTGCCCATTGTGACAAACTGGGAATGTTCTTAATGTTTTCTCTGAATACAGTGTTGGTGCCTCAGTGTCCCCTATGCAGTTCTTAAGTATCTAGGTGGTGGAATAAGGGTGTGTGATTGCTGCAGAGAAAAGGGCCAGTGCCCCTAAATGCCTGGCACTCTGTCTCCTAGCAACTGATGGCCTGGGCCCCTCCCCTGCGAAGGTGCCAACTGAAGGTGTTGGAGACAAAGGGATCAGGTGACCTCCTGGCCCGGGAAAGGGGCTGAGCAGAGAGGAGGGGCTGGAGGGGGTTGTTAGTCTGGAATTGGCTGGGGACGAGGAGTGAAGTGCAGACGTGGGGGTCTGGCTCACTGCCCCCCACAACGGACCCAGCTGAGGGGTCCGGTTCGCTGTACCAAGCTCTGTTTTAGATCGTGTTCCTGTTATCTAATAAATCTCTGTTTTACTGGCTGGCTAAGAGTCACATCTGACTGCAAAGTAGAGATGCAGGACCCTGTGGCTTCCCCAGGACCCTGCTAGGCCGGCTCGCTGTTGGAAGCGCACGGAGGGGCAGAGGATGCTGAATGCTCCAAGGAGAGACCCAGGAGGTGAAGACGTGTGAGCTTTCTGCCCTGAAAAAGTCTTCTCCAAGGGAGAGGAGGCTTCCCAGAGTCCTGACTGGCTGTGTGGAGAACAGTTCCAGAGCATCGCCTGGGGACTCAGTGACAACTGGTGGCAGCGGTGGGATGTAATGCACCCCGTGAATGGCGCTGCTTGCAGTAAGTGACTGGGGAGCAGTAAAACAAAGAGGGGATAATGAGAACCAGGCATGCGGAAGGCTCAGAGAGGGACGGTTTCAGGGGGCAGTTAACCTCTGGGAGTGTGTGACCAGCAAGAAAGACTGTGGGGGTAATGGGGTCCCCCTGAGGACTGCAGCGAGCAGTCTCAGGGGCGGAGGAACTTGCCACTCGACCCTGGGAGAAAGAAGGATTTTTGCTGTAGCTGGGTTCCCCTGGGGATTGCAGAAGCAGTCCCAGGGGCAGAGGAGTCTGCAGCTCGACCCTGGCAAAGAGGTGATGGCCACGAGAAGGGCTGGCACATCAGGGGTTCTTCCTGGAAACCATGGGGGAGCCAAGAGCACACAGGCCTATGAGTCCAGAGCCACTTGGGAACGGTGAAGTGATGGCCTATCACCATCTCCTTAAGAAGGACATTGTGATCCTGTGCACAAAGAGAGGGTTATGCATTGGGAAGTTCACCAAGGCACAGTTAATCGTGCAGCTAGAGGAGGACCACTCTGAGGAGCAGACTCCTGATCCAGATGGGGCTACAAGAGGATCTGGGAGCAGCTGGAGCAGCAGCCAGGCATCCCTGGGAGTCTGGTCCCCAGTCAGACGAGGGTCTTAATGATCAGGTTTCCAATCAGGGGATCGGAGAGAGATGGGATTGGAGCAGAGCCCGAGAGAGCGAGAGGACCATGAAAGAGAGCAAGAGCCCAAGTAAAAGCTGCAGGAGAAGAAGCAGCAGCAGCATGGACTGGCGATGGTGGAGCGGAGAGGCATAGGGGGTCTCCCAGGGATCAGTGGGGAGACATGCCTGGGGTGACAAGACCCTGGGACAGAGAAAACTGTGGTGGTGCAGCCGCAGATGCTGAGGGGCTGTGGGACCATGGGACCTGGGTGAAGGTCCATGGGATGAAGCCCCTCACTCTTCCTCTGGCCCGGATCCCTGTGCAGATCCAGGAGGGGTTGGGCTGGCTGCTCATTGGGGTTCTCCAGGATATCAGCTGTGAGATCCTGTTGGGGGGGTGACTGTGTCTCTCTGTCTCTCTGCCACAGGATAAGAGGCAAGGCTCTCTCATGGATCAATAACTGGTTAAAAGACAGGAAACAAAGGGTAGGAATAAATGGTGTTTTCAGAATGGAGACAGGTAAATAGTGGTGTCCCCCAGGAGTCTATACTGGGCCCAGTCCTATTCAACATATTCATAAATTATCTGGGAAAAGGGGGTAAACAGTGAGGTGGCAAAAATTGCAGATGATACAAAATTACTCAAGATAGTTAGGAGCCAGGCAGACTGTGAAGAGCTACAAAAGGATCTCTCAAAACTGGGTGACTGGGCAACAAAATGGCAGATAAAATTCAATGTTGATAAATGCAAAGTAATGCACACTGGAAAACATCATCCCAACTATACATATAAAATGATGGGGTCTAAATTAGCTGTTACTACTGTGATGGAGTAGGGACTGTCTGTGTGGGGAACGGGAAAGCAGGGGATGTCTTTAGGTGCGGGACAGGTGATCAGCCTGTAACCTGAGCCCGGCAAGGGGGAGGGGAGAGCTCCTGGGGGAGAAGGAGGGAACAAAGGAGCCCGGCCAGGGGGAGGAAAGGCAGGACAGTTTGGGTTTGGGGCTGTGGGGCGGAATTCAGGGTATCCTAGCTGGGATCCAAGCACCCTGAACCCCCAGAAGGACTGGATGGAGGAGTCCTGACTGTGCCTGCAAGCTCTGCTGTAACCTGTGTTCCTGTTGTCCAATAAACCTTCTGTTTTACTGGCTGGATAAAAGTCACTGTGGGGTCCAGGAAGAGGGGTGCAGGGCTGGAACCCCCCAGACTCCGTAACAACTGGTGGCAGAGGTGGGATATACTGCACCCCGTGGACGGCGCTTCCTGCAGTAAGTGACTGGGGAGCAGTAAAACGAAGGGGTGGTTAACCCCTGGGGAGTGTGTGCCCAGTGAGAAGGACATTGCAGTAACAGGGTCCCCCAGGGGATTGCGGCGAGCGGTCCCAGGGGCGGAGGAGTCTGCAGCTCGACCCTGGCAGAGAGGTGGTGATCTCAAGAAGGGCTGGTGCACTAGGGGTCCCCTGGAAACCGTGGGGAGCGGCAGCACCCCGGCCTGTGAGTGGCCAGCAGGAAGATGTACGCCAAGCTGCGCAAGTGTGACCTGCTGGAGCTGTGCAAGCAGAGGGGGCTGCGCACAGGGAGGCTGACCAAGGACCAGCTGATTGCCCGGCTGGAGGAGGGAGACCGAAGCCCTGTCTCTGAGGGAAGCAGCCTGGCAGATGCAGCGCAGTCACCAGTGTCTGTCCCCGCTGGGAGTGGTCAGCCGGCGGATGAGGGCTTCCCGAGACCCCCCCCTTCCTAGGCCTAGGGGAAGGGCGGGGAGGAGCCCAGCGCATACCGAGGGCACCGTGACCCCCCCGGCCAACAGGGGATCCTGGCAGCGAAGCTCACCCCCCAGCAGGGGATCCTCCCGGCGACGCTCGACATCTGTGGAGCGGCTGTGGCTGGAAGAGGAAAGGAAGTTGAGACGGGAGGAGCTCGAGTTAAAGAGGCAAGAGCTGGAGGAGAAGGTGAACCAGCGTAAGCATGAGGAGAACCAGCGCCAGCGTGAGCTGGAGGAGAAGGAGAAACAGCGTAAACATGAGCTGGACCTGGCCCAGCTGAGGAGCCGTGAGGCCCCGGCTGCGGTGAGTGAGGGGGGACCCAAGCCTACAACGAACTTTGATAAGCGCTTGCTGCCCCGGCGTAAGGAGGGGGAGGACATAGATACCTTCCTGACAGCCTTTGAGAATGCCTGCGAGCTGTACAGGGTTGACCCTGCAGACAGGATCTCATTTCTCACCCCCTTACTGGACTCCACGGCCGTGGAGGTGTACAGCCGACTGAAAGGGGCGGAGGCAGGGGACTACGAACTGTTCAAACAGGCCCTGCTCCGCGAGTTTGGGCTGACTCCTGAGATGTACCGGAAGAGGTTCCGGAGTCAGCGTAAAACCCGTGAGATCACATACCTACAACTGGTCAACCGGGCCCAGGGGTATGCCCGCAAGTGGACAGCTGGGGCCCAAACTAAAGAGGACCTGCTTGACCTATTCATACTGGAGCACCTGTATGAGCAGTGCCCGTCTGACCTGAGGCTGTGGTTGAGGGACCAGAAGCCGGAGAACCCGCAGCACGCAGGCCAACTTGCCAACCAATTTGTGGACAGTCGGGCAGGGGATGGCAGGGAGGAGTCTCGAAGGAGCAGGCCTGCCTCAACGCAGAGAGAGAGTCATCATGGGACCTCCCAGCGGGGCCCTATGGAGAACCCCCCCAAAAGGGGAACATCCAGTGTCAGGTCCCTCCGACCCACTCAAGGGGACCCACGAGACATGGGCTGCTATCAATGTGGCCAACGAGGCCACATACGGGCCCAGTGCCCCAAGCTCAGGGACAGACCAAGCAGACCCAACCCGCAGAGGGTGGACTGGGTAAAAACCCAATCGGAAGATGGGCTACCTTCCCGGGAAAGGGGGGCTGGCAACATACCACCTGCGAAGGAGGGAGGAGGCCCCCAGGTCAGCTCCTCTGGGGGGCTGGAAGCTCCAGCCTCCGGGTTCTTAGTTTACCGGGTGGGCGCGGGGCTGCCCCTCCGGAAAGAGTGCATTGTTTCCCTGGAGGTAGATGGGAGGGAGGTCACTGGGTACTGGGACACGGGTGCAGAGGTGACGCTTGCCTGGCCCGAGGTGGTGGGCGCAGATCGGATGGTGCCCGACACCTACCTGACCCTGATGGGCGTGGGCGGGACCCCATTCAAGGTGCCCGTGGCAAGAGTACATCTGAAGTGGGAGGCCAAGGAGGGCCCCAAGGACGTGGGGGTACACCCATATTTGCCCACAGACGTGTTAATGGGAGGGGATCTTGAGGACTGGCCTAGTAGCACTCAGAGTGCCCTGGTCGTGACTCGTAGTCAGAGTCGGCAAAGGGCACTGCACCCCGACCACGGGGAAGGTACTCGGCCCGAGGTGCAGGACCCTAACCTGGGGGGCGGGGAGCGCCCAGGGGCACGGCTCAGAGAGGCTGTGGCCTCAGACCCCGCCAGCAGGAGAGAGCTGGTCCCCATCCCTGTCCCAGCTGCTGAGTTCCAGGCGGAGTTGCAGAAAGATCCCTCCTTGCGGAAGCCCAGGGACCGGGCTGACCTTAGTGCGGAACAGACCCTGAGGAGAGGTTGCAAGGAGAGGTTCCTGTGGGAGAAGGGGTTCCTGTACCGAGAATGGGCTCCCCCAGGGGAGGTAGAGTCATGGGGGATCAGGAGGCAGCTGGTGGTTCCCCAGAAGTTTCGCCGCAAGCTGCTGTACCTGGCCCATGACATCCCTCTCGCAGGACACCAGGGAGTCCGGCGTACCAGGCAGAGGTTGCTACAGAACTTTTACTGGCCTGGGGTCTTTACCCATGTCCGACAGTACTGCCAATCCTGTGACCCCTGCCAGAGGGTGGGGAAGGCCCGGGACAAGGGGAAAGCAGCCTTGAGGCCTTTACCCATCATAGAAGAACCTTTCCAGAAGGTGGCCGTGGACATAGTGGGACCTCTCAGCAAGATGACCCGGTCAGGGAAAAGATACATCCTGATGGTGGTGGATTTTGCCACTCGCTACCCCGAGGCGGTGGCCTTGTCCTCTATTGAAGCAGACACAGTGGCAGATGCGCTGCTGACAATTTTCAGCCGGGTGGGGTTCCCCAAGGAGGTCTTAACGGATCAGGCATCCAACTTCATGTCGACCCTGCTCCGGTCCTTATGGCAGAAATGTGGGGTCCAGCACAACTGAGCCTCAGCGTATCACCCCCAGTCCAACGGGCTGGTGGAAAGGTTCAACGGGACGCTGAAGATGATGCTAAAAACATTTATGAACCAGCACCCGCAGGATTGGGACAAATACTTACCTCACCTGCTGTTCGCGTACAGGGAGGTACCCCAGGAGTCTACCGGGTTTTCGCCTTTCGAACTGTTGTATGGGAGGCGAGTAAGGGGGCCCCTGGACCTGATGAGAGATGAATGGGAGGGGAAGGCCACTCCCGAGGGAGAATCAGTGGTGGAGTATGTCCTGACCTTCCGGGAAAGACTGGCCGAGCTCATGGGCCTGGCCAGGGAGAATCTGGCCCGAGCCCAGAGGAAGCAGAAGGTCTGGTATGACCGCACGGCCCGGGCCCGGGCCTTTGCCACCGGGGATCAGGTGATGGTTCTCATCCCCGTGAGGAAAAACAAACTCCAGGCCGCCTGGGAAGGACCCTTCAAGGTAATCAAGCAACTGAATGAGGTAAACTATGTGGTGGAGCTGTCAAACCGGGCACATCACCGGCGGGTATACCATGTGAACATGATGAAACCATACTATCACAGGGGGAATGTGGTGTTGGCCGTGTGTGGACACTGGGAGGGGCAGGGAGATGACCCTTTAGTGGATCTATTCCCTGGGACAAAGGCTGGTTCCCCCCTGGAGGCGATTCCCCTCTCTGATCAGCTGACCCTGGCCCAGCACGCTGAGATCAGAGGGGTGCTGCATCTATACCGACAGCTGTTTTCCAACCAGCCTGGACGCACTAATTTGACTGTCCACAGGGTGGAAACTGGGTCACATCCCCCTATAAGATGCTCCCCTTTTCGGGTCACTGGTAAAACTGCCCAGGATCTGGAAAGAGAGGTCAGGGACATGCTGGCTTTGGGTGTGATCCAGCAGTCTTCCAGCCCTTGGGCCTCGCCAGTGGTGCTGGTCCCCAAGAAGGATGGGTCAATCCGGTTCTGTGTGGACTATCGAAAGCTCAATGCCGTCACCGTATCTGACGCCTACCCCATGCCCAGGCCTGACGAGCTCCTAGACAAGCTGGGAGGTGCTCGGTACCTCACCACCATGGATCTTACCAAGGGCTACTGGCAAGTGCCGCTGGATGCAGACGCCAGGCTGAAATCGGCCTTTATCACCCCTCTGGGGCTCTACGAGTTTCTGACCCTGCCCTTTGGCCTCAAGGGAGCGCCGGCCACCTTCCAGCGCCTGGTGGATCAGCTACTGAGAGGGATGGAGAGTTTTGCCGTGGCCTATATTGACGACATCTGCGTCTTCAGCCAGACCTGGGAGGACCATGTGTCCCAGGTTACACAAGTCCTGGATCGAATCCGGGAGGCTGGGTTGACCGTAAAGGCTGAAAAGTGCAAGGTGGGGATGGCTGAAGTGTCTTACCTGGGCCATCGGGTGGGGAGCGGCTGCCTGAAGCCGGAACCAGCCAAGGTGGAGGTGATCAGAGACTGGCCTGCTCCCCAAACCAAGAAGCAGGTCCAGGCCTTTATTGGGATGGCGGGGTACTATCGAAGGTTTGTGCCCCACTTTAGCGCCATAGCTGGCCCCATCACTGAACTGTGCAAAAAGGGGAAGCCAGACAAGGTAATCTGGACCGAGCAGTGCCAGGAGGCTTTCCGGGCGCTGAAGGAGGCTCTGGTCAGTGGCCCAGTTCTGGCGAACCCAGATTTTGACAAACCCTTTATGGTGTTCACCGACGCCTCAGACATGGGACTGGGGGCGGTGTTAATGCAGGAGGATGAAAAGGGGGAGAGACACCCCATTGTGTACCTGAGCAAGAAGCTGCTACCCCGGGAGCAAAACTACGCAGCCATCGAGAAGGAATGCCTGGCCATGGTGTGGGCCCTTAAGAAGCTAGAGCCATATCTCTTTGGGCGACACTTCATCGTGTACACCGACCACTCTCCCCTGACCTGGCTGCACCAGATGAAAGGAGCCAACGCCAAGCTCCTGAGGTGGAGCCTGCTCCTGCAGGACTATGACATGGACGTGGTCCATGTGAAGGGAAGTGCCAACCTGATAGCGGACGCGTTGTCCCGGAGAGGGGGCCCTGAACTTCCCCAGGTCACTGGGCAGAGTGACCCCGCTCAGTTCAGTCTCGAAGGGGGGAGCCGTGTGATGGAGTAGGGACTGTCTGTGTGGGGAACGGGAAAGCAGGGGATGTCTTTAGGTGCGGGACAGGTGATCAGCCTGTAACCTGAGCCCGGCAAGGGGGAGGGGAGAGCTCCTGGGGGAGAAGGAGGGAACAAAGGAGCCCGGCCAGGGGGAGGAAAGGCAGGACAGTTTGGGTTTGGGGCTGTGGGGCGGAATTCAGGGTATCCTAGCTGGGATCCAAGCACCCTGAACCCCCAGAAGGACTGGATGGAGGAGTCCTGACTGTGCCTGCAAGCTCTGCTGTAACCTGTGTTCCTGTTGTCCAATAAACCTTCTGTTTTACTGGCTGGATAAAAGTCACTGTGGGGTCCAGGAAGAGGGGTGCAGGGCTGGAACCCCCCAGACTCCGTAACAACTACTCAAAAAAGAGATCTTGGAGTCATTGTGGATAGTTCTCAGAAAACATCCACTCAATGTGCAGCGGCAGTCAAAAAAGTGAACAGAATGTTGGGAATCATTAAGAAAGGGATAGGTAATAGTACAGAAAATATCATGTTGCCTCCATATAAATCCATGGTACGCCAACATCTTGAATACTGCGTGCAGATGTAGTCGCCCCATCTCAAAAAGGATATATTGGAATTGGAAAAGGTTCAGAAAAGGGCAACAAAAATTATTAAGGGTATGGAATGGCTTCAGTATGAGGAGAGATTAATAAGACTGGGACTTTTAAGCTTGGAATAGAGATGGGGGGAGGGGGGAGAATATGACTGAGGTCTATAAAATCATGACCGGTGTAGAGACAGTAGATAAGGAAGTGTTGTTTACTACTTCTCATAACACAAGAACTAGGGACCACCAAATGAAATTAATAGGCAGCAGGTTTAAAACAAAGAAAGGGAAGTATTTCTTCACACAACACTCAGTAAACCTGAGTAACTCCTTGCCAGAGGATGTTGTGAAGGCAACAACCATAACAGGATTAAAAAGAACTAGATAAATTCATGGAGGAAGGTCCATCAATGGCTATTAGCCAGGATGGGCAGGGATGGTGTCCCTACCCTCTGTTTGCCGGAAGCTGGGAATGGGCAACAGGGGATGGATCACTTGATGATTACCTGTCTGTTCATTCTCTCTGGGGCACCTGGAACTGCCCACTGTCAGAGCACAAGATACTGGGCTAGATGGACCTTTGGTCTGACCCAGTATGGCCATTCTTATGATCGTCCTTTGCTAGATAGAAGAGCCCATTTTAAATATTTCTTCTCCATGTAGGTACTTACAGACTATGATCAAGTCACCGCCTAACCTTCCATTTGTTAAACTAAACAGATTGAGCTCCTTGAGTCTATCACAACAAGGCAGGTTTTCTAATCCTTTAATCATTCTTATGGCTCTTCTCCGAGCCCTCTCCAACTTACCATCATCCTTCTTGAACTGTGGACACCAGAACGGGACACAGCATTCCAGCAGTGGTCGCACCAGTCCTCAATGCAGAGGTAAAATAACCTCTGTGCTCCTAGTTGAGATTCCTGTAGTTATGCATCCCAGGATGGTATTAGTCCTTTTGGCCCCAGCCTCACACTAGGAGCTCATGTTTAGTTGATTATCCATCACGACCCCCAAATCTTTTTCAATCACTGTTTCCCACAATAGACTCCCACATCCTCTAATTGAGGCCTATTCTTTGTCCTGGATTTATACACTGGAACACGTATTGTTTGCTTGCACCTCATTTACTGAGTGCTCCAAATTGCTCTGTACAAGTGACGGGGCCTCTTCCTTATTTACCACTCCCTCAATTGTTGTCTCATCTGCAAACTTTATCAGTGATGATTTTATGTTTGCTTCCAGGTCACTGATACAAATGTTAAATAGCGCAGGGCCAAGAACCAATCCCTGCAGGCTCCTACTCGAAACACAACCTGTCAATTCCCTATTTACACGTAAATGTTGTGACCTATCAGTTAGCCAGTTTTTAATCCATTTAATGTGTGCCATGTTAATTTCATATTGTTCTAATTTTTATTTAAAAGGTCATGTGATCCAAGTCCAATGGCTTCCAGAAGTTGAATATATTCATCATCACTACATTACCTTTACCAAACTAGTAATCGCATCCAGAAAAACTATCAAGTTAGTTTGACAGGATCCATCTGCCCTAAACCCATGTTGATTGAATCCTCCATGAAAGGGATGCACCTTTCTCGACAGAGCCCTCGTCATGTCTCCAGCTGAAGCCACAGTAGCGTGAGCAAATTCACTCCCTTCCATCCCATCAGCGCTACCATCTTGGGGACGCTTTTTGGCTGGTCTCCACCCACAAGCTGCACTAGTTTCACTAAAACTGTTTTATATTGATTGTAAGTTTCACAAACGCCTGCGTGGACACTGCTAATTCAATTCAAGCTTGGCTTGAATCAGTTTCAGATACCTCAGTATAAACCAGGGTGAGATCCAATTAGTGTAACGCAGGGGGTTGCACTGGTGTAATCTGCATCCATTCAAAGCCCACAGCTTGGCTCCAGCCCCAGCCCCTGATGAGTTCCTGTTGGACCCAGCACTGCTTGTTCTGCGGAGAGCTGCACAATGCCGTGCTCACGTTGTAGCTTCACACTGACATTAATAAGTGCTGCCTATGTCAGTACAGCTCCTGGCGCCCTCTGAAAAAGCATCAGAGCTCCACATGGCATCTGCTGTCAGAAGAATGGTACAAAACGTGAGAAGAAAGAGCGCTAAGAAATTAACCCAGGAGCAAGCCCCTTGTCCTACCTCCCAGGCCTGGCATGGAGCTTGAGCTTCCACCCACATCTCCATTTGCAAGGTTCCGGCCCTACAGCATCTGCCTTTGGAGCACAGTTTTCATCGCCTTTCCTGACCCAGCATCCAGCCACCTTCTCCTAAGGAGTCAAGTGTTTCGGTAATTAACACTAATGCTGACTCAGCCTCTTAATAGACCTTTGCTGCGCACCAGCTCTGTGCTGGGCTCTGCCCAAGGAGCCGACTGTCCCTCTCTCACACACACGCGGCCGCAGGATGCCATGGGCACTCAAGGGTGGGAAGGATTTTGGGTTCAGGAGTCTCCTCCCGCAATGATAAGAAATGGATTCAGTAACACCATGTTTTAACCGTTATTTACGAGGTGCCTGGCACTTTCTAAACACTCCAATATGGCTTGTCCCTGCCCCAAGGACACAGTCCAAACCCAGACAGACAGACCCTGTTTAAGGCAGGTTGTGCATCAGGAGGAGTCATGGGGTAAAGCCCTTCCCTCCCTCCCAATATACATCCCCATCCATCCAGCTCAGGTACCCACATGGCCCTGATCCCCGGAGCACAACGCCTAGGCACAGACGCACCCAAACCCCACAGGCATCACCCAACACTAGTGGCCTCTGTTCTCACTTGCCCAGGGTCTAGCTGCCTGTGTGGCAATTGAGGGGGTTCCCCAAAGTGTCTGGGGTGAATCGCTACCCTGTTACAGCATGAGGGAGTCCTGTCTGTGCCCACCAGGGATGTGCTCCCAAAGCTACCAGGGGCAGGTTACACAAGTTCTCTATGCTGGGCTGTGAGCGTGGCGGCGTGTTTCTGCTCCTGCAGTACTGACGCCAGCTGCGCCAGCAGGGAATGCAGCTCGCCTATTCAGCAGACCATGATGTTGTCATAAGGAAAGACCAAAGGCTCGGTTTGGTGGCGACGGTGCATGGCCAGGTTTATTGTCAATGAAGCATGGTCCTAGCGCGCCGGCCTGGTGGTGACAAGTACACTAACGTGTAGGCCCATGCCAGTGGCATTGGCTGTCAGGACACCAGGATTCTGGCAGAAAGGTGCCCCTATGACTTCTCCTTTTATACATTGATATAAACAAGGTACATATCACACTCCAGATGTTGTGTTACCACCCTTCTCCGTGTACCTGCTAGTTCAAACAGGACACCCTTCTCCATTATCCTGCCATTCTCTCCTTATCTTACAAGGGGTCAGTACATTCCTGTGCCAGTCTGGAAGGTGCTGACTTGGTGTTAGCTAACACCACATAAGAACAGCCATACTGGGTCAGACCAAAGATCCATCTAGCCCAGGATCATGTCTTCCAACAGTGGTCAATGTCAGGTGCTTCAGAGGGAATGAATAGAACCGGGAATCATCAAGTGATCCATCCCTGTTGCTCATTCCCAGCTTATGACAAACAGAGGCTAGGGACGCCATCCCTGCCCCTCCTGGCTAATAGCCATTGATGGAACTATCCTCCATGAACTTAGCTAGTTCTTTTTGAATCCTGTTATAGTCTTGCCTTCACAACATCCTCTGGTAACGAGTTCCACAGGTTGACTGTGCACTGTGTGAAGAAATACTTCCTTTAATTTGTTTTAAATCTGCTGCCTAATAATTTCATTTGGTGACCCCTAGTTCTTGTGCTACGAGAAGTAGTAAACAACACTTCCTTATCTACTTTCTCTACACCGGTCATGATTTTATAGATCTCAATCGTATCCCCCTAGCCATCCCTTTTCCAAGCTGCAACGCACCAAACAAAAACTCTAGTTGACGACCCGACTGGGCAAGTGTCAGATTTCTGCTCCCTGCAGCATGTCTGGCCAGCTCCAAACCGTGTCCACACCCGACATGGAAGATGTGCATTGTAGGGTGGCTCAGTCGTCCCTTCCTCTCTGGGTCGGAGGGAGAGCACACTGCATAACTATACACATACTTACTCCAGAGATGGAATTGAAAGAATCGCAGAACCGCACCTGTGGTGTGGTGCAAACTGTCAAACAAATCACAGATGACTGTCCAATCTATGCTCATCCTGGAGGCAGCAGAGCCCTTCACATGGCTACCCCCTCAGCTCTGGATAGTATAAGAGCCCTTACGATCCAGCCATTGCATTTACTGGTTCACTATCACCACACGAAAGAAGAATTCCAACTAGTGTGTTGTTATTCTGGCCAGGCCAGGCCTGCACTGGTTCACAGCCTTTGTTCACACTGCTAGTTATGCCTATGGATCCAGCAAGACTACATGGGCTACTGCAAGCCCCACTCTTCCCCTCTGTGGGCTACAATTTACACACCCCACCGCCCAATCCCTTATCTTCTGCACATGCACAATGGACACCTATTCGCTGCTTCCCAGTTTACTGGCATCGCTTTAGTTCAACACAAGGCACCTGGACGTGTCTACAGTAAAACCAGATCTCAGTTTATTTAACAGAACTCGGGTTACAGATTTGAGTAAAAGCAAGGAAAAGAGTTTGGAAACATGAGGTTACAGGTAGAAGAAAAACATAAAATGTAATCTAGAGTCTGTACTTGTCAGCGAGTCCCTTTCCTGTCTAAGCAGGCATTTGTCATCCTGTAATTAGTGTGTCCAGTTCAGAAAGCGGGGATCCACTTTTCAGGGGACACTCCCCCGGCAGAGAGCCCTCCGTAATGGATAACATCTTGTGCCCTTTCTTCTCCTGCTATACATCCTCCGACTTGGTCTCTCTTCATGATCAGCAGCTCAGCCCTGAGGGTCCCTGTGGCAGTCTCTCTCCTTGGGGTTCTTTTGTCTGTCAATGCTGCGGCCTGGATCCAGTCCAGACTGTACATACAGCTCTGAGCTGGGTAGGAAAGCACTGATTGGTCTCACTCTTGAGTTTGCCAAGACCCATCCCACCACAGACGGTGTGCTTCTGCCCCAGTAGTTGTGGAACTTTACATCTCAGAATATTTCCTGTACAAATGTCCTGCAAGACCCAAGGCAATCAGCTAGCTTAGCTCAGCAGTGACCACACATGACCTGCTGTAATAAGCCTCTGTCCCAAATCTGGACCTTAGCGTCCAAAATCTGGGTGCTTAGCATGAAACTCTCCCAAGCTTAATTACCAGCTTGGATCTGATCTCGCTGCCACCATCCAAAATTTCCAGGGTTTTGGCCCCCTTCTGGTCTCCCCAAACCTTCTCTGGAGAGACCCCCAAGACTCAGAGACTCTGAGTCTCACAACAAAGGGAAAGTAAACTCCTTCCCTTGTCTCCTCTTTATCTCATCCCCAGCTCTCCCTCCCTGGGTTATCCTGGGCGACACTGTACTTAAACTCCTTGAATGCAAAACAGAGAGGGCAATTTACCTTCCCCCCTCCTTCCTCCCCTGAGGCTATGCATTCAAACCTAGTCAAGCTAACACAAAGAGATTTTCCCCCTCCCTTCGTTCCTTAGCCTTAACCAGAGAAAAACCTCAAACAGGATTTAAAAAGGAAGCTTTATATAAAAAAGAAAGAAAAGACATAAACATATAAACTCTGCATCAAGATGACATATACAGGGCTATTGCTTAAAGAAAATATGAATAAACAGTCTGATTCAAAAAGATATCCAATTTGAAACATTCCAGCAAGATACATACATGTAAATACAAAAAACAATATAACCCTATTGCTTTTCCTTTTGTACTCACAACTTGGTAACAGAAGAGTAGAAAGAAGCTTGGAGATAAAAAAAAACACTCTTCCCTCATAGCCGAGAGAAACAAAACAGAACAGAACAAAGACAAAAAAACCCCAGAAATTCCCTCCCTCACTTTGAAAAATCCGGTTTCCTGATTGGTCCTCTGGTCAGGTGTTTGGTTCCCCTTGTTAACCCTTTACAGGTAAAAGAAACATTAATCCTTAGCTATCTATTTATGACACCTGCCCCCTTCGGTAAAGCATGGAGAAACTGGTAAAGCCAGAGGGGTAACATGCCTGTCTCGGCATGCGTGTCATAGCTCGTACCTGGCCCTTCTCTGCAGGATGCCAGCAGCTTCCTCCTTCCCTGAGTATCCCAAGCAGCTGCTTAGGCCCTCCTTGGCTGGGTCTACCCTGCTCTTCTCACGACACTCACTCCGCAGGCAGGAGCACTGCCAAAAGGGCTCAGGACCAGCTCTGGGCTGGGAACCCTGGCTCCTTGGCCTGCCGGTGCACACAGCCCTGGTCACACCTGCCCAGGGACTGCAAACACCAGCTGAGCCTGGAGGGCAGCCACGCCATGGACTCGTTTTTCCTCATTTCACTCTTTAAACAAGCACAAGTCGTCTCCCAGAGACGCAGCTGGCTGCATCCACGCAGGTGAAGGGACCTGCCCCAGAGCTCTGCACAGCTACTCTCCTGACTGCAGAGTCACTTGTCAGTCCCCCATCCACAGGCTCAGGGCCAAGCACCCCAGCTGCTACTGCTGGCCCTGATCCTAGTGTCGCACCCTACACTCCACCTCTGCGCCAGTATTGATATGGCTTGGCCCTCGCTGCTGTGCCAGGGCCCAGGGACTGCAGCCAGTCCCCCAGAGCTAGCCATGCTCCACTCCCTGGCTGTCCTGCTCCAGCCAGCTGGTACCGCCGGGCCCCTAGCTGGCTGCATTGGGGTGCTAGGCTCTGAGGGCGTGCCCTTTGCTTTGTTCCAGAGTCCAGTGGACTCCAGAGGGCTCCCTGCACTCAGTGTGCCCCAGGGGAGAGCTGAGGTTTGTGTCAAATAGCCAGGCTCTCAGTGCAGAGGTGGCAGTAGAGAATCCTGTGGCACCTTATAGACTAACAGACGTTTTGGAGCATGAGCTTTCGTGAGTGAATACCCACTTCGTCAGATGCATGTAGTGGAAATTTCCAGGGGCAGGTATATATATGCTAGCAAGCAAGCTAGAGATAACGAGGTTAGTTCAATCAGGGAGGATGAGGCCCTGTTCTAGCAGCTGAGGTATGAAAACCAAGAGAGGAGAAACTGGTTCTGTAGCTGGCAAGCCATTCACAGTCTTTGTTCAATCCTGAGCTGACGGTCTCAAATTTGCAGATGAACTGAAGCTCAGCAGTTTCTCTTTGAAGTCTGGTCCTGAAGTTTTTTTGCTGCAGGATGGCCACCTTAAGGTCTGCCATTGTGTGTCCAGGGAGATTGAAGTGTTCGCCTACAGGTTTTTCTATATTGCCATTCCTAATATCTCATTTGTCTCCATTTATCCTCTTCCGTAGAGACTGTCCAGTTTGGCCTATGTACATAGCAGAGGGGCATTGCTGTCATATGATGGCGTATATGACATTGGTGGACGTGCAGGTGATGGTGTGGCTGATCTGATAACCGGTTCATTCACCTGCACGTCCACCAATGTCATATACGCCATCATATGACAGCAATGCCCCTCTGCTATGTACATAGGCCAAACTGGACAGTCTCTACGGAAGAGGATAAATGGAGACAAATGAGATATTAGGAATGGCAATATAGAAAAACCTGTAGGCGAACACTTCAATCTCCCTGGACACACAATGGCAGACCTTAAGGTGGCCATCCTGCAGCAAAAAAACTTCAGGACCAGACTTCAAAGAGAAACTGCTGAGCTTCAGTTCATCTGCAAATTTGAGACCGTCAGCTCAGGATTGAACAAAGACTGTGAATGGCTTGCCAGCTACAGAACCAGTTTCTCCTCTCTTGGTTTTCATACCTCAGCTGCTAGAACAGGGCCTCATCCTCCCTGATTGAACTAACCTCGTTATCTCTAGCTTGCTTGCTAGCATATATATACCTGCCCCTGGAAATTTCCACTACATGCATCTGACGAAGTGGGTATTCACTCACGAAAGCTCATGCTCCAAAACGTCTGTTAGTCTATAAGGTGCCACAGGATTCTCTGCTGCTTTTACAGATCCAGACTAACACGGCTATCCGTCTGATACAGTGCAGAGGTAAAACACTCCACTCCCCAGGAACTTGCACGAGTGCCCCTTCCCCTCCTAGCAGCTCACCCCCATGCAGCCAGC
Source organism: Aldabrachelys gigantea (assembly GCA_026122505.1). Classification (NCBI taxonomy): domain Eukaryota; kingdom Metazoa; phylum Chordata; order Testudines; family Testudinidae; genus Aldabrachelys; species Aldabrachelys gigantea. The sequence continues at coordinate 8,605,726 of CM047479.1, forward strand.
ACATAAGAACCTCAGCGTCAGGCCTCAAGAGCAGGAGTCTGGGGGCAGCTCCAATGGCCAGGGAAGCACCCCAACGCAGCACACCCTTGGGGAGAGCAGCGGGGAGCCCAGCGTGGGGATTTTAGAGAGTGGTAGCAGAGAGATGGGCACAGCAACAGGAGGCTTTCGATGAGCAGGGGGATTCTAGGCAGTGGCGAGAGGAGAATTAGAGGGTGCAATGCAGCAGGCAGATTAGGGGCAGTGGCAACAGGAGGGCTTGGGGGTGCAGTGGGGGGCACAGCAGGGCTGGAGGGCAAGGTCAGTGCCCTTCCCTATCTGGCTTTCCCCAAACTCCATGCGCTGGTCGAAGAGCGCCTTTTGCAGCTTGATCTCCTTCAGCACCCACAGCACCTCCAGCCCCACGGCACCACCCTGCAGCAGGTTATAGTTCTCTGCAGGGTCAGCCTCCAGGTCAAAGAGCAGTGGGGGCTCGTGGGGCGTCAGGGGTGTCAGCCCATGGCAGTCCGAGTCGGGGGTCGTCCCACTGTGGAAGGCACCTGGGAGACAAATGCAAACAGCAGCTGAGGCCACCTTCACTCAGCTGGGGTCCCCAGGACTCAGCTGGAACCACAACCAGAACCCTGACAAGGATGCAGGGAGCGGGGGCCTGCCCATTCCACCCACATAGAGGTAGCTACCTTGTGTGAAGAAATGGGCCTTGTGCTTCCCGTATCTGACGGCAAAGACGCCAAGCAGCTCGCTGGGGCTGGGCGGGTAATAGAACATCATCTGCCGGGGACTCTGTGCAAGCAACCAGAGGCAGCGTCATGCGGGGCAGTGGCCGAGCCACGTATGGGGAGGAAAGGGCAGTGACTAAGCCATGGCCGGGCCAGCAGCCATGGACAGGGAAGGAGATGGGCCAGGCCACGGACAGGGGAAAGGAGACAGGAGAGGAGCTGGGCTGGGCCGGGCCAGCAGCCACAGACAGGGAAGGGGCCGGGCCAGGCACGGATCTCAGAGCCCAGGCTCTAGCCCAAGGCTGAATCCCGACACTGCAGTTTCAGAGCTCCACAGCCCAAGCCCCAGGAGCCCGCACCAGCTGAACAGTGCTCAGACTCGGTGCTGCATTTGTTATTGCAGTGAAGACAGACCAAGTCACGGACGCCCCTGGCCCACCACTCTCCCGAGCAGCGTGTGGAGCACCCACGGGCAAGGGCAGCCTGCCAGACACTGGTGCCCCCTAAACCCCCATCCTCGCAACGTGAGCGCGGCAGCACTGGCCTGGGGCACTCACCTTCCCACCTCCAAAGAGCACCGGGCTCAGGTCATAGCCGTCCAACGGGACAGTGGGGAGAGGCACCTTAGCCAGGGCAGCCAGGGTTGGCAGGACATCCAGGGTGCTGGCCATCTCGTGGGTCACACCTGGCGCTCAGGCACAGGCACAAGAAAAAAGGCTCAGGGGCCATCAATCCCCTCCCTCACACCAGCGATATCTCCCACCATCCCACAAGCAGGCTGCTACCCTCCTCCCCCCCCAGTCCAACCGCTTCCCGCAACCCTTCTGGCCCCTCCCTCACCCACTGCCCCCAAGCACCACCCTGGGGCCTAGAGCAGAAGGGCTGAGGGGGCCTGGGGCGACAGCCTCCTCTGCCCAGAATTTGGGGTGCCAGGCCTACAGACACCACCCAGCCATAGGCACACATTGTTCCCCCTCCACAGGGGTGAGGCCTTTGGATCCTCTGCCCTGCCAGCCCTGCACACTCCCTGGTCATCTCCCCAGCACGCCAAGCAGGGGAGTGGGGAGGGCCCCCCCGAGCTGTAGTTTGTAGCAATGCCAGGCTTACCCGGGGAGATCCGGCCTGGCCAATAAGCCACCGCAGGCTCCCGCATCCCGCCCTCGTATGTCGTTCCCTTTCCGCACTTCAGGAGGCCCGAGCTGCCCCCACGGGCCATTCGCATGGTCTCAGGGCTGCGGGGGTGGGGAGAGCACCCATCAGCAAGCACACAGGTTAACGCTGTCCTGCCACGCTGCCCCTTCCTAGCCAGCTCCCTGCAGGCATCCCAGCCCCACTGGGTATCTGTAGGGAAGGGCACCACTGGGCTGGCAAAGACCCTTGGCTCTCGGGTCCCACAGGCGGCTCTGGCCGAGGAGCGCAGGCAGGACAGGACAGCGGGCGTCCAGAGGGAGCCTGGAGGGACTTTCATGTTCCAGCACCAGGCTGGGGATGTCCCTTGCCTGGGAAGTGGGGGTGTGGGTGGGGCCTTCCCCGCCCTGGTGCTCCTCTCCCCCTGCACTGCCCCAAGAGGGAGCTGTGGGGGTGGGGCAGGCTAGAGGGAGGGGGGAGCACTCTGAGCAGCCCAACAACTTGCAAGTTATGGCGTTGATCTGATTCATGTCATTCCAAATGTCCGTGTCACCCCCCACCCCAAGCACCCGATCCCCACCTGCCCCAATCCCCACAGCACCCCCTGAAACCTCAGCCCTCAAGCACCCCAAATCCCCCTGCCCCAAACACCCCCAAAACCTCCTTGTTCTATCCCTACCTACCTACAACCTCCCCAGCACCTCCCAAATCCCCCTGCCTCATCCCATCCCCCCCAGCATCCCCATATCCCTGAGAGTCCCACTCCCACCCCGGACCCCACGCTCAGCCCCACAGCCTCCCGTCCCTGGCAGGAGGGGGGGCTCCCCAGCTCGCTCACACTCACCCATTGTCCGCAGTGAAGAAGACCAGTGTGTTCCCCTCCAAGCCATTCTCCTGCAATGCCTGGAGCAGGAGCCCCACTGAGCCATCAAACTCCATGAGGGCGTCCCCAAAGGGGCCCCGCAGCGACTGGCCCACATACTCCTGGCTCCCAAACTGAGGGTAGTGGGTGTGCTGGGCAAAGGAGCAGCCAGTGAGAGGGGATCCCTGCAGCAGATGGCAGAGCCAGGACCAGCCACCTCTCCCAGCAGAGCCAGGGGCTGCTAGGCTAGAGAGGAAGCTGGGAGGGCTTTTCCCTTCCTCCAGGAACCAAGCAGGGACCATCCATCATGGCCAATGCTCTGTGCTGCAGGTTGGGGGGTAAAGGTGCCCCCTTGCCCTGCCCCCCAGTATCTCTAGGCCTACCCACCACCACCCCAGGCCATGCCCAGCCTCCCCAGCACATCCAAGTGTCCACAACTACCCTCTATTCTGGCCAACCCCCAGGTCCCATGCCCACCCCAGGCCACCTGCCCCGGCACGTACATGGGAGGCATAGTAGAGAAAGAAGGGGCGGTCCCGGCGGGCACAGTCAGCAATGAAGTCGCGAGAGAACTTGTTGTACAGCGGCACCAGCTGGGGGAAGGCAAGCGGCTGCTGCAGGATGCTCTGGTTTAGGAGCAGTGGGACAGGCACCACGCCCTGGTCACATGTCCCAAAGCACTTGGTGTCTGGGGGGAAGCAGGTGAGATTCTGGCAGGGGCCCTGAAGTGAGAGGAGAGACGCTCTGCTCTGCATCCCCGCCTGGTGGCCAGCAGGGTACCAGCCCCACACCTCAGCTCCAACCCCTGAGATGCAGGCTCCTTCCCTTCCCACGCCCCAGTACCCCAAGGACAAGGCTCAACTCCCACCCAATGACCAGTTCATACCCCGCAAATCACTCTGGAGAGTGGCAGTCCTCACGTCTCCCCGTGTGGCCCGGACCCCATCCTGCCCTATAGGAACTCCTTCCCCACAGCACCCCACAACCCAACCCTTCCCCAGGGGCCAGGACCCCATTTCCCCTACAGCAACCCCTTCCCCACAGCACCCCTGTGACAAAGTGGGAATCTTCTTAATGTTTCCTCTGAATACTGTGTGGGTGCCTCAGTTTCTGGTTGACACACTGTCACCTGGCAACTAATGGCCTGGGCCCTTCCCCCCTGCAAGGGGATGCTAAAGGTGAGGGAGAACAAAGAGATCAGGTGACCTCCTGGCCCGGGAAAGAGACAAAGGCCAGAAAGGAGGGGCTGGAGGGGGGTTCAACTGGGAGCTGGCTGGGGATGAGGGGTGAGTGCAGACGGGGTTGTCTGGCTCGCTGGGCCCCAGAATGAACCCAGCTGAGGGGTCCCATTCACTGTACCTACAAGCTCTGATTTAGACCATGCTCCTGTCATCTAATAAACCTCTGTTTTACTGGCTGGCTGAGAGTCACGTCTGACTGCAAAGCGAAGCAGGGGTGCGTGCAGGACCCTCTGGTTTCCCTAGAACCCCACCTGGGCAGACTCGCTGTGGGAAGTGCACGGAGGAGCAGAGGATGCTGAATGCTCCAAGGAGAGACCCAGGAGGTGAAGCCGTGTGAGCTTCTTGCCCTGAAGACAGTCTGCTCCAAGGGAGAGGAGGCTCCCCAAAGTCCTGATTGGCTTTGACAACCCCAAACCCAATCCTTCCCAGGGGCCTGGACTCCATCCCACCCTACAGCAACCTGCATTCCCCTCTCCCTCATAGCACCCCAAACCCAACCCTTCTCCAGGGTCCCAAGGACTAGATCCCCACTAACCCAGGCACTGTCTCCCCTCCACTGCCCCGACACCTCACAGGGACGAGGCCTCATTATTCCTTTTGTGCAGCAAGCTAGGGACTGGCCAGGCACCTCCACTGCTCTCCCCGGAAATGTAAACACTTCTGGGTTATTGGCATACACTGACCCCACCAGGAAAGGGGGAGCCCAGCCTCACATCCACCTGCCCTCCAGACACTGACCCAGCCATCCCTCCCAATCCCATTCACCCAGCCCATGCCCGCCTCCAGTCTCTCACCCACTCTGCCCCCCATTCACCCAGCCTGTGCCCCCCAAAGACAGATACAGCCTGCCTCACCCATCCCCCAAGACACTGACCCAACCAACCCTCCCAACCCCCATTCACTTAGCATATGCCTCAAAAAACTGACCCAACGTGCCCGTCCCAGCCCCATATCAATGCAGCCCATACCCCCCTCCAGCCACTGACACGCCCAGCCCCCCCATTCACCTGCCCCCAGTCACTGACCCAACAATCCCTTCTAACCCCTATCCACCCAGCCCCTGCATCCCCCAGACACAGACACAGCCTGTCTCTCTCAGCCCCCACTTTAGAGAGATCCAGACCTAGCATGGCCCAGCCTCCTGCCAGCCCAGCCACGCCGCCAGCGCCCCATTCAGCTCCCCTCTTGCCCCCATGGCACAGCCTCGATCCCCTCCCAGCCACCATCAGCCTTCTGACCCAGCTCCCTCAGGCACCACCCCAATTCAGCCCCCAGCCTCCTGTTGCCGCAGGCACTGTACTGATCCCTTCCCGGCCCTTAGACATGCTCCCAGCACTGCCAGGAGGCCAGGACACCCCCCAGACCTGTGCCCCAGGACGCCAGACACTCACCTGGTCATGGGAGTACGGCACCCCCAGGAAGTGGTCAAAGCCCTGGTGGATGGGCAGGAAGGAGCCATTGGCCCCCAGTCCCAGGTGCCATTTGCCGACCATGGCTGTGGCATAGCCTCGAGCCTTCAGCACCTCCGCGATGGTGACTTCGGACAGCGGGAGGCCTCCCCGGGAGCCGGGGTAGAACACGCCAGGGTAAACCCCAGAGCGTGTCTGGTACCGACCCGTCAGCAGGGCTGCCCTGAGGATGAGAGGAGCCCAGAAAAGCTGGAGCAGCCAGAGAAGTCCTGTGCCCATGCCCATAGGGGCTGCCAAGCTCCCGACCCAGTCCGAGGGGAAGGAGCCTAGTCGAGCCCCTGGAGCACGGGGTGGGGGTGCAAACTTTTTGTCCCAAGGGCCACATCTGGGTGGGGAAATTGCATGCAGGGCCATGAATGTAGGAATGGGGCAGGGGCGCGGGCGCAGTGTGCAGGAAGGGGCTCAGGGCAAGGGGTTGGGGCACAAGAGGGGGAACGGAGTGCGGGAGGGGGCTCAGGGCAGGGGTTTGGGATGCAGGCATGGGGTGTGGCATGGGGCTCCGAGCAGGGGGTTGGGGGCTCAGGGCACGGAGGACTCAAGGTAGGGGTTTGGTGTGCGGGGTGAAGGAGGGATTTGGGGTGCAGGCTCCAGCCCGGCGCCGCTTACCTTAAGCAACTCTGGGATGCCAGTGGGGCTAAGGCAGGCTCCCTCCCTGCCCTGGCCCTGTGCCGCTCCCAGAAGCGGCCAGCACCACGTAACTGCAGCCACGGGGGAGGATGGGGAGCAGAGGGCTCCGCGCGCTACCCTCGCCCGCGGTACCTCCTCCAAAGCTCCCATTGGCCATGATTCCCGTTCACGGCCAATAGGAGCTGCTGGGGGCAATCCCACAGGCTGGATCCAAAGCCCTGACTGGCTGGATCCGACCCATGAACCATAGTTTATCCACACCTGCCCTGGAGGGAGGTGTTTTGTTCAATGGTACCAACACCACATGGCAAGGGAAGGCCAGTCAGCCTTACGCCAGCCCCAAGAAAAGTCAAGGAGCAGGTCCTCAAGGAATCAATTCTGAAGCACTTAGAGGAGAGGAAAGTGATCAGGAACAGTCAGCATGGATTCACCAAGGGCAAGTCATGCCTGTCCAACCTGATTGCCTTCTATAATGAGATAACTGGCTCTGTGGATGAGGGGAAAGCAGTGGATGTGTTATTCCTTGACTTTAGCAAAGCTTTTGATATGGTCTCCCACAGTATACTTGCCGGCAAGTTAAAGCAGTATGGGCTGGATGAATAGACTATAAGGTGAATAGAAAGCTGGCTAGATCGTCGGGCTCAGCAGGTAGTGATCAACGGCTCCATGTCCAGTTGGCAGCTGGCATCAAGCAGAGTGCCCCAAGGGTCGGTCCTGGGGCCGGTTTTGTTCAACATCTTCATTAATGATCTGGAGGATGGCGTGGACAGCACCCTCAGCAAGTTTGCAGATGACACTAAACTTGGAGCAGTGGTAGATATGCTGGAGGGTAGGGATAGGATACAGAGGGACCTAGACAAATTAGAGGACTGGGCCAAAAGAAACCTGATGAGGTTCCACAAGGACAAGTGCAGAGTCCTGCACTTAGGAAGGAAGAATCCCATGAACTGCTACAGACTAGGGACCAAATGGCTAAGCAGCAGGTCGGCAGAAAAGGACCTGGGGGTTACAGTGGACGAGAAGCTGGATATGAGTCAACTGTATGCCCTTGTTGCCAAGAAGGCTAACGACATTTTGGGCTGTATAAGTAGGGGCATTGCCAGCAGATCAAGGGACGTGATCATTCCCCCCTATTCGATATTGGTGAGGCCTCATCTGGAGTATTGTGTTCAGTTTTGGGCCTCACGCTACAAAAAGAATGTGGAAAAATTGCAAAGAGTCCAGGGGAGGGCAACAAAAATGATTAGGGGGCTGGAGCACATGACTTATGAGGAGAGGCTGAGAAAACTGGGATTGTTTAGTCTGCAGAAGAAAAGAATATGGAGGGATTTGATGTCTGCTTTCAACTACCTGAAAGGCGGTTGCAAAGAGGATGGATCTAGACTGTTCTCAGTGGTACCAGATGACAGAACAAGGAGTAATCGTCTCAAGTTGCAGTGGGGGAGGCTTAGGCTGGATATTAGAAAAACTTTTTCACTAGGAGGGTGGTGAAGCACTGGAATGGGCTCCTTAGGGAAGTGGTGGAATCTCCTTCCTTAGAGGTTTTTAAGGTCAGGCTTGACAAAGCCCTGGTTGGGATGATTTAGTTGGGGACTGGTCCTGCTTTGAGCGGGGGTTGGACTAGATGACCTCCTGAGGTCCCTTTCAACCCTGATATTCTATGATTCTATGACTTGTTATCTATGCTTCTGAACTACTAGGTACGCTCAGCCAAGAGCCTTCCAAAGACACCCGACAGAACAAACTGTGCATTGGACTCCACACAGTCATTTTATAGAGATGAACATGGGGGTGTAGGGTGTTCCCACAAGGTACTGAACGTCACAACACTGTCCTGGGTTTTGCTTTCCCAGCATTGTCTTCTGTGCCAGGGAAGATAATGGAGCAAGTAATTAAAGAAATCATCTGCAAACACTTGGAAGGTGGTAAGGTGATAGGGAATAGCCAGCATGGATTTGTAAAGAACAAATCGTGCCAAACCAATCTGATAGCTTTCTTTGATAGGATAACGAGTCTTGTGGACAAGGGAGAAGCGGTGGATGTGGTATACCTAGACTTTAGTAAGGCATTTGATACGGTCTCGCATGATATTCTTATCGATAAACTAGGCAAATACACTTTAGATGGGGCTACCATAAGGTGGGTGCATAACTGGCTGGATAACCATACTCAGAGAGTGGTTATTAATGGCTCCCAATCCTGCTGGAAAGGTATAACAAGTGGGGTTCCGCAGGGGTCTGTTTTAGGACCGGCTCTGTTCAATATCTTCATCAACAACTTAGATGTTGGCATAGAAAGTACGCTTATTAAGTTTGCAGACGATACCAAACTGGGAGGGATTGCAACTGCTTTGGAGGACAGGGTCAAAATTCAAAATGATCTGGACAAATTGGAGAAATGGTCTGAGGTAAACAGGATGAAGTTCAATAAAGACAAATGCAAAGTGCTCCACTTAGGAAGGAACAATCAGTTTCACACATACAGACTGGGAAGAGACTGTCTAGGAAGGGGTATGGCAGAAAGATCTAGGGGTCATAGTGGACCACAAGCTAAATATGAGTCAACAGTGTGATAATGTTGCAAAAAAAGCAAACGTGATTCGGGGATGCATTGACAGGTGTGTTGTAAACAAGACATGAGAAGTCATTCTTCCGCTCTACTCTGCGCTGGTTAGGCCTCAACTGGAGTATTGTGTCCAGTTCTGGGCACCACATTTCAAGAAAGATGTGGAGAAACTGGAGAGGGTCCAGAGAAGAGCAACAAGAATGATTAAAGGTCTTGAGAACATGATCTATGCAGGAAGGCTGAAAGAATTGGGTTTATTGAGTTTGGAAAAGAGAAGACTGAGAGGGGACATGATAGCAGTTTTCAGGTATCTAAAAGGGTGTCATCAGGAGGAGGGAGAAAACTTGTTCACCTTAGCCTCGAATGATAGAACAAGAACCAATGGGCTTAAACTGTAGCAAGGGAGATTTAAGTTGGACATTAGGAAAAAGTTCCTAACTGTCAGGGTAGTTAAACACTGGACTAAATTGCCTAGAGAGGTTGTGGAATCTCCATCTCTGGAGATATTTAAGAGTAGGTTAGATAAATGTCTATCCGGGATGGTCTAGACAGTATTTGGTCCTGCCATGAGGGCAGGGGACTGGACTCGATGACTTCTCGAGGTCCCTTCCAGTCCTAGAATCTATGAATCTAAGAGCTTATCGTCTGCTTCCAGACAGATATTTGGTTTTACCATCACTGACCTAAAAGCCTTTTTCTTGCCACTTCTGTGAAATCTCCAGTCCCCTTTGTGTCACTTCACCTGTCCACGTGTGACAGCCAGGCCATCCACATCACCAAAGAGTTGGTGCAGACCATTGAGTCACCCACCTGTTCTGGAATCGTACCACATTACCCGTGGCCATGTTAGAGTCCCAGGGATCACATCTCTCCCTGCCTTAGGCCAGCATTGATGTCACTGGGAATGGTATTGAACCCACTGCTGAATGGTAAATACACAGCTGGACCATCCTTACCAGGGATCACAAATAGCTGCGCTGCAGCCCACAGGCCATTCCAGGATATGCGACTATGTGCCACCTTCTCCCCTACAGGACTATTCCCACCTTAAAATATCTTCCCTGCACTGCCTTTCCAGCTCCAGCCGGCTTCCTGCAGCCTGCTCCTAAGCCCTCACCCTGCCAGTTCCACACTGTCATTCCTCAGAGGATGCACACGCCCCACCTCTCCCTCTGCACCAGCACCGCAAAATCCCCGCCAGCTCCACACCATCGTGCATCACACACTGTGCACGTCCCATCTCTCCCTCTCCACCATCGCCACAAACTCCCCACCAGTTCTACACCTCCATGCACCATATGCTGCGCATGCTCCATCTCTCCCTCTGCACCAGCACCGCAAAATTCCCGCCAGCTCCACACCATCATGCACCACACACTGTGCACGTCCCATCTCTCCCTCTCCACCATCGCCACAAACTCCCCGCCGGCTCCACACTGCCATGCCCCACACACTGCGCATGCCCCATCTCTCACACTACACTAGCGCTGCAAACTCCCTACTGGCTCCCCACAGATGTGCCGCACACACTGCACATGTCCCATCTCTCCCTCTCCACTGTTGCCACAAACTCTCTGCTGGCTCCACACCACCATGCACCACATGCTGCACACGCCCCATCTCTCTCTCTACACCAGCTCCACACCACCATGCACCACACACTGCACACGTCCCATCTCTCCCTCTGCACCCACGCTGGAAACTCTCACATCAAACAGTTTAGGCCCCTCTCTAGGTTGTCTCACCATGGCTCAGAAGGTTCCAGCCTTCACACAATGCTGGGAAAGCAAAACCCAAGACAGCGTTGTGACATTAGGTACCTAGCAGGAACACCCTACACCCCCATGTTCATCTTTATAAAGTGACTGTGTGGTGTCCAATGCAAAGTTTGTTCTGTCAGGTGTCTTTGGAAGGCTCATGATGCACTGAGCATTGCTGTTATAGTAATCATTGTTACAGTAATGTTATAGGTCAGGAGTCAGCAACCTTTCAGAAGTGGGGTGCTGAGACTTCACTCATTCACTACATTTTAATGTTTTTAGAAGGTCTGTTTCTATAAGTCTAATATATAATTAACTATTGTTGTATATAAAGTAAATAAGGTTTTTAAAATGTTTAAGAAACTTCATTTAAAATTATATTAAAATGCAGAGCCCCCCCGGACTGGTGGCCAGAACCTGGGCAGTGTGAGTGCCATTGAAAATCAGCATGCGTGCCATAGGTTGCCTACCCATGTTATAGGTTATAATTTCATGTATATAGTTATGAGGCTGAAAATGTATCCTCATGGCTTAAAACAAGCCCAGGTAAAAACCCTCTAAGAGCAGAGAGGCAGCTCACACCTCATCAAGGTCTGTATGGGACAACCCCAGCCCAACCTCACAGGAGCAAAGGACGCTGGCCTAGGCAGCAACAAAGGATCTGTTGGACTCTTGAGTGAGTCACTCCCCTTCCTTTGGGCTGTTTGGGACTATGATGAGGTAATGCTGACTCCGAAGGGGGATGTGCATAACAAAGAGGGAAGAAAGGACATGATAAAAGGGAGAGATGTTTGACATGTTCTTCTCTTCCACCTCCATCTACAGACACTTCTACCAAGCGACTGAAGTGCTGATCAAAGGGGAGAGCCTGGCTGAAGGGCAACCAGCCAGCCTGTGGTGAGAAGCATCTCAGTTTGTAAGGGCCCTGAAAGTGTTAAGATCAGCTTAGAATGCGTTTTGCTTTTGTTTCATTTGACCAAATACAACTTGTTATGCTTAGATTTTAAGTGATTATAAGTCAAGCTTTCATAGTTAATAAATTTGTTTGTTTGTTCTACCTGAAGCAGTGTGTTTGGTTTGAATACTGTCAGAGACTCTCCTTGGAATAACAAGCCTGGTACATATCAATTTCTTTGTTAAATTGATGAACTCATATAAGCTTGCAGCATCCAGCGGCCATAACTGGACACTGCAAGACGGAGGTTCCTAGGGTTGTGTCTGGGACTGGAGATATTGGCTAGTCACTCGGTTGCACAGTCCAAGGAGCAGCTTACATGCCACAAGCTGTGCGTAAACAGCCCAGGAGCTTGGATTCTCACAGCAGAGCAGGGTCAGGCTGGCTCCCAGAGTGAAGGATTGGGGTAATCTAGCAGATCACTGGTCTAGACAGCACCAGAAGGGAACATCACAAGCATCTTCTCCTCACCCTTTCCGGCAGACGTGGGGAAAGTGCCCTAAAAACACCAAGCCCAGACTCCACAAGCTCTAGTTCTCGCTCTTCCCCAGATGGATGTGAACATTTCTGCCCCTTTGTGCGAGCCAAGGTGCCATACTCTGGGGTAACTCATTCCCCCCTTGGCATGTCAGCCAGCAGATCTCCCAGCATTTTACAAAGGAGGTGGGAGCTCCATGTGAGACAGGGAAGCTGAAACACAGAGCAGGGAAGGGACTTGCCCAAGATCACCCAGAAGGCCAGCTGCAGAGTCAGGAATGGAACCCAGCTCTCCTGCATCCTACTAGGACCACCCTTCACAAGGTCCCTTCAGGCTGAGCTGCGCTAGACTCCCCATCACTCATGCAGCACAGTCACAAGGCTCAGACATGTGGCCACACTGTCTGTCAAGAGCGTAACCAACACTAGTGCCCTGCGGCTCAGTCACCCACTACAGAGAGCGATTCGTGACACTGCTACTTCGCTGGGGGGGCGGGGGGGGGGGGGCTGGCTTGCTCCCTAGCGCTCCAGGTTTTCCAGCCAAAGCTTGAAGGTCCATTTCCCAACTTGTGCCCCAATAACCCAAATGGGGTGTCGTTCCCCTGGGCTGCGCTGCCTGTAACCACTCGATCCTGCTCTGCTCCTGGAATGGACACAATTAATCTCGAGACCTGATGCTCTGCTGTGGCCTGCCATTCTCGTGTAACCCATTGGCAGTGTGTGCTGTGTCTCCTGCAGGGGCTGATCCCCACTGAGGGTAAGAGCCTGGTGTCCCACCTCACAGGAGGAAGAAGTCTGCACTGTAAATCAGAAGACTACGAACTCAGGCTTGGTAAAAATACATACCTTGGTATGCAAGTTAGCGCCAGCACCCTGGGTGCATAGACACTGCTGAACTGTGTCCTTAGAAGGGAATTTGGGTCTTGTGCTAAGACTTGTTTTACTGATGCACTATTATTAGATGTGGTTAACGGGAGCTACTCCTTTAAGAACAGGCTGGGACAGACAGAGACACTATGTGCAGAAAGAGAACACACTGCCTGGACAAGCTTCAGATTGTAACACTTTTGCTTCCCCCAAACAGCCTCATTCCCCCAGGTGTGACATTAGCACCGCTGGGGCCTGGCTGCCTTGGGGTTTGCTCATGAGCTGCAGAGACTCCCAGCTGGAGCGCACCAGCCTGAATCCAGCCCTGCAGGAATTCACAGCAGCTCCTGTCTAAGGGGTGTAGGTGGAAGTGCGTTGGAGTCCTGGCTCCCACGTCTCTCACACCCACACCCCACTCCTTGCACTGCACTGTGAAGTCTTCAGGCAGGGACTGTCTGCCTCCGTACAGTGCCCGGAACAAGGGAGCAGAAAGCTCCATAGCTGCTGTTCCCTACAATTCTACCTGTCGCACACACGATGGGGGAGGAGGTGAGACGATTTAACCTTTTAAACAATTTCACAATCTCGGGGCTAGCCACAGGGCCGTTTGGTCACACGGCTGCTGCCACCAGCACGGATATGCAGCTGTCTGCTCACCCTGATCCTGTCTCTGCCCCTGCTGGCAGCAAAATCACCCACAGACATTACTACCAGGCCATTTATCCCCCTCCCGCAGTTCAGTAGGGAGGACATTAGACAGGTCCCTGTGGCCCCCATTCAATTCTCTGCTGTTTCTCAGTGCCCTGCCTTCAGAGATCACCAGCCAGTTTAGTGTTCTGTCCTGGGAGGGGCTGCAGGCTGGGATGAAGCTGGACCTACCGCGAGGGGCTGCAGAGTGGACAGCTGGCGTAGAAGTCGGTGAATCTCAGGCCCCTGGCCGCCATCTTGTCCAGGTTTGGCGTGGCTGAGGTGGGGTGCCCATAGCTTCCCAAATCTCCAAACCCCAGGTCATCCGCAAAGATTAACAGGATGTTGGGAGGGGCTGTGGATGCAGAGAGCAAGACCAGTGGGCCCAGGGCACAGAGGAGCCAGATGCACGCCCACCTCATGTCCCCAGAGGCCCCCGAGCATGGGCAAGACTCTCTCAGCAGGCCCTCCTCTGGCCATCCAGATATCCCCAGCTGCCCACTGGCCCGGGCAGGGCCTCTCCACCACGACCTGCCAGAGAAAGCAGAGTTTAGCACCCAGCAATGTCTGCACTGCATTAGCGACCTGCTTCTAGCAGCCACCCCAGGGTGCTCCGGCAGACAGAGCCCCAGGGCTCTGCAGAGCAGGCAGCAGCACAGCTTGCCGGGAAGGGCTGTGGAAGCTCCCGGAGCAGGGGGCGAGATCCAGGCCAAAGCAGGCGGGGGACTCTGGCCTGCACAGGGGAGCGCCATGTCCGCTGCAGAAGGAAGGGGGCAGTTTGACGCAGGCCGGACCCCCCCGCCCCGCGCCGCGCCGCGCCGCGCCGCCTTTCCCTGGACCTCGCTCTGCTCCCGGCAGCCTGCAGCGCGGCCCCTCCGAGCCGGGGCGGGGCGGGGCAGGGCCGGAATGAGGGCGGGGGAGCCCCTGCTCCGGGCTCGAGCCGGGCCACCCTTACCGAGACTGGGCTCCTCGCAGCCTCTCCCGGCCGGACACGTCTCCGCGCCCAGCCTGGAGTCACGTGAGCCGCGCTCAGCTGGTCGGTCACGTGTGCCCGAGGCATTCTGGGAGCTGTAGTCGCCAGCGCCGATCTCCCTTAAAGGGGCCGCGCGTGCGAGGGGCAGGCGGAGGCGGGGGCTGCGCGGGGAGGGGCGGGGTCCCTGGGCTCTGGGGAGGGGGGGCACGGCCTGGGATGGGGCACGGAGTTTGGGGGCATCGCCCCACCAAGCAGGCTCACACATCACACATGTACTTATGAAACACACGTGTGCATTGCAGCATGCGACTGGCAGACATGGCCCCGCCAAGGCCGGCAGCAGATTGACCATTTGCCATCATGTGCAGCATCCGGACTCCAGGGCCCGTGACTCCTGCACAGAACGCACTGGCCAGCACCGTCCCAGGGCACAGCCGGCGAGATTTCCCTGGGGGCTGGGCCCTGGATTCACCACCCAGGCCATGGTGACTGCACAGCGCTGTACACTGCAGCACTCCAGCCGCCCCACGCAGACCCTGCCAACACGCTGGGTACCTGCCAGAGCATGCCTGTGCCAGGACACCGGAGCATGCCAATGCCAGGACACCAGAGCATGCCAGTACCAGGACACCAGAGCATGCCACCCTGTGCAGACCCTGCCAGCACGCTGGGTACCTGCCAGAGCATGCCAGTACCAGGACACCAGAGCATGCCACCCATGCAGATCCTGCCAGCACGCTGGGTACTTGCCAGAGCATGCCTGTGCCAGGACACCAGAACATGCAACCCATGCAGACCCTGCCAGCACACTGGGTACCTGCCAGAGCATGCCTGTGCCAGGACACCAGAGCATGCCACCCTGTGCAGACCCTGCCAGCACGCTGGGTACCTGCCAGAGCATGCCAGTACCAGGACACCAGAGCATGCCACCCATGCAGACCCTGCCAGCACGCTGGATACCTGCCAGAGCATGCCTGTGCCAGGACACCAGAGCATGCAACCCATGCAGACCCTGCCAGCACACTGGGTACCTGCCAGAGCATGCCTGTGCCAGGACACCAGAGCATGACACCCTGTGCAGACCCTGTCAGCACGCTGGGTACCTGCCAGAGCATGCCAGTACCAGGACACCAGAGCATGCCACCCATGCAGACCCTGCCAGCACGCTGGGTACCTGGCAGAGCATGCCTGTGCCAGGACACCAGAGCATGCCAATGCCAGGGCACCAGAGCATGCCACCCTGTGCAGACCCTGCCAGCACGCTGGGTACCTGCCAGAGCATGCCAGTACCAGGACACCAGAGCATGCCACCCATGCAGACCCTGCCAGCACGCTGGGTACCTGGCAGAGCATGCCTGTGCCAGGACACCAGAGCATGCCAATGCCAGGGCACCAGAGAATGCCACCCTGTGCAGACCCTGCCAGCACGCTGGGTACCTGCCAGAGCATGCCAGTACCAGGACACCAGAGCATGCCAATGCCAGGGCACCAGAGCATGCCACCCTGTGCAGACCCTGCCAGCATGCTGGGTACCTGCCAGAGCATGCCAATGCCAGGACACCAGAGCATGCCACCCATGCAGACCCTGCCAGCACACTGGGTACCTGCCAGAGCATGCCTGTGCCAGGACACCAGAGCATGCCACCCTGTGCAGACCCTGCCAGCATGCTGGGTACCTGCCAGAGCATGCCAGTACCAGGACACCAGAGCATGCCAACAGAGCCTGCACAGGGCACTGTGAGCACAACACCCTGCAGCTTATGCTCCTCCATGTACCCGCTTGGCCCCTAGAGCCCAGGTAGGGCTGGGCACAAGGAAGAGGGGCTGTTGTAATCATTAGGCCTATAATATGATCTAAACTGGGAAGAGGAAGTGAAAGTTCAGACAGAGTCACAGTAACCTACAGCGACCCAGGGAGACAGAAAGGTGGAAGTAGACCAGACAAAAAGGGCGACTGATGTAACTCCAGGACTGTGTTAAGATCATGCCTGGTAGACACGAGACATGTGGGACCAGAAATCGGTGAACCAAAATTGCTGTGTCAGATATTGGTTCTAACTGGTGCACAACATCTGGGGGACAGGCTATTTGGCCAGCCTGTCACTTCCTTTTGGGGTCCTCAGAAAAAGCCTCTGGACGGAAAGCTGGCTACCGCAATGCTGGCTGAAAGACAAGCAAAGGGGCAGGAGGGAGCTTCACCATCATGGCTGCAACGCCAACCTTCTCCTGGGACTCTGGGTTCTACTGTGACAACACAGTCCCTTCTTCGTCCTGATCCTGAGAGGTAACCTGACCAGGCCAGGCCAGAGACAGGGATCACAATGACATCTTGTGACAGAGGGGGAATTGTCTGTAATATTTTGTATGATTACTGTGCGTGCCTTAGTTTCCCCTATGTGCTGCATGGTTTACTGGCAGTAGGGGAGGGGAAGGTTGCAGAGTTCCAGGTGTGACTGATGCCTGGCCATCCAGGGCCTGGGGCCCATGTCCATGGACAGTCCGAGAGGACAATGGCCACTCCAATTGCCTGGACATTTGGTACTAGTGACCATGGAGGGCCGCCCCCCTGCAGGAAGCCAGCTGTGTTTGCCCAGAAACAAGAACAAGGACTGAGGAGGGAACTGCTGGTGGGTTGTTAAGTTCAGGCTACTGGAAGCTGGAGTCTCCTGAACCAGGACAGAAAAGGGGTCAGAGGGTTCTGGGCTGCCCAAGATGGACCAGGCTGTAACTTTCTGTTCTCTGTGCTAAGCAAGGACCGTCTATGCCGTGTTCCAAACATCTAACAAACCCGACTGCTTTTAGCTCACTGGCTGAGAGTTGCGGCAGGTGCTGGAGGTGGGTGCATGGCTCCCTTTGGGTGAACAAGTCTCTTTCTGGTGCCCAGCTCAGGAGGACTTGCTGCAGGGAGCTCACAACATGAAGGCTCCAACGGTTGGCCCAAAGAGGCAGTGAAGCCATATGGCTTGCCCTAGCAATGGAGCAAGACCAAAAGGGGCTGGCATACTGAAGAGGGCTCCAGGATTGGCTCCAAGCAGCACAAAAAAAAGAAAAAAGAAGAAGCCGCGATCACAGTCTGCAGCTCTACCGCCACCGCTTCAGTATTCGGCACCAATTTGGCAGTTGGTCCTTCACTCCGATAGGGACCGAGGGACCTGCCGCCGAATTTCCGCCGAAGACCTGGATGTGCCGCCCCTTCAACTTGGCCACCCCAAGCACCTGCTTGCTGGGTAGGTGCCTGGAGCCGGCCCTGGGGGTCTCCCAGGGACTGTTCCAGAGCTGCTCCAGAGCACTGGGCCTGTGGCTCCATGACACAGCTCCACCAGCTCTGGTTAAATCCCCATCATCACCTGGGATAGCACACTTTGTCCTCCCTCCCATGTGTCCTTTTCTTTCCTCTCTCTCCTGTTTCCTTCTGTCTAATCAGACTCTGGCTCAGCCAGCCAGGACTATCTATTTTGCAACATGGTGACCAGAACAGCTGTTCAAAGCAGTGCCCCAAACAGCCCGACGATTGTACAAGTTTGCCAGGTCTCAGACTGGCTCATAAAACCATGTGCTGGCCTGGGTTTAGCAGTGAGCTTACAAATGAGACTCGTCACAGCTAAAGGCAGAAGCTGCATTTCCAGTCTTTGCTGCTTCCCCCTTGTCTGTACCTTGTTTGCCTTCAGGAAATGAGACCGGATTTTAACAGCAGCCCCAGCCCATCTCAACTCACTTCTTCTCTTCTCCCCAGGCAGCCAGTGCTTATCATGGAAGAGACTGTCAGACATGGGGGTTTCCTGGAAAGACTCTCTCCAGCTAATGGTAACGGGAACAAGAAAGATTGTTAAAATAAACCCTCACTTGCATGAGCCCAGTTGCCCATGTGACCCAGATTGCGGTCGATGACCTGTCCTCTTCATCATTCACCACGCTCTGAGTCTTTGGCTCAGTTGTAAACTTTATCAATGATGATTTTATGTTTTCTTCCAGGTCTCTGGGAATACAGGGCGACTCCAGTTGTGTGGCAGGTTTCACTTCGCTTTCACAGAACGCTATAAGCAGCTGCTTCTCCAGGGATGTTCAGCCAAGTCCCTGGGGCGAGCATGTGGGTTAAATGTCCTCTGCCTGGTGCCACAGGCTTTGGGCTAATTCCCAGCTGGATTCATTCCCAGTGAGGCACCTGCTCCGCCAAGCCACGGGCACCTGCCAGGGAGCTGTGGGGGGAGACAAGGCAGAGAGTTGTCATTCCAGCACTGCAGACGGAGCAGCCACAACCTCTGTGTGCCTAGCTGCATGCATCAGGCTGGTTTTGATCCCTCACCTCCGGCCAGGTGGGCTGCTTATGCCAGTTTAACTTGCTCTGCTACTCATGGCTCGTGCTACTCAGTCAGTGGATCTGAAATTAGCCAAGCTGCACGCTGGGTCTGTTGCTCTTTACACAGCAAATATAAGTGGAAGAAACAACACGGGCACAGTGGGCTCAAATCACCCTGTCTGCCCAACCATGGACACCATGCAAGCCTAGCTACATCCCGCCCTGCCTCTCTGCAGGGGTTGGAACAGAGAAGACAGAGAGCAGCACTCGAGTGCTCACAAACTACTTCAAGGGATACTGGCCAATTCTTATAGACTATGGAGAGAGGCTGGCCTGGGAGCAAGGGGACCTGTTGGGAGAGTTCATATCTGACGCCCCAAGGGCTGGTCACAATCCAGGGAGTCCAGCACCTGCCCCTCACCCCCAGGAGGTCCAGCACCCACGTTCTTCAGAGTTCCCACACAAAGGTCCCCGTGAGCTGTGACCAGAACCCCTGCCCTTCTCAGAAAGCACCCTCCAGGCCCACTTCTCTGAACCATCCCAGCAACAGCTGGTCCAACTTTGTTCTCTCACTTTTTTCTACAAAAAGTGGCTCTTTGAGTCAACAGAAAATTTCTTGCATAAATGTCCTTTAATGTTGGGATGGGGGTATGTGATAAATTAAGGGGGGGGGGGTAGCTCCTTTTTATGGACACCCAGCCAGCCAGTTAGCTATAAAATCCCTCTTGGTAGCTGTTCTCCAATTGATTTACCTGTAAAGGTTAAAAAGTCTCACTGCTATGCATAGGTAAAAGGAAATGAGTGGCCAAAAGAGCCAATGGGAAGGCTAGAACTTTTTAAAATTGAAACAAGACTCCCCTTTTGTCTGTCTGTGGTTGTTCTCCTGGTGAGGAGACACAGGGCTTGTCGACACTACCTGCCGGATTGGTGGGCAGCAATCAATCCAGCAGGGGTCAATTTATTGTGTCTAGTATAGACGCGATAAATCGACTGCTGACAGCTCCCATCAACTCCAGTACTCCACCTGAACGAGAAACGCAAGCAGAGTCAGTGGTAGAGCGTCAGCTGTCAACTTACCACAGTGAAGACACTGCGGTAAGTAGGTCTAAGTACGTCGACTTCAGCTACGCTATTCATGTAGGTGAAGTTGCCTATCTTAGATCAACTCCGCACGATAGTGTAGACAAGCCCACAGAGCAGCTGCCCCCAACAAAAAACAGCCTTTCCCCTCCTGCCACCAGCAAAACCTGGCCACTGAGCATCCCCCAGCAACTAAACTAGCCACCCCCCAGCACCAGCAGGAACAAGATGGCCCCTGGTGCTGACTACCGCTAGTGACTCCTAGCATTGAGAAAACACACACACAACGCAAGTATTTTCATGTTATTTTAGCATTTTTCTTTCCTTGTGCTAACATGGCGTCACAGCCTGGGCTGCTAGGCATGAATTGTAGCGTGCTCTAACATGTCCCCAGTGGAAACCCCAGCACAATCCTGTGTGCAGCTGAGTGCTGCTAAATGGCCAGCTGGCACCCTCAGCTCCGGAGTCACTGTCCCAAACGCACACTTGCTCCTTCCTCACCATGAATCACAGCCCAGGGTGCACCAGAGACCATAGGTCACACTGGGAGGGTCTCGGCTCAGACAGGCCCTGCCTGTGCCAGCCTGGCGCCCAACCTGGCTGTTTTCTGGCCATGCTCTACGCCATTGCTGTGGGACACTATCACACATCAGTTAGTCCCTGAGCAGGACAGCGCAGGCGGACACAGGTGGGTTTGGGTTGCGGCGGGAGAGAACTCACGACTGAAGGGAGAGGGGATTATGGGGCGAATGACTAGGAAAGATCCAGCCAGAAGCAGCGTGCGTGTGTGCGCGTGAGAATGTGTGTGTCAGAAGTGCAGGTGTGAGAATGAGCGAGTGCTCGGTTGGGGGGTGGGGAATAGCCAACTCTGTGGGGGAGGGGACAGTGAGTATTTGTGCACTTTTACGTTCACACTGAGCTCATCACTCCTGGGCTGGGGAATTTCTCTGGCAGTTTTGTTGCAGGCACAGAAGAATGCCCAAGGCGAGCAACAGTGGTCCGTGCCCAGAGTGCTTAGCGCCAATAAACACACCGAGGTGGAGAAGCAAAACACAAGTTTATTTGGGATCCCAAAGCGGTGCTGGGAGACTTAGTATGCCTCAGATCCAGCCCAGCTAAAACAAGCAGTCTGTTCCTTTATATCCATGAGAACTTTTCTCGCTGACTAGCAAGCCCCTGTGTCCCCTCCCTCTTCTGTCCGGCTGCAGCATTCTTTTCTCACACACTTCTTTGTCTTTCCCCTCCCTCTCCTCCTCCTTCCTCTCCCTGTAGCAGTTACGTAAGCGCAGGTGCATTAAGTAATCTTGGCCGCGGCAGCTCGTTAGTAAGTTTTCCTTCTGCAAGTTATCTTGACCTTCTGCTAAAGGTGCACAGGCATCATTATTTCTGCTTTAGACCAGTTAGAACTGTTGCAACTGATAACGGCTGTTACACCAGGCCTTTTAGGTCGATTAAAGTTTAAACATGGAAGGACTCTTGCTCATCTGAGGCCTAAACAGGGAGACTTTATATCCTTATTGCCTTCCACTTTTCCACGTTACTTAGGGTTATGCTTAGTGACACCAACAGTTTAGCAAGGCAGAATGGAGCGTTTTAGTCCATTGTCAGTGATGCAAAGGGCAGGACCGGCTCCAGGCCACAGCGTGCCAAGCGCGTGCTTGGGGCGGCATGCCGCGGGGGGCACTCTGCCGCTTGCCGAGAGGGCGGCAGGTGGCTCCGGTGGAGCTCCCACTGGCGTGCCTGCGGATGCTCCACTGGAGCTGCGGGACCAGCGAGCGGCAGAGCGCCCCCTCGTGGCATACCGCCGTGCTTGGGGCGGCGAAATGGCTAGAGCCGGCCCTGGCAAAGGTCTCCAGACAGCCTGGGGCAGGGCTGGGGCTGGGGCGACCTGAGTCCTGGAAGCTCTATGCTAAAGTGTTCCTGCCAGCAGGTGGCTCCCTGCAGGGGGTTCTCCATGAGATGCCAGGCCCTGAGCTGCTGTTCTGGTTCCTAGAACCCAGGCCCAGGCTGACCGTCCATCCCACTGCTGTGGGACACTGGTGTCTCTCTTGCATGCCTGTGCCTACCTCATCAACCTGCCCTGGGGACAGGGGCAAGGCCTGGCTCCACTCACACACCTGTGCCAGTCCCACCTGCCTCTTGCACGCACCCTGCACTCATCCCCAGCTCTGGGTGCAGGGGTTTGGCCCTTGCATGTCTATCTGCCTGGCTTTCAGCACACAATGGATCCAGCTGCTGCTAGCACTGTTTGCTGTGTCATCAATTATTCAGGGCCAAGAGGCAGAGCCAGGGGTTTGCTGCTGCATAAGGAGCAAGGCTGCTGCAGAATTCCTGCCTCCCTCTAGCAGGGTCCGGAGCGAGCGAGTGGCAGCCCCCACTGCTCGACCTTCCCCAGCACACCCCAGCCAGAGAAAGGGCAGGGCCCGCGGGCAGCCTGGGGATAAGGAGAGGGCTGGGGAGAGCACCGCATGGGGCCCAGCAGATGCTATGCATCACCAAGCTAGTAGTGCAAACCAGGAGGCACAAAGGCCAATCGAAATCCAGAGAGGAGCCACCGCCCAGCCAGCCACCTGGACCAGAGACTGGGCCATAAATACCCCCAGCCATTGTCCCAAACACCAGGGAGTGCGAGGGGGAGAGCGAGATATTCCCAGGAACTGCCAGGAATCGTGAGCCAGGCCTGAGGGAACAGCGATGAGGATGAATTGGGCCTGACTCTGAGATGGCCAGTGATGCAGAGATGGCCCCGCAGTGCACAGTCACCTGCCAGCAGGGCAGGAATGGACAGGAATGACAGACAGGGCCTCACACCTGAGGAGAGTGGGAGGAGGACCCTACCCTGCGCTCTGACGCTTTGCAACACTTGTACAGCATGAATTGCCCATCAAGCCTCTGCGAACTTAGCTGAGCTGGGGGGAGCTCAAGCAAGTGTGGTAACCATCTGCCAGCGGAGTTAGCAGCAACAGGGGCCACGTTCAATATGTAGGAGTTCCTCTAAACAATACAGCACAGAACCAGCTCAAGGCCCCATCCAGTAACCCAGGACAATTACACACCACCCCTGGAACTCCCAAGAGGCAATACTTCCCCCCCTCGCAAGCACAGAGTATGAGCACAGAACAGAAACTCATGAGGAAAGGAGGGAAGTCACCTGACATTAATTTGGGAAAATGCCACAAGCAGGATTTATAAACGTAAAACCATGGGCCAAACCCCGACCCCAGAGCTTGTTGGGCAGCATCCTTCTGCCTCAGGTTCCTAAGCCCAACAACCAAAAGTTTTTTTAATGTTCTCCTCCCTTCTCTGCATCCGACTCACTGTTGGTGTCCTTGGTCAATGAAGACCGAGAGCTCAGAGGTGCATCTTCATAAGTTCACTCCCACACTGGCAGGGGTGGAGGGAAAGGCACCTTGGTTGCTCCACTATCCAGGTACTCACTCGAGTCTACCACTCACCGTTCTGCCCTGCTACCAGCTCATCTGGCTTCTCTGCACTCTCTGGGATATCTTAAGGCAGGGGTCCCCAAGCGGTGTCTGCAGGCACCATGGCTCCCGCCGGGGCATCTACGTGTGCCCACGTACTGGCAGGCGGACGAGCATCTACCAAAATGCTGCAGACAAGCTACGTCATCCAGAGGCGTTGCTGCCGATTTTCAGTGGTATTTCGGCGGTGACGCCTCTGGATGACGCTGCTTGGCAGCGGCATTTCGGCGGCAACACCTATTGACGTTGCCACTTGTCAGTGGAATTTTTGGTGGATGCTCGTCTGCCACCACAGTCCTCTGTGGCTCATTGTCTGGCACCCACCAGCTGAAAAAGATTGGGGACCACTGTCTTAGGGTGCCACCACTTAACACAGCCCTTACTGATTTCAGCAGTGTAGTGGGGCGGATTGCCCCACTCCTTGGGAGAGTGGGCTGGGGCAGGCCAGGGAGCCTACACAGCTCAGGAGCCAATTAAAGAGGGCTTATAGGGAGTCAATCAGGGCCCAGATTGTAGACAGCCAATCAGGGGCCGGCTCAGAGGTATATAAAGGCTGCCCAGAGCAGGAGCAGTCAGTCTGTCTCAGGCCTTTGAAGGGAGAAGGTCAGTCTCCAGGGGGGAAACTAGCACCGCGGACAGCGCAGCGCAGCGCAGCGCAGCGCAGCGCAGCGCAGCGCAGCGCAGCGCTGGGCAGGCTCAAGGAGGCTAGAAAGTTCTAGCCCCTAGCTGCCAGGCTGCAGGCTTTGCGAGAAAGGGCCTAGTGGGTGCAAGGGGCTGTAGGGGAAGTGGCCCAGGGAAACAGACGGAGGAGGAAAAGGAGGAGGACAGCAAGGCTAATGCCAGAGGGTCCTGGGCCGGGACCCAGAGTAGAGGGCGGGCCTGGGTCCCCCCCCCCCGCCTCCTTGCAGTACATCCAGCCACAAGCTGTAGAGGCCACGCCAGATCCCTACCAAGAGGGATTAGACTTGGAGGGCGGGTGGTTGCTTATAAAGGCTGGAATGTGGGACTGCTGACGATCGATCCCCGGAAGGGGATGCAGATGGACTGAGGGGCACCGCTGGAGGGCAGTGCCCTCGAAGAGGACGCTGCTGAGCAGGGAGCAATGTGGGTCCAGAGATGCCGACAGAGGACAGAATAATGGACGGGACACCACCAGGAGGGGGCGCTCCACTGGAAACAAACTAATTCCCAGAAGTGACCAGCAGGAGGCGCCAGGTGGTGTGTCCCGACCCGTTACAAGCAGTTATAGGATAATCTCTTCCATTAGACACACTATCCTAAAGCAGGTTTAACATTTACACCTAGTTATCAGTGATTGCAGCCCCAAAGACCTGCAACAAAGGACTCTCCTTCTCCACCTCCACACCCAACTGTATATCATCACCTTTCCCCCACTAGCTGCTGGCATCCATATCCCCTGCCTAGCAAGTGCTGTTTAGTTTATGGTGATCCCTCAATCAGGTTGTGACAAGCACAGTTCTGCTGACCTGGATTCACACAACAAGGACAATGACCTTTAGTACCTCTGCACCTAATAACAAAGGGCCTTGCAATCCAGCACCTGCCAACAGTGATCACTGGGGCAAAGCAGCCCCATCATGCAGCTCCAGGGCCAGCTCCAGGCCCCAGCGCGCCAAGCGCGTGCTTGGGGCGCCATGCCGCGGGGGGCGCTTTGCCGGTTGCAGGAAGGGTGGCAGGCAGCTCCGGTGGACCTCCTGCAGGCTTGCCTGCAGAGGGTCTGCTGGTCCCGCGGCTCCGGTGGACCTCCCGCTGGCGTGCCTGCGGATGCTCCACCGGAACCGCGGGACCAGTGGACCCTCCGCAGGGAAGCCTGCAGGAGGTCCACTGGCGAGCAGCAGAGCGCCCCCGGCGGTGTGCCACTGGGCTTGGAGAGGCGAAATGGCTAGAGCCGGCCCTGCGCAGCTCACCTGGGCAGGGTGGGCGTGCCCATGCAAACAAGGTTGGCTCCTGAAGTCTTCTCCCTCAGCTCAGCACTAGATGTCAGGGGAGAGCTCATTCAGGCCCTGCTTACCTGTGGATGTGTGAATGTGCATGGAAACACGCACATGTGAAAACAGCAAGGAGTCCCTGTGGCACCTTAGAGACTAACAAATTTATTAAATATATTTATTAGTCTCTAAGGTGCCACAAGGACTCCTTGCGGGTTTTGCTGATACAGACTAACACGGCTACCACTCTGAAACCTGTCATCATATATTTGCACTCACACATACATCTGCATGCATGTAAGTGTGCACATGTGAGTGCGTGTTTGCCTTGTGTGTCTGTGCTGATGCATGTCCTGCTTCTGAGCTGCCCCAGCCCCAGCCCCACTCCCACCCTCACGCAATGCTGAGCAGCCCCAGAGCTTGCAGGGCCAGACAGCGACCTGGCTCAGCGCTGACTTGGGAATTTTTTGTCCAAGCAGCCACAAGGGGGAGCAGCTGACTCGCATGAAGGCCCTGACACCCTCCCATCGCCTGCCCCCTGGATGGGGTCTGCTGTGGCTGCTGCAAGCCCACCCCCCAAAACCCCACACAAGCCCCCAGAGCCAGCGCTCACCATAAACAGACTAAGGAGCGATTGCTTAGGGCCCCCAGCCACTCACAGGGGTCCACTATTTGCTTTTTATTATAAGAACTTGGCTGTTTTACTGTGTTTGTGGGGGGGAATCCTGCTCAGTGCCCCCAATGAGCTAGCATTGGTGCTGCCCTAACCCCTCCCGCCCCTGCCTCCAACACTCCACACCAGCCCAGCCCTTCCCCCACCTGCCCCCAACACCAGCCCCAGCCCTAATCCTTCCCCCACCTGCCCCATACACCAGCCCAGCCCCTCCCCCCCAGCCCCTAACACCCACCAACCCCAGCTCCTCCCCCACCTGCCCCCAACACCAGCCCCAGCCCTAATCCTTCCCCCACCTGCCCCACACACCAGCCCAGCCCCTGTCCCACCAGCCCCCAACACCAGTCCCTCACCCCACACCAGCCCCAGCTGCTCCCCTACCTGCCCCCTACACAAGCCCAAGCCGCTCCTCCACCTGCCCCCACACCAGCTCCCCACCCTAACCCTTTCCCTACCTGTCCCCCACCACCAACCCTTCCCCATCACCCTCCAACACAAGCCCCATCCCCTGCACCATGTACGCCCCACCCCTGACAACAGCCCCTCCCCCACTAATCCCGACCCCCCCACCAGCCCCAGGCCTAACCCCCCAGGGCCAGTGGCCCAGTCATGCCCCACACACACACTGCCTGGGCCAGTGGGCAGGGGGCACACCCCCCAGGCACCACACAGGGCCCCAGTGAACCCTGGGCATGGCCAGGCCGTGGGATCTAGCCTCACCACCCCCAGAGCTCAGCGCCTGCAGCCACATTGGCCATCTGGCTGGCATGTGGCAATTCCCCAGCTGGGCTGTCAAGCCGCTGACCAGCCTGTTAGATCCCAGCCAGCGGGAAGCCAATTAGTGCCGTTTTCTGACAAGGAGGCTGCGCCGCCTGATCGATCGCCCTGTCCATGCAGTGTGCCAACAAAGGGGAGAGCGTGCAGCGGCTTAGCACCCAGTCAGCCAAGCCCCAAGCGAGGGCCTTTCAGTCCCATGCTGGGCATCGCGTGCAGAGCCTGCCTCCCCTGGGGCTGCAGCACACAGCCAGCCATGGCCAGCCGAGCCGGGGGGTCTCCCCGGGGCAGGGAGCGTGGCCTGAGGCTGTGTGTGCTGAATAACCCAGCGGAGGGGCCCCAACACTGGCTGGGGCAGGGCCCTGTTAATGGGGCAGGAGGGCGGTGCTGCGGGGAGAGGCTGAGCCTGTCAGCACTGACTCCCCCAGGGGAGAGGCCCCCACGCAGTGGGGTGGGCAGGGCCCTTCTGCTCCCAGCTGTGCTGGGAATGGACTGATCAACCACCCAGCATTGGCCCGAATGCCCCTCCCTGGCGGGTGGGCGCTGAGGGGTGCAGGCTCAGGGCAAATCCTGCCCACCCCGGGCTAGGACTGGATTGGCTGGGCGATGGGGGGACGGGTCGGCGTTCCTTGTCTCATCGCCATAGCAATATGGGGCATGTGACTGCTGCGTAGAGGAGCCCATATTGACTGGGGTTCATGCTGCATGCCAGGCCCATCACGTCTCCCTCCTACCAGGGCCCCTGCCAGTCCCACAGGGAGCAGCACAGAATCAAACTGGGGTTAATGGCAATTAACAGGAGCCTCAGCTGGGGGTGCTACCCAGCCCGGGCCACCGCCCTGCTCTGTGATCGCTCAGGGGCTGCATGGGGAATGGGCTGCTATGGTTCTGCGAAGCAAAGCCCTGCCTGGAACAATGGCCTGGGTGCCCCCAGACCCGGCGTGGGGTGTGCTGAGACCTGGCAACGCGCCCCCCCCCATCTCAGGGGCAGCTATACAGCTCCCCCAGCTCTGGATGCTCTGAAAGGGTTAAACCTAGTGTGACGAACTGGGAATGTTCTTAATGTTGCTCTGAATACTGTGTTGGTGCCTCAGTGTCCCCTGTGCAGTTCTTAATATCTAGGTGGTGGGATAAGGGTGTGTGATTGCTGCAGAGCAAAGGGCCAGTGCACCTAAATGCCTGGCACTCTGTCTCCTAGCAACTGATGGCCTGGGCCCCTCCTCTGCAAAGGTGCCAGCTGAAGGTGTTGGAGACAAAGGGATCAGGTGACCTCCTGGCCCGGGAAAGGGGCTGAGCAGAGAGGAGGGGCTGGAGGGGTTTCAGTCTGGAGCTGGCTGGGGACGAGGAGTGAAGTGCAGACATGAGGCTCTGGCTCCCTGCCCCCCAGAATGAACCTGGCTGAGGGGTCCAGTTCGCTGTACCTACAAGCTCTGTTTTAGACCCTGTTCCTGTCATCGAATAAACCTCTGTTTTACTGGCTGGCTGAGAGTGACGTCTGACTGCAAAGTGGGGGTGCAGGACCCTGTGGCTTCCCCAGGACCCCGCCTGGGTGGACTCGCTGTGGGAAGTGCACAGAGGGGCAGAGGATGCTGGATGCTCCAAGGAGAGACCCAGGAGGTGAAGACGTGTGAGCTTCTTGTCCTGAACAAGTCTGCTCCGAGGGAGAGGAGGCTCCCCAAAGTCCTGACTGGCTTGGTGGGGAGCAGTTCCAAAGCATTGCCCGGTGACTCTGTGACATCCAGCCAGCGAGAGTCCCTGAGCCCCTGGTACTTTGGGGTGGGGGAAGCTGGGCTGACTCTTTGCTGAGCAAGGGACAGCTGAGTGGGGCATGTAGGGCAGCGCAGGTGGGAGGCAGAGCTCTGGAGACACCTTCTGCTGGGTTCCTCCCCACACCCTTGGTCCCAGACGTTGCCTAGAGGCCAAAGCAATCCCGGAGCAGGGGAGGGGGGCGGGCTCAAGGAGGGGCAGGTGTAAGTCTCCCTGCTGTGGCGTGAAGAGCAGGGCCATTGCATGGGACTATGCCAGCAGGGTTGCTTGGGCTCCATGGTGGGCTTCGCCCGGAGCATGGTCTAGGTGCCTAGGGTTGCCAACCTCCTACTTGCACAAAACCAAGCACCTTTGCCCTGCCCCCTGCCCGCCCTCCTCCAAGGTCCCACCCCCCCCACCCCTTCTCCAAGGCCTGGCCCAGCTCACTCCATCCTCCCCTCCCTCTGTTGCTCGCTTTCCCCATCCTCACTCACTCGTTCATTTTCACCAGGCTTGGGCAGGGGATTGGGGTATGGGGTGGGGGGAGCACTCCAGCTGGGGGTGCTGGCTCTGGTGTGGGGCTGGGGCTGAGGGATTTGGGGTGCAGGAGGGGGCTTCAGGCTGGGGCTGAGGGGTTTGGAGGGCTGGAGGAGACTCTGGGCTGGGGCAGGGGGTTGGGGTGCATGGCGGGTCTCAGTGGGTTAAGGATCCGGATGGAGCTTACCTCAAGCAGTTCCTGGAAGCAGCAGCATGTCCCTTCTCCGGCTCCTACACGGATGCATGGCCAGGCGGCTCTGCATGCTGCCCCGTCTGCAGGCGCCATCCCCACAGCTCCCATTGGCAGCAGTTCCCAGCCAATGGGAGCTACAGAGCTGGCGCTTGCAGCAGGGGCAGTGCACTGAGCCCTTTGGATGCCCCTACGCCTAGGAGCCAGAGAGGGGACATGCCGCTGCGTCCAGGAGCCGCGTGGAGCCACAATAGGCAGGAAGCCTGCCTTGTCCTTCTGCACAGCCGACCGAACTTTTAATAGCCTGGTCAGCAGTGCTGACCAGAGCCGCCAGGTCCCTTTTAAACCGGGTGTTCTGGTAAAAAACCAGACACCTGGCAACCCTATAGGTGCCGCTTGCCCCAACTGCTTTGTTGGAGGGCCCAGGGACGCTGGGTAGCTCAGAAACAAGCTCCCCAGGAGAGGGGGAGGGGAAAGGTTCTCCTCATGCACAGACAGGCTCAGGGCCCTGGGGGGTTCCTCACTACTCCAGGGGGATGAGAATCGGAGGGCAGGAATGGTCCTATCTGGCAATGTTGGGTGGCCCCAGTGATCCAGGCTCTGGGGCTAGCTGGGTGCCCAGGGGAAGGGAAGCAGGAGAGACAAGGGCTGGCTGGGACGTTCCCCACTTGTGGAGTACAGTGGGGACTTACTCAGTGAACTCATCCCCAAGCGCTGACAGGATTGGCTAGGAAAAATGACACTCCCTTAGCTGGAGGCTCCTGGAGCAGAGAGGGCTGGAAAGAGAAGTGCCCATTCTAGAGTGCCAGGGAAAGGCCATAAACCATCCCAGGCTCATTGATCTCCTTCAGACCCAGGCACTCACAGAGCCGTGGCTCAGAGAGGACTGGCAGTCCCAGGGGATGGCTACAGCCCCTTGGCTTTTCCATGCCCAGGCTCAGAGCCGGGCTGCACTCCCTGACTTAAAGGAACAGCAGCACCAAGTGTCAGAGCCCAGGTCAGCTCACCAGGCTGGGGCTGCAGGGCTGCAAAACTGCAGTGGGGTTTTTTGGGCTGGGGTTGGAGCCCTGGCTCTGGCACATGGCCCCCTTGGGGGTCCCAGAGCCCAGGCTTCTGCCCAGGCCCAAATGTGCACGCTGCAATTTTACAGCCCCACGAGACTGAGTTCGCCTCCCCGGGCCAGCCGTGGCCATGCCGGGGGCTTTGTCTTGCAGCGCAGACATCACTCTGAGGTCAGCGAGAGCAGCTGGGGGGTATGTGGCTAAGGCCTGTTGTGATAATTGGGCCTACAAGTTTACCCTAATTGTGAGCACAACTGTAAAATGTGCGCATAAGTTCCTAGCGTGTTGCACTATCGGAGTCCAATGAACATTGCTAGGAAAAGGTGCAAGGAGGACACAGAGTGAATCAGCCAAATAAACAGACCTCGTGCTGTAACTCAGGGACTGTGTTCAGGTCACACTGGATAAAGAGCCATGTGGGGACCAAAAATCCACAAACCAAAATAGGTGTGTCAGAAATTAGGCCTATTGGTGGACAAACTAATGAGGGGCTGGGTTATTTGGCCTGTCACTTGCCTTTGGGGGAGCCTCAGAAAGAGACTGTGGGGAAAATGGGGATGGACGGATCCAAAATGCTGGCTGGGGAAAGGGAAGGAACAAGCATCACCTCCTGGTGCCATCCGCACTGTCTTCTGGGACCCTGGGCCTTTGCCATCCTGTCTTGACCAGACGGGCCGGAGAGAGGGACCCAGGGACACCGCCCCTGGCTAAGTCCCAGACACCACCTGGGCTGGCCTGCACCAAAAGCTCGCATCGGCATAGCTGTGTCTCTCTGGGGTCTGAAAACCCCACCCCAAGAGCTGAAGCTCTGCTGCCTTAGCCCCCGGCACAGGCGCAGTTTGGGGGATGGATGTATTTTTCCATTGAAGTAGCTACCACCTTTGGGAGGTGGATTACTTGTGCTGACTAGAAAGCCCCTTCTGGCACTGTGGTGAGTGTCTACACCGACGCACAACAGCAGGTGCAGCTGCAGCACTGTGCCGCTGTAGCCTTCTAAGTGTAGACACAGCCAGAGACTTTGTCACCCCCATTCCATTCTGTCCATTTCCTTTCCCACCATTTCTTTTTTTCCTTTTCTTTCTTAGTGCTCTCCTCTTGCCTTCTGTTTAATGAGCATCTGGCTTGGCTGCCCAAGACAGCGTGCTTTGTAAGAGCGCCATGAGGCTGTGGCCAGAGACAGCTGACAGCAAGGCAGCCCGATGCTGGTGCACGGTTGCTAAGTCTCAGAGTGGCTGATCACACCCTGTGCTGGACTTGTGTTTCTCCTGCCATGAGGTTCCAAGTGTGAGTCGGTGCCAGAGACAGAAGCTGCATTTTCCTGCTTTGCTGTTTGTTTCCCTCTCCTTGTGTGTGTGTGTCTCATTGTGTTTTCTTAGGTAGTGGGATCTGCCATTAACAACAGTCCGTTTTCTCCTTTCCCCACAGGGACAATTAGCATCTAAGAGACTGTCAGACCAGGGCCTTTTCCTTCTAAAAACTCGCTC
This sequence comes from Aldabrachelys gigantea, assembly GCA_026122505.1. NCBI lineage: Eukaryota > Metazoa > Chordata > Testudines > Testudinidae > Aldabrachelys > Aldabrachelys gigantea. Next base: position 8,637,326 of record CM047479.1, read on the forward strand.
CAATGAAAGGAACAAAGGCTGTTGTTGAAATAAAAGCCTCACTTTGTACTGAGATTTCCAACGCTTTAGCTGCTTTTCCTTCTTTTCTATCTCGCTGGTAGAAGATTAAAAGGATATGTAGTGGGGTGTTTGCCCTGGCACTGAGCAGGCTAAGCTGCTGTGCACCAGCCCTGGACCTCGTTGAACACGGTTTAATGTTGAACAGTTTCAGGGTCACGTTAACACCTTTGACACTTTGGGCCCCTGTATTCCAAGTAAATTAATAGGCAGGGACTCAGGGAGCAGGGGTATCTCCCCCTGACTCTGCTGCAGTCTCCTGTCCCCTTGGACAAGGGCCGTGCAGGGGATCCTGCCCGGGAGTGGCAGGAGAGCTCAGGGCCCAGCTTTGGAGGACACATTAGAGATGGGGGCCAATGCTGGAATTTCTGGGTGGAGGTTTCCCAGTGGCTGCGGGTCAGAGGCAGCATGGTCAGGCCTGGGTGACAGGGAAACTCCAGACATGGTAAAGGGACTCAGTGAGTAAGGGCAGGCCAGGCACAAGAAACAGGCTCTCCAAGGCGAGATTACTGCAGCACAAACAGGACCAGTTCCATACAGCTGGGCTAGGCCTGTGCTGGGAGGCGGAATTGTCTGTAACACAGTTATGACCCCTGTGTTCCTATCACTGTGGTATTGCTACCCAGGGTTACATGCTGCCCTGGGGCAGCGCAGGAGACAGGAGTTGAGTTCTCTGGGCTGGTCTGAATGGGTGGTTCAGGAGTGGCTGGGCCCAGCCCGTATCAATGGAAGACCCGAGAGACACTGGAAACCCACAGGCTGAGCAATCGGTGCCTGTGAACAGGGGTTCCCAGCAGGCTAAACGTGTGACCTCAGCACGGTTTTGCAGCAAGGCCAATGGGCAGCAGTGGCAGGAGACATGCGGAGAACTGGCCTCCCCAGTCTCTTACCTGGGTCAAAGACAAACAAACAGCTAGAGAGGGGAAGGTGGGGTGGATCCAGATGCCGGCTCGTCTGGATGATGTCTGAACCATTGCTTTGCTGCGCTGCCCGAAGACCGTCCCACGCAGCATCCCAGGTGACTAGGCCCCACCTCTGATTTGAAACAAGTTCATGGAGTGACTGCAGATACCTGCAGAGGAGCATTGACCCCTGAGGGAGTCAGAGTCTTTGACCAGGAATCACTCACAGTTGGACTTGCTGGACAGCGCTCACGGGGAAAACTGGGGATACATCTACCCAGCAAGCCGAAATCCACAGCAGCAAGTCCCCGAGCCTGGGTCTACAGCAGAGATCCCCAAACTGCCATTCGGGGCACAGTGGGGCCAGGGCCAGCCCCACAGGCAGCGGGGAGGGAGCACCACTCAGTCCTGCTCTGCCCCCAGCTCTGCTCTGACCCCACCTCCAATCCCAGCCCCGGCCTCTGGCTCCTGACCCCGCTCCTCCACGCCGCCCTCACCCAAACCCCCAGCTCCTGGCCCCAGCTCCAGCCTCAAATGGCGGTCTGCCTCTGGCCCAGCGCCCAGCCCCAACTGTGCCTCCACTCCTGGCCGTGGCTCCTGGCACGGGAGAGGCAGATTACATTGGGGTAAGAGAGGGTGGGATGTAAAACATTCGGGGAGCACCAGCCCGCAGTGTGGGGCTCTGGCAGGCCTTGGAGCTGAGACTAGTTGTGGGGTGCTCAGGCCTAGGGAAGGCAGAGGGCTTGAGACCCTGCGCATCCATGTCTACACAGCTGCTTTTAGCAGTGTAGTGTGAATCCTGCAGCCCACCAATGGGGAGCCAGGCTCTGAGATGTGCTGCCAAGGGCTCTGCTTGCCATGTAGACGTACCCGGGAGCACTGGAGTCCAAGACTCAGGCTAAGAGACCAGGTGGCCTAGCCTTGTGGAAGAGCGGGACCTCCTGGGTCCTCCCAAGGGAGGCGTTACCAGCTGGGGCACAGCACAGCCCCTGTGGGTGTGTGGCATCTCCCTGGGAGCACTGTGAGGGGAGGGGATTCTCTCTGTGGCCTCTGGCCATTAGATTACAGTGCTCCCAGGACACACCACTAGCCACCCCAGCCACACACCGCCCCCGCCCCCGCCCGCTGGCTCCCTTGGCCTGGCCGCTTGCTAGGGTTGCCAATTTCCTATTTGCAGAAAACCAAACCCCCTTGCCCCGCCCCTGCCCCGAGGCCACACCCCTGCTCACTCCATCCCCGCTCCCTCCTTCGCTTGCTCACCCCCACCCTCGCTTACTCTCTCATTTTCACTGGTCTGGGGGGTTGGGGTGTGGGAGGGGGTGTGGGCTTTGGGGTGGGGCCAGGGATGAAGGGTTTAGGATGTGGGTGGGGGCTCAGGGCTGGGGTCAACGGGTTCAGAGTGTGGGAGGGGGTGCAGGTGCCGGGTTCAAGTTTGGGTGCAGGAGGGGGCTCAGGGCTGGGGTCAAGGGGTTCAGCATGTGTGTGGGGGGGTGTGGATGCCAGGCTCAGGTTTGGGTGCTGGAGGGGGCTCTGGGCAGGGGTCAAGGGGTTCAGAGTGTGGGAGAGGGTGTGGGTGCCGGGTTCAAGTTTGGGTGCAGGAGGGGGCTCAGGGCTGGGGTCAAGGGGTTCAAAGTGTGTGAAGGCAGTGTGGGTGCCGGGTTCAAGTTTGGGTGCAGGAGGGGGCTCAGGGCTGGGGTCAAGGGGTTCAGAGTGTGTGGAGTGGGTGTGGGTGCCGGGCTCAGGTTTGGGTGCGAGACAGGGCTCAGGGCTGGGACAGGGTGTTGGAGTGAGGGGTGTGGGCTCTGGGTGGCGCTGACCTCAGGCAGCTCCCGGAAGCAGCGACATGTCTGGCTTCTAGGAGGAGGGGCCAGGGGCTCTGTGTGCTGCCCCTGCCCACAGGCACTGGCTCTGCAGCTCCCTTGGCCACGGTTCCTGGCCAATGGGATCTGCGGAGCTGGCACATAGGGCGGGGGGCAGCATGCGGAGTCTCCTGTGCCTAGGAGCCAGAGGGACATGCTGCCACTTTTGGGAGCCCCACGGAGTCCTGCGCCGCAATCAGACTTTTAACGGCCCAGTCAGCAGTGCTGACCAGAGCCGCCAGGGTTCCTTTTTGACCAGGCATTCAACCGGACACCTGGCAACCCTCCCGCTCTCAGCAGTGTGGCATGGCCTGGCCAGCAAAGCAAATGTGCTGCAGCTCCCATGTGCTGCACAACCTCAGTGTAGCAGCACCCAGGTGGCAGGGGAGTCGCGTGGGATTGAACTGGGGCTTGGACGAACGGCCCTGCAGCCCCACACTATATCCTGCCTGTCCCTCACCCTCCCTGACACTGCTCCCTCCCTGTCCTCCCCAGCATCCTCCCTGTCCTGACTCCATGCCCCCAGCCATGGCTGCCTTCTGGGTGCAGAGCCAGCCTGTGATATTTGTTCTTCTTAAAGCCCCAGCTCCTGGGGCGACAATCTCAGGGAGTTTCCAGCCCTGGTGCCTGTGAAATGAGATCCCAGCATGGCCGGATGGATCCAGAGCTGGTGGTCAAGTGAGACCCAGTGTTTATGATCCCTTGAGCCGGGGGTGGGGAGGGAGTGATTGTGATTTTTGTGGGATTGGCAACACCACACCCTCCGTACCCTCATCTTCACCCCTGCAGCCTCCCTCTCCCCTGACTCCCGGTGCTCCAGGCTGCCGTGTGGGACATGGGGTGGTGGCAGCCCAGTGCTCAGTCCCGTCAGTGAGCAGACACTGAAGCATGGCAGAGGCGGCAGCAGTTCTGTGCTGGGCCTGGCACCGTGGTGTCTAAGCAGCCGCAGACCTCGCTGTGGGTGTACTGGGAGGGGGGGGGGGCAGTAAGCACAGAGGGGGCCCTTGCCATCTGCCAGGCGAGGATGGGAACGGAAAGAGCCCACAGAGCCGCCAGCTCCTGGCATGGTGTCTCCCCTGCAGCTCTCCCCAGTCCTGCCTCCGGTTTTCCCCAGCCCCCTCCTGCCACACCAGCTGGCGGACTACAGACAGGGCCCCCGGAGAGAGCAAGAGGACTTTGTCCAGGTCTAGGCTAGGCAAAGAGGGTGGTCTAACAACATCGCTCAGGGGGGAGAAATGCCCCAATGGGCGGGCACAGAGAGGCCTCACTGGGGTGCTGCAGTGGACGCCCCTTTGCCGTGCTCCACCCCACCCCGGGGCCAGGGAGTGAGAGCTGCATGGGGAGGCAGGGAAGCAGGTGCAGATGGCATGAAGGACCTACCGGGTTGGCCACATGGGAATGGGGTCAAGGGAAGACACGAGGACAGTAGCTCTTGCCACCTGGCAGCCAAGAGAGGAGGAGATGTGGGCACAGCAGAGCTGTGAGGGGGAACAAAGACAGGCGGTTGTGACACTGCACCCTGTATTCATCACAGTGTTATTATTATGATATGACCATGGCATAATTACGATGCATTTTGTACAAGCTGGGTCATGTGGGATGTCACTGGAAAAGTTATGATTTGCTGAATATGATTACTCTATTTGTTTCATTTTCGTATCTGAAGTTACGAATATTGACTATGTATCTGCATTTCACATGTAGTCACCCCTGGGTGACACCCACTGGTCTAAATAGCTGGAGGGGAAGGGCCTATTCAGGGCAATGGGCCATGAGAAAAACCAATAGACCTTAGGAGACTCTGATCCTCCCTGAGAACGCTCCAGACAGCCTGTCAGTGACGGCTGCTAGGACGCCACAAGGACACGTGACCAGGCCACATGACGCTGGACTCCATCTTGGGATGTCGGCATTTTTCCACAAACTGGTGTGGGAACCAAGTTTGAAACAAAGGGTTCCCACCATATGCTAAAGATATATAAGGCAGAGAGTGACATCACCTGTAGTTCTTCACTCCGCACACAAGGAGAGTCCTGGAAACACCTGAGGAGCAAAGACTGAACTGGGGGAAGTGCTGGACCCAGGCTAAAGGGATTTCCAGCCTGCGTAGGAAAGACCTGGGGATTCCAAGTTGTAAAGCAAGTGCAGTTGGTCCCATAAGAATCTGCAGCCTGCCTATATCATTAGCCAGGTGAGAATATCCTATCTTTCTAGTATCTTAGACTTAGTTTGCATTTTGTTTATTTAGTAGGTAATTTGCTTTGATCTGTTTGCTGTCATTTATCATAGAATCATAGAAGATTAGGGCTGGAAGAGCCCTCAGGGCATCATCTAGTGAGTCCAACCCCCTGTTCAAAGCAGGGCCAACCTCACTTAATCCCCCACTTAAAATTGATCTTCTGGAGTTAATAAACTTCTTTTATGTTTTAATCCAAACCAGTGAGCTTTGACGAGTGCTTGGGGGAAATCTCTGCTTGGCTACCACAATTGTGTTCCTCTTCACATGGAGGGAGAGGCGGGCCGGGTGTTAAACCCCTAGACTGGCCAGGTTTGGCCAGGGCAGGACGTGCTTCTCTGGGTTCTGGGCTGGGTGGCTGGTGCTTACAGAGCCTGCATGTGACTGCAGCGGGTGTGTCCCTGCCTGTGTGAATGCTGGCGAAGCGTAAGCTTGGAGGGCTTTGCAGCTTGTCACAGCAGCACAGTGGGAGAGGGAGCCCAGGCTGCTGCGTCAGAAGGCTCAGTGGTACCCCAGTTCCAGGTGGCACCTGGGGGGAACCGGGGGAGATGGTGTGTTCAGTGAATTGACATGGGCAGGCAGCACTACAAGGATCCCAGGAAGGCATGGAGTCATGGGACAGTTGCTTCTGCCAGTGCCAGCTCTGTTTGGAAGTGTGGCTTTTCCATGCGGAGCTAAGGCCTCGCTCATGCTGGATTCCCGGTGACTAATACAGGCTGCCTTGAGAAGGCTGCCCTGCACTGCTGCAGATGCTCACCACACGCATTGCTCCTGTGGGGGTAGCAGACGCCAGCAGGAGCCTGATTAGCTCTGGACTCGCTGCGGGGCCCTGGCTGAGCACATGCAGGGAGGCAGCCCGAAGACCCACTCCTGGAGCTGTTGGAAGCTAAGCCCAGGGCCTGGTGAACACAAAGGGGGCTCCGCGAAGGGACTGACGTGTGGGCCCAACAGGCTTGGGTAGATTTAGGACGCCCCATGGCCATGCGAGCTGGGCCGTCCCCTCCCCTGGGGCCAGAATTTCTAAAGAGTTCAGCAGCCAACAGCCCCTGAATTCTCCATGGAGAGGGCGGGGGGCGGGCTGTTCTCCATTGCACTCCATGGGGGGGGGGATGTTCTCCACTGAGATCCATGGAGGAGGCTGTTCTCCATTGAGATCCATGGCGGGGGCTGTTCTCCAGTGCGCTCCATGGCGGGGGGCTGTTCTCTATTGCACTCCATGGGGGGGGCTGTTCTCCACTGAGATCCACGGGGGGAGGCTGTTCTCCATTGCACTCCATGGGGGGGGCTGTTCTCCACTGAGATCCATGGGGGGAGGCTGTTCTCCATTGCACTCCATGGGGGGGGCTGTTCTCCATTGAGATCCATGGGGGGGGCTGTTCTCCACTGAGATCCATGGGGGGAGGCTGTTCTCCATTGAGATCCATGGGGGGGGCTGTTCTCCACTGAGATCCATGGGGGGAGGCTGTTCTCCATTGCACTCCATGGGGGGGGGCTGTTCTCCACTGAGATCCATGGGGGGAGGCTGTTCTCCATTACACTCCGGGGGGGGGCTGTTCTCCACTGAGATCCATGGGGGGAGGCTGTTCTCCATTGCACTCCATGGGGAGAGGCTGTTCTCCACTGAGATCCATGGGGGGAGGCTGTTCTCCATTGCACTCCATGGGGCAGGCGGGGGGGCTGTTCTCCATTGCACTCCATGGCGGGGGCTGTTCTCCACTGCGCTCCATGGGCAGGAGGGGCTGTTCTCCATTATGTCCTATGGGCGGGGGGGGCTGTTCTCCACTGTGCTCCATGGGGGGTCTGTTCTCCATTGTGCTCCACCTTGGGGTGGGAAGTTAGTTTCTGCGGTGCTCCACTCTCTCTCTCTCTCTCTCTCTCTCTCTCTCTCTCTCTCTGTGTGTGTGTGTGTGTGTGTGTGTGTGTGTGTGTGTGTGTGTGTGTGTGTGTGTGTTTTCTCCATTGCGCTCCATGGGGGAGTGGGGGAAAATATTCTCCACTGCGCTCCGTGGGAGCTGCTACACGCTGATCCCTGGTGCCTGCTGGAAGCCCATGTGAAGGTGCTGTTCCCGGGACACTCATTTCCATCTGGTCATTTCTGACTCCAGATGCACCAGGTCCTGCTCCGTGCTCACACCAAGCATCTCCCTGGAGAAGCTAGCAGTTCAGGGGCACGAATGGAAGGGAACTAATGAGATAAATGCAAATAACTGGAGCTAGATCTGTCACAGCCCCCGAGTTTTGCAGTTAAACTGAAACACTTTGCAGGCTGTGTGAGGTGCAGAACTTTGAGCTCAGAGAATTTGCACCATTTTTAACCAGTGCTGGTGTCTTTCTGAAATGGTGGGATCAGCAGCCTCTCCCCCCCATACACAAACACCAGCTTCTTCTTTATATCTGACACATTTACCAGACCCATGCAGAGCCCTGTAGGGGGGAGCCCCAGCCTGGAGCAGCAGGTAAGGGGAGCTGTGGGTGGTGCCTGCAGAATGCTGGGTGAAGGGAGGAGCAGCCTGCGCCTGGAATAGTAGAGGGTATGGACAGGGCCAGAGGCATGGCAGAGTAGGGCTGAGATAAGAGAGGGCTGCACGTGGGGACGAGGTGGAGTGATGGAGAAGAGCTGGGGAAAGCAGGGGGTGGACTGAAGAGCTGGGGGAAGAGCCCAGAGCTGGAATAATGGGGCTGTGGGTCAGGACTGAGGGGTGTTGCACTGAGCCTGCCTGTAGCATGCCTGGCTCAGCCAGCTCTGACAGTCATCAGTGCCACCCTGGGACTCTCCTGAGTGGAATACTCTTATCAGACAGCTGCTGTGGCTGTTAAATAGACGGGGGGGCGGGGGGCATGGGGCCAAAGGAGGTGAGGCTAGGGGAGTGGGGCCTGGTGGGGATGGCGGCAGAGGGGCTCAGTGAGGCAGGATGCAGGAAGGTGAGGCATGGGTAGGGGGGACAGGCAGGGGTGGGGTGGGATAAGTCGGGGGGACAGGCACGAGGGCATTGGTTGGAAAGGCAGGGGAGCCAGGCAAGGGGGTCGACAGGAGAAGGCAGGGGGGCCAGGCAGAGAGGGAGGGGTGTGGGTAGGAGAAGGCGGGGGGGCCAGGCGGACAGGGAGGGTGTGGGTGAGAGAAGGCAAGGGGAACAGGCGGGGGGGTTGGTTGGGAAGGCAGTGGGCCAGGCAGAGGGAGGGGTGTGGGTAGGAGAAGGCGGGAGGGCAGGCGGGTGAGTGTCGGTAGGAGAAGGCAGGGGGCCCAGGCGGACAGGGAGGGTGTGGGTGAGAGAAGGCAAGGGGAACAGGCGGGGGGGTTGGTTGGGAAGGCAGTGGGCCAGGCAGAGGGAGGGGTGTGGGTAGGAGAAGGCGGGAGGGCAGGCGGGTGAGTGTCGGTAGGAGAAGACGGGGGGGCCAGGCGGACAGGGAGGGTGTGGGTGAGAGAAGGCAAGGGGAACAGGCGGGGGGGTTGGTTGGGAAGGCAGGGGGCCAGGCAGAGGGAGGGGTGTGGGTAGGAGAAGGCGGGAGGGCAGGCGGGTGAGTGTCGGTAGGAGAAGACGGGGGGGCCAGGCGGACAGGGAGGGTGTGGGTGAGAGAAGGCAAGGGGAACAGGCGGGGGGTTGGTTGGGAAGGCAGGGGGCCAGGCAGACGGAGGGGTGTGGGTAGGAGAAGGTGGGAGGGCAGGCGGGTGAGTGTCGGTAGGAGAAGACGGGAGGGCCAGGCGGACAGGGAGGGTGTGGGTGAGAGAAGGCAAGGGGAACAGGCAGGGGGGGTTGGTTGGGAAGGCAGGGGGCCAGGCAGAGAGCGAGGGGTGTGGGTAGGAGAAGGCGGGAGGGCAGGCAGGTGGGTGTCGGTAGGAGAAGGCAGGGGGGCCAGGCGGACAGGGAGGGTGTGGGTGAGAGAAGGCAAGGGGAACAGGCAAGGGGGGTTGGTTGGGAAGGCAGGGGGCCAGGCAGAGAGCGAGGGGTGTGAGGGTCCAGCAGCGGAGGGAGATGTGCTGGGGGCAGACGTGGAGCCGGTGGTGCTGGGGGCGCGAGCCCCTGTGATACGCACTGGGCAGTTCTTGGTGTCAGGGTTCTGATCCCCGAGGCTGGAACATACTTGGTGTCTCTGCCTTTCTGCGTCTGCTCCCTGTGCGGGGCTGGGCCCTGGGCTGGCTCTGGGTGGCTGGGGAGGGTGGGCTGGGAGCTGGTCCAGTACAGACAGCCATTTCATCCGCTCACCCACGCTCCCCGTCTGCACAAAGCCGCCTCTGATCCCGCTCCTTGGCTGCTCCCCCTAGAAGATGCTAATGGGACAGGGTGGCGTTTTGGGACACAGTGCAGTTCCGAGAAGGAGGGGGCCGCAGGGCAGAAAAAGCCCAGAGACCTCCTTGTCCAGGGGGATGTGACGAACTGGGACTGTTCTTAGTGTTTGCTCTGAATACTGTGTTGGTGCCTCAGTGTCCCCTGTGCAGTTCTTAAGTATCTAGGTGGTGGGATAAGGGTGTGTGATTGCTGCAGAGCAAAGGGCCAGTGCACCTAAATGCCTGGCACTCTGTCTCCTAGCAACTGATGGCCTGGGCCCCTCCTCTGCAAAGGTGCCAATTGAAGGTGTTGGAGACAAAGGGATCAGGTGACCTCCTGGCCCGGGAAAGGAGCTGAGCAGAGAGGAGGGGCTGGAGGGGGTTGGGAGTCTGGAGCTGCCTAGGGACGAGGAGTGAAGTGCAGAGCTGGGGGTCTGGCTCACTGTTTTAGACCCTGTTTCTGTCATCGAATAAACCTCTGTTTTGCTGGCTGGCTGAGAGTCACATCTGACTGCGAAGTGGGGGTGCAGGACCCTGTGGCTCCCCCAGGACCCCACTGGGGCGACTCGCTGTGGGAAGCACACGGAGGGGCAGAGGATGCTGAATGCTCCAAGGAGAGACCCAGGAGGTGAAGCCATGTGAGCTTCTTGCCCTGAACAAGTCTGCTCCAAGGGAGAGGAGGCTCCCCAAAATCCTGACTGGCTTTATGGGGAGCTGTTCCAGAGCATCGTCCGGGGACTCCGTGACAAGGGGTTGGGACAGGAATCATAGGGAAATAAACAGAAAGTGAGGCTGGAGCCCAGGCAATTCCTTGTAGGGTGACCAGACTTCCTGGTTTTATAGGGACAGTCCCGGTTTTGTGTCTTTTTCTCATATAGGCTCCTATTACCCCCCACCCCATCCCGATTTTTCACATTTGTTGTCTGGTCACCCTAATTCCTTGATGGTGAGATGCAGGAACTGGGAATTGCCCTGGGGGGAAGGGCCAGGCCCGTCGCTCTCTGACACATGGATCCGGCCGGGAATTGCCCCTGGGGGGAAGAGCGAGGGCCCGTCGCCCCCTGACAGGGGGTGGATCCAGCCAGGAATCACTCCTGGGGGAAGGGCTGGGCCCATCGCTCCCTGGCAGGGGGAGGATCCGGGCGGGAATCTCCCCCCAGGAAGGGCCAGGCCCTGTCGCCCCCTGACAGGGGGTGGATCCAGCCAAGAATCGCCCCCAGGGGAATGACCAGGGCCCTGTCAAGCCCTGATGGGGGATGGATCCAGACAGGGATGGATCCAGAGATCCCTGTGCTGGGAAGCTTGGAAGCAGCAGATGGGTTTGAGTCCCCCTGCCCAAGCCAGCGCCAGGCGTTGAGCGCACACCCATCTCCTCCTGGCCCGCCTGCCTGCTCTGCCGCACTCCCACGTCCAGCCTCCAGATTGCCAGCCAGGGCCACAGGGCTGGCCGGGGATGGGAGCCCTGTGCGGAGCTGGGCATGGCCAGGCGAGCTCACTGCAGGCTCTGTCTCTGGGCTGGTTTGTGGGCAGGGACTGCACTCCACCCGTGAGACAGCAGCAGCTCAGACGCTGTCCCTTCCTCAGCAATGCAGGAGAGGCTGCGCCAGGTGGCGGGGGCAGATATGCGGCTGCTGAGGAGCCCAGGGGCAGGGGTGACCCTGGATGCCAGGGACCCGCCCTCCTGCCAAGGCAGCAAGGAGGTGGCTCGCAGCCGGGCAGGTCACTTCAGCTGAGCCCCCCGCAGCGGGAGAGCGGAGCCAGAGCTCGGTCCCTCTGGCCCGCAGCATGTAGGGCCAGGCAGCGCAGCCAGGCTGCATCTCTCATTAACAAGCCAGGCTCCAGCCCCTGCTAACGAGGGGATCAGGGGTCAGGTTCCAGGCCGAGCTGATGTTCCCAGGTCAGGCTGGGGTCAGAGAGCGGCTCAGCCTCCGAGGGCCCATGGCAGGACCGGATCTAAATGCCCATCTCCGGCCCTCTGGCCTGCCCCAGTGACAGCCTGGGGACCATCCCCTATCCTGCTCATTGGCCCAGCTTGGTGCTTCTTCCCCCCCGCACGCTCCCCCATGCTGGGTGCCCAGCCTGGTGCCCCCTCCTCGGCCGGCAGCCCTCTGCATTGGCATCTCCCCCCCATACTGTGTGCCCAGCCTGGTGCCCCCTCCCCGGCCGGCACCCCTCTGCATTGGCATCTCCCCCCCATACTGTGTGCCCAGCCTGGTGCCCCCTCCCTGGCCAGCACCCCTCTGCATTGGCATCTCCCCCCCATACTGTGTGCCCAGCTTGGTGCCCCCTCCCTGTCCAGCACCCCTCTGCATTGGCATCTCCCCCCCATACTGTGTGCCCAGCCCGGTGCCCCCTCCCTCGCCAGCACCCCTCTGCACTGGCATCTCCCCCCATACTGTGTGCCCAGCCTGGTGCCCCCTCTCTGTCCGGCACCCCTCTGCATTGGCATCTCCCCCCCATACTGTGTGCCCAGCCTGGTGCCCCCTCCCTGGCCAGCACCCCTCTGCATTGGCATCTCCCCCCATACTGTGTGCCCAGCCCGGTGCCCCCTCCCTGTCCGGCACCCCTCTGCATTGGTATCTCCTCCCATGCTGGGTGCCCAGCCTGGTGCCCCCTCCCTGTCCAGCACTCCTCTGCATTGGCATCTCCCCCCCATACTGTGTGCCCAGCCTGGTGCCCCCTCCCTGGCCAGCACCCCTCTGCATTGGCATCTCCCCCCCATACTGTGTGCCCAGCCTGGTGTTCCATCCCCGGCCAGCACCCCTCTGCACTGGCATCTCCCCCCATACTGTGTGTCCAGCCCAGTGCCCCCTCCCTGGCCAGCACCCCTCTGCATTGGTATCTCCCCCTATACTGTGTGCCCAGCCTGGTGCCCCCTCCCTGGCCAGCACCTCTCTGCATTGGCATCTCCCCCCCATACTGTGTGCCCAGCCTTGTGCCCCCTCCCTGGCCAGCACCCTCTGCATTGGCATCTCCCCCCCATACTGTGTGCCCAGACTGGTGCCCCCTCCCTGTCCAGCACCCCTCTGCATTGGCATCTCCCCCCCATACTGTGTGCCCTGCCTGGTGCCCCCCTCCCTGGCCAGCACCCCTCTGCATTGGCATCTCCCCCCATACTGTGTGCCCAGCCTGGTGCCCCCCCCCGGCCAGCACCTCTCTGCATTGGCATCTCCCCCCCATACTGTGTGCCCAGCCTGGTGCCTCCTCCCTGGCCAGCACCCCTCTGCATTGGCATCTCCCCCCATACTGTGTGCCCAGCCCGGTGCCCCCTCCCTGTCCGGCACCCCTCTGCATTGGTATCTCCTCCCATGCTGGGTGCCCAGCCTGGTGCCCCCTCCCTGTCCAGCACTCCTCTGCATTGGCATCTCCCCCCCATACTGTGTGCCCAGCCTGGTGCCCCCTCCCTGGCCAGCACCCCTCTGCATTGGCATCTCCCCCCCATACTGTGTGCCCAGCCTGGTGTTCCATCCCCGGCCAGCACCCCTCTGCACTGGCATCTCCCCCCATACTGTGTGTCCAGCCCAGTGCCCCCTCCCTGGCCAGCACCCCTCTGCATTGGTATCTCCCCCTATACTGTGTGCCCAGCCTGGTGCCCCCTCCCTGGCCAGCACCTCTCTGCATTGGCATCTCCCCCCCATACTGTGTGCCCAGCCTTGTGCCCCCTCCCTGGCCAGCACCCTCTGCATTGGCATCTCCCCCCCATACTGTGTGCCCAGACTGGTGCCCCCTCCCTGTCCAGCACCCCTCTGCATTGGCATCTCCCCCCCATACTGTGTGCCCTGCCTGGTGCCCCCTCCCTGGCCAGCACCCCTCTGCATTGGCATCTCCCCCCATACTGTGTGCCCAGCCTGGTGCCCCCCCCGGCCAGCACCTCTCTGCATTGGCATCTCCCCCCCATACTGTGTGCCCAGCCTGGTGCCCCCTCCCTGGCCAGCACCCCTCTGCATTGGCATCTCCCCCCCATACTGTGTGCCCAGCCTGGTGCCCCCTCCCTGGCCAGCACCCCTCTGCATTGGCATCTCCCCCCCATACTGTGTGCCCAGCCTGGTGCCCCCTCCCTGGCCAGCACCCTCTGCATTGGCATCTCCCCCCCATACTGTGTGCCCAGCCTGGTGCCCCCTCCCTGTCCAGCACCCCTCTGCATTGGCATCTCCCCCCCATACTGTGTGCCCAGCCTGGTGCCCCCTCCCTGGCCAGCACCCCTCTGCATTGGCATCTCCCCCCCATACTGTGTGCCCAGCCTGGTGCCTCCTCCCTGGCCAGCACCCCTCTGCATTGGCATATGCCCCAACACCAAACCAGCCCCTGCTGCAGCTTCTCCCAGACCCAGCTCCATCTATGCAGCCCCCCACCCCCACCCCCAGCAGCACCCCTGGGCACTAGCAGTGCCACCGCTGGGGTGGGCAAGCGGGACGGGCTGTGTGTGGGTGACTCACTATGGCTCTCTGCAGAGAGGGTTTCGCTGGCTGGGATCTGCCCTGTTCTAGCAGGGGGCTCTGACTGGGCACATGGGGGATGAGCCGGGGGCACAAGGCAGGGCCTGGCTGTCTATGCCCTGGCAGCCCTGCTCAGTGGCTCCTTTCTTCTCTGCCCTGCCTTTGTGTGGCTGGCGAATTCCAGGCACAGCTGCCTGTGGAGAGCGAGCTGTGTCCCGCCAGTCAGGGCCAGGCTGCTGCGCGGGGGCAGCTGCCAATGGGCCGTGCTACACTGCGGGGATGAGTGGGGGAGCACCCTACCTCCTGCTCTGCTCTGGCTGGCTCTCAGCGGCTGGTTTCTCTGCACCGAGCCCTGCAGCCACCTTGGGTTTCAGTGCCCGGGAGACAGGCTGTGGCCGGGAGCGGAGCTGCTGGCTGGGCTCAGCCCGCTCCCTCCCTGGCTCGTGCTAGGGAGTGGTGCCCAGCACATGGCAGCCCATCCGCTATCGCCTGTGGCTTCTCTGGGCATGGGCAGGACCCCTGCTGAGCGACCTGGGACCTTGCAGCTCAGCTCCATCTCAGGGAGCGTTTGTCGGACCTGCCGGCACCCGTAACCCAGTGGGTGCCACTGCCTCCACCAGGCTGCCACAGGACAGGTAGGTGAAATTCCTCCTGCCCACTGCCCAGGGCCAGGTGCCCTGCCTCAGTCCTGCCCGCAGCGGCCCCCTCGGGGCTGGTGTGATCCCTGCAGCAGGGGACTGGGGGCGGCAAGCCAAGGACACGGCCCTGTGCTCTGCACTGCCTGCCCCACTCCTCTGCGGTCTAGCCTAGCTGGGGGGGAGGGAGGGGTTGACTCTGCCCTCACTGGGGTTGGCGTGCAAGCCCAGCCGATCAGTGCGGGCAGGTGGCCCTCTGGCGGAGCAGCCGCCTGTTCCCCTCCCGGGCTCTGCTGTGTGCTGATGGGCAGGATCCTGGAACTCCCTTTGCCACGGGAAACCGCAAAGGTGCATTGTCACAGGGAGTTTTTTGTTTTTACACTGTGAGAAAACGAAACCATATACAGCAGAACCCGGGTTCTCCGCATTATCCGGCTCTCTGTATTAACTGAGCTGGGCTGGCAGCCCGAGTCCAGCGCTAGCAGGGCGCCCGCTGTCAGCCCCCGGGGACCTCGCTGTCAGCCCCAGGCTGAGCCCCGCCACCCAGGGATGGCCAAGGGAGGGGCTCTAGGCTGCGACTCGTTTGCTGCTTTTGCCCCTCAGGCCCCATCCCTCTCTTCTTGTCCCAGCAACCCTCTCCCACCTGCCAGCCTCTTTCTCCTGCTTCTCCCACACCCTCCTGCCACCTCTGCAGTGGCACCAGGAGCCAGCTCCCTCCCAGCAGGGCCCGGCCAAGGGGCCGCAGGGATCCAGTCACGTCTGGTACAGACACTGCCTGGGTGAGTCAGAGCCGGCAGGTCGTGCCCAGCACCCCCTGTAACTGCGTGACCTAGTGGCACCCCACACACATTGTACCTACTGTCCAGCTAGGCCCTTCTCTCCCTCTGGCCGGATGCCTGGGTCACTAAGTGGGGCAGGCAGGGACTAGATAAGTTCCTGGAGGAAGGTCCATCGATGGCTATTAGCCAGGATGGGCAGGGATGGTGTCCCTACCTCTGTTTGCCAGTAGCTGGGAATGGGCGACGGGATGGATCACTTCGTGATCCCCTGTTCTGTTTACTCCCTCTGGGGCACCTGGCATTGGCCACTGTCGGCAGACAGGATACTGGCCTAGAGGGACCTTTGGTCTGACCCGTACGGCCGTTCTTATGACACCCTTCCTGTCGGCACTACTCAATGTGCAAGGGGATCTGCAACAGAGCCTCTGCAGGGCACAGGAGATGGGATGGGCCCAGCAGGAAACACCTCGTGGTAAGCTGCCTCCTCAATATACCCCCTTGTGTCCAGGTATGGCATTGCAGCAGCCATGCCTCAGTTTCCCCCACCCCATCCTTTGGCCTACTCCAACCATAGGAGCGTTCTGGCTTTCCACTCAGACCCCTTTCCAGAGCCCCACCCCTCCTGGGGTCACAGAGGCCTTCCCTGAAGCCTTAAAGTAACGGATAAAAAACAAACCTTCAGCCCAGCTGGGCTCAGCTGACCTACCCCTCGTCGCACGTGTAACTCTGCTGCTCCAGACTGGCCTTCTGTGCCTCTATCCGCCCCACAGTCGGGGGTGGCCTCTCCTCCTCTTACCCAGGGCTCAGGGAGGCTCCACCCACTCCAGAGAAACCGGTCTGCTCCCCTCCCTTTCGCCTCCATAGCCATCCTTCAGGCTGCTTCTCCGAGAGCAGAAACTCCCCCAACAGGGCTCACCCAGCCCTCCTCTCCTGCAGCGCTGCAATAACATTAATTAGCCCTGGCCCACCCTCCCAGTCCCAGCAGGAAGTTTAATTAGGTCTCAGACCCAGACTAATCCTCTTATGGCATTTGTGGGATAAACACCCCATCACAACCCTGCCTGTGCCCCATAGTCCCCACCCGCAGCCCCCTGCTATCCCAGCCCTGCCCCCTCCCACTCTGCCAGTGCCCCTCACTCCCAACCCGCAGCCCCTCTGCTATCCCAGCCCTGCCCCCTCCCACTCTGCCAGTGCCCCTCACTCCCAACGCACAGCCCCCTGCTATCCCTGCTCTGCCCCCTCCCGCTCTGCCAGTGCCCCATAGTCCCCACCTACACCTCCCTGCTCTCCCAGCCCTGCCTCCTCCCGTTCTGCCATGCCCCTCACTCCCAACCCACAGCCCCCTGCTATCCCAGCCCTGCCCCCTCCCACTCTGCCAGTGCCCCTCACTCCCAATGCGCAGCCCCCTGCTATCCCTGCTCTGCCCCCTCCCGCTCTGCCAGTGCCCCATAGTCCCCACCTACACCTCCCTGCTACCCCAGCCCTGCCTCCTCCCGTTCTGCCATGCCCCTCACTCCCAATCCGCAGCCCCCTGTTATCCCACCCCTGCCCCCTCCCACTCTGCCAGTGCCCCTCACTCCCAACGCGCAGCCCCCTGCTATCCCTGCTCTACCCCCTCCCGCTCTGCCAGTGCCCCATAGTCCCCACCCACAGCCCCTTTGCTATCCCAGCCCTGCCTCCTCCCATTCTGCCAGTGCCCCTCACTCCCAACGCACAGCCCCCTGCTATCCCAGCCCTGCCTCCTCCCGTTCTGCCATGCCCCTCACTCCCAACCCACAGCCCCTCTGCTATCCCAGCCCTGCCCCCTCCCACTCTGCCAGTGCCTGTCGCTCCCAACCCGCAGCCCCTCTGCTATCCCAGCCCTGCCTCCTCCCGTTCTGCCATGCCCCTCACTCCCAACCCACAGCCCCTCTGCTATCCCAGCCCTGCCCCCTCCCACTCTGCCAGTGCCTGTCGCTCCCAACCCGCAGCCCCTCTGCTATCCCAGCCCTGCCTCCTCCTGTTCTGCCATGCCCCTCACTCCCAACCCACAGCCCCTCTGCTATCCCAGCCCTGCCCCCTCCCACTCTGCCAGTGCCTGTCGCTCCCAACCCGCAGCCCCTCTGCTATCCCAGCCCTGCCTCCTCCTGTTCTGCCATGCCCCTCACTCCCAACCCACAGCCCCCCTGCTATCCCACCCCTGCCCCCTCCCACTCTGCCAGTGCCCCTCACTCCCAACGCGCAGCCCCCTGCTATCCCTGCTCTACCCCCTCCCGCTCTGCCAGTGCCCCATAGTCCCCACCCACAGCCCCTTTGCTATCCCAGCCCTGCCTCCTCCCATTCTGCCAGTGCCCCTCACTCCCAACGCACAGCCCCCTGCTATCCCAGCCCTGCCTCCTCCCGTTCTGCCATGCCCCTCACTCCCAACCCACAGCCCCTCTGCTATCCCAGCCCTGCCTCCTCCCGTTCTGCCATGCCCCTCACTCCCAACCCACAGCCCCTCTGCTATCCCAGCCCTGCCCCCTCCCACTCTGCCAGTGCCTGTCGCTCCCAACCCGCAGCCCCTCTGCTATCCCAGCCCTGCCTCCTCCTGTTCTGCCATGCCCCTCACTCCCAACCCACAGCCCCTCTGCTATCCCAGCCCTGCCCCCTCCCACTCTGCCAGTGCCTGTCGCTCCCAACCCACAGCCCCTCTGCTATCCCAGCCCTGCCTCCTCCCGTTCTGCCATGCCCCTCACTCCCAACCCGCAGCCCCTCTGCTATCCCAGCCCTGCCCCCTCCCACTCTGCCAGTGCCCCTCACTCCCAACCCGCAGTCCCTCTGCTATCCCCAAACCAAACCCACAGCCCCTCTGCTATCCCAGCCCGGGCTCTCTCCCCACCTCCCCCCAGCTCTGTGGATGCACCTCAATCCTGACCTGCAGCCCTCCCTCCCATTATTCCCGTTCTGGTCTCCCCACGCACGCAGCCCCTCAGTCCCCCCCTGTTATTTCAGTCCTGCCTCCCCACTACACTAGCAGCTCCATGAATGCAGCTCACTCCCTCCAGTAAGTGGCCCTGTTATAGGAGCAGCAGGGAAGGTGCACTTGAGGCAGTTTTCTAGCCATGAATCACAGACACTGTGCTGGGGCTCCCAGAGAAGCGGCTTGTGCCTGGTCATTAAATAAAGGAGTCTCCACATCACTCCAAGAAGCAGGTTTGTTCTACAGCGAGTGAGGAGCTGCACAGAGGGAGCATGAGAGGGCACAGATTGCTAGGGGCTGCTCTAAGCCCCACTCTCTGCAGTTCGCCAGCCAGGACCAGGCCTGGACCACTCTTGCCAAACAGGAAGGTGTCGAACCCTCTCCCATGGGCCATGGGCAGGAGAAAGGCTCCAGCACTTCCTAGCCAAAAGCAGAGAGGCTGGAAGAGCCAGGGAGAGGGACCAAACCCTTGGGAGGTGGCAGGGCTGGCCGGCCAGCCGTGGGAGTCCAGGCCCAGTCCCAGCCCTCGGGGGCAGGGGATGGGCGCATGGGCTGGCTGCCTAGATGGCATATGGGTAGGCAGAGTTAGCTAGTTAAGCCGTGCCATCCCCAGGTGTGCTGGCTGAGAGAGCTGCCCAGGCTCTTACAGATGTGACAAAGTGGGAATGTTCTTAATGTTTTCTCTGAATACTGTGTGGGTGCCTCAGTTTCCCCTATTGCTCAAGTGTCTATGGGTGTGTGATTGTTGCAGAGCCTTAGGGGACCAGTGTGATGCTGTCTGCACAGAGAATGGCCGACACACTGTCTCCTGGCAAGTGATGGCCTGGGCCCCTCCTCTGCAAAGGTGCCAACTGAAGGTGTTGGAGAACAAAGAGATCAGGTGACCTTCTGGCCAGGAAAAGGGACAAAGGCAGAGGAGGGGCTGGAGAGTTTTTGTTTGGAGCTGGCTGGAAAAATGGTGGGGAGGCTAAACAGACTTCCTGGTCTCCCCTGGCCCCCCAAGATGGACCTGACTGAGGGGGTCCTGTTGTCTGTACCTGCAAAGCCTGTCTTGGACTGTGTTCCTGTCGTCTAAATAAACCTTCTGCTTTACTGGCTGGCTGAGAGTCATGGTGGATTGCAAGAAGCCGGGGGTGCAGGGCCCTGTCTCCCCCAAACTCCATGACAGCAGGGTGCCCCAGAGCTGCGTCCCCAGGGAGCTGCTGGCCCATCTCTGGTCCCTGGCAGATACAGACGTGGCTCCTGCTTTTCTCCTGTGTCCCCCCTGCCCCCGCTCCATGTGTAGGTGGGGTTCCAGGGGAGCCAGTGGGAGGATGTCACGGTGTCCCCGAGTGATGCTCTGGAACTGCTCCCCACAAAGCCAGTCAGGACTTTGGGGAGCCTCCTCTCCCTTGGAGCATTCAGCATATGCCCCCCGTGCACTTCCCACAGCGAGTTGCCCCAGCGGGGTCCTGGGGAAGCCACAGGGTCCTGCACCCCCACTTCGCAGTCAGATGTGACTCTCAGCCAGCCAGTAAAACAGAGGTTTATTCGATGACAGGAACAGGGTCTAAAACAGAGCTTGTAGGTACAGCGAACCGGACCCCTCGGCCGGGTCCATTCTGGGGGGCAGTGAGCCAGAGCCTCATGTCTGCACTTCACTCCTCGTCCCCAGGCAGCTCCAGACTAACCACCCCCTCCAGCCCCTCCTCTCTGCTCAGCCCCTCTCCCGGGCCATGAGGTCACCTGATCTCTTTGTCTCCAACACCTTCAGCTGGCACCTTCGCAGAGGAGGGGCCCAGGCCAGCAGTTGCTAGGAGACAGAGTGCCAGGCATTTAGGTGCACTGGCCCTTTGCTGTGCAGCAATCACACACCCTTATCCCACCACCTAGATATTAAGAACTGCCTAGGGGACACTGAGCACCAACACAGTATTCAGAGAAAACATCAAGAACATTCCCAGTTCGTCACAGGGGGTTTGGGCTCTGGGGCCGTCCCAGAGCTCGGTGTCTCTGATGCACCGGAGCCAGGGGCACAGACCCCCTCACTGGCCCAGCCCTTCGTCCCCACCTGGCTGGGCCCTGGGATGAGCCGCTGTGCAGCATGACCAGCTCCCACCGTGTTTCTGCAGCCACGGGATTGGCCAGGAGGGAGCCAGTCTGGCAGTGACACAAGCAGCCTAGTGAATTTGAGCACTGTGACTGGCTGCCTGCCCCACTTGCCCGCCTCCTGAGCAGCGGCAGCTCCAGCTTTTTTGCCCCCTCAAGCGGCAAAGAAAAAACAAACAAACAAACAAACAAAAAACCGATAAAGCCGAGATCGGCGGCACTTCGGCGGCTTCATTCTTCAGCGACAATTCTTCGGTGGGTCCTTCCCTCCGGGAGGGACCAAGGGACCTGCCGCTGAATTGCCACCAAAGACCTGGACGTGCCGTCCCTTTCCAGGGGCCGCCCCAAGCACCTGCATCCTGTGCTGGTGCCTGGAGCCGCCCTGCTCCTGAGGCTGAGCAACCAATCAGAGCTGCTGCAGGCCAAGAGCCTTCTCTTGCCATGCCCCACGCTCCCCATTCACACTGGGGGGAAAGAAAGATCCCAGCAGCTCAGGGCAGCCCCTCCCCACCGTGAGCACCAGGAACGATGGTGACTCTGCCCTCCCTAGACTCAGCACAGGAAGGGCAGAGGGGACCCTGCTGCAGCTCCCAAGCCCTCTCTCCTCTGCTGCTCCAGGGCTCTTCACCTCCCCCACTTGGGAACTGCTGGGGGGCTGCACCGCAGGGAGATGGGGGTGCTGGACTGAGGGTCAGGGGCTGGGCAGAACTGCTGCCAGGACAGGCTTGATTGGGAGGTGAGGGGCAGAATTAATGGCAGATGTTGGGCTGAGCGCTCCTACCACAGGGCCTAGCGCCCGGAAGCGTGGGAGGGGCAAGACTGAGCGTCTTACAGGCACGGGGCTGGGGATGTATGGAAGCAGCAGTTTGACAAACAAGAGACAGGCCAGAAATACAGTATTCGCTTTGTCAAAAATCTCTCGAGTTCTGGGGTCAATCTCAGATTTCCGGGACATGACTCCTGCTCTCTGGGGCTGGCAGCAATGAAGTCAGCAGCCAGCGGATTGTCAGGGCGAACCATGCAGCCTCCCTGCTCCTTTCCAGCTGCCAGCCAAGCTTGTGGCTGCTCTTCACCCCTTGGGGGAAATCAGCTTCTGGGGACATTTGCAAGCTGCCCCCTGCCTGCAGCCCACCCTGGGAGCTAAGCCACTGTGCCATCAGGGCATACGCAGTCTGTCCTTCAGACACAGCGAGCCTGCCCGGTCCCAGGGAGGCAGGTGATGGATGCTGGACTCCACTGGGGGTGAGTTTCCTGCTCCAGTGGGGCTGGGAGATAGCACATCCCGCCTGAGAACCAATCCACTTTGGTACCCAAACCAGCGAGGGGCGACCAGCGTGGCCAAGACCCAGGCTCCCCTCTCATTCCCTGCAGGCTCAGCTCATCCAGCAGCTATCCCCACAGATACCCTGGGCTGTAGGGCCCCAATCCTGCCAGGGGGCTGTGAAGCCCAAGGAAGCTCTGATTATATGGAGGCCCCAGGGCATAGCTAGCTTGTGCAGCTGAGCCCAGCCAGCCGACCGGGAGCCAGAGACCTGATCCGCTTGTGGGACGGAACGGATCCTGGGAACAAGATACGCCTGAAACCCAATGCCCGCCACATGCACCCTGAGCACCAGGGCAGGGAGCAGCGCCACAATGGGGAGCCGTGGCCTGGGCATTGAGCCAGCCGGGGGGCACCGGTATCATGGCGTGAGGGGAAGCTGAGCCAGGGGGCTGTTACGATAGGGGGTGGGGGGCAGAGATCCCCACTCAATGTCTCCTGCTGCCCCTGGCCCAGCTCTTCTCCCATCCCTCTCCCCACACAGGGCATGGAGCACATGGGACCAGCCCTGCCCACCCACCCATAGGGCAGGGAGGACTAATGTGGCCTCTAGGGGAGGCAGGGAAGGTTCGGGGCCAGGCTGCCCGACTCCCAGGCTTGGGGCAGACGCAAGCCCAAGCAGCAGTCCCAGGGCAGTAGGCTGAGGAGAGCCCAGGCTGCTGCCCCTGGCAGGGACGTGGGGGAGGGCTCCCCTTTGAGCCATGGGGCCTGGGAGGATAGAAAGCCCCTCCTTCTCTGGGGGAGCCCAGCTAGCTGGCTGCCTGAGGCAGGGAGTGGGGTAAGGCCTGGTGAAGGTCACAGACTCAGCTGGCTGGCTGGGGCTCTGGTGTTTTGCCCCGGAAAGAGGAGCTGTGACGAACTAGGAATGTTCTTAATGTTTTCTCTGAATACTGTGTTGGTGCCTCAGTTTCCCCCATGCAGTTCTTAATATCTAGGTGGTGGGATAAGGGTGTGTGATTGCTGCAGAGCAAAGGGCCAGTGCACCTAAATGCCTGGCACTCTATCTCCTAGCAACTGATGGCCTGGGCCCCTCCTCTGCAAAGGTGCCAACTGAAGGTGTTGGAGACAAAGAGATCAGGTGACCTCCTGGCCCAGGAAAGGAGCTGAGCAGAGAGGAGGGGCTGGAGGGGGTTGTTAGTCTGGAGCCGGCTGGGGACGAGGAGTGAAGTGCAGACATGAGGCTCTGGCTCACTGCCCCCCAGAATGGACCCGGCCGAGGGGTCCGGTTCGCTGTACCTACAAGCTCTGTTTTAGACCCTGTTCCTGTCAACGAATAAACCTCTGTTTTACTGGCTGGCTGAGAGTCACGTCTGACTGCGAAGTGGGGGTGCAGGACCCTGTGGCTTCCCCAGGACCCCACCAGGCCAGTCAGAGCAGAGCACCAGGCATGGAGTAGAAGACGGGGAGGTCTGGGACTGTCTGTCCCTCCAGTGGGAGTGAGTGCATTCCACCATGCTCCAGGGCTGCTCCTCAAGAAACCTCTGTCTCCTTAACACAGGAGCTCTGCCCTTGCTGTGGACCACTCCATCGTGTCAGAGGAGAGCAGTTATTGAGCACGCTCCTCAGCCCAGAGCTTTAGGTCGCTGAGCCCAGGCCATGGAGTGCCTGGGAGATAAGGAGTGAGCCTAGGAATCTGACACAAGGTCTTTGGGAGAGTTGTGTCAGGCTGGAGGCCAGGTGTGACATGCTGCATCATTCTGCACTAGCTGGATGTGCCGTTGTTGTAGCCCAACCAGGAGGTGACAAAAGCATGAACAGCTGAGGCCAGGTCTCATGTGCCGTGATGGGGGGAGTCTCCGAGGCGACTGGAGCTGGTGGAAAGTATCACTCGCAGACGCTGCTGTGTGAGTGTGTGGTATCCAGGAGGAATCCCAGTGCCCCCTGCCAATCCCAGACTGCGTGATGGCACTAGGGACAGGCTCCTGTGTCTGTATTCTCTGCACTGGTGCCAGGCATGGAGCCCCAGGTGCCCAAGGGCTGGTAGCCGGAGCTGACAGCAGGTATCCTGGGAACAGGCCTGGGACCCAGGCAGGCATGTGTGCAGCAGAAGACGGCAGGGGCAGGATTAAGGAATCGGGACACAGCTGTGCTCAGCTGTGTCTCCCCTGGATAAGCATCACCTGGGGATGGGCAGGCTGGGGACAAACTACACACCCTTGGGGAGTGTCTATACTAGGAGGCAGGGGAGCCCACTGTGTCCATTGTCCCACTAGTCTGTGTCTGGGGAGACATTTCCCCCCATACCCCTCTCTTTGCTCCAGTAACTCCTCAGCAGGCAGCCTCTGCCCTTGCTCCCAGGCTCAAGGGGAAGGGGGAGTGGGAGCCAGGAGAGCTCTGGGGGAAGCCAGTGGTGCTGAGAGGGGTCTGGGGCAGGACAGAGATCCTGGTGCTAGCCCTTTCCCAAGGGGCAGTGGGGCAACCCTCCACACAGTGTCAGCCCCTCCTGGGAGATCTCCCCCTTCTCTGCACTGCGGCACCCACAGGGTTAACCCTGCTGTGACCTCTAGGTGTGAACTCTCAGGGGCTAGGCCCACCTGAGTGTCCGGGCAGGAGCTGTGGCCTTTGTCCAGCAGGGGGAGCCCTGCTGCTTCTGCCTCCAGAGAACTGGGCAGGTGTGGCGGCACCATCCCCTGTGCACAGGCTGGGGACAAAGCTGCCAGGTACCCCTGCGTGTCCCAGCTCCCCCAACTCCCAGGCGGGGAGCTGGATCCAAACACTCATGTTAGACCCAGGACAAGCCCAGAAATGTGTCTCCCTTGCATCTGGGGGTCAAGCGTCTGGCTCCAAGCAGTCTGGCCATCTAATCCAGCCCCATTGTCTCCCCAAGAAACTCCAGCACAGTCTAAAAATACAGCCTGTGCCATTGCTAGCCTCCTCTTGCCCTCTCCGAGCAAAGCAGGGTAAAAATAGCTGTCTCCAAGGTTGGGCTGTGAGACACGGCATCAATGAGGTGGCATGGGGGAGCATCCCAAACAGCCTCAGACTGGAGCGGAGCTGGCTAGCACTGGGAACAGCAGCTCTCCAGGTACCAAAGACCCCGGCGCCAGCCTGCTCCGAACTGCAGAAACAGCCTGGGAGGCAGGAGGGAAGAGCCGACCCCTATTGGCCCAGGGCCCGGTCCAATGCAGAAGCCCCCTGGCCAGGAGGGCCTTGACTCAGGGCGCACATGGATGAGGAGAAGACTCTGAGGTGGTGCAGAGGGAGATGTCATGGAGTTCCTGGGCAATGCTTTGGAACTGCTCCCCACAAAGCCAGTCAGGACTTTGTGGGGAGCCTCCTCTCCCTTGGAGCAGACTGTCTGCAGGGCAAGAAGCTCACACGGCTTCACCTCTTGGGTCTCTCCTTGGAGCATTCAGCATCCTCTGCCCCTCTGTGTGCTTCCCACAGCGAGCCCGCCCAGGCAGGGTCCTGGGGAAGCCAGAGAGTCCTGCACGCACCCCCAATTCACTTCACAGTCAGACGTGACTCTCAGCCAGCCAGTAAAACAGAGGTTTATTAGATGACAGGAACAGTCTAAAACAGAGCTTGTAGATACAGTGAACCGGACCCCTTAGCCAGGTCCATTCTGGGGCCCAGCAAGCCAGACAACCCTGTCTGCACTCACTTCCCATCCCCAGCCAGCCTCAAACTGAAACCCCCTCCAGCCCTTCCTTTCTGGCCTTTGTCTCTTTCCCAGGCCAGGAGGTCACCTGATCTCTTTGTTCACCTTTAGCTATTCCCTTCCTGGCCATTTGTTGCCAGGATACAGAGTGTCAGCCATTTATGCACACTTGAGACTTAAGAAATGCATAGGGGAAACTGAGGCACCCACACAGTATTCAGAGGAAACATTAAGAACAGTCCCACTTCGTCACAGGAGAGGTCAGGTTCTCTGGCTCTGTGATAAGTCTGGCACATCAGGCACTGTTACTGTTACTCAGAGAAGCGGTGGGCACAGTCCTGCTTTCCCCCAGGAAGTCAAGATCCTGCCCCAGGATCTCCGAGCAGAGACAGACACAGCGTGGCTCGTGCATATGTCTGGCCAGGGCTCTAGGCCTGCAGCTTGTCTTTGCTGAGGCCTCTCCCAGTGCCTAGGACCATAGGGCACCCACCAGCCCTCCCAGCTAGGAGGGTTTGGTTGTAAGCACTGAGAATCTGGAGGCCAGGGCCTGGCCCCCCTTGGCTGTGGGGTTCCCAGTGTTCCCCATTCCCACATAAATCAATTTGGAGCCCAGTGACCAAGCCAGGTCCCGTCAGAGGATTCCCCTCCAGTCCCTTCATGTGCACTTGCAGGAAAGGCTGAGGCGTGGGGATGGGTCCTCCCAGGAACCAGCCAAGGCTCTGCTGCATGGGGTGCTGCATGGCACAGCCTCTCCTGGCATTTCTCCCTGTGGCAGGGGACTGTGCAAACACCTGGCATCTCCGTGATTCAGGGAAATCCTCTGGCCTGCCTCACACAGCAGCTCAGACTAAGGGATCACTGGTCCCTTCTGGCCTGAGACGCTCTGAAGCCTCTTGTAGGGTGCAGCCCCCCCGTGCTCTGCACATGGGCCCCCTTGGCCAGCTCCCCCACGTTGCACCTTCCCTCCTGCCCAGGGGCCACCTTTGTCACCAGGGACCCGAAGGCTGAAGCAGGTGCAAGTGGCTGCCATAGTCTCTGGGAGCCTCAACCTCCGGCGAGGCCAAGCCCCAACAGGCCACACTGTAAACAAGCTACAAGAAAAACAGACAGACAGACTGGCCCACTCACTGCAAGGATTCACTCTGCTTGTTCCTCAGCAGGGGGTATCCATCTCAAAGCAGCTCAGTTTGGGCATTAGTCAGGTACAGCAGGGTGGACTGCCTGTGCCTGCATCCCCACCCTCTGGCTTCTCAGCACTTCTGCCCTGACTTTAATGATGATTTTACAGATTTTTTTAAACTGACTTTCAGAATTTTTAAAAAGAAACTGCTCTCTGATTAATCCCAGAGCGAGCTGTAATCACATTGTAATAAGCCACAGCTCCTGCTTATCTGAATGTGTAATCACTGCAATGAATAATACTCAGTACTTAGCATTTAGCTAATTAGCTCTGTCTGGGGGGTGCTGGGCTTTTCACAGACAGACCCTCTCCTGGGCTGCCCACTTGGGAGTCACAGCTCTGAACAGGTAGGGGCAGAAGCCAGCACCTGGTCAGCTATGAATGGTTAATAAGAACTGCTTGTATTTTGAAGGCCCTAGTCAAGGTGCTGGACTCTGTACAGACACCTGGTGAGACAGTCCCTGCCCCAGGAGCTCCTGGTCTACTTAGACAAGGCAGGATTATTATCCCCATATGACACATGGGAAACCAGGCACGGAGCTGCAGGGACTTTCCCAGTGTCACACGGAGAGTCTGTGACAAAGCCAGGAACTGAATCCAGCTCTTCCAAGTCCTAGTCCAGCCCCTGAACCTCTGATTCCTCCTTCCCCTACAGCCAGCGCTAATGGGCAGCCTGCACAAAAGGTCTAGCTGTGCTCAGGACAGCTGCTGTGCACACCCTCAACTGCCACTCTGGGCAGCATCCTGGAAGAATCACAGAACTGGAAGGGCCCTCGAGAGGACACCTAGTCCAGTCTCTTGCACTCATGGCAGGACTGAGTATTATCTAGAGCAGGGCTTCTCAAAGTCGGCCGCTGCTTGTTCAGGGAAAGCCCCTGGCGGGCCGGGCTGGTTTGTTTACCTGCTGCATCCGTAGGCACGGTTCACCGCCCCAGGCCAATGGGGGCTGCAGGAAGAGTGGCCAGGCAGTGAACAGCAGCCAATGGGAGCCGCAATTGGCCAAACATGCCGATGTGGCAGATAAACAAACTGGCCCGGACCATCAGGGGCTTCCCCTGAACAAGCGGCGGCCCAGGTTTGAGAAGCGCTGATCTAGATTGTCTAACCTGCCCTTCAAAACTTCCAATGACAGAGAACCCACAACCTCCTTGGGCAATTTATTCCAGTGCTTGTCTACCCTCGCAGGAAGTTCTTCCTAATGTCCAACCTAAACCTCCCTTGCTGCAGTTTAAGCCCATTGCTTCTTGTCCAATTCTCAGAGGTTAAGGAGAACAATTGATCTCCCTCCTCCTTGTAACAACCTTTTATGTACAAATGCATTTTTTTCGGTCTTCCCTTTAAACATTTTTGTTGCTCTTCTCTGGACTTTCTCTAGTTGGTCCACATCTTTCCTGAAATGTGGCTCCCAGAACTGGACACAATTCTCCAGCTGAGGCCTAATCAGCATGGAGTAGAACAGAAGAATTACTTCTCATGTCTTGTTTACAATACTCTTGCTAATACAG
This sequence comes from Aldabrachelys gigantea, assembly GCA_026122505.1. Classification (NCBI taxonomy): domain Eukaryota; kingdom Metazoa; phylum Chordata; order Testudines; family Testudinidae; genus Aldabrachelys; species Aldabrachelys gigantea. The sequence goes on from CM047479.1 coordinate 8,665,130, forward strand.
CCCAGAATGATGTTCGCTTTTTTTTTGTAATAGTGTTACACTATTGACTCACATTTAGCCTGTGGTCCACTATCACCCCCGGATTCCTTTCCACAGTGCTCCTTCCTAGGCAGTCATTTCCCATTTTATATGTGGGCAACTGATTGTTCCTTCCTAAAAGGGGTACTTTGCATTTGTCCTTATTGAATTTCATCCTATTTTATTTCAGACCATTTCTCCAGTTTGTGCAGATCACCCCGAAGTTAGCGCCAGCTCAGGGGCTGTGTCTGCCACTGCACAGACACCCCCTGGGTTAGTGCTGGAAGGAGTCCTGCGGAAAGGGATCTGGGGGTCATAGTGGACCCCACTGCTGCCTTCCACCCCACTGCCCCCACCTCCAGGGGATCCCAGCCCCACCCAGAGCAGGTCACTGCGACCCCCCCCCTGGAATCTCAGCCTTGACCAGAGCAGGTCACTGCCCCCCACAGGGGATCCCAGAGAAGGTCCTTGACCCTCCCCGCCAAGGGATCCTAGCCCCACCCAGAGCCTGCCCCTCCAAGGGGACCCCAGAAAAGGTCCGTGTCCCCTTCCGCTAGGATCCTAGCCCTGCCAAGAGCAGGTCACTGCCCCCACACACACCAGGATCCTGCCCACAGCGGGTCACTGACATCCCCCTCCATGCCAGCCCCCTGCCCCGGGGGATTCCACCAACTTACCTAGTGAGGTAGGAGCTGGTTCCCAGGAGCTGTAAAGGCTGGGACTGCTGCCCTCCTCTCGGCCAGCCAAGCTGTGCCCATACCCACAGGTTGAATCTGAGCTGCAGAGGATGGCTAGTCAGGTTTGTCTGCCTAATTCACACATCAGAAGGCTCATGCCGCCCACCTGTGCAGAGGTTAATTACTCAGGAAAACGAGGCAGGACTTGTCCTTTTTGATTGACCATGACAGTTCCCTGCGCTCATAGCCCTACCCCAGGACTCTCCATTGCCCGTGCTCCAGAGAACATGCAATGACCTGCTGGTAGCTTGGCCTCACCCCTCAGCACATGGAGGCCCACTGGGTCACAAGAATTATCTTCGTCTTATGCTGGGGCTGTCACAGCTCACAGACTACACTTTCACTCAGTGCCTGGGGCAATTCTGTGGGCTCAGGCTGGGGTAACTGTGGGAAATAAGAACATAAGAATGGCCATATTGGGTCAGCTCGACGGTCCATCTAGCCCAGTATCGTGTCTTCTGACAGTTAGTCATTGAGTCATAGACTTTAAGGTCAGAAGGGACCATTATGATCATCTAATCCGACCTCCTGCACAACGCAGGCCACAGAATCTCACCCACTCACTCCCACAACAAACCCCTAACCTATGTCTGAGCCACTGAAGTCCTCACATCATGGTTTAAAGACTTCAAGGTGCAGAGAATCCTCCAGCAAGTGGCCCATGTCCCATGCTGCAGAGGAAGGCGAAAAACCCCCAGGGCCTCTGCCAATGTGCCCTGTAGTAACTCAGATCCCACCCCATCTAATATCCCATCACAGGCCATTGGGGATATTTATCGCTAATAGTCAAAGATCAATTAATTGCCAAAATTAGGCTATCCCATCATACCATCCCCTCCATAAACTTATCAAGCTTAGTCTTGAAGCCAGATATGTCTTTTGCCCCCACTGCTCCCCTTGGAAGGCTGTTCCAGAACTTCACTCCTCTAATGGTTAGAAACCTTCGTCTAATTTCAAGTCTAAACTTCCTGTGGCCAACGCCAGGTGCCCGAGAGGGAATGAACAGAACAGGGAATCATCAAGTGATCCATCCCGTTCCTCGTCTCCAGCTTCTGGCAAACAGAGGCTAGGGACACCATCCCTGTAAATGTAACGGCCTGTGGTGTGCAGGAGGGCGGACTGGATGGTTTGATGGTCCCTTCTGTGACATGATGAAATCATTAGGTGCTCAGATATCTGAGTGCTACAAATGTCTAAATATCTAGCTAACTAGCTAGTGTTAGCACTATGGCTCCCTGCCCAGGGATCTTATTTAACCAGGTCAGCTGATTTCAGATAAGGCAGATGGTGGGGCTTTCTTGACTAGTTCACTTTAGTAACTCAACCAAATGCATTAACATGAAAACACCCGTGTGACCCTAACTCTATCCAGTGAGGTAAAGAACAGCAACCATTCCACCCTCCCTGTCCCGTTCATTATTCCATATCCTGCTGTCCTAGCCCCTCTTACTCATCTTCACTCTAAACTACAGTAGTCTTTCCAGGCTCCTAATCATTGGCACTGCCCATCTCTGAACCCCCTGTGATGCTGGCAGACCAGGTACCAGCTCAGGCCAAGGTCCCCTTGGCTCAACTGAACACTGACAGGCCGGCTCACCAGGGTGTGAGTGTTGTTAAAACAGGTATAAGAATTACAAGGGCGTGTGTACTGTTTAGACTCTGTGGAACATCCATACCCTACATTCTAAGGTGAAGTTTGCATGTTTGCATCATAAGGCTCGGTAACTGCGAATCACCGGACAGAAGAGAGACATTCACTAGGCTACAGCTACGCTAGAAGCACTACGATGGCGCAGCTGCTGCCATTCTGGTGGAGATGCTCTAAGCCAACAGCAGAGAGCTTTTGTAATCACTCCACCTCCTGGGAGAGGCAGTAGCTGTGTTGGCAGGAGAAGCTCTCCTCTCAACATAGTGCTGTCCACACTGGCCCTTAGGGCGATGTAACTACGTCACTCGGGTGGATTATTCACACCCCTGAGTGATGTAAATTCTAGTGTAGACAAGGTCCTAGTGTAAAGTGCTGATCCCCAACAGAAGGTGTGACGTCCTGGCCAACAAGGAAGGCCCATTTACAGTTAGGTTAGAACCCAGCAAGGCGTGAGCTGGTCCAATTAGTCCTTCCGCCGTGCAGCGCTCAGCACTGACTTCCATCTGCCTTTATGCTGCCCATGCCCAGCTGGCTCTGGTCCCTCTGAGGGCCTCACTGTCTTCTCTGGAACTGACTGTGTCAGCTTCAAGACCTGCCCCTTGCTGCACAGCCCCCTTTCCAGAACCTACCCAAGTCCTGGTAAAGCTCCCTGGGCCCTGCTGCTGACCTTCTGCCAGGGTGAAAGCTGACTATTTGTGCTCTCTGCTCTGTTGTAGCCGGCTGCAGGCCTATGGAACACTTTTCCCTCTTGCCTCAGGACCGACTGACTGTTCTGAACTGTGCTCAGGAGGGACCTCATCCAAGACCTCTGGTGAGGCCAGATAAATGACATCACCCCATCCCACAGAGGGGTTCAGAGCTCTAGCAGAGGTGAGAGGCAGGTTCCCTCTGCAGACGCAGTGTGGTCAGACCCTGTCTCATCTACTTTCCGACACTGAGGGGATGATCTCTGGTGCTATTAGCAGTTCAGCCTGTTTCCTCTCTCCTCCCGCAGGTGAGAGCTCTGCAAGGAGGTGTCACACTCAGAGCTGCAGGACACCAGCCCCATCAGGGAACCTACGAGAGCTGAGTCTTCCCAGCCCAGCCCACTGGGCAGGAACAGCAACGAGGCCCTCGGGGGCAGGTAGGTGAATCCCTGGGTCAGCAATGGCCACCCTAGCTCTTCTGGGGAGGTGGGGCTGCATGGCTGCTCCAGGTGCCCAGGTTAGTGTTACTGGGCTACCTGCTGAAGGGATTAATGGGAATGTCTGTGCAAAGTTATGTCCTGCACTTTGGGCCTGACTATGAAATCAGAGCGGTAGCGCCTCTGAGCACCCCCAGTGTGTGTGGAGTGGACTGGACCTGAGCCGGTTCGGTGCTGCAGCATCGTGGACTGGGCCCTCCAACACAGCGCCCACTCCAGTCCTTGGGAGATGCCCTGCGAGAGCTCTGTGCACACCCTTCCCCTCCCCCAGGGCCTCAATTCCCTCTCCCTGCGCTAGGCTTTGCCAGGATGCGACATGAGGGCAGCCAGGTTCCCCAAGCCCCGATGCTGCACTGAGACTGCTACACGGCTGCTCCCCAGCCAGCTCTCTGGGTCTCTCCTCCCCCCTCGCTGGCAGTCTCTCAGTGGGCCCAGGCTGGGAGCCTGGAAAGGGTTAAAGCCAGCCAGAGCCCAGGCCAACCCAAGGCTTCCCCCATGCCCAGGGAGTGACTGGGCTGTCTGGGTGTCAGGAACTGGCTGGTTTGCTCTGTGGACACTCCTGCTCTCCGGTATTTGTGTAGAGGTGGCTGTTGTAGGGTGGAGCAGGCAGCGCACGTCTCAGTCTGGACACTGTTCCCATGGGAGCGCCAGAGGAGCGCGTCCCGTCGGGGTCCTGCTGCAGGCAGCTCCGCGGGGTGGAAGGCAAGGCTGAGCTAGCTGTCTGCTCGTGGGCTATCTCGGGGAACAGCCAGGAGCCCAGTGGGATTCCCAGGCTGGGCTGGCTCCAGGCCCTGGTCTGAGCATGGCCTAGGTGGGGCGGGTTTGAGCAGCAGGGTTTGGGACCAGGGCTGCTGTGCTCAGTGCCCCTGTGAGCCTGAACCAGGACAGAGCAGGTGGGACACAGGCTGGGCCCCTCTCGCTGAGAGAAATGGCCTGTGTACAAAGCTGCAGCAGGAAAAGCCACTGGGATTTTGAGGTGATGGGCCAGAGATGCCTGTGAGTGATTGAAGGGAAGTGCAGGGGCCACCCTTTAAAAGGAGGGTATGGGACTGTGGGGGGAAGGGCCCAAAGTGCTAGGGCCCCCCCAAAATAATTCATTGTGGCGCTAACATGATGTTGTACGCTGGATAGAAACTCCCCAAGGGCAGGCCCTGGGCTGGCTCGGTTGGTGGGCGCTGGAGCTGGGGTGGCCCTAGGCTGGCTCGTCCGGTGGGCCCGGGGACTGGGCTGGCTTGGCCGGTGGGCCTTGGGGCTGGGTAGGGCCTGGGCTGGCTCGGCCGGTGGGCCCTGGGGCTGGGCTGGCTCGGCTGGTGGGCCCTGGGGCTGGTGGGCCGTGGGGCTGGGCTGACTTGGCCGGTGGGCCCGGGGTGGCTCGGCTGGTGGGCCCGGGTGGCCCTAGGCTGTCTCGCCTGCCAACAGAGCAGAAGCCCAGGTTGGGGCAGGCCATGGGTCAATCTGCTCTGGTGGTTCCAATGTTATTTTAAGTCCCAATTTCAGCAGCTGATGGAGAAGCTGCTGGGCTGGCCTGGTGAGAGCGAAGGTGTCTGAGCTTGTCCAGTGCAAACAGAAAGCTAGAAAGATATCTGCCAGCTGGACATCCCCCTGCCCACTCATGCATAGCCCCTGCCTAACCCCTTACTGCTCTCCCCACTCCACAGGCAGCTAAGTCCACCCTGGCTGCCTCTCCTGTCCCAGGGGCCCCAAGTCACCTGTGAGTGAAGGCCCCAGGAGAGTGCTCCAGCCCCAGAGCATTGTTTTGGAGGAAGTGGGGGCTCCAATGGACCTTCGGAGGGGTAGAGTGGGGGCTCCGATGGCCCTTCAGGGGGGCAGAGTGGGGGCTCCGATGGCCCTGGGGGGAAGGGAAGGGAAGTAGGGATTCCAACGGCCCTGGGGAGGGAAGGGAAGTGCTCAGATTTTCTAGTGCAGCCAGCGAGAGGGTCTGGATTCACCTCACTGTGAGTGGGGGAATGATCCCGCTATTGTGGGGAACATTCCTGGCTTCTGCACTACCCCGGTGAAGTGGGCTAGCGAAAGGATCTGAGTCCTTGCTCCTACTTCCTTTACCCAGAGGCCTCCCTGCCCTTGAGGACTCCCCTTCCACTCTCCTGTCTGGCAGAGTCCTCGTAACCCCAACAAGGCTGGGCCCAGGATTCCTGGGGGCTCAACCCCTAACACTGCTGTGGTCACCCAGGACAGGGGCTAGAGTGTCCCCACTCTGGGGTACTCTCTTTGCTCTGTGCACCTCTCTGACCCACTGATCACCTCATACAATTTAAAGCAAACACAAGTTATTTAATTAACAATTAATTTTAAAAAAGAATAAGGAAAAATGGGAAAGGTGAAAGGAAAACACATCACCCCGCTCTGTGGCAGGGACCATCACAAACAGTGTCTCTGGACATCAGGGCACTTCACAGTCTGTTCCTAGTAGGTCCCAGGCCTCCTTCTCATGCCCTGGCTGTGCTGCAGGGACGCTGCGGGTTGGACATTTGCTCTGGTGGTGGCCACAGTCTCTCAGGCTCTGGGTGGCAGGACCCTTCTCCCCAGTGTCACCCCCGCCCTGTCGGGGTTACGATCTCCCTCCAAGTCTGGCCTGCAGGGCCTCTTGGCTGAGGCGTCTCCCTGTGCTAGGCCCACTGCCCAGGGTCCCCCTCACTCTCCCCAGCTGCTCCCCGCACCCAGCTCCGGACTGCTCCAGCCCCAGCTCCACACTGCCTCAACACGGCTGCTGCTGCTGCTCTGCCTTCAGCTCCCTGGGCTGCTTCTCTGGCCTCTCTGGCTCCAGTTGCTACAGCTCTGCTCCCAGGGCAGGTCTGCTCTGCAGGCTGCTTCTGTGACTCTGCTCTCTGCTCTCACCTGCTTCCTGGGCTGCTTGTCTGGCCCCTCTGGCTCTGGTTGCTGCAGCTCCCCTCCCAGGGCAGGTCTGCCCTCTCTGGGCTGTGCTCTGGCTTTTTGGGCTGCAGCTCTGCTCCTTGCAGCTTGGCTTGGGCCCCTGCTCTCGCCTTAGCTCAGCCCCACTCTGTCTGACCCAGGCAATTCCAGCTCACAGGGAGGACCGGACCCACCCTGGCCTTCTGTCTCTTTGATTAGCCTGCCCGCCCCGTCAAACAGGCTGACCTGGAGCACTGGCCTCTCACCATTGTTCCTGGGGTCCTGATTTGCCATCGATCCCTCCCCTTTTAGTGCTAGGAGCTAGCAACCAAAACACCCCCACTGAATGTTAGTAAGGGGGCAACAGTCCCCTTACATGGAAGGGAAGTGGGGACTGTGATGGCCCTGGGGTGGGAAGGGAAGTAGGGGCTCCGATGGGCCAGAAGGGAAGGGAAGTGGGGCTCTGATGGCCCTGGGAGGAAGGGAAGTGGGGCTCTGATGGGCCAGGGGGAGGGGAAGTGGGGGCTCTGATGGCCCTGGGGGGAAGGGAAGTGCTCAGATTCTCTAGTGCAGCCAGCGAGAGGGTCTGGATTCACCTCTCTAAGACCCAGGGGAGCTCAGGACAGTTGGTGCCATGTGGCAGATAGCCCAGGTTGGGGGAGCGCCTCCTGCACAGACTGCCGCTGAGGTGAATCACCCGCTGGCTCTGCCTCCGTGGGCTGCCTGCCCTCTTGCTGGGCATGTCCAAGGGGAACTCAGTGACTGCCCCTCTGGGCTTCACAGCATCCCAGCCAGCAAAAACAGCAGCCGGGAGGCACTGACTCCACCCCCTGCCAGCTGCCTCCCTATGCCCCGCCAGTCGTGTGCACTCACCCTGGTACACTGCAAGGACCCACACCCTTGCACACACACCCTGGGCACAGAGCGGTACAGGTTGTGTGTGTCCCCCCAGACATGCACACACCCTGGGCACACCCAGCTGGACAGGCTGCCCCCCCCCAGACATGCACACACCCCATTCACACACAACTGGACAGGCTGCCCCCCATAGATGTGTGTGCACACCCTGTGCGCACACAGCTGGACAGTTCCCCCCCCCCCAACGTGCGTGCACACACAGGTGGACAGGCTGCCCCCCCCAGATGTGCACACACCCCATTCAGACACAGCTGGACAGGCTGCCCCCCCAGGTGTGCACACACCCCATTCACACACAGCTGGACAGGCTACCCCCCCAGATGTGCACACACCCCATTCACACACAGCTGGACAGGCTGCCCCCCCAGATGTGCACACACCCCATTCACACACAGCTGGACAGGCTGCCCCCCCCGACATGTGTGCACACACAGGTAGAAAGGCTGCCCCCCTGATGTGCGCACACACACACACACACACATACACGCTTTGCTCATACATGCATTCACCTCACTGCACACTTTCCTGCCACCCGCAGCATCCTCCCCTGCCTCCCCCACGTGCCATGCGTCACCACCTGAGCTTCGCGCATCTCGCCTGAGCAGCCGTGAGCCAGGGATTGTCAGAAAACAAATGGAAATAGCACAGAAAACCTTGAGTTTTGCAGATTTTAGTGTGACCATGTGATGCTGTTACCAAGACGACAAGTCATGTGCCCCCCAGCCGTGACTTACACCTGTTGCAGCCCATGAGTCAGGCCCCGGGGCTTCCCAGGGAACCAGGCTCTGGGTACATTCTGGTTCCCCCTCGCTGCATGGCCCTGTGTGCCCTGGGAAGCCACGATTCGCTCACCCTTGCTAGGAGAGCCCCAGTCTTTAGGACCCTTCTTGTCCCACACAGCCCCCACGTCAGACAGGGGCACTCTACGGCTTTGCAGCCCTCGACCTGTCCCAAGGGCTGCTGTGGCCAGCACCAGGATGTCCGGCTGTACTGGCACCGGGGCTGTTGGGCCAGTACCACCAGGGCCTTCACTGCAACTCTTGGTAGCCCCCCTTAGGCCTCTCTGCCGCCACCTGGAGAAAGCCCCGCTTGCCTGAAATAACCAGGGCTCTGCTGCTGCCCAGGGCCCAGCCATGGCCACTGACCCGGGAAATCGCCCGGTGGCGGGCTCAGTGAGGACCAGAATCCAGCTGAGCCAGGGGGCCCGCTCCCCTGGGCCTGTTCAGGGGCATCACAGCCTATGCCTGACCCAGCCTGGCCTGGGGGAGCGGGGCAGTGAAGCAGAGGGGGGGGCCCAAAGGGGCTGCAGTGTGTGAGCAGACCTGGCTCTGCTCTGGCCCTGGAGCCCCCTCAGTGCTTTAGGCCTCTCCATAGAGAGCCTACAGCCTGGGTCAGGGGCTGCTGTCCCTCTCCCAGATCTACCTGTGGGCAGGACTCGCTTGAAGTGCCAGCTAGGCTGTCCGGAGAACCTGAGGTGTGTGTGGGGGGGGTGTGGATGTCTTTGCAGGGGCGGCCAGGACTCTGGGTCGCAATGACGGGGGGGCCTGGCCTTCACCACAGACTATGGGTGGAGCCTCCTTTGTGCATGGCTCAGAGACGGTTGCTTGCTGTTTGTAGCCACCTGAGCTGTGCCCCATGGCAGAAGCTGTGCACTGGTCGGTATAGGCTGGGACGGGCCACCTGCCTTGTGGAGCGTTGGCCCCAGTGGTGGCCTAGGATGGCTTCATGCTGCTCAGCACCTGGGTCCATGACACACTGGGACCAGGCCTGGTGCTCTCTGAGAAGCTGGCTTTGCGGAGATGCCCTTCCCAGTGGCCTGGGGTGCTTGCCCTGCTGCTAGTGCTCTGCTCCATGCAGATGCCTTTGATTCAGTAACTCACAGCCCTGGGAAGGCACCATCTGCAGCCGCACTGCCAAGCCTGTCCCTGCCACGTCTGCTCTGCTGCGTAACCAATGATGCATCCTAGGAGCTGGGGATGGCCTGGCCCAGTGCAGCCACCCGTTCTGAAGCCATGCCTCTGTGCCAGGCACCAGCCAGTGCCCTGGGCACTCCGCTCACCCCCTGATTTGCTTGCCCTCTCCCGGAACTGCATCTCCCCCTCCAGAACTCTGACCAGAGCTGGGATCCAGCTTCCTCTGGGCCCCGCAGCCTTGTCCTACGGTTGAGGGCACCACACTCCTGGGCTCCAGTTGCGGCTGCTCAGGGTATGTTCCATAACTGGGCCCCAGTCCATTCGTGACTTTACAGTGCAGAGCCTGCTCTGTGGACTCTGCTTAGCTCCATGCACAGCCCCCCACTGCCCCATAGATGTCAAAGCCAGGAGGGACCATTAGGCTCATCTAGCCTGGCCCCCTGCAAGACACAGGGCAGAGAATCTCAGCCAGTGACTTCTGCATCCCGTTTATCTTTTCTGGCTGAGCCAGAGCCTCAGGAACAGCCAGTCTTGATTTAAAGACCTCAGTGGGAGAAGAGGAGGCCTGAACCCCAAAGAATAAACAATTGAATCAGCTGATTGTATAAAAGCTTATTAAACATGCCAGTGATCCTGGCGATTAACGTCACTGTGAAATGTCTGTATTAACACTCTGTGAGAGGTTATGGATGCTCACTGATGCTCTGCTTTAAAGTCTCTGGCCAAACAAAGGGAGAAACAAGTTTTCTCCCACACAGGAAAGATGGTTATGACGCACTGCCTATAGCTCAGCCAGCGTCTGACCCCCGTGCAGCATTGTAATAGGAGAGGTGTGACCTTCGGAGCCCCTCAGTACCAACTGGCACAGGGACCCCCAGACTATAACTCATAGCAGGCCTGACATACACATTGTCCCAACACACTGCTGTCATAATATGGAGCTCAAAGGTGTCATGTAAGGCATCCAATGTAAACTGGTGACATGCTGGTTCCCAAAATCACTGTGTGATGTATGTACAGATTGTGTACAAAAAGCTATGGATGTGTGCTAGAAATATGTTCTTAAAATGTGTTTAGGAAACAGAGCATGAACCTAGCCTGCCCTAGGCAAAGGAATGTGTGTTCACCTGTCTCACCAGCTTGGTTACAGGCAGAGGACGATGGCAGTACATCTCATGTAAGGTAAACAAAGCCATCAAGATAAATAGGCGGGGAAGAAATCCAGTTAACAATCACGCCAGGAGACAGAATCTGCACCCCAGGAAGCCTTCCTGGCTCTTGAGGCAGAGATAATGGACTTTGAGTAATACAGGGAGCAAAACCACCTTTTAGTTACCCATCACAGAGGAGATGTAGGGTACAGAACCCTGTGAGCTTGTGAAAGTTGGATCCCCTAGTCTACAAGACAAAGGATGCTGGAAACTGGATGTAAGTAATAAAATTGCTTAGGCAAAGATTATAATGTGCTAACATTATATTTGAGTCTCTAGGAAGCGTGTTTCATTTTATACCCAGTGTGACAAAGTTCCTCCTCTACCTTGGTGGGTCCTGCGCTTTTTGGCAGATTTGCTCACCTCGGTGATCTTCCCCACAGTCTGGATCAATTCCTTCTGTGTCTGATCAGGCGGTGGGAGGTTTGGGGGGAACCCGGGCCCGCCCTCTACTCCGGGTTCCAGCCCAGGGCCCTGTGGATTGCAGCTGTCTATAGTGCCTCCTGTAACAGCTGCGTGACAGCTACACCTCCCTGGGCTACTTCCCCATGGCCTCCTCCAAACACCTTCTTTATCCTCACCACAGGATCTTCCTCCTGGTGTCTGATAACGCTTGTCCTCCTCAATCCTCCAGCAGCACACTCTCTCACTCTCAGCTCCTTGTGGAAAAATTGGAAAGAGTCCAGCGGAGGACAACAAAAATGATTAGAGGGCTGGAGCACATGACTTATGAGGAGAGGCTGAGGGAACTGGGGTTATTTAGTCTGCAGAACAGAAGAATAAGGGGGGATTTGATTCCAGCCTTCAACTACCTGAAAGGAGGTTCCAAGAGGATGGATCTAGACCAGGGGTTGGCAACCTTTCAGAAATGCTGTGCCGAGTCTTCATTTATTCACTCTAATTTAAGGTTCCACGTACCTGTCATACATTTTAATGTTTTTTAGAAGGTCTGTCTCCACAAGTCTATATATTATATAACTAGTGTTGTATTGTAAAATAAACAAGGTTTTCAAAATGTTTAAGAAGTTTAATTTAAAATTAAATTAAAATGTTGATCTTACGCCACTGGCCCGCTCAGCCTGCTGCTGGTCTGGGGTTCTGTTCATCTAGGCCGGCAGTGGGCTGAGTGGGGCCTGCGGCCAGGATCCCAGCTGGGAAGAGTCTGGCAGCCAGAACCCCAGACTGGCCGCGGGCTGTGTGGGGCTAGCAGCCGGCACCCCAGACTGGCAGTGGGCTGAGCGGTTCAGCTCACTGCCGCTCAGGGGTCCCATCCGCCGGCTCCTGCCAGCCGGGATTCCGGCTGCCGGACCAGCTCAGCCCGCTGCCAGTTTGGGGTCCCGGCCCTGCGCACATACAATGGGTACCTACCTTCTCGCTGGTTCTGGCCCATTCTCTTCCTCTCTCTGCACTGAGCTGAGGGTGGGACTGGACCGAGCACAGGGCTGGGAGTGAAGGGTCTGGCCAGGAGCTAGAATGAGGGTGGGGGCTCAGGGTTGGGGTGTGGGAGCACTTACCTGGGTAGCTCTCATTTGGTGTGAAGGGTTCAGGTGGGAATGTGAGTGGGGGTGCAGGAACTCCCATTTGGTGCTCAGGGTGGGGATGGGGATGTGCGGGGTGCATGGGATGTGGGGGCGGGCTGGGGATGTGGGGGGTGCAAGAGTCAGGGCTGGGGTCATGCAGGGGGTGAAGGAGTCAGCAGAGGGCTGGGTGGTACAGGGCTCAGAGCAGGGGCCTGGGGGTGTGGGGGGGTGCAGGGCTCAGGGCAGAGGGCTGGGGGTGTGTGTGGCGGGGGTCAGGGCAGAGGGCTGGGTGACTGCCCCCCCAGAACCCCCAACCCCCCTCGCTCCTTGTCCCAACTACCTCCTCTTGGGACCCCACCCCCTAGATAAGCCTCCCTGCCCCTTGTCCCCTGACTTCCCCCCTAGGACCCTGCCCCCTACCTGTCCCCTGACTGCCTCAACCCTTATCCACACCCCCGCACCCAGACAGAACCCTCTGGACTTCCATGCCTACCTAACCGCTCCCCGCCCCCTGACAGGACCCCCAGAACTCTGGACCCATACAACACCCCCCTGCTTCCTGCTTGCCCAACCCCACTCCACGTCCTCTACCTCTTGACAGCCCCCCGAACTCCCAACCCCCCCCAGCTCCTTGTACCTTGACCATCCCCTCCAGAGAACCCCCCCTCCCTAACTGCCTCCCCAGGACCCTCTTTGCTCCCTGTCCCCAGACTGCCCTGACCTCTATCCACCCCTCACCCCTTAACAGACCCCAGGGACTCCCATGCCCCATCCAACCCCCCCCGACTCCCTGACTGCCCCCTCCAGGGACCCCCATCCCTAACCACCCCCCTGGGATCCCACCCCCACATCCAACCCACCCTGCTCCCTGTCCCCTGACTGTTCCCACCCCTTATCCAACTCCCCTGGACCCGGACCCCTTACCATGAGGTTCCCAGGTGATCAGGAGCCCTGCCGCCACTCGTGCAGCGCTGTGAGGGGAGGGGCGGGGCTGCGTGAGGTGGCAGGGCTCCGGATAAGCGGGGAGCGTCTTTCACTCCCCATGGAGCCAAATGCTGCCCCGCGGGAGCGCACAGCCCCAGCCCCAGCCCCCAGAGCACTGTACGCGGCAGCATGGCTCATGGGGAAGGGGCCGGCGGCTTGCTGCGCTCGGCCCGGCGCTCCAGCCCTGGAGCGCGGACCCTGCAGCTTGCCGTGTCAGCAGGATTTTTAATGGCACACTGGGGTCCCGGCAGGCCTCAGCGTGCCATTAAAAATTGGCTCTCATGCCATCTTTGGCACCCGTGCCATAGGTTGCCGATCCCTGATCTAAACTGTTCTCTATGGTAGCAGATGACAGAACAAGAAGCAATGGTCTCAGGTTGCAGTGGGGGAAGTTTAGGTTGGATATTAGGAAACACTATTTCACTAGGAGGGTGGTGAAGCACTGGAATGGGTTTCCTAGGGAGGTGGTGGAATCTCCATCCCTAGAGGCTTTTAAGGTCAGGCTTGACAAAGCCCTGGCTGGGATGATTTAGTTGGGAATTGGTCCTGCTTTGAGCAGGGGGCTGGACTAGACACCTCCTGAGGTCTCTGATATTCTATGACTCTATGATCTATCAGAGCTGCTAAAGCTCATTCAGGTCCCTTTCCTGGTCATGCCAGGTCTAGGCTTCCTGGAACTGGAGCTCCATGAGGGATGTGCGGTCACTCAGCCAGACTTCCCTTGGCCGTGCACGCCAGCTGCCCGGCTTCACGGTGCTGCCCACCTGACATGTGGCAGCAGCTCCAGCCTGGCACTCTCCCAAGTCAGGGTGGCCAGCTCTGTCCATGCTCCAGTCATGTGTGGAACTCACCCACAAGCTGGGGTGCAAAAGGCACATGGGAGTAGCACATGTCCCAAGGGAGTACTCAGCTGCCTCTTCCCTTAATGGAACAGTGACTCAAGGCACTGTTGCCAGGGTGCCTCCTGGGTGCTGGAGATGGGCAGGGATGAGATCTGGAGACATGGGAGATGGCTTCCTGCAACTCAGGGAGTATCCTCCCCACAGAGGATTATACCTCAGTGCTGTTGTCAGGCCTGGTGCAGAGGTCCCCAAACAGGGGCATGCCCCCTGAGGGGGTGCAGAGGAACATTCGGGGGCATTGCTGGGGCCCAAGCCAGCCCCCACAGGGGGCAGGGAGGAAGCACCACCCAGCTCTGCTCCCAGCCTGGCCCCCACCCCTTGCCCCCAGTCCGCATCCCCTGTTCCCACAGCCATGGCCCCGCATCCTGCTCTGGCCTGACGGGGGATGGACAGAGGTAGGTGGGGGCTTGAGGTAAAAAGTTTGGGGACCATCAGCCTAGCGGGAAGCTCCTAAGAGTCTCTGAGGGCTGGAGGCCACATGCAGGGCGGCTGAGTGAGGCAGCGAAGCTCTGCTCTGGGAGCTCAAATGTTGCAGGGGCTGCAGGCTCCCAGACTGTGGAACTGGGGCTCCAGCGAGCCCCACCATTCCTCACTCCCTGGTCTCCGGGTGCCTCTCTGAGCACCAGATTGGGGCTCCCAGACAGACCCTCCCCCGCCTGGCTCCATGCTCCCCTTCTGTTCCAGGAGACACCACTTCCTGCTGCCTCCCACTTGCTGTGCTTGGCTCCTGTTACGTATTCTCTGACCTTCAATTCAAGTAATACAGCCAGACATGCCAGGGAGCTCAGCACTTCACGTTGTCCCTGTGGAACCCCTCCCTGTGCAAAAATCCCTATGTAATACCCCCAGTACAATCCCCCATGCAGCACCCCCCGAATCCTGCATAGCCTCCTCCATCCCTGGGCTGCAATCCCCAGCTGACCCCTCCCAAGAACTGAGAGCCCAAAGGTTTTTTTAAAAGAGAGGCACTGCAGAACTGCTCCTCCAGACATTTGCACACTTGCTGTAGTGCAGACACACGTATGTTACACATATGGGCACACTTGCATGCACACCTGCACCTCCACAGATTCATATCTATGCACACACTTATGCACATCTATGCATGTTGGACACACTCCTCCAGGGTGCACTCAGGTAAATCTCAGATTTACACAGGGCTGACAGGAGCCTGGCACCAAACACTCCTGGGCTTTCACTGGCATTGGGACACCGGGCTCCCTTAGGCCACAAGCACTTGTGCTTGTACGGAGTCACATGCACACACAGAGAGTCTGCAGGTGCATGCGCAGGCTAATATAGTCACACCCACCCACTTGCACACACTTGTGCTCACAGTTGCACACAGTGACATAAGCCAATCCACATACCCAGTGCTGCTCTCCTGCGCTGTAGGTCTCCTCTCTCTGCTTGCTCTGGGTCTATTTCCCATCTAGCTGGTCTCCAGGAAGCTGCCCATGTGCACTGAGATGGCTCCATGCTCAGCTCTGGCATGTCTGAGCTTTCCCGGTGCAGCATCTGAACCAGCGTATGAGCTGCCCCTTGACTCTCCCCAGCATGGGCCCAAGAAATGTGCTGTCCCATGCAGCCCCCCAGGACAGTCCCCATAATCCCTGGCACATACCTCACCCATGGGGTGACCTGCACTACTGGAGCAGAGCAGCTGCCATGGGTGGATTTATCCCCATCCTTGTCTGCCCATGACTGCCCTGTGCTCCTGGCCCTTCCTGACACCACCCAGCTGCCCATCAGCTCCCTTCCCCCTCCTCATGCTGGGTCCCATCTCCCCATCACTGCTCATGACAATAACGTCTTTAGCTGCCCTGACCCAGAGTTCTAAACTCTGTTCCTGCCCACCCCGGAGCACAGCCCTTGCTCACTCCCACTGGCTCTAACCTGCCCTATCTGGGCCAGGGACCTGGCGGTGTCTCCATCACTGACATGCAGCTGCCAGTCTATGCTCCAGCTCCCTGCACGTTCCCCTAGCCTGCTGCTAACGAGGAGCCCAGAGTCAAGCCCGAGAGGCCAGGTGTGCACCGAGAGGGACAGTGCATGAGGCCTCTGCATGCTGATCAAAGTCGCGTTGGCTTCCTCTGCAGCAGTGAGCCCAGGCAAACTGCTGCCCACTCTGCTACCCCTCAGTCCCTCTCCATGAGGCTGCGCCTGAGCTTCTGGCCCCTCCGAGGTTCTGGGCTCCGGATGGTTCCCCCCAGACAGCATGGCTGCCCTTTTCCAGATGAGTCTCTTTGTTCCATTCCCCTCACCCTCACGGGTCCCACTGTTTTGTTTCTCTGGGTTGCCCCCAGCTTGTGGCATCTGGAAAAGTCTTTCTCCCCTTTCAGGCCCTTGGTGAAGATGTTCAAGGAGAGCAGCCTTGTCTGTCACAAAGCCAACTCTCCTTCACTAAGGCCGCTTCCTCAGAGGGATCCAGACTCCCATTGATTTCAGTGGCCATAAAGGCTGGTTACGTCTACCCAGCAATTAGCTGCCTGCAGCTGGGCCAGGCCAGCTGACTTGGGCTCGCAGGGCTTGGGCTGCAAAACTGCCATGTAGACATTTGGCCTTGGTCTGGAGCTGGGGCTCTGGGACCCTCCCGACAGAGGTGGAAAATCCACACCTGAGCTGACCTAGTACCTGGACAGTGCTAGGTTGATGGCAGAATTCCTCCGTCGCCTGAGCTACCTCCTCTTGAGTATGCTGATGGAAGCATGCCTCCCATCACGGTAGTGAGCCTACAGCTGTGCCGTCAAAACATTTCAAGGGTAGACAAGCCCTTAACGTCCCAGCTCCTGGAGTCCTAGGATTGGGGGAAAAGTCTCAGATTTTGTTTAAGAAAAACAAAGCTGGGAAACATGACCCCTAATGTCAAAGCTCAGAAGGCAAAAAAACCCTGAAACATATTGTTTAAAAAAATCTCCTGGTTTTTAAGTGACTCGCAAGATGTGGAGGGCCTGGTGCACAGTTCCCAAGCATGTGGGGCTGGTGATACTGCATGAGCAAGGAAACAAACGTCTCCCGGTCACTGCAGCTGCTCTGGGAGCACAGGAACTGGGCCTACGTGTTTTGGGTGGAGATGGACGAGGACTCAGGCACTGCAGCTGTCCTCAGCACCGGGGAGAAAACAGGGCCCTCCCAAGATTACAGCAGAAGGGGACATGGGGGTAGGGGTGGGGGTTTCAGGCCTAATCAGAGCCCACAGGGACCTCGTGCTGGGCCAGAACAGTCTGGTGCTGGCTAGTCCACTACCACTGGTAGAGGCCATTGTAGGAGCAGCTGACTCATGCTGCACTGGTGCCTGGAGCCCCTGGGAGGCTATTGTCAGCCAGGGAGAGGTTTGTGCTGGCTGGGCCCAGCCTCAGGGTGAGGTCTGGGCCAGTGCCTTGGCGGGAGGACTGGGCCGGTGTCTCCGGGTGGGGACTGGGCTGGCACTTTATGGGGAGGTCTGGGCTGGCGCCTCGGGGGTGGGGGGACTGGGCCAGTGTCTCTGGGTAGGGACTGGGCTGGTGCCTTGGTGGGAGGTCTGGGCCGACGTCTCTGGATAGGGACTGGGCCGGCGCCTTGTGGGGAGGTCTGGGCTGGTGCCTCGGGGTGGGGACTGGGCCGGCGTCTCAGGGTGGGGACTGGGCCAGCGTCTCAGGGTGGAGACTGGGCTGGCACCTTGTGGAGAGGTCTGGGCCGGCGCCTTGCGGGGAGGTCTGGGCCGGCGCCTCGGGGTGGGCACTGGGCAGACACCTCGGGGTGGGGCCTGGGGGGTTGGGCTGTTGGGCACATACCCAGCACAGATGGGTGTACAACCAGCTTGGTTAGGGTCTCTGCACTGATGACTCACGTGGCACAACCCATGACGGGCAGCATGTCTGGGTTCCTTTTGCTGGGACACAGACACGAGTCTCAGCCTCTATCCCGTGCTCCTCTCACAGGCGACAGGCCAGATGGGCAGGGCTGGCCATGGGATGGGAGGCCACCAGAGGCCACCGAGGGACTCCAGGGTGGAGTGCTGGGGATTGAGTAGGGGGCACTGTCCCTGTGGGTCACTGCTAGCCCCACTGGTGTGAGCGGGCCCTCAGGACACAGTGCTGCTAGGGGAGTTGCCTTAAGGACTCCCTGAGTATCTATGACCATCCTGCTTGGACCCATACATTCCATCCTGCCCCACACTTCCAGGCCAGCCCCACGTTTGCCCAGCTCCACACTCTGTCCTGCCCCCTCTCGGCTCGGCCCTACATGCTCCATCCTGCCCCCTTCTGGCTTGGCCCCACAGGCTCGGTCCTTTCCCTGCCCAGCCCCACACATTTCATCCTGCCCCACACCCTCAGGCTGTCCCTGCCACTGCCCAGCTCTGTACGCTCCACCCTGTCTCCTGTTCACTCAGCCCCACACGCTCCCCACACACTCCGTCCTTTCCCTGCCCAGCTCCACACATTCCATCCTGCCCCACACCCTGAGGCTGGCTCTGCCTTTGCCCAGCTCCGCACACTCTGTCCTGCCTCCTCGCATCTCGGCGCTACACACTCCGTCCTACCCTCTCCTGGCTTGGCCCCACAGGCTCGGTCCTTTCCCTGCCCAGCCCCACACATTCCATCCTGCCCCACCCCTTGAGGCCAGCTGCACCTCTGCCCAGTTCTGCATGCTCTGTTCTGCCCCTGCCCGCTCATCCCCACACACTCCATCCTTTCCCTGCCTGGACCCACAGGTTCCATCCTGCCCCACCCTCTCAGTCTGTCTCCACCCCTGCCCAGCCAATCCGGCCCCTGGTTCATGTAATGAGTGCACCAGGCCTGGATGCAAACTGCCCCTCCCTGTGCCTGCTGCATTCCTATGGGGCTGACAGACCGTCCCTCCCCATCATAGCCTGGGGGACGAGCGGGAGGGTTCCTCTGGGCGCAGAGCAGGAGGAAGTGGAAATCACTGCTCTGGCAAGGTGCTTCCTGGCTGTGCAGATAGTCTGTGGAAAGCACATCCTGACTTTCCTGGTGTGTGGCCAGATTCCCTGGGAAGTGTGTGTGCACACGCGCACACGCACACACACGTGCACACACACGCACAGAGCACCTCCATCACAGGACAGACCCCACGACACACATACATACAGACAGCCCTCCCAAGCCAGGCACACACCCAGCCCCTCAGCCCATCTCCGCCCAGCACCCCTACTTTGCCCTGCCTGTGGGCGTCCCTCCCCTTATGGCCAAAAGGCTCATTCGGTGTCTCTGCCTGGGGAGGCGGGTTCTGTCCTGTGGCTGGAGTGGGGGCAGGCGAGAGCCCGAAGGGGCGTCCTCTTCCTGGCAGGAAAGGGGCAGAGCCAGCGGCTGCAGGTTTCCTTTTGGCCCTGGCCCTGAGCGAGGCTGGGAGCAGGAGCCGCTGTGGAGGTAAGGAGGCTGCTGGCTAGGCCGGCAATGAGTTCTGGGCAGAGGGAACTGGCTAGGAGCTGAGCCTCCCTGGACGTGTTGCGGGGGGAGGGGGGGGGCAACTGGGGCCAGGACAGACCCCTGCTTTGTGATGGTGGCTACTGCCCATTATGGGCCCGGCCTCCCGAGGCGCTGGCACCGCCTCGCCTCCAGAGGCCACTGTGCGTGGCTGTCCCGGCAGAGCTACTCGCTCCCTGCCCCGAGGAGCTGCCACGCCAGGGCAGGCATGACAGGGAAGGGGCAGTGGAACAGCCAGGGCCCAGCTCATGCGCTTGCCGCGGGGGCGTGCTGGGCGCTCTGCCGTTTGCTCTGCCCCGACAGGGTGGGGCCCCACGCTCTCCTGGGCTCTGCCGAAGCCCCATTGTTGGACTCCAGAGGGAGCAGAGTCAAGCCCAGCTTTAGGGGCAGGGACCTGGCTGGCTCTGTGGCAAGGCCATTAGGTGGGTGGGCAGAGCGGCCTGGGCCAGGCTAGTGGCCAGGGCTAGCGCTGTGCTCAGAGAGTTTCCTGGTGAGCTCCCTCGGGGGGTGGTGGCAATTCCTGGGCGCGGCAGGGAAGTGGCTGCAGCCTCTCGCCCCTGCATGCCCTGAGATGGGCCATGCACTGGCCTCCTCCCCGTTCATTAGCTCTCCAGCAAGCTGAATCCTGCCTGCAGACTTGTGCATGGGGGGGGGGGAATGGGGGGGCGCGAGGAAGGTGGCAGGGGGAGGGGCAGGAACAGATGGGAAGAGGGGGCTGAGAACATTTTAACTCGCACTGGAGACTGAATTTTGTGGTGTGAAAAGTCGGTTGATAAGGAGAGATTAAAAGAGCGAATGGCACCAAGCAATAAGGGTGTAGGTACAATCAGCAGCGTTCCTGGAGCTCGCCGTGTCACCGAGAGCGGAGAGCGACTGGTGAGAGCGAGTTCTACCTCCCCCAGCCCACACACTCCCACCCCCACACATGCACATGCAGATGCATGCATGCCCACTACTCACACCACACATACCCCCCCATAAACACACATACACGCAAACCCACATCCTCTACATCCACACCCCCACACACATGCACATACACCCCCCCACACATGTACAGGCAGATTCATGCACCTCCACATCCACATCACACATGTACACATACATGCAGATGCACAACCACCCACATACACACACATACATGGAGACACACCCACACCCACATCAACACATCCCCACATCCGCACACATACACATACACACAAACACACTCCACATACCCATACGCACACACCCCACATACACACAGAGAGAGACACACACACAGACACCCAGCCTCCCCCACACACACCTCGCTCTGGGCTGTGCAGTCCTTTGTACTTGTCAGAAAAGTGATGTTTACGGCCCCCACTCCAGCCCCTAAAGGGCACCCGAGACTCCCCTGGAACAGGCGAGTGTCCTACACCCTTCCATAGTGTAGGAGGCATGCAGAGGACATGCTGGGGCAGGAGGCAGCGTGGCCAGAGTGGGCTATGGCTGGCTGGTGATACTGCCTCTAGGGGTTGGTCCCAGGCAGATGAACTCAGAGCAGCCTTGGGGCTGCTTTCAGTTACATGCAGGGTCAGACTGGCCTTCAGCAGCCACCGAGCCTGCCCCCCAGCTGCACTGAATGGAGCGCTAGCACAGCAGAGGGTCTGCGTCTGGAGTAGGAAAAGCAGGGCATGCTGGGATGGGTGCTGTGTCTAGCGCTGGCTGCAGTTGCATTCTGCAAGTGGGGCTGCCCCTCTGACAGCCTGTGTGACCTGCCCTGGTGTACATTGGCCTTTTCTCCAGACAAGTCTTGTGGCAAACACCTGTCTGATGTGCTGCCCTGTACTAACTCTCACCACATGCTCCTGACTGCTCCCAGTGGCAGGAGCTGTAGTCAGCTCCTCATCCCTCAGTCTCAGGTCTGCGGGGGCTAAGATCTGGGCTGGAGTCCTGAGAAGCCGGACACTCTGTGCTGCTAAATCCAGGTGTTCTTCCTTGAGCCTCCCTGAACTTGGCGCCAGCTCCAGTCTGAATTTCTCTGGCTTCATTTCCCAGCTATTTGTTCTTGGTCTGCCTTTCTCCAGAGCTGCAGCGTGTGGGCATCCCCTGGCCTGTGGGAGCCTGGTGGGGAGCTCTGCTGATTGGTGCCCTGGTCTATGACGGCAGGAGCGGGTGAGGGGGGGCCTTGACCAGGGCTGGGAGACTTGCTGCCCCAGGCTGTGTGGACATACTCCCTGACACCCCCCTGGAGATGGCCATTGCTGAGTGCTTGCTAAGGGACTGCCCCTCACTGGGGGGTCAGGGTTAAGAGATGTGGTGGGGCAAGGTAGATGTGGGCTGAGGGGGCAGGGTTAAGAGATGTGGTGGTGGGGGCAGGGTAGATGTGAGGCTGGGGGGGCAGGGTTAAGCGATGTAGTGGTGGGGGCAGGTGGATGTGGGACTGAGGGGGGCAGGGTTAAGAGATGTGGTGGTGGGGGTAGGGTAGATGTGGGGCCAGGGGGGCAGGGTTAAGAGATATGGTGGTGGGGGCAGGGTAGATATGGGGCCAGGGGGTGCAGGGTAGATGTGGGGCCAAGGGGCAGAGTTAAGCAATGTAGTGGTGGGGGCAGGGTGGATGTGGGGCCGGGCGGGGCAGGGTTAAGAGATGTGGTGCTGGGGGCAGGGTAGATGTGGGGCTGGGGGTGCAGGGTTAAGAGATGTGCTGATGGGGGCAGGGTAGATGTGGGCCCAAGGGGGCAGGGTTAAGCGATGTGGTGGTGGGGGCAGGGTGGATGTGGGGCCGGGGAGGGTGCAGGGTTAAGAGATGTGGGGTGGGGGCAGGGTATATATGGCACCGGGGGTGCAGGGTAGATGTGGGGCCAGGTGGTGCAGGGTTAAGAGATGTGGTGGTGGGGGCAGGGTGGATGTGGGGCCAGGGGGGCAGGGTAGATGTGGGGCCAGGGGGGCAGGGTTAAGAGATGTAATGGTGGGGGCAGGGTGGATGTGGGGCCGAGGGGGCAGGGTTAAGAGATGTGGTGGTGGGGGCAGGGTAGATGTGGCGCCGGGGGTGCAGGGTAGATGTAGGGCCGGGGGGGCAGGGTTAAGAGATGTGGGGGGGGGGGGCAGGGTAGATGTGGCGCTGAGCA
Organism: Aldabrachelys gigantea; assembly: GCA_026122505.1. NCBI lineage: Eukaryota > Metazoa > Chordata > Testudines > Testudinidae > Aldabrachelys > Aldabrachelys gigantea. The sequence continues at coordinate 8,687,556 of CM047479.1, forward strand.
GTCACAGTGTTGCTGTGGGGCAGGAGGTCTATGTTGAGGGCTCAGGGGGCTATGGTAATCATACCATAATTGGCAGTAATTAACATCAACTGCTATTTGTGTTCTTGCGCCCTGCGTTATCCGGCAGCATTTTACATGGGTGTTTCCCTGGAGTAGAGGGTGCTGCCTGCAGGGGATGGATAGGGCGGAGGCCCCTGACTTGTAGGCACCCCATGTGGACCCCCAAACTACCCACCATGGCCAAGGCATGGTCATGCAGAGCCCCCGCCCCCCCCGGTTCCCCTCACCCCAGGGCAGGGCGTGGCCATGGGCACAGCCCCCCCGCACCCCTCCCCCAGGGCAGCATGTGGCCCTGGGCAGAGCCCCCAGCTCCCCCCCAGGGCATGGCCATGACCAGAGCCCCTAGCTCCCCTCTCCCCAGGGCAGGGCGTGGCCGTGGGCAGAGCCCTGAGCTTCCCCCTATAAGGGCAGGGTGTGGCTTAGCACAGAGCTGCCTCCACACAGGGGTGTACCATGCCTGCATGCACACAGTGTATCATTCCCACCGCCCACACCCAGGGGTGTACTGTCCCCTCTGCCTGCACCCAGGGGTGCACTGTGTCCAGTGCACACACATAGGGGCTGCACTCAGGGGTGTACCATGCCCACCGCTTGAACTCAAGGGAGCACCATGCCCACTGCCCACACACAGGGGTGTACCGTGCCCACCACTCGCACTCAGGGGTGCACTGTGCTGACATGCACACAGGTATACTGAACTGACCCATGCATAGGGGCTTTGGGGGAAGCAGGGCCTGATGGGAGAGGTTTAGACCCCCCTCTGCCTCTGGGAGGCATCCCAGCTCCATGCAGAACCCCACCTCCCCCCCGGCTCGGGGCCACCCGGCACCGCCTCGGGTCCCTCTCGTGTGCGCAGAGGGTGTGTGCGAACCAGACGGGCAGTGTCCTGGGCTGATGTGCCCCTGCGTGTTCCCAGGGCCCTCCGCAGGAACCCCCAGCTGGCTGCTTTGGCCGAGGGGGCTCAGGCAGTGCTCCTGCTCCTGCTCCTGCTCCTGCACGGTGCCCAGCATTTGTGAGAGGGTGGCGCCCCCCGCAGGGAGTAGGTCCCAGTGGGCCCGGGCTGGGGACAGCCAGGCCTTGCCCTGTGCACCCCTCCCACACCAGGCAAGTGACACCCCCCGGCCAGAGGCAGCTTTCGTCCCGAGGTGTGGGGCTGGGGGGCCGAATGGGGAGCTGCTGGGCCAGGTGGGGCTGGCTCCCAGTGGGGAGGGGGATTCAGAGGGAAGGGCACCTGGCAGCTGGCTGTGCCCAGGATTCCTGTCCCCCCAAAAGGCAGCTAGCTCCGGGGCAGGGGTAGTGTTTCTGAGGGCCGCTGGGGAGGGGGTGGCACCTGCTGAGTACCCCCCAGGAGATCCAGCAATCAGCCCGCCCAGCTGGCTTTGAACTTTCCTTCCTTCTCCCTCTCTCCTCACACATACTCTGGTTGCCATGACAACACCTTAAACTAACACTCGGCTCCCCAGGCTGTGAGGGGGGCTGAGTTCGCAGGAGAAATTTATCTTTCTTGTTCCTCTCCCGAATCCCTTCCGCCCCCACCCCCAGCACTCCTCGCTGGCTGGCTCGCTGGCTGGCTCGCTGGCGGGCTCTCGGCGCTCGCTAGCGCTGCTATGGTTACTTGGGCCCTGCCATCCTATCCCTGTGCCGTGAACAGGCTCTGCTCCAAAGGTAAGAGCTGTGCTGGCCCCGCGGGCACAGCACCGGGATCGGGGGCTCGGGCCGGCTCCCGCTGCCCACCCGGCAAACTAGTCACAAGTAGTGTTTCCTCGGCCAAGGCATGGGAGGAGGGTGGGGAGCCCTTCAGAACTAATTAAACACAGCGGCACAGACAGAGCGGGGAGCACATGTGCTGGTGGGCATGTGTGCCCAGGTGTGTGTGCCAGGGAATAGCCATTGTGTTTGCACATGTGGGAATGTGGGCACAAGCGGCTAGAGGCTGTGCTTTCACAGTGCGCGTGCCAGCGGAGGGGGGGCATGTGGGAGTGCTTATGTTGGTGAATGGGGGACATGTTTGCACAAGATAGATGTGGGAGTACGTATGCTGGGAAATACGAGTTGTGCTTTCACATGGTGGGAGTTGGTGACTAAGGGCTGTACTTTCATGGGGTACACATGGGAGTGCATGCGCTGGTGAGTAGGGGCCACATTTTCATAGCACATACACATACACGCATGTACTGGTACATAGGGCCGGGGAATTAATAGGGTACATGTGGAAATATGTGCATTGGTGAATGGGGCTGTGATTTTATCGGGTACACATGGTAGTGTGCGTGCCAGTGAATAAGGGCTGTGCTTTCACAGCGCACACAGGAGTGTGTGTGCACTAGTGAATAGAGGCAGTTGCTTCACAGCACACACATGAGAGTATGTGCACTGGTGAGGAGGGGCTGTGCTTTCACAGGGCACACATGGGAGTGCTTGTGCTGATGAATTGTGGCCATGCTTTCACAGGGCACCTGTGGTAGTATATATGTTGGTGAACAGCAGTTGTTCTTGCACAGGGCACACATGGGAGTGTGTGCTGGTGAATAGGGCTGTGCACAGGAGAAGCAGCAGAGTCTTTTCTCAGTTGCAGGGTGTCCTTTGGTGGCTGTGTGTTACTGAGTGTTTGCCCTTGTGGGTTGTGGTGCACACATGACCGCCCATGCTCACTGCTGGTACATGTGTCTGTGAGTAGGTGCCTAGGGTGTCATTTTTCCTGTGAGTGTAAAAGACTCCCTGCGTGCCACACCATTGCCTGCCTCAAGTGTTCCAAAATCACAGGCAGGTCCACAAACATGCAAGGTTGTTCCAGTGGAAGTGTTGGGACCCTCCTATTTGCCTGTCTGATTCTGACCCTTCCGACTGCACTCAGGTCTCACTTTGGGCTTCTCTCTGCAAGCGCGTGGGCCATGCTAAAGTCGAGATTCTCCTGTAATTGCCTCCTTGTGGAGCTGGGCCAGGTGCAACACAACGCTCGGCTAAATCAGTGGAGTTGTGTGTGGGCAGATGTTTGTCTGAGCATGCATGCATGCCGTTGTGTGCACATGTGTGAGTATATCTGTAATCAGACAGGAGTGCAACAATGGAGATCCCAGGCTTCCCCTTGGCCATAGACCAACACTATTGCAAATTCACTGTCCCGGTCTCTCTGGGGAAGGGGAGGGGAGAGAGATCCCAGCCAGTCCCCGTATCTGTGGTGGGAGGGGAGTGGGGAGAGGTCCCAGCCAGTCCCTGTCTCTCTGGTGAAAGGGGAGTGGGGAGAGGTCCCAGCCAGTCCCTGTCTCTGTGGTGGGAGGGGACGGGGGAGAGGTCCCAGCTGGTTTCCATCTCTGTGGTGGGAGGGGAGGCGGGAGAGGTCCCAGCCGGTCCGGGTCTCTCTGAGGGGAGGGCAGGCAGGAGAGGTCTCCAGCCAGGCTCCCTGCTTCCCAGAACCCTGGGCTGCCGTCTTCTCACACTAGTTCCTCCACCTCCTGTGCTTCTGGGCCTGCTCCAGAAGGAGAGATGGTGGCTTGGCGAGGACTTGCGTGGCAACGTAAAGGGGGGGAAGGGAACGCCATGTGCATGCGTGTGCCTCCCAGAATGCATTGCATGCACACAGCAGGATTCTGCTGATGAGGATGTTGGGACGTAACACATGCTGTGACCTCTGCTACTGGATAGGTAACCTGGGAACTGCCCCTCGGGCCCTCTCCTGAGGAGAATTCTGGTGGCACCTCTGATTTCAGGGCACTAGCATGGAGGGAGAACAGCCTTGAGGAAGCAGACTGGGCTAAAATAGCAGCCCAGCTTCCTGTCCCTAGCTTTTAAGCCAAGGCAGCAGCTCTTCAAAGCCTTCGGTGATGTACAGATTATGTCAGTCTGTGGCAAGGCATCATGGGAAATGTAGTTGAACATGGAGGTAATTTTTGTGGTCCTGCCTGTGGCTAGGCCTGGTGGGAAAACGGGGTGAGTAGTAGATAACTAGCGCCCTTTGCAGTCCTAGGGGGAGACTGAAGGGAAGACTTTGTGGGCAGAGGGAGGAATTGCTTAGTGGTTTGAGCATTGGCCTATTAAATGCAGGGTTGGGAGCTCAATACTTGAGGGAGCCCTTTAGCAATCTGGGGCAAAAATCTGTCTGGGGAACTGGTCCTCCTTTGAGCAGGGGGTTGGACTAGATGATCTTCTGACCTGGATATTCTTTTCTTGGTGCAGTGAAGGGCTCAAGGTGTGATGTGACCTCTAGGACTGACCTTCCTCCAGGCATCCGCTCTTCTCTGGGTGTGTTCTTCCTTTGTGTATTTCTTTTTCCTTTCAAGTGATCGCACATGTCCATTCCACTTCAGGGGTGTGTGTGTCCAGCACACCAAAGTCAGGTACCCACCAGGGCAGCACATGCATCCTCTGCACACTCATGCCACTAGCTGATTGTAGGAAGATAGGAGCTGCCCTGACCTCCCTCAGTTCCTTCTCACTAGCCGTGATCGGTAATTGAAGCACGTGTGTCACACAAGTTCCCGTTTCTCACAGAGAAAATGTCTTTACGCTGCTGTCAATAGTGAACATAGTGGGTTTAGCATTCGTTTTAGGTAGTGGTGCTTGCTTGGCTTTTTGTTTTATTGTTTTGATATTTCAGCTTTTACTTCATGTCATTGACACTTGGGACCAGGAAATGCCTATGTCCCTGGAATTTAAATGCTGCTCTGTCTGTAATTAATCTCTGCCAGTCAGTGATCCCCACCTCCGCAGTCTAAAGTGTTTGGGAGAGGGGCATGTTTGGGGTAAGCGCCTGATCTGCAGGAGGTTCAAGACTAGGGCCAGGAAATCCAGAGATGTGATGGTTTGGCACCCGGGAATGGAAGTGGCACTACATCAGAACTCAGCTACTCGGTACGCAGAGCCACTGACTCCACTGTGCCTCAGAGTGCCCCTCTGCACAATGCACTTCCGGGGACTTGAGAAGGAAGCTTCATTCTCCTTCTCTGGTGCTGCACAAGAGACAGAAGTGAGACAATCCACATTCTTCAAAGCCTAAGAGACCTTCCTCATCAAGAAGACCCCAGTGCCTGGCAAACTAGGGAAATATAGCTTAGACAAACCTGCTATAAGGTGGGTTATCATAAGCATCTTTCCCAAATCTGGACCTTAGGGTCCAAAATGTGGGTGCCTAGCATGAACCTCCAAGCTTAATTACCAGCTTGGATCTTATCTCGCTGCCACCAGACAGGAATTATAGCGCCTGCCTTGCTCTGGTCCCCCAAACTTTCCCTGGGGGGACCCCAAGACCCAGAGACTCTGAGTCTCACAACAAAGGGAAATAACCCACTTCCCTTCCCCTTCTCTCTCCCACCCAGACTTTCCTCTCTCGGCTAACCTGAGAGTACTGATGCAATCTCTTTACATCACAATACCAAGAAGCATGTCTCCTCTATTCCACAAAGAGACAAACACCAAATACAAGGAAACAGAGATGATTCTATCTCTTCCCCCTCCCACCAATTCCCTGGTGCTGCAGAGTTTCACCCTCCGTAGATCTAACACAAAGGGAATTCCCTCTCCTTCGTTCCTTAGCCTACCCAGAGAGAAAAACTCAAACAAGTCTTAAAAAGAAAACTTTATATAAAAAGAAAGAAAAAGACATAAGAATATAAACTCTGCATCAAGTGACAATACAGGGCTATTGCTTATAAGAAAATATGAATAAACAGTCTGATTCAAAAAGATATCCAATTTGAAACATTCCAGCAAGCTACACACATGTAAATACACCCAAAACAACATAAAAGCCTATATTGTTTTTCTACCTGTACTTACAATTTGGAAAACAGAAGATTAGAAGATAGAAAGAAACTTCTCATAGCTGAGAGAAAAACAAAAAGACTCAGAGTCCAGAAATTCCCTCCCTGACTTTGAAAAATCCAGTTTCCTGATTGGTCCTCTGGTCAGGTGTTTGGTTCCCTTTGTTAATCCTTTACAGGTAAAAGAAACATTAACCCTTAGCTATCTATTTATGACATGGGTGTATAACTGGATGGGAAACCATGCTCAGAGAATAGTTATCAATGATTGACAGTCTGGCTGGAAGGGTATATTGAGTGGGGTCCTGAGGGGTCTGTCTTGGATAATGGCATAGACAGTACACTTACAACAAGCTGGGAGGGGTTGCAAGTGCTTTGGAGGATAGGGGATTAGAATTCAAAATGGTCCTGACAAACTGGAGAAATGGTCTGAAGTAAATAGGATGAAATTCAATAAGGACAAATGCAAAGTACTCCACTTAGGAAGGAATAATTAATGGCACAAATACAAAATGGCAAATGACTGCCTAGGAAGGAGTTCTGCAGAAAAGGATCTGGGTATTATAGCAGATCACAAACTAAATCTTAGTCAACAGTGTAACACTATTGCAAAAAGAGCAAATGTCGTTCTGAGCTGTATTAGCAGGAGTGTTGTAAGCAAGACACAAGAAGTAATTCTTCCGCTCTACTCCATGCTGATTAGGCCTCAACTGAAGTATTGTGTTCAGTTCTGGGTGCCATACTTTGGGAAAGATGTGAACAAACTGGAGGAAGTCCAGAGGAGAGCAAGAAAAATGATTAAAGGTCTAGAAAACATGACCTACAAGGACAGAGTGAAAAGATTGGGTTTGTTTAGTTTGTAGAAGAGAAGATTGAGAGGGGACATGATAACAGTCTTCAAGTACGTAAAAGCTTGTTATAAAGACGGTGATAAATTGTTCTCCTTAGCCTCTGAAGGAAGCACAAGAAGCAATGGGCTTAAATTGCAGCAAGGGAGATTTAGGTTAGATAACAGGAAAAACTTCCTAACTATCAGGGCAGTTAAGCACTGGAACAAATTACCTAGAGCAGTAGCTTTCAACTTTTTTTCATTTTTGGACCCTTAAAAGATTTCAAATGGAGGTGCGGACCTCACTGTTCTAAGGAAATGACAAACCTACCAAGAATTATGAAAAAGAGAGGGTAGCTGCGTGGGTGTGCAGGTAGAAATGGTGCAGAGGAATTAATGTAAATTGCTGGATATCTTGCATGCTTCAGGGCCTGGTGGAGTAACTCTATCATCTAGTGAAGCCATCTTGGAGCCCACAAAAAAATGTGACAAACCCTGGCATCTCTTCCACCCATGCTGAGAGAACAGAGGGGAGAGATCAAGCACCATCCCACGGTCCCAAGTACTTCTACATGCAGCCCACCCTTCTTCTTTGGTGGTGACTGCACTCAACGAGAAATCACATCACGGATGTTCCAAATCTACCCCTAAGGATAAAGAGTCAAAAAAGCTTGATTTTTTTGGTAGAAAAATTTATTCATGCTCAGGGTTATAATTTAGAATTGCAAACTACCCAGCTGTCTTAACCAGGGCCGGCTCCAGGCACCATCCAAGCAAGCTCGTATTTGGGGCAGCAGATTCTCCGGGGTGGCTTCTGCCCAATCCTAGGGCAGCATGGCTGCTTTTTTTTTGTTGTTGTTCGCTGCTCTGGCCACCCTGTAGGGTGCAGTGGTGCAGAGGAGGGGAGCGCCCTGCAGCAAACTCGGCAGGACAGCCCGGGTCCTTCCCTCTCTGCCGACTGGAGCAGCGTGGAGCCCTCCTGGCAGGTGGCGCGGCAGTCAGGGCCGCGGGATGAGCACCCCGCTGAAGCGTTGGCTGCCCCCCTTCTCTCTCTCTCCCCCCGCTCCCTTCCCCTCCCCCCCATTAGACCAGGTGCACACTCTGCAGCACAGGGAGTCCCCCTGCATCCTGGCTCCGGTCGCCCTGTAGGGTTTTTTGTTTTGTTTTTTTCCCCTGCTTTGCCGGCCACGCCGTTTCCCCCTCCTCCTCTGCTTTGCCGCTCCAGCTGCAGCACATTTTTTTTTTCCTCCTGCTTTGCCGCTCCAGCAGCACCGGTTTTTTGTTGAGTTTTTTTGGCTTGGGGTGGCAAAAAAGCCAGAGCCGGCCCTGGTCTCAGCCAGATATGATTTCTCCATGTGGGACAATATGGCTAAATTCATCGACAACTGCTAGACAAGGCTAAGCAAGAATATCAGGCCATGCTGAAGGAAGGTTGTCTGGTAGCCAGAGCCTTGCCTCAGTCAGCTGTGGATGGTGCAGACTCTGTGCCAGGTGTGACCACACTGGTGGTCATGATGCGACACTCCTCTGGGCTGCAGCCTGGAACACCAGCTAAGGACCAGCGGATGAGTGAGGATTTCCCAGTGGAGGGTGCTAGTTTGTTTTGGGGAAATGGACAAAGCGCTGCATTCCCTAGAAGGCTCTAGGGCAGCTCTGAAGTCTCTGGGTGTTTACACCGGGGTCCTAAGAGGAAGCAGTTTCATCCTCAGACTCAGCAGAGGTACCAGGGCAGCCTGAGCATATGAAGAGGTGCCATAAATCCCAAAGAGCGAGACCTTGCCAACTCCTCCTCTTGCAGTAGCTCCATGGAGATAACCCACAGCAGCTATACAGTCTGTCTGCCTCCTTAGTCAAGGCCAGCGTACCACCTTGTTGGGATCCGATCTCTCTCTCTCCCTCCCTCTGGCAGCAGGTTGTCCTGCTTGCTAGGTACTTGGAGCCATATTACCACTGATTATTGGGTTCGGGGTTCTATCCTGCAGCTTGTCACTGTTCCCCACACCTCCCAGTTCCCTGTCCCTCTTCAGGGACTGATCTCCCAGGCCCACTCTCATTCCAGAAATGCAGTCTCTTTGCAATCAGAGGCTATAGAACCGGTACCTCCTCAGCACAGGGGGAGGGATTTTCCCATGTCAAAGTCCAAGGGAGGCCTCAGACCTATTCTCGATTTGCGAAACCTGAACAAATACATAACAAAGAGAAAGTTTTGCATGATTACCCAGCCTGTGTTATCCTGTCCCTAGATCCCGATGATTGGTATGCTGCCCTCAATTTAAAGGATGCTTACATACAGCTGGCCATCCTCCAGAGTCACAGGATCATTGAGGCAAGGGCTCCTTGTGGCAAGGGTCTATTATCAATTCACAGCCCCCCTGTTTAGTCTGCCCTCAGTCCCTCGAGCCCTCACAAAGTGCATGGCAATGGTGGTGCTACCTCTCAGGAGAGCAGACAGGCAGGTGTTCCTGTCCTGGATGACTGGCTGGTATGAGGATGATCCAGGTATCAGGTGGAGATCAGTATCGAGCAGATCCAGCCCCTCTTTCGTTCCTTGGGCCTGTCGATCACTAAGGACAAGCTTCCTGTGCAAACAAGCTTCTCTTCAACCAAGAGAAGCAGAGCTCTGTCCTCGTTCCTGGACAGCATTGGTTCTCTGACCTCTTGAATCTTTCCATCCAGGAGCCCATGACTCTTCCTCAAGTCACAGACATAATTTCACAGAACCACAGCCAGCTACTGCATCCCAACCCTTCCAGTCTTCATCTGACAGCTGGGATGTTCAGTGGTTACCAGGTCAGAGTTCCCGAGAGGTTCAGAACATTCTCCTAACCCACAGAAAGCCATCCCCCAGGTCCTACCTTTCTTGGTGTGGCCCAGCAGCGGGGTCCACCTCCTGTGCACTGTTCTCCTTGCTTATTGGAGCGTTTACACTACGTTAAAGTAATGGAGCTCTCTGAGGGTGCAGCTGGTGGCAATTGCTGCATTCCATCCACTACAGAGGGTAGGTCTGTATTTTGCAACCCTATCACTATATGATTCTCAAAAGGATTGGACAGGCACTTTCCACTGGTAGAGACCTCACACCTCCATGGGGTCTGCATTTGGTTTTGTTGGCATTAATATGTCGAGCTCTTGAACCTATGGCTCTGGATTCATTTCTGCCTTTCTCCACGAAAGTAGCGATTACTTCCACCAGGAGGAGTAGCTGGTGTCACAGACTCACAGCTCGTCCCCACTCTTGGCCCTGTGTGGTCCCTGGGGGACCCCCTTCAGTGAGACAGCCCTTCTCTGGGGTCCACTCTCTCTCTCAGGGTTAGGCCCCTCCACCTCGTGGAGCCTCACCTCTCTGAGCCTTGACACACCTGTTTCTTGCCGTGGGCCACCTCAAGGAGTCCACTTGCTCTGGACCCCCGGGGCCTCCATCCCCAGGGGGAATAATGCCCCCCTGTTCCCTAGACCAGAGTGACCCTCAGCCAGCGTAAAACAGGAGGGTTTATAGAGCATCAGAACAAAGCATAGGAAACTCTCAGGGCGCTCAGGGCTGGCCTCCCTCAGCACAGTACATCCAAGTCCCCCCTGAATTCAGGTGGGCTCTGCCTGCTCCCCCTCTCCAGCCCAGAGTCCCCCTGCTTCCCAGCTGGGCATCTGATATCCTCGGCCCCAAACCCCCTCTGTCCATTGTCTTCTGTCCAGGTAAACAAGGTCGCCTGGGCCTCCTCTCCCCTCTTCTGTCCTCTGGCCCCTCTGGCTGGAACCGGCTAGTCAGGTCACTGGGGTCCTCTCTTCGCAGCCCATTGTCCTCCCCTGGGCCGGACCTGGGTGTGACTCCTGAGCTGGGCCTCTGGGTCACCAGGTCACCAGTCACTGGGGTCTCCATTCTCCAGGCCACTGGCCGGGGTCCCAAGTTCCATCGCCAGTCCTCTGCAACAACAAACTCCCTCTCCCCTCACCTGGTTAAACCAGTAACACCCAGGGAAACTCAGTCCCACCACCTCTGCATGAAAACCATTAGAAAAACAAGGGAAAAACAAGAAAATCCCCCACTTCGTCACAGCTGGGCTTTGGGCAGACCCCCATATACAACTTATTATAACGACAAGTTATATTTATGTCCACATCCTAAATTTCTGACTACAGTAGGCCAGGATTTCCACCTTCATCCATCTATCTATCTATTTACCAACCTTTTTCCCCAAAACCTCCTTCATCTAAGGAGAAAGTGAAGCTTCACAGTCTGGACGTCCACAGGACTTTAGTGTTGTACCTGGACAGGACTAAGCAGTTTACAGGGACCCCTCAGCTCTTTGTTTCCTTCGCTGATCAAATGAAGGTGGTGCCTGTCCTGTCGCAGAGAATACCTTCCTGGATTGCATCCTGGCTTCTGTTGTGCTGTGGTCCTGCTAACAAACCTCCACTGGGAGAGTTTCAGCGCACTCTACCAGGGCTCAGCAGTGCCAGCAGTATTGGACAAGTGCCCATCAGTAGCATATGCAGAGCTGCAACCTGGCCACTGGGGCATATGTTCACTAGCCACTGTGCTCTCTCCCAAGCCTCGAGAGCTGAGGCTAGATTTGGGAGAGTTGAGCTGCAATCGTGGCTCTGAAATCCTCCTCTTCCTGAACTGGTTGTGAGTCATCTAATGTGGAATGGACAAGTGCAGTCCCTTGAAGAATTAAAATTAAAATGGGGAACCCATCTCAAAGAACAACAGTTACAGGGCAGGGAAGTAACCACTTTTCTTTGGCTCTGCCTGTCCTGCTGCTGTGAAGCTGGGTAATGGCAGGCCTTGGGGAGCCTTTGGCCAAGGTGATGGAGTGCACTTGTGTGCACATTTCACATGGCTAATTATGCCCTGGTGTGCAGCAGCATGTGACTGTCAGGGACCCGACAGGTTGGGTGTGAATATGGGCTGTGAATGTATGTGTGTGCGCTGTTGGGAGTGAGCTGGTGAGGTATGTGTGTGTGTGCCGGCCTGCCTATGTGTGCGCCCTTGTGCCTGTATGCCCGTATGTGTGTGTGTGGCTGCATGCTGGTATGTGCATGTGCTGCAGGGTGTGTGCATGAGTGCCTGTGTGCTGAGTTGTGCTTGTGCATGTGTGTGTGACTTTGTGCTGGGTTGTGCTTGTGCATGTATGCCTGCATGCTGGGTTGTGCATGTGCTGCATATGTGTGCGTGTTGGGTCGTACGTGTGTGTGCATGTGTGCTTGCATGCTGGGTTATGTGTGTGGTGCGTGTGTGTGCCTGCGGGCTGGGTTGTGCACGTGCATGTACGTGTGTGTGTTCATGTGTGCCTGCATGTGGGTTGTATGTGTGTGTATGTGCCTGCAGGCTGAGTTGTGCATGTGACTGTGTGCCTGCCTGTTGGGTTGTACGTGTGTGTGTGCGTGTGTGTGCCTCTGTGCTGGGTTATGCGCGTGCTGTGTGTATGTGCATGTGTGCCTGCATGTTGGGTTATATGTGTGTGCGCGTGCGTGCCTCCGTGCTGGGTTATGTGTGTGCTGCATGTGTGTCCATGTGTGCCTGTGTGTTGGTTGTATGTGTGTGTGCCTGTGTGCTGGGTTATGCGTGTGCTGTGTGTGTGTGCGTGTGTGCCTGCGGCCTGGGTTGTGCATGTGCGTGTGTGTGTGTGTGTGTGCCTATGTGTTGGGTTGTAAGTGTGTGTGTGCCTGTGTGATGGAGTAGGGGCTGTCTGTGTGGGGGATGGGAGAGCAGGGGATGTCTTTAGGTGAGGGACAGGATCGTTAAGCCTGTAACCTGAGCCAGGCAGAGGGGAGGGGGGTCAGCACCTGTGCCCAGGAAGCGGGGAAAAGGGATGGGCTGGCGGGAGGAGGGGCAGGTCAGTTTGGGTTTGGAGCTGTAGGGCGGAATTCAGGGTATCCTAGCTGGGATCCAAGCACCCTGAACCCCCAGAAGGACTCAATGGAGGGGTCCTGACTGTGCCTGCAAGCTCTGCTGTAACCTGCCTTCCTGTTGTCCAATAAACCTTCTGTTTTACTGGCTGGCTAAAAGTCACTGTGGGGTCCAGGAAGAGGGGTGCAGGGCCGGACTCCCCCACACTCCGTGACAGCCTGTATGCTGGGTTGTACGTGTGCGTGTGTGTGCCTATGTGTTGGGTTGTAAGTGTGTGTGTGCCTGTATGCTGGGTTGTACGTGTGGGTGTGTGCCTGCGGGCTGGGTTGTGCATGTGCATGTGTGTGTGTGTGTGCCTATGTGTTGGGTTGTAAGTGTGTGTGTGCCTGTATGCTGGGTTGTACGTGTGGGTGTGTGCCTGTGGGCTGGGTTGTGCATGTGCTGCGCATGTGTGTGTGTGACAGGCAGGACTTTGTTAGCTGAGCTGAGTGAAGGGTTCTCATGGCAGCTGTGTCAGGTGCATGTGGGGCTGTCAGTCCTAGTAAGAGCTGGAGACTGGAGCAGGAGGCACTGGGCAGGCTCTCTGGGTTGTGCATTGCAGAGTGGACCTTCCTAGTCTTGCAGTCAGTGAATCTCTTCTGAGCTGCTGTGGATTAGAAGGGACCCAGGGCCGTTAGCTGTGCAGCTGCACTGGGCTTGCCACCCTGACTGATAGCAGGGCCTTGAAGAGCTCTGACAGAGACCAAGGATGGAGCCATGGAGAGGAGAGCTCATGCAGGCCTGGAGCCTGGGTTTCCTGCTCTCCTTGGGGCGGCGTTAATGGGAGAGGGGGCGTTGGCAAAGGAGGTGGCTCTTCTCGCTGAGCTCAGCACGTCTGTGCAGTACCAGGGTGTGGGAACCCCTCTGATCTCTGGGATGGGGAGCCAGCCTGGTCACTCTGACGCCTCTCTAGGTGTGGTGCTCCAGTCCCTGCCCTGATGTGTGTGGAGTGGAAGATGCTGGTGGACTGACTTCTCTGGGCATTATGGTACTGTGCCTCCGGAGACGTCAGGGCCCCACTCTGCAGTGGCGTGGGATTGGAGCTGCCACCAGCACATGCGTCCACTCTGAGAAGGGGCAGGGCAGAGGTGGGGCCTCAGAGAAGTGGGTGGGGCAAGGGTGTTCGTTTTTCTGCAAATAGAAAGTTGGCAACCCTAGGGCTGCTGCAATGCATTCTAGGCATGTGGGGCTGCCATGGGGCGAGGGCTGCCACAGTGCATTCTGGGCAGGGGGGTTGCCATGGTGTGGGGGCTGCCGCAGTGCATTCTGGGTCTGTGCATTCACAGTGCACCCCCTACTGTGGGTTGAGGGCTGCCCTAGTGCATTCTGGGCTTGGGACAGAGCTGCCGTGGGGTGAGGGCTGCCGCAGTGCATTCTGGGCCTGGGACAGGGCTGCTGTGGGGTGAGGGCTGCCGCAGTCCATTCTGGGCATGTGGGGCTGCCATGGGGCGAGGGCTGCCACAGTGCATTCTGGGCAGGGGGGCTGCTATGGGGCTGAGGCTACTGCAGTGCCTTCTGGGCCTGTGCATTGACAGTGCACCCCCTGCTGTGGGGTGAGGGCTGCCACAGTGCATTCTGAGCCTGGGACAGGGCTGCTGTGGGGTGGGGGCTGCCGCAGTGCATTCTGAGCCTGGGACAGAGCTGCTGTGGGATGGGGGCTGCTGCAGTGCATTCTGGGCCTGGGACAGGGCTGCTGTGGGGTGGGGGCTGCTGCAGTGCATTCTGAGCCTGGGACAGGGCTGCTGTGGGGTGGGGGCTGCCGCAGTGCATTCTGAGCCTGGGACAGGGCTGCTGTTGGGTGGGGACTGCCGCAGTGCATTCTGAGCCTGGGACAGGGCTGCTGTGGGGTGGGGGCTGCCGCAGTGCATTCTGAGCCTGGGACAGGGCTGCTGTTGGGTGGGGACTGCCGCAGTGCATTCTGAGCCTGGGACAGGGCTGCTGTGGGGTGGGGGCTGCCGCAGTGCATTCTGAGCCTGGGACAGGGCTGCTGTGGGGTGGGGGCTGCCGCAGTGCATTCTGAGCCTGGGACAGGGCTGCTGTGGGGTGGGGGCTGCCGCAGTGCATTCTGAGCCTGGGACAGAGCTGCTGTGGGATGGGGGCTGCTGCAGTGCATTCTGGGCCTGGGACAGGGCTGCTGTGGGGTGGGGGCTGCCGCAGTGCGTTCTGGGCCTGGGACAGGGCTGCTGTGGGGTGGGGGCTGCCGCAGTGCATTCTGGGCCTGGGACAGGGCTGCTGTGGGGTGGGGGCTGCCGCAGTGCATTCTGAGCCTGGGACAGGGCTGCTGTTGGGTGGGGGCTGCCGCAGTGCGTTCTGAGCCTGGGACAGGGCTGCTGTGGGATGGGGGCTGCCGCAGTGCATTCTGGGCCTGGGACAGGGCTGCTGTAGGGTGGGGGCTGCCGCAGTGCATTCTGGGCCTGGGACAGGGCTGCTGTGGGATGGGGGCTGCCGCAGTGCATTCTGGGCCTGGGACAGGGCTGCTGTGGGATGGGGGCTGCCGCAGTGCATTCTGGGCCTGGGACAGGGCTGCTGTGGGGTGGGGGCTGCGGCAGTGCGTTCTGAGCCTGGGACAGGGCTGCTATGGGGTGGGGGCTGCCGCAGTGCATTCTGGGCCTGGGACAGGGCTGCTATGGGGTGGGGGCTGCCGCAGTGCATTCTGGGCCTGGGACAGGGCTGCTGTGGGGTGGGGGCTGCCGCAGTGCATTCTGGGCCTGGGACAGGGCTGCTGTGGGGTGGGGGCTGCCGCAGTGCATTCTGGGCCTGGGACAGGGCTGCTATGGGGTGGGGGCTGCCGCAGTGCATTCTGAGCCTGGGACAGGGCTGCTGTGGGGTGGGGGCTGCCGCAGTGTATTCTGAGCCTGGGACAGGGCTGCTGTGGGGTGGGGGCTGCCGCAGTGCATTCTGAGCCTGGGACAGGGCTGCTGTTGGGTGGGGGCTGCCGCAGTGCGTTCTGAGCCTGGGACAGGGCTGCTGTGGGATGGGGGCTGCCGCAGTGCATTCTGGGCCTGGGACAGGGCTGCTGTGGGGTGGGGGCTGCCGCAGTGCATTCTGGGCCTGGGACAGGGCTGCTGTGGGGTGGGGGCTGCGGCAGTGCGTTCTGAGCCTGGGACAGGGCTGCTATGGGGTGGGGGCTGCCGCAGTGCATTCTGGGCCTGGGACAGGGCTGCTGTGGGGTGGGGGCTGCTGCAGTGCGTTCTGGGCCTGGGACAGGGCTGCTGTGGGGTGGGGGCTGCTGCAGTGCATTCTGAGCCTGGTACAGGCCTGCTGTGGGGAGGGGGCTGCCGCAGTGCATTCTGAGCCTGGGACAGGGCTGCTGTGGGATGGGGGCTGCCGCAGTGCATTCTGAGCCTGGGACAGGGCTGCTGTGGGGTGGGGGCTGCCGCAGTGTATTCTGAGCCTGGGACAGGGCTGCTGTGGGGTGGGGGCTGCCGCAGTGCATTCTGAGCCTGGGACAGGGCTGCTGTGGGGTGGGGGCTGCCGCAGTGCATTCTGAGCCTGGGACAGGGCTGCTGTGGGGTGGGGGCTGCCGCAGTGCGTTCTGAGCCTGGGACAGGGCTGCTATGGGGTGGGGGCTGCCGCAGTGCATTCTGGGCCTGGGACAGGGCTGCTGTGGGGTGGGGGCTGCTGCAGTGCGTTCTGGGCCTGGGACAGGGCTGCTGTGGGGTGGGGGCTGCTGCAGTGCATTCTGAGCCTGGGACAGGCCTGCTGTGGGGAGGGGGCTGCTGCAGTGCATTCTGGATGGCGGTACTGCTACAGGACAGAGGCTGCTGCAGTTAGGGTTGCCAACCTGGTAATATTTAAAAACCAAACACTTCCCCTAAAGCCCCACCCCTGCCCCACTTCTTCCCTCCAAAGCCCTGCCCCATCCCATCTCTTCCCTGAGGCCCCACCCGCCTGTGGCTTGCTGCTTTTCCCCTCTCATTCCTCTTGCCCTGGTCAGGAGGGACTTCCCTGTGGAAGCATTGTTGGGAGCTGCAGCCACCGGATGCAGGAAGGAAGCAGCCCTGGCTGAGTAGGGGTTGGAGCAGGTGATGACCCAGCCGCCCCCCACAGTAACTGGTCGTTGGGTGTCATGTCAGTAGACCTGACCGGACACTTGTAGGTCTCTTTTTCGACCAGACTTCCTGGTCGAACGCTGGGCACCTGGCCATCCTATCTGCAGTGCATTCTGGGCCTGGGACAGGGCTGCCGTGGGGTCAGGGCTGCCGCAGTGCATTCTGGATGGGGGTAGGCTGCTATGGGGCTGAGGTTACCGCAGTGCATTCTGGATGGGGGTGGGCTGCTATGGGGCTGAGGTTGCCGCAGTGCATTCTGGGCTGGGACAGGGCTGCCATGTCGTGGGGGCTGCCGCAGTCCATTCTGGATGGGAGTGGGCTGCTATGGGGCTGAGGCTGCTGCAGTGCATTCTCGGCTGCGGGGTGCTCACCATGGGACAGGAAGCTTGTTTGAGCTCCTGCTGCAGTGTGTCCGGGGACACTGAGCCGTAGTGTGGGGCCAGCACAAGCAGGAGGTTAGGCAGCCTCCAGTACAGCCAATGTTTATCTCAGGACTGGGTGTTTTTGTAAGAGATCTGGTTCAAAGAGGTATTATTTGGAGCAATCTCTGGCCTGTGTCACACAGGAGGTCAGACTAGATGATCACAGTGGTTTCTTTGGGCCTTGGAATGCATTAATAATCTATGACAGAGCTGGAGCGAAGTTGCTGTCCTGGCCAAAGATACAGCTGAGTCTGCGTAACTCTGGCAACAGGCAAAGACTCTGGTTCAATGGCGGCTTGGCTCCCGTCAGCAGTGTGGCACCGGAGATCCAGCTCCACAGGGTTGATTTAAACCCTTCCTGAGAGTCAAATGTTTGTGCAAACCCTTACAAATAATCTGCCCCAGCTCCCTGTCACAGGTGGCTAGGGGGACGGGCCCCACGTAATGTGAGAAGCAGGTTAATCAGGAGACTCTATTGTATCATTAAATATTGAAATAGCCTTCCCAGCTTCAGTGAACTCTCCTCTCAGCAACAGTGTCACTCTGTGTTCGTGACTTGGGGGAGTTTGGTACCGCCCAAGCTGCTGGCTGGGAATGGGGATTGTGCTGAGCCTGTGACTGTATGGTAAGGAGGGTCCTGTTGCAGGGAGTCCTCTCCTTATGCCATGCGGCGTCCTCCAGTCCAATGGGCTAGATGGTTCCCCCCCAGCAGCGACTCGTCATCACAGCTTTCCCTGGGTGGGAGGAGCATTCCTCTTTCAGCCCCCCATTTTCAGGGGGAGCTTGTTCTTGGGCTGCTCTTTCTCCACTTGTTCCCAGTCCAGGGCAGGGCAGTGGAAAATGGCTGTGAGGAGCAAGGGGTGTTTCCCCAGTGGACTGACCCGACCCCTTGGGTTCTGGGCTGTGCTGCGCCTTCCCGAAGCTCACTCCCAGCCCTGGAGCCTGCAGGTCTCTCGCTCGGGAAGAGGCTGATATTCTTAGCTCATTTAAGGAGTGGTTTGAATTTCCGACTGGATCCATCTGCTTTGTATAGACCCCCTCGGGGAGTGCAAAGAATGGCAGGAAAAGCTGCAGATCGGTAAGCGCGTCGCCCAGAAAGCTATTGTTCAGGTTGTGACGGAAGCCAGCTCCAGCCAGACAAGGCTGGGGCAACTCTTCTGGTTTGGGGGAGGGTAGTGTCGGGTGCTTGTAGCACAGATTTCTGCAGCCTACAGCATGCCTTGCCTTGGATACAGATGTGCGGTCTACCAAGACTTCAGTTCCCAGCCTGCAATGCAAAGGCAGGACAAGGTGGTGCACTGCATGCTGGGACTGTGGGCCCAACCTCTGGAATGTGAGGGCAGCTGGAGTGCTCCTGGTTTGACACGTCATGGGTGCACTTCAGAGGCTGCCCATAGGTTGCCAATGAGGCCCCTGGGGCTGTGGCAGTCACTGCCTGATGGCACATATTAGTACCGTTATACAAGGCACTGGTGAGACCTCATCTGGAATACTGTATGCAGTTCTGGTCTCCCATGTTTAAGAAGGATGAATTCAAACTGGAACAGGTTCAGAGAAGGGCTACTGGGATGATCCGAGGAATGGAAAACCTGTCTTATGAAAGGAGGCTTGAAGAGCTTGGCTTGTTTAGCCTAACCAAAAGAAGGCTGAGGGGAGATATGACTGCTCTTTATAAATATATCAGAGGGATTAATATTAGGGCGGGAGAGGAATTATTTAAGCTTAGTACCAATGTAGACACAAGAACAAATGGATATAAACTGGACACTAGGAAGTTTAGACTTGAAATTAGACGAAGGTTTCTAACCATTAGAGGAGTGAAGTTCTGGAATAGCCTTCCAAAGGGAGCAGTGGGGGCAAAAGACATATCTGGTTTCAAGACTAAGCTTGATAAATTTATGGAGGGGATGGTATGATGGGATAGCCTAATTCTGGCAATTAATTGATCTTTGATTATTAGCAGGTAAATATGCCCAATGGTCTGTGATGGGGTGTTAGATGGGGTGGGATCTGAGTTACTACAGAGACTTCTTTCCCGGGTGCTGGCTGGTGAGTCTTGCCCACATGCTCAGGAATTAACTCAGGAGTCGGCAACCTTTCAAAGAAGTGGTGTGTCAAGTCTTCATTTATTCACTCTAATTTAAGGTTTCGCGTGCCAGTAATACATTTTAATATTTTTAGAAGGTCTCTTTCTATAAGTCTATAATATATAACTAAACTATTGTTGTATGTAAAGTAAATAAGGTTTTTTAAATGTTTAAGAAGCTTCATTTAAAATTAAATTAAAATGCAGAGCCCCCCGGACCGGTGGCCAGGACTCGGGCAGTGTCAGTGCCACTGAAAATCAGCTCGCGTGCTGCCTTTGGCACGCATGCCATAGGTTGCCTACCACTGGTTTAACTGATTGCCATATTTGGGGCCTGGAAGGAATTTTCCTCCAGGGCAAATTGGCAGAGGCCCTGGAGGTTTTTCACCTTCCTCTGCAGTGTGGGGCACGGGTCACTTGCTGGAGGATTCTCTGCACCTTGAGGTCTTTAAATCATGATATGAGGACTTCAATAATTCAGACATAGGTTAGGAGCTTGTCAAAAGAGTGGGTGGGTGAGATTCTGTGGCCTGCACTAAGCAGGGGGTCAGACTAGATGATCATAATGGTCCCTTCTGACCTTAAAGTCTATGAGTCTATGTCATAGGACTTGCTGGTGCAGGTCAGTCATTTGCTCCTCACCCGTCTCTGGGGAGCAGCAAATCTGGGAACTGAAGCAGAGAGGCTCAAGGGTGTGGGCTGAGCAGTCTGGGAGGAGGAGCTCTAGGGGACGCCAAACCTGGGGAGAAGATCTGAGCTGGATGCTCCATGGTAGTGGTAAGGTTTGTGCTCATAAGGCCAGGCCCCGGGCCTGGGGAGTCTGCCCCCTGCCTGGAGGTGGGGAGTAGCTCCTGCTCCTGGGGCTTGGCTTATGGCATCAGCTTTTAGTTTTTTCCTGGAGTGTCACCGAAAGTGTCCACTTTCTCTCTATTTCTAGTGTCCTGGGCCTGTGGGGACAAATGGGCGGCATGGAGGCCCAGTCTTCATTGGCCTGCCTTGCTCTAGGGGGTAGCTGGAATAGGGGCTGGGGGAGAGGCTAGTAGCTGGCCAAGATGTTTCCTCTGATGTTCTGAGTGCTGGGAAGGCTGCTGCATGTCTCAAGGAGCGCGGGGGGGTTCCTGGGTCTCATGGGGCCACAGGCGGCCCCACTGGCCGCACCAGTCACAGGCGGCCCAGCTGTTCCCCACTGGCCGCACCAGCCACAGGCGGCCCAGCTGTTCCCCCCGGCCGCACCAGCCACAGGAGGCCCAGCTGTTCCCCACTGGCCGCACCAGCCACAGGCAGCCCAGCTGTTTCCCCCCGGCCACACCAGCCACAGGCGGCCCAGCTGTTCCCCCCGGCCACACCAGCCACAGGCGACCCAGCTGTTCTCCACTGACCTCACTAGCCACAGGCGACCTGTGACGGTGCTGCCGGTGGGAGCCAGCTGAGGTCACTCAGTCATGGTGAACTGCAAACAAAACAGGGCAGACAAACCCCAAATGCTGGTGGATATTCCAGTACTTAAATTTACCAAGCCAGGACGAAACAGCTTCTATAGTACCTCACTGGTTAGTGAGAAGTCCAAACAACGCAGTTCCCTTAAAGTGCCCAGCCTCAGGCCTCCATCCAGACACACCTATCAGATATGATGATGATTCCTGAAAATCTTACTTCATCATATAAAAGAAAAGGTTCTTCCAATCCCAAAGGATCAGCCACATACCCAGGTACAATTATAAATTAGATCTTACCCAAAGTACACGCTGTAGTCAATTCTTGTTAACGAAAATAAAACTTATTAAAAAAGAAAAGAGAGAGAGCTGGTTCAAAGATCAATATACAGACAGACTTGAATTCAATTCCTGAGGTTCAGATACACAGCAGAGATGAGTTTGTAGTTGCCAAAAGACCTTTTAGAAATAGTCCATAGGTTATAGTCGAATTTCCAGATTCAGGGTGACTCCAGTCAATGACTGGGGATCTCAATCCTTGTGGCTTAAGGTTTCCCCCTCTTGAAACCCAAAGCAGATCTGAGATGAAGCAGGATCGTGTCCCAGGGTTCTTATACATTTCCAGCAGCCTTTCGGCCTGAGAAAACAATAGGCTTAACTCTCATTCCAAACATCCTGGCAATTAGCACAGGGTAATTTATCCATTAAACAGTTCAGACACAGGTGACCACATCCTTCAAAGAGACACATAGACAATAATACTATTTTACTCAAGTATCATCACAAATGTTAATATTCCTTTTTTGATCTTCCAATCAAAGCTATAGCGATAGACAAGATTTGTTGGATTATGTCACAAGACCTGAGCAAACACCTCCCATTCTACCTCTAACAATGCAGACTTGCATTTCAAAGCTCTATTCATTTACAGATCTTCCTAACCAGTCCTTAAGGTTCACCCATGGGTCAGGTCAGTCTATGAGTTAATTAACTCTTTCTGGCCCTGTTACCTTCCAATGAAATATTACATTACACTCATAACATCACATGGCCCAGCTGTTCTCCACTGGCCTCACTAGTCACAGGCGGCCCAGCTGTTCCCCACTGGCCTCATTAGCCACAAGTGGCCCAGCTGTTCCCCACTGGCCGCACCAGCAACAAGCATCCTACCTGTTTTCCACTGGCCTCACTAGGCTACAGGTAGCCCAGCTGTTCTCCACTGGCCTCACCAGCCACAGACGGCCCAGCTGCTCCCCACTGGCCGCACCAGCCACAGGCAGCCCAGCTGTTCTCCACTGGCTGCACCAGCCACAGACGGCCCAGCTGTTCTCCACTGGCTTCACCAGGCACAAGCGGCCCAGCTGTTCTCCACTGGCCGCACCAGCCACAGGCAGCCCAGCTGTTCTCCACTGGCCTCACCAGCCACAGACAGCCCAGCTGTTCTCCACTGGCCTCACTAGCTACAGGCGGCCCAGCTGTTCTCCACTGGCCTCACTAGCTACAGGCGGTCCAGCTGTTCTCCGTTGGCCTCACCAGCCACACGTGGCCCAGCTGTTCTCCACTGGGCTGATGAGCCACATGCGGCCCAGCTGCTCCCCACTGGCCTCACCAGCCACAGTTGACCCAGCTGTTCTCCACTGGCTTCACCAGGCACAAGCGGCCCAGCTGTTCCCCACTGGCCGCACCAGCCACACGTGGCCCAGCTGCTCCCCACTGGCCGCACCAGCCACAGGTGGCCCAGCTGTTCCCCACTGGCCGCACCAGCCACAAGTGGCCCAGCTGTTCCCCACTGGCCACACCAGCAACAAGCATCCTACCTGTTTTCCACTGGCCTCACTAGGCTACAGGTAGCCCAGCTGTTCTCCACTGGCCTCACCAGTCACAGACGGCCCAGCTGTTCTCCACTGGCCTCACCAGCCACAGATGGCCCAGCTGTTCTCCACTGGCCTCACAAGCCACAGACGGCCCAGCTGCTCCCCACTGGCCGCACCAGCCACAGGCAGCCGAGCTGTTCTCCACTGGCTTCACCAGGCACAAGCGGCCCAGCTGTTCTCCACTGGCCTCACCAGCCACAGATGGCCCAGCTGCTCCCCACTGGCCGCACCAGCCACAGGTGGCCCAGCTGTTCTCCACTGGCTGCACCAGCCACACGTGGCCCAGCTGCTCCCCACTGGCTGCACTAGCCACAGGTGGCCCAGCTGCTCCCCACTGGCCGCACCAGCCACAGGTGGCCCAGCTGTTCCCCACTGGCCGCACCAGCCACAGGTGGCCCAGCTGCTCCCCACTGGCCACACCAGCCACACGTGGCCCAGCTGCTCCCCACTGGCCACACCAGCCACAGGTGGCCCAGCTGTTCCCCACTGGCCGCACCAGCCACACGTGGCCCAGCTGCTCCCCACTGGCCGCACCAGCCACATGCGGCCCAGCTGCTCTCCACTGGCCGCACCAGCCACATGCGGCCCAGCTGCTCTCCACTGGCCTCACTAGCTACAGGCGGCCCAGCTGCTCCCCACTGGGCTGATGAGCCACAGGCGGCCCACCAGCTATTCTCCACTGGGCTGATGAGCCACAGGTGTCCCAAGTGTACACCTCTCCCTGTGGGTCTGACCAGCTTCTGTTCTGGCCTGAGTCTGCTCGGGTGAGAGCTTTCCCCAGGGGAGGCATGTGGGCCGCAGTGGGCCCAAGCAGTCCAAGGTCCATGCCCTGGGATAGTGCCACTGCCAGGGTTTATTGGCTGCGTTGACAGAGAAGAGGGGTCTGTGCTCCCCTTGCAGGGATGCCCTGGGTTACTGAATCAGAGCTCACACTGGGGATAGACTCGGCTTTCCACAAGGCGGGTGAGAAGTGGCTGGAGTCCCCGTCACTTGGAATCTTTGAATCACACCTAGGAGTATCTGAAGAGCAGGGGCAGCTCTAGGGATTTTGCCGCTCCAAGCACAGCAGGCAGGCTGTTTCCGGGGATTTGTCTGCGGAGGGTCTGCTGGTCCCGCGGCTTCGGCATGCCTGCGGGAGGTCCGCCGAAGCCATGGGACCAGCGGAGCCTCCACAAGCAAGCCGCCGAAGGCAGCCTGCCTGCCGCCCTCGCGGCGCCGGCAGAGTGCCCCCCGCCGCCCCAGGCACGTGCTTGGCGTGCTGGGGCCTGAAGCCGCCCCTGCCAAAGAGCCGCTCACTCGGCCAGGAGCTGCGGGCTGTGTGGGCAGCACTGGGTGGGAGGGACAGTCTGGTCTGTGGGAGGATGCAGGGGTCTGACCGGATTCTAAGGAGAATGGGACCCAGTGCACATCTCATGCCCCGTGCACTGCTCTCTCCGGCTCCCTTGCTCCAGTAGGTGTAGGTGGTCTGGTCTGGTCAGCATGGCCCCTTTTTGGCAGTGTTGGAGGTTGCTGAGCACTGGGATCTGTGGTTCAGGGTTGGGGGACAAGCCTGTTTGCCCTGCATTCTCCCTCTTCTCATGACCTGTTCTGAAGAGGTGCTGGTGGCTGCCAGCAAGCCTGTCTGTGATATACGGGCAATAACAGAAGCTGATGGGCGTGCTTGCCATCTTTCATTCAGGTTAAATGGAAGACGTAATTAGCTCCTTTATGCAGTAAAAGAGCAGAAACAATAGAAGCCATCACCCAAGAGACTGGCCACAGGGTTAGTCCTGAGCAAGAGGTGCTGCGCTCTAGGGACTGACCCTGAACGCAGGGGCTAGGGCATTGACTGGCTGCAGTCTGTGTATCTGTGCTGATGTCAGGGAGGAAGCCAGAGAAGCTGCCAGGAGCATGGCCCTGAAAGGGATCGGAGATGGAGTTCCTTGGGGCACAGGACAGACTGGTGAGGTAGGCTTGGAAAGTGCGAACCTGCCTGTTGATTGTAAACAAACAGGCTTGCATCAAAGAAATACGTGGCTCATATAATCAGTTTCTCCTCCTAATGGAAACAACCCGGCAAGGCCCAGGATTTTGGCTAATGTCTCAGGCCGAGGGGCAACAGTACTAAGCCAGCACAGCGAAGCCACGGGTCCCAGGGCCTGCACCTGCCAGAGGTGAAAACAGAGGCAACTGATAGTGGCTGGACTAGGATCCTTCTCATGTTGAGCACCTGTATTATTGTGTCTGTCCCAGGGGCTCTCAAACCTCCTTGCACCGCGACTCACTTCAGACAACAAAGTTATGACATGAGCCGGGGGAGGAAGGGAGACCCAAGGGTGGGGGAAGAGGGGGCTGGAGCCTGAGCCCCGCTGCCCTGGGTGGGAGTGGAGCTCAGGCTTCAGCTTCAGACATGAGTCCCAGCAAGTCTAATGCTGGCCCTGGCAACCCCATTAAAATGGGGTCTCGACCCACAGTTTGAGAACCACTGGTATCTGAAGCCAATGCAATGACACAGAGCAGAGCACGTCTCCCAGGGTAAGTCTACGTAGCAGCAGCGAGTCTCAGAGCCCAAGTCAACTGACTTGTGCTGCAGAGGTACAGATAGCAGAGCAGGTGGAGCCAGGCTCTGACACCTGCTGAGGGGGAGGGGCATAGGCCAGCCTCCAGCCCCAGTGAGACAGGCACATGGCTAGTTGTAGCCTCATAGTGCAAGCCGCACAAGCCCAAGCCAGTTGTCCTGGGCTCTGAGCCTTAATGCCGTGGGGGTTTTTGTACTAGGTCACTCCCCCCATTCTGTGACAGGGTTGTACAAGCTCTCCATGTGCTCTCTGCTGGATCAGAGTCCTTGATCTCTTTGCCCACTGCTGAGATTGGGTTTCAGGGGCTCAGTGAATGGCACAAGCTGCCACAGTTGCTGTGAGTATGCAGTGCCAGTGTCGTATCCCAGAGGGGGAAAGGGTGTGAAGGAAGGTAGGAATCAGGGTGCTGAAATGCCTGACCCTGTCAGATGCCATCCAGTGGGGATATGTGCTGCAGCAGCTGGTGGCTCTAGCAATCCCTGGGCAGATGCTGTCAGCAGCCAGCTCAGGCCACCTGCCTCTTGTGCATAGTAAAGGAACCACTGAACTTAGAAAAACTCCTGGTAAAGTCTGTGCGAGAACAAAGTGGTTCTTCTCTGCTGCACCAGCCTGAGCTGGCCTGCAGGCCAGGGCTGCTGGTCTCAGCTGACAGGCCCATCCTTGCAGATTTAAAGGTATAATACATTGAAAACAAAAGCATCAGTTATAATCAAAATACGTCATAGCTCATCTGCATAATTTATTCTCCTCTGAAGAGTTTAATCTATCAACTCCAATAATAAACTCATCAATCCCCTTCACTGGTTGGCAGGCCTGTGTTTTGTGGTTCTGAGGAGACGCTAATGTTATGAGCATTGAATTTATCATCTGCAGAGGAATCGCCTCCTCTGCAGATGAATGCCTTTGACAATATTGAATGCATATTTAGCCAACGTCACGTTCTGCAGGGCCAGACATCTTCATTTGTAACTTGGAGCCAAAACCTGGTACCTAACTGGGCCCAGCTTGTCAGAGGAGTCCAGAGCCTGGGGCGAACGTCGGGGAGGACGCGTTAGTTGTGCTGCGCCTGGGTCATTGGGAAATGGGGGCTGAGGGGTAAAAGCAGTGGGATGTGTCAAACTGGATGGGATCCCATCCGCTGGGGCATTTAAAACTGGTCCACACACAAGTGGGGAACCTTCCATTAGCAATGGCCAGGTTGGATCAGACCCCATGGGCAGATGCTGCAGAGGAAAGTGTGAGAACCCTGCAGGAGCAGATAAGGGATAATCTGCCCCCTATAAAGATCTCACCGTGGTCTCTAAAAGAGTTTGGTGGAAGCCCTGAAGCAGGAAGTTCAATGTCCCTTCCAAAATTTGTTGTCATTAATTAAGAACCTAAGAACAGCCACACTGAGTCAGACCAGAGGTCCATCTAGCCCAGTGTCCTGTCTTCTGACAGTGGCCAGTGCCAGGTGCTTCAGAGGGAGTGAACAAAACAGGGCAATTTATTGAGTGATCCACCCCCTGTTATCTGGTTCCAGCTTCTGGCAGTCAGAGGTTTAGGGACACCCATAACATGGGGTTGCATCCCTGACCATCCTAGCAATAGCCATTGATGGACCTATCCTCCAGACACTTACCTAGTTCTTTTTTGAATCCTATTATATTTTTGGCCTTCACAACATCCCCTGGCAAGAAGTTCCACAGGGTGACTGAGTGCTGTGTGAAGAAATACTTCCTTGTGTTTGTTTTAAATCTTCTTCCTATTAATTTCATTGGGTGACCCCTGGTTCTTGTGTCATATAAAGCAGTAAATAACACTTCCCCAGTCACTCTCTCCACACCAGTCATGATTTTGCCAGAAACAGACAGGAGTGGAGGAGCTTTGTCGCTGCCCTAAATGCCAGAGGGGTAATGGGAACATGATGATGATGATTCATGATTTTATAGACCTCTATCATATACCCCCCTTAGATGAACAGTCCCAGGCCTTTGTAATCTCTCCTTATATGGAAGCTGTTCCATACCCTTAATCATTTTTCTTGTCTTCTGTACTTTTTCCAATTCTAATATATCTTTTTTGAGACGGGGTGAACAGAGCTGCACACAGTATTAAAGGTGTGGGCATACCATGGATTTATGTAGTGGTATTATTATATTTTCTGTCGTATTATCTATCCCTTATCTAACACATTGTTAGCTTTTTTCACTGTTGCTGCACTTTGAGCAGATGTTTTCAGAGAACTATCCACGATGACTCCAAGATCCCTTTCTTGAGTGGTAACAGCTAATTTAGTCTCCATCATTTTGTATGTGTAGCCAGGCCCAGTACAAAGAAGTTTTGCACCCTAGGCGAAACTTCCACCTTGCGCCCGCCACCCCCAGCCCTGCGGCAGCTCCCCACCATGCCCTGAGGTGCCCACCCCGCGGCAGCTCCCTCCCCAGGGAGCCATGCAGCACCTCCCCAATCCAGCTCACCTCTGCTCCGCATCCTCCCGGAGCACGCCGCCCCCACTCTAATTCTCCTCCCAGGCTTGTGGCACCAAACAGATGATTGGCGCTGCAAGCCTGGGAGGCAGGAGAAGTGAAGCAGCGACCGCGCGCTCCGGGAGGAACCACTGTAAAAAAAAAAAAATGGAGGCACCGCTTTTTGGTGCCCCCAAATCTTGACGCCCTAGGCAACTGCCTCGTTCGCCTTAATGGTAGCACCGGCCCTATGTGTAGTTGGGATGATGTTTTCCAATGTGCCTTACTTTGCATTTATCAACAATGAGTTTCATCTGCTATTTTCTTTCCCAGTCACCCAGTTTTATGAGATCCCTTTGTAACGCATCACAGTCTGCTTTAGACTTAACTAGCTTGAGTAATTTTGTATCATCTGCAAATTTTGCAATCTCACTGTTTACCCCTTTTTCCAGTTCATTTACAAACACGTTGAACAGCACAGGTCCCAGTACAGATCTCTGGGGAACTCCATTATTTACCTGTCTCCACTGTAAAAACTGACCATTTATTCCTATCCTTTGTTTCTTCTTTGAGTGCTGTCCCTGTGGGTGCTCCACTTCAGATGTCAGTGCGTCCCGGCGCCACTGATTGGAGATTTTCGGTAGCAGTGCCTGGTCAGGACGCATGTGCATGGTAACCGTCTCATGGTGCTGTTGGTGATTCAGCTAGTGCCCGCATGTCCCGTCTCCCTCAGTTCCTTCTCAACTATGCTCAGCTGCACATGGAACTCCAATGGCAGTGTCACAAAATCATCTAGAAAAGAGTTAGAAATAGTTATTAGTTAAGTTTAGTTCTCAGTTACTCTATGCATCTGATGAAGTGGGTATTCACCCATAAAAGCTCATGCTCCAAAACGTCTGTTAGTCTATAAGATGCCACAGGATTCTTTTCTGCAGTTACTTTATAGTTAACCTAGGTTTCCATTTTAACCAGTTAGATTCCCTAACAAAAAAACAAAACAAAACAAAAGAAAAGCTTTTGTCACGCAGTTTACAACAGGGACGTTTTCAGATATGCCTGTCTCCCAGGTTTTAAAAGGTGCACTTCTTGCAAAGATGCAATACCAGTCTCTGATGGACACTCTCTTTGTGTCCGATGCTTAGGTGAGTCGCACATACCACAGAAGTGCACTCGCTGCAAAAATCTGAAGGTTGGGGCAAGGAGAGATAGGGACCTTCGACTCAAACTCATTTTAATGGAGAAATCTCTAATGCCTACATTGGACCCTGGACAGACCACGACAAGGAACTCTCTGGGCACAGCCTCCACTGACAGACAGTAAAATTGAGGAAAAGGGCTACATCATCACCAAGCTGAGAACTGTTAAAAAAAAACAACATTCTTTGGCGAGATCTCTGCCCGCAGTGCTGATCTCATCCAGAGGAAGCACCTTTGTTGCACTGGGCACCTCTGGCAGGATGAAGGAGTCGAGTGGCAGGCACAAAATGGCCTCCTCCTCCACGGCACTGACTATCCCTGCAAAGGGCTCAGTACCACAACCTCTACCACACAATTGCTCCCCCTCCGGCACCGAGTTCATTGGTGCCAACCACGGAAACGCCAGAACCAACGATTGTGGCACCTAGGAAGGCTACGCACCAAAGATCTTCACCGACCTCACTTCCACATGAGGAGGTGACACAGAAGGATATGGCACCATTTATGTTGGCACCGATCACCCTAATACAGACATCTGACATGCAAGCGTCATCTACACCTGGATCTCCACTACTCGACACTGTTTGCTCACCGGTACTGACGGCACCAGGCTAACCTGATTCTCCCATTGGCACACCTTTCTCAAGTGATGAGAATGATGACGCAGAGGAGGCAAACTTCTCTTCGGGGCACTCCTCCCCCACAGGCACTGAACCTCATTATAGACCCAGGGAAGAGAGCACCAGGGACCTGCCACCATGGCTCGCTAACCCCTGGATATGCCCTCCCATGCCATTTCCTGGCCAATGGCCACAATAGGATCCATGGGGAGCCTACACATCTTAATTCCACAGTCTTCCCTCTTCCCACAGGAAGCCTGTACACTCTGCACCAATGTCAGTACCCAAACCCTCTGAGGTAGCAGAGGAGGGAAAGGAAGAGAGGAATGACACTTCAGAACAGGAGGCCTCCCCAGAGCACAACTCCTCTTCTTCCCCTGACAAAGCAATTATGCCCCCACCTCCTGCTACTATAAATGACTTTAAACAGTTTCAGGAGCTATTCCAGTGGGTGGCTTAGAGTCAGAACATTCCTCCTGAAGAGGTACAGGAGACACAACACCAACTCCTTAAGATCCTATACACTTCCTC
Source organism: Aldabrachelys gigantea (assembly GCA_026122505.1). Taxonomy (NCBI): domain Eukaryota; kingdom Metazoa; phylum Chordata; order Testudines; family Testudinidae; genus Aldabrachelys; species Aldabrachelys gigantea. Next base: position 8,717,308 of record CM047479.1, read on the forward strand.
CATGTCGAAGATTGCATTGTCCATCAACGACGCCTTGCTGGAATGGGCAGACATAGTGTGGCAAATCTTGCCACCATTCCCCCAACCAATAAACGTACGGACAGGAAATACCACGTACCAAATAAAGGAATGGATTTCCTGAACTCACACCCAGAACCAAACTCATTCGTAATGGAGGCAGTTAACCGATGGGGCAAACAATCTCAATTCAAATCCACATCTCTGGACAAGGATTGGAAGAGATTAGACTTCATAAGATGCAAAGCGTGCACTTCAGCGACCCTACATTTCTGCACAGCTAACTATACAGCACTACACTCAAACTATGACCATGACAACTACACCAAATTGACAGAATTTGTACAGGATGTCTCTGAGGAAAAAAGAGAACAATTTTGGGCCATCGTCAATGAGGGACAGCTTATTGTTAGAACAGCGCTTCAGGCATCCCTCAACGTGGCAGACACAGCAGTGCACACGACGGCGACAGCCATTGTCATGCACAGAGCATCATGGGTTTATTCATTGGGCATCCCCAGAGAACTGCAACACAAGGTTGAAGACCTTCCCTTTGACAGAGACAAGCTCTTCTCTGCTAAGACGGACGTGGTCCTCCACTCATGAAGGACTCTAGAGCGACACTAAGAACCCTCGGGATATACACCCCTCCCCAGCTGGAGATGCTGATATCAACCATACAATCAGAACAGAGACAACACGTTGCAGCGCCATACAATGGACAAAGACAAAGAAACAGACCATAGAGATGTCTCCATAACCAATCTCAGACTGCGACCTCCCAACCGCCACCAAACAAACTGCAGTTTTGAAACGTTGGTTGGGGGTCTGACCGACCTCCTCCGACCAGCAGCACCACTAGAACGAGAAACCCAAATTTTTGGTCATCGACTCCAACCATTCTACTATATGTGGAACACTATCACCATGGACCACTGGGTTTTGGAGATCATCCAGATGAGTTGTATCATTCCCTTTACTTCCATCCCACCTACCCTCTCCTCCCATGTCCCTCGTCAGGGACCCTTCTCATGAGCACCTATTGAGAAAAGAAGTAGATCACCCCCTCTACAATTAGGGCCGTGGAACAAGTTCCAACACAACACAGAGGGAAAGGGTTTTACTCCCATTATTTCCTGACTCAAAAGAAAAACGGAGGTTAGAGTCTCATACTAGATCTCAGAAAACTGAACAAATTTGTCCGCACCCACAGATTCAAAATGGTGACACTGAACTCTATCATCCCAGCGCTGGAAAAGGGGGCTCGTTCTCAGCCCTTGACTTACAAGATGCGTATTTCCACATTACCATCCATCCTGCTCACAGACGATTCCTACAATTCACAGTGGGACAAGATCACTTCCAATACAGAGTACTGTCATTCCGACTGTTGACAGTTCCACGAGTCTTTACCAAAACCCTTGTGGTGGTAGCTGCTCATCTGCACAGACAGGGAATATTGAAATTCCCATACTTGGACAATTGGGGGATGATTTTTTCATCAAATGGAATGCTCCTTTCCAATACGCATGCCTACTGATAGCTCTGATCTCCAGAGTGATACACAAAATATGAAACAACAAGCCAAAATAATACTCATAGTACCAACATGGCCCAGACAGACTTGGTTCCCTTACCTGACGACACGCATGGTGATCTGCACACCGTTCACTCTCCCTCATCTACGGAATCTTCTCTCTCAGGACAATGGTCAAGTCCTCTACCTGAGACTTCACCTGAAGGTATGGCTACTTCATGGCGCTGCTCCAACGAACTGGCTGCTCAGAACAGGTAGGACAAATGGTAATAAACAGTAGGAAGCTCAACACACGTACTACCTACCTCCAAAAACGGAAAAGATTTTCTGTGGTGCCAAAACAAACAGATATCTGCAAGTCAGGCACCACTTCCACTGATCATGGATTATTTATTACCCCTAAAGAACTCAGGGCTCGCTACGAGTTTACTTAGAGTTCACCTTGTGGCCATCACAACTTTCCAACAGGTAGACGGGATGTCAGTATTTGCCCACCTGATTACTAAGCGAAAAGACCCAAAAACACCTGACCTGAGCCTGAGTGGGACCCAACCTGAACCAGATCTGACCCTTCCCCCAGTCCTGAGTCAACACCACCACTGCCTTGTCCTTGGAGCTGGGCCGGGAGGCTGGGCCATGCCACAGGCAGGAGGCTGTGAGCAGACACCGCTCAAGCCAAGCGGGTCCGGTTGTTTTCTGAAATGACCTGAACCTGACACTTGGTGTTGGGTCCTCTCAGGTTGGGTTGCTGAGCCCTAAATCACAGCCCCTGGCCTTGCCTGGCATGGGGCCACCACAGGCCCTCAATGCCTGGACACAGGAGAGCTGCCTTATTCGCTGGTGCAGCCGTAGCTGCTGGGGCCCAAGCATTGTTTTTGTTAGGTCCTACATAAATAGTGGTGGGTGTTTTCCTTAGCTATTGCAATGTATAGGTTCTGGTACTCTCAAGGGCTCTTTCTTGGGATAGCGATAGGACGGGAGCAGGGGGTCACAGCTGGGTCATGTGCGGGATGGGGGTCACAGCAGGGCCGTACATGGGGGGGCTCACAGCTGCGCTGTACGTGGGGGTGGGAGGGTCACAGCTGGGCTGTACACAGGATGGGGGTCACAGCTAGGCCATGCATGGGGGGGATCACAACTGGACCATATGTGGGGGTGGAGGGGTCACAGCTGGGCTATACACAGGATGGGAGTCACAGCTGGACCATACATGGGGGTGGGGGTGTCACAGCTAGGCTGTACATGAGGGGGATCACAGCTGGACTGTATGTGGGGGTGGAGGGGTCACAGCTGGGCTGTACACAGGATGGGGGTCACAGCTGGACCATACATGGGGGTGGGGGTGTCACAGCTAGGCTGTACATGAGGGGGATCACAGCTAGACCATACGTGGGGGTGGGAGGGTCACAGCTGGGCTGTACACAGGATGGGGGTCACAGCTAGGCCGTACATGGGGGGGATCACAGCTGGACCATACATGGGGGTGGGAGGGTCACAGCTGGGCTGTACACAGGATGGAGGTCACAGCTAGGCCATACATGGGGGTGGGGGTGTCACAGCTAGGCTCTACATGGGGGGGATCACAACTGGACTGTATGTGGGGGTGGAAGGGTCACAGCTGGGCTGTACATAGGATGGGGGTCACAGCTGGATCGTACATGGGGGTGGAGGGGTCACAGCTGGGCTGTACACAGGATGGGGATCACAGCTGGACCGTACATGGGAGTGGGGGGGGGTCACAGCTGGGCTGTACACAGGATGGGGGTCACAGCTAGGCCGTACATGGGGGGGATCACAGCTGGGCAGTACGTGGGGGTGGGGTGGGGGTCACAGCTGGGCTGTACACAGGATGGGGGTCACAGCTGGACCATATGTGGGGGTGGGGGGTCACAGCTGGGCTGTACACAGGATGGGGGTCACAGCTGGGCCGTACATGGGGGGGATCACAGCTGGACCATACGTGGGGGTGGGAGGGTCACAGCTGGGCCGTACATGGCGGGGGATAACAACTGGGCCGTACGCAGAGGTTGGGGGGTCACAGCTGGGCTGTACACAGGATGGGGATCACAGCTGGACCATACATGGGGGTGGGGGTGTCACAGCTAGGCTGTACACAGGATGGGGGTCACAGCCAGGCCGAACATGGGGGGGATCACAGCTGGACCGTACGTGGGGGTGGGGTGGTCACAGCTGGGCTGTACACAGGATGGGGGTCACAGCTGGACCGTATGTGGGAGTGGGGGGGTCACAGCTGGACTGTACACAGGATGGCGGTCACAGCTAGGCCGTACATGGGGGGAGATCACAGCTGGGCAGTACGTGGGGGTGGGAGGGTCACAGCTGGGCTGTACACAGGATGGGGGTCACAGCTAAGCCGTACATGGGGGGGATCACAGCTGGACCGTATGTGGGAGTGGGGGGGTCACAGCTGGGCTGTACACAGGATGGAGGTCACAGCTAAGCCGTACATGGGGGGAGATCACAGCTGGGCAGTACGTGGGGGTGGGAGGGTCACAGCTGGGCTGTACACAGGATGGGGGTCACAGCTAAGCCGTACATGGGGGGGATCACAGCTGGACCGTATGTGGGAGTGGGGGAGTCACAGCTGGGCTGTACACAGGATGGGGGTCACAGCTAAGCTGTACATGGGGGGGATCACAGCTGGACCATACGTGGGGGTGGGAGGGGTCACAGCTGGGCTGTACACAGGATGGGGATCACAGCTGGACCGTACGTGGGGGTGGGAGGGTCACAGCTGGGCTGTACACAGGATGGGGGTCACAGCTAGGCCGTACATGGGGGAGATCACAGCTGGGCAGTACGTGGAGGTGGGGGGAGGGTCACAGCTGGGCTGTACACAGGATGGGGATCACAGCTGGACCGTACGTGGGGGTGGAGGGGTCACAGCTGGGCTGTACACAGGATGGGGGTCACAGCTAGGCCGTACATGGGGGGGATCACAGCTGGGCAGTACGTGGGGGTGGGATGGGGGTCACAGCTGGGCTGTATACATCATGCTGCACACAAAAAGAGGGCGTTAAATATTTCAGAGGAAGGAATCTCAGTTCATGTGATTTCTCTGCCAGTGGATTCTAGAGTGAAACTTATAGATTGTTAAAGGCCTGCTGGAGAACTGAGCATCCGCACTGAGCCCCTCAAGGAGCCTCTGAGGGTCGGACTCTACCCCCACCCCTCTGCTGACTGTGCACTCTGGAGCCAGGACCCTCCCACCCCCCGCTGACCCCTGGCAGTGCCAGCCTGTTTGGTCCACGAGCTGGAAGGTGTTTGGGGAGCCCCAGACCTGTGAGCTCGAGCCAGGTCCCTCTGCTGCTGCCCGCCAGTGTCTGTGTCCGTGCAATGCTGCAGGCCAGGCCCGTTCGGTGTGCTCAGTCTATCTGTCTCAGACACGCCCTTCGTCATGTCTTTCTCCTGCCCCATGTGCCCCCATGGCGGCTGAATGCCCGGCCCTGCCTGGGGCTGACCTCGGCCTGGTGATGAGTGACAGTCCATGCTGATCCCTCTAGATCTGCCTGCTGCCAGGGATAGCCCAGGACTTCTGCGGGGGCCGTGCAGGTTCCAGATGGGGCTGGGCTGGGAGCTCTGTCCCTCCCCGGGGGGTCGGTGCAGGTTCCAAACAGCGCTGGGCTGGGGGCTCTGTCCCTCCCCGGGGGGTCGGTGCAGGTTCCAGACAGGGCTGGGCTGGGGGCTCTGTCCCTCCCCGGGGGGTCGGTGCAGGTTCCAGACAGGGCTGGGCTGGGGGCTCTGTCCCTCCCCGGGGGGTCGGTGCAGGTTCCAGACAGGGCTGGGCTGGGGGCTCTGTCCCTCCCCGGGGGGTCGGTGCAGGTTCCAGACAGGGCTGGGCTGGGGGCTCTGTCCCTCCCTGGGGGGGTCGGTGCAGGTTCCAGATGGGGCTGGGCTGGGAGCTCTGTCCCTCCCCGGGGGGTCGGTGCAGGTTCCAAACAGCGCTGGGCTGGGGGCTCTGTCCCTCCCCGGGGGGGTCGGTGCAGGTTCCAGACAGGGCTGGGCTGGGGGCTCTGTCCCTCCCTGGGGGGTCGGTGCAGGTTCCAGACAGGGCTGGGCTGGGGGCTCTGTCCCTCCCCGGGGGGTCGGTGCAAGTTCCAGACGGGGCTAGGCTGGGGGCTCTGTCCCTCCCCGGGGGGTCGGTGCAGGCTCCAGATGGGGCTGGACTGGGGGCTCTGTCCCTCCCCGGGGGTCGGTGCAGGTTCCAGATGGGGCTGGGCTGGGGGCTCTGTCCCTCCCCGGGGGTCAGTGCAGGTTCTAGATAGGGCTGGGCTGGGGGCTCTGTCCCTCCCCGGGGGTCGGTGCAGGTTCCAGATGGGGCTGGGCTGGGGGCTGTGTCCCTCCCCAGGGGGCGGTGCAGGTTCCAGACAGGGCTGGGCTGGGGGCTCTGTCCCTCCTCGGGGGTCGGTGCAGGTTCCAGATGGGGCTGGGCTGGGGGCTCTGTCCCTCCCCGGGGGTCAGTGCAGGTTCTAGATAGGGCTGGGCTGGGGGCTCTGTCCCTCCCCGGGGGTCGGTGCAGGTTCCAGATGGGGCTGGGCTGGAGGCTCTGTCCCTCCCCAGGGGTCGGTGCAGGTTCCAGACAGGGCTGGACTGGGGGCTCTGTCCCTCCCCGGGAGGTCGGTGCAGATTCCAGATGGGGCTGGGCTGGAGGCTCTGTCCCTCCCCGGGGGTCGGTGCAGGTTCCAGATGGGGCTGGGCTGGAGGCTCTGTCCCTTCCCAGGGGGCGGTGCAGGTTCCAGACAGGGCTGGGCTGGGGGCTCTGTCCCTCCTCGGGGGTCGGTGCAGGTTCCAGATGGGGCTGGGCTGGGGGCTCTGTCCCTCCCCGGGGGTCAGTGCAGGTTCTAGATAGGGCTGGGCTGGGGGCTCTGTCCCTCCCCGGGGGTCGGTGCAGGTTCCAGATGGGGCTGGGCTGGAGGCTCTGTCCCTCCCCAGGGGTCGGTGCAGGTTCCAGACAGGGCTGGACTGGGGGCTCTGTCCCTCCCCGGGAGGTCGGTGCAGATTCCAGATGGGGCTGGGCTGGAGGCTCTGTCCCTCCCCGGGGGTCGGTGCAGGTTCCAGATGGGGCTGGGCTGGAGGCTCTGTCCCTTCCCAGGGGGCGGTGCAGGTTCCAGATGGGGCTGGGCTGGGGGCTCTGTCCCTCCCCAGGGGGCGGTGCAGGTTCCAGACAGGGCTGGGCTGGGGGCTCTGTCCCTCCTCGGGGGTCGGTGCAGGTTCCAGATGGGGCTGGGCTGGGGGCTCTGTCCCTCCCCGGGGGTCAGTGCAGGTTCTAGACAGGGCTGGGCTGGGGGCTCTGTCCCTCCCCGGGGGTCGGTGCAGGTTCCAGATGGGGCTGGGCTGGAGGCTCTGTCCCTCCCCAGGGGTCGGTGCAGGTTCCAGACAGGGCTGGACTGGGGGCTCTGTCCCTCCCCGGGAGGTCGGTGCAGGTTCCAGATGGGGCTGGGCTGGAGGCTCTGTCCCTCCCCAGGGGTCGGTGCAGGTTCCAGACAGGGCTGGGCTGGGGGCTCTGTCCCTCCCCGGGAGGTCGGTGCAGGTTCCAGACGGGGCAGTGCTTGTTGCCTTGAGAAGCGGGGGTGGGGGGGATTGCTCCCACCTCCCTACGCTAGGGACACCCCAGCTCTTCTCTCTCCCCACTGCTGCTCAGTGCGCAGGTGAGGTCCCTGGGCAGACAGGGGGAGGGGCTGGGGCTAGTGCTCAGCTCCTGTGTGCCAGTTCATCCTCTCCACACTGCTGCCCGACAGAGCCCCTGCTTATCTTGCCCCTGTCTGTCTGCACTGCCCTCTGGCTCTGGGGTGGGTGCAAGGGGCACTGAATACTATTGACCTCCTGCCCTCTCTGCGTGTTCTCACCCCTAGGTAGATGAAGAGGGATTTCCATGAATCTCAAGCCTGTGACGTTCTCACCAGGTAGGTCCCCACCTGTAACCCTCTGCGGAGCAGCCCTTCGGGATGGCATAGACCTCCCGGGCGGGAGTGAGGGGGAGCCTGGTGGGAGCCTATGGCAGAGCTCAGGCAGGCAGCTGGAGAGGGATGGAGAGATGTGGGTGGGTGGGACAGTGCAGAGCCTAGAGGGGAGGCTGGGGGACGTGAGCTTGCTGCAGTGGGGGAGTGGGGGGCTGATGAGGACTGGAATGGGGGGTGGGGATGGACATGCCCGGAGCAGTGCTGGGAGGGAGATCCAGTGAAGGGTCTGAAGAGGAAGCAGATGGGCAGGCTGAGATGGGGCCAGTACCGAGGTGGGGGAAAGGGCCTGGCCTGGCCCAGGCTCTGAGCAGCCAGGAGGGAGGGGATGTGGTGGCATTTGGGCAGGTTCTAAAGGAAGCAGAGACGGGATCTCTGCATGTTGCACGTACATGATGGGAACTGACTGCCTAGGAAGGAGAACTGCGGGAAGGGATCGGGGGTCAGAGGGGATCACAAGGTAAACAGGAGTCAACAGTGTGACACTGTTGCAAAAAAGCAAACATCCTTTTGGGCTGTATTAGCAGGAGTGTTGTAAGCAAGACTTGAGAAGTAATTCTTCTGCTCTGCTCCGCGCCGATTAGCCCTCAAAAGGAGCAATGCCAAGGTTCTCAAACTGTGGTCTGTGGGCTCCGTTCTGTTGGTTCATGGACAGTTCCCTTTAAGCTGTGTGCCTGGGCGGCCACACACGAGAGAATGAAGGGCCACTAGTTAGGTGCCTGGACCCTGGAGAAGACGCTCATGTAAGGTCAGGTGGTGGCTGTGACGATGCGGTTCTGGCGGGACCCAACTGAGAGTGCCAAATCAGGATCAATTGCTCAAACAGGGCAGTCACAGCCCAAGGCTGGGGTTTTCCACCTCTAAGGCAAACCAAACCAGCCAGACAAAAATGACTTCGGTTTCACCCCACTGGCTAACCACAAGTCACACAAGCAATTTCCTTAGACACTCCAGTCTCCCAGTATCACCACCAGTCCCGCACGTCCTGGGGTTGAATGGTTATGAAAACCAACACCCCAGTAAAAGAAAAAGGTTCTCCCGATCCCAAAGGACCAAGCCCCAGACCCAGGTCAATATACACGTCAGATCTTACCCACAAATCACGCTGTTGCCAATCCTTTAGAATCTAAAATCTAAAGGTTTATTCATAAAAGGGAAAAAGATAGAGGTGAGAGCTAGAATTGGTTAAACGGAATCAATTACATACAGTAATGGCAAAGTCCTTAGTTCAGGCTTGTAGCAGAGATGAAGTAAACTGCAGGTTTAAATCCAGTCTCTGGAGAACATCCCCTGCTGGGATGGGTCATCAGTCCTTTGTGCAGAGCTTCAGATTGTAGCAAAGTCCCTCCAGAGGTAAGAAGCAGGATTGAAGACAAAACGGAGATGAGGGCTCTGCCTTATATAGACTTTTCCAGGTGTAAGAACACTTCTTTGTTCCTACTGTGGAAAGTTACAGCAAAATGGAGTCTGCAGTCATATGGGCCAGTTTCTCCACACCCTGCTGAGTCACAAGGCATATCCGCCTCCTCTCCATGGGTCAATTGTGTAGCTAATGGTCCTTAATGGGCTAAGCTGAGCTGACACCAACTAGTCTGGGGTGTCACCCAGAACTGCAGCACCAATTTGAAATACAGACAGCATACAGTCAATATTCATAACTTTAACTACAAAAATGATACAGACATACAGACAGCACAATCATAACCAGTAACCCGTAACTTGGTCTTAGACACCTTATATGACCCCCTTTATACAGGATTTGGTGCCACTACAGAACCTTGGTTGCAACCTGTGTTCTATATGGTCCCAGTTTATATCAATAACGTCACAGTGGCCTTAGGGGATTAGGGGGTAGGTGGGAGGGGACTGGGGGTGAAAAGGGGGGTGGGGATAATTTGGGACCTGCAGGGCTGCGGTGGCGAGAGAAAGAGGCGACTTTCCCCAGCTCCAAGGCTACAGCTGCCGGGGAAAGACCCCCCCTCCTTCCCAGCCCCAGCTCTGTGGCTGCTGTGGTAGAGAGACCCTCCCCCCTTCCCAGCCCCAGCTCTGTGGCTGCCGTGGTGGGGGAGAGACCCCCCCCTTCCCACCCCCAGCTCTGTGGCTGCCGTGGAGGGGGAGAGAGGGCACATCCCTCGCATTGGAAAGGTAAGACGACTGATATTAGAATATGAGTTGTGGGCTTTTATTTGTAGAACAAAAAAAGTTCATTATTATTAAGGGTTTTTTATATAGCACTTTATCCAAAGCCCTTTACAATAGTTAGCTAATGGTACAAACAACATTTGGAAAGTATCAGGGGGTAGCCGTGTTACTCTGTATCCACAAAAACATCTGATGAAGTGGGGTTTTTACTCACCAAAGCTTATGCCCAAATAAATCTGTTAGTCTTTAAGGTGCTACCAGACACCTTGTTGTTTTTGTGTAACATCTGGAAAGATTAAGTGATCCGCTGAGACCTTCAGCAATTTTCAAGTGGTCTGCGAAAAAAAAGTATTGTGTCCAGTTCTGGGTGCCACATTTCAGGAAAGCAATGGGCTTAAATTGCAGCAAGGGCAGTTTAGGTTGGACATTAGGAAAAGCTTCCTCACTGTCAGGGTGGTTAAGCACGGGAATAAGTTGCCCAGGGAGGTTGTGGAATCTCCATCATTGGAGATGTTTAAGAGCAAGTTGGACAAACACGAGTCAGGGATGGTCCAGATAATACTTAGTCCTGCCTTAGTGCAGGGGACTGGGCTAGCGACCTCTGGAGCGCCCTTCCAGTCCTACAATTCTATGATCTGACAGGTGCCTGGATATGCCTCACCCCAGAGCAGAGTGCAGGTGTGTGCCAGCCCCACCCCGAGCAGCACCCGCAACCAGCAGGGAAGGTGGAGGCAGAGGGAGCCTCCTGGGCTGTGCTGGCAGGAGGGTGTAACAATGCTGGTTCTGGTGGGACCCAACTGAGAGTGTCAGTTCAGGACAAATTGCTTAGAGCAGGGCAGTTACATCCCAAGGCAGGATTCCTTTGCACACCGAGGCAAACCAAACCAGCCAGACAGAGAGGACTTCGGTTTTACCCCAATGGCTAACCACAAGTCACACAAGCAATTCCCTTAGACACTCCAGTCTCCCAGTATCCCCACCAGTGCCACTCGTCCTGGGGATGAATGGTTATGAAAACCAACACCCCAATAAAAGAAAACAGTTCTCTCAATCCCAAAGAATCAAGCCGCAGACTCAGGTCAATATGCAAATCAGATCTTACCCACAAATCACGCTGGTGCCAATCCTTTAGAATCTAAATCTAAAGGTTTATTCATAAAAGGAAAAAGAGAGGAGAGCTAGAATTGGTTAAATGGAATCAATTACACACAGTAATGGCAAAGTTCTTAGTTCAGGCTCGTACCAGAGATGGAATAAACTGCAGGTTCAAATCAAGTCTCTGGAACATCCCCTGCTGGGATGGGTCATCAGTCCTCTGTGTAGAGCTTCCGTTTGTAGCAAAGTCCCTCCAGAGGTAAGAAGCAGAACTGAAGACAGGATGGAGGAGCTGCAGCAGCTTTTTATAGTCTCTTGCCCTATAGTCTCTTCTCTGCTTTCTTTGTTCCAAAGACAATCATTCCAGCACATGGCATGGAAAAACCTCAGAGTTCTGTGCGTAGGCAAGTCCCTGCATTCCTTTTGAGTCACAAGGTGTACCTGCCTTCTCTCAATGGGTCAGTTGTGTAGCTGATGGTCCTTAATGGGCCATCAAGCAGGCTAAGCAGAGCTAACACCAACTTGTCTGGGTGTCACCAGAAGCACAGCATAAGTTTGAAATACAGACAGTATAGAGCCAATATTCATAACTTCAACTACAAAATTGATACACACATATAGACAGCATAACCATAACCAGCAACCCATAACCTTGTCGTAGCCGCCTTATTTGACCCCCTTTATACAAGACTTGATGCCACTACAGGACCCTGGTTGCAACAATGATCTATACGGTCCCAGTTCATGTCAGTAACGTCACAGAGGGGAAATGTGGGGCAGAGCTGTGGAGGTGGTAGGGGATGAAAGGAGATATGGGGAACTGAGAGCGGTGCCGGGGGGTGGTATGTGTGTGTGTGCTGTGTGCTGGCTGTTACAGCACAGGAGCCAGCGGAGAACCAGTGTCTGATCTGATTTGTGAGGTGAGTGTGTATGTCTGTTTGTGTGTCTCTGTGTGTCTGCCTGTGTCTCTGTGTGTGTTTGTGTCGCTGCCTGTGTGTCTGTGCGTGTGTCTCTGTCTCTGTGTGTGTGTGTGCCTGAGTGCATGTGTGTCTCTGTGTGTGTGTATGTCTCTGTGTGTGTCTGTGTGTGTCTGTGTCTCTCTGTGTGTCTGTGTATGTCTGTGTACATGTGTGTCTATCTGTATCTGTGTCTATCTGTGTGTGTCTGTGTGTTTGTGTGTGTTTATGTCTCTGCATGTGTGTCTGTGTGTGTGTCTATGTCTCTGCATGTGTGCTTGTATGTGTGTCTGTGTGTCTATGTCTCTGCATGTGTGTGTGTCTGTGTGTGTGTCTGTCTCTGCATGTGTGTCTGTGTGTGTCTATGTCTCTGCATGTGTGCGTGTATGTGTGTGTGTCTATGTCTCTGCATGTGTGTGTGTTATGCATGGGGATTAGGGTGTGGAGTGTTTGGGCAGATTTAGGAGCTGACAGGTCCAGCCCCGCTGGTTACACTACCCCAGCGGGATTTGCCGTTCCCTGTGTGTTCTGGGAGACGGGATGAGCAGCAGCGGGTCTGCCCCGCGCTGTTTGTTCCTACGTCCCCTCTCCTTGGTCTCCGTGGACATTGTACTGGGTCTGGTGTTACTCTTTGTTCCGCTCCTTATGCATCCTCTTGCTCTGTTTGCTTTTGGGACAGCACCGTTTGCAGGCTCTGTGCTGTGCCAGCTTTTCAACGGGCCCTTGAAGGAGCCCTCCAGGGGTCCCAGTCTCCCTTAAGAGCAGGCCACAGGCCTTAACACCCCCCAGGCTGAGCAGCTGGGCTCCAGCCCTGCTCTTTCACCCCATGAGCTCTGCCCGGCAATTCCAGCTGAGACAGGCTCTGGCTCAGGGACCCTGTCACGGAGTCCCCGGGTGATGCTCTGGAACAGCTCCGCATAAAGCCAGTCAGGACTTCGGGGAGCATCCTCTCCCTTGGAGCAGACTTGTTCAGGGCAAGAAGCTCACACGTCTTCACCTCCTGGGTCTCTCCTTGGAGCATTCAGCATCTTCTGCCCCTCCATGCGCTTTCCACAGCGAGCCCGCCTCAGCGGGGTCATGGGGAAGCCACAGGGTCCTGCACCCCCACTTCGCAGTCAGATGTGACTCTCAGCCAGCCAGCAAAACAGAGGTTTATTCGATGACAGGAACAGGGTCTAAAACAGAGCTTGTAGATACAGCAAACCGGACCCCTCGGCCGGGTCCATTCTGGGGGGGCAGTGAGCCAGACCCCCACGTCTGTACTTCACTCCTCGTCCCCAGCCGGCTCCAGACTAACAACCCCCTCCAGCCCCTCCTCTCTGCTCAGCCCCTTTCCCAGGCCAGGGGGTCACCTGATCTCTTTGTCTCCAACACCTTCAGTTGGCACCTTTGCAAAGGAGGGGCTGTCATAAGTAGGTAGGTAAGGGTTAAGTTTCTTTTACCTGGAAAGGGGGAACCAAACACCTGACCAGAGGACCAATCAGAGACCTGGATTTTTTTAAAAGTCTGGGAGGGAAAGGAACTCGGGGTCTTTGTGGTTTTCCTCGGCTGTGAGTAAACAAATTTCTCTCTAACTCCAATCTTCTTTCTAAATTCTACTAAAAGTCTGTGAGTACAAAAGGAAACAAAGTAATCGGCTGTGATGTGCTTTGATTTGTATTTACTGTGTGTTGATTTGCTGGACTGTTTTAAATTGGCTATTTTTTAAATCAGACTGGTTATTCATATTTTCTTATAAGCAAGAGCCTGTATTGATCTTTAATGCAGTATTATTGTTCTGTATTTTCTTCTTTTTTATATAAAGTTTTCTTTTTAAAGTTGTGGAAGTTCTTTCCTACTGAGGCAAAGGGGAAAGGGAAAAGCCCAGGCTGTGGGTTAGTTTCTTATTGTCCCCAGGGCGGGAGCAGGCTACGGGGATAGAGAGAGAGAATCCCTTTAGTTTCCCTGTGGTTGAAGCTGTCTCTTTGGAGAGAAAGGAGACAAGGCTTTCTTGGTATTGTAATGTAAAAGATTACAGCCATTCCCTTAAGTGGCTCAGAAGAGAAGCCGGGGAGAAGCGAAGGGAGGGGGATATTCCCTTGCCCGTGGACTCAGGCTTCTGAGTCTTGGGGGGGTGGTCTTCCCAGGGAAGGGTTGAGGAGACCAGAGAGAGGGAAAGGGGGTCAGGCCCTGTAAATTCCTGGCTGGTGGCAGCGAGAAAGATCCAAGCTGGGTACAGCTTGGGGAAGGTTCACAGTAAGCACCCAGATTTTGTACGCTAAAGTCCAGATTTGGGAAAAATGTTTAGGACAGGGGCCCAGGCCATCAGTTGCTAGGAGACAGAGTGCCAGGCATTTAGGTGCACTGGCCCTTTGCTCTGCCAGATACTTAAGAACTGCATGGGGGAAACTGAGGCACCAACACAGTATTCAGAGAAAACATTAAGAACATTCCTACTTCCTCACAGACCCATGCACCATAACAGTGACACCAGGCAGCCTTTCCAAACAGAGGAGGGTTTAGGGGTCCCCTGGAGCACGGCGTGGGGAGCCTGTAGACCAGCGTAGGGCAGCAAAGACACAGTCCAGACCAGCCAATGCCAAGGCTCCCTTTTGCTGTAGGAACCACCTCGGTTTCCATTCTCTGTGTCTGGTCCATCGGAAGAGCTGTGTCTTTCCAGGGTGCGCAGATCCACATCTTGGAGAGACATGGCTGCTCCAACCTAACCCCCAGGGAACCGAGCTATGGCCTCTCGGGGAAGGGGAGTACCTACGCCAGAGAGAACCCCTCCCATCAACCTGGTAGTGTTGTGAGTGCAGACATACCCACAGCCACCTCCCCCATTGTCCTCCTCCTGGCCACCTCTTGTGCTCACATGTGCTGCCTGCCAGAATTGCCCCTGAATGGGGTCAGTAGCTCAGTCCTTGGGGTTCCCACTGTCTTTCCGCAGCCTCCATGGATCTGGGTCAGTTCCGGCCAGTCCTAAACAATCCGTTCATACCATCCCAGACAAACATCTCCTGTCTTCTGCTTTCCTCCAGGGGCAGCATTTTAACCCTTCGACTCCTAAGTCACTGTCATGTGTCTCGCTGTCTGGAGCGGTTCACAGCTGTGAGTGCCAGCCTCAGGGCAGACTGGTGGAAGCTGGGCAGACGCCCCAAACCGGTCGTGTGTTCTGTGATTAGATTTCACCAACTCAGCAACAAGTGTGAACTTCTGAAGCACTGGAACAGTCTTACCATTGAGTCACAGACAGGCCCCGGGGCCCTACAGTCTGTCTGCCACCCACATCTCATACCAAAGACAACACTGGGAGCCAGTCCTACAGCAAACTAACGCAGGATTTATTAGCTGGGGAAAAGAAACGAGAGCGGTATTTACACGTTAAAGCAGGCAACATGTCCACACCAATGAGTTACAGTCTCTAAGGCGAGAGAGTTGTAGCAATCTCTCAGCACTGATAGGGCTAACCCTGGTTGACCCTGGGGATCTCTTCTTCCCTTCCCTAGCTCCAGCCCTGGGAGAGTCCAAACAGCAAAGAGTGACATAAACAATTTTCTTGCGGTCCTGTTTTGTTCCCTTCTTCCGGCATTCAAGCTGATGGGACAGGCTTTCCTGCACCTAACACCTGCATGGGTGTGAGAGGGCCCGTAACCAAGTCTTTGTATCCTGATGTTCTACAAGGGCCCATTGAGTTCTGATCTTCCTTTCTGATGGGCAGTGGACCATTCCTCCTGCCTGGGTTCACAGGCATTTCTGCAGTTATAAAGCAAAGCTTGCATATCACCCTGTAGCATGGGATACAGACATTACCAGAGAGATTAACTCAGGCAGCAGCGTATGAGCGTTCCACGCAGTCTAAACGCTGAACACATTCTTGTAAGTCTCACTCCTAACTTGGACAACACCAACATACAGGAGAGCTGCACTGGTGTCCAGCTATGAATTTATCAGTGCTCAGCTGACAACTGCAGCCTTGGCACGAGCTGGTACCTGCTCTGCCAGCATCACACCCTGCACATCAGTCATAACAATATTACAGAGAATTCCCACTTCATCCCACTCGCCGTCACGTGTTGCTCTGTTTGCTTTTGTGACAGCCCCTCCCCCTAGCAGGGTTTTCACGGAGCTCTCCACAGAGAAGTCTCTGGTGACGGGGAGGCAGTGTCTCTTTCCTGAGTGGTTACAGTGTCTGTTTCCTATAGGCCCAGGCTGAGGGTGGTCTGGTGAGCCAGGTGCTGGTCCCCAGGAAGCTGATGAGATGCTGCCTGAGGGTTTGGGTTGACAGGTACTTTGGGGAGGCTTAAATAGCCAGCTGGCCCAGTGAACACCAGTCTCCCAGTGAGAGGCCCTGGGCTCTGCTGTGTGCATGCTCCTTCCCATAGGAGACTTCACCGCTCCCTGACCCCCCCAGTAGCGCTCCCAGCCCCTGTTCCCCCATAGGAGAGCTCCCAGCCCCCTGTACCTGAGGTCCCCTGTCTCCGTTGCCTCTACTCCCCATAGGAGAGCCCTCCACCTTCTGGCTCCTCCATCCAGCAGCATCCCTCTTATTCCCATGATAAGCAGGTAATCGATTCCGCCTCACGCAGGCCCAGGCCAAGGGAAGGGGTTAGGGTTTGGGCGAGCTTGGCAAAGGCTCCCCAGCCATGCACAGGGCAGTGATTTCAACCACAACGGTTGTTAAAAGCAAAAGGAAAGTGATGTTAAGGGGAAAACTGCTTTGCTTCATTCTTTCCACAGCTCTGGACCCGGCAGGCTCAGCTCAGCTCAGCTCCCTGGAGAGCGTCACAGGACCCCCCTCCCTTCACCCCATCACTGGGATTAATAGCTGTCTTTCAAAGCCTTACTGATCCTGGCCAGACCAGGTTGTTTGGCTGTAGCTCCTTTTAGTCAGGCCTCAGAGCACTACCCTGCTGCTCACCACTGAAGTATCTGAGCACGGTCCCAGAGCTTTTCACATCCCTCTTGGCAGAGGGCCTGGGCGGGGGATTGAGGCTCCATCTGAACAATGTGGCTCAGTTAATGCCTCTGTAGGAACCTTAACATTTGCATGTATCCACTTGTTTAACTGCCCACCTGCAGCGCTGTTTGCAGAGCGAGAGCTCTTGGCTGGTTAATACAGTGGCCATTGCAATGGGCTAGGCAAGGTGCTCCAGCTATTCCCCCTCCCCCAGCCCGCTGAGATCACTGGGGGCAACAGGCCTGTTACCCCCTGGGCTTCTCGCAGTGACTCGCTGGAGGTGGCAGGTTTCTGCAAGGCTGGATGGGCCTAGCATGGGGCTAGCAGGATCCTGGCCACCAAACGGCAGAAGGAGAACCCTAAAGCTTCGGGCGTGCAGCACATGGCAGATGGAGAGCCCATGCTGCCTACCCACGCATGTATGCACAGCCCAGAACCACCCCGAGTTTAGCTGGGAGCAGCCACCATCTCACGTTCACACTGGAGTGCATCTGTGCCAGGGACAGTTTGCAAAAAGGTACCTTAAAAGTGTGCGAGCACAGTGATTCAATGTGCAAATACAGCAGGTGCCTTTGATCACTCATTTCTGTTTGTGCACTGCTGAGAATCAGGCTGAAGCATCTCTTCCCTCTGTGATCTCCTGTCCCTGAGGTTATGGGAGGGGGAGGGTCAGGGCAACTGGGTCCCAGTGAGCAGAGGGAGGGGGAGGATCAGCGCAACTGGGTCTCAGGGAGGGGAAGAGTCATTACAGAGGGGTCCCAGAGAGGGGGAGGGTCAATGCAGCCAGTTCCTAGAAAGCAGAGGGAAGGTGAGGGTCAGTGCAGAGGGGTTACCTATTATTTCATAGACTCATAGAATATCAGGGTTGGAAGGGACCTCAGGAGATCATCTAGTCCAACCCCCTGCTCAAAGCAGGACCAACTCCAACTAAATCATCTCAGCCAGGGCTTTGTCAAGCCTGACCTTAAATACCTCTAAGGATGGAGATTCCACCACCTCCCTAGGGAATGCATTCCAGTGCTTCACCACCCTCTTAGTGAAGTAGTGTTTCCTAATATCCAACCTAGACCTCCACCACTGCAACTTGAGCCCATTGCTCCTTGTTCTGCTATCTGCCATCACTGAGAACAGTCTAGATCCATCCTCTTTGGAACCCCCTTTCAGGTAGTTGAAAGCAGCTATCAAATCCCCCCTCATTCTTCTCTTCTGCAGACTAAACAATCCCAGTTCTCTCAGCCTCTCACATAAGTCATGTGCTCCAGCCCCCTCATCATTTTTGTTGTCCTCCACTGGACTCTTTCCAATTTTTCCACATCCTTCTTGTAGTGCGGGGCCCAAAACTGGACACAGTACTCCAGATGAGGCCTCCCCAATGTCAAATAGAGGGGAATGATCACGTCCCTCGATCTGCTGGCAATGCCCTGACTTATACAGCCCAAAATGCCGTTAGCCTTCTTGGCAACAAGGGCACACTGTCAACTCATATCCAGCTTCTCGTCCACTGTAACCCCTAGGTCCTTTTCTGCAGAACTGCTGCTTAGCCGGTCAGTCCCCAGCTTGTAGCAGTGCATGGGATTCTTCCGTCCTAAGGGCAGGACTCTGGACTTGTCCTTGTTGAACCTCATCAGGTTTCTTTTGGCCCAGTCCTCTAATTTGTCTAGGTCCCTCTGTATCCTATCCCTACCCTCCAGCGTATCTACCACTCCTCCCAGTTTAGTGTCATCTGCAGACTTGCTGAGGGTGCAGTCCACACCATCCTCCAGATCATTCATGAAGATATTGAACAAAACCAGCCCCAGGACTGACCCTTGGGGCACTCTGCTTGAAACCAGCTGCCAACTAGACATGGAGCCATTGATCACTATCCGCTGAGCCCAATGATCTAGCCAGCTGTCTATCCATCTTATAGTCCGATCATCCAGCTCATACTTCTTTAACTTGCTGGCAAGAATACTGTGGGAGACTGTATCAAAAGCTTTGCTAAAGTCAAGGAATAACATGTCCACTGCTTTCCCTTCATCCACAGTCCCAATTATCTCCTCATAGAAGGCAATTAGGTTAGTCAGGCATGACTTGCCCTTGGTGAATCCATGCTGACTGTTCCTGATCACTTTCCTCTCCTCTAAGTGGTTCAGAATTGATTCCTTGAGGACCTGCTCCATGATTTTTCCAGGGACTGAGGTGAGGTGACTGGCCTGTAGTTCCCCGGATCCTCCTTCTTCTCTTTTTTAAAGATGGGCACTACAGTAGCCTTTTTCCAGTCATCCGGGACCTCCCCCGATTGCCATGAGTTTTCAAAGATAATGGCCAATGGCTCTGCAATCACATCCGCCAACTCCTTTAGCACCCTCGGATGCAGTACATCTGGCCCCATGGACTTGTGCTCGTCCAGCTTTTCTAAATAGTCCCAAACCACTTCTTTCTCCACAGAGGGCTGGTCACCTCCTCCCCAGATATCAGCAGATTCTCGTCAAACCATCCAAGCAAATCCCCCCTGTGCTGTGTCTGAGACATGAACTCGTCCCGAGTGGGACCCAGGTGGTCAGCTGGCCTGTAGCCTTTGCTGTGAGTCCTGGCGGGGCAGCCGGACTGTCATGGGCATTCTGTGCCCTGCTGTGCTGGTCCCTGGATGGTGAGGGCAGAGGGCAGGCCCAGGCTAACCGCCCAGCTGTGCTGTGTTCTGCCTGGCTCCGAGCACGCCTTTGGCTCTAATGCACGGGATTGTGGGCTGGGGGTCCTTTGTTATATGTGTCACAGCGAAGTGACTTTGTACCCCAGGCCAGGATTGGGTTCTCCTATGATTGCCCAGTGTCCCAGGAGTCTCTGCAGGACCCTGATTTGTACCAGTTCTTCATTCCATAAAACTGCTTTGTTCTGCCCGTTGAAGGCATGTTGCTGCGGTGAGTCCAAGGCAGAGGGGTCAGTGCAGAGGGGTTACCTATTATTTCATAGACTCATAGAATATCAGGGTTGGAAGGGACCTCAGGAGGTCATCTAGTCCAACCCCCTGCTCAAAGCAGGACCAACTCCAACTAAATCATCCCAGCAAGTGCTTTGTCAAGCCTGACCTTAAATACCTCTAAGGATGGAGATTCCACCACCTCCCTAGGGAATGCATTCCAGTGCTTCACCACCCTCTTAGTGAAGTAGTGTTTCCTAATATCCAACCTAGACCTCCACCACTGCAACTTGAGCCCATTGCTCCTTGTTCTGCTATCTGCCATCACTGAGAACAGTCTAGATCCATCCTCTTTGGAACCCCCTTTCAGGTAGTTGAAAGCAGCTATCAAATCCCCCCTCATTCTTCTCTTCTGCAGACTAAACAATCCCAGTTCTCTTAGCCTCTCACATAAGTCATGTGCTCCAGCCCCCTAATCATTTTTGTTGTCCTCCACTGGACTCTTTCCAATTTTTCCACATCCTTCTTGTAGTGCGGGGCCCAAAACTGGACACAGTACTCCAGATGAGGCTTCCCCAATGTCAAATAGAGGGGAATGATCACGTCCCTCGATCTGCTGGCAATGCCCCGACTTATACAGCCCAAAATTCCTTTTGGCTCTAATGCACGGGATTGCGGGCTGGGGGTCCTTTGTTATTTGTGTCACAGCGAAGTGACTTTGTACCCCAGGCCAGGATTGTGTTCTCCTACAATTGCCCAGTGTCCCAGGAGTCTCTTCAGGACCCTGATTTGTGCCAGTTCTTCATTCCATAAAACTGCTTTGTTCTGCCCGTTGAAGGCGTGTTGCTGCGGTGAGTCCAAGGCACCAGGGGTCTGCTGGGACAGCCGGCCCCAGGGAGGGTGTTCAGGGAGAGGAACTGGATTTGGTGACTGTCTGAGCTGTGCTGTTTCTCCAAGCGAGGGTTGACAGCACTTATTTAGTGTTTCCTTCAGATGTGTCCTGGGAGAGAGCCGCCATCCCAGGAAATACCCCGTGTCACTGCTGGGTCCGCTGGTGGCAGCTGGCACACCAGAATGTAGTCCCTGGCTGGCTAGCTTGCAGCCCTGAGCATAGAAACTGGCCTGACTTTTGACATGGATTGTCTGGTCACCTCTTAGTGCAGCAAGTGGCGAAGGTTGCAACCCCATGGCACAGGGAGTCGCACAGGCCCTGCCCCAAAGGGCCTGCAGCCAGAACAGTTTTCCCCCAATGTCACCATGGGAAACTGGGGCAGAGACACACAGGGACTTGCCATGTGCTGCCTGGCAGGGAATTGAACCCAGCTCACCAGGCCAGTGCCCCAACCACATGGCCACCCTCCCTGTCAGCCAGGCTCCCTGACAGGCCCGGGGGGCAGCAGAGGGCAGAGCCTGCCCCAGAAGTGCCAGGTCATCCTAACAGTCTCCCTGGGGCTGGTGCAGGCTGTCCTTAGCAGCTGCCCTTAAAGGGGGCCATGCCCAGGTCAGGGATGTGAGGGGATGATCCCGCCCCTCCTGAAGGGCTGGTAGCTGGTGTGTGCAGGGAGGGACAGGGACAGCACAGCTGCAGGGAGGTAGATTAGCCTGGCAGGCCTAGATGAACAGATGGAGGCAGCTTGATCCTATTACAGTGGCTAAGCAGAGGCAGCCGTGCTGAGGCTCTGCTGACTGACTGGCCGGTTCTCTGGGCTCCTGTAGGCGCAGCCACCTGGTCTCTGCTCTGGCTGGAGTCTCAGGAGCTCTGCATCTCAGTGATACTCCTTCTGTGGGTACAGGTCAGAATTCCTTTCCTAGCACGCTGTACAGGTTGGCCAGCAGCACCCCAGGTCCTTGGCTCTGCCACCTGGAGCACTGGCACTTTGCCAGCTGGGAACACTGCAGCTCCCCCAGCTTCTGGCATTGGCCATTGGCCATCCAAGGGACTCTGGGAGCAGCAAACCACTGGCTCTGGGACTTTGCTGGCTGAGGTCACAAGGCCACTGTGAGCCATCAGCAATGGCATTCAGCTAGCGGTTGGCATGAGGATCCTTCCAGCCTAGGGGTCTTGGTCCCTGGGTCTTGGCCAGCTGGTGTCACCAGGAATTTTCTAGCATGAGCCCTGGAGATTGGCCAGCCAGGAACTCCGGGACTTGGTAGCTCCAGTCACTGAGACCCAGCAGGATGTGGAGAGTCATGGGCCAGGGACCATGGGGGCTCTGCCAGCTCCAGCTATGGGCGCTGGGAGTTTGCTGCAAACATCTGCGTGACTGCTGCTCCCATTGCATGGCAGCCTCATTACTCTTACTGTTCTGTATGACACGCAGTGGTTCCTGGCTCTGAGGCTGGGCACATTGCAGCATGGACCATGCCCTCTGCCCACATGGCTCTGCGAGCTTCATGCTGCAATGTGCCTATGTGGCTTGTCAGCCAGGGTGGTCCAGTGTCCCAAGCCCCTGTCTCATCAGGCTCATTGGCCGGGGACTGCCGGGGCAGGGCTCTGTGCATTTTGCTTACAAGGGAAGGCCATGCCTATGCCTGCACAGGGCTGTTTGCACAGGGGTTGGTGTGTATTTGGAGATCTGAGACTCATGTCCCATTTCTGTGCTGGCCCAGGGTGCATCTCACGCATGCGTGGCTGTGTTTGGGTAGGAGCTGTGCCCTGGGGCTGGGTGGGGAATGTGCCTTATGCCCCATGTCTGTGCTGATGCAGACTGCTCGGCCTTACCTCTGCACCACATGGGCACTTCATGTCCCAGGGAGAGTAGGTGGCTAATTGAGGACCTGCAGAGCGTGCCTCTCTTGCGTGGATGGCTTGAAGTAAAGGCCTCAGATCCTGCCTGCGTGGTAGGACTTGGCAGTGGGGCCAGGGGTTCCTTCTGGGCTGCACGGGGCATCTTAGCTGGAAAGGAAACTGTAGCTGATTGTGGGGTGCTCCCCTGGCTCCCTCAGGACTGCTCGAATGCAGGAGTGACTCTACGTGCCCATGCAGCTCCAACATGGCCCTGTGGCATGGATGTGGTGCAGACAGGGCTGTTCAGAGGGGCACATGCCTCCACCCTGACCACCAACAGGTGAGGTGCTGAAGAGCTTCTCCAAATGCCCAGTGAATTGGCTTGGCTCCTTGAAAAAGTGACCCATTGGGCCTGCTCCAGCCAGCCCAGAGGGACTCGGAGCCTGCTCCAGGGTGACCGCCTGACAGAAGGTGGGTAAGGCCCAGGGCTAGGACTCCAGGGATCTGGTTTCAGGTCCTGGCTCTGCCGTCGACTCCTGTGCACAAGAGGCAGGTGGGAAATGCCAATGTGCCAAACTTGAAGCAGTTTGCAGGGAAGGGTCAGTGCTGATAGATTTCTCCATTGTCAATTACTGAGCGTTTTTCCCAGGATGTGAAACTATTTACTGCCCCATCTGCTGCACAAATCTGGCTGTCTCTGGCCCCTCATTCCCCATCTGTTACATGGGCAGGGTGATACTTCTGTTTGTCTGCCTTGTCCTTTTAGGGTACAAGTTCCTGGGGCCAGGGCTTGTCTTTCACTGTGTGTCTGGACAGCACTTGGTACAACAGGGCCCTCATTTCAGCTGGGCAGGGCTTGTCTCCTTCTGTGTGTCTGAGCAGCGCCCGGCATGATGGGGCCCTGGTCTCAGCTGGGCAGAGCCTGTCTCCCTCTGTGTGTCTGGGCGGGACCCGGCATGATGGGGCCCTGGTCTGAGCTGGGCAGGGCCTGTCTTCCTCTGTGTGTCTGGGCATTGCCCACCGTGACGGGGCCCTGGGCAGGGCCTTTCTCTGTGTGTCTGTGCAGCGCCCGGCATGACAGGGCCCTGGTCTCAACTGGGCAGGGCCTTTCTCCCTCTGTGTGTCTGGGTAGTGTCCAGCATGACAGGGCCCTGGTCTCAGCTAGGCAGGGCCTGTCTTCCTCTGTCTGTCTGGGCATTGCCCACCGTGACGGGGCCCTGGTCTCAACTGGGCAGGTCCTGTCTCCCTCTGTGTGTGTCTGTGCAGCGCTGGGCATGATGGTGCCCTGGTCTCAGCTGGGCAGGGCCTGTCTCCCTCTCTGTCTGTGCAGCGCCCGGCATGACGGGGCCCTGGTCTCAGCTGGGCAGGGCCTGTCTCCCTCTCTATCTGTGCAGCACCGGGCATGACGGGGCCCTGGTCTCAGCTGGGCAGGGCCTGTCTCCCTCTCTGTCTGTGCAGCACCGGGCATGACGGGGCCCTGGTCTCAGCTGGGCAGGGCCTTTCTCTGTGTGTCTGGGCAGCGCCCGGCATGACGGGGCCCTGGTCTCAACTGGGCAGGTCCTGTCTCCCTCTCTGTCTGTGCAGCGCCCAGCGTGACGGGGCCCTGGTTTCAGCTGGGCAGAGCCCGTCTTCCTCTGTGTGTGTCTGTGCAGCGCCCAGCATGACGGGGCCCTGGTCTCAACTGGGCAGGTCCTGTCTCCCTCTCTGTCTGTGCAGCGCCGGACATGACAGGGCCCTGTTCTCAGCTGGGCAGGGCCTGTCTCCCTTTCTGTGTCTGTGCAGCGCCGGGCATGACGGGGCCCTGTTCTCAGCTGGACAGAGCCTGTCTCCCTTTCTGTGTCTGTGCAGCGCCGGGCATGACGGGGCCCTGTTCTCAGCTGGACAGAGCCTATCTCCCTTTCTGTGTCTGTGCAGCGCCCGGCATGACGGGGCCCTGTTCTCAGCTGGACAGAGCCTGTGTCCCTTTCTGTGTCTGTGCAGCGCCGGGCATGACGGGGCCCTGTTCTCAGCTGGACAGGGCCTGTCTCCCTTTCTGTGTCTGTGCAGCGCCCGGCATGACGGGGCCCTGTTCTCAGCTGGGCAGGGCCTGTCTCCCTTTCTGTGTCTGTGCAGTGCCCGGTGTGACGGGGCCCTGGTCTTAGTTAGAACTTCCAGAAGCTCCTGTAATACACACAGTAAATAACCATCTCAATAGCCTGACCCCACGGGGCTGGCCCGAAAGATGTCAGTTCCCCATTAGTGCAGGGAAGATGGGTGAGAATAGGGTCAGTGGGCCTGGGGGCCAGGGAAACACCAGGTGAAATTGCGGGGAGTAGGGAAGCCCAGCAGGTGCCCTAAGAGAGGGGCAATTGAGGGCCTCATGGAGAAGGGTCTGCCCTGGAGGCCCTGCTGGGTGCAGGGACTGCAAATGGCCCCACTGCTTGGTCAGGGCCCAGGACGCCCAGTGATGGCTCCGGATTGCCCAGGGGTTTACACGGGGCTCTGTTACCGAGGTGACTGTGTTAACTGATGTTCCTATGGCTACGAATATTCATGATGCTCTAGTGCTGAGCTGTATGAACCCGCCCTCCCCCCGCAGCCCTGGTGATTCCCGGTGACGCAGCAACGCTGGCTGTTACTATAGTGACTGGGCGGGAAGTGGGATGACCAGAGTGGAGGCTGTGATCCATGGTACTTTGTACCCCATCGTAGCTGTGGACACACAGCCCCCACACACTGCCCACTCCAACGGCTGGACCCCCACCCTAGATCCTGCATATGCATCATCTCTGGCGAGGAACTGGGGGCTTGGAAGAGCAGATTCAGCAGCTGTGTCATGCCTGGGAGGGTGAGCCCTCAGGGTCTGGCTGGGGCACAGGGGCTGATTTCTGCATTCTCTGTCATGCACTGATAGCTCCCTGTGCTGTAGGGACCTGTGTACCTGAGCACCTTTTGACAAGGGCCTGTCCCCTCCTCACAAGGCCCAGCCAGGCCCCTCCAGGAGAGCAAGCGCCCCCAGACTCACTGTCCCCACTCTACCTCTTGCTGCTTTCATCTCCACCACCTCCTCTCTCTCCTCCCCAGAGCAGCCAGCTCCCTCCCCCATCCCACTGCAGAGCAAGTGAGCTCTCCCTTGGGGCTCACTGGGGTGTCAGAGCACCAGGCGGCCCATCAGCTCTGCCATGGAGAGCCGGAGCTTTGGCTGCAGCAGGAGGCTGTGGGACTCTGTAGGGTGACAGTCCAGAGCACAGGCGGGGTGCTGCTGCTGCAGTGGATGCTGAGGGTGGCTGCTCTCTGCACTGTCTGGGCAGGTAGGGGCGCCCTGGGCTGGCCTGTCGGGGGGCAGATGTAACGCAGTAGGGAGTGAGGTAGTAGGGAGTGAGGTGGAGTGACCTGGGAATGTCATCTACTTTTACTGGGACTGTCTGCATGGGGCTGGGAGAGCAGGGAGTGACTTTATGTGAGGGACGGTACCTGAGCCTGTAACCTGAGCCAGGAGGGGGATGGGGCCAGGTGACACCTTTTCCCAGGTAATGGACAAAGGGAGAGGAAGAGCTGGGGGGAGGGGAATGAGTTGGCTGGAGGGGGTGGGGTCAGTTTTGGGCTGGCTGGGAAGAGGCAGGAAACCCCACAAAGCCAGTCAGGACTTTGGGGAGCCTCCTCTCTCTTGGAGCAGACTGTCTCCAGGGCAAGAAGCTCACACAGCTTCACCTCCTGGGTCTGTCCTTGGAGCATTCAGCATATGCCCCTCAATGCACTTCCCACAGTGAGTCCACCCAGGTGGGGTCCTGGGGAAGCCACAGGGCCCTGCATCCCCACTTAGCAGTCAGACGTGACTCTCAGCCAGCCAGTAAAACAGAGGTTTGTTAGACGACAGGAACAGGGTCTAAAACAGAGCTTGTAGGTACCATAAACCGGACCCCTCAGCCAGGTCCATTCTAGGGGGCAGTGAGCCAGACCCCCATGTCTGCCCTCACTTCCAGTCCCCAGCCAGCTCCAAACTGAAAAACCCCTCCAGCCCCTCCTTTCTGGCCTTTGTCTCTTTCCTGGGCCAGGAGGTCACCTGATCTCTTTGTCTCCAACACCTTCAGCTGGCACCTTTGCAGGGGGGGGCCAGGCCATCAGTTGCTAGGAGACAGAGTGCCAGGCATTTAGGTGCACTGGCCCTTTGCTCTGCAGCAATCACACACCCTTATTCCACCACCTAGATACTTAAGAGCTGCCTAGGGGACACTGAGGCACCAACACAGTATTCAGAGCAAACATTAAGAACATTCCCAGTTTATCACAGGGAGTCCTAGGGCGGGTCCCCTCACCAGCCAGTTCTCCCGTAGCCCTGGCCACATTCTCCCCAGCCCTGTGGGCCAGACACCCCGGTCAGGAGCTTCAGGCTGGGTCCGGCTGCCGGGCAATGACAAGTTTGTGAAAACTTCATTCCGGCCTGGCCCAGGAGCAAGCGCACTCCTGGTTCCACCCCTGGCTGTGACATTTGCTCTCACACAAGCTCCCGGTCTCCAGACAGGTGGGAGTGAGAGTCGTGTGGGGAGGGTCAGAACTAGCCCTACATTTCTGTCGAGGGTGCTGAAGATGTAAAGGTCTCTTGAAATGCTGGTATTAGGATCAGGTCTCAGACACTGGCCTGCTCAGCAGCCAAAAGCAGATGTGATTTGATGTCAGTACGAGCAGATCCCCAGCCAGCCAGCAGGATCTGGTCACACTATACTCAGCCCCCTGGGAACACTGTTAAATGACAAGAGCCTCAGGACCTCTAGGGGTTTTTCCAGCTCTCAGGCCACCTCCAGAATCCCTGGCCAGGTTGAACAGAACAGAACTTCAGCTTGAGTGACACATGCTGGAGGCCACGTGCTGCCAGTCCTAACAATCCTTGGGATTTCTAAATGGTACAGATGGCAATTTCCTAACACACACTGTGTTGCAGCCAACACGGGGGATTCTATATCAGACCTCATTTTGACAGATAAAGACAGAGGGGAACAGATCACAGAACTAAAAATGAATGGTAGCTTAGGTACCAATGATCATGACTTGGTCACATTTATAATATGTAGAGTCCATAGATTCATAGACTGTAGGACTGGAAGGGACCTCGAGAGGTCATCGAGTCCAGTCCCCTGCCCTCATGGCAGGACCAAATACTGTCTAGACCATCCCGGATAGACATTTATCTAACCTACTCTTAAATATCTCCAGAGACGGAGATTCCACAACCTCCCTAGGCAATTTATTCCAGTGTTTAACTACCCTGACAGTTAGGAATTTTTTCCTAATGTCCAACCTAAATCTCCCTTGCTGCAGTTTAAGCCCATTGCTTCTTGTTCTATCATTCGAGGCTAAGGTGAACAAGTTTTCTCCCTCCTCCTGATGACACCCTTTTAGATACCTGAAAACTGCTATCATGTCCCCTCTCAGTCTTCTCTTTTCCAAACTAAACAAACCCAATTCTTTCAGCCTTCCTTCATAGGTCATGTTCTCAAGAACTTTAATCATTCTTGTTGCTCTTCTCTGGACCCTCTCCAATTTCTCCACATCTTTCTTGAAATGCGGTGCCCAGAACTGGACACAAGACTCCAGTTGAGGCCTAACCAGCGCAGAGTAGAGCGGAAGAATGACTTCTCGTGTACAGCACACCTGTCAATGCATCCCAGAATCACGTTTGCTTTTTTTGCAACAATATCACACTGTTGACTCACATTTAGCTTGTTGTCCACTATGACCCCTAGATCTCTTTCTGCCGTACTCCTTCCTAGACAGTCTCTTCCCAGTCTGTATGTGTGAAACTGATTGTTCCTTCCTAAGTGGAGCACTTTGCATTTGTCTTTATTGAACTTCATCCGGTTTACTTCAGACCATTTCTCCAATTTGTCCAGATCATTTTGAATTTTGACCCTGTCCTCCAAAGCAGTTGCAATCCCTCCCAGTTTGGTATCGTCCGCAAACTTAATAAGCGTACTTTCTATGCCAACATCTAAGTCGTTGACGAAGATATTGAACAGAGCTGGTCCCAAAACAGACCCCTGCGGAACTCCACTTGTTATACCTTTCCAGCAGGATTGGGAGCCATTAATAACCACTTTCTGAGTACAGTTATCCAGCCAGTTATGCACCCACTTTATGGTAGCCCCATCTAAATTGTATTTGCCTAGTTTATCGATAAGAATATCATGCGAGACCTCATCAAATGCCTTACTAAAGTCTAGGTATACCACATCCACCGCTTCTCCCTTATCCACAAGGCTCGTTATCCTATCAAAGAAAGCTATCAGATTGGTTTGACACGATTTGTTCTTTATAAATCCATGCTGGCTATTCCCTATCACCTTACCACCTTCCAAGTGTTTGCTGATGATATCCTTAATTACTTTCTCCATTATCTTCCCTGCCACTGAAGTTAAACTAACTGGTCTGCAGTTTCCTGGGTTGTTTTGATTTCCCTTTTTATAGATGGGCACTATATTTGCCCTTTTCCAGTCTTCTGGAATCTCTCCCATTTCCCATGACTATCCCAAGGTAATAGCTAGAGGCTCAGATACCTCCTCTATTAACTCCTTGAGTATTCTAGGATGCATTTCATCAGGCCCTGGTGACTTGCAGGCATCTAACTTTTCTAAGTGATTTTTAACTTGCTCTTTTTTTATCTTCTAAACCTACCCCCTTCCCATAAGCATTCACTATGTTAGACATTCCTTCAGACTTCTCAGTGAAGACCGAAACAAAGAAGTCATTAAGCATCTCTGCCATTTCCAAGTTTCCTGTTACTGTTTCTCCCTCCTCACTGAGCAGTGGGCCTACCCTGTCCTTGGTCTTCCTCTTGCTTCTAATGTATTGATAAAAAGTCTGCTTGTTTCCCTTTATTCCCATAGCTAGTTTGAGCTCATTTTGTGCCTTTGCCTTTCTAATCTTGCCCCTGCATTCTCGTGTTATTTGCCTATATTCATCCTTTGTAATCTGACCTAGTTTCCATTTTTTATATGACTCGTTTTTATTTTGTAGGTCATGCAAGATCTCGTGGTTAAGCCAAGGTGGTCTTTTGCCACATTTTCTATCTTTCCTACCCTGTGGAATAGCTTGCTTTTGGGCCCTTAATAGTGTCCCTTTGAAGAACTGCTAACTCTCCTCAGTTCTTTTTCCCCTCAGTCTTGATTCCCATGGGACCTTACCTATCAGCTCTCTGAGCTTACCAAAATCTGCCTTCCTGAAATCCATTGTCTCTATTTTGCTGTACTCCCTTCTACCCTTCCTTAGAATTGCAAACTCTATGATTTCATGATCACTTTCACCCAAGCTGCCTTCTACTTTCAAATTCTCAACGAATTCCTCCCTATTTGTTAAAATCAAGTTTAGAACAGCTTTCCCCCAGTAGCTTTTTCAACCTTCTGAAATAAAAAGTTGTCTGCAATGCAGTCCAGGAACTTATTGGATAGTCTGTCCCCCGTGGTGTTATTTTCCCAACATATATCTGGATAGTTGAAGTCTCCCATCACCACCAAATCATGGGCTTTGGATGATTTTGTTAGTTGTTTAAAAAAAGCCTCATCCACCTCTTCCACCTGGTTAGGTGGCCTGTAGTAGACTCCCAGCACGACATCACCCTTGTTTTTTACCCCTTTTATCCTAACCCAGAGACTCTCAACACTTCCAAACCAGTAACAAATATACTTGGTGCTTTAAAAGGGCTAATTTCACAAAGCTGAAAATGATTATGAGCCAAATCATCTGGGAGGAAGAGTTTAATCAGAAAAACGTGAATATTGTTTGGCAATTGTTTAAGAAAACTTTATTAGGTGCCCAGAAAGCCAAAATTTAGGAAGAAGGTCATGTTGGTAACAAAAAATGACTTGGTTTAAAGGGGGAGTTAAAGTCTGTCTAAAATAAATGAAATGAATGGGAAGTTGATAGTAATGAATATAAATCAGAAGCTAGGAATGGTAGAAAGTCTATAAGGGAAGCCAAAGGACACAAGGAGAACTCTATGACCAGTGGCATTAAGGACAATAAGAAGTTTTTAAAATATATTAGGAACTAAAATAATCCTGAGAATGGTACTGGTCCTCTATTAGATGGAAATGGTAGAATTATTAATAATAATGTAGAAAACATAGGTGTTAAATAAACATTTTTGTTGTATATGTGGAGGGAAAAACCCTCTGTAGCCTCATCATATGATAACACAGTTTCTATTCCACTAGTACCTCAGGAGAATGTTAAACAGAAACTAGTAAAAATAGACATTTTTAAATCAGCAGATCCAAGTAACTTGCATACAAGAGTTTTAAAAGAGCTGGATGAGGAGTGGACTGGATAATTCATCTTGTTTTCCAATCTCTTAAAACAGTGGAAGAAAGTTAATGTTGTGTCAATGTATAAAAAGAGTAAACAAGCTGTCCTGGGTAATTATGGGCCTGTCAGTCTGACATCGATCTCCAGCAGTAGAATGGATCAGTTTATACCAGACTCGATTAATAAAGAATTAAGGGAGGGCATATAATTGATTCCAGTCAACATGGATTTATGGAAAATAGATCCCGTCAAACTAATTGGATATTTTATTTTGATGAGATTACAAAAATTTGGTTGATAAAGGTAATTCTGTGTAATATACCTAGACATTTGTATGGTATTTGATTTGGTACTGCATGATATTTTGAGTAAAAAACTGGAATGATTTAAAGTTAGAATGACACATATTAAGTGGATTAAAACTGACTAACTGATAGGTCTCAAAATGTCATTGTAAACAGAGAATTATCATCAAGCAGATGCATTTCTAGTGGGGTCCTGCAAGGATTGGTTCTTGGCCTTTTGCTATTTAACTCTTTTCTGGAAGAAAATGTAAAATCATTACTGATAATGTTTACAGATGACACAAACACTGGGGCAAATCATAAAGAGGACAGGTCACTAATACAAAGTGATCTGGATTGCTTGGTAAACTGAGTGCAAGCAAATAATATGCATTTTAATACACCTGAACATAATTGTATCCATCTAGAACAGTGGTCACCAACCCATCAATCACAATTGACTGGTTAATCCTGGAGACTTTCCCAGTCAATCGTGATCTCCAGCTGCGGCGACGCAGTGGGGCTCCCTGCCTGCTGCGGCCCCACTCTGCTCCCGTGGAGGGGACAGACAGGGGTTTCTGTGTGCTGCTTCTGCCTGTAAGCACCACCACCACAGCTCCCATTGCTCAGGAACAGGGTGCTGTGGCCAATGGGAGCTGCAGGGGTGGTGCCCGCAGAGAGTGGCAGCGTGCGGAACCATGTGCCCTGCAGGGGCGTGTTGGCCCCTTATGGAGTGGCATGGCCACGTGGTGTACTCCTGGCTGGCAGGGTGGGGGATGGCCTGGCTCAAGATGGGAAGGAGGTGCTGATGTGCCTGAGTGGTGCCAGGGCAGGCAGGGAGCCTGCCTTAGCCCTGCTGCGCCACCAACTGGGAGCCACCCGACGTAAGTGCCCCCCAGCAGGAGCTTGCAACCCAGCCCTTAGCCCCCTCCTGGAGCCAACACCCCATATCCCCTCCTGCACCTCAAGCTGCTGCCCCAGCCCTCAACCCCTTCCCAGAGCCAGCACCTCAAACCCCCTTCTGCACCCTAACACTCAGCCTGGAGCCCCCTCCCACATTGCGAACCCTTGGCCCCAGCCCAGAGCCCGCACCCCCAACCAAACCCCTGTCCCAGCCCAGTGAAAGTGAGTGAGGGTGGAGGACAGTGAGCGGGGTGGGGCTTCGGGGAAGGGGCAGGGTAGATCCTGGGTTGCCCTTAAATGCAAAAAGTGATCTTGGGCATCAAAAGATTGGAGAGCACTGATCTAGGAACAAAGAATGCAGACCATATTCATGGGGTGAAAGGCTCTGTCCTGGAAGCAGAGACTCTGAGAAAAGATTTGGGGATCATGATGGATAATCAACTGACCCTGAGCTCCCAATGTGATGCTGTGGCCAAAAGGACTAATGCGATCCTGGGACGATAAACAGGGAAATCTCAAGCAAGAGCAGAGAGGTTATTTTACCTCTGTATTTGGCACTGGTGCAACCACTCCTGGAATCCTGTGCCCAGCTCTGGTGTCCGCAGTTCAGGAAGGATGTTGATAATTGGAGAGGGGTCAGAGAAGAGCCATGAGAATGGTTAAGGTATTAGAAAACCTGCCTTAGAGTGATAGACTTGCGCGCAATCTGTTTAGTTTAACGAAGGTTAAAGGGTGGTTTGATCACACTCTATAGCTACCTACCTGGGGAACAAATATTTAATAACGGGCTCTTCAGTCTAGCAGAGAAAGGTCTAACCCAATCCAATAGCTGGGAACTGAAGCTAGACAAATTCAGCCTGAAAATAAGGAGCAAATTGTTAATGGTGAGAGTAATTAACCACTGGCACAACTTACCAAGGGCTGGAGTGTATCCTCCATCACTGACCATTTCTAACACAAGGCTGGCTGTTGTCTAAAAGCTCTGCTCTAGAAATGATTTGGGGGCAGCTCCCCAGCCTGTGCTATGCGGAGGCTCAGACTAGATGCTCACAAGGATCCCTTCTGGCCTTGGGATCTATCACACTAAGAGGGGGGAAAACTGAATCGTGGCCAAGCAGCTGGCTTCTGGGCCAGAGGCTGAAGTGGGGAGCAGCAGTTCCCCTGGCAGTGACAATGTGGGGGGGGATTGGAGGGGCCAGGGATTTCCCATTGCGGGGTGCAGGGATCCAGCACTACACCCTGACCTGCTGGAGGCAGGCAGGCAGGATGCAGAGCTGAGATGCGATCCCTCAATGCTACCCTGTATTCACTGCAGGTTCTCCTCCCTTCTCACCCTTCTCTTCCTCACGCTCCGTGCTGTGGGGTCTCTCTTCCCATGTGGGGATCCTTGGCTGATGTCAGGGCCAGAAGCATAACATGCTGTTCACATGGAGGCTGCAGGGATCAGGCCTCTAGGAGCAAAGCTCAGGCCCCATGCAAGACACTACTGCCCCAAAGCCCTGCTGCTCACACAGCTGGGTGCCACAACTTTCCTGTCCCCAGCCACTCAAGGAGCCCAGTGCAGATCTCAGAGTGGGGAACAACCTTGTCTTGGGGGCTCCCGGGGGCTGTGACATAGGCAAGGGGACACCATCATGTCTTGGTGCTGGGGGGTCCCGGGGACTGGGACGTAGCCAAGGGGACATGGTCATGTCTCAGTGTTGCTGTCCTGCCACTTCCCTCATAGTGACTGCAGCCTTTTTGCCCTTGCCTCAGGGCCTCGGCCTGAAAATCCCAGCAGCCAGCCAGGAGCTGTCTCCTGATCCCTTGTTCCTGTTAGTAGCCCTGATGTGTCCAGCGTGCTAGCTTCCTTCTGCCTGCCAGGCACCCAGTTCTCCCTTTGTGAGCTCCAGAGAGTAACTGGCTCTGCTCTGTCCTGCAGCTCTTCTTGTATGGGCCTTCTGGGCCCCGACTGACTGTTCCTTCCAGCCCCTGTCCTATTGGAAGTTTCCTGCACAACCTCCCTAGGGTTCTATTAATCCCTTGCATGCCATTGTGGGGCAGACTCCCCATCACAACCCTTTATGTCTCTAGCTAGTTTAATCTCGTTTGGGGCCTGGGCCTTTCAAATGTTGTCCTTACATGCTTGTGGGTTTTTTATATTCATCCTTCATAATTTGACCTAGTTTCCACTTTTCTCAGACTCCTGAGTTTCAGATCATTGAAGACCTCCTGGTTAAGCCAAGGTGGTCTCTTGCCATACTTCCTTTTTCCTGCACAGTGGGATGATTTGCTATTGTGCCTTTAATAATATCTTGTTGAAAAACTGCCAACTCTTTTGAACTATTTTACCCTTAGACTTGCTTCCCTGGACTTTACAAAAGGCAGCATTCTTGAAATCCAGTATCTTTATTGTGCTGTTTTCCCTCCTACCATTCCTTAGAATCGTGATCACTTTCACACAAGCTGCCTTCACTTTCAAATTCTAAATCCTTTCCTCCCTATTTATCCTGTCTCCTTGCTGAGAGTTCCCGGGGGCTATGATGTAGCAGAGGGGATGCAGTCATGTTTCAGTGCTGGAGGTGCCCGGGGGCCAGGGCTATCCCTAGCTATTCTGGGACCCTATGCAGCCCAAGTCTCTGGGGGTGGGGAGGCTGACCCCAGGCGTCCGCGGGCTGGCTTGGGGGCAGGAGGGAACCGCCCCCCAGCACTCACTGATGGTGCGGCTGGGGCCAGGTCACTGCACTTCCTGCCACTGGGGGATGTAAGTCTGACCCTGCAGCAGAGCTCAGGGGAGTGGGAGCAGGGCTGGGGCGGAACAGGGGCAGGGCAGGATCTTTGGGGAAGGGGTGGAGTGAGGGTGGGGCTGGGGTGGAGCAGGGGCAGGAAGAGGTGGGGCTGAGCGGAGCAGGAGCTGGAGCAGCACACAGCTGCGCAGGGCACAAAATTTCCTGGTACCCTACATAGCTGCATACTTGGCATATCAGTAGGGACAGCCCTACTGTGGGCTGTGACGTAGCCAAGGGGATGCAGTCGTGTCTCGGTGCTGGGGAGTCCTGGGGGCTGTGACGTAGCAGAGGGGACGCAGTCATGTCTCAGTGCTGGGGGTACCCGGGGGCTGTGATGTAGCTGAGGGGACGCAGTCGTGTCTCACTGCTGGAGGGTCTCGGGGTGTGACGAAATGGGAATGTTCATAATGTTTTCGCTGAATACTGTGTTGGTGCCTCAGTGTCCCCTATGCAGTTCTTAAGTATCTAGGTGGTGGGATAAGGGTGTGTGATTGCTGCAGAGCAAAGGGCCAGTGCACCTAAATGCCTGGCACTCTGTCTCCTAATCAGGGCCGGTGCAACCATTTAGGCGAACTAGGCGGTTGCCTAGGGCGCCAAGATTTGGGGGCGCCAAAAAGCGGCGCCCCCCCAAAATTTTTTAAATGGTTGCAGCAGCCGCTGCATAGTCTGAGCTGCCGGCGGCAGCGGCTGCCTGCAGCCCGGCAGCTTAGGGCGCCCCCGGGGTCAGCGCGCAGCCGCGGCAGCCCAGGGTGCCCCGGGTCAGTTAGCCGCCGCAGCGGCCCGGCAACCCAGGGCGTCCCCCGGGTCAGGGAGCCGCCGCGGCGGTCTGGCAGCCCGGGGCGCAGGCGCTCCCGGGGTCAGGGAGCCGCTGCGGCGGTCCGGCAGACTGGGGCGCCGGCACTCCCGGGGTCAGGGAGCCGCCACGGCGGTCCGGCAGCCCGGGGCGCCGGCGCTCCCAGGGTCAGGGAGCCGTGGCTCTGGTGGAGCTGCCGCAGGCTGCGGCAGCTCCTCCAGAGCCGCGAGACCCGCGCAGGGGGCGGCGAAATGTCCCGGCGCCTAGGGCGTCAGAAATCCTAGCGCCGGCCCTGCTCCTAGTAACTGATGGCCTGGGCCCCCCCTCTGCAAAGGTGCCAGCTGAAGGTGTTGGAGAGAAAGAGATCAGGTGACCTCCTGGCCCAGGAAAGGGGCTGAGCAGAGGAGGAGGGGCTGGAGGGGTTTCAGTCTGGAGCTGGCTGGGGATGAGGAATGAAGTGCAGACTTGGGGGTCTGGGTCACTGCCCCCAAAATGGACCCGTCCGAGGCGTCCGATTCTCTGTACCTACAAGCAGGAGTGGCACCAGGGTTTTTGGCACCCTAGGCGGGGGTCCTTCCGCACTCCCAGCAATTCTGTGGCGGGGGGGGTCCTTCCGCGCTCCCGGTCTTCGGGGCACTTGGGCAGCGGGTCCTGGAGTGAGTGAAGGACCCGCCGCAGAATTGCCGCCACCGACCCAGAGCGTGGAACGACCCCCCCCCCACCGAATTGCCGCCCTCCCAAATCCTGGTGCCCTAGACGACTGCCTAGGTTGCCTAAATGGAAGCGCCGGCCCTGCCTACAAGCTCTGTTTTAGACCGTGTTCCTGTCATCAAATAAACCTCTGTTTTACTGGCTGGCTAAGAGTCACGTCTGACTGCAAAGTGGGGCTGCAGGACCCTATGGCTTCCCCAGGACCCCGCCTGGGCAGACTCGCTGTGGGAAGTGCATGGAGGAGCAGATGATGCTGAATGCTCCAAGGAGAGACCCAGGAGGTGAAGCCGTGTGAGCTTCTTGCCCAGCATACAGTCTGCTCCAAGGGAGAGGAGGCTCCCCAAAGTCCTGACTGGCTTTGTGGGGAGCAGTTCCAGGGCATCGCCCGGTGACTCCGTGGCACGGGGGCTGTGACATAGCAGAGGAGACACAGTTGTGCCTCGGTGCTGGGGACACCCGGGGGCTGTGACGGAACAGAGGAGACACAGTCGTGTCTCGGTGCTGGGGGTATCCAGGGGCTGTGATGGAACAGAGGAGACACAGTCATGTGTCGGTGCTGGGGGTACCTGGGGACTGTGACATAGCAGAGGGGAAGCAGTCGTGTGTCGGTGCTGGGGGTACCCAGGGGCTGTGATGGAACAGAGGAGACACAGTCGTGTGTCGGTGCTGGGGGTATCCAGGGGCTGTGATGGAACAGAGGAGACACTGTCGTGTGTCGTGCTGGGGGTACCCGGGGCCTGTGACATAGCAGAGGGGACGCAATCATGTGTCGGTGCTGGGGATAGCCGGGGCCTGTGACATAGCAGAGGGGATGCAGACGTGTCTCGGTGCTAGGAGTACCCGAGGGCTGTGACGTAGCAGAGGAGACGCAGTCGTGTCTCGGTGCTGGGAGGATCCGGGCACTGTGATTCACTAGAGGGGACCCTGAGGCCAGGGTAGAGACGTGCTGTCACTGGATGCCTTTAGTTGGCTTCTGGTCTCCCTTGGGATCTGTGTCCCCTTTTGTGGTCGTGCTGCTGGGACCCTTGTGACGAACTGGGAATGTTCTTAATGTTTTCTTTGAATGCTGTGTGGGTGCCTGTGACGCAGCAGGGAGAGGGGAGCATTGACCTGGGAAGGTAGCAGGGGGATTTTGCAGGGACTGTCTGCCTTGAGGATGGGACTGGAGGGAGTTTCAGTTTGGAGCTGGCTGGGGACATGGAGTGAATGCAAACATGATTGTCTGGCTCACTGCCCCCCAAAATGGACCCAGCCGAGGGGTCCTGTTGTCTGTACCCGCAAGACCTGTCTTGGACTGTGTTCCTGTCATCTAAATAAACCTTCAGTTTTACCAACTGGCTGAGAGTCATGGTGAGTCGCAGGAAGCTGGGCCTTATCTCCCCCACACTCTGTGACAGCCCTAGAGTTCTCTTGGGAGGTTTTCGCACAGAAAGCACCTGGCTTTGCAGAGAAGAGATTCCCCTGGTCTCTCCTCGCCTGGCCTGGCCTTCTCAGCGGCACCGCGGAACTGTTGAGGCCTCCAGTCCCCAGCAGCAGAGAGCGCCTGGTGGCTCACCCAGGGCTTTGTTGCCTTCAGCTCCAATGAGCCTGGCCAGTAGACATGCTTCACTGAGCTGAAAGTGACAGGACTTTCCCTTTAATCAGCCGCGTGTCCCTGGCGGCCTCCTAACCTTGGCAAGCAGAAAGAAGGAAAATCAATTAGCTGTGGAATTACCCATCAGGCCTTGGAGGATGTTCTGTAGCCGGGAGTAAAGGCTGATCAATGCTCTTGTTGATCTGCTTTCATCTCCTCTCTCTGGAATGCTGCTGAAGTCGCTGTGGCCGGGCGGTGTGGGAGGGATGGCTCAGAGCACTGGACAGCCCAATTAGCTATGGCATACAGCCGCCTTCCCCAGAAAGGCCAGGAGAATGCAGCCCCGGCCTCCCCATCCCACACAGACCCACCCACCAGTGGTTCCCCAGGCAATGCTGCATGCACCCCGCTCCAGCCCTGAGTTTTATCCCTAGCTCCCCTGACAGGGCTCCCCTGCTCCTCGGAGAGCCTCAGTCACATAACCTGGAGTGGGAGTCCATCCGTCTGCAGGTCAGCCATGGGGCCAGCAGAGATGGCAGGGGCAGGGGGGGAGGTCGTGGCCATGCCTCTGGCTGTAGATTCTGCCAGGAGCCTGGAATCGTGGTGCAGAGTGGCTTCAGAGAGTGATGAGAAGGAGTCTGAGCTGCCCTGGGACTCAGAAACAAGAGGGTCCATCATGCCAAGGTGTGCCGGCCAATTCAATACCAGACAGAGCATGGACGCCAAGACCTTGGCATCCTGCAATGGCAGGCCTGGCAAGAGGATGGGCTGCTGGGGGAGGGCAGGTAGGAGCCAGTGTCCCTTGGCAGCGGGAAAGAGTGCAGGTTCAGGGCCTTACCCACCAGGTCACGTCTGGCCAAGATTGCAGCTGCTTCCCTCACTCTGCTGCTGTTTCTAGGGCAGTCACCTCATGGGCCCAGCTGGCCAGGGAACAAACACCTGGTGGAACCGGGCCCCAGCACGGAATCATCCCCTCTCTCATCCCTGCTGCCCCTAGGCAGTTCTAAGGGAGTTAACAGGGGGCAGCCTCGTGTGATGCAGGAGGCCAGGCTGGGTGGGCCCTGCTGGCCTAGTGCATGGACTGTGCCCTCCCTCCCTGGCCTCCGGTGCAGGCAGAGTCTGCTCAGCTCCCCTCCAGTTCTCTTGGAGCCAGGCTAGACTGGGCTGGATCTCACTCAGCCCCCTGCCCGCAGCATTCCTAGGGCTCCTCTTGGCTCCCTCTCCAGCTGGTCAGTCTGTCTGAGACGGAGAAGCCTGGAGCTGAGCACAGAGCCTGGGGGAATCGGGTGGTGTCTCCCCAGAGCTGCATAGCTAGGGACCATCCCTTTGCTGCTTCACGATGCAAGGCCCCAAAGCACAGTGCCCCCTCTCTGCTCGCAGGTCTCTCCTCCCTGCCCGGCAGAGGGTCCGTTTACCTCAGGCATCTTGGCCACCCAGTTCTGGCCCGAATCTCGCTTGGTACCCAGCTGGCTTGGTCCCTGGTGGACTGGTGCTTTTCAGACTTTGTTTGTTGGGTGTGACCGAAGGACCAGACTGTGCCCAGAGCAGGGTGTCCCTGACCCTGCAGACCCCAGCCCCGGGCTTGCAACCCTCCACCCTCACAGACCAGCCTGCAGGAGAGGGGGAAGGTGCTGGGGGCATGAAACACGCTTGCTTTCCCGTGTGAGATGGAACCTGGAGAGCCGTTACCAGCTTTCCCCAGCCATGTCCCTCCTGCCACTGCAGAATAACACGGCTCCAGCGAGGCCGGGGTTCCCTGCTCAGCCTGCGCCCAGCCACGCAGCCCAGGGAGCCTCTCGTGCTGCTAGCACCCCCTGCTGGGAAGGCCAATGCCCAGCTCGCCCTAGGTGATTCCTGCCCTCTGACAGGGAGCTGTGTACAAGGGCAGGCAGGCGCATGCTTCTTGCTGGGACACAGCTCACGTGGAGCTGGGCTGGTGCCACAGCAAACAGCCCCTCTCCTGCATTGTATTCGTCCTGATACAGAGCACAGCGCCGGCTGCTCCGTGTGCTAGGGCTCCGTCTCTGCCCCAGCTGAGTGCGGAGGTGCCCTTGGCCCACCAGCTGACTGGGCGGCTGGCAGGATACGCCAGCCCCGAGCTCTTGGATTAGCAGGAGAGTGACAGAGGAAAAGCCCTTGAGTCCCAACGACCACGCAGTGTCTGTGCTTAGAGGGGAGGCGATTGTGGCTGCACACCCTCAGTCCTCCCCACATGGGGAGACACTGCTCCCAGGACTCCCACACCTGCCTTCCACCCAGTCTGAAATCATTGATCTCACCACCCAGCCTGGGCCCCTTGGCCTCCGGTAACTGAGTGACGTGCTCGCCCAGGCAGGGACGCCAGGCTGCAGCCTGCCCTGGCCCAGGTACAGAGTGCAGTGGATGCAGGCCTTGGTCCTGTGTGGCAGGATTTGGGGGCTGGGGGGGGCCTTTGCCTGCCAGTGGAAATGTGGCTGGGGAAGGTAGGGTGTGATACCTGGGGCTGCGGGGGGCTCTTGGGGACAGCAGGAAGCTGGGATGGTGAGGGGCTGTCTCTGCTTTGTGCCTGCAGGGTCTCAGGCAGGCTCTCTGGCTGGTGCTGACTGGGCGGGGGGTTGTTGGTCTCTTCCTGTCCCCCTGGCACTAGATGCCAGCTGGGTGGTCAGAGGGGCCAGCCTTGAGGAAGGCTCTTTAGGATGGTGCTTGCAGACGGGAAGCTCCTTGGAGCAGGGCTTTGTGTGGTGCTTGCACTGTGCCCTTGGCCTGGCTTGTCTTATGGTGTTACTGCAATAGCAGTGCCCCGGCGCAGAGCCCCCCGGTCCAGGCACCCCCCTGCCGAGGGGGCTGGCTGCTGGAGCCTGTTTAGGTGCCCAGGTGAGGTGAAGTGTGGGGACCCCAGGAATTCCCCTTGCCAAGGGGCCTGGCTGCACAGCTGGAGCCTGCTCGGGTGCCCAGATGAGGCGAGGTGTAGCCCAAAGGATGGCCTGTTAATAAATGAGGATGGAGGCCAGGCTGAAATCACAATGATCCTAGAGGGACTGCACTGCTTTAGCAAACTGGCCTGCACAGAGGAAAAGCAGTTTGACCAAAGAGGCCTGGTCAGCATGGCTGTTGATGAAGGGCATCTAAGGGAATACCTGGGGATGACCAGGGCCCATCTCCCGGCTCACAAGGCCCAGCACCAGCTGCTTCAGGGGAAGGAGCAAAAAATCCCTTAATGGGCAAGGCTGGAGTAACCACCCATGGGGACAAGTATCAGGGGGCAGCTGTGTTAGTCTGTATCCACAAAAACAACAAGGAGTCCGGTGACACCTTAAAGATTAACGGATTTATTTGGGCATAAGCGAAGTGAGTTTTTTTACCCACGAAAGCTTATTCCCAAATAAATTTGTTATTCTTTAAGGTGCCGTCACAGAGTGTGAGGGAGTCAGGGCTCTGCACCCCCAGCTTCCTGCGATTCACCGGGACTCTCAGCCAGCCAGTAAAGCAGCAGGTTTATTCAGACGACAGGAACACAGTCCAAGACAGGCCTTGATGGTACAGACAACAGGACCCCCTCAGTCAGGTCCATCTTGGGGCCCCAAGGGCACCACAGCCCCATTGGGGGGTCAGAGCCTCATCTCGGCTCCCCTCCATTACACCAGCCAGCTCCTGAAACTTAACTCCCTCCAGCGTCTCTCACCCTGGCTCCTCCCCCAGCCTTTTTCCAGTTTCCTGGGCAGAGGTGTCACTTGGCCTCCAACCCTCTTCCTGGGTTCTCGTGTTACATGCTCAGGTATCCTCCCTCAAGGCCAGTCTCCCGTCCCCCAATGCAGACCGTCCCAGCCAAATTCCCCTGCAACCCTCCCCGGCCAACACTCCCCACTCAGCATTCAAAGACCACATTAAGAACAGTCCCAGTTCATCACAGGTGCCACCAGACTCCTTGTTGTTCTTTGTGCACCCACAGGGAGCTTCTCCCAGCCTAGCAGCCAGAGGTACGTTTCATTACATCGTATGTAATGTGATGGAGGAGGGACCCATTCCCCATAAATGGCTGGCTCGCTCTTGAATCCTGCTGATTCCTTGGCCTCAGTAATATTTTGTGGTAGAGAGGTCCTCAGGCTCGCTACGCATTGTGTGAGAAATACTTGTACCACTTTTAATGTGCTGCCTTTCCATTTCACTGGCTGTCCCCTTTGTGTCAGAGAGGGGGCAGCCAAGCAGCCTTTTCCAGCCCAGTCATGTTTTAAAATTCCTCTAGCAGGATCCGTTACCGAGGTTCTCTCCCAACTAAACATTCAGTATTTCCTCTTCCATTCCTTAGACAGCCTCATATGTCAACTGTGCTTCAGGCTGTTGTGCTGCACCTTGAGCAGATGTTTCGCTGAGCTGCCCCTGGTGTCAGGCAGGTCTCTTTGCTCTGTGGTGCGTCAGAGCCCAGCCAGGTGTGAGTGTTTGAACAATTCCTTCCAATGTGCATTGCCAATACTGAACTCCCATTCCGCTAACTCAGTTGGGTGCTTGTGACAAGAGGGCCTCACTCCCCTTGACTTTCAGTCATGCATCTGCCTTGGTTTCTCTCCTCTGGTCCATATGCTATGCCCACCCCAGGCCATCCTAGGAATCATCATTAAAAATTATTTTTCTCCCAGGGAATTCCTTCCTCCCTCTCTGCAAGCTCCCAGCCTGAGGCCTCTGGCCCACACCAGTGCTGTAATCCAGGAGGTCTTTCTTAGTCTTTGGCAGACGTGCTCAAAGAATTGTAACAGATTAGTGAGGCGTGAGTTTCCTTTGCATAACCATTCTGGTGAACCCCAATCATATCATGTTCATCGTGATGGTTCATAAGTCTCTATTTTTCAGCTTGTTCTCCTGGTATTGAAGTAAGGCTCACTGGTTTGTAATCCCCAGGATCACCTTACCATCTTTTTTAAAGATAGTTAAGTTTGCTTCCCTCTACTTCAGTAGCTGATTTTAATGAGAGAAAGGGAACATATACAAAGCAGCAGGCCTGGATTCAGAGTCTTCTGGGAGTCATTGAATATATTTACTGAGCCATTGGCAGTTGTATTTTAAACGTTGTGGGGGACTAATGAGGTACCAGAGGATTGGTAAAAGAAAAAGTGATCCTGACAATTATCATCTGGTAAATCTAATGTCTCTCCCCAGTGAAATAACGTGACAGCTATGAAAAGAAATGAAATCTGTAAGTGACAAGAGGCAGACAGAACCATGCGCAGTAAGCAGCTGACTCAGATAGAACAAATCTGCTCAGATGTCACTGCCTTGTCAGACTAAATGACAGTTTCAGTGAAGGAGGGGAGCCCACTTGGTGTCATGTCTCTGAACCTTAGTAATGCATTTGATACAGGCTCCCATGTCTTCTCACGCGCTTAACTCCAGCCAGCTTGGTTATGAATCTGGGATGG
This sequence comes from Aldabrachelys gigantea, assembly GCA_026122505.1. NCBI lineage: Eukaryota > Metazoa > Chordata > Testudines > Testudinidae > Aldabrachelys > Aldabrachelys gigantea. Next base: position 8,760,299 of record CM047479.1, read on the forward strand.
ACGACTGGGTAGTGCCAGAAGATAGCAGGGAGCCAGGCTGGGGGCAAGGGAGCCAGGAAGTGCAGGGTCCAACTTTACCATCACTCTTGCCCAAACCTCTCATTAATGGTCTGGAAGCAGTGGTGACTAGACTGTTAGTGACATGTCTGGATGCTGCAAACAGCAGGGAGCCATGTGCTCCGGTACACACTAACAGAAAAGGGCATCAGTGGGCCAAGCGATTAGAGGTGTGGGGCAGAAAACACCATGGGGACCCTCTCATGGGGCAGTCCCCATGTCGTGGTGGGTTTGCCCCCACCTCCATGGACTGGGCAGTGACTCCATGGCACAGCCCATTGGAAGTGATTAGGAGAGCCCAGAGACCTGGTGCCTCAGTGCAGCCTGTCTCTCCGCGGTCCAAGGATCCGGTGTGTCGCTGTCTCTCAGCTCCCTTCGATGTCTAATGCCATTCCAGGCAGGGCCGTGCCCAGAGCAGCGTGCAGTGTCCCAGAACAGGAGCCACATGCAACCTGGGGGTCCTGGTGTCATGGGACATCCCTCCCTGCTCCATGGTGTGAACCCATCAGCCCAAGGACCTGCTGGGTTTCCGTAGCACACAGCAAACAGGTCTAATTTGCTGCCCATTCTCATGCCTGAGCCTCTTTCAGCTTCCCTCCCCCCTAGGGTGTGAGCACACCCAGCGCCTGCCTTGGCAATCATTTGTCTTTCTGATTATTTCCCCCCTGAGCTATTAGCTGCATTTTTCCAAGCTGAATTTTGTGCTGTTCTTTCACGCCTTTGTTTCCAAGCTCTTTAGGGCCTTTTATATTAATTTTCCTGCCTCTTTGCTGGTTACAGCTCTTCCCAATTTAAGAGCAACTGCAAATTTCATTCATGTGCTTTTTACTCCTTTCCGTCAGATCATTAATAAAAAATCCAGCCTGGGCCCAGAGCTGCCTCCCTGACCCCTGCCAGACATCTCCTCCCAGCTTCACCTGGTGTGTTTCCTGGGAGGCTGCATCCCTCCAAACAGCAGGTTCCCCTAGAGTCTCATCGCACGGTGAAGGTTGCCTGCCTGTGTGTTGAGTAGTGACACTGCTAGCGCCAGGGAGAACTTTCAAATGGGATCCTAGCCCCTCTTAGGGTGCATTGCTGGGGGACTGAGATCTCCCCCAGGGATGCATTACTAGGGGGCTGGAATTCCCCTGGGGGTGCATAGCTGGGGGTCCGGGATCCCCCCTGGGGTTGTCGTAAAGCATAATTCCCAATTCTGAACCTTAGAGTCCAAAAGTGGGTGCCTGCATGAACCTCCAAGCTTAAGTACCAGCTTGGATCTTATAGCGCTGCCACCAGACAGGAATTACAGTGCCTGCCTCACTCTGGTCTCCCCAAAACCTTCCCTGGGGGACCCCAAGACTCAGATGCCCTGAGTCTACAACAAAGGGAAATAACCTCCTCCCCTTGTCTCCGCTTTATTTCCTCCCCGGCTTCCCATCCCTGGATGGCCCTGGACAATCACCCTATTTCAATTCCTTGAATTGCAAAACAGAGAGATCAAGTTTCTTTCACCCTCAGTCAGAGTCCCTGCAAAGGTAAGCTTTGCACTCTGACACAAAGAGATTTTCCCTTCCCCCCTGTTTCCTTCCTCCCTACCAATTCCCTGGCGAGTTTTAACTAGGAAAAAATCCAACAGGTCTTAAAAAGAAAGCTTTATATAAAAAGAAAGAAAAAGACATAAAATTATCTCTGTATCAAGGTAACAATATACAAGGTCAATTGCTTAAAAGAAAAATGAATAAACAGCCTTATTCAAAAAAGAAATACAATTTAAACATTCCAGCAACTACACACATGTAAATACAAAAACAATATAAAAACCTATATTGTCTTCTACCTTTGTACTTACACTTGGAAACAGAAGATTAGAAAACCTGAAGGTAAAGAGCTCCTCTCTCAGAGCCAAGAGAGCACAGAGTTACAGACAAAAGACACACACCCAAAAATTCCCTCCCTGAGCTTTTAAAAATCTTGTTTCCTGATTGGTCCTCTGGTCAGGTGTTTGGTTCCCTTTGTTAACCCTTTACAGGTAAAAGAAACATTAACCCATGGCTATCTGTTTATGACAGGGGTGCATTGCCGGGGGAGCTGAGATCCCCCAGGGGTGCATTGCTGGGGCGCTGGCCCCAGAGCCAGGAGAATCTTCCCATGTGCATCCACTGCCACTTCCGTCCATCACCCATCTCTGGCCAAGTCACTCCTGTTTATATGGCTCAGCCCTCTCGCCACATCCTGCTCGTCTTGTAGCCGCTAGGGCCTGAGGTGAGGGCTCCTTATGCAGCTGTAACTCTATCCTTCTCAGGTGATCTCCCACAGACTCCAGGGAGAAAGGCCCCTGAGGCTCACAAGTGGCCACTCAGCATCCCGGGTGCTCTCCAGGAGACCCTTGGTCCTGGTTTTCCGAGGTGCTGAGCACTTGCCTCTGGTGGTGCTCTGTGCGAGAGGCAGGCCTGCCTGTGTCTCTGGCCAGTGTGAGCATGCCCTGCTGGCGATGCCAAGAACCCGCTGCCCTCCTTTCTGCTGCTGTCACCATTTCCCCACCGGCCATGCCCCCTCCTGGCCAGCTGCACTCTGAGATCATTAGCTGTCTCTTAGGGTGAGAATTCCCGTGTGTGCAAACCTAGGCAGCGCTTTGCTCCCACTCAGGCCCTGGGGATGCAAAGCTTTCCACTGTCCCTCTGCACAGGGCAAGTTTCATCTTTGCTGCATCCAGCGCAGAGCAGCTGCCTTTCATGCTCCTAATTCCCCTGTATTCCCTCCCCAGCCCTTTGTTCTGCAGCTATCTTTGTCTGCTCCTCCTCGCTCTCTTCCTGGCCAAACTTCTGCCGTTATCTTTGTTCTTCAGGGAGACCTCAGACAGGAGCTTGGGTCTCAGCCGTGTGTGAGTCATTGGCCATTTCATCCTCCTTCTCACGTGCTACTACCAGGCAGCCCTACTTTTTCCCTAGTGTTTCTGCCTACAAGCCCTCTTTCCCACCCACTCACTCTGCTTCTTGCCCAGTGCCCCTGAGATCTTCTCCTCCAGGACAGGTCTCTCCATGTCCCAGATCCGTGAGCCACCTGGTGACTCCTGCTTCTTCTCTGCATTCTTCCTCTGCACAGGAACCGTCACCTTGCCGTGTCCTTGTCCACAGGGCCGGCTCCAGCTTTTTTGCCACGCCAAGTGGCGAAGGAAAACCCCCCACAATTGAGCTGCTGCTGAAGTGGAAGATAGGGAGTGAAGGACCCGCTGCCAAATTGCCACCGAAGACCGGGACGTGCCGCCCCTTTTTGTTGGCCGCCCCAGGCACCTGCTTCCTTCACTGGTGCCTGGAGCCAGCCCTGCTTGTCCAGGGGCTGGCAGAGGGCTACAGCCTATGGGAGCTGACAGGGTGCCTGGCCATGTGCTGAGCTCTGCATGGTGAGAATTTTCCCAGGGGTTCTCCCTTGCTTCTCTCAGTTGCACCTTTCTCACTAGGTCCCTTTCCAGAGGCAGGGTGTCCCAGGGTCCCAGGAGATGCTTCTCCACTCCCTGGGAGGTGCTAGGTGGACATAGGCCTGGGACCTGTCATTCTGGGCTTTTCCTGCGCCTGAGCGATGGCAGGTTTGCGCTGTCTGCTCTGGAGATGGTCAGAGGCTGTCATAGCTGCCACGCCCCATAGGAGCCTCTGTGTCCTGCTGATCATGCTGGCCCTGTCACAGAGTGTGGGGGAGTCTGGGCCCTGCACCCCCCTACACTTCCTGTGATTCACCGTGACTCTCAGCCAGCCAGTAACACAGAAGGTTTATTAGACGACAGGAACACAGTCCTAAGCAGGACCCCCCAGCCAGGTCCCTCTGGGGGGCAAGGATCTTAGACCCCAGACTTGGGGTTCCCTGCACCTTCCCAGCCAGCCCCAAACTGAAACCAAAAACCCCACCCCCAGCAGGCTCTCTCCCTTTGTCCAGCTTCTCAGGCAAAGGTGTTGCCTCACCCCACCCCCCTTCCTGGCTCAGGTACCATCCCTCACCTAAAGTCACCCCCTGCTCTCCCATCCCCCATACAGACAGTCCCAGTAAAAGTAAATGACATTCCCAGGTCACTCCACCTGCTCCCTACTGCCCACCCCTGGGTGAGGCCTGCGCTGGGCAATTGCTAGGAGCCCTGGGTAGACCCAGCCTTGGAGAAGTGCCAGCCCTCAAGTGATTTCCAGCTGACTCAGGGAAAGCCCCTTCTAATTGTCTGCCTTTTTCCCGCCTCCTGGGGCAGAGCAGCCAATCAGAGCTGCTGCAAGAGTCAGGCAGGGCTCTCCCACACCCCAGGGGAGGGAGCAGAAAGAGCCAGCTGTGCAAGGTGGCTATGCTCCCCACCCAGAGCAGAGAATCATCCCTGGAGCTGGCGGGTGGGGGGCAGAAATAACTGCTGGGTAGGAGGTAGGTCTGGGGATGGGGGCACAGAATTAATGAGCATTTCGGGGCTCAGGAGAAGCTGGAAGCTCTGCACAATCCAGCGGCTGTGAGAGCTCCTGCTCCAGGGCCAGAGCCATCCCACTCGTGCATGTGGGAGGTTAGCAGAGCCATGACTGCCCCACACTCATGGCGGGAGATGGGGGAACCTGGACAGCTCAAAGCACACACCATCATAGAATCATAGAATATCAGGGTTGGAAGGGCCCTCAGGAGGTATCTAGTCCAATCCCCTGCTCAAAGCAGGGCCAATCCCCAACTAAATCATCCCAGCCAGGGCTTTGTCAAGCCTGACCTTAAAAACCTCTAAGGAAGGAGATTCCACCACCTCCCTAGGTAACCCATTCCAGTGCTTCATCACCCTCCTGAAATAGTGTTTCCTAATATCCAACCTAGACCTCCCCCACTGCAACTTGAGATCATTGCTTCTTGTTCTGTCATCTGCCACCACTGAGAAGAGCGGGGCTCCATCCTCTTTGGAACCCCCTTTCAGGTAGTTGAAAACAGCTATCAAATCCCCCTTCACTCTTCTCTTCTGCAGACTAAACAATCCCAGTTCCCTCAGCCTCTCACATAAGTCATGTGCTCCAGCCCCCTCATCATTTTTGTTGCCCTCCGCTGGACTCTTTCCAATTTTTCCACATCCCTCTTGTAGAGTGGGGCGCAAAACTGGACACAGTATCCAGATGAGGCCTCCCCAATGTCAAATAGAGGGGAATGATCACATCCCTCAATTTGCTGGCAAAGTCCCTACTTATACAGCCCAAAATGCCGTTAGCCTTCTTGGCAACAAGGGCACACTGTCAACTCATATCCAGCTTCTCGTCCACCGTAACCCCTAGGTCCTTTTCTGCAAAACTGCTGCCTAGCATTGCAAGTCCTGCCCTAATCTCATGGTTCTTTGGCATCTGACTTATGATTTTGAGCTTTTGGGGCCTCTGGGGCACATGCACAGGGAACCAAGACACTCAAACCCGCCGGGGCCCATTGGCTTTCAGTGTCCACAGATGCTGCCTCTCAGGGAATGATCTTCCCATCCCTTCTCCCTGGTGACGGCTTTGCCAGCAGACCCTGCACCAGCCAGGAGAGCCAGGCTAAATCTGGGGTCAAGCTTTCATTGATGCCAACCCAGGCAGTTCCCCGGCCTGTGGGCTGGCTGGCTGGGGGTAGGGCCATTATTTCCTCGACAGATCCAGGCCATCCATAAATCTCCTCAGCTCTTTGACACAAAGTGGATTAACACCTTGAGCTCCTCCTGAATGGGCAGACTCCTTTGATCTCTGCTCAGCTGGGCCTTCGTGGCAGTGGGGATGGCCCCAGCTGCAGTCATGGGTGGCAGCTGCTTGGCACGAGGTTAAGCGCATATGTGCAGAGAGTGACTTTGCATATCTGCATTAGCAGTTCCCTCGGTACCGCCCAGGGGTACCATTCCCAGAGGTACCAGCAGCTGTAACTGGGGCAAACTCCCCCCACCGAGAAAGTTTTGGGGTCAGGGGCTGGTGTGGTCAGGGGGAGGGGTGGAGTCAGGGGTTGGTGGGGTATGGGGAGGAGCAGAGTCGGAGGCTGGCGTGGGGATGGGGAGGAGCAGAGTTGGGGGCTGGTGTGGGGATGAGGAGTGGTGGAGTCGGGGGCTGGCGTTGGGATGGGGAGGAGCAGAGTCGGGGGCTGGTGTGGAGATGGGGAGTGGTGGAGTCAGGGGCTGGTGTGGGGATGGGGAGGGGCAGAGTTGGGGTCTGGTGTGGGGATGGGGAGGGGCGGAGTCGGGGGCTGGCGTGGCCTTGGGGAGGGGCAGAGTCAGGGGCTTGCGTGGGCGTGGGGAGGAGCAGAGTCAGGGGCTGGTGTGGGGATGGGGAGGGGCAGAGTTGGGGGCTGGTGTGGGGATGGGGAGGAGCAGAGTCGGGGGCTGGCATGGGGATGGGGAGGGGCGGAGTCATGGACTGATGTGGGGATGGGGAGGGGCAGAGTTGGGGGCTGGCATGGGGATGGGGAGGAGCAGAGTCGGGGGCTGGCATGGGGATGGGGGGGTGGCGGAGTCGGGGGCTGGCGTCGGCATGGGGAGGAGCAGAGTCGGTGGCTGGTGTGGGGATGGGGGGTGGCAGAGTCGGGGGCTGGCATGGCCGTGGGGAGGGGCAGTGTCGGGGGCTGGCGTGGGCGTGGGGAGGAGCAGAGTCAGGGGCTGGTGTGGGGATGGGGAGTGATGGAGTCGGAGGCTGGTGTGGCCGTGGGGAGTGGTGGAGTCGGGGGCTGGCGTGGCCGTGGGGAGTGGTGGAGTCGGGGGCTGGTGTGGGGATGAGGAGGGGTGGAGTCGGGGGCTGGCATGGCCGTGGGGAGTGGTGGAGTCGGGGGCTGGTGTGGGGATGGGGAGGGGTGGAGTCAGGGGCTGGCGTGGCCGTGGGGAGGGGTGGAGTCGGGGGCTGGTGTGGGGATGGGGAGGGGCAGAGTTGGGGGTTGGCGTGGCTGTGGGGAGGGGCTCCATGCAATACAGTAACTCGTGGGGCTGGGAGGGTGACTTGTCATTATGCGCAGTGCTCCGGGGTCACTGTTTTCATCACTGCAGGAGTCGCTCCAGCTTTTGCTTAGTGGCTTGTAACATTCAAGCACTGAAAGAGTTAACAGATGCCAGAGTCCAAATTCAGCCTTGAAGCTCATTTTCCTTGGAAATCAAGTGGGGCTGGAGCTGATAGCACCTGTCACTGTGGCCTCTGGTCTCCCACCAGCCTGGTCCCTCCAGGAGATTTCTCTGCAGGGAGGGTGGAGGGTAGAAAAGAAGAAGCAGAGGGATGGAGGGAAGGAATGGGCCCCCTTCCCTGACACTGTTTCCATCACCAGAAGGGGTGTGAGGAATCAGAGGGGTTTAAAGAGGGGCAGCAGGAATGATCCGGGGCCTGGAGAGGCTGACAGGACTGGCCCTGCTTCCCTCTGTGGGGAGCCAAATGAGCAGGGATGTGATGGGGGTACCGGCTAATGGAGAAAGAGCGTTTCACTTTCCCCCAGTGCAGGGAGACGAGGGGCCCTGACATCCCACAACAGCTCAGGTCTGGACTCCGCTGAGCCGCATCAATGAAAGGGGCAAATTCAAAACTGACACAAGGAAACACTTTTTCACACAACACACGGCTGGCCTGTGGAACTCACTGCCACAGGACAGCAGTGAGGCCAACAATTTAGCAGGATTCAACCAAGGCTAAAATGCTGACTTGGGTAACAAGAGCATCCGCACTAACAGTACATATTAAAATAGACCAGAGTTTGGGGAGGGCTGTAAAACACCCTGCCCCTACCCAGGGGCCAGCCTGATTATTGGGGGTCAGGAGGAGCTAGCCCACTGCTGTCCCTTCCCAGCCTCAGTTGGAGACCAGAGGCTGGGCTAGGTGGGTCCTGGCCTGATCCAGGCTGGCCATCCCCATGAACTTGAGGGAGGAGAGCTAACGGGTCTTGCTGGCAGAGCCCCAGGGAACTGAGGGACAGGGGCTGGCCCCAGAGCAGGGAGGCATCCCGCAACAGTTCCCCAGGGGGTGCAGTGCTGGGCGAGCTAGAATTCCCCCAAGAGGGGGTGCATTCCTGGGGAGGCAGTACTGGGGGGATGGGGATTCCTCCTAGGCAGTGATGGGATTCCCCAGAGGGTGCAGTGTTGGGGGGAGATCCTGGGGGGTGCAGTGATGGGGGGGCTGAGATCCCTGTGGTGGGGGTGCAGTGCCAGGTGGGCTGGGATCCCCCTGAGGGTGCAGTGCCAGGAGGATGGGGATCCCTGGTGTGTGTGTGTGTGCAGTGCCAGGGGGGCTGGGATCACCAGTGGGTGAAGTGCCAGGGGAGCTGAGATCCTGGGGTGTGTGTGCAATGCTGGGGGGGAGGGGCTGGGATCCCCCTGGGGTGCAGTGATGGGATTCTTCAGACGGTGCAGTGATGGGGGATTGGGATCCCCTGGAGATGCAGTGCCAGATGTGAAGTGCTGTGATCCCTCGGGGGTCACTTTTGGGGTGGGGCTGGGATCCTAGGGGGGGTACAGTGATGGGGATGGTTCGGACTCCCCTGGGGTGCAGGGCTGGGATCTGCAAGGCGCAGTGCCAGGAGGGCGGGGATCTCCAGTGGGGTGTAGTGCTGGGATTCCCCAGACGGTGCAGTGCCAGGGGGCTGAGATTTCCCAGGAGTCACTGCAGGAAGCAGGGGGCTAGGATCCCTGGGAGGGCAGTACCAGGGGGCTGGGATCCCTGTAGGTGCAGTGCTGGGAAGCGCTGGGATCCCTCCAGGGGGTGCAGTGCAGGGGGGCCGGGATCCCCCCAGGGGGTGCAGTGCTGCAGGGATGCAGTGTGTGGGGGGGGGGCTGGGATCCCTGTGGGTGCAGTGCTGGGGGGGCTGGGATCCCCGTGGGTGCAGTGCAGGGAGGCTGGGTCCCCCAGGGGGTGCAGTGCTGGGGGGCTGGGATCGCCGTGGGTGCAGTGCAGGGAGGCTGGGTCCCCCAGGGGGTGCAGTGGGGGGGGTGTCTGGATCCCCGTGGGTGCAGTGCAGGGGGGCTGGGATCTCCGTGGGTGCAGTGCAGGGGGGGCAGGGATCCCCCCAGGGGGTGCAGTACAGGGGGGCTGGGATCCCCCCAGGGGGTGCAGTGCCCGGGGGCTGGGATCCCCGTGGGTTCAGTGCAGGGAGGCTGGGTCTCCCAGGGGGTGCAGTGCAGGGGGGGCGGGATGCCCCCAGGGGGTGCAGTGCAGGGGGGCAGGATCCCCCCAGGGGGTGCGGTGCAGGGGGACAGGATCCCCCCAGGGGGTGCGGTGCAGGGAGGCTGGGTCCCCCAGGGGGTGCGGTGCCTGGGGGCTGGGATCCCCGTGGGTTCAGTGCAGGGAGGCTGGGTCCCCCAGGGGGTGCAGTGCCTGGGGGCTGGGATCCCCGTGGGTTCAGTGCAGGGAGGCTGGATCCCCCAGGGGGTGCAGTGCAGGGGGGCAGGATCCCCCCAGGGGGTGCGGTGCAGGGAGGCTGGGTCCCCCAGGGGGTGCAGTGCCTGGGGGCTGGGATCCCCGTGGGTTCAGTGCAGGGAGGCTGGGTCCCCCAGGGGGTGCAGTGCAGGGGGGCGAGATCCCCCCAGGGGGTGCAATGCAGGGAGGCTGGGTCCCCCAGGGAGTGCAGTGCAGGGGGGCAGGATCCCCCCAGGGGGTGCAGTGCAGGGGGGCGGGATCCCCCCAGGGGGTGCGGTGCAGGGAGGCTGGGTCCCCCAGGGGGTGCGGTGCAGGGAGGCTGGGATCCCCGTGGGTTCAGTGCAGGGAGGCTGGGTCCCCCAGGGGGTGCGGTGCAGGGGGGGTGGGATCCCCCCAGGGGGTGCGGTGCAGTGCAGGGAAGCTGGGTCCCCCAGGGGGTGCAGTGCAGGGAGGCTGAGTCCCCCAGGGGGTGCAGTGCAGGGGGGGTGGGATCCCCCCAGGGGGTGCGGTGCAGGGAGGCTGGGTCCCCCCAGGGGGTGCGGTGCAGGGGGGCGGGATCCCCCCAGGGGGTGCAATGCAGGGGGGCTGGGATCCCCCCAGGGGGTGCGGTGCAGGGGGGGCTGGGATCCCCGTGGATGCAGTGCAGGGGGGCTGGGTCCCCCAGGGGGTGCAGTGCCCGCGGGCTGGGACCCCCCCCAGGGGGGTGCAGTGCAGGGGGACTGGGATCCCCCCAGGGGGTGCAGTGCAGGGGGGCTGGGTCCCGCAGAGGGTTCGGTGCAGGGGGGCTGGGTCCCCCAGGGGGTGCAGTGAGGGGGGCGGGGGGTGCAGTGCAGGGGGGCTGGGTCCCCCAGGGGGTGCAGTGAGGGGGACAGGGGGGGTGCAGTGCAGGGGGGGCTGGGCCCCCCCCAGGGGGTGCAGTGCAGGGGGGCTGGATCCCCCAGGGGGTGCAGTGAGGGGTGCGGGGGGTGCGGTGCAGGGAGGCTGGGTCCCCAGGGGGTGCAGTGAGGGGTGCGGGGGGTGCGGTGCAGGGAGGCTGGGGCTCCCAGAGGGTGCAGTGAGGGGGGCGGGGGTGCAGTGCAGGGGGGGCTGGGTCCCCAGGGGGTGCAGTGAGGGGTGCGGGGGGTGCGGTGCAGGGAGGCTGGGTCCCCCAGGGGGTGCAGTGAGGGAGGCCGGGGGTGCGGTGCAGGGGGGCTGGGTCCCCCAGGGGGTGCAGTGAGGGGTGCGGGGGGTGCGGTGCAGGGAGGCTGTGTCCCCCGGGGGTGCAGTGAGGGGTGCGGGGGTGCAGTGCAGGGAGGCTGGGTCCCCCAGGGGTGCAGTGAGGGGGGCGGGGGGGGCGGTGCAGGGAGGCTGGGTCCCCGAGGGGGTGCAGTGAGGGGGGCGGGGGGTGCGGTGCAGGGGGGCTGGGTCCCCCAGGGGGTGCAGTGAGGGGGGGCGGGGGGTGCGGTGCAGGGGGGCTGGGTCCCCCGGGGGTGCAGTGAGGGGGGCGGGGGGGGGCGGTGCAGGGAGGCTGGGTCCCCCAGGGGGTGCAGTGAGGGGTGCGGGGGGTGCGGTGCAGGGAGGCTGGGTCCCCCAGGGGGTGCAGTGCCCGCGGGCTGGGATCCCCTCGGGGGGTAGCGGGGGGCGCTGCCCCGTCCCGGCGGTAACTCTCTCCCTCTCGCTCTCTCCCGGCCCAGCGCTGCGCTGTGCGGGATCCAGGTCCCGCGGTCCCGCCGCCTCCGCGCCCCCCGCCCGCACGGACCATGCCGCTGCCGCCGCCGCCCGCCGCCGCCAAACATGAGACTCCGGAGCCGCCGCCGCCAGAGCAGCTGCCGCCGCCGCGCCCGGCCCGCGCGGTGGAGGCGGATCCGGGGGACCCCGCGGGCCGCCCCCGGGACGAGACCCCCTATGCCACTATCGAGCCCCCGGCCGCACGCGCCGAGCCGCCGCCGGCCCGCATGGAGGAAGCCGCCGCCAGCGCCATCGTGGTGCGCATCGGAATCCCCGACCTGCAGCAGACGGTGAGTGGGGCCGGGCGGGGCGGGACCGGGACCGGCTGCTCCCTGCGGGGTGGCGCGGCCGGGGCCCCGGATCGGGACCACCCCGCCACCCCGGATCGGGGCCGGCCGGCAGCCTCCCTCCCCCGGGACCCGCTGGCCACAAGTTTCCCGCAAAGGGGATGTGACAGCTGCTGCTTAACCCCTGCGCTGCTGGAGCCCCGCGGCAGTTTCCAGCTAAACGCAGCACTTGCCGCCTGGCTAAACTTTACACCAAGTGCAGCCGCTGGTGAGAGCCGGCTGGAGGAGGGGAGAGGGTCCCCTTCCAGCCAGAGTCCATCTGGGGCCCAGCTGCCCCCGGCCGGGCGTGTGGCAGGGGAACCTCCTCCCTGGCCAGGCGTGTGGCATGGGAATCCCTTCCCCGGCCGGGTCTGTGGCATGGGAACCCCTTCCCCGGCCAGGCGTGTGGCATGAGAACCTCCTCCCCGGCCGGGTCTGTGGCAGGGGAACCCCTTCCCTGGCCAGGCGTGTGGCATGAGAACCCCCTCCCTGGCCGCGTCTGTGGCAGGGGAACCCCCTTCCCAGCCTGCGTGTGGCATGGGAACCCCTCCCCGCCTGGGTGTGCATCTGCCACTGGAACGGTGCAGCCCAGCCCTACACTCAGGTGGTGGGACCAGGAGAGCGGCCATGACAAGCTCCATCAGGCCCGGTCTCATCCATCTCCTGAGGGCTGGCCTGGAGCATGCCCCAGTCCCTGGGAGCAGGGGACTCAGCTCTGGACTCTGGCTCGCTCACCTCCCCCCATCCCCCAGTGCTGCCGGCAGGGACAGCTGCTGAGTCTGGAAAGCCAGGAGCAAATTCCCAGGTAAAAATTCCCAGCTAATCAGGGCCCCTTGTGCCTACCGAGCACAAGGCCATTCCCAGCTGGGGACTTGAAGGAGCTGGCATCCCCTCAGTGCCCCTGTGAAGTGCAGTGTGCCTGATGGTGAGGACTGGTTCCAGGTTCTCCCTCATTCTGCCCCAGCCAGCTGGCGTCAGGCTGGGGCTCTCACTTGCCTTTGCATCTGCCTGACAAGATGCAATGGTCTTGCATAATGAGCTCCAGTGCTGGGACAGGCAGCGCTGCCGGTGGGAGAGGCACTGGGGACAGGCTGGCTGACTGCACAGAGCTGCTCAGGAGGAAGAAACTGCTTGGGATTGGAGCCTGCTGCACATTAGGACATGGCTCCTAAGTAAATGCAGCGTCCTACTGCCTCAGAGCACAGGCAGGGCTGTGTGCAGCCTGCACTGACAGCAAGAGGAATGGAGCCAAGAGAGGAGCTGAGTTAAGGTAGCACAGATTGAAACAAGTTACTGCTGATCTGATACCTCACAGTGCATGATAAAGAGGGGAGATAGGGCTTGGTGACTAGAGAGCTACAGAGGGTGTTAGTGCAGGGCATGGTGTATCAGTGAGGGGGTGTGACACAGTGGGTGTTAGAGCAAAGCACGATGTATCTATCAGTGAGGTTGTAAGATACGCCATGTCCTGCACTAACACCCGCTGTATCAGTGAAGAGGTGTGATACAGCAGGAGTTAGAGCAGGGCATGCTGTATCTATCAGTGAGGAGGTGTGACACAGTGGGTGTTAGAGCAGGCATGGTGTATCTATCAGTGTAGGGGGGTGATACAGCTGGGTGTTAGAGCAGGGCATGGTGTGTCACTGATGGCAGGTGTTGGAGCTGGTTGAGGGGTGTCAGTGTATCAGTGAGGGGGTGTGACACAGTGGATGTTATAGCAGGGCATCGTGTATCCATCAGTGAGGGGGTGTGATACAGCTGGGTGTTATAGCGGGATATCTATCAGTGAGGGGGTGTAATACAGCAGGAGTTAGTGCTGGGCACGGGGTATCTATCAGTGAGGGGGTGTGACACAGCAGGCGTTATAGCAGGGCATGGTGTATCTATCAGTGAGAATGGAGTGACACAGCGCGTGTTAGAGCAGGGCATGGTGTGTCACTGATGGCAGGTGTTGGAGCTGGTTGAGGGGTGTCAGCGAGAGTGGGTGATGGAGCTGGGCCCCGGGCGTTGGCAGGCAATGGAGCCTGGTGTCAGTTGAATGCGGGTGTTGGACCAAGGCACGGTGTGTCTGTGGGTTTAGTTAGGGTGGGACCTGTTTTGCTGGTGGTTGCCAGGTGTTGCGTGGCAGTGAGGGCGTGTCTACACTGCAATAAAACACCAGCGGCTGGCCCACGTGAGCTGATCCTGGCTTGCAGGGCTCGGCCTGCAGGGCTCTAAACTTGCTGCACAGGCATTCGAACTCTGGGAACCCTCGAGTGGGAGGGTCCCAGAGCCTGGGCTCCAGGATGAGCCCATATGTCTACCCTGCAGTTTTAGAGCCCCGCACCCTGAGCGCTGTGAGCCTGTCAGCTGCCACGGGTGTTGTTGCAATGCGAACATACCCTGCATGGCTCTCCTAGCAGGCTGTGGTCTGGTAGCCAGCAGCAGGGGCTTGGAGATGAGGGTTTGAAGCACTCTGTGCTCTCAGCTCTGCAGAACATCTGCCGTGTGCTGGAAGGAGCTATGGAGGCAGAGGAGGAACGCTGGGCTGCCTTTGCTGTCGAAGAATCGACGTTGTGTTTTAATGAGAACTGACCTTGTGCTGTAGAACAGGCCTAAGCACACGCTTGCTGGCACCGAGCAGTTCCTGCCTGAGCCTCTGCTGGGATTCTGAGCCAGGAGGCTCTCCCACGGCCTTTGTGGACTGCTCTCCTTCCCTTCCTGGCCGGAGGTGCAGAGTGCCTTGGTGCTCCCACCCCTCCCTCTCACCAGCCTGTATGTTGGCTGTCTCGTGCTAACCCTTTCGCCTTCCCCAAACTGATCTGTAGAGCCACAGCCCCCTCTTGCCTGCCAGCCTCTGCCCTGGAGCCTGCTGTGTCAAACGATGCCGCCAGCAATGGTCCGGTGGGATTGTCAGTATGGTGGAGTCACGCTCGGCATCATTGTCAGGATGTGGTGAGCCCACCTCTCGTTAGCTGTTCCCCCTCCCTGGTGCTCTCTCCTCTTGTGAGCACCCATTCGACTTCCTGCTGCCCTGCGTGGCCCTAACGCAGCCCTGCAAGGGGACAATCCCAGAAATGGGGCGCAGGAGCCCTGCTAGGCCATCCAGTCCAGGGCCGGTGCAGCCATTTAGGTGACCTAGGTGGTCGCCTAGGGCGCTAGGATTTTGGGGGCGCCATTTTCTTTGTCAGCGACTGTGGTGGCCGGATCTTCGGCCGCCCCAGTTGCTGCCGGCATTTAGGCGGAGAGAGCTGGGGCACGGGAGCGCGAGGAGGGCCGCCTGCAGCAAGTAAGGGGGGGGGCGGCACGCAGGGGAACTCCCCGCCCCAGCTCACCCCTGCCCCGCCTCCTCCCTGAGTACACCATGGCTGCTTCACTTCTCCTGCCTCCCAGGCTTGCGGCGCCTGAGCTGATTGGCATCGCAAGCCTGGGACGTGGGAGAAGTGAAGCAGTGATGGCGTGCTTGGGGAGGAAGCGGGGCAGGGGTGAGCTAGGGCGAGGGGGTGCCTCAGAGCGGAGGGTGGGGGATGGGGAGCTGCTACGGGGGGGGTGCGCCTCAGGGCGGGGGCTCAGGAACGGGGGAGGGCGCAAGGTGGAAGTTTCGCCTAGGGCACGAAACATCCTTGCAACGGCCCTGATCCAATCCCTCTCCAGAGTGGGGTAGTCACTACCTTGCCCAGACTGGCTCCTCTCGTGAGCCCCAGGGTCAATTGTGGGTCAGGAGGCCTGAGGGGAGAGCTGGGTGCTGCTCTGGCCCCATCACCAGAGAACATATGCATCTCTACAGGCCCAAGCAAGGAGACACCACCTTCCCTAAGGAGAATCTCTGCACACAAGCAGGGAGCAGAGAGGAAATGCAGCACTGCAGAGAGCCCACAGCTCTGCCTAGGAACAGGCTGTGCATGGGGCCCATGGGGCTGTTCCACCACTGGCCCCGTGGGGCTGGGGGTCAGGTTAGCTCTGCAGGCCCAAGAGGCAGGGTGGCGATGTTCCTGCTGGGGAAGGTGGTGGGTTTTAACATGCAGGCGGGGATGTGAAGCTGTGGCAGAGGGGGTGTGTAGGGCACGGGCTGCTGCGCACTGATAAGAGCAGAGAGGTGCTTGCATTCCACCAGGCAAGGTCTGCTCACACCACATGTCTGGTTAATGTTTAGAGGAATTCTCTGCAGTCTCGGCTCTGGCTCAGGGCACAGGCACCTGGCAGTGTTTACAGCTAGAGCTGGGAAGCTCCCAGTGTGGTCACGCACACAGCACCAGGAGGATAACAGCCCCGTTTCCACCCAGAACTGAGAGCACAAAGACTCTGCGCCCGCCAACTCCAGAGCTGTAACTCAGTGGGGTGGTGAGCGGGAGACAACGTGCTGCTGAATAGGCCGGGCTGCTGCCTGTGCCGTGTCACCCACTGTCAGCCTGAGTGATGCTTCACCCCTGGGGAAGCCCAGCAGTGGGGTCTGCTAGGGCAGATGCTGCCTCTCCTCGGGAGCTCTGAAATACTGCCCATGGCACCCCCACATTATCACACAGCAATGTCCTGCATTCTCACAGGCTGTAGCACCCCCTGCAGAGCTCTCTCCAGCACTGCAGAGTTAGCTCAGCCCTGCCTGGGGCATTACCCCATATTGCCCCATACAGAATTTCCATCAGATGTTCCCATTCATGAGAGTTGAGACAGATTCCTGCTGATTTCTTTATTCTTTGTGAAATTTGTCCCAGCCCCTTCTAAGCCAGCCACAGGGTTTTTCTTTTTCTACCACACAGCTTGGGGGCCTCTTCCTGCAAGCAGGAGCTACGAAATCAGCGGGACCTGTCTCAGTGGGGAGAGCATCGCGGAGGAGTCTAAGGCACTAGCGCCAGGGATTCCAAGACTGAGCTGTACGGCTCCATCCACTGTGTGAGCAGGTCTGGGCAGGAGATGTCCCTGATGGACAGTCCCGTGCGGGAGGAGCCCCTCTGTGGCTCTTCCTAGCGAAGGCCCATGGAGAGGTAGCAGCTTATCCCATAGTCCCATTTATCTTCCATAGCCGTGTTTAGAGGTTACTGTTTACTAGGTGTGTGGCCATAGCGCTGTGGCTCCCAGCAGAGATCAGGGCCCATTGTGGCAGGCACGGTACAGACCCAGAGTGAGAGGCAGCCCCTCTGTGGACTTCCATCCACCCTGAGAATTAACCCTTTAGGGCCTGGGAACTGGGATATTACAGGCACCACGTGGTTGTGGCTGACCTGGAGCAATAGGGCCCAGGTGACTTTAAAGGGTTTTGTGCTGTTTCTCTATAGCCGGCTCCTAACTTAGAGCCTGGCCTCCAGCAGGGCAAAACTTCCTGTCTGGGTTCCCTGCACACTCGGGTGACCCTGTGTCCCATTTTGGTGGGGACAGTCCCTTTTTTAAGCCCCCCCGGCCATCTCGACTTTTTTGGCAGATGTGGGCCTTTGTCCCATTTGTCCTTGCCCGTGGGATCAGTAGGCCGGAGCAAATGGGACAGATGCCTACATTTGTCAAAAATCTGGGGTGTGGGGGCAGGGCTTTGGAGCGGAGCCTGGAGCTGGAGTGCGGCCCGGTAGGTTTTGTGGCTGGAGCTGGAGTGGAGCTGGAGCAAAGCAATTCAAAAATTTGATTGCTCCAAATAGTTGGAGATTGGTCCTGCTTTGAGCAAGGGATTGGACTAGATACCTCCTGAGGTCTCTTCCAACCCTGATATTCTATGATTCTAAGTGATCCATTCCTTGTCTCCCTTTCCCAGCTTCTGGCAAGCAGAGGCTAGGGACACCATCCCTGCCCATCCTGGCTAATAGCCATTGATGCACCTATCCTCCATGAATTTATCTAGTTCTTTTTTGAACCCTGTTATAGTCTTGGCCTTCACCACATCCTCTGGCAGGGAGTTCCACAGGTTGACTGTGTGTTGTGTGAAAAAATACTTCCTTTGGTTTGTTTTAAACCTGCTGCCTATTAATTTCATTTGGTGACGCCTAGTTCTTGTGTTATGAGAAGGAGTAAATAACACTTTCTTATCTACTTTCTCCAAACCAGTCATGATTTTATAGACCTGAATCCTGTCGCCCGCTAGTCGTCTCTTTTCCAAGCTGAAAAGTCCCAGTCTTATTAATCTCTCCTCATACGGAAGATGTTCCATACTCCTAATCATTTTTGTTGCTCTTTTCTGAACCTTTTCCAATTCCAATATATCTTTTTTGAGAAGGTGCAACATGTGCACGTAGTATTCAAGATATGGGTGTACTATGGATTTATATAGAGGCAATATGATATTTTCTGTCTTATTATCTATCCCTTTCTTAGTGATTCTCAACATTCAGTTTTCAGAGAACTATCCGCAATGACTCCAAAGTCTCTTTCTTGAGTGGTAACAGCTAATTTACATCCCATCATTTTATATGTCTAGTTGGGATGATGTTTTCCCAGGTGCATTACTTTGCATTTATCAACATTGAATTTCATCTGACATTTTGTTGCCCAGTCACCCAGTTTTAGGAGATCCCTTTGTAGCCCTCCACAGTCTGCCAGTGGCTGAACTCATAGACTTATGGACTCGTAGGTCAGAAGGGACCAATATGATCATCTAGTCTGACCTCCTGCACAAAGCAGGCCACAGAACCCTACCCATCCACTTCTATAACAACCCCTAAGACATGACTGAGTTATTGAAGTCCTCAAAATTGTCGTTTGAAGACCTCAAGCTGCAGAGAATCCGCCAGCAAGTGACCCATGCCCCACGCTGCAGAGTAGTGTTGTATCGTATGCAAATTTTGCCACCTCACTGTTTACCCCTTTTTCCAGATCATTTATGAATATGTTGAATAGGACTGGTCCCAGTACAGACCCCTGGGGGGACATTATTTGCCTCTCTCCATTCTGAAAACTGACCACTAATCAGTGAGGGGATGTGATACAGCAGGTGTTAGAGCAGGGCATGGGGTGTCACTGATACTGTGTCAGTTACCTTTGTTTCCTATCTTTTAACCAGTTACCAATCTATGAGAGGACCTTCTCTCTTAGCCTGTGGCATCTTACTTCGCTTAAGAGCTTTTGGTGAGGGACCTTGTCAAAAGCTTTCTGAAAATCTAAGTACACTATATCCACTGGATCCTTGTTGTCCACGTGCTTGTTAACCCCCCCAGAGAGTTCTAGTAGGTTGGGGAGGCATGATTTCCCTTTACAAAAAACATGTTGGTTCTTCCCCAACAAATTATGTTAATCTATGTGTCTGACAATTTTGTGCTTTACTATTTGCCTGGTACTGAAGTCAGGCTTACTGGCCTGTAATTGCCAGGGTCACCTCTGGAGCCTGGAGGTCACCCTGGTGGAGAGAGGGGGTCAGTGATTCTTGGAGAGGGGATGTACTGGAGCCTGCCTTGTTGACTTCAGTAAAGCTTGAGATCAGGGTTTCTCAAACTTCATTGCACTGCTACCCCCTTCTTACAACAAAAATTATTAGATGACCCCGGGAAGGGGGACCGAAGCCTGAGTCCCACCGCCCAGGGCAGGGGGGCCAAAGCCCAAGCCCTGTCTCCCTGGGGGTGCCAAAGCCTGAAGGCTTCAGTCATGGGTGGTGGGGCTCAGACTTTGACTTCAGCCCTGAGCCCCAGCAAGTCTAACACCAGCTTTGGTGATCCCCTTAAAATGGGATTGCGACCCACTTTGGGGTCCCAACCTACAGTTGGAGAACTGCTGCATTAGACCAAGCACTGTGTGCATAAATGCTTGATTCTGAGACTGACCAGCCAGGATCTGGCACAAAGCTAAGTAAATCAGAGACCAGATTGGTTACATGGTGTGACAGATTAGAAACCATCTGTCCAGGACTCACCTGTTCTATCACTTGAAATCACCGACAGAGCGGAGAGCCTAAGGAAGGAGGGGGTTACTCAGATTGCCAGCTAAGTCTCTACGCCCAGGTTTATGGGAGACTCTGAGCCAGAGAGCAGGTAGGAGGGCCAGCTGGGGACAATTAACACAGACAAGGAGGGGAAGCAGGCTGAATCAAGAATAGATAGTCCCCTTAGCGGGAAGATGCTAAATTGGGATGAAAGACAAAAAGCAGTTTGTGCGGGCGACCCTGATCTGTGGACAAGCTCCTTTTGGTACTGCTGCTTCAGTGCAAACAAGTCTACATCTCTCAGGAGCTGCAGGAAACCAGAGATCCAGAACTGTCCATGGCAGCCAACGCCATTGGCAACGATTCTGGACCTTGCAGGACTGGAGCGAGGAGCAGAAGTTGGCCACAGCTCTCCTAGGGGTCACCCCTTGCATTTCAGAAATGTTGAGGATCTGTAACCAAGATGGTTCTGGGGAGGCATTCTTAGGGGCTAAGAGCTGGACTCCAGTGCGAAGGGTCACAGGACTACTGGGAGCGACAATGGGTGCTCTAGAAACGTGACTGTCATATTTGCTGATTTCTTGTCTGTAGCTTCAGTGTTCTGGGCCTCTTAGGATCAGCTCAAGGAGTCTCAGGCTGATGAATAGCGTGTGTGACCCAGGCTGTTTCAGTGTGAGTAGGAATTGCTAATTCCTGTCCTGATGAACCACATTTGAATGCCGTCTCTGTGGTTCCATAGTACTTGGGAAATTCATTCAGGCCTTTCCTGCAGAGGGGATTAAGCTTTTGATCTTTTTCAGAGATTCCAAGGCCTCAGGGGACAATTGCGATCTGACCTTCTGCATGTAGCACAGATTATAGAATTTTTCCACAATAATTCCTAGATCCAAGCTTTTAGAAAAACATCCAGTCTGGATTTAAAAATTGTCAATGGTGGAGAATCCACACGACCCTTGGTAAATTGTTCCAGTGGTTAATAACAAACACAAGAAAGTGTTTTTTCACTCAACGCACTGTCAGCCTTTGGAACTCCTTGCCAGAGGATTTTGTGAAGGCCAATACTATAACGGGATTTAAAAGGGAACTGGATAGATTCATGGAAGCTAGGTCCATCAATGGCTATTAGCCAGGATGGGCAGGAATGGTGTCCCCAGTCAGAAGCTGGGATTGGGTGTGTCATAAGTAGATAGGTAAGGGTTAATTTTCTTTTACCTGTAAAGGGTGAACAAAGGGGGAACCAAACCCCTGACCAGAGGACCAATCAGAGACCTGGATTTTTTTTAAAAAGTCTGGGAGGGAATTGGAAACTCGGGGTCTTTTTGTTTTCCTCGGCTGTGAGTAAACAAGCTTTTCTTCTAACTCCATCTTCCTTCAAATATTCTACTATCAAGTGTGAGTACAAAGGAAACAAAGTAATAGGCTGTTATGTACTTTGGTTTGTAATTACATGTGTGTTGATTTTGCTGGACTAGTTTAATTGGGCTATCTTTTAAATCAGACTGTTTATTCCTATTTTCTTATAAGCCATATCCCTGTATTGAGTTTCTTAATGCAGAGTTTAGTATATGTAAGTTCTTTCTTTTTTTTATATAAAGTTTTCTTTTTAAAACTTGTGGAAGTTTCTTTTCCTAGTGAGGCAAGGGAAGAGAAATTTCTGTGCCTGGAGCTCTGTCTACCTCTGTGTGACAGGCTAGGGGGAGGGGAGCCCAGGCTCTGTGGTTTACTTTCCTATTGTCCCAGGGCGGGAACAAGCTATGGGGAAAAGTTACAGGGAATAGAGGTAAGATTAGTTCTGTTTCCCTGTGTTGGAGGGCTGTCTCTTTGGAGAAGAGGAGGCAGGTTTCTCGGTATTGTGATGTAAAGAGATTGCATCAATTCCCTCAGGTTGCTCAGAGCGGAACGACTGAGAGAGAGGGGGAAGGGAGGGGAGATAATTCCCTTACCGGTAAGACTCATACTTCTGAGTCTTGGGGGGTCTTTCCAGGGGAAGTTGGGGAGGCCAGAGAGGGGGTCCCCCCAAGGAATATTTGGGGAACCCGGGCTGATAGGAGCCAGAATCCTATCTGGTGGCAGCGAGATCAGAGCCAAGCTGGTAGTGAGCTTGGGGGAGTTCATTGTAAGCACCCAGATTGTGGACGCTAAGGTCCAGATTTGAGACAGACGTTTACCACAGGGTGACAGGGCACGGATCACTTGATGATAACCTGTCTGTTCATTCCCTTTGGGGTACCTGGCATTGGCCACTGTCAGAGGACAGGATACTGGGCTTGATGGACCTTTGATCTGACCCAGTATGGTCCATTCTTGTGTTCATCTGTAATAACTGTCACTATTAAAAATGTACCCCTTATTTCCAGGCTGAATTTATTTATCTTCAGCTTCCAACCATTGGATTGGGTTAGACCTTTCTGTGCTACATTGAAGAGTCCGTTATCAAATATTTGTTCCCCATGTATGTGCTCTCCAGACTATGATCAGATTACCACTTAATCTTCTCTTTGTTAAGCTAAATAGATTGAGCTCCTTGAGCCCATCACTATGGGCATGCCTGCACTGCAGCCAAGAGCCAGCCCCTAGCCTGCTAAAAACAGCAATGTGGACATGGGTGCTTAGGCTGTGGCTTGGATTCGTCAGGGCCGGGGAGGCTTGACTATAAGTATTAGGGAGGGAATGACTCTATAGCCTGGTGGTTTGGGTGCCCACCTGGGAGGTGGCAGAGAAGGGTCCAGTCCCCCTGCTCCAGTCCCTCCTCAATTATTTATTCAAACTGGAACAGTTTCAATGGGAGAGAGTGAGGGAGTCCCACATCAGAGTATCCCCATCGCCCAGTGCTTAGAGCTCTCTCCGGAGAGGTGAGAGACATCTGTACAAATCCTTTCTCCCCATCAAGCAGAAGGGGGAGAACCTGGGTCTCCCACGTCACGGCTGATTGCTCTAACCAAAGAGCAGTCACTACCACCACCACCTCCTTCTCTTGCTCTGACCATTTCACGTGGAGCTGGGTGTCTGCTTACGTCATTCTTACAAGAAGTGACTTAGGTGCCCACGCTGCCTGGCTGCCAAACACACATGCAACACACTCTGCATCCTCTCCTTGCACATCACCCTTCATTGCAGCCACTCATGCGTGCACACACACTGTGCATCCCCTCTTTGTACGTCACCCTCCATTGCAGCCACGTGTGTGGAGTGGGGTTCCTGTTCATGAATCTCTAGCAGAGATAGGTGCCTCCCTGCAGCCTGGATCTAGGTGCCTGTATCCCTGAGGGGGAGGAGCTTAAAAAGTGCTTTTCATTGGCATCTCTCACTGGCTATCTTAGGCAACTACCTGCCTAGTGTGCTGGCTTCTGTGAATCATACCATACGGTGCCTATCTCTCCCCATGCTTTGTATGGGGAGACTAGGCACCTAACAGGCTTTGCAAACTGCAGCCTGTTCCTGTGATTTTTCTAGTTGCCTAAAAATGAAGCACTGAAACGCTCAGCATCACAATGCCTAAATACCGTGGTCTCACCAGGTCTTTCCAAGCAGCACTCTCAAGTCCTGGAGAGCAAAGCTCCTTCTTTTAATGTTCTTTTCCTTTTAACATAGTTCCCTGTCATGTATCTTTATTCAAAAAAATAAAAAGGGGAAAGAGAGAGAATTTCACACAACACACATTTCTGCATCATTAAAGCTTCCCACTTAAACACTCAAATGCCAAAGTTAAGGTTTCCTGTTGAGCCTTCCTGTAACCCTGCCCCCTCTTGAGCATTCGTGACTCAACAGTGTTTAATTACACAGTCACATACGGTTTTTCAAGCAGTACATAGCGTATCATGCGGGGTTTTTTCTACAGCCTGACAAACATTCTTGTAGCATCCTGAAGTGCACAGCTCTGTGTATGAGACATGCTAGGAGTGAGAGACCATGCTCATAAGTGCAGCTTAAATGCCTAGCTATACTGAGCCTATGGATGTAGCTTATATGAAAAGGACATTGGAGATCATACTTACAATTTATTGCAGGTTAAATGTCTGTCAGAGAGTAAGAGTGAGAATGTGCTGGTATACACAGCCCACTTAAATTCACAGCCACGTTAGCTTTGCGGTGAACTTCTTCGTTCCCAGTGTTGCACCTTTGTAAACTCTGATCTTGGTTGAAAAGAGGATATCGACCAGATTGGTACTGACAAAAGCCTTGGTCAGTTGGAGGATCCCTGCACCTGCACAGAGCTCACTACGGGCCTAACTGATAAAAATGCAGACCGTAGAGAGAGAAAGACTTACCATATAAACAGTGAGACAAGATGGATGAGAAAATATCTTTTATTGGACCAGCTTCTGTTGGTGAAAGAGACAAGCTTTCAAGACTAGAGGAGAAGCTCTGGGGAGCTCGAAAGTTTGTCTCTTTCACCAACAGAAGTTGGTTCAATAACTTTCAAGCTCCACAGAGCTCTTCTTGGGTCTCAGCTCTTTGGAGCTTAAAAGCTTGTCTTTTTCACTAACAGAAGCTGGTCAAATAAAATTTAGTATCAGAGGGGTAGCCGTGTTAGTCTGGATCTGTAAAAGCAGCAGAGAATCCTGTGGCACCTTATAGACTAACAGACGTTTTGGAGCGTGAGCTTTCATGGGTGAATACCCACTTCGTCAGACGCAGGTAGTGGAAATGTCCAGGGGCAGGTATATATATGCTAGCAAGCAAGCTAGAGATAATGAGGTTAGTTCAGTCAGGGAGGGTGAGGCCCTGTTCTAGCAGTAGAGGTGTGAAAACCAAGGGAGGAGAAACTGGTTCTGTAACTGGCAAGCCATTCACAGTCTTTGTTTAGTCCAGAGCTGATGGTGTCAAATTTGCAGCTGAACTGAAGCTCAGCAGTTTCTCTTTGAAGTCTGGTCCTGAAGTTTTTTTGCTGCAGGATGGCCACCTTAAGGTCTGCTATAGTGTGGCCTGGGAGGTTGAAGTGCTCTCCTACAGGTTTTCATACCTCTACTGCTAGAACAGGGCCTCACCCTCCCTGACTGAACTAACCTCGTTATCTCTAGCTTGCTTGCTAGCATATATATACCTGCCCCTGGAAATTTCCACTACCTGCGTCTGATGAAGTGGGTATTCACCCACGAAAGCTCACGCTCCAAAACGTCTGTTAGTCTGTAAGGTGCCACAGGATTCTCTGCTGCTTTTACAGATCCAGACTAACACGGCTACCCTCTGATACTTGACAACATGCAAGGCACTTCATTTAGCCGTATGGAGTGGAAATCCATCAACCTCATGAAGAAACTTGCACAAATACAGACAGATATCATCTTCCTTTCCAAATGCAAACGGATGGACATCATACCAAATGGACTAAAGGTAAAAAATCCACTGCTATCTACATACTACACAGACCACAGTGAGAGATTATGCCATACACTATCAAAGAAACTGAGGAACCACCTGATCAGCATCCTATACAGCAAACAGGAAAACATCAAAAAAGAGCTCTCCAACCTGGAGACCTTCATTAATAACCAAACTTCCATAAAAACGGACTTCACTAAAATAAGACAGGAGATCTACAGCACTCACTTCACCTCTCTACAAAGGAGAAAGGACTGTAAGCTGTCTAAACTCCTACCTGACACATGGGGCCACAACCGTGGTACCCCTAACCCACCCAGCAATATTGTCAATCTATCCAACTACGCACTCAGCCCAGAAGAAAAGTCTGTCCTATCATGGGGACTCTCTTTCTGCCCTGCCACCCCCACCAACATGATACAGTTCTGTGGCGATCTGGAAGCCTACTTTCGCCGTCTGCAACTCAAAGAATACTTCCAGGACAACACTGAACAGTGCACTGATACACAGGTACCCACCCACCAACAGCACAAGAAGAAGAACTCCACATTGACTCCTCCTGAGGGTCGCAATGACAGTCTGGACCTACACATTGAATGCTTCCGCCGACGTGCACAGGCAGAAATCGTGGAAAAACAACACTGCTTGCCTCATAACCTAAGTCGTGCAGAACGCAATGCCATCCACAGCCTCAGAAACCACCCTGACGTTATCATCAAAGAGGCTGATAAAGGAGGTGCTGTTGTCATCATGAACAGGTCTGACTACCAGAAGGAGGCCGCCAGACAACTCTCCAATACCAAATTCTACAGGCCACTTCCCTCAGATCCCACTGAGGAATACACTAAGAAACTGGACCATCTACTCAGGACACTCCCTACACTAACACCAGAACAAATCAGCATACCCTTAGAGCCCCGACCAGGTTATTCTATCTACTACCCAAGATCCACAAACCCGGAAATCCTGGACGCCCCATCATCTCGGGCATTGGCACTCTCACTGAAGGACTGTCTGGATATGTGGACTCTCTACTCAGACCCTATGCCACCAGCACTCCCAGCTATCTCCGTGACACCACTGATTTCCTGAGGAAACTACAACGCATTGGTCACCTCCCTGAAAACACCATCCTAGCCACCATGGATGTAGAGGCTCTCTACACAAACATCCCACACACAGATGGAATACAAGCTGTTAGGAACAGTATCCCTGATGATGCCACAGCACAACTGGCTGCTGAGCTCTGTGCCTTTATACTCACACACAACTATTTCAAGTTTGATGACAATATATACCTCCAGATCAGTGGCACTGCTATGGGCACCCGCATGGCACCACAATACGCCAGTATTTTTATGGCTCACCTGGAACAACGCTTCCTCAGCTCTCGTCCACTCACGCCCCTTCTCTACCTACGCTACATTGATGACATCTTCATCATCTGGACCCATGGGAACGAGACTCTAGAAAAATTCCACCACGATTTCAACAACTTCCACCCCACCGTCAACCTCAGCCTGGACCAATCTACACGGGAGGTCCACTTTCTAGACACCACGGTGCAAATAAGTGATGGTCACATTAACACCACCCTATATCGAAAACCTACCGACCGCTACGCCTACCTTCATGCCTCCAGCTTCCATCCCGGGCACATCACACGATCCATTGTCTACAGCCAAGCACTGAGGTACAACCGCATCTGCTCTAACCCCTCAGACAGAGACCAACACCTACAAAATCTCCACCAAGCATTCTCAAAACTACAATACCCCCACGAGGAAATTAGGAAACAGATCAACAGAGCCAGACGTGTACCCAGAAGCCTCCTACTGCAAGACAAATCCAAGAAAGAAACCAACAGGACTCCACTGGCCATCACATACAGCCCCCAGCTAAAACCCCTCCAACGGATCATCAGGGATCTACAACCCATCCTGGACAATGATCCCTCACTTTCACGGGTCTTGGGTGGCAGGCCAATCCTTGCCCACAGACAACCTGCCAACCTGAAACGTATTCTCACCAGCAACTGCACACCGTACCATAGTAACTCTAGCTCAGGAACCAATCCATGCAACAAACCTCGATGCCAGCTCTGCCCACATATCTACACCAGCGACACTATCATAGGACCTAACCAGATCAGCCATACCATCACTGGTTCATTCACTTGCACGTCCACCAATGTAATATACGCCATCATATGCCAGCAATGCCCCTCTGCTATGTACATCGGCCAAACTGGACAGTCACTACGGAAAAGGATAAATGGACACAAATCAGATATCAGGAATGGCAATATACAAAAACCTGTAGGAGAGCACTTCAACCTCCCTGGCCACACTATAGCAGACCTTAAGGTGGCTATCCTGCAGCAAAAAAACTTCAGGACCAGACTTCAAAGAGAAAGTGCTGAGCTTCAGTTCAGCTGCAAATTTGACACCATCAGCTCTGGACTAAACAAAGACTGTGAATGGCTTGCCAATTACAGAACCAATTTCCCCTCCCTTGGTTTTCACACCCCTACTGCTAGAACAGGGCCTCACCCTCCCTGATTGAACTAACCTCGTTATCTCTAGCTTGCTTGCTAGCATATATATACCTGCCCCTGGAAATTTCCACTACCTGCGTCTGACGAAGTGCGTATTCACCCACGAAAGCTCACGCTCCAAAACGTCTGTTAGTCTATAAGGTGCCACAGGATTCTCTGCTGCTTTTACAAATAAAGTTTGTACTTCACTCACCTTGTCTCTCTTAGCCTGGAACCAACATGGCTACAACAACACTACAAACATAAACTCGTGTAATTCATAAAGACACATGGTACTATTTAATGGCAAGGAATTGCATTTTTCTCTGTATGAAAAAATATTAGAAGCTGATTGTGATGGGATCCCAGGGGTATAACATGGAACTGTGGGACCACTGTGCCCCCTTAACTTTTCAGCCTGAGCTGTCTCACACAATGCTATGCCAGTGATGAGCAGTAAAACCCCTCCAGGTGCTGTTATCACTCAGCAGTCAGCATGTGGAGACCCACACCCAATTAAATTGCACGAATGCTCCCCAAGCCGCTCTGAATTATACAGAGAGAAGCACCAGCCAATCACCCCATCCCCAGCAATATACCATTTTACGCTGCTCAAGACTCCCTTGGACAGTGCAAACTAATTAATTAGTTTGCTACTTCAACAAAGGAAAGTGGATGTGCACCAGCCTTTGTCATCTGAGATGAGATTCCCCAAGCACTTCAACCAAAGCCACGCTGTTTTAGCTCAAATATAAAAACAGATTTATTAACTACAAAAAGATGGAGTTTAGATAATTGTAAGTAGTAGGCATAGAAATCAAAGTTGGTTACATAAGAAACAAAATAAATTTGCAGTCTAAATTCTACAAAGTAAGCAAGATTTGAATCCATCAGTCTCTCACCCTAATAGATGTTACTGGCAGTGCACGGTTCTCACTGCACAGGCTGGATTCCCTTCCCAGATCAATCTCCCCAGGTCAAAGTCTTTGTCTTCCAGACATGCTTCCAGGTGTTGAGATGTGGGGGGCGGGGAAGAGAGGCCCTATGATGATGTCACTATCCTTCTTTTAGAATTTCTTCCAGCTGCTAGAAAGGTCTTTGCTGTGACATGGGGGTCAGGCAGTGTCCCCATTGCATAAGTGCCCTGTCTTAAGGGGCCTCTGGGAGAGTGGATTCTTCTTGATGGGCCATCAATGTATGTCTGGCCTGTGGTGGTTGCCCCTTTGTCCTTACTGAAAGGCCAGCGCTCGGTGTCTCCCAACCTCACAGCACATTTCAGTAACACATATAGTAATACTTTGTAACTTCACATACAATGACACCACATACAATTCAACAGGATATTAGGGTTCAACAGACCAAAACTTTTAAAATGATACCTCACGAGATATGCAATGTGCAAAACATGTCCTAATCATATGACAGTGGTGAATATGGGGGTTCCAGGGTGCTACTTTGAGGTACAGAATGCCACACTGCTGCACAAGTGTATCTGAGGAGAAGGGAAAATAGTCTGATCTCCTGTTATATCTTTGAGCAGTAATGTGATTGTGTAATACAGACGGGAAGGTAATGTGCCCACAAGGGGGCAGAATTACAGTGTTCTGCATGGGGCAAAGATTGATAAGGGCATTCTGTCCCATTGTGATGACAGAGCTAATGTTCAGAGAGACGGAGCACATGACTGGATAGGTCTGGGAAATGGCTGGCAGAGTGTAGCATGCGTAAATGCAACATGAGGATGTATTTACATTCTAAACAACGAAAGGGTGTGATGGGCTGTGCAGAGCCAAGATGAGAAGGAATGAATGGTCTAGCCTAGTGAGAGAGATTTAAATCTATATCTGCAGGACTCACCAGAAGAGCTGAGCCTGGAGGCAGGGGTCCCAGCTGTAGTTAATTACAGGAGGCAGGCACACTGCACCAGCCTGTAGGTTCTAGTGCAGGGTTTTGTTTATTTCCCTAGAACCCTGAGACCTCTGGTCTCCTCCCCCCATAGCCAGTGACAGAGAGCAGAGGTGCTCAAATGCTGCTGTTCAATAGGAGGGGAGGGGGAGTAAGGAGGATCAAGTGGCCTAAGAATTCCCACAGCTCTTTCTCAGGGGAGAAGGGCAGATTGAGAAACGTTCAGAAGTGGTGCATCTGGAGCTGCTGCTCCTTCCAGAGTGAAGAGTAAAGCAGACCAGGTGCAGGAGGAGGGGGGCAGGAGCCACACACTCAGTTCCCTGAGTGCAATAGGATCTGTGTGCTCCTTCTTTAAGTGCACTAGTGCCCAGAGTTCAGCTCCATTGCACAGTGCACGGATGTGGTGTTAATGTTTCACTCCACTGACCCATTTCATATGGTAACTGTAGGGTATGGAATTGATTTGTTTTGACAGTCCAGGCTGCTGCGCTCTGCACTGTTCTCATCATCCGGAGACAGTAATTTACTTGGAGCTTGGTGACCTAGAATCACAGCCTCCTCTTTTAATGCTGCTCTGTGTGAGCTGCTGGTATGGGCCCTGGGGATGGAGGAAAGCAGATGGGCTCTTATAGTAGACCAAGGATTCCTTTTAATTACTGATGCAATGGCTGCTTGGCATCTGTCTGCCTCTGTGCTCAGCCTCTTGCTGTTCCTCTGGTAGGCAGAGAGACCGGAGCCCTTTCAGCCAGGCTCTGTGCCGTACTTGGCAGTGTGCAGGAGAGGTTGATGGAGAGGAAGTGAGGCCCTGTGTAAAATTTCTCAAAAGGGATCCTATGTCCCATTTTTCAAGTTGACTCAGGTACTTAGGAGCCAGAGTCTCATTAAAAGTCCTTTTGATTTAAGCCTTCAGGTCAATGAGGTGCTTTTGAAAATGTTACTCTCAGTCTCTCACAACAGGAGCACTTAGCAGTTGTGATCTCAGCCTCTGCTTGGAAGAGGCCCTGGTACAGAGAAGAGTGGGACCATAGAAATGATCACAGTGGAAAGCACTAAGGGTCCCTCTAGGATTCAGTCCAGTGTCCTGTCTCTGCTAGTGATATGTGCTGGAGAGATTGTCAGGCTGGCTAGATTGTTGGGCTCAACAGGCAGTGATCAACGGCTCGACGTCTAGTTGGCAGCCGGTATCAAGCAGTGTGCCCCAGGGGTTGGTCCTGGGGCCGGTTTTGTTCAACATCTTCATTAATGATCTGGATGATGGGATTAATTACACCCTCAGCAAGTTCGCAGATGACACTAAGCTGGGGGGAGAGGTAGCTACGCTGAAGGGTAGGGATAGGGTCCACAGTGAGCTAGACGAATTGGAGGATTTGGGCCAAAAGAAATCTGATGAGGTTCAAAAAGGACAAGTACAGAGTCCTGCACTTAGGAAGGAAGAATCCCATGCACTGCTACAGGCTGGGGATTGAGTGGCTAGGAAGCAGTTCTGCAGAAAAGGATCTAGGGGTTACAGTGGATGAGAAGCTGGATATGAGTCAGCAGTGTGCCCTTGTTGCCAAGAATGACAACGGCATATTGGTCTGTATTAGTAGAAGCATTGCCAGTAGATCGAGGGAAGTGATTATTCCCCTCTATTCGACACTGGTGAGGCCACACTTGGAGTACTGTGTCCAGTTTTGGTCCCCCCACTACAGAAGGGATGTGGACAAATTGGAGAGAGTTCAGCGGAGGGCAACAAAAATGATTAGGGGTCTGGGGCACATGACTTACGGGGAGAGGCTGAGGGAACTGAGGTTATTTAGTCTGCAGAAGAGAAGGGTAAGGGGGGATTTGATAGCAGTCTTCAACTATCTATTTCACTAGGAGGGTGGTGAAGCAGTGGAATGGGTTCCCTAGGGAGGTGATGGAATCTCCTTCCTTAGAGGTTTTTGAGGCCCAGCTTGACAAAGCCCTGGCTGGGATGATTTAGTTGGTATTGGCCCTGCTTTGAGCAGGGGATTGGACTAGATGACCTCCTGAGATCCCTTCTAACCTAAATATTCTATGATTCTATGAATATCATCCCCATTCTATAAAGTGGGAATGGAGGCACGGAGGCACAAACCCACAAAGGTACTTAAGCTCCTAACCACCACTGATTTTCAATGGAAGTCTGGAGCATCAATAGCTTTGTGGGTGTGTGTCTGACAGGCTACGGCCCTGATCCACCAAAGGGACTTCGGCATTGCATTTTTTGCACTTAGGAGAGCACAAACCTGTGAGGCGCCTAGGCTCTCATACAATGACTGGGGTGAGACAGTGCCTTGCAATGCAAGGCACAAGCCAGTACGCTAGGCGGGAGCTGCCTAATGTAGCCAATAGGAGATGCTGGTGGGGAGGGCGGGTGTGCTAAGTCCAGGGGCGGCTCTAGCTTTTTTGCTGCCCCAAGCACGGTAGGCAGGCTGCTTTCGGTGGCGCGCCTGCAGGAGGTCCCCGGTCCAGCGGATTCGGTGGCACGCCTGCGGGAGGTCCAGCGGTCCCGCCGCTTCGGTGTACCTGCTGCTGAATTGCTGCCGAATCCATGGGACCAGCGGACTTCCCAGAGGCAAGTCGCCAAAGGCTGCCTGACTGCCGCCCAAGGCACACGCTTGGCGTGCTGGTGCCTGGACCCGCCGCTGGTTAAGTCCCATCCCCTCACAGAGAGCCCTAACAACTAGAGTCAGTCTTACTCTTTCCCTGGCCCAATTACTCTTGAATTATTCCGTTAAATAATTAAAGTGGAACAACTTTGATCTGAGAGATTGAGGAGACCCATAGCAGGCTATTCTCTAGCCCAATGCTTAGGGCACTTACCTAAGAGGCAGCAGGGCCCTGTTCTATCCCTTCTCCTCATTGGGCTGAGGGAGGATTTGAACTGGTCATCTCCCAAGTCCCAAGTGAGTGCTCTAACCCCTGAGCTAAGGGGTTATGAGGGAGGCCCTGCCAGCCTTAGAGCTGTTCTTGTGTGGCGTAAGGAGCAGGCCCCACATGCAATTTAAGCAAAGAAGTTCCTGTCTTCCCCCCATTAATGGAGCTTTCTGGGGCTCAGGCAGGAGGTAGGCATCGAGACACCCAGAGTGAGGCAACAGTGCATGTGCTCCAAGGTTGAAACATAGGAAACTTTTACTGCAAAAACTTGTTCAACATCTTCATTAATGATCTGGATGATGGGATTAATTGCACCCTCAGCAAGTTGGCAGATGACACTAAGCTGGGGGGAGAGGGAGATACGCTGGAGGGTAGGGATAGGGTCCAGAGTGACCTAGACATATTGGAGGATTGAGCCAAAAGAAATCTAATGAGATTCAACAAGGACAAGTGAAGAGTCCTGCACTTAGGAAGGAAGAATCCCATGCACGGCTACAGGCTGGGGACCAATTGGCTAAGCAGCAGTTCTGCAGAAAAGGACCTGGGGATTACAGTAGACGAGAAACTGAATATGAGTCAGCCCTCGTTGTGTGCCCTCAGTGCCAAGAAGGCCAACCACATTTGGGGTGTGTTAGTAGGAGCATTGCCAGCAGATTGAGGGAAGTGTTTATTCCCCTCTATTTGGCACTGCTGAGGCCGCATCTGGAGTACTGTGTCCAGTTTTAGGCCCTACGTTACAAGATGGATATGGACAAATTGGAGAGAGTCCAGCAGAGGGCAACAGAAATGATTAGGGGTCTGGGGCACATGATTTATGAGGAGAGGCTGAGTTAACTGGGGTTATTTAGTCTGCAGAAGAGAAGCGTGAGGGGGGATTTGATAGCTGCTTTCAACTACCTGAAGGGGGGTTCCATAGAGGGTGGAGCTAGGCTGTTCTTAGTGGTGGTAGATGACAGAACAAGGAGTAATAGTCTCAGGTTGCAGGATATTAGGAAACACTATTTCACTAGGAGGGTGGTGAAGCACTGGAATGGGTTTCCTAGGGAGGTGGTGGAATCTTCTTCATTAGAGGTTTTTAAGGCCCAGCTTGATAAAGCCCTGGCTGGATGATTTAGTTGGGAATTGGTCCTGCTTTGAGCAGGGCTTTGGACTAGATGACCTCCTGGGATCTCTTTCAACACTAGTATTCTATGGAGGCTCAGAAGAAGAGAAAAATCCCAGGAAGTGCCTGACCAAATATGTTATCGCATCCCATTGGAAAGCTGCCCCAGCTGCTGATCAGCTCTGACCCTACACATAGTGCACTGATAGTCACTGTAGTTTTACCTTAGCAAGCTCTGACAGGATATGACTTTTCTTCACATGAGAAAAGCCACAAGAGAGAGAAAAGTGGTTCCAAGGAACCATGGCTCAGCATGTTGCATAACAAATGTACAGGTAGCTAGATGAGAACCTCATTCATGCAGGTGGCACTGAGGAAGCTGCTGTCTGTTTGAGGGCTGGAGCCTAGTGTGAAACATCTCAGAAAGACACACCAGAGAAGGTGTGTTCAACCAGTGGGACTTTGATGCTAACATTTCCTATTCTAGACAGAATCTTTAGATGACTTCCAAAGGATTTTTTGTTTAAATTGGAATTGTCTTTTTCTTCATTCTTTATGGCTTGTAAATAGCGAGACTGAAAAATGTGGGAGTTTTTTCTCTCCCCAGATGCACACATATTCCCTCCACTTTTTTCCTTTTCTGATTTTCTTGTAGGAAAAGTCAGGTCTCTCTTTATTTCTTTTTTGAGGGTTTCAGAGGTATTTCTTGTAAGCTCCTGTGCCTTAACTCTAGGGTGTGAGGATTTTGAGTTTTTAATGAAGATGTCCTTTCACTCTCTTGTGCTCTTGTCAGATCGTTAGTTCTCTAATCACTATAAAGTCTTCCATGGTAGATAAAACCTAAATTTCTACTAGGGAAAGAAACCTGGCACCCCTAAACACTTTGTATTGTTTTTTAATAAAAACCATTCAGGTCTTTATCCACCATCATAAAGGAGCAGAAAAGCCCATTTTTTTTCCTTTGCAGTCCACCTTTAATTCTAGGAATAAGAAGAACTTGAATCCAATTAAGTGACATACCCTCTCCTCTAACACTAAAAGAGGTAGAGAGGAAGTTTTATACTGAACACCCTGGAAGCCTAATGGGGATGTGACACATGCTTTTTCCGTTATCATGTAGGCTGAGACGGGATTCTGCCTGTTCTGCTAGCATGTTTGTCAGATGTGGTGGAAGTTCGTAGTGTAGGCAAGACCCAAGAAGAAGGAAGAGAGAGTTGGAGCTAGAGAGAGAGAGAGAAGGGAGGTGAGAACAAGTTACATTATATGGCTCTCTCTCTAAGGGCTGGCTTACTCACTGTGGGGCAGATACACAACTCCAGGTTACCTCCCATGGATTTGTCAGCTAGCTGCTGTAAAACTTCCCAAGCTTATCTCTTCATTCTTCTTTAACATTCGTGTTCCACTCACGCTACCAGTCTTCTGGCTAGTGTCACAGTTACATGTCCTCGAGTTCTTTTTTCCCATTGTGTTTCTCCTTTCCTATTATGGCTTGTAAACAATATAAAATTTCAGAAAAAAAATGTACATTCAAAGAATGTTGAAGTTGTAAAGTGAAGCACTCTAAGGTCAGGAAACACTGAAACTTACCCATACAATCTCAATTTTATCCCTTGGGCTTGACTTTCCTTTCACATTATTTCCGATTTCTGCTGGTATAAATTCATTCATGTTAATAGTTATTTCTCATTTTTAGCACTGTGAGTGGGGAATCAGACCAGTTGTACACATACATTGAGATAGTTTTCAATT
Organism: Aldabrachelys gigantea; assembly: GCA_026122505.1. Classification (NCBI taxonomy): domain Eukaryota; kingdom Metazoa; phylum Chordata; order Testudines; family Testudinidae; genus Aldabrachelys; species Aldabrachelys gigantea. Next base: position 8,795,004 of record CM047479.1, read on the forward strand.
ACATGATCACATAGCATATTTTGTGTTGGACCCTTGGCTCATTCAGACTGGAAGACTGATTGTGTTCAGTGAAAGAGACAGCGGTTGAATATTTCTTTTTATCGTCCTCATTCATTGTGCAGTTGTGTACTTCATTTACTGTGTACCATCCAAATGCTGCCCCAAATATGGAGTTTTAAAATGTATTTTGAGATATTTCTGTTGGGCTTATCTTCCTAATGTCTCACTCACATTCATTAATTTGTACTTGGGACATCCTGTGAGATAAGGTTCATAGAGTTTAAGGCCACAAGAGTCCATTAGATCATCCGCTCTGATTTCCTGTAGATCACCGGCCATTAAATTTCACCTGTACTGAGCCCAGTTATTTGCGAGTGACTAAACATCTCTTCCAGAAAGGTACTAGTCTGGATTTGAAACCAGCAAAAAACAGAGAATAATTCCTCACTTCCCTGAGTCATTTGTTCCAATGAGAGTAGCATCATTCCCACTTTACAGATGGGGAACCAAGGCACAGAGACATTAAGGCCAACATTTGCAATGATCTCTGATTTGGGTGCTCAACTACAGACACAAAAGTGTCTCAGTTTAGGCTCCCTAAATTGGAGCTCACTTGCCATGTTTTTTGGCCTAGGTGAGTTACTTGGGCATATGTGGGCAGTGTGGAGAGGGAGCAGGCCCAGACCAAACACTGCTCGTGACCGTTCCTAAGCCCGGCTAGTCTGGGTGCAGAGCTCATAGCCGCAGGGAGTCAGTGTGCATGTACTGCCTGCCCCCAGCCCAACCCCTTCTCATGGTCTCTGAGGCAGCAGCTCTGGGGCCCTTCTGTGCGGTCTGTGCAGTGCGATGGTAGTACTGGCTGCTGGGAGACATGGTCCCATCCCGTCAGCTTGGCACAGGCACGATGCTGACAACTCTCACGACACGATAGGATTGGCTAGGCTGGAGCCAGCCCGGAGATGCCACAAGAGAGGCCAGCCCTGAATTTGAGCCCTCTGGCTGCCTGCCCCACTGGGACACCTCCTGGGGCAAAACAACCAATCAGAGCTGCTGCAGGAAGAGCTCTCTTCTCCTCCCCCCACAGCAACTGGAACCATTCTCAAAGGGGTGGGGGGCAGCAAAGAGTCCAGCAGCTTTGGGGGCTGAGGGGGCAGATGTGGGGTGAGAGCACTTGCAGTGGGGACAGAAACCCCCCACCCCAATGGTCTCCTTGTGAGGGTGGCAGGGGCAGTTCAGCAACCAGTCCACAGGCCAGAATCATGACAGTGTTATTGAAAGCAACCCCCCCCGGGCACCTTATAGCATCTGGAGCAAGCTTGGGCTGTGTGGTCCAACTAGTGACTGTTGATCTTGTAGGGCTGGCAGCACTCCTGCTACGGCCAGCGCCCCCCTGCCCCAGAGAGCCACTGCGCAGTGCAACGAGGAGCCATAAACAGCAGCCCTGGGTCCAGACTCTGGTGCCCACTGCCCTAGGGAGATGGACTTTGCCTAACCCCTCACAGCCCAGGTCCAGGAGGGAAAGGATTACTGGGCTGTGGGCTCTTTTAAGGGCAACTATGATGCTGGAGCCCTGGGGGTGGGGTGTTCCATGGACAGAGTGCAGGAGGGGCTGGTACCTCAGGCTGGCAGGGGCTAGGGGGGTTGGGAAGCAGTGCAGGAGGGGCTGGTACCTCAGGCTGGTGGGGTGTAGGGGGAGTTGGGAAGAGGTGCAGGAGGGGCTGGTACGTCAGGCTGGTGGGGTGTAGGGGGAGTTGGGAAGAGGTGCAGGAGGAGCTGGTACCTCAGGCTGGCAGGGGCTGGGAGGGTTGGGAAGCAGTGCAGGAGGGGCTGGTACCTCAGGCTGGTGGGGTGTAGGGGGAGTTGGGAAGAGGGGCAGGAGGGGCTGGTACCTCAGGCTGGCAGGGGCTAGGGGGGTTGGGAAGCAGTGCAGGAGGAGCTGGTACCTCAGGCTGGTGGGGGAGGATGAGGGGGTAGGAAGCGGTGCAAGAGGAGCTGGTACCTCAGGCTGGTGGGGTGTAGGGGAGGTTGGGAAGCAGTGCAGGAGGGGCTGGTACCTCAGGCTGGTGGGGTGTAGGGGGAGTTGGGAAGAGGGGCAGGAGGAGGCTGGTACCTCAGGCTGGTGGGGGAGGATGAGGGGGTAGGAAGCGGTGCAAGAGGAGCTGGTACCTCAGGCTGGCAGGGTGTAGGGGAGGTTGGGAAGCAGTGCAGGAGGGGCTGGTACCTCAGGCTGGTGGGGGGTGGGTGGTTGGGAAGAGGTGCAGGAGGGGCTGGTACCTCAGGCTGGTGGGGTGTAGGGGGAGTTGGGAAGAGGGGCAGGAGGGGGCTGGTACTTCAGGCTGGCAGGGGCTGGGGGGGTTGGGAAGCAGTGCAGGAGGGGCTGGTACTTCAGGCTGGCAGGGGCTGGGGGGGTTGGGAAGCAGTGCAGGAGGGGCTGGTACTTCAGGCTGGTGGGGGGTGGGTGGTTGGGAAGAGGTGCAGGAGGGGCTGGTACCTCAGGCTGGTGGGGTGTAGGGGGAGTTGGGAAGAGGGGCAGGAGGGGGCTGGTACTTCGGGCTGGCAGGGGCTAGGGGGGTTGGGAAGCAGTGCAGGAGGGGCTGGTACGTCAGGCTGGTGGGGTGTAGGGGGAGTTGGGAAGAGGTGCAGGAGGGGCTGGTACGTCAGGCTGGTGGGGTGTAGGGGGAGTTGGGAAGAGGTGCAGGAGGGGCTGGTACCTCAGGGTGGCAGGGGCTGGGGGGGTTGGGAAGCAGTGCAGGAGGGGCTGGTACCTCAGGCTGGTGGGAGTGGGGTGGGGTGGGAAGCAGTGCAGAAGGGGCTGGTACCTCAGGCTAGGCTTAGGGTGGGTCAGTGAGAAAGAGCCATGTTGGGGGTAGATTAGTGGTGTTGGGGATCTCTCTTTTTCCAGATGGCTCAGGTTTTGTTGTCCGACCGCAAAGAGACAGGCAATGACCAGCAAGAATCCCACTATCAAGTTCTTTATTGTGGCATGCCATACAACAGAGTACTGCCCATCTCACTCCATACAGAACCAGCCCTCCTTCACAAATTCAGACTGCCTTTTATGCTATTCCGTCGCGTCATCACTTACGTCGTGTCATCACTATACCTTCCCAGCATTTGTTTCCAGCATACAAAACAAAGAACAACTGTTACTTCTTGATAACTTCATGCTTAGTACAAAAAAGAATACATGTTACTTTAAAAAGTGTCTGTAAGCATTTTTCTTTCCCAGCCTCTACAAGCATTCTCTTATCTAGCAAGGTCACACAGATGTCTGTGCTGGCCTGTCTACCCCAGCCAGTAAATTAACCAGTTGGCCTTGCTGTGTTATTGCTAAGCGGAACCGGGGTGCTAAACAAAACTAGGCCAGAACCACACATCAGTGGGGAAATCCTTCCTGGTGTCTGAGAGATATGAGCTCACATTTGAGGTCTGCACAAGGCCTGGGGGTCTTGGGCCAGTGGCATAGGGAAGGAGGCAACCTCTCTTGTTGGGGGAGGAGCTGGAGGAATTGCCTCTATTTAGAAATGGGAGACTCAGTGACCCAGCATGGACAGGGAGCACAGTGTGCAGGCCAGAGACAGCATGTATGTCCGGGGGGAAATGGGAAGGTGGGTCTGGCTCAGCTCCAGAGTCGACCTGAGGTGGGGAGATCTACCAAGCTGCTGGTCTGGCTCCAACTGTACTGGCAGAGACAAGAGGGTTTTATAAAACCCCCATACCAGAGCCTGTCAGCGGCAGGGAGCTACTCCCGTTCACCCTCAGAGGCTGCCAGAGATGTCAGGGGGTTCACTCCACCCCTAGGCCTCCAGAGCCTGCCAGAGAAGAGAGATTTCCCAACAGAGAGAATTCAGAGTAAAAACCGTGATAAAACCTGGGAAGACGCAAAAGTAATGCATGTGAGTGGGAGGGCTTGGGCCCTTGGGGTGCAAGGGCAGCGGGTAGAGAGAGCGTGTGTGTGAGAGAGAGGGAAGGTTTGGGTTTCTGCATTTCTTGGGTATGTGGTGAGGCTGGAGCAGGAAGGCCATCTGCTACTATCGGATACTTTGGCTACAGTCAAGATTATTGTAGGATGTGGCCCTAAAGCAGTGGTTTTTAACCTTTTTTCATTTGCAAACCCCTAAAATTTTTGAATGGAGTTGTGGACGCCTTTGGAAATCTTAGACACAGTCTGCAGACCTCCAGGGGTCCGCACACCACAGACTGAAAATCACTGCCCTAGAGAATTATAGTCTCTGAAAACTGTGGAGGCATAGCTACCACATTGTGTATATGCCCATGTGACATTTTATGCATATTGTGTATGAGGTAATGTAAATATCTGCAACTAATTTGAATACAACTGTAAAATCTGTTTGTTTTTTAAATTGTGTGGATTGAGTGCTCTTGCAGTCCCAGTGAATGAAATTCTCTGTTTGTCTACAGTGCACAGTAGCACAAGCTTGCTGCATATACTGCTTTGCCAGCATTTTTTACCACTGATGTGGGAAACACTTCCTCTAGGGATAGCCAGGAGAGTTCAGTTTCCATGGCTTGTGAAGTTCTTGGCCTCTCACCCCAGCCAGCCAAATAGTGCCAAGCATGGCGATAGCTTTATGCTTTGAGAGCTGGAACTGGGACACACCAACCTTAGATAGGGGCTATTAAGCATCCGTTTGATGGGAACAATTTCTAATCCCTATTGCGTTTTCTGGTTTCACACTGGGGTGACCAGAAAGCAAAAGGCTCTGAAGCTCTTTAGTGACATTTCAAGGTACCGAGTCCCTAATGAGAACTAATATTACAGTTTCAGGAGTGAAGCTTGCTTTCTGGAAATATAACTTTATCAAATTAAGTTCTGACCTTTTTGAAGTTTGCACGGACAAGCTCTTCTATTCTGCTCACACAAGCAGCATCTCCCATATACTGTTGTCTTCTTCAGACAAAGCCTGTAATATGTGCCCAACTCTGTTCTTAAGGGGACAATTAAAATGCATATACTACAAATGCAGCAATAAAACAAATGTTAGTACAGTATTCAAATTCATCTCTAAATACGTTTTGCAGTACTGAATAAGATGATTTCAGCAACTTTTTCCAGAGTTCTCATATTAATTTATATTTACCTTCTGTTCACATGGGTCATCAGATGCATAGCACGGACCATTTTGCTGCACGAATAATTGGTGTGGGAGGTTTATTTTATAGTTAACCTCTATGAGAAGCAACCCATAGAAGGAGACATGTTTTATCACTGGGTTCCACAACTATTGGTGAGCTAGCAATAAATGCTGGGCATTAGAGTTCCTTTGCTCTGGATGCAGGGTATATTAGAGGCATCATAGCTATGTGCAGAATTTAACATAAGGTTGATAGGAATTGGCTGAGACCTAGGCAGCATCCACTCTGAATCCCAGCAGCATTCACTGAGCTGGACAAGGGCGGACCCAGCCAGCAATTCCCTGTCCCTGCTAACCATGCTTTGATGGTGTTCAGTTCCTTAACCACTTTCTCCTCACTAGGGAGGCTCTTGATTCACTCACTCCCAATTGACCAGGTTCCTCGCTGTCTTTGGCACATCAACAACTTTGAAGTCACCTTTCTTTCTGGGATTTGCCAAACCCACTGTTAGCACCTATGGTGAAAGTTGCTGTCACTTTGACAGTTCCCTTTGCATTTTCTGCTTGAGATCAGGCTGAGAGCCAGTTCTGTATTCAGAACATACTAGTCTTGGGGCGTGGAGGCAGCTGTGAGAAAGACAGACTTTTGAGATAACTCCGGCCCTACAGGGAATTGCCTCCTTATGCAGTTCTGGGCAGATGCTCTAGGGCAGTGGGTCTCCATCACTTCTGTTCTTTTGGACCAGTTTGTAAGATAGAGATCCCCATGCACCTCCTCCTTTCTCAGTCTTCCAGTGCATGGTTTGTGAAATGTTTCATTCTTCAGGCCACAGTTAGAGATCTGTAGGTGACTGGGCTGGAGTTTGAAGATCTGGAGATACATAGGGTACTGTGCAAGGCTGGTAGCATGGTAAAATGTATATGTGGGACACGTGCCAACCAAGGAGAACAGAGCCTCTACCAATGTAAGTGAGATTTTCATTAAATGATTTTTCTCGCTTCCTGCTGTAGAATAAAGTCTTTGCTTCCTGTCTCTGCATTTCCTATCAAAAGAGAGTATACATTCTCCTTGATGAGCTGTTAGTTTCATTCTAGCTGGTCAGTAGCTGCTGTTTTAACAACTCTGCTTTTATTTCAATGTCCTTGCCTCCTGAATGGAACAGGCAGAGTGAATGATGGACCAGAGGGGACCATGAAGAATGAAGGGAGGTTCAGCAACAGTCCATAAGGAAGGGAGGCTGAGAGAGAGATGGGCTAGAGAGTGCCATAGGAAGGGGCAGGGATCAGATATAACATAATAAAATTGGTGAGGAAGGATTTCAGAATAAACAAAGTATAAAGGATTTAATGGGCATATTGTCCTGGAGTTAAATAGTCAAAATCAAGGTTTTCCTTTTTCTTTATGGGCTCTGTTTCTTAACCTTGCTGTGGCCTACAGTTCTGGAATCTAACCGTGTTGCTGGAACTCTAAGAAGTTTTTCTCCAACTCTAAGACTTGAATCCCTATCCAAGTCCATTGCAGATGGAGAGGGGTGGACTTCCCAGTCTCTCAGAGAGAAGATTCTTTTAGAATGTCCTGTATCAATTCAGTGTGTACTCACTGGATTCTTTACTGGGGCCTGGTTGTGTATGTACATGAGTTTTTAAACATATATTCTTGAGATATATTTGAGGAAGAACACATCATTGCAGCCCTCCCCCTCCTTCTCCAGCCTATGCCTAGAGGACTTAGTGAGTGTAATTGAGCCATAATTCAGTGTTAGTGGAGAAAAAACCTGAGCCATAATGTGGGAAGCAGCGTTGCAGCTCTATATTACAGCCATCTCCAAGGGAGATTATTTTTATTAAAATCTGGGTTGATGGCAAACGCTGAGATTAACTTCATTTTTAATGTATGGTTCCCCATGGATCCATCTGAAAAGAGGCTTTTAATGGTTCACAAGTAATGCCCAGCAGGTCTGTGATGTAAGATCCTGCTTACTGGATATGCCCAGATCCAATGCATGTCCAAAATTAATTGTCAGCATTTCTAAAAAACCCAAACATAACAGCCCCTAAGTAAAGAGGGCTGGCTCAAGCAAGCCATATTATCAGAAACGTACATTAAACATAAGCAAAACAACAACCATGCTTCCCCAAAAACCTCTTCCTCCTCTGGCATGAACACAAAATAAGCAAAGAGTGAATCGGGAGATGAAAACCTCACTTCCAGAGAAAGGAACTTCCCCACCTCCTGGGAATTTAGCACAGAATTGTAGGAACTACAAAAGGAAAATCCTCTAAAGCTCACATCTGGTCCATCTTCCTTGGAACGATGGAGGGAAAGGCAGGATTGTGCTTTGCCCATAGTCTGTTATCCAGCACTTTGCTTGCGCTAGTTTTACGTGTTCCAAGTGAAGGGGTGTTCTCTCTGCTACCCCTTGGAGGCAGTTACAGTTACAGGCCTAGGGCACTGGTTCTCAACCTTTCCAGACTACTGTACCCCATTCAGGAGTCTGTTTTTAGCCCCGGGCAGCAGCGCTTGGGCTTCAGCTTCAGCTTGTATCTTAGCTTCGTAGGGCCTCTGCTTGTTACCCCTTAATGCCAGCCCCGCACTTGCGATCATAAACCCATCTTGTGACCTCATAGGGACTGCCACACTTTGAGAAACACTGATATAGTATACAGAGTGGGATAACAAGTCATTGTTTGTATGAATTTTTAGTTTGTACTGACTTCGCTGGTTCTTTTTATGTAACCTGTTGTAAAAACAGGGAAATATCTAGATGAGTTGATGTACCCCCAGAAGACCTCTGCATACCCCCAGGGATACGCGTACCCCAGGTTGAGAACCACTGGCCTCTGGGACTTGCAGCCATCAAAGGTTTCCTGATTTTACTCGAACATATTTGTTTTTTGAGGCCTGTTCTCCACACACAAACTGCAGCAATTTAACTAAATTGGTTTCTAAATTGTTTCTGTTAAATTTGTGCAATCCAATTAAAAATGGGCTAGGCTGTCCCCAAATCAGATGATATTCGAATGAAATAAGAGGATCTACACACAAACTTGCATTGGTTTATCTAAATTGGTCTAAAAACTGATTTAAATTAAACTGGTGCAACTTCTGTGTGTAATTAAAGCTTAAGAGTGTCTACATACAGGAGTTACAAACTTATACCAGTACAGACCAGGGCTTAGTTATCACTGTCCCCTTCTGTGTGATTGTCACGTGTTAAGCAGCTGTTTATGGGTGAAGTTGGAAAACAATTTCCATTACAACACTCCTATTTTTACGTACGTTTCCTAAACGTTCCTCTTCTGAGACAATTTCTATGCTTTTTCTCTCTGGCCTTTTCCCCCTCAATTGTGTTTGGTGATATGAGTCTGGAAAAATATGCTCTTTCTTGGGCTGAGTATCACTATTTTTCCTTTTAAACAAAAAACAACTACAAATTTTCTAAGCTTTGAGATTCAGATTTTGGGCTATATCCAAGGAGTGCACTGTGCATTTCAGGAAGGAGCACGTAAAAAAGAGAGTATAAGCTTGATCTGGCTCTGCACTGGATTGGTCCCTTGGTATAACTTAGAGTAGCTTAAGTGCTGATCTGGCTTCCAGTGCCCCATGGCTCCTTATACTTGGCCTTACCTCCAATGCTGGCAATGGCAGAGTGGGATACAGGGCCGGCTGTACCATGAGGCGAACTGAGGCGGCCCCCTCAGGTACCAGACTGTGGGGGGGCACCACTAGGACCCAGGGTGTAGAAAGTTGTGTCTACTGCTGGTGCGTATGTGTTCTCTCTGCTCTAGATGCACAGAGATGGTGGAGTGCTGTGCTGGAAGAAGGAGGGCACACGTAGGGTGATCAAACAGCAAGTGTGAAAAATCAGGATGGGGATGGGGGGTAATAGACACCTATATACAGGGCCGGCTCAAAGCACCAGCTAAGGAAGCAGGCGCTTGGGGCGGCCAATACCAAGAGGCGGCATTCCGGCCGCTATTGGGGTGGCATGTCCGGGTCTTCGGTGGCGGGTCCCTCAGTCCCTCTTGGAGCAAAGGACCTGCCGCCGAATTGCCACTGAAGAGTGGAGCTGTGAGATCGCGCTGCTGCAGCTTTTTTTTTTTTTTTTTTTTTTTTTTTTGCCACTTGGGGCAGCAGAAAACCTGGAGCCAGCCCTGCCTATATAAGACAAAGCCCCCCAAAATTGGGACTGTCCCTATAAAATCGGGACATCTGGGCACAGGAGACATAACAGGCAGACAGAAGAAAAGGTGAGAAGGAATAACAGAAAGCAGCAGCAGCTGCAGGGAAAGAGAGGGGAGGAGCCTCTTATGTACCTCTCCTGCACCCTCAGGAGCCTGGACTGATTCACACCAGCTTCTCAGAGAGCTTCCTGTTTCCTGCTGCTTCCCTGAACCCACCTGAGGCGAACAGGCAGTCAGCTGAAGTAGTAGGAGCCAGTAAGGCCCTTAAGATGCTGATATCTTCCCTCACTCAGGCCCTGCTACCAGCCTGCTTATTTGTCCCCTTCAACTGAGTGTTGAGAGTCACTATAGCTGGCACAGAACAGCAGTCATGAGCGAAAGAAGAAAACGCCCCTCTGGGGCAGCATTCAGAAAAAGAAAGAAAGGAAAGGAAGCTTTTCTATCTAAGCAGGAAGGAGCTCCCCTGAGATTCATAGACACAAATGTTCATGGTGAGCCTTCCAGCCCCAGTGAGGATGTGAGTGGTGAGGAGATGCCTGATCTTCCAGTTAGTCAGACTGCAGGTGACCTGGCAGCTACTGCAGCATCCTTATCTCCACCTCAGATGGATGTAACCATGCACATTCCTGAAGAAAAGTGTAGATCAGAGAAATGTGGTGGAGGTGCAAGAAACAGCTGCTGCTGAGTTTAGTTCCTTAAGTCTAGGTGATCCAGGACTGTGGACCCACTTGAGCAGTAGCCTGGGGGACTTCCTTGTACTTCCTGGACCACAGCAAGTGAAAAACTTCATGTTCCCCAAAGACAATGAAAATAGAAGTTTCCATCCAACACATTACTGGTGTGAAATCCCCAATGTGACAAAGTGGAGAGGCCATGGCTTATGTACTCGAAAACCCAGAATGCTGCGTACTGTTTTTGTTGCAAACTCTTCCAGTCTAATATTCCAGACAGATTGGGTTCTACAGAAACAAAGTACTGGAAAAATCTGGCTAGAAATCTGGCATGCCATGAGAAGGCAGCAAATCACCAGAGAGCATTCCATAGGGGGAAAGAGCGTGAGATGAGACTAAGGTTAAAGGCCACCACAGATGATCAGCATCAAGAAAAGATTGCATCAGAGTCTCTTTACTGGCAAAATGTTCTGAAAGGGCTCATTGCCATTGTGAGAATGCTTGCTACCCAAAATCTAGCACTGTGTGGCACTTCAGATCAGCTGTATGTGCCAAACAATGGAAAATTCCTTAAAATTGTGGAGCTGATGGCTGAGTTTGATCCTATACTCCAGGATCATCTAAGAAGAGTCACCACCCAAGAAATGTACATACACCACTACCTTGGAAAAACCATTCAAAATGAGATCATACAGTTACTGGCAACAAAAGTCAAACAGAAAATTGTGGCAAATCTGAAGTCAGCAAGATACTCTGTTATTCTGGACTGCACACCTGACATCAGCCATACGGAACAAATGACCTTAATGGTGCATTTTGTAACAACAACAGAACCTAGTGACAATGTCCCTGCAATGGTGACTGTCAGAAAGCATTTTCTAGAATTTATTGATATTGATGATACTGCAGGAGCTGGTATGACAAATGTGCTTCCTAAAAAGCTGGAAGATATGGGAATTGCGATCAAGGCTATGATAATGGTGCCAACATGAGAGGAAAGAACAGAGGAGTGCAGACACGGATCCGAAAGTTAAACTCTCAAGCTTTTTTTGTCCCATGCAGTTCTCATTCATTGAACTTGGTGATCATAGACTCATAGACTCATAGACTTTAAGGTCAGAAGGGACCAATATGATCATCTAGTCTGACCTCCTGCACAAAGCAGGCCACAGACTCCTACCCATCCCCTTCTATAACAAACTCCTAACCTATGTCTGAGTTATTGAAGTCTTCAAATTGTGGTTTGAAGACCTGAAGCTGCAGAGAATCCACCAGCAAGTGACCCGTGCCCCACGCTGCAGAGGAAGGCGAAAAACCTCCAGGGCCTCTGCCAATCTGCCCTGGAGGAAAATTCCTTCCCGACCCCAAATATGGGGATCAGCTAAACCCTGAGCATGTGGGCAAGACTCATCAGCCAGTACTCAGGAAAGAATTCTCTGCAGTAACTCACATCCCATCCCATCTAACATCCCATCACAGACCACTGGGCATACTTACCTGCTGATAATCAAAGATCAGTTGTCAAAATTAAGCTATCCCATCATACCATCCCTTCCATAAACTTATCAAGCTTAGTCTTAAAGCCAGATATGTCTTTTGACCACACTACTCCCCTTGGAAGGCTGTTCCAGAACTTCACTCCTCTAATGGTTAGAAACCTTCGTCTAATTTCAAGTCTAAACTTCCTAGTGTCCAGTTTCTACCCATTTGTTCTTGTGTCTACATTGGTACTAAGCTTAAATAATTCCTCTCCCTCCCTAATATTAATCCCTCTGATATATTTATAAAGAGCAAGCATATCCCCCCTCAACCTTCTTTTGGTTAGGCTAAACAAGTCAAGCTCTTTGAGTCTCCTTTCATAAGACAGGTTTTCCATTCCTCGGATCATCCTAGTAGCCCATCTCTGAACCTGTTCCAGTTTGAATTCATTCATCCTTCTTAAACATGGGAGACCAGAACTGCACACACTATTCCAAATGACATCTCACCAGTGCCTTATATAACGGTACTAACACCTCCTTATCTTTGCTGGAAATACCTCGCCTGATGTATCCTAAAACTGCATTAGCTTTTTTAATGCCCATATCACATTGGCAGCTTATAGTCATCCTGTGATCAACCAATACTCCAAGGTCCTTCTCCTCCTCTGTTGTGTCCCCAACTTATAACTAAAATTCTTATTATTAATCCCTAAGTGCATGACCTTGCACTTTTCACTATTAAATTTCATCCTATTACTATTACTCCAGTTTACAAGGTCATCCAGATCTTCCTGTGTGATATCCTGGTCCTTCTCTGTGTTAGCAATATCTCCCAGCTTTGTGTCATCCGCAAACTTTATTAGCACATTCCTGCTTTTTGTGCCAAGGTCAGTAATAAAAAGGTTAAATAAGATTGATCCCAAAACTTATCCTTGAGGAACTCCACTAGTAACCTCCTTCCAGCCTGACAGTTCACCCTTCAGTACGACCCGTTGTAGTCTCCCCTTTAACCAGTTCCTTATCCACCTTTCAATTTTCATGTTAATCCCCATCTTTTCCAATTTAACTAATAATTCCCCATGTGGAACCGTGTCAAATGCTTTACTGAAATCAAGGTAAATTAGATCTACTGCATTTCCTTTGTCTAAATAATCTGTCACCTTCTCAAAGAAGGAGATCAGGTTGGTTTGGCATGATCTACCTTTAGTAAAACCATGTTGTAATTTGTCCCAATTACCATTAACCTCAACGTCCTTAACTACTTTCTCCTTCAAAATTTTTTCCAAGACCTTACATACTACAGATGTCAAACTAACAGGCCTATAGTTACCCGGATCACCTTTTTCCCTTTCTTAAAGATAGGAACTATGTTAGCAATTCTCCAGTCGTACGGTACAACCCCTGAGTTTACTGATTCATTAAAAAGTCTTGCTAATGGGCTTGCAATTTCATGTGCCAGTTCCTTGAATAGTTTTGGATGAAGATTATCTGAGCCCTCTGATTTTGTCCCATTAAGCTGTTCAAGTTTGGCTTCTACCTCGGATGTGGTAATATCTACCACCATATCCTCATTCCCATTTGTCATCCTTCCATTATCCCTAAGCTCCTCATTAGCCTTGTTAAAGACTGAGGCAAAGTATTTATTTAGATATTGGGCCATGCCTAGGTTATCCTTAACCTCCATTCCATCCTCAGTGTTTAGCGGTCCCACTTCTTCTTTCTTTGTTTTCTTCTTATTTATATGGCTATAGAACCTTTTACTGTTGGTTTTAATTCCTTTTGCAAGGTCCAACTCTACATGGCTTTTAGTCTCTCTCACTTTATCCCTACATGTTCTGACCTCACTAAGGTAGCTTTCCTTGCTAATCCCACCCATCTTCCACTCCTTGTAGGCTTTCTGCTTTTTCTTAATCACCTCTCTGAGATGCTTGCTCATCCAGCTTGGTCTACAACTCCTGCCTATGGTTTTTTTCCCCTTTCTTGGGATGCAGGCTTCTGATAGTTTCTGCAGCTTCGACTTGAAGTAATTCCAGGCCTCCTCCGCATTTAGATCTACAAGTTCTTCAGTCCAATCCACTTCCCTAACTAATTTCCTTAATTCTTTAAAGTTAGCCCTTTTGAAGTCAAAAACCCTAGTCCTAGATCTATTTTTATTTATCCTTCCATCTAGTTTGAACTGAATTAGCTCATGATCACTCAAACCAAGGTTGTCCCCTACAACCATTTCTTCTACGAGGTCCTCACTGCTCACCAAAACCAAATCTAAAATGGCATCCCCTCTTGTTGGTTCTTCAACTACTTGGTGAAGAAATCCATCTGCTATCACATCCAGAAAAATCTGAGCCCTATTATTCTTACTAGCACTTGTCCTCCAGTCTATATCTGGGAAGTTAAAGTCCCCCATGGTCACGCAATTCCCATTAGTGTTTACTTCATTAAAAACATTAAAGAGGTCTCTATCCATATCCAAATCAGATCCCGGCGGTCTGTAGCACACCCCAAGCAGTATCTCAGGGGAGGCTCTAGTAGCTTTCTTACCCAGTGTGATTTTTGTCCAGACAGACTCTGTCTTATCCATTCCATCACGTCTTATTTCTTTACAGTTAACCTCATCATTGAAGTACAATGCTACTCCACCACCTTTGCCTTTATTTCTGTCTTTCCTAAACAGCACATAGCCTTCAATACCTATACTCCAGTCATGAGTACTATTCCACCATGTTTCTGTTATCCCTATAATATTTGGTTTCTTCTAGTGAGGCTGCTGAATTTTTTAATGTAATTCAAAGCATCTGTGTATTTTTCTCTGCATCAATTCATCAATGGCAAATTTTGAAGCAACATCTGGGAACATCCTCTCTGACACTGAAATCACTGAGTGCCACACGATGGGAAAGTCAAGTGGAGGCGATAAAGCCTATCAAACACCAAATTGGGAAGCTAGATGATGCCCTAGTTGCCGTTATGGAGGATAATGCTATGACAGGAACTGTTCGTGAGAGAACAGTGGCAGAGGGAAATGGAATCACCGAAAGCATACAGAATTTCAAATTTCAGTGTGGCTTAGTGTTGTGGCATGACTTACTGTTTGAAATAAATGTTGTAAGCAAGAGATTCCAAGGTGTTGACCTTGATATATCTGGAGCAATGGAACAACTGGACAAAGCAAAGTCATACCTACAGTCTTACCGGTCAGATGAGGCATTTCAAAATGTTCTGAAGAGTGCGCAGAAGTTGGCAGAGGAACTTCACACTGAAGCTATTTTCCCAGCCATTTAAGAATACAAGAGTCACAGAAGAAGACAACATTTTGATTATGAGGCACGGGATAATCTCATAAGAAACCCCAAACAACAATTCAAAGTTGAATTCTTTAACCAGGTGCTAGATTGTGCAATACAGTCAAGCTGAAGAACGTTTCATGCAGCTCAAGGAACACAGCAGTATATTTGGGATGTTGTATGATATTCCAAAACTCCTCACTATACCTGAAGAAGACCTCCACCAGCAATGCAGGGCACTAGAGACAGTGTTGACATATGATGACATGCACAATATTGATGTGAGTGATTTAGGTGATGAACTGAGAGCCATTTCAAGACACATTTCAGCAAGATCAACTCCAAAGGCTGTTCTGGAATATATGTGCACAAATAAGATGACCACGTTCTTTCCAAATGCTTTTGTCGCTCTGCACATACTTCTAACACTTCCTGTAACAGTTGCGAGTGGAGAACTCAGCTTCTCCAAGCTGAAGTTAGTAAAAAACACATCTACGCTCCACAAGAACATAGGAGAGGCTGGTCAGCCTTGCAACTATCTCAGTAGAGCATGAGCTGGCCCAGACTGTGGACCTTCAGGAAGCAGCAACCAAGAAGGTATGGAAAGCACCACTTTGATTATTCAAACAGATAAAAATGCCGATGTTTACTGTGCAGACAAGAAAAGTTACATTTGCTGTTCAGGCGTTTGAAAGTTACTGAAAATTTTTGAACAAGGCATTTTAAGTTGTTAGTTCTCCTTTATTGTGGTAGGTAGCAGAGCAGAACCATGAGAGGAGTAGAACAGGAAGAAGGCAGAACTGAGACCTTTCAAAGTTTTGGCCCAAGCAAGGAGGCATGGGGGCGTCATTTGAGCTCCTCGCCTCAGATGCCAAAATGTTGTGGGCCGGCCCTGGTGGGATAGCTTAGTGATTCTCTGAGGTGAGCCTTCCATGGTAGGCCTCGCCAGCTTTAAGTCTTGTATCTTCCAGCAGTGAGGTACAAAGCAGTCGCACCTCAAGGGAGACATTCTACAACTGTAATGCTGCCTCAATACAATTTTGCATTTAATACATACCATGCCTAGTTCTCTTAATAGTTCCTCCCTTTTCAAGTGATTGCACATGTCCATTCTGTTTCAGGTGTGCGTGCTCCCAGCGCACTGAAGCTGAAGAACTTTTTCCCATAGCGATACCTACTGGGGCAGCGCATGCGCTTTCTACATGCTCATGCTGCCAGCTAATTGCATAAAGGGGCGGAGCTGTCCCTACTCTCCCTCAGTTCATTCTCACTGCTGTGGTTGCTAGTCAGAGCATGTGTGGATTATGACACTTTCCCCTTTTCACTAAAAGAAAAGTTTTCCTCAAATTGTTGCTGTATATAGTTAGCTAATTCACTTTAGTGTAGTTATAGTTAGTGGTGCTTGTTTTTAGATAAATGTCTTTTTTTGTTTTTGTTTTGAGCATATGACACTCAGTATTGGGACATGCCGAAGTCCTGGTGTTTAAATGCTGTTCCGGCTGTAATAACTCTCTGCCAGTCAGTGATCCTCACTCCTGTTGTTTGGGAAAAGGAGACATTAGGCAAAAGTGCTCTATATGCAGCGGGTTTAAATCCAGGACTAAAAAATCTAAGGAGATTGAGGTTGGCACGCTTAGTGCCTCCCACCCTTGGAACCTAGTTGCGTGAGGTAATATCTTATGTTGGACCAACTTCTGTTTGTGAGGGAGACAAGCTTTTGAGCTTACACAGAGCTTTTCTTCAGATCTGGAAAAGGTTACCAGAGTATCGCAGCTAAATAGAAGGTGGAAAGATTGTTATGGATACGGGGTTAACATGTATTGCAAGAAACCACTTAAAATGAAATGGGCAACTGACATCTCTGCATCACAGGAGGTGTCTGTCAGTGTAAATTCAATAGTGATCAGATTTGTGGACAACAGTGCAGTTGGAACGGTAACAAACACACAGGTGAGGAGAATCAAACTACAAAGTAAGCTAAAGAGAGAGAACATGAGTTTATAGTGGGGTGGTTTCAGTGCTGATAAAATGAAAGAAAGAGGAAGTAGTCCAAATGCAAAATGGGAGGTTGTTAGTAAGCAGCAACACTCACTGCAATAAAGCAAATGTGTTTTCATCTTTCCCCACAGTAATGTCCTAACATTAATTTTTCATATAACCAAGCATTAGAGTTGCTACAGGGAAAGTGGAATTGAGGCTGAGAGATGAGGTGTCCCCAAGAGGGTCTCAGCCCGCAATAAGGAAGTTTGAGAACTATGTTTGCAGATGTCTACAGAATTGCTCTGTTAATAATGTTTTCAGCTGTGTTTTGTTTTTAACTTACTGGATTGTAGTTACCAGGATTGCTCTTTTTAAAAAAAAATATTGGTACCATATTTGCTATTACTGAACTTTTGGTATCTCCCAGTTCTCTGACTTTTCAAAAATAATTGTCAGTGTTCAGTAAGTATGCTGGCTAATTCTAGTGAAACCTCACAATGAATGTTTGCTGGGCCATGTGATCTCTCCACATTTTCAAGTATTCTTGTGTGTGCTGTTTGGCCTCAGTTGAGTAAAACTCTGAAACACACTGAAGGAAGTGGGATTTAAGCATGTGTTTATGTGTTTCTCCGTGACAAGGTGATGTCATGGTTATGGCACTAGCCTAGGACTTGGGAAACCTAGCTTCAATTCCCTGCTGCACTGCAGAGTTCCTGTGTGATCTTGGGCAAAAAAGGGCGGGATCCATAAAGTACTTAGTTGCCTCAGTCCCATTTTCAGTCAACACTGCGACCCACAAAATTCCTGCTTGTGCCTAACCCTGTAGATGCCGAAACTCACCTGGACTCCAAGTCTTTGCAGTAAAAGTTTCCTATGTTTCAACCTTGGAGCACATGCACTGTTGCCTCACTCTGGATGTCTCGGTGCCTACCTCCTGCCTGAGCCCCAGAAAGCTCCATTAATGGGGGGAAGACAGGAACTTCTTTGCTTAAATTGCATGTGGGGCCTGGTCCTTACGCCACACAAGAACAGCTCTAAGGCTGGCAGGGCCTCCCTCATAACCCCTTAGCTCAGGGGTTAGAGCACTCACTTGGGACGTGGGAGACAACCAGTTCAAATCCTCCCTCAGCCCAATGAGGAGAAGGGATAGAACAGGGCCCTGCTGCCTCTTAGGTAAGTACCCTAAGCATTGGGCTAGAGAATAGCCTGCTATGGGTCTCCTCAGTCTCTCAGATCAAAGTTGTTCCACTTTAATTATTTAACGGAATAATTCAAGAGTAATTGGGCCAGGGAAAGAGTAAGACTGACTCTAGTTGTTAGGGCTCTCTGTGAGGGGGTGGGACTAAACCAGCAGCGGGTCCAGGCACCAGCGCGCCAAGCGTGTGCCTTGGGCGGCAGTCAGGCAGCCTTTGGCGACTTGCCTCTGGGAAGTCCACTGGTCCCATGGATTCGGCAGGAATTTAGCAGCAGGTACACTGAAGCGGCGGGACCGCTGGACCTCCCGCAGGTGTGCCACCGAATCCGCTGGACCGGGGACCTCCTGCAGGCGCGCCACCGAAAGCAGCCTGCCTACCGTGCTTGGGGCAGCAAAAAAGCTAGAGCCGCCCCTGGACTTAGCACACCCGCCCTCCCCACCAGCATCTCCCATTGGTTACATTAGGCAGCTCCCGCCTAGCGTACTGGCTTGCGCCTTGCGTTGCAAGGCACTGTCTCGCCCCAGTCACTGTATGAGAGCCTAGGCGCCTCACAGGTTTGTGCTCTCCTAAGTGCAAAAAATGCAATGCCGAAGTCCCTTTGGTGGATCAGGGCCGTAGCCTGTCAGACACACACCCACAAAGCTATTGATGCTCCAGACTTCTATTGAAAATCAGTGGTGGTTAGGAGCTTAAGTACCTTTGTGGATCTGTGCCTCCGTGCCTCCATTCCCACTCTATGGAATGGGGATGATATTCATAGAATCATAGAATATTTAGGTTAGAAGGGATCTCAGGAGGTCATCTAGTCCAATCCGCTGCTCAAAGCAGGGCCAATACCAACTAAATCATCCCAGCCAGGGCTTTGTCAAGCTGGGCCTCAAAAACCTCTAAGGAAGGAGATTCTACCACCTCCCTAGGGAACCCATTCCACTGCTTCACCACCCTCCTAGTGAAATAGTGTTTCCCAATATCCAACCTAGACCTCCCCTGCTGCAACTTGAGACCATTACCCCTTGTTCTGTCATCTGCCACCACTAAGAACAGTTTAGCTCCATCTCCTTTGGAACCCCCCTTCAGGTAGTTGAAGACTGCTATCAAATCCCCCCTTACCTTTCTCTTCTGCAGACTAAATAACCCCAGTTCCCTCAGCCTCTCCTCGTAAGTCATGTGCCCCAGACCCCTAATCATTTTTGTTGCCGTCCGCTAGACTCTCTCCAATTTGTCCACATCCCTTCTGTAGTGGGGGGACCAAAACTGGACACAGTACTCCAGGTGTGGCCTCACCAGTGTCGAATAGAGGGGAATAATCACTTCCCTCGATCTACTGGCAATGCTTCTACTAATACAGACCAATATGCCGTTGTCATTCTTGGCAACAAGGGCACACTGCTGACTCATATCCAGCTTCTCATCCACTGTAACCCCTAGATCCTTTTCTGCAGAACTGCTTCCTAGCCACTCAATCCCCAGTCTGTAGCAGTGCATGGGATTCTTCCTTCCTAAGTGCAGGACTCTGTACTTGTCCTTTTTGAACCTCATCAGATTTCTTTTGGCCCAAATCCTCCAATTCGTCTAGCTCACTGTGGACCCTATCCCTACCCTTCAGCGTAGCTACCTCTCCCCCCAGCTTAGTGTCATCTGCGAACTTGCTGAGGGTGTAATTAATCCCATCATCCAGGTCATTAATGAGGATGTTGAACAAAACCGGCCCCAGGACCAACCCCTGGGGCATGCTGCTTGATACCGGCTGCCAACTAGACGTCGAGCCGTTGATCACTACCTGTTGAGCCTGACAATCTAGCTAGATTTCTATCCACCTGATAGTCCATTCATCCAATCCATACTTTTTTAATTTGCTGGCAAGAATACTGTGGGAGACCATATCAAAAGCTTTGCTAAAGTGAAGATATATCACATCCACCGCTTTCGCCATATCCACAAAAACAGTTATCTTATCATAGAAGACAATCAGGTTGGTCAGGCATGACTTGCCCTTGGTGAATCCATGCTGACTGTTCCTGATCACCTTCCTCTCCTCCAAGTGCTTCAAAATGGATTCCTTGAGGACCTGCTTCATGCTTTTGCAAGGAACTGAAGTGAGGCTTACCAGTCTGTAGTTCCCCGTGTTCTCTTTCTTCCCTTTTTAAAATATGGGCACTACATTAGCCTTTTTCCAGTCGTCTGGGAGTGTTGTGAAGATAAAATGCATTAAAAATTGTGAAGTTCTTAGAGAGTCACTGATGAAAAACACTATAGAAGAGCTAGGTATTATTGTTGTTATCATCAGAGCCTTTATGACTGTATTTACAAGGTCTTTGTTACTTGCTAAGTCCAATTATTTTTCATGTTAAAATCTGGATAAATCTTAAAAAGCAGTTCAATAACTGAATGTTTTAAAAATATTCAGCATTCATTTCACCTACCATGTATTTATGTTCCAATTTTCTTTTTCCTGTTTATTTGCCCCCATTTTCCCTCTCTTTGTTATTGGTAAGAACCTCTTCTTATTACTCTTTTAGCCTTTGGCAGGATTGACTCATTCTGCTTTATTGCTGTCCTTTTCTCCCCCCTGCAATATATCAAAGTTAACCATAGTTTTCAAACTGATTAAGCTTTCCATGGTCAGTGGCCATTTTTATACCTGAGAAGCACAATTCCATGGGTACATCAGAGAGTTGCAGTTTTTATCTAATACAATTGCCCATCTTTAGCCCATTACATTGCCAACATTCTTAGTGCCAGGGCACGTTCAGTCCATCCCTTTCCTTTAGCTGTTGTGTTTAGGGTCCAAGGTTACTAGCTTGAAGTTGCCACCGAAGTCATTGCATCATGACCACAGATCCTACAAATCTGTTTGCCATGGAAAAGTGTGGAATTTGCATTTTTACAGGGAATCTTTAGGTTTTACATTTTGTGAAAAAATAAAAATATATACAGCAGAACCCTGTTTATCTGAGCCTCCATTTTCTGGCTCTCTCTGTTCACCGAACCACCAGCCCCTTGGAGATGACAGAGGTCGGGCTGTGAGCCCCAGGCGGCTGGTGGTTTGATTAATATGGAGAGCCAGATAATGGAGGCTCGGATAAATGGAGTTCTGCTGTATATCAATAAAACATTGTGTTCAACTGATACTTATATGTATTGTGGCTAGGGAAACTAAAGTTGAGTGTTTCATTGTAATCATGGAAAAACATGGATTTTAATTTTTTTATTAGAGAATTTTGTTTTTTTTTGTCTCAGAAAACTAGGATCCCTGATCATGACCTAGCCCCTTCATACTCTGTAGCTAGTTTGACTTGCGTTCTGTGGCAGGCTCTTTGGTTCCACAGCAGTCCGGAGCAACAGACTGGAAATTGTGTGGCAGCTTCAGAACAAATTTAAAATGGAATTTCTTTGGTAAGTGGTTGTAGATGCGTATTCCACTCAGGTGTTTGTGTCAGATGCACTGAGAGCTGGAGACTTTCTTCCTGCAGCAGTATCCTCTAGGGCAGTGCACACATCCTGTGCCTCCTTGTGGCTTCTTCAGAGGCTATATAAGGGCAACAATGTCCCACCCCTGCTCAGTTCTTTCTTACTGCCAGTGGCCTAAGTCTGATCTCCCCATGTGGTTCTGTCTTCACAGTTTGTTTTCTGTGTCACAGCTCCTTGATGAATTTTTGTAGTGTAAGTAGTTAGTAGGAGTTAGTACCAGTAATGTGATGTGGATTGGTTTTAGTAGGTTATGCAGTGTTTTTACCTAATTCTTTTTTGAACCCTGATATACTTTTGGACTTCACAACATCTCCTGGCAATGAGTTCCACAGGTTAGCTGTGTGTTGTGTGAAAAAGTACTTTCTTATGTTTGTGTTAAACTTAATGCCCATTAATTTTATTTGGTGACCCCTGGTTCTTGTGTTAGGTGAAGGAGTCAATAATACTCCTTTATTCACTTTTTCAAGAGCATTCACGGTTTTATAGACCTCTGTCATATCCTCCCCTTAGTCATCTCTTTTCTAAGCTGACTGGTCACAGTCTTCTTAATCTCTCCTCATATGTCAGCCATTCCATACCCCCAATCATTTTCTTTGCCCTTCTCTGTACCTTCACCAATTCTACCTTTTTTTTCTGAGATGGGGTGAGCAGAACTGCATGCATTAGTCAAGAGGTGGGCGTACCACGGATTTAGATAGTGGCATTGTGATATTTACTGTCTTATTATCTATCCATTTCCTAGTGGTTTCTAACATTGTTAGCTTTTTTGACTGCTGCTGTATATTAAGTAGATGTTTTCAGAGAACTATCTATCTGTATGGTTGTAATTATGTTTTCCTGTGTGCATTATTTTGCAGTTACCAACACTGAATTTCATCTGCCATTTTCTTGCCCAGTTACCCAGTTTTGAGAAATCCCCTTGTAACTCTTTGTAGTCTGCTTTGGACTTAACTATCTTGAGTAATTTTGTATCATCTGCAAACTTGCCACCTGTTTACCTTTTTTTCCAAATCCTTTATGAATATGTTAAACAGCACTGATTCCAGTATAGATTATTGGGGAACCTCATTATTTACCTCTGTCACGGAGTCCCCGGGCGATGCTCTGGAACAGCTCCCCACAAAGCCAGGCAGGACTTTGGGGAGCCTCCTCTCCCTCGGAGCAGACTTGTTCAGGGCAAGAAGCTCACACGTCTTCACCTCCTGGGTCTCTCCTTGGAGCATTCAGCATCCTCTGCCCCTCCGTGTGCTTCCCACAGCGAGCCCACCCAGGCGGGGTCCTGGGGAAGCCACAGGGTTCTGCACCCCCACTTGGCAGTCAGACGTGACTCTTAGCCAGCAAAACAGAGGTTTATTCGATGACAGGAACAGAGTCTAAAACAGAGCTTGTAGATACAGCGAACCAGACCCCTCGGCCGGGTCCATTCTGGGGGGCAGTGAGCCAGACCCCTAGGTCTGCACTTCACTCCTTGTCCCCAGGCAGCTCCAGACTAACTCCCCCTCCAGCCCCTTTCCCGGGCCAGGAGGTCACCTGATCCCTTTGTCTCCAACACCTTCAGCCGGCACCTTTGCAGGGGAGGGGCCCAGGCCATCAGTTGCTAGGAGACAGAGTGCCAGGCATTTATGTTCACTGGCCCTTTGCTCTGCAGCAACCTTATCCCACCACCTAAATACTTAAGAACTGCACAGGGGACACTGAGGCACCAACACAGTGTTCAGAGCAAACATTAAAACAGTCCCAGTTCATCACATCTCTCCCCCCTTCGAGACCGAACTGAGCCAGGTCACTCCAGCCAGTGACCTGGGGAAGTTCGAACCCAACAACGTTCCCATGGATGCCCCAGCATCTCTCCCATTCCTTGGTGTGAGTTACACCAGGCCCTCCCAGTTTTGTGCCCTCTCTTTGCTTCAGCCTGCTTGATGGCACTTGCAGGCTGCAGGTGGGAAGGTTTATGCGGCCTGTACCCTTTTGCCCCCCAATACTCCTGGGGTTTAAACTGGGACAGGGTCTTCTCCCAGCCCCCTGGTCCGTGATTTGGGCTCTCTTGGTTAAAAGCCCCGATCTTGGCCTTGGGCAGCCACTCCCCACCTTGTGGTCCATATACAACACCTCTGCTGTCTCCACCTTACAGTTTCCAACTTTTACCATCAGTCCCACCTCCTTGAGGCAGCCCAGCCCCTCTTCACCTGGGACACCTGTTCCTCCCAGGTCTGGCTAAAGATGCACATGTTATCCGTGCCTGCCAGGGCCAAGTTCTCCATCCCCCTCTGCTTGTCTAGAATCTCCTCAGACCTAGGCATGGGGTCAGCATCGGACACTGTGATGGTTTTAAGCTTCTGATAGCCCCCATAAAACCAGACCATCCTGTCTCCCTTGGGGATCAGCCCCACGGATGAGGCCCATGGGCTGTAAAACGGCTGGATCCCATCTAAAGCCAGCATGTCCTTGACCTCTCTCTCCAGGATCTGGGTTGCTTTCCCAGTGACTCTGAATGGGGAACACCTGATGGGGAGATTGGATCTCTTCCCTGAGGTGGGAGCCATCAGGGGGTCTTTCCCCTTCTCCTCCCAATCCTCCCCTTTCTGGTCCAGGGGTCCCCTCACTCTCCTCTCATCCAGCAGCTTGAGAGGGAAGAACCCTGTGGATTCCTGGGGCACCACCAGCTGCCTCCCGATTCTCCCCAGTTCTACTTCCCCTTGGGGAGCCCATTCCCGGGACAGGAATCCCTTCTCCCGCAGGACTCTGTCCCTGCAGCCTTCCCCAAAGGGGTTTGCAGCGCTGTGGCCAGCAAGTTCCCTCAGCTTCTCCAAGGAGGGATCTCTCTGCAGCTCGGTCTGGGATTCAGCTGCTGGGGCAGGGAGTGGGACCTGTTCCCTCTCACTGGCTGGGCCTGGGGTCACAGCCCCCCTGAGCCTTGTCCCTGGTAGCTCCCTCCCTGCTGTATAATCATTTCCCAGCAGCACGTCTGGACCAGGCAAACCTGGTTGGCAGCTGACCTGCCTTGCCTGGGTGTCCCCCCACTCAGCTGGGGTCTCAGCTCCCCCTGTGCTCAGTGCTGCCCTGGCTGTCCCAGTGGGGGCAGGCAGCGAGCTCTCTGCTCTGGTCCCAGCATCAGAGCCAGCGTGAGCCCCCTCTCCGGTGTGCAGGGGGGCGGGGAGCATCTCTCCCTCCCCCTCAGCCCCAGGGGGCTGGTTACAGGTAGGCAGGTATCCTGAGCCCAGCAGCCCCTCCCCACTGCCAGCAAGGTCATTTGCATTTTCACTGACCATTTCCATCCCAGCCAATTGGTTCCCTGGATTCAAATTCAAACCCTCGGCAGTTACAGGAGCAGGGCCTGGATCCTGTCCCAAGGGGAGACAGTCACCCCCCAACAGGGCCTCCCAGCCGATATCCTGGAGAACCCCAATGACCAGCCAGCCCGACCCCTCCTGCGTCTGCACAGGGATCCGGGCCATAGGCAGGGCGAGGGGCTTCACCCCAGGGACCTTCACCCAGGTCCCACAGTCCCTCAGCATCTGCGGCTGCACCACCACAGTTCTCTCTGTCCCAGGGCCTCGCCCCTGCAGGCGTGTTTCCCCACTGACCCCTGGGCAGCCCCCTATGTCTCTCCACTCCACCATCACCAGTCCATGCTGCTGCTGCTTCTCCTGCAGCTTTTCCTCAGCCTCTTGCTCTCTCTCATGGTCCTCTCGCTCTCTCAGGCTCTGCTCCAATCCCATCCGTCTCCGATCCCCTGATGGGGAACCCAATCGTGAAGATCCTTGTCTGGTTGGGGACCAGACTCTCAGGAGTGCCTGGCTGCTGCTCCAGCTGCTCCCAGATCCTTTTGTAGCCCCATCTGGGTCAGGAATCTGCTCCTCAGAGCGGTCCTCCTCCTCCAACTGCACAATTAACTGTGCCTTGGTGAACTTCCCCATGCGTAACTCTCTCTTTGTGCACAGGATCACAATGTCCTTCTTAAGGAGCTGGTGATAGGCCATCACCTCACTGTTCCCAAGTGGCTCTGGACTCACAGGCCTGTGTGCTCTTGGCTCCCCCATGGTTTCCAGGAAGAACCCCTGGTGTGCCAGCCCTTCTCATGATCACCACCTCTTTGCCAGGGTCGAGCTGCAGACTCCTCCGCCCCTGGGACTGCTCCTGCAATCCCCAGGGGAACCCTGCTACTGCAAAATCCTTCTCTCTCCCAGGGTCGAGCAGCAAGCTCCTCCGCCCCTGAGACTGCTCGCTGCAGTCCTCAGGGGGACCCTGTTACTCCAACAGTCCTTCTCGCTGGTCACACACTCCCAGAGGTTAACTGCCCCCTGAAACCGTCTCTCTCTGAGCCTTCAGCACGCCTGGTCTTCACTCTCCCTCCTCTGTTTTACTGCTCCCCAGTCACTTACTGCAGGAAGCGCCATCCACGGGGTGCAGCATCTCCCACCGCTGCCACCAGTTGTCACGGAGTCCCCGGGCGATGCTCTGGAACAGCTCCCCACAAAGCCAGGCAGGACTTTGGGGAGCCTCCTCTCCCTCGGAGCAGACTTGTTCAGGGCAAGAAGCTCACACGTCTTCACCTCCTGGGTCTCTCCTTGGAGCATTCAGCATCCTCTGCCCCTCCGTGTGCTTCCCACAGCGAGCCCACCCAGGCGGGGTCCTGGGGAAGCCACAGGGTTCTGCACCCCCACTTGGCAGTCAGACGTGACTCTTAGCCAGCAAAACAGAGGTTTATTCGATGACAGGAACAGAGTCTAAAACAGAGCTTGTAGATACAGCGAACCAGACCCCTCGGCCGGGTCCATTCTGGGGGGCAGTGAGCCAGACCCCTAGGTCTGCACTTCACTCCTTGTCCCCAGGCAGCTCCAGACTAACTCCCCCTCCAGCCCCTTTCCCGGGCCAGGAGGTCACCTGATCCCTTTGTCTCCAACACCTTCAGCCGGCACCTTTGCAGGGGAGGGGCCCAGGCCATCAGTTGCTAGGAGACAGAGTGCCAGGCATTTATGTTCACTGGCCCTTTGCTCTGCAGCAACCTTATCCCACCACCTAAATACTTAAGAACTGCACAGGGGACACTGAGGCACCAACACAGTGTTCAGAGCAAACATTAAAACAGTCCCAGTTCATCACAACCTCTCTCCATTGTGTAAACTACCATTTATTCCTACTCTTTGTTTTCTGTCTTTTAACCACATTGTGATCCATGAGAGGATTTGCCCTCTTATCTCATGACTGCCTACTTTGCTTAAGAGCGTTTGGTGAGGGGTCTTGTCAAAGACTTTCTGAAAGTCCTAGTACACTGTATTGACTGGATCGCCCGTGTCCATCTGTTTGTTGAACCCCTCAAAGAATTCTAATAGATTGGTGGGGGATGATTTACCTTTACAAAAGCTGTGCTGACTCCCATCAAATTGTGTTACATAACATAAGAACGGCCATACTGGTCAGACCAAAGGTCCATCTAGCCCAATATCCTGTCTGTCGACAATGGCCAATGACAAGTTCCCCAGAGGGAGTGAACCTAACAGGTAATGATCAAGTGATCTCTCTCCTGCCATCCATCTCCATCCTCTGACAAACAGAGTCTAGGGACACCATTCCTTACCCTTCCTGGCTAATAGCCATTAATGGACTTAACCTCCATGAATGTATCCAGTTCTCTTTTAAACCCTGTTATAGTCCTGGCCTTCACAATGTACTCAGGCAAGGAGTTCCACAAGTTGACCATAAGCTGTGTGAAGAAGAACTTTCTTTTATTTGTTTTAAACCTGCTACCCATTAATTTCATTTGGTGACCCCCAGTTCTTGTATTATGGGAATAAGTAAATAACTTTTCCTTATCTACTTTCTCCACATCACTCATGATTTTATATACCTCTATCATATCCCGCCTTAGTCTCCTCTTTTCCAAGCTGAAAAGTTCTAGCCTCTTTAATCCCTCCTCATAAGAGATGTTAATCTATGTGTCTGATAATTCTGTTCTTTATTATAGTTTCAACCACTTTGCCTGGGACTGAAGTTAGGCTTACTGGTCTGTAATGGCCAGAATCACCTCTGGAGCCTTTTTAAAAAATCTGCATTACATTAGCTATCATCCAGTCATCTGGTAGAAGAGACTTGTTTAAGTGATAGGTCACATATCACAATTAGTTGTTCTGCAACCTCCCCCATTGACACCTGAATCTGGGATAGTCCCTCAGATTTGTTACCTAAAAAGAATGGCTCAGGTGTGGGATCTTCCTCAGATCCTCTGTAGTGAAGACTGATGCAAAGAATTCATTTAGTTTTTGCGCAATGGCCTTGTTTTCCTTGAGTGCACCTTTAGCACCTCGATCGTCCAGTGGCCACATTGATTGTTTGCAGGCTTCCTGCTTCTGATGTACTTAAAATAAATTTCCTGTTAGATTTTGTGTCTTTTGCTGGTTGCTCTTCATTCTTTTTTGTCCTTTCTATTTTCCTTTGTAGGATTTCACTTCCAATTTTTAAAGGATGCCTTTTTGCCTCCAACTTCCATTTTTACTCTGTTGTTTTAGCCATGGTTTCATTTTTTCAGTCCTCTTACTATTTTTTTTATTTGGGTTATGGCACTCCTGGAACCCCATATTCACTACTGGCATATAATTATGATATGTTTCATACAAAGCATGCTGTGTAAGATATCATATGAAAAGTCATGATCTGCTGAAAGCAATTGTTCTGTCCAAATGTGTATATCATTAGTGTGTATCAAGTTATGAGATTTTGCTGTGTGGTTGTTCCTGAAATATGTTGTAAGTTTGCATACAAAGAAAGCAAACCACTCAAAGGAGGGTACTCAGGACAGAGTGTACTCAATGACTATTAACAAGCAGAGGAATTGTAATCAGGGGATTTACAATTCAAGGACAGTTATGGAAGCACCCACACTGGGGGGATTGCTCAACTGGGCAACTCAGGGAAGCCCTCCAGGACCTGCCAAGACAAGTGTCTTCTAGGCACAGGGACTACGAATATAGAAGAGGGAACAGTGGCCGCATGGCTTGGCCTGACTCCCTCCACAACTCAACACCTGGAAACATGTCTAGAAGGGGGAAGGTGGTCCAGGGGTAGAGGAGAATTCCAGCCTGTGTACTGAAGATCTGTAACCTCTTGTGCTATCCGGGTGAGGCACTGCTTGATTCAAATTCTATTTAGTTTACAGAGCTTAGATTGTGCACGTACTTTTATTTTCTTTGGTAATCATCTCTATCCTTTTATGCCTAAATCTATCTTTCTGTAGTTAATAAACCTGTTTAATAGTTTACCTAAAACTGTGTGTTTTGGTTGAAGTGCTTGAGAAATCCGCTCAGGAACAAGAGCTGGTGCATTTCCTCTCCACGTTGAGGAAGGGGTGATGGGGTTATAAATGTATGCTGGTCAGGCTTCTGACCAGGGAAGGCTGGTACAGCCCCGAAAACCAAAGATGGAGAGCTGGGGGAATTGGCTGGAGCCTCTCTATTTTTAGTTCATGAGTGGCTGGGAGAAGCATTCATGTAACTCAGCTGGCTGTGTCCCTGCCTGTGGATGTCTGTGTGAATGGAGGACCTATCAGAGGTTTGCAGCTTGTCACGGCATTGCTTGGTGAGAGGAAGCACAGGTTGGAGGGACAGAGGGCTTAGCAGTACCCCAGTTCCAGGCCGCACACCAGGAAGGCCTCTCACAGTTAGTTTGAGCCTTATGTTATTGAATCATCTCCATGTAGTTTGCAGGCATTTCACTCTTGTGACTGTTCTTTTTAATTTCCATTTAACAAGCCTCTTCATTTGTGTAGTTCCCCTTTATGAAGATAAAAGCTGCTGTGGTGAGTTTCTTTGGTATTTTCTCCCCTCCAAGGATGTTAAATGCAGGGCCGGTGCAACCATTTAGGCGACCTAGGCGGTTGCCTAGGGGACTGGCATTTGGAGGGTGCATTTTCTTCGGCAGCGACCGCGGCGGCCGGATCTTTGGCCACCCCGGTTGCCGCCAGCATTTAGGTGGAAGGAGCTGGGGCAGGGGAGCACAGGGAGGGCCGCCTGCAGCCTGTAAGGTGTGCAGAGGCGGCATGCGGGGGAGCTCCCCGCCCCAGCTCACCCCTGCCCTGCCTCCTCCCAGAGCACGCCATGGCTGCTTCACTTCTCCCGCCTCCCAAGCTTGTGGCGCCTAAGCTGATTGGCGCCGCAAGCCTGGGAGGTGGGAGAAGTGAAACAGCGACTGAACACTCGGGGTGGAGGCGGAGCAGGGGAGAGCTGGGGGATGGGAGGGGTGCCTCAGAGCGGAGAGTGGGGGGTGGGGAGCTGCCACAAGGAGGGTGCCTCAGGGCGGAGGGGGGGAGCTGCCACAAGGGTTGGGGATGCCTCAGGGCGGGGGGTGCGAGGGGTGGGGAGGGCGCAAGGTGGAAGTTTTGCCTAGGGCACGAAACATCCTTGCACTGGCCCTGGTTAAATGTAGTTATGTTATGTTCTCTATTACTGATCAGTTCAGCTATATTCATCTCTTGGACCAGATCCTGTGCACCATGTAGGCCTAAATCAAGAACTGCCTTTCCCCTTGTGGGTTCCAGGACTAGCTGCTTCAAGAAGCAGTCATAAATGGTGTCTAGAAATGTTATGTAGAGCTCTACCTCCTTTTTCAAGGCCTCTCTTTCCAATGGTTAAAGACCTTTCTGGGTTCCTTCATTGTCCCTAATTGAGCTTGCAGTCTACAACCTTGCAAAATCATTTGTCCCTGTTTATATTTGTGAGATCTTTCCACTTCTGGATGTCCAGTAGAGCCTCTGCACCCTTCCACAGGGATATTTAAGCTGAATAATGGAGAAGATTTCCTGACAGTGAATTGCGTGGTATTAGGCAATGGAATACTCTCCTGGACATCCCATTACTTGAAACATTTATTTGCAGACAGGATAAAACCCTGTAGATTAGATTGTAGAGAATTATTCTGCCCTGGCATCACAGGAGATAGAGAAGATAGGACCTAATGGATCTTATCCTCCCTAATTTCTGCAGATTATCTATTTCCACTTACTCACTGCCATGGAAAAGGTTATAGATTTCCTGTTCTAAGCTTGTTGCATGGCCTCACCACTGTTGTTCTTGGATGTGATTATGGAATTACAGAAATGCTGGGTTGCCATCCCCTAATCACTCTCTCTTTCTCTCCATAGAAATGTATGCGGCTAAATCCTGATGTTCCTGTCTGGGTCTCCAAACAGCGCATTCTCTGTACCTTGAACCACAGCCTGAAGGATGTTCTGAACTATGGGCTTTTCCAGCCAGCCTTCAATGGCAGGGCTGGAAAGTTCCTGGATGAGGAGCGACTGCTGAGGGAATACCCTCTGAATCCAGACACTCCTGTCCCCTACCTGGAGGTATCTATCTGCTTTTTTCATCTGGCTTCTTTGGTCTCTATCATGGTAGTGTCTGAGTGCCTCAGAAGTACTAAAAAAGAGTAAGAAAAATCTCTCTTTTTTTTTTTTTTGCCAGTGGGAGTGAAAACATGAATATACCATAACAATTTGGGTGTGTGGGTGGGTGAGTGTGTTTGCTTCTGTGAAGAAGTTCGAAGGGCAAGCTGAGTCACAGAAACGAGCTTGACATTTAGTTCTCAATGTGCCAAGCCTCCTGGTCATTGTTTGTCTTTGCTGGCAATGGGCTTCACAGAGTTGGTCCTGCTCATTTAAAAGTTCTGTCCCTTTTGATCAACTGCTTCAAGTGGAGCATAGCTGTTATGGAAAGCCAAAGTCACAGTGGGAGGAGTGTGTCAGGTAGCTAGGGACTATCTCATGGAGAACTGGGAATATCAGAACAGAGACCTTGAATTTGATGTTGTATTCAATATGTGTCCATTGCAGAGACATCTTCGTAACACTCTCCTTTCCTGTACCTCAGTTTAACTCTTTGCTGAAACACAGATCAGAGTTCTGTCACTTCAGGACTTTTCAGAAAGCATTACACAGTTAACCCTTATGGACTGTTACATAGGTAATCCTGAACATAGGTTTTAATAACAGTTTCCTGTCAGCTGCAGCAAGAAAGGGCAACGCTACTTCTTAGTAAACACTTCATACACAGAAAAACATTTTGATCTGTATTTGGAATACTTAATAGCATTTATCTAAAAGCTATTATTTAGTAAATCCACCAGTCTTCCTTAGACAGACTTTCACCACTTAGCTGCTGTTAAATATATTTCAATATAAGGTTTCAAAATAACTTGCATAATTTAGCACACACACATAATCACATCCCCTCTGGTCTTCTTTCAGAGATAATTTCTCAGTTTCTGTCATATGGCCATAATACGCACTGTGTGGCACCTGGATTCTTCAGACCTTGGGCAGAATAGCAGCTTCTGAGTTATTCTCCAAACACTTCAAAGCCTTGTCAGTAAACAAAAGCCTGGGATTCTAACAGGGAGCAGCATTCCAGCCCTTGGGTTAATAGCTGACTTGTTCTACTCAGTTTCTGGTGAGATCAGAAATCTGTAGGCTGTAGCCAAAGTTATGCAGGTATTGGGATCAGCATATAAAATATCTGTTTCCTGGCTTTCCCCATAAGCTCAGCTGAGTCAGATAAAGATTTACAACCGTTTATGTTGCTAAGTCTGCCCCTGTTCTTTCTTTATCTGAGACAATATCCTAATTTCTTCTTCCAGTGTCTGTCTGTGGATCTCACTCATGGTGCGCATGTGCTGCTTGCACAGGATTATGGAATGTATTCACCAGCAATGTCCACGAGGGGTCGTGCATGCACCCTCATCCCTCCCTCCCAATGGCAGAAAGGGCAGAGCGACTCCAACTCCCAATCTGAGCACCCCTTGGCAGAAACTCAGAACAACCTCAGTCTCCCATAAGAGTTAGTTTACTGTAGTTTCTGTAGTTATTAGTTTGTTTCATAGTGTTTCATTTTGAGCCAGCTGTCAAAAAAAAAAAAAGGAAGTATTTTCTGTAGATATAATTTAGTAGTTAGGATACCTGGTGTCTGAACCCATATCTCCACACTTCAAGACTTGTCCTTCATGTTGGAGGGGTAATTCCCCTTAATGACTGACATATTGCTTAGGAGAGAGTCATATTCCTTATAAGTGTGCAATTTCTAACTGATTCAAAAAATACACGCAAAAGGCCAGGGAATCTTGAGTAAAACTTTACCGCCTGGAATAATCTGTGGGCATGATCAAACTCAGAAGTGGCTCAGAAGGAAGAAGTTAGAGATTAGATACTTCCCTAGAAACTCATGCAGCTAGCGTTCAGCCACTATTATCGCTCCTGGATTGAAGGAGTCAAAGAGAGCTTCCTCCTCCTCCATGAGCTTGTAAATGGCACCACAGACGCTGTTGCAACAGTCGATGATCTGTGCTAGCTGCAGGAGAAATTTTGCCTCTTGTTTTGCCACTGTTTTCCTTCTCTGAGTACCAAGCAAAAAGAAACCAGAGAGCCATAGATCTATGGACATGGCTAAATCGGCACAATGCATTTGGCCCTGCAAAAATAATTGGACTCGGCACAGGAACAACACTGAGCTAAGAAGACACCCACTGATCTGTTCACGGTACCTATGACTTTGGTCCCTCCAGCTAAATCTGCAGCACTGAGAGCTCTTTTGACACAACTCTTTGAATGCCAGCACGCTCACTGTGAGCTCGTTTGGTGTAGATTCATTTAGCGTGGGCTCAGTCAGTGCTGACACACTCACCAATCACTGGCTCATTCAACACTGTCCCAGATTTCTGTGGTGTTCAGACCTCCTGTACCTGCAAGACCTATTGAAATATCATTACTACCTAGGCAGTGTCGTGAGTTACTCTGGAACTAAAATCTCCTCTGGTAGATGTCACCTTTTAATTACTATCTTTGAACGCTTTTCAGTACCAGGGCCACAGGTACCAGGGTTTTGTTTGTTTGTTTGTTTGTTTGGGTTTTTTTGCTCTGTCAGTTTACAGAAAGGTCCATGAGTTCACCTCGGGTGCCAGGATCCCCCAAGTATATCTCCTCTGGAAGTTTTCTTGTCTTCCTCTCTGTCTCCTATTTGAAGTAGAAACCCTTCCCCCAATCTGGCTCAATTCTCTGTGGGCCTGTCCAGGGATATAGAATAGCACAGGAAGTATTCTTGCTATTTTTCATACAGCGATCATGTTCCTCAGCCTCTCCATGCTTGTTGGATGCCTCTTTATTGGCCTGGTATGTCATGTCTGCATGGATTCCAGACCTGGCTATTTAGCCATATTAGTTTCATTTTCAGGGACAATTTCCATTACCTACTCCAAGGTCCAGAGACAAATCTCCTAAACCTGAGTTGCCAAAGTCTCTCACTCACCTGCAAGGGAAATCGTTCAGGAAGAGCAGCGGCAGATAAATGAAGAAGATGATATAGAGCCATCAGGAAGACCCATCCGCACCTCCTCTTTTTTCATCATTCTCATCAGATGAGGCTATGACTCCTTCTGTCTCTGCTACCATAGATGACTTTAATGCATTTCAGGAGTTGCTTAAGAGGGTGGCTGGAACCTTCTAAGTTCCTCTGGAGATGGCATGAGAAAAGGCATATAAACTATTTCCTGTTGTGCAGCCCACATACCAGAGTATGGCAGTATTGCGAATCCAGGAGGGAATTTTAGATCTGTGGGCTATTCCAGCTTCAATCTCTGCCACATCAAAGCATGTGAATTTGAAACATGAAGTTCCAACAAAGGGTTTAGAATTTTTGTTTTTTTTACTTGCTGTCATCCTTAGCAGTAACTGCAGCCAAGGAAAGATCCAAGCAGTCAGTGAAATATAGGCTGGAGTATAAAACCCCCCAAAACTGGGTCTTTGGGGGAGAAAAATCTACTCCTTTGCTAGCCTGCAGGTCAAGATAGACCATGATTAGATCATGTTGGGCAGATAGGATTTATCTGCAGTGGGATTACACCAGAGAACCATAAAGAAGTGTTCAGCTCCATTTGTACAGAGGGTCAGTTAGTTACCAGGACTTTCTCACAAGCTGTTTTGATGCTGTAGACATGGGAGTGAGGTCAATGGTAACAACTGAGTGAGATCAATGGAGTGACAATGAGAAGAGCTTCATGGTTCTTCGAGTGGTTGCAGATGTACACTCCACTCAGGTGTGCGTTTGTCCAACATGGCAAATCTGGAGAGGTTTGCTTAGCAGTACCCATTGAGGTGGCGATTGTGCCCTCTGGCCCTTGTAGACTTTCCCATGGCCCTGCCCCGATCCCTGTCACTTCCCTCTCACCACCTGTGCTCTGAGTCGGAGCTTTCCTTGGGGGTTCTGCTGCATGATTACTGATGACAACAGTGAGATTGCCTGTGAGCTTTTGTAAATAGTTAATTAGTACCACTGTACTTACTTAGTTAGCTCAATAGTTAGTTACTGTTTACTGTATTGTATGTATGTACTGCTATGCCCTCACCAGGTTTTATGTGGGATGGGTCTTCTGAGAACTGGAATTCCCCAAATGGACATGTTCTCCTCCAACAAGAACAAGAAATATCACATTTTCTGTTCCTGAGGGAGAAAAAAGCCTGGTATCTATAGCAAATGTTTTCATGATTCCCTGCTCAAATCACTAAATCTACGCTTTTCCATCTTGCGTTTTTGTTCTCAGTGTGTTGTAGAAAATGAGACAGGACAATGCTTGGATCATCCCAGTAGCTCCAGCCTGTCCTCACCAAGTCTGGTACTCAGACCTATTGCTTCTCTCCAACTAGTGATTCATAACTCTGCCTAATCAGGCAGACATAGTCTCCCAGAATTCCGGCCTAATTCTTTACCCAGGCCCTGCTTGGATGGTTTGGAGGCTATGTGGACGTCATCAGTAGAGAGTAGCTGATCATTGGAAATTCAAGATCTCTCTTTACAGAGTAGAAAACCCTTCACTAGGAGAACCTACATGGCCAAATGGAAATATTTTTCCATCTGGTCATCATCACATGGCTATGCTCCGTTACAAGTTTCTACACTTATGAGTCTAGACTATTTACTGTCTTGGAAGTAATTGGGATTGTCCATTAATTCAATCAAGGTTCACTTAGCAGCAATTTCGGCCTTCTATCCACCATTGCAGGGAGCCTTAGTATTTTTGAATCAGATGGTTCATGATGTATAAAGGGTCCTGTAAGGAATCTGTAAGGAAAATAGCTGCACCATGGGATTTGAACATAGTACTCTCATCCCTTATAGATCTTGAACCAATGTTGTCTTGCTTGTTGCCTCATTTATCAGTGAAAACAGCAATCATTTCAGCACATAGAATGAGAGATTCAGTCTCTGATGGCAACTCTCCATATACAATATTTCATGCAGATAGGGTAACAATGAGACCTCGCCCTAAATGTATTCTGAGAGTGATGTCGGATTTCTGTATTAGTCATTAAATCCATTTGCCAATGTTTTTTCCAAGTCCTCATATATCTGTGGGAGAGACGAAGCTACACACCTTGGATTTTAAAAGGGCACTTTGGTATTATCTTCATAGGGCAAGACATATGTGTAAATCACCTAGGCTGTTTATATCATTTGTTATTAGATCCAAAGTGAAGGCTTTTTCAGCACAAAGACTCTTAATGGGTTTCTGTCTGTATTAGAACAGCCTGTGCCGTTGATAAGCTGAGCCCCCTACATCATAGTAGAACTCCGTCTGCCAGAGGCCAGGTTGCTTCAGCAGCCTGCTATAGCAGCAACATGGTCTTCCGCTCCCACGTTCATTCAAAATTATTCTCTGGTGGTGGCTTCTAGCTCAGATGCCCCATTTGGTAGGGTGGTGCCACCAAATGTTCAGATGAACTCCTACCTGCCATCCTATGTAGCAGTCAGCTGCTGGCTAATTTCCATGAGCAGGATCCATGGATACAGATATGCAAAGAAAACATGGTTACTTACTGTACAGTAACTCCGATTCTTTAAGATGCTCTGCACATGCGGATCCCATGAGCCACCCTCTTTTCCCACAGCTCAGAATTTAACATATGAATTCTGGATGCTGAAGGAACTGAGTGCTGGTTGGGGTCATTCCATCTTTTGTGTCCTTGGGAGGGGAAGAGCAAGGGTGTGCCGGGTGCATTTGCCACCTCAATGGGTGCTGCTGGTGAGAACATTCCAAACTCCTGTGCATAGGGCATGTGCACGATGACTAAGATGGACAGAACATCTTGAAGAAACACAGTTACTGTCAGGTAAGCTAACTTCTGTAAAAGGTGGTTACCAATAGCTAAATGTAAACTCCATAGGTTTTATAGCCTCTAGGGCTGACAGAAGTTCCCCTCCTGGATCTCCCTGTAGGACCATAAAACGCACTGCAGTGGACCATAAATTATCCTGAGAGCTTCCTGTGATTTTTTCTTTCCTCTGAAGTAGCTGATGCTGGCTGCTGTCACAGGTGGGATTCTGAATTAGATGAGCCATGAGTCTGATCCAGTCTGGCAATTCCTATGTCCTATGCCTGTACTAGCCAGGCATTGAACCTAGATCAGTTCCACCCGTTACTTTAGCAGAGGTCTCTGTTTTCTGGGGACAGAGTACAGGTCTTCTTGTTTACCATCTAAAGGTCTCTGTCCAAAATGAGCCTTACTTCTCAAAGGAGTTAATGTTAAACAATATTTGCTAGGGATAAGTATTTTTAAATCGGCAAGCCTGGCTAACTTGTACACAGGAGACCTAAAAAAGTTGACTGAAGAGCTCTCTGGTCCGCTGATGTTAATTTTTAATAAATCTTGGATTCTGGGGACGTTCCAGAGGACTGGAAGAGTGTTAATGTTGTGTCAATATTCAAAAAAGGCAAGTGGGATGACCCAAGTAACTATAGGACAGTTAGCATGACATTAATCCTGGGCAAAATAACGGGAAATCTGGTACGGGAGTCAGTTGATAAAGGGAGTATAGTTAATGCCAGTCAACATGGTTTTATGGAAAATAAATCTTGTCAAACAAATGTGATTTCATTCTTTGAGATTACAAGTTTGGTTGATAAAGGTAACTGTGTAGATATAATATACTTAGACTTATGTAAAGTGTTTGACTTAGTACCGCATGACATTGTGATTAATAATTAGCCCAATACAGTATAAATAGAGCACACATTACATGGATTAAGATCTGGCTAAGCAGTACCTCAAAATATAGTTTTCAGTGGAGAATCATCATCGCATGGGGGTGTGATGTTTTGCAGGGATCAGTAGTAGGCCTGCTGCTATTCCGTTTTCATCAGTGATCTGGAGGTAATTATAAAATCACTGCTGATACAATTTGCAGATGACCCAAAGAAGGCAGAGTAGCAAATAATGATAAGGACAAGATAGTCAAACAAAATGATTAGGATTGTTTGGTAAACTTAGCCCATTAAAAAATGTATTTTAGAACAGCCAAATCCAGAATTGCACTTCTAAGAAATTCAGGCCACATCTGCAGAATGGGGAACTGTAACCTGGAAAGCCGTGACACTGAAAAGGATTTAGGGGTCATAGCGGACAAGCAAATGAACAAGAGCTCCCAGTGCAAAACTATGGCAAAAAGGGCTATTGTGATTCTGGGATGTATGAACAGGGGAATAGTGAGTAGGAGTCGGGAGGGATTTTATCCATAGATATGGCACAGGTGAGATTGATACTGGGATCATCGTGGATAGTTCTTTGAAAATATCTGCTCCATGTGCAGCAGCAGTGAAAAAAGCTAAAGGAATATTAGGAACAATTAGGAAAAGGATAGATAATAAGACAGAAAATATCATAATGCCACTATATAAATCCATGGTACACCCACACCTTGAATACTGCATGTGGTTCTGGTCCCGCCCTCTTAAAAAGATATATTGGAATTGAAAAAATGTGGAGAAAGGAAACAAAAATTATTAGGAGTACGGAACAGCTTCCATGTGAGGAGAGATTAAAAAGGCTGGGATTGTTCAGCTTTAAAAAGAGACAACTAAGGTGGAATATGATAAAGATCTATAAAATCATAACTAGTGTGGAGAAAGTGAATAGGGAAGTGTTATTTACCCCTTCACATAACGTGAGAATTAGAGATCACCCAATGAAATCAACAAATAGTAAGATTTAAAATAAACAAAAGGAAGTACTTCTTCACACAACGCACAGTCAACTGGTGTAACTCATTGCCGTGGAATGTTGAGAAGACCAAAAATATAACAGGGTCAAGAAAGAATTAGATAAGTTCATGGAGGACAGGTCCATCAGTGGCTATTAGCCAAGATGGTCATGGATGCAGCCCCATGCTCCAAGTGTCCCTAAATCTTTGAATTCCAGAAGCTGGGACTGGACGATGGAGTGGATCGCTTGATAACTTGCCCTGTTCTCTTCATTCTCTCTGAAGTGTCTGGCTCTGGCCACTGTTGGAAGACAGGACACTTGGCTAGATGGACCTTTGGTCTGACCCAGTATGGCCATTCTTATGTTCTGGTGTTCACCCTTTAAGAAGGTTGTTGAAAAACAAATGGGTGCAGAAAAGAGCCACAAAAATTATTCAAGGGCTGGAAAAAATGACTTACAGTGAGAGACTCAAATTGCTCTGTCTGGCTAGCTTATTAAAATGAGGATTGAGAGGTGTCTTGATTACAGTATCTAAGTACCTTTATGGGAAGAAAATACCAGGTGCTAAAGGACTCTTTAATCTAGTGGAGAAAGGCAGAACCAGTGACTGGAAGCTGAAGCCAGACAAATGCAAATAGGAAATAAGGCACAGATTTTCAACAGTGCGGGTGATTAACCACTGAAACAAACAATCAAGGGAAGTGCTGGATATTTCATCTCTTTATGTCTTCAGATCCAAACTGGATGCCTTTCTGGAAAAGATACTTAGCCAAACACAAGTTATTGGGCTCAGTACAATGGTAACTGGAAAAATTCTATGGCCTGTCATGTAGAGGGGGGCAGACTAGATCCTCTGATGGTCCTTTCAGGACCTAAAATCTGTATTATACAAAGGCTGTTTAACCCGTGAAATGACATGAGATCTAGAATAACAGAATCATAGAAGTGCAGGGCTGGAAGAGACCTTGAGAAGTCATCTAGTCCTGCACCCTGCGCTGAGGCAGGACCAAGTAAACCTAGACCTTCCCTGACAGTTGTTTGTCTAATAACTTGTTCTTAAAAACCTCCAATGACGGGGATTCCACAACCTCCCTGGGAAGCCTATTCCAGTACTTAATCACCGTTACAGTTAGAAAGTTTTCCCTAATATCTAACCTAAATCTTATTTGCTGTAGATTAAGCCCATTGCTTCTTGTCTGACTTTCAGTGGACATGGAGAAGAGTTGATCACCATTCTCCCATTGCTGTCCTGAGTGGCTACACTGAAGTGCTATAATGGTGCAGCTGCAATGATTTAAGTGTAAACATAGCCTAAACATGCACAGTTTTCATTAAACCTTTCCTCACAGAGCAGGTTTGCTAAACATTTAGTCATTTGTGTTGCTCTCCTCTGGACTCACTCCAGTTTGTCCACATTTTTCTTAAAGTGTGACGCCCAGAGCTGGACCCAGTATTCCAGCTGAGGCTTCACCGTGTTGCAGAGAGCAGGACGATTACCTCCTGTGTCTTAGATAATGTCTACTGCATGAGCTAGGAGTGTGGTTTCCTCTGCTCAGGTACATATGCTCGGAGTAGCTCGATGAGACCGATTGTGAATATAAATAACAGTGTAACCATGGCAGCAGTGAAATGACTGAGCTGTACCTAGTACCTACCTACCAATTTCAGGCAGGTTTGTACCTGGCACAGCACAGCTATGCTTTCGCTGATGCTGCCTGTGCTACTGCAGCTACACTGCTATGTGTAATTATGCGAGCTCTCACTGAACTACTGCAAGTGTGTGCACAAGAGCAGAGGAATTACACACCCAACTTGTTGTGTCAACATAGCCTTACATACAAGACTCCTGTTAATATGCACAAGAATATTAACCTTTTATGCAACTGCATTACATCGTTGGCTCCTATTCAGTTTGTGATCCTTTTTAACCCCCAGACTTTTTTCAACAGTACTGCCGCCTAGGCAGTCCTTACCCATTTTGTATTTGTGCATTTGATTTTTTCCTTCCTAAGTGAAGTACTTTGCACTTGTCTTTATTGATTTCATCTTGTTGATTTCAGACCAGTTCTCCAATTTGTCAAGGTCATTTTGAATTCTAATCCTGCCCTCCAAAGTGCTTGCAACCCCACCCAGGTTGGTGTCCTCACAAATTTTATAAGCATATTCTCCACTCCATTATTCAAATCATTAATGAAAATATTGACTAGCACTGGGCCCAGGATTGACCCATGTGGGACCCCACTAGATGTGTTTCCCCACTTTGACAGCAAACCATTCATAACTACTCTTTGAGTACGGTCTTTAAGCCAGTTTTGCCCCCACTATATAGTAATTTCATTGAGACCACATTCCCCTGTATTGCCCTTGGCTTTTGTTCAGCTTTTCTGTCTGACCACCTTCCCTTCCCTTCTCCTCTCCAGTTTCGTTACAAGAGGCGTGTGTACACCCAGAGTCTGCTGGATGACAAGCAGTTTGCCAAGCTCCACACAAAGGTAAGACTGGCATTTAGCCTCAGGGAGCTCGAAGTCCGTGTAGCATAATCCATATTGACAGCCTATCCAGATAAATCATAGTCTATCGGAGAGAATCTCGCTGGCAAAGAGAGTGTCAGAGAAAAAGAGATCTGTGTACATTCCAGACTTCCCCCTTTGCCAAATCTCAAATTCCCCACTAAAAATGTGTGTTGATTGCCAAGGGCTGGGTTATGTTACTTAGTGATCCGAGCTGAAGGCCCCCCCATGGAACTGTGGTTGGAAGCCCACCTGCTGATATTGAACTGGTTCCATACTCTCAGCAATCAGTTGTGCAGCTGGATTGAGTTCTGAGAGGGAGGTCAGGGCTAAGCCTCTCTGGGATGGTGCGGCTGGGAGAAACACATGATGGGCCAGCTGAAGTGCTGCTTTATTTGCTGATATTGATGAGTCACTGAATACCAGTACAGCACAATGCCGAACATTGACAAGCATCCTTCCTCTCCCCTGGCAGACACTGCAGGGCTTCTCTTCCTCACATGCAGAAACAGTATTGTACTGTCTTGTCCAAAGGCTTTAACCCATGTGTGTATCTGGATAGGAGCGTCGGATTTCTTTGGGGACTAGTCATCTGGCTTGAACTAAATTCAGAGTGGAGGCGGCTTTAGTAAAAAGAGCAAAATAATTTTTTGTGACTGTTTCCTGGAAGGGAATGTACATTCCAAGTCCTCCACTTCCCAAGTACACTGCAGATGGGTGGTGTGTGTGTGTGAGAGAGCGAGTTCAGACATTACACTTGAAAGAACTTTTTTTTTCAGGAAACTTGCTGAAAATCACATATCCTTTTCTCCATAGTACTTCACAATTCAGACTGAGCAGCTGCAGTTCAGGAGGAGATGGTAGCACAGTCATGCCCTTTTAGCTATGGCCAGTCTGTCTGCCATGTGGTAATGGTACAAAAATGGTGCTGGAGAGTGACCCAGCACTGGCCATGTCTTGTCTGAATGCAGTGACATGGTGCTCTTCCTATTCCCAGGAAGCTGAGGCAGGATTCTGTCACTTGCTTTCCACTGTAAGAAGCTCAAGGTACTGTAGTAGAGAGGACTAGGGCTTCTTCAGGATTTCCCCAGGATCAGGCCCTCACTCCCTAGGCTGGGATACCCCTCTTGTCCCAAGCAAGCAGGGACTCTCACCCAGCAGAACTGGGAGATTCAAATATTACTGACAGGCAAAGACACCGCTGCTTTTCCCCGAGCCTGATCCTCCCCACCAGACCAAGGTATCCTTAATTGTTGTTGATTTGTGTAGTGATGGTCCATAGAGGGCCAATCAGGATCGGGCCCAGGTGTGCTGGATGCTGCACAAGGACTTAGAAAGACAGGATTTCCTGTTTTGAAGAGCTTAGGGTTTAACTGGAAGCAAGATGCAATCAGCAAGTATGAGAAACAATGGATGATAAAAGAGGAATGAGAACGAAACTGCCTGTCCCACAGCTCCAAAGGTTAGCTGTGTATATAGCTTGCTTGATGGTTCCAACACATTTGAAAGTATTAAAAATATAAATAAACAAATAGTATGAGCTACTCCTGACTCCCTGCAGTCTGACCATCAGTATGGGCTGATTTCTTATGAGAGAAGAGGGACTTAAGGAGGAGAGAGTAGTGGCTTTATGGAGAAGCTCATGATGGGTGTTCTTCCCCACATGCCATCATTTGACTCTGACCTGCTTGGGTGGGGACCCCTTGTATCTACTCTCAGGCCTAGACTCTGACCTGCTCAAGCTGGGGCTCCCTTGAGCCATCTCCAGGCACGGCCTCTTCAGCTGCCTGTCACTCTTGCAGTGTGAAATGGAAAGTGTATTATTAGTGCAGTGTGGAGTTTCCTTCAGACACATGCCATTTGTCCCTGTTTCTTCCTCAGTGCCCATGGCAGTGCTGGAGTCTGTTTGGCCTTCAGCTTTAGGCTTCCTCAGTTCAGCTCCTGGCACAATTACTCAGGGCAGTGCTGGGATTTTGGGATCTTTGATGCTGCTGACTTATGCTGCTGGGCAGAGAGGCAGAAAGGGGTCAATTGGTCTATAAAACAGCAGCAGCTGAATGAGAGGACCTCTGAGCAGATCCTAAGCAGAAGGAGAGAAAACAATCTCCCCAAAAGGCTTGTTCTTCCAGATGGGACCCTCTATCCTGGGAAGAGGGAATTACAGGCCCTTCCGTTAGCCTTCACAGGTTTGCCGTAACATGGGACTAACTGTGTATGTGGAGTGACATAAGGGAGAGATTTTGTGCAGTGAGTAACATGATGTTTGACATGAGAACATCTGTGCAATGGACATGAGTGTCCCGTACTCTCCTAGTGGCAAGGAGTTCAAGTCACTATTTCATGGCAATAGTGGACAATGCTACTTGAGGGCCATGTTTCCAGAAAGGCGGGGCCTGAGGATTAGTGTATGGTGGGGCACATCTGAGCTTGTGTGCAATGTGTTGCCCCCAAAGATGTGTGCGGAAGTATATAGTGTGATAGACCCAGGCCAGTGGGGTGCAGGAGTCTGGTAGAGGGCAAATATACTGGTCACTGGCTGAGTAGTTTTCTGTTCCCTGAGTGACCAAAGCAGGGGCTGCACTAGAGTAATCAGGATCCTGCTAGAACCAGTTCAGGCAGACAGGCTGATTAGAACACCTGCAGCCAATCAAGGCAGGCTAATCAGGGCACCTGGGTTTAAAAAGGAGCTCACTCCAGTCAGGGAGGGGGGAGCCAGAAGAGAGGAAATGTGTGTGAGGAGCTGGGAGCAAGAGGCACAAGGAGCTGCGAGTGAGAGGGTGTGCTGCTGGAGGACTAAGGAGTACAAGCGTTATCAGACTCCAGGAGGAAGATCCTGTG
This sequence comes from Aldabrachelys gigantea, assembly GCA_026122505.1. Lineage (NCBI taxonomy): Eukaryota > Metazoa > Chordata > Testudines > Testudinidae > Aldabrachelys > Aldabrachelys gigantea. Next base: position 8,838,724 of record CM047479.1, read on the forward strand.
GTGAGGATAAAGAAGGTGTTTGGAGGAGGCCATGGGGAAGTAGCCCAGGGAGGTGTAGCTGTCATGCAGCTGTTACAGGAGGCAGTATAGACAGCTGCAATCCACAGGGCCCTGAGCTGGAACCCGGAATAGAGGGCGGGGCCGGGTTCCCCCCAAACCTCCCAACTCCTGATCAGAGACAGGAAGAGTTGACCCAGACTGTGGGGAAGATCACTGAGGTGAGCAACTCTGCCAATAAGTGCAGGACCCACCAAGGTAGAGGAGGAACTTTGTCACAACTGGTGTTAGGGGTGGGATTTTGGTGTGCACAGCGCGGCAGAAGAAGGAGGGTGATCTAAAAAAAAAAAAAAAAAGGGTAGAGGGTTTTTTTTTTTTTCAACGCAATGGATGTCCTTGTATGGGCATTGATACAAGCTATGGCGGCCAAGCAGGAGGCTCCCCGTGTCCAGGCAGCTGCCCAACAGGAAGCAGTGCGGCTGCAACAAGAGACTAATCGCCTGCTGATGGACCAGGCTTCTCAAGACCGAGCTATGTTGCGGGAACTGGTAAACCAGGTAAAGACCCTTACAGAGCTGAACCGCCGCCATGATGGGACGCAGAGCATATGGGCCAGCCATTGGCTGCAGAAAATGACACGGGAGGATGATGTAGAGGCATTCCTTCTGGCATTTGAGAGGACAGCCCTATAGGAGGCCTGGCCTTGAGATCAGTGGTCTGGCATCCTTGCCCCATTCCTCTGTAGGGGGGCCCGGAAGGCCTACTATGATCTGCCTGAAGAGGCTGCAGCAGACTACCCCCAGCTGAAAACAGAGATCCTGGCCAGATCTGGGGTAACGACCTCAGTGCGGGCCCAGTGGTATCACAAGTGGAGGTACCAGGAAAACAAAACCCCGTGGTCCTAATTGTACGACTTCATCCATCTTGCACGAAAGTGGTTGCAAACAGAGTCCCGGAGTCCAGAAGAGATACTAGAGGTTCTGGTCATCGACCAATACATGAGGGGACTACTGCCAGACCTTTGTGCCTGGGTAAGCCAGAACGAACCCTCCACCTATGATGAGGTTGTCACACTGGTAGAGAGGCGAAGGACAGCGAGGGAGCTGACCCGACCAGTTAAGGAAGAGGCACCCTGGGTTAAACTAGCAGCACCAAGCCCTAGAGCTCATGTGACTGAGCCACCAGGAGGGCCCAGGTGGAAAAAGAGGGCCTGAAGGCCCACCAGAAGCCACAAAAAGTCGGGACGGGAAGGATTGGGACACCCTGCTGCCATACCTTATGTTCGCTATCCAGGAGGTACCTCAGGCCTCAACTGGGTTTTCCCCATTCAAGTTATTATACGGGCGTCACCCTTGTGGGATACTAGATATCGCCAAAGAGATTTGGGAAGAGGAACCCAATGAGGGGAGAAATATAAAAGAACATGTAATACAGATGCGAGACCGAATAACCCGTGTCACTCCTACTGTATGGGAACATTTGGAAAAGGCACAGGAGGCCCAGAGAACCTTTTACAATCGCCAAGCAAAAGTCCCACAGTTCCAATCAGGAGATCGGGTGATGGTGTTGGTACCCATGGCAGAAAGCAAGCTTCTGGCCCAATGGCAGGGGCCCTATGAGGTGGTTGAACCCGTGGGGGAAGTAAACTGCAAGGTGCGGAAGCCAGGACACCGAAAACAAGAACAAATTTATCACATCAACCTTCTGAAACCCTGGCATATGCAAGATGCATGCATAACTATCCAGGAAAACAAGCCTTCCAAACAGGTGAGAGTGTCTCCCAATTTAACACCAGATCAGAAGAATGAGGTGTCTGAGATGATCTTCCAGAACCAAGATGTGTTCTCGACAAAACAAGGTCGAACAACCAAGACATATCACTACATCGTCACGAACCCTGGGGCCAGAATAACAATGAGGCCCTATCGAGTGCCAGCGGCCAAAAGGGAGGAAATAAAAGCAGAAGTAAAAAAAAAATGCTGGAGTTGGGGATCATCGAAGAATCTCATAGTCAGTGGTCAAGCCCAATCGTGCTGGTGCCCAAACCTGATGACACCACAAGGTTTTGCAACGACTTCCGGCGACTAAACGAAGTATCTCAGTTCGATGCGTACCCCATGTTACGGAGTCTGGGGGTTCCAGCCCTGCTCCCCTCTTCCTGGACCCCACAGTGACTTTTATCCAGCCAGTAAAACAGAAGGTTTATTGGACAACAGGAACACAGGTTACAGCAGAGCTTGCAGGCACAGTCAGGACTCCTCCATCCAGTCCTTCTGGGGGTTCAGGGTGCTTGGATCCCAGCTAGGATACCCTGAATTCCGCCCCACACCCCCAAACCCAAACTGTCCTGCCTTTCCTCCCGCCGGTCAAATCCTTTGTTCCCTTCTCCTCCACCCAGGTGTTCCCCCCTCCCCTCTGCCGGGCTCGGGTTACAGGCTGAGCACCTGTCCCTCACCTAAAGACATCCCCAGCTTTCCCGTTCCCCACACAGACAGCCCCTACTCCATCACACCTCTCCCCCCTTCGGAACTGAACTGAGCGGGGTCACTCTGCCCAGTGACCTGGGGAAGTTCAGGGCCCCCTCTCCAGGACAACGCGTCTGCTATCAGGTTGGCACTTCCCTTCACATGGACCACGTCCATGTCATAGTCCTGCAGGAGCAGGCTCCACCTCAGGAGCTTGGCGTTGGCTCCTTTCATCTGGTGCAGCCAGGTCAGGGGAGAGTGGTCAGTGTACACGGTGAAGTGTCGCCCAAAGAGATATGGCTCTAGCTTCTTAAGGGCCCACACCATGGCCAGGCATTCCTTCTCGATGGCCGCGTAGTTTTGCTCCCGGAGTAGCAGCTTCTTGCTCAGGTACACAATGGGGCGTCTCTCCCCATTTTCATCCTCCTGCATTAACACCACCCCCAGTCCCGTGTCTGAGCGTCGGTGAACACCATAAAGGGTTTGTCAAAATCTGGGTTCTCCAGAACTGGGCCACTGACCAGAGCCTCCTTCAGCGCTCGGAAAGCCTCCTGGCACTGCTCGGTCCAGATTACCTTGTCTGGCTTCCCCTTTTTGCACAGTTCAGTGATGGGGCCGGCTATGGCGCTAAAGTGGGGCACGAACCTTCGATAATACCCCGCCATCCCAATAAAGGCCTTGACCTGCTTCTTGGTTTGGGGAACAGGCCAGTCTCTGATCACCTCCACCTTGGCTGGTTCCGGCTTCAGGCAGCCGCTCCCCACCCGATGGCCCAGGTAAGATACTTCAGCCATCCCCACCTTGCACTTCTCAGCCTTTACGGTTAACCCAGCCTTTCGGAGTCGGTCCAGGACTTGTTTAACCTGGGACACGTGGTCCTCCCAGGTCTGGCTGAAGACGCAGATGTCGTCAATATATGCCACGGCAAAACTCTCCATCCCCCTCAGTAGCTGATCCACCAGGAGCTGGAAGGTGGCCGGCGCTCCCTTGAGGCCAAAGGGCAGGGTCAGAAACTCGTAGAGCCCCAGAGGGGTGATAAAGGCCGATTTCAGCCTGGCATCTGCGTCCAGCGGCACTTGCCAATAGCCCTTGGTAAGATCCATGGTGGTGAGGTAGCGAGCACCTCCCAGCTTGTCTAGGAGCTCGTGAGGCCTGGGCATGGGGTAGGCATCAGATACAGTGATGGCATTGAGCTTTTGATAGTCCACACAGAACCGGGTTGACCCATCCTTCTTGGGGACCAGCACCACTGGCGAGGCCCAAGGGCTGGAAGACTGCTGGATCACTCCCAAAGCCAGCATGTCCCTGACCTCTCTTTCCAGATCCTGGGCAGTTTTACCAGTGACCCGAAAAGGGGAGCATCTTATAGGGGGATGTGACCCGGTCTCCACCCTGTGGACAGTCAAATTAGTGCGTCCAGGCTGGTTGGAAAACAGCTGTCGATATAGATGCAGCACCCCTCTGATCTCAGCGTGCTGGGTCAGGGTCAGCTGATCAGAGAGGGGAATCGCCTCCAGGGGGGAACCAGCTTTTGTTCCAGGGAATAGATCCACTAAGGGGTCATCTCCCTGCCCCTCCCAATGTCCACACATGGCCAACACCACATTCCCCCTGTCACAGTATGGTTTCATCATGTTCACATGGTACACCCGCCGGTGATGTGCCCGGTTTGACAGCTCCACCACATAGTTTACCTCATTCAGTTGCTTGATTACCTTGAAGGGTCCTTCCCAGGCGGCCTGGAGTTTGTTTTTCCTCACGGGGATGAGAACCATCACCTGATCCCCGGTGGCAAAGGCCCGGGCCCGGGCCGTGCGGTCATACCAGACTTTCTGCTTCCTCTGGGCTCGGGCCAGATTCTCCCTGGCCAGGCCCATGAGCTCGGCCAGTCTTTCCCGGAAGGTCAGGACATACTCCACCACTGATTCTCCCTCGGGAGTGGCCTTCCCCTCCCATTCATCTCTCATCAGGTCCAGGGGCCCCCTTACTCGCCTTCCATACAACAGTTCGAAAGGCAAAAACCCGGTAGACTCCTGGGGTACCTCCCTGTACGCGAACAGCAGGTGAGGTAAGTATTTGTCCCAATCCTGCGGGTGCTGGTTCATAAATGTTTTTAGCATCATCTTCAGCGTCCCGTTGAACCTTTCCACCAGCCCGTTGGACTGGGGGTGATACGCTGAGGCCCAGTTGTGCTGGACCCCACATTTCTGCCATAAGGACCAGAGCAGGGTTGACATGAAGTTGGACGCCTGATCCGTTAAGACCTCCTTGGGGAACCCCCCCTGGCTGAAAATTGTCAGCAGCGCATCTGCCACTGTGTCTGCTTCAATAGAGGACAAGGCCACCGCCTCGGGGTAGCGAGTGGCAAAATCCACCACCACCAGGATGTATTTTTTCCCTGACCGGGTCATCTTGCTGAGAGGTCCCACTATGTCCATGGCCACCTTCTGGAAAGGTTCTTCTATGATGGGTAAAGGCCTCAAGGCTGCTTTCCCCTTGTCCCGGGCCTTCCCCACCCTCTGGCAGGGGTCACAGGATTGGCAGTATTGTCGGACATGGGTAAAGACCCCAGGCCAGTAAAAGTTCTGTAGCAGCCTCTGCCTGGTGCACCGGATTCCCTGGTGTCCTGCGAGAGGGATGTCATGGGCCAGGTACAGCAGCTTGTGGCGAAACTTCTGGGGAACCACCAGCTGCCTCCTGATCCCCCATGACTCTACCTCCCCTGGGGGAGCCCATTCTTGGTACAGGAACCCCTTTTCCCACAGGAACCTCTCCTTGCAACCTCTCCTCAGGATCTGTTCCGCACTAAGGTCAGCCCGGTCCCTGGGCTTCCGCAAGGAGGGATCTTTCTGCAACTCGGCCTGGAACTCAGCAGCTGGGACAGGGATGGGGACCAGCACTCTCTTGCTGGCTGTGTCCGAGGCCGCAGCCTCTCTGAGCCGTGCCCCTGGGCGCTCCCCGGCCCCCAGGTTAGGGTCCTGCACCTCGGGCCGAGTACCTTCCCCGTTGTCGGGGTGCAGTGCCCTTTGCCGACTCTGACTACGAGTCACGACCAGGGCACTCTGAGTGCTACTAGGCCAGTCCTCAAGGTCCCCTCCCATTAATACGTCTGTGGGCAAATATGGGTGTACTCCCACGTCCTTGGGGCCCTCCTTGCCCTCCCACTTCAGATGTACTCTTGCCACGGGCACCTTGAATGGAGTCCCGCCCACGCCCATCAGGGTCAGGTAGGTGTCAGGCACCATCCGATCTGAGCCCACCACCTCGGGCCGGGCAAGCGTCACCTCTGCACCCGTGTCCCAGTACCCAGTGACCTCCCTCCCATCTACCTCCAGGGAAACAAGGCACTCTTTCCGGAGGGGCAGCCCCGCGCCCACCCGGTAAACTAAGAACCCGGAGGCTGGAGCTTCCAGCCCCCCAGAGGAGCTGACCTGGGGACCTCCTCCCTCCTTCACAGGTGGTATGTTGCCAGCCCCCCTTTCCTGGGAATGTAGCCCGTCTTCCGATTGGGTTTTTACCCAGTCCACCCTCTGCGGGTTGGGTCTGCTTGGTCTGTCCCTGAGCTTGGGGCACTGGGCCCGTCTGTGGCCTCGTTGGCCACATTGATAGCAGCCCATGTCTCGTGGGTCCCCTTGAGTGGGTCGGAGGGACCTGACACTGGATGTTCCCCTTTTGGGGGGGTTCTCCATAGGGCCCCGCTGGGAGGTCCCATGATGAGTCTCTCTCTGCGTTGAGGCAGGCCTGCTCGTTCGAGACTCCTCCCTGCCATCCTCTGCCCGACTGTCCACAAATTGATCGGCAAGTTGGCCTGCGTGCTGCGGGTTCTCCGGCTTCTGGTCCCTCAACCACAGCCTCAGGTCAGACGGGCACTGCTCATACAGGTGCTCCAGTATGAATAGGTCAAGCAAGTCCTCTTTAGTTTGGACCCCAGCTGTCCACTTGCGGGCATACCCCTGCGCCCAGTTGACCAGTTGTAGGTATGTGATCTCACGGGTTTTACGCTGACTCCGGAACCTCTTCCGGTACATCTCAGGAGTCAGCCCAAACTCGCGGAGCAGGGCCTGTTTGAACAGTTCGTAGTCCCCCGCCTCCGCCCCTTTCAGTCGGCTGTACACCTCCATGGCCGTGGAGTCCAGTAAGAGGGTGGAAACTGCGATCCTGTCTGCAGGGCCAACCCCGTGCAGCTCGCAGGCATTCTCAAAGGCCGTCAGGAAGGTATCTGTGTCCTCCCCCTCCTTACGCCGGGGCAGCAAGCGCTTATCAAAGTTCGTTGTAGGCTTGGGTCCCCCCTCACTCACCGCAGCCGGGGCCTCATGGCTCCTCAGCTGGGCCAGCTCCAGCTCATGTTTACGCTGGTTCTCCTCATGTTTACGCTGGTTCACCTTCTCCTCCAGCTCTTGCCTCTTTAACTCGAGCTCCTCCCGTCTCAACTTCCTTTCCTCTTCCAGCCACAGCTGCTCCACAGATGTCGAGCGTCGCCGGGAGGATCCCCTGCTGGGGGGTGAGCTTCACTGCCAGGATCCCCTGCTGGCCGGGGGGGTCACGGTGCCCTCGGTATTCGCTGGGCTCCTCCCTGCCCTTCCCCTAGGCCTAGGAAGGGGGGGTCTCGGGAAGCCCTCATCCGCCGGCTGACCACTCCCAGCGGGGACAGACACTGGTGCCTGCGCTGCATCTGCCAGGCTGCTTCCCTCAGAGACAGGGCTCTGGTCTCCCTCCTCCAGCTGGGCAATCAGCTGGTCCTTGGTCAGCCTCCCTGTGTGCAGCCCCCTCTGCTTGCACAGCTCCAGCAGGTCACACTTGCGCAGCTTGGCGTACATTTTCCTGCTGGCCACTCACAGGCCGGGGTGCTGCCGCTCCCCACGGTTTCCAGGGGGACCCCTAGTGCACCAGCTCTTCTTGAGGTCACCACCTCTCTGCCAGGGTCGAGCTGCAGACTCCTCCGCCCCTGGGACTGCTCGCTGCAATCCCCCGGGGGACCCTGTTACTGCAAAGTCCTTCTCACTGGGCACACACTCCCAGGGGTTAATCATCCCTTCGTTTTACTGCTCCCCAGTCACTTACTGCAGGAAGCGCCGTCCACGGGGTGCAGTATATCCCACTTCTGCCACCAGTTGTTATGGAGTCTGGGGTTTCCAGCCCTGCTCCCCTCTTCCTGGACCCCACAGTGACTTTTATCCAGCCAGTAAAACAGAAGGTTTATTGGACAACAGGAACACAGGTTACAGCAGAGCTTGCAGGCACAGTCAGGACTCCTCTATCCAGTCCTTCTGGGGGTTCAGGGTGCTTGGATCCCAGCTAGTATACCCTGAATTCCGCCCCACAGCCCCAAACCCAAACTGTCCTGCCTTTCCTCCCGCCGGTCAAATCCTTTGTTCCCTTCTCCTCCACCCAGGTGCTCCCCCCTCCCCCCTGCCGGGCTCGGGTTACAGGCTGAGCACCTGTCCCTCACCTAAAGACATCCCCAGCTTTCCCGTTCCCCACACAAACTGTCCCTACTCCATCACACCCCATACCTCGCATAGATGAGCTAGTGGATTGTCTGGGGAATGCCCGGTACTTGACTACCCTAGACTTGACAAAGGGGTACTGGCAGATTCCCCTTGTGGAAGACGCAAAGGAAAAGACTGCGTTCTCTACACCAGAGGGTCTTTTTCAATGTACTGTCCTCCCTTTTGGACTACATGGTGCCCCAGCTACTTTCCAGTGCCTCATGGACAAGCTATTACGCCCGTGTGACGTTATTGATATAAACTGGGATCATGTAGAACATGGGTTGCAACCACGGTTCTGTAGTGGCACCAAATCCTATGTAAAGGGGGTCATATAAGGTATCTAAGACCAGGTTACGGGTTACTGGTTATGATTGTGCTGTCTGTATGTCTGTATCATTTTTGTAGTTGAAGTTATGAATATTGGCTGTGTACTGTCTGTATTTTAAATTGGTGCTGCAGTTCTGGGTGACACCCCAGACTAGTTGGTGTCAGCTCAGCTTAGCCTGCTTGATGGCCCATTAAGGACCATCACCTACACAATTGACCCATCGAGAGAAGGCGGATACACCCTGTGACTCAGCGGAGTATGCAGAAACTGGCCCATGTGACTGCAAACTCCATTTTGCTGTAACTTTCCACAGTAGGAATAAAGGAGTGTTCTTACACCTGGAAAAGTCTATATAAGGTGAAGGCCTCATCTCCATTTTGTCTTCAATCCTGCTTCTTGCCTCTGGAGGGACTTTGCTACAATCTGAAGCTCTGCACAAAGGACTGATGACCCATCCCAGCGGGGGATGTTCTCCAGAGACTTAATTTAAACCTGCAGTTTACTTCATCTCTGCTACAAGCCTGAACTAAGGACTTTGCCATTACTGTATGTAATTGATTCAGTTTAACCAATTCTAGCTCTCATCTCTATCTTTTTCCTTTTATGAATAAACCTTTAGATTTTAGATTCTAAAGGATTGGCAACAGCGTGATTTGTGGGTAATATCTGATGTGTATGTTGACCTGGGTCTGGGGCTTGGTCCTTTGGGATCGGGAGAACCTTTTTCTTTTACTGGGGTGTTGGTTTTTATAACCATTCATCCCCAGGACGTGTGGGACTGGTGGTGATACTGGAAGACTGGAGTGTCTAAGGAAATTGCTTGTGTGACTTGCAGTTAGCCAGAGGGGTGACACCGAAGTCTTTTGTCTGGCTGGTTTGGTTTGCCTTAGAGGTGGAAAAACCCCAGCCTTGGGCTGTAACTGCCCTGTTTGAGCAATTGATCCTAATTTGGCACTCTCAGTTGGGTCCCGCCAGAACCACATTGTCACAGCCCGTGTCATGGTATATTTCCCCAATTTGAACCTTAGAGTCCGAAAAAAATGGGGTACCAGCATGAATTCCTCTAAGCTTAATTACCAGCTTAGATCTGGTAAACTGCTACCACCCAAAAATATAGTGTTTTGGGGCACTCTAGTCCCCCCCAAAACCTTCCCTGGGGACCCCAAGACCCAAATTCCTTGAGTCTCACAACAAAGGGGAATAAACCATTTCCCTTCCTGTAATAAGCCTCCTGTCCCAAATCTGGACCTTAGTGTCCAAAATCTGGGTGCTTAGCATGAACCTCCAAGCTTAATTACCAGCTTGGATCTTGTCTCGCTGCCACCAATCAGGATTCTGAGTACCTGATAAACTCTCCCGGGTCTCCCCCAAACCTTTCCCTGGGGGGACCCCCAAGACCCAGAAGCTCTGAGTCTTACGGGCAAGGGAAATACTCCACTTCCCTTCCCCCTCCCTCTCTCACCCAGACTTTCCTCTCTGGGCTAACCTGGGAGAGCTGATGCAATCTCTTTACATCACAATACCCAGAAGCATGTCTACTTTATTCCACAAAGAGACAAACCCCAAATACAAGGAAACAGAGATGATCCTCTCTCTTCCCCCTCCCACCAACTCTCTGGTGCTGCAGTTTTACCCTCCGTAGATCTAACACGAAGAGAATCCCCTCCCCTTGTTCCTTGACCTACCCAGAGAGAAAACTCAAACAAGTCTTAAAAAGAAAACTTTATATTACAAGAAAGAAAATACATAAGAATGTAAACTCTGCATTCAAGAGACAATACAGGGCTATTGCTTATAAGAAAATAGGAATAAGTCTGATTCAAAAAGATATCCAATTTAAAACATTCCAGCAAATTCCACACATGTAAATACAAAACAAACATATAAAAGCCTATTGTTTTGCTACCTTTGTACTTGCAACTGGGAACAGAAGGATAGAAAGAAGCTTAGAGATAGAAAAAAAAGCTCTTCCCTCATAGCTGAGAGAAAACAAACAGAGCGAACAAAGCCAAACACACCCAGAAGTTCCCTACCTCACTTTGAAAAATCCGGTTTCCTGATTGGTCCTCTTGTCAGGTGTTTGGTTCCCTTTGTTAACCCTTTACAGGTAAAAGAAACATTAACCCTTAGCTATCTGTTTATGACACTTCCCCCTCCTTTCTTCCTCCCAGATCTTTCCCGCCCTGGGGACACCAGGAGATCACCATGATTCAAACTTCTTGAATCACAACACAGAGAAATCAGGTTTTTTCTCCCCCTTCTCCCCCTTCCCAGGCTTTTCCTCCCTGGGTTATCCTGGAGAAATAGACAGATTCAAGCTCTGTGAATTTAAAACACAGAAGAAATTCACCGTTCCTCCCCCACTACTCCTTCTCCCTTCTCCCCACCAATTCCCTGGTGAGTACAGACTCAGTTCCTTTGCCTTAACACGGGGAAAAAATTAATCAGGTCTTAAAGAGAAAAACGTTTAATAAAAGAAAGGAGAATAAAGATAATCACTGTAAATTCAAGATGGAATATTACAGGGTCTTTCAGCTTATAGAAACTGGAGAAAAAGCCTCCTCCAGCAGAAATACAATTTAAAATACTTCCAGCCAAATACACATTAAAACTCTACCAGCCAGATACACATTTGCAAATAAAGAAAACCAATTAAAAAGACTAAACCGCCTTTCTACTTGCACTTACTACTTGAATAGAAAATTAGAGCCTGTAGTACGTCCAGTCACTCTCAGATCCCAGAGAGAACACAGACAAAGAAAAGAACACACAAACAAAGACTTCCCTCAACCGAGATTTGAAAGTATCTTGTCTCCTGATTGGTCCTCTGGTCAGGTGTTGCAGGTCACTGTTTGTTAACCCTTTACAGGTGAAAGAGACATTAACCCTTAGCTCTCTGTTTATGACAGCCCTCATAACAGTTTTGCTGCTGCCTGCTTGGACGATGTGGTCATTCATACCCTACACTGGGAAACCCACCTAGAGAAGGTGGAGGCAGTCCTTGATACCTTCAGGCGAGCTGGCCTTACAGCAAACCCTGCCAAGTGCGCTGTAGGGTTTACAGAGGCCAAATATCTTGGCTATATTGTCGGAAGAGGTCTGGTAAAACTCCAAGTGAACAAGTTGGAGGCCATTCCTAGGTGTAGTGGGATATTACCGATGATTGATCTCCCACTTTGCCACAAGGGCAAGCCCCTTGGCAGACCTAGTAAAAGCCCGTGGACCTGATCTGGTGAGATGGTCTGACACAGCAGAGGAAGCATTCACAGACCTACGGACTGCCCTCTGTAGTAACCCTGTACTGATAGCCCCTGATTTCACCAAGGAATTTATCCTGCAGACAGATGCATCGGAAGTAGGGTTGGGGGCCATTCTATCACAGATGATCGGGGAGGAGGAACACCCAATTCTCTACCTCAGTAGGAAACTCCTTCCAAGGGAACAAAAATATGCAGTGGTGGAGAGAGAGTGCCTCGCCGTAAAATGCCATGGAAGCATTGCGCTACTACTTGCTCGGGCCCAGATTTGTCCTCATGACCGACCGTGCCCCTCTTCGATGGCTGCAGCGGAACAAGGAGAAGAACACAAGGGTGACCAGGTGGTTCTTATCCCTCCAGCCTTTCCAGTTTCGTGTGCAACACAGAGCAGGGAGCCATCACGATAATGCCGATGGCTTGTCACGTGGCACTGTCTGACATCCCAAGCTGCCCAACCCCTTGGTGTTGAGCAGGGGGGAGGGATATGTGACAGACCCAGGCCAGTGGGGTACAGGAGTCTGGTAGACAGCAAATATACTGGTCACTGGCTGAGTAGTTTTCTGTTCCCTGAGTGACTAGAGCAGGGGCTGCACTGGAGTAATCAGGAACCTGCTAGAACCAATTAAGGCAGACAGGCTAATCAGAACACCTGCAGCCAATCAAGGCAGGCAAATCAGGGCACCTGGATTTAAAAAGGAGCTCACTCCAGTCAGGGAGGGAGGAGCTAGAGGAGAGGAAGTGCGTGTGAGGAGCTGGGAGCAAGAGGCACAAGGAGCTGAGAGTGAGAGGCTGTGCTGCTGGAGGACTAAGGAGTACAAGCGTTATCAGACACCAGGAGGAAGATCCTGTGGTGAGGATAAAGAAGGTGTTTGGAGGAGGCCATGGGGAAGTAGCCCAGGGAGGTGTAGCTGTCATGCAGCTGTTACAGGAGGTACTATAGACAGCTGCAATCCACAGGGCCCTGGGCTGGAACCCAGAGTAGAGGGCGGGGCCGGGTTCCCCCCAAACCTCCCAACTTCTGATCAGACACAGGAAGAGTTGACCCAGACTGTGGGGAAGATCACTGAGGTGAGCAACTCTGCCAATAAGTGCAGGACCCACCAAGGTAGAGGAGAAACTTTGTCACAATAGACACTTTGCAGGCAAACCTCTATTAAAAATAATCCCTTTGTGTTGGTATCATAGCTTTCCTACTCAGATCTGAGCCTTAGAGTTCAGAAAATAAGTTGCTAGCACGAAACCTCCAAGCTTAATTACCAGCTTGGATCTTATAGCGCTGCCACCAGCCAAAAATTCCAGTGTTTGGCTCACTCTGGTCTCCCCAAAACCTTCCCTGGGGGACCCCAAGACTCAGATGCCCTGAGTCTCACAACAAAGGGAAATACCCCACTTCCCTTCCCCCTCTTTACCCGCTCCCAGGCTTCCCCTAGCTGGGTTACCCTGGAAGGTTACTGTACTTAAACTCCTTGAATTACAAAACAGAGAGGACAATTTACTTTCCCCCCTCCTTCTTTTTTCCCCCCACCCAGTCTTTCCTTGAGAGAGATAGTAATCCTGGCACAGAGATTCCTATCTGCTTGAGCCTCAACTAGAAAAGAAAATCCAACAAGTTTTAAAAAGAAAGCTTTATATAAAAAGAAAGAAAAAGACATAAAAATGGTCTCTGTATCAAGATGACAATATACAGGATCAATTGCTTAAAAGAGAAAATGAATAAACAGCCTTATCCAAAAAGAAATACAATTTAAAACATTCCAGCAGCTACACACATGTAAATACAAAAAAACCAATATAAGCCTATTGTTTTTCTACCTTTGTACTCAGAACTTGGAAACAGAAGATTAGAAGAGCCTGGAGGTAGAGAGAGCACTCTCAGAGCCGAGAGAGCACTAGAGACACAGACAAAGGACACACACCCCAAAACTTCCCTCCCTGAGCTTTGAAAAATCCGGTTTCCTGATTGGTCCTCTGGTCAGGTGTTTGGTTCCCTTTGTTAACCCTTTACACGTAAAAGAAACATTAACCCTTAGCTATCTGTTTATGACAGTTGGATCGTCTTTTGTTCCCCAAACTGTGTTGAATCTGTCCCTTAGTATCCAGACAGAGCAGTGCAATGAGAAGCTGAGCCTCCAGTCCCACCTGATTTCTGTGGGGAAGATGTTGACTTGTGCATTTAATTTAGTTAGCTTTTTTCTGTGTATGTGTGTTGCATCCACTGATGTGTCGCTCCAAGGTCATGAGGATCAGGCAGCAAAGGAGAAGCCCATATCCGGCAGCCAACCAGACAAACTGCTCCCTATGAGGGACAGAGAAATAGAGTGGCAAAAAGAGAGGGAGAGACTGTCACACAGGGAGACAAAAGTGTGAGTGTGACATGCACGCCTGCTGCTCACTTGAAGAGAACACAGTCCTGAAAGCCAGCGCTGATGTAACTTGTACCCTTGGCACAGACTGCTGCTGCTTTACTTGGGAAGAATAAGATTGTGGAATGCACGTGTTTGCAAGCTCCACATCCCAGTGTGGAGCCTGCTCTGGCTTGAGACAGCTGAGACTGAGAGACCGGAGAGAGAAAGGAGAGGGGCAGAGTGAGGGACATGGGTTCCTCCCTAGGAAGAAAACTGACTGAACAGAAAGGCAAAAGGCAAACTTCATGGGCTAGCAGGTCCAGAGTGAAGAGCAAGGTACCCTCTGCTTCCATCCTCATCTTCTATTCTGTTCTCACAATTACAGCCCTAGGCATCTCTCTCTCTGTGAGTAGGGTTGTGGCGTGTTGGTGCCAGGATGGCCCTCATGTGCTGTGGCATTGTGACTGATGGATGTGATGGATCTCACAGGAGCATTGGATTTGAGTGGGAGGTTTTGTGTTTGAGAAACACTTTTTGTGGAATATCTCTGAGACCAGTCTGAGGGCAGAGTTTGTTTCCCTGTGATGTGACCACTGTATGTACTTGGCTTACATTTCTAAGCAAACTGTGTGTATATTGATACTCCTTCCTTTGTGTGGGTTGAGGCATCAGTTTTGAGGCTGTTTTTCCCTTGGGAAAATAGATGCACATAGCTGATTTCTTTTGGGCACAGCTCTCTCAGGACAATGACATGAAAACAGAACTGATTTTACTTGGTTTGTGGTGCTGTGGTGCATAGCATATTTCTAGAGGCAGTTGTTTTGAATACTGTAAGAGATTTGTCCATTTGCTCAGCAGAGTACAAGACTACATCTCCGTGGCCAGCCGCATTTGGTATTACAGAGTGGGGGAGGGAGGAGGGAAAGGAAAGGAGGATCCTTGTATTCTGTACTTTCCCTGCATTCTAAATATACTTGTGTTTGTGGCTGTGAGTCTCTCATGGCAGTGATGGTTAGGGTATCTCTGGAGGCAAGGTTGGGTGGTGTCTTCCGTGGTACTGGAATTTGGTATTCTCTCTTCAACAAAACTATTATGGCTGTTGGTTGAGGTGTCAAGGATTTTCCCTTGTGTGACAATACAGACTGGTGACAGTTTGGTGCTGCTTAGTTTTGTTTAAAAATCTGCCTTCTGTATGCTCATAACTTTTTTTCATGAATGACCCTGGTTTGGGCTGAATTGTGTCATGACTCAGTCTTGCCAACTCTGCAATTTTATTGCTAGTCCTTAAATTTTTTTAAAGACCCAGCTCCCAGATCCATGTGATTGTGTGAGAATGTCAGCTTCCATTTCAGAATAAAGCAAATTTTAGTCCTTGTAGTTGCAGAGAAAAGCCTGAAAATGTGAACTGTAGTATTCAGAAACCAGAAGACAAATGAAAAGAACATAGTTAATTTATTTTTTTTTTAATTCTCATGATGTCGACCAATCTCTTGGTTTTGGGGGCCTGATTCGTGCCCCCCAAAACTTGGTGTTGGTAATACTGAACTGTGACTTTGTAGCATTCTGTTTGTGAGTTATCAGCATGTTGTGCAAGAAGCCACTATAGAGGCAGAAAAACATGAAAGGTTGGAAATATTTCTGTCACTGGGGTTCTGGGCAGCTGGGAAGGTCTGGTCAAGTCAGGCACTTGTCCGGGAGAAGGTTGGGAGAGGGCATGAAATCTCCTAGATGATGTTTAGTTCTGTGGTTTCTATTTACTTAATTTCTTAGACATTCTGGTCCGTTATTTGTCTCAGAAGCTGAGAGGCCTGATCACCCAGATGGGGAGAGATAGAAAGCAGCCATTCAAGCAAGTCTCCTGTGGGCTCAACCTTATTCATCCTCATACTGATGCCCCCTGCTCTCTCTGTGAGGATGGAGAGAAAGGTGTAGGGGGCAGGGGGTCTCCCTGCTGAACATCTCTTGCTGTTATTTAGCATTTATCTGTATTGCAGCAGTGCCCAGAATGCCCAGTGGAGATTAGGGCCCCTGGTACTCCTATCAGAGCCTGCCCCTGCCCCAAAGCATTTGTAATGTAAGTGAAAAGAAGAATCAACAAATGGGTGTAAGAAACAAGTGGAAGATGTTGAGCTGGGATATTGAGGGGAAAAGTGACAGGAATGTGAACTACCTAGGGTCAGGCAGATGGGCTACCTAGACTGACTGTGCACAATTAGCGGGACTGAGGGTTTCATAGGGGTAAATAAGAGACTTTGATGATGTCAATTACCCTGACTTTTAAAATCATAGAATCATAGAATATCAGGGTTGGAGGGGACCTCAGGGGATCATCTAGTCCAACCCCCTGCTCAAAGCAGGACCAATTCCCAACTAAATCACCCGTTTTGCATGGACCACCTTCTGTGAGCCTGTAACAATTTTATGTCTGGGAAGAAAATATCTCTGGCAGACCTTCTCGTGGATTCTGGGAAGTGTAACATCCCAGCACACAGATGTGCTCATTTGTTAAAGGAGTTTCACCTCTGTGTGCAGAGTTTTCAGACTCCATGCTCTGTAATACATTAATTGGATAACTCAGGAGATCTATACTGCGTGAGGCAACTACCCCTGCTGAGGCATGCTAGGCGTTTTCCTCCTGGGGCAGTTAACTAAAGCTAGTCCTCTTTCACAGCCAGACTCCAAGTAATATTAGGGTTTCCATCTCATAATAAATAAAGATACAATGAAAAGTTTCCTATTGTGTTACAGTTAGTCACCTACAGAAATGCATGCGCCTCTGGGGTGGAACGCAGCAGCTGTTTAACAGCAGGTTTCGGTCAGGAAGCAAAGGACAAACCTGTGTCCAGCTGAGGTTATGGTGGCGGTGGGGGGAATTGGGCCAGTAGAGTCACAGAATGTACTTAGCTGAGTTAGAAATTGGCTGGGACATTAGGGTTAACACCCTGACGCTTGCCAAAAACACCATGGGTTGCTAATGTATATGAGTGGCCAGGGACTTGGGGATTGATCACTGCTGATGGTACCATCCTTCGATTGCGACATAAGACTAACACTGCAGTGAGGCTTTGGGGTCAGTGCTAACTCCAAAGGGAAAGTGCTCACATAGACACCCACACTATCAGCTGCTCCCAGCATCCCCTAGCACTGTGCCAGACATAATCCATTGTGGTTCATACTGATTCGGTGGGCCCAGGGCTTCCACTGAATGATTCCTTGTGGCACACTTCTCCTTTCCACTGTGCAGAGGCTGTTACTGACTCTGAAACAAGAGCTCCCTGTTCAGAGTCGACCATACCACTCCCTTTATCACAGCACCACGCCGGAGCACAAAGTCAGAGGGGAGAGCGCTCTCAATGGATTCTGCTACTGAGGGATGGAATGGTTTCCACAGAATCACCAACACTACTAGATGTTCTTTAGAGAGCTCTAGCCGAGTCTTGACCCTACTTCACATAAGGGATTGGTCTGGGTCACAGCCCAAAGTGATGGTCCGGCTTCATGTCTCCGAACCCAGTCTGGGATTCTTCATGCAGGGTTAGAGAATCATTCACTGGGCTTCCAGAGAGGCCAGTTAAACCCTCTTTGTATATGTAAGAAAACTGATAATTTGACATCTTGTAGTAGGAGTGAATGAAATCTCTGTTTGTTGATGTCTAATAGTCTGTGTGAAACCTGTCAGATCACTGGTATTTCAACTGCATCCCACTAGCAACTGGAAATGGGACCAAATGGCACCCCACTCCCCCCTGCTCTTGGGAGCTGGATGCTTTTGTTACAGTTCTTGCCAGCATTCTGGCCAAACTGAGCCCTGGAACAGATTGTTTGTTTTATGCTGAAGTTACACATGAGCCACAGGAGGGACTTTGAAGCAGAAGCCTCCAGGTGTGCCTTATCTTAAGGGAATATTGTCTTCTCATGCTCAGAAAGTATGGTCCTACACCTCGCTTCTCATAAGAATGTCCATACTGGGTCAGACCAAAGGTCCATCTGGCCCAGTATCCTGTGTCAGTGTCCCAGATAATCATCAATTTCCCATTTCCAGCTTGTGGCAGACAGAGGCTAGGGACACCATCCCTGCTCATCCTGGCTAATAGCCATTAATGGACCTATCTTCCATGAATTTATCATTTTTTAGCCTTGTCGTAGTCTTGGCCTTCACAACATCCTTTTGCAAGGAGTTCCACAGGCTGACTGTGCATTGTGTGAAAAAATACTTCCTTTTGTTTGTTTTAAACCTGTTGCCTGTTAATTTAATGTGGTGACCCCTAGTTCTTGTGTGATGAGAAAGAGTAAATAACATTTATTTTCTCCACACTAGTCATGATTTTATACATCTCTGTCATATCCCCCCTTAGTTGTCTCTTTTCCAAACTGAAAAGTCCCACTCTTATTAATCTCTCGTCATATGTCAGCCGTTCCATATCCCTAATCAATTTTGTTGCCCTTTTCTGAACCTTTTCCAATTCCAATATATCTTATTGGAGATGGAATGACCACATCCGCATGCAGTATTCAAGGTATGGGCATACCATGGATTTATATAGAGGAAATATGATATTTTCTGTCTTATCTATACCTTTCTTAATGATTCTCAACATTCTGTTCACTTTTTTGACTGCCACTGCACATTGAGTGGATGTTTTCAGAGAACTATCAACAATGGCTCCAAGATTTCTTTCTTGAGTGGTCACAGCTAATTTAGACCTCATCATTTATATGTATAGTTGGGATTATGTTTTCCAGTGTGGATTACTTTGCATTTATCAACATTGAATTTTATCTGCCGTTTTGTTGCTCAGTTATCCAGTTTTGTGAGATCCTTTTGTAGCTCTTCGCACTCTTCCTGGGTGTAAGGGGGTCCGCTATCGAGAGAGGGGCTCCTCGTTCTCCGGGGTGCCTGGGAGCCAGGTCGCCTCACTACACTGAGCAAGCAGTTCAGTCTGTCCACCCCAGGCCCTGGGTTCGGGGCGGGGCAGCAAACACAGCAAAGTCAAATAGGCTCAGGCCCTTAAGCAGGGCCGAGCAATAACAGTTCTTGGCTTTGGCCTCCTGAGGCCCAGGGAGAGGGGGAGGCTGCCACCCAGACGTTGGCTGGCAGGGGGGACACAGGCCTTCCCACTCCACTGCGTCCCAGCCCGGGGCCCTAGCAGCGGCGGGCAGCCTGCTGCTGTGTCAGTGGGGATCCTGGCCACAACACACTGACATTGGCTCCAGCAACTCCGCAGCCTGACTGGGGTTGGCTGCCCCCGGGCTGCTTCCGTACTCCCCTTAGGACCTACCTGGGTCGTCGTGGTGTCAGTGTACGGGTCAACCATCATCGGCTCCTCAGGGTGCGCATCCACGGGCGGGCTCAGCGGGTCCTCGGGGTAGGCAGTGAAAGGTAGGCTCGGCTCCTCATCGGGGCAGTGTGCATGGGCCTGGTTCGGCTCCACCTCCGGGCCGCTGAAGCGGGGCAGGCTTGACCAGGCCTCCCCAGCGGGAGCTCGGTCGCAGATGTCCGGCCCCTCCGACGGCGGGGTCCTCACTGAGCTCGGAGGGCCTGCCTTTATACTTCCGGGTCGGGCTCAGAGCTCCGTAGCTCCGCCCAGTTCGGCCTCTGACTGGGCTATTCGTTCTCCAGGGCGCCTGGGAGCCAGGCCGCCTCACTACACTGGGACTTAACTATCTTGAGTAGTTTTGTATCATCTGCAAATTTTGACATCTTGCTATTTATCCCCTTTTCTAGATCATTTATTAAAATATTGAATAGAAATGGTCCCAGCACAAACCCCTGGGCGGACATTATTTACCTCTCTCCTTTCTGAAAACTTGCCATTTATTCCTACCCTTTGTTTCCTATCTTTTAACCAATTGCCGTTCCATGAGAGGACCTTCTCTCTTATCCCATGACAGATTACTTTGCTTAAGAGCCTTTGGTGAGGGATCTTGTCAAAGTCTTTCTGAAAATGTAAGTACACTGTATCCACTGGATTCCCCTTGTCCACATACTTGTTGAACCCCTTGAAGGATTCTAGTCAATTGGTGAAGCATGATTTCCCTTTACAAAAACCATGTTGATTCTTCCCCAACAAATTATGTTCATCTATGTGTCTGACAATTTTGTTCTTTACTGTAGTTTCAACCTGTTTTCTGGTACTAAAGTCAGGTTTACCGGCATGTAATTGCCAGGCTCACCTCTGGAGCCCTTTTTAAAAATTGGCATCACATCAGCTGTCCTCCAGTCATTTGGTACAGAAGCTGAGTTAAATGGGAGGTTACAGACTACAGTTAGTAGTTCTGCAATTTCACATTTGAGTTCCTTCAGAACTCTTGGGTGAATATTATCTGGTCCTGGTGACTTATTACTGTTGAGTTTATGAATTTGTTCCAACACCTCCTCTAATGACACCTCAATCTGGGACAGTTCCTCCATTTGTCACCTAAAAAGAATGGCTCAGGTTTGGGAATCTCCCTCACATCCTCAATCGTGAAGACCGATGCAAAGATTTCATTTAGTTTGTCCACAATGGCCTTATTGTCCTTGAGTGCTCCTTTAGCATCTCGATTGTCCAGTGGCCCCACTGGTTGTTTAGCAGGCTTCCTGCTTCTGACGTACTTAAACAAATTTTTGCTATTACTTTTTGAGTCGTTGACTAACTGTTCTTCAAATTCTTTTTTGGTCTTCCTAATTATATTTTTACATTTCATTTTCCAGAGTTTCTGGTCCTTTCTCTTTTCCTCATTAGGATTTAACTTCCACTTTTTAAAGGATGCCTTTTTGCCTCTCACTCCTTCTTTTACTTTGTTGTTTAGTTACGGTGGCACTTCTTTGGTTCTCCTACTATGTTTTTTAATTTGGGGTATACATTTAAGTTGAGCCTCTATTATGGTGTCTTTAAAAATTTCCCTGCAGCTTTCAGGGATTTCACGTTTGGCGCTGTACCTTTTAATTTCTCTTTAACTAACTTCCTCATTTTTGTGTAGTCCTCCTTTCTGAAATTAAATGGTACGCTGTTGGGCTGCTGTGGTGTTTTCCCCATCACAGGGATGTTAAATTTAATTATATCATGGTCAGTATTACCAAGTGGTCCAGCTATATTCATTCACCTCTTGGACCAGATCCTGTGCTCCACTTAGGACTAAAATCAAGAATTGCCTCTCCTCTTGTGTGCTCCAGGACTAGCTGCTCCAAGAAGCAGTCATTTAAGTTTCTTGACAACTTTATCTCTGCATCCTGTCCCGAGGTGACGTGTACCCAGTCAATATGGGAATGGTTGAAATCTCCCATTATGACATTGGAGTAATTTCTCTACAAGAAGAATATCTCATTTATTTTCTTTCATTTCAAGGAAGAGGATCTCCACTCCCTTGTATTATTTCCTCTCAAGGATCTTTTTTCTGGAGGCTGCTGATTTTTCTTATAATTTCTTGCTAATGGAGGATAATGGACTGCAGCACAATGGGTTGCCAGCTGGACTGCTGTGTGCTAAACAACCTTCTCCTTCCTGCACAAGCACTTCCTGATGCTTAACCTCATTCCCACTTTTGCAAACATGCCTCAAACTTGCTTAGCAAAATCATCTACTGGTACTGAGCATTGTGGATACTGATATGCAACTTGCACTGAAGCACAAGAAAGTATGCTTTGTAGTCATGTCAAGAGGAGCTAGAGTGAGAGGTTTCATTTGTTGAATATCTTTATTAATGATCTGGATGATGGGATGGATTGCAGCCTCAGCAAGTTCGCAGATGACACTAAGCTGGGGGAGAGGTAGATACGCTGGAGGGTAGGGATAGGGTCCATCATGAGCTAGACAAATTGGAGGTTCAACAAGGACAAGTGCAGAGTTCTACACTTAGGACAGAAGAATCACATGCACTGCTACAGGCTGGGGACCAAATGGCTAGGAAGCAGTTCTGCAGAAAAGCACCTGGGGATTACAGTGGACAAGAAGCTGGATATGAGTCAGCAGTGTGTCCTTGTTGCCAAGCAGGATAATGGCATATTGGGCTGTATTAGTGGGAGCATTGCCAGCAGATTGAGGGAAGTGATTATTCCCCTCTATTCGGTACTGGTGAGGCCACATCTGGAGTATTGTGTCCAGTTTTGAGCCCCCCACTACAGAAGGGATGTGGAGAAATTGGAGAGAGTTCAGTGGAGGGCAACAGAAATGATTAGGGGTCTGGGGCACATGACTTATGAGGAGAGGCTGAGGGAACTGGGGTTATTAAGTCTGCAGAAGAGAAGAGTGAGGGGACATTTGATAGCAGCCTTCAACTACCTGAAGGGGGTTTCCAAAGAAGATGGATCTAGGCTGTTCTCAGTGGTGACAGATGACAGAACAAGAAGCAGTGGTCTCAAGTTGCAGTGGGAGAGGTCTAGGTTGGATATTGGGAAACACTATTTCACTAGGAGGGTGGTGAAGCACTGGAATGGGTTCCCTAGGGAGGTGGTGGAATCTCCATCATTAGAGATTTTTAAAGCCTGTCTTGACAAAGCCCTGGCTGGGCTGATTTAGTTGGTGTTGGTCCTGCTTTGAGCAGGGGGTTGGACTAGATGACCTCCTGAGGTCTCTTCCAACACTAATCTTCTATAAAAGCAGCCGAGAATCCTGTGGCACCTTATAGACTAACAGACGTTTTGGAGCGTGAGCTTTCGTGGGTGAATACCCACTTCGTCAGATGCAGGTAGTGGAAATTTCCAGGGGCAGGTATATATATGCTAGCTAGCAAGCAAGCAAGCTAGAGATAACGAGGTTAGTTCAATCAGGGAGGGTGAGGCCCTGTTCTAGCAGTAGAGGTGTGAAAACCAAGGGAGGAGAAACTGGTTCTGTAATTGGCAAGCCATTCACAGTCTTTGTTTAGTCCAGAGCTGATGGTGTCAAATTTGCAAATGAACTGAAGCTCAGCAGTTTCTGATGTGGTTGGCACAACTTACTACCCATATGTGGAAGCCCAGAGAAGACCATGAGAATTTCCAACGCCTTTGACTCCGTTGCATAGAATTCTGCGGAGTTGTGACTTGTAATTTTGATCCAATCTGCAAAGGAGTTCAAGGAATATGGATGTCAATAAAATGGCTGTTTTTGCCGTGCTCTCTGAAGTGTGCTTTCAGTGTCCTTCTCTTCAGATCATGCCCCCTAGGTTTTTTGTTCTTTACAGACATGAGGAGAGGCACAACTCCGCAGAATTCTATGCAACGGAGTCAAAGGCGTTGGAAATTCTCATGGTCTTCTCTGGGCTTCCACATATGGGTAGTAAGTTGTGCCAACCACATCAGAAACTGCTGAGCTTCAGTTCATTTGCAAATTTGACACCATCAGCTCTGGACTAAACAAAGACTGTGAATGGCTTGCCAATTACAGAACCAGTTTCTCCTCCCTTGGTTTTCACACCTCTACTGCTAGAACAGGGCCTCACCCTCCCTGATTGAACTAACCTCGTTATCTCTAGCTTGCTTGCTTGCTAGCTAGCATATATATACCTGCCCCTGGAAATTTCCACTACCTGCATCTGACGAAGTGGCTATTCACCCACGAAAGCTCACGCTCCAAAACGTCTGTTAGTCTATAAGGTGCCACAGGATTCTCGGCTGCTTTTACAGATCCAGACTAACACGGCTACCCCTCTGATACTAATCTTCTATGATTCTATGTTTCCAGTGGCCATGAGGTTTCCAAGGCAGTGGTCTTGGGTATGTGTCTTTTCAAATGTGTCTTGCAAATAAGGAAATAATCCTAGAATTCATGGATTGCAAGGCTGGAAGGATCCATCATGGTCATCTAGTCTGACCTCCTGTATAACACAGGTCATAGAACTTCTTCAAAATAATTCCTAGGGTGCATCTTTTAGAATAGCATCTGATCTTGATTTAAAATTGTGAGGTGATGGAGAATCCTATCACCTCAGGAAGGGATCCACCTTAAATGACTGCTTCTTGGAGCAGCTAGTCCTGGAACCCACAAGAGGAGAGGCAATTCTTGATTTAGTTCTAAGTGGAGCACAGGATCAGGTCCAGGAGGTGAATATAGCTGGACCGCTTGGTAACAGTGACCATAACATGATAAAATTTAATATCCCTGTGGTGGGGAAAACACCACAGCAGCCCAACAGCGTAGCATTTAATTTCGGAAAGAGGAACTACACAAAAATGAGGAAGTTAGTTAAAGAGAAATTAAAAGGTACAGCGCCAAACGTGAAATCCCTGAAAGCTTCAGGGAAATTTTTAAAGACACCATAATAGAGGCTCAACTTAAATGTATACCCCAAATTAAAAAAACGTAGCAAGAGAACCAAAAAACAGCCACCGTGGCTAAACAACAAAGTAAAAGAAGCAGCGAGAGGCAAAAAGACATCCTTTAAGAAGTGTAAGTTAAATCCGAACGAGATAAAGAGAAAGGAGCATACACTCTAGAAAATAAAGTGTAAAAATATAATTAGGAAGATCAAAAGAGAATTTGAAGAACAGCTAGTCAACGACTCAAAAAGTAATAGCAAAAATTTGTTTAAGTACGTCAGAAGCAGGAAGCCTGCTAAACAACCAGTGGGGCCACTGGACAAATGAGATGCTAAAGGAGCACTCGAGGACAATAAGGCCATTGTGGAGAAACTAAATGAATTTTTTGCATTGGGGTGGGCGGGGGGAAGGTTCTCTCATGGATTGGTAACTTGGTAAAAGATAGGAAACAAAGGGTAGGAATAAATGGTCAGTTCTCAGACTGGAGAGAGGTAAATAGTTGTGTCCCCCAAGGATCTGTACTGGGCCCAGTCCTATTTCAGATATTCCTAAATGATCTGGAAACAGGGATAAACAGCAGGGTGACAAAATTTGAAGATGATACAAAACTACTCAAGATAGTTAAATCACAGACAGACTGCAAAGAGCTACAAAAGGATCTCTCAAAACTGAGTAACTGGGCAACAAAATGGCAGATGAAATTCAATACTGATAAATGCAAAGTAATGCACATTGGAAAACATAATCCCAACTATACATATAAAATTATGAGGTCTAAATTACCACTCAAGAAAGAGATCTTGGAGTCATTTTGGATAGTTCTCTGAAAACATGCACTTAATGTGCAGTGGCAGTCAAAAAAGCGAACAGAATGTTGGGAATCGTTAACAAAAGTATAGATAATAAGATGGAAAATGTCATATTGCCTCTATATAAATCCATTGTACACCTGCATCTTGAATACTGCGTGCAGATATGGTTGGCCCATCTCCAAAAAGATATATTGGAATTGGAAAACATTCAGAAAAGGGCAAGAAAAATGATTAGGGGTATAGAACGGCTGCCGTATGAGGAGAGATTAATGAGACTGGGGGCTGGTCTACACTACAGGGGAAAATCGATCTTAGATACACAACTTCAACTACGTGAATAACGTAGCTGAAGTTGAAGTACCTAAGATCGAATTACTCACCATCCTCACGGCGCGGGATCGACGTCCGCGGCTCCCCGTGTCGATTCTGCAACTCCGCTCGGCTTGGTGGAGTTCCAGAATCGATATAACCATGTTCGGGGATCGATATATTGCGTCTAGATGAGACGCGATGTATCGATCCCCGAGCAATCGATTGCTACCGGCCTATACGGCGGGTAGTGAAGATATAGCCTGGGACTGTTGAGCATGGAAAAAAGATGACTAAGAGGGGATATGATAAAAGTCTGTAAAATCATGACTGTGATGGAAACATGAAAACAACCTGTGGAACTCCTTGCCAGAGGATGTTATGAAGGCCAAAACTGTAACAGGGTTCAAAGAAGAACTAGATAAATTCATGGAAGATAGGTGAGATGAGTAAAAATTAAAAAATTAAAAGGATGAGTAAAGATGAGTAAAAAAAAAAAAAGGCGCCTCTAGCCAGAGAAGGGATTCTCACTGGGCGCGGGGCCCTCTTAGGCGCAGGGCCCGATTCGGGGGAATTGGTGAAATAGGCCTAAAGCTGGCCCTGCTTACAGGGTTCATCGAAGTCGTTTCCTCGGGGCTAAAGCAGGATTCTTCCCCATACAACATTTCATACTGGGCTAGCTGTAAGAAAAGGTGTTGTTTGCTCACAGGCCTTGTCAGGCTGCTTTGCAGAAACTTAAGAGCCTGAGTATCAACCTCAGGGAAGACAGTTAAGAACCAGGGCACAAACCCCAACCAGGTGGGGAGTTCTGTACTTAGATTTCACCAACCAATTAAGTGTAAACTCCTCAGACCCTGTAAGAGTTGTAACATGGAGTCACCGAGAATCCCAAAGATAGCACTTGTAGCCAGTTTTATAATAAACTATCTAAAGATTTATTAACAGGCAAAGGAAACCAGAGAGTTATTTACAAGGTTAAAGCAGGTAGACATATGCACACAAACGAATTACAATCTTAAGTTTCCAAAAAGTAATAGATGTATCTATGGTAAGCAAACTCTACGTGTCCTTTAGGGCTCAGCAGTGGGGATCTTTTGCTTATGTCTAGTAATCCTTGCTCTCCAGAATCCAAGAAGCAATGAGATACAATTCTTCCTGGTTTGGGGTTTTTATTCCTTTCCCACTTCATCTTTGAGTGCAAACTCAGCTGAGGGGAGGAATACACTTGCAAAACTCATCTTCATACAGATGGGAAGAGTAAACAGCAAAGTCTTTTGTCATCTTTTATGTTCTGCTCTAGTCAGTCTGGTGTCAATGGGCCTGGAGACAGCAATTCACACTAGTCAATGTCTCTCTCCTATTGGGAGATTCACACAGTTACAGAAGCTTGCAATGCAAATGTTTAACTATTACCTTACACTATGTTATAAATTTTATACCCAGGTGTTATAAATGAGCAGACAGCAGCTCTCAAGCATTCAATAAAGTCTAAACACTAAACTCATTCTTATAACTCTAATCTTATTTTAACAATACTAACACCCAGGTGAGCCAGACTGATTCCAGTTCTGTCTTTGTTGGTATTCCATTGAGGTATGGGGACCCTGGCCTGAGCTGGTAACTGGTCTGCCAACATTATAGACCTCGTAAACCACATCGATCTGAGTAACAAGAAGCACTTTCTAACCTCAGGTTTCAGAGTAGCAGCTGTGTTAGTCTGTATCCGCAAAAAGAACAGGAGCACTTGTGGCACCTTAGAGGCTAACAAGTTTATTTGAGCATAAGCTTTCATGGGCTACAGCCTACTCCAGGACAGGCCCAACAAAGAAAATAACAGAACGTCACTAGCCGTCACCTTCAACTGCCAACTAAAACCTCTCCAGCGCATCATCAAAGATCTACAACTTATCCTGAAGGACGATCCCTCACTCTCACAGATCTTGGGAGACAGGCCAGTCGTCGCTTACAGGCAGCCCCCCAACCTGAAGCAAATACTCACCAGCAACTGCACACCATACAACAGAAATACTAACCCAGGAACCTATCATTGCAACAAAGCCCGATGCCAACTCTGTCCACATATCTATTCAAGCGACACCATCATAGGACCTAATCACATCAGCCACACCATCAGGGGCTCTTTCACCTGCACATCTACCAATGTGATATATGCCATCATGTGCCAGCAATGCTCCTCTGCCATATACGTTGGCCAAACTGGACAATCTCTACACAAAAGAATAAATGGACACAAATCTGACATCAGGAATCATAACATTCAAAAACCAGTGGGAGAACACTTCAGCCTCTCTAACCACCAAGTGACAGACTTGAAGGTGGCAATTTTGCAACAAAAAAATCAAAAACAGACTCCAAAGAGAGACTGCTGAACTTGAATTAATAAGCAAATTAGATACAATTAACTTAGGTTTAAACAGAGACTGGGAATGGTTGGGTCATTACACTAATTGAATCTGTTTCCCCATGTTAAGTTCTCCTCACACCTTCTATAGGTCATCTCCATTATCACTTCAAATTTTTTTTTCTCCCACTGACGATCCTCATCTCAGTTGATTGGTCTCTTACAGTTGGCATGGCTACTTCCACCTTTTCATATTCTCTGTATGTATAAATATCTTCTTTCTGTGTGTTCCATTCTATGCATCCGAAGAGGCTATAGCCCATGAAAGCTTATGCTCAAATAAATTTGTTAGTCTTTTAGGTGCCACAAGTATTTCTGTTCTTTTTTTCTAACCTCAGTTTGGTATTCACAGCCCAAACTCCAAGGCTCAGTTCCTCCTCTCTCATCTCCACTGTATGCAACTAGCCTACTGGCAGTGGAGAATACAGATTCAGAGGCAACCAGAGCCCTATAATAAGCGTCCCACAAATCTTATGTTGTGAGACACCTTGCTTCTAGCAGTGACTTTTGGACACAGGACAGCCACTATGAGACAGTTTAAAAAAGCTGTACTTTCTGTTTGCTCTGCTTTATCCAGTGAGTTCAGTTTCCAGCATACCAGAATAGTGTGGGTGAGGGTGTCCGTACAAGCTGAGCCTGTTATCTTTTCATGTAAGGGGAGGCCAGGTGGGAATTAACTGTCCAAATATGACTGAGAATGGGGTTTGTCAACACATGGATACTTAACATTGGTTTTAAACCAATTTAAATTAAACTAATGTAGTTAAACTTTGTGTGTGTGCAATGATATTGGTTAAAACTTGGCTTATATCAGTTTAGCATGTATCAAACTGATATAAGAGGATATAAGAATGTTCGGACACAAAGTTGCACCAGTTTAGTTAAACAGGTTTAAAAATCAGATGTGTAGTAAAACCAGTTATTTGTGTGTAGACCAGGTCTCCTTTGCAAGAGCTTTTGAAGAGAAGAGTAAATTCCAGTGAAGATTTCTGCTTCTGCCACCTCCTTACTGACATCTACAGTAGAGCACAGATTATTTCATTGGCGCGCCACAGATCTTCTCATAATTCTTCTCCAAAGACTTTAAAACAAATTGGAGGATATTTTTCGGGCTGAGCAGCAATTTTAGTGTGGTGCCATCAGCATTCTTGGGTTATTAGGCTTTAACCCATGAAAACAAGATAATAAGGGGTCTTTATGGATGAATATTCCTGGATGCTGCCTCATCTGATTATACTGGTTTGAAGTGACTGGATATCATGCCTGGCAACTTGCTGTTCTACCTCATATCTACTCTAATTGATTTTATTTACCTTATCTATCTGACTATCAAGATAGTTATACGGCCCCATCCATGAAATATCGGAGGACCTCCCAAGTATTTAAATACTGAATAGCAATCTCTGTCTCTCTTCCGTCCCTGTAAAATTGCTGCTGCTGCTATTATTATTATTCACTTATTTTGTGAAAACCTTGCTGAGGGAAAGCCACGTCAGAGGTGCATTTTGCATTCAATGCCAGAAGTTCCAGTATCACATTCTGGACTAAATAACTTTCCGTTCTCATCACGTGACCTGTTTTTGGCCTTTATGATGTTGGCCTCATTGTTCACCAGTCCACTTGCAATTTTTGTTAAAGCATGTTTTGTTTTTCTTGCATGGGTGTAACCTGTAGGGAGCAGTTCTGTGCATGAGAGGTAAAGCAGTAAGAGAGAGAGAAAGTCATGGAAGCGACTTTACAACTGATATGCTTAGCATCTAAAGCTAATGGCACCACAGTTGTCAATGAACACTTATTCGAGTTCTAACTCGTTGTGGCAAATTGCCGGTACTGTTCTGCTGGGTCTCGCGCTTTCTCTTCTCTGGGGTAGGTTCAGGGCGCTATTGCTTGCCTCTGAACCAGTTCTTAATCACTCCACTAGTGTCCTTGGAGGAGGGGAGTGGAGAGGGAGGGACCTGGGCCCGCCCTCTACTCCAGGTCCCAACCCAGGGGCCCTGGGGGTTGTGGTGAACCACTTGACTTAGCGGTTCCTTCCCCTGGGTTACTTCCCTCTCATACCCTTCAGCTTGTGAAGGGCTTCTTGCCTCTCTTCTACACAAGCCTGTTGCCCCTTACCTAGGGTTTCTTTTGGGCTTCATAATCCACCGCAGCACTCCTCCAAACCTTCTATTTGTCTCTGGTCAAACTCTTCTCTTCTCTTCTGCAACCTGCACTTTGCTCCAATCCAACCTTTCTCCTTCAACTACCACGCCCTGTCTGACTGAAGCAGGGGTTTTTATCACATGACTGGAGCCAGGTGCTCTAATTGGAGTCAGGTGCTCTACCTGAAGTCAGGTGCTCTAATTGGAGTCAGGTGCTCTAACTGGAGTCAGGTGCTCTAATTGGCCACAGCTGCTCTAACTGGAGTCAGGTGCTCTAATTGGCCACAGCTGCTCTAGTTAATCTAAAGCAAACCTTCCTCCCTTGGCAGGGAACAAGGCCCCCTGCTAACACTCTTATGCTGCCCTCTGGCCATGCTGTATCACATCGTATACATTCAAATAAACATAATGAGAAAGAGCATTTGCAGTAAACATTAACAGGTAACTCCTGAAAATGTTACATCACTCACAAATCATACTCTGTCACTATTGTACTTGACAAATACTGCATTCTCCAGATGGAACCGACCACTCCCTATTCCCTCATAAGTCTCTGTTTTCATTCTTACTTTTTTTATTTTATTTGCTGACCCCATGTAGTGGGGTTGCCCGTTCAGTCAGCAGGCCTGTCGATCAGGGCCTGCTGCTCTAGTCTCACTTTCAGTTCAGTGCGTCAGGCACCCCCTGAATGGGGTTCAGCTGGGTCAGCTTTCTTGTTGGTAAGCCCTAGTCCTGTCCATCTCAGTGCTAGGTATAGGGAAGTCTGGGGTGGATAAGGGGAACTGGGTCCTCCTGCTCCATCAGATCCTAGCCCAGGGCCCTGAAAGTGTGACAGCTTGAGCTGGGGTACACTTGGCCCACTTCCTGTTCATCTTCCCCTTCCCCTTCCCCGCTCAGGGTATGGCTACACTTGCAGCTGTGCAGCGCTGGGAGTTACTGCTGTCTTCGTACAGCTGTGTAGGGAAAGCGCTGCAGTGTGGCCACACTGACAGCTACCAGCGCTACAGT
This sequence comes from Aldabrachelys gigantea, assembly GCA_026122505.1. Taxonomy (NCBI): domain Eukaryota; kingdom Metazoa; phylum Chordata; order Testudines; family Testudinidae; genus Aldabrachelys; species Aldabrachelys gigantea. Next base: position 8,869,516 of record CM047479.1, read on the forward strand.
GTGGCCACATTTGCAGCATTTGCAGCGCTGTTGGGAGTGGCTGAACAGGCATTCTGGGATACCTCCGAATACCTCTGGAGGCCAATTACAGCGCTTTTGGTGGCCACACTGGGGGAGCAGTGCTGCATCACCAGCGCTGCAATCGTTATACCCCAGGCAGAGCAGGAGTACAGCCAGCGCTGCAGCCAGGGAGATGCAGCGCTGTATGTGCCTTGCAAGTGTGGACGTAAGTTGCAGCGCTGTAAACCCACCACCAGCACTGCAACTCTGCAGTGTAACCAAGCCCTCAGTGTCTCAGCTTGGGGCATGGCTGCTGTTCGTAGCGCTTTGATCCAAACTCCCAGAGTCTCAGGGCTGGCGCAGATAACCCTCTGGTGCCTCACATGTGGTTCTCCCTACCTCTGGGGTGATATCTCAAAGGGGAAGGGGAACGATGCACAGCCAGGCCACCTCAGTAAGAGGCTTGCGGGAGCTCTCTTTATACCGCTTCTTTCCTCAGTACTGCTCCAGCCTTTCCTCTGCCTCAGCCTTAGTGAGGGGTTTGTTAACCCCATCACCCCCCCAATAATGTTAGTGCTCAGTTTGTAAGAGATGATCCCTGCCACCGGGGGATTGCAGTAACGCAGTGTTGTACCATACCTTACCCACTAAACTTGTGTTGCAGCTCACATCTCTTGCTATTTTAGGAGATGCTGGTTACTCACTTAGCATGATTCAGTGCCTCAGGATCCCCCTAACACAATCAAACCCAGTTGTTTGGATTGTTAGCTAGTACTGTGGTATAGTATTGTCATGGGAGATCCAACATAGCCTCATTTCCGTCTCTATCTGTTATATCAATCCATTGATCTCTTAGGCCTCAAGGAGCACTGCATTTGACTAGGTCAGTGGATGATGAGCCACAAAATCTTCCAGAAAGGAGGCAAATCCAACCTCCCTCCCCATTCCCCCCAAACCAGTCAAAACCCAGCCACTTTACTGCATGGCCTTTCTTGGTGTTTCTTCCGGGGAGGAGGAGGATGCAGCTTTTCTGGCTGTTTGCAATCAGATGCCATGGTGCTAAGTGCAGTAAAAATATTTAGACAAGACTCTCCCCTGTGGCCTGCCTGGCAGACTCAGTTCTGGAGACAGTGAGGCAGCCTGAGGTCTTCTGAAAGTCACACCTCTCAGCCAGTGTGTGGGACAGATATTGGTTGCTGGTTTGAAACATTGGGCCTGTTGCTTCTGCAGTCATGGGTGGAGTGGGAGAAAGAGGTTGGAGGAGGAAGCTGGTGGAGGTGAGGTGGGAGGGTTATGGAGATTGGTTAGATATTACTACCATGCTGGTGACTGGGGCTTTCTTTGAATCATGTCTTTTTGAATCAAGAGATGTCTTTCTGAAAGTGACTGGATTGGTTCCTTGGTCCATTGACTGAATGGCAAAGGGATATTGTAGCACAGAGAGGATCAGAGGTAGCGAAAATGGCAGTGTCTGGAAGAATAATGTCCCATAATAGTGTTCTGCTGGGGATGAGGCTGTATGTGCTGGGAGACAGAACAGGTGTGATTTGCATCAGTTTGTCTTGACTGTGCTTGATTGGCTTCAGTGGATAAAAATCATGATTAACACAATTATAAATGTTTTAAAACTTAAAAAATATTTTTAAAAATGTAAAAAAATTAAGATTTTTTTAAATTTACATGTTGCTAGTTCTTTACTTTCTTCACGTTTTGTAGTCTTAAGTTGCTACAGTGGATGTTTTGTGCTTTGTTCCTTTAATTTCCTAATTCTTAGAATTTCAGATTGTGCAGAGATTTTTTTTCTACTAAGATGTTTCACATTTAAAATGCTCATCTGGGCTGAAAAAGACAATTCCAGGGCCTCCTTAACATTCTGGCTGTGAGAACAACACAGACTCAGACACAACACTAAGTGAATAGGCTGTATTTTATTTGCAGCCAACAATGCTCTAAGCTGTATTGAGCTTCCACCAGTTAAGGGTATGGCTACACTTGCAACTTCAGAAGTGCGAGTGTCGTCGCAGCGCCAGTGCTGGGAGAGAGCTCTCCCAGCACTGCATGTACTCCACATCCTCTACGGGTGTAGCTTGCAGCGCTGGGAGCACTGTTTACACTGAGGCTTTACAGTGCTGTATCTTCAAGCGCTCAGGGTGGTGTTCTTTTCACACCCCTGAGCGTGAAAGTTGCAGCGCTGTAAAGCGCCAGTGTAGCCATGGCCTAAGAAAGCTGCAGTGTCCTGAGCAGAGTGCCTGCCTCTGTCAGAATTTGAAGCCTGAACTGAAAGGGATTTATGCTCTTAAGGCACATAGGCCCAGATTTTTAAAGGTATTTAAGTGTTGTTGTGTTCAGCATTACAACACCTAAGTGATTTATGAGCCTAAATCTCATTTTTAAAAGGGAGTTAGGCACTTAGGACCTAACTCCCATCTACTGTCAATGGGATTTTGGCTTCTAAGCACCTAAATCCTGTTTGAAAATGAGATTTGGGCTCCAAAATCAATTAGGCATTAGGTGTTGCAGTGCTCAGCGTTGCAGATACATTTAAAAATCTGGGCTGTAGGTGCTTTAGAAAATTCTCCTCTTAGGTTCCTATACATAGACTTGGGAACCTAACTTTAGGTTCCTATTTTTAAAAATTTGGCCTATATGTATAAATTAATATTAACTTTGTTAATATATTGGAAGTCTAAATAGCTTTTCATTAACGTTGAAGCAATTTTGTTTTGAATTGATAAAGATTTTGTGCCACTAGGAGAAAAGTTTTCAATAAAACCAATGCAGTTTCAGGCCCTGATTGTGCAAACATTTAAGCACAAGTGGTCCAATTGACTGTCAATGTGAGTAAAGTGTTCGCAGGGCTGCACCATATTTTGGTTTTTGCCTGCAGCAATTTGGTAAAATTCAAGTGAGATCAGTAGTGGCATTTAAAGAAACCAACATTTATAATTTAATTCTGTATAAATTTGAACTCAAAATTGCATTAGCACAAATTTTCAAATTCGATTTACAAAACCTCAACCTAATTTAAAAAAAAAATCAAGTGATTTTAAATCACTGAGCAAATTATTTAAGTTACTGAACTCTGCTTCAACGAAATAAGTCCTGATTTACGCCAGCATAAAAATCCATGACTATATAAACAAGGGAGAATAAGACTCCTTATTTTCGTACAGCTCCCAAAATTATACCAGTTGCTTTACAAAGAAACCAAACAATTACATTCATTACCATGTTGTTTTTAGGATCTAGAGGAAAGACAAAGTGGTCTGAGTGTCAATAGTAACAGTGGGGTAGGCATAAAAGCTAAGGAGGGCAAAGACTACAAAAACAAGGTGATACAGTTAATTTGGTGATGTGCATGTCCTTGTGGTTGTGAAGTGTGTCTATATGCAAATATGTGTGTACAAGCATTTGTAAATGATTTTCAATTCCCTGGTTTTTATTGGGAACCTTTCTCTGGACTGCAGAGCTGCTGCTGGAGTGGGTTATGATTTGAGGCTGATATAGGGTCTGTTTTCTCCAGCTGGAAGTTACACCTTCTAGTTTCAGTGTCAACAGACCCATAGAATGCTATGTCGGTGAGGTGCAAGTTTGTGGAGTTTTCAGTGGTTTTGCTGATTTGGCCCCAGGCCAGAGTCAGGATCTCCTGTATTAGCTGATCTGGTCCAAGCCAAGCATTCACCGTTCGCTGGCCAGGATTGAAGGAGCTGTGGATGTTATTGCAGTGTTTTTTTCTTATCTGACCTGTGTTCTGTGTCAGCCTTCACCTGTTACTCTCAAGCACATTTGAAACTTCCACTGAATTACTGACTGCCTCAATGTACCAGTGTAACACACACACCTCCTAGGTGTGGCGTTCTGTCCCCTCTAGTCACACCAAACCCACTTAGAGATTAATGAGTCTGCTACAGCCTTTGCTAACAGCTATGTGGCGTTTAGCTCCAGAGGTCCCAGGTTTGATCCCGCCCACCAAGGACAGGGCTCTATCAGTTCTTCTTCGAGGGATTGCTCACATGCATTCCATTTAGGTGTGTGCGCGCCGCGTGCACAGCCGTCGGAGAAACTTTTACCCTAGCAACACTGGTCGGGTCGGCCAGGCGCCCCCCAGAGGGGCGCCAGTAGCGCGCATATAAATAGTCCGGCCGACCCGGCCACCCTTCAGTTCCTTCTTACCGCCCGTGTCGGTCGTTGGAACAGTGGAGTGCAGTTACCTGACCTCCACATTCTTCCCTAGCTAATCGCTGTTCTTTGTTTTGTTAATCGTTTTTTACATAGTGAATCAGTTTAGTGTCTTTAGTGTATTCGTTAGTTGTTTCCGCGGGGCCTGGGGCTCTTCCCCGACCCCGCGCCCGGCACCGAAGCCATGCCTGGCTCGCCGGGTTTCAAACAGTGTTCGGCCTGTAATAGGCCGATGCCGACGGGAGATCCACACGACTCCTGCCTGAAATGCCTCGGGGAGTCACACTTAACATCTAAGTGCCCCATCTGCAAGGCATTTAAGCCGCGTACCCAGAAGGAGCGGAACTTTAGACTGCGACAGCTCCTGCTGGAAGCGGCACTGACCCCAGCTCCGAGTACGAGCCAGCAAGCGGTTGAATCCGCTCCCCCGGTGCCGTCCAAGCCCGGTACCGCTAAGGCTCCTCGGCACCAGAGGCCTGCACCGCCGAAGGCAACTTCACGCCGCTCCCCCTCTCCGAGCTCGGCGTCAGCTAAGCCGCGGCAGGACTCTTCTTCAGCCGCCCAGCAGACTCTGACTGCTCCTGAGGCAGACCGCCCGGCCCCGGCCCCGGTAGCGGCACCATCAGTCCCGGCCCCGTCGACTCCTGCCCCACGCGGGCCGTTGAGTCCGGCGCCGATGAGCTCCCCGGCACCGGCCGCGGTAGAGCTAGTGTTGCCTTCCACACCAGAGGCATTCTCAGCGGCTAAAGAGCTGATTGCGATGACGGAGCCGGCACCTCAGGTGCCGACGGTGCCACCAGTCCGTGTGAGCCTCTCTAAGGGTAAGCCGCCTTTTACTCGGCCTCCCTCTACCGCTGCTCTGGACACCCGCTCCAGATCCCGCTCCCCTCTTCGCTGCCCTTCACGGCACCGCTCGCAATCGCGGTACCGGTCACCGCGGCACCGTTCTCCGTGGCACCGCTCTCCATCGCGACACCGCTCTCCTCCAAGGCACCGGTCACCGTCCAGGCACCGGTCACCGTCCCGGCACCGCTCCCCACCGCGGCACCGCTCTCCTCCGCGGCACCGCTCTCCATCCCGGCACCGCTCTCCATCCCGGCACCGGTCACCATCCCGGCACCGGTCACCACCGCGGCACCGGTCACCATCCCGGCACCGCTCTCCATCCCGGCACCGGTCACCATCCCGGCACCGGTCACCATCCCGGCACCGGTCGCCACGCCGCCGGTCTGGAACTCGCTCCCCGTCCCGCTATTCGCGGTACAGGTCGAGCTCCCGGCACCGCTATGCGGGCAGGCGTTCTCGGAGCAGATCTCGCCGTCGAGGCTCGAGGTCCCGGTCGACCTCCCAGCACCGAGCTGGGCGCAGGTCCCGGTCCGGCTCCCGGTACCGCCACCGGTCCTCACGACTCACTATTACCAGGCCAATTGGCACATCGATGCCCACCTTCGCGGCTCCTCTGTGCTCGTCTGGTCAGGAGTCTGCTTCCTCCAGGGGAGCTAGCAGCTATAGCCGGGACCGTGACGTGGACGCAGGACTCTTTCAGGAGAGCCGCCCCCACGACCCCACACAGCGGCAGTGGCCTATGTGGGTACCCTGGGCTTACCAACCAACCCAGGGTGCCCCCTTGGTCCTGGCCCCTGCACCTGCTCCAGAGCGTCGAGCGCCAGAGAGTACCATATCCCGCCCTCCGCCGCCGGATGCAGAGGACCACTCCATACCTCCTCCGCACTCTCCAGAGCCCTTCCAGCATGAGCCTCGGGAGAGGAGTGTAGTTGAGGACCCTCTTGCTCAGGGCATCTCTTCTTCCTCTTCACCAGACGAGGCAGTGGCCGGCTCTTCTTCCTCGGGGCCACCTCCGATTGATTTGCGAGCCCACCAAGAGCTCCTTCGCCGGGTGGCCCTTAATATAGACCTCCCAGTGGAGGAAGTGGCGGAGGTTGACGATCCGGTGGTCACTATCCTGGCTGCCGACGCACCTACACGCATTGCCCTCCCGTTCATAAAGACCATACGGGCAACGGCCGAAGCCTTGTGGCGATCTCCAGCATCCATCCCTCCCACGGCGAAAGGGGTGGAACGGAGATATATGGTGCCTTCCAGGGGTTATGAACATCTCTATGTCCACCCGACCCCCAACTCGTTAGTCGTCCAATCAGTAAACGAGAGAGAGCGCCATGGCCAACAGGCGCCGGCGCCAAAATCTAAAGAGGCTAGGCGCATGGACCTCCTGGGCCGTAAGGTCTATTCGGCAGGTGCATTACAACTCCGCGTGGCCAATCAGCAGGCCCTTCTAGGCCGTTACGCGTTCAACACCTGCTCAGAGCTTGCCCGATTTTCGGAGTTGCTGCCCCAGGACTCGCGCCAAGAGTTCGCAGCATTTGTGGAGGAGGGCAAAAAGATCGGTAGAACCTCCCTCCAAGCTGCCCTCGACGCGGCTGACTCGGCCGCTAGGACGGTCGCCTCGGGAATTACGCTGCGAAGAATTTCCTGGCTTCAGGCCTCCACCTTGCCGCCCATACTGCAGAACACATTGCAGGATTTGCCCTTTGAGGGCAAGGGCTTGTTTTCTGATAAAACCGACCCTCATCTCCAAGGCCTGAAAGACGGCAGGGTCACCTTAAGGTCACTAGGGATGCACACCCCAGTGGCTCAACGGAGACACTTTAAACCCCAGACCCGCCGCTCCTACTTCCCGCCTCGCAGCAGGCAGGATTTCTCCCGCAAGCGACCAAGGACTGGGCGACGCCGCCAGTCTGGCCCCCACACGGGCCAATCTCAAGGCCCCGCTAAATCTACGTCGGGGGCCAAGAGCGGCTTTTGAAGGTACGCCCGGGGACGGTGTACCAGACTCGCTACAGGATCCTTTTCCTCCCTTTTCGAACCGCCTCTCCTACTTCTTCCCGGCGTGGTCACAAATCACCTCAGATCAATGGGTGCTGCGCACGGTGAAGCACGGATACCACCTCCAGTTTGCTTCATCCCCGCCCTTCCGCCCCCCTTCCCGGTCCCTCTTCAGGGACCCCTCTCACGAGCAAATCCTCTGGCAAGAGGCTCAGTCCCTACTCACTGCAGGGGCTATAGAAGAAGTTCCGCTGTCGGAGAGAGGGAAGGGTTATTACTCCCGCTATTTCCTTATTCCGAAATCCAAGGGAGGCCTCCGTCCTATCCTGGACCTCCGCGGGCTCAACAAGTGGATGCGCAAGTTGAAGTTCCGGATGGTCTCCCTGGGAACCATCATCCCGGCCTTGGATCCTGGAGACTGGTACGCCGCCCTCGATATGAAGGACGCGTACTTCCACATAGCCATTTTCCCGGCGCACAGGAAGTACCTGCGGTTTACGATCCGTCAGCACCATTTCCAGTTTGCTGTCCTCCCCTTCGGCCTATCTGCAGCCCCAAGAGTTTTTACGAAATGCATGGCGGTCGTCGCTGCGCATCTTCGCAAGCAGCATATACACGTCTTCCCATACCTGGACGATTGGCTCATCAAGGGCATCTCGCACGCCCAGGTCAGTCGCCACGTCTCAGTGGTCGTACACCTCTTCGCCCGTTTGGGAATCCGCCTCAATGCGGAGAAGTCCACTCTCACCCCAACGCAGAGACTGGACTTCATAGGAGCAACATTGGACTCGTCCCAGGCCAGGGCTTTCCTGCCTCAAGCGCGTTTCCTGGCACTCTCCACCCTCGTCCGGCACTTGCAAGCGGCTCGTCTGACGTCAGCTCGCAACTGCCTCGTTCTTCTGGGACATATGGCCGCATGCACCTACGTCACCAAATATGCCAGGCTCCGCATGCGGCCCTTCCAGACGTGGCTTCACTCCGTCTTCCGTCCGAGCAGGGACTCCATGGACGTCTTGGTCACGATCCCTCCGGGTCCCTTACGCTCCCTCGATTGGTGGCTGGACCCGTCTCAGGTTTGCGCGGGGATGCCCTTCCACCCGCAGCAACCTTCACTCACCCTGACAACAGACGCATCTTCCCTTGGCTGGGGGGCCCACCTAGGTCCACCCGGGTCAGGATGGGTCCTCGGTCTTCTCTCACCCGTTAGTCTCCCGCTTCCTGAAGGGTCTGGACCGGGTTTATCCTCCCACTCGACACCCGGCCCCTTCCTGGGACCTCAACTTGGTTCTCCACAAACTTATGTTGCCGCCCTTTGAACCGCTGGCAACTTGTCCGCTCCTCTACTTGTCGTGGAAGACGGCTTTTCTGGTCGCAATCACCTCTGCGCGCCGTGTCTCCGAGCTCAGAGCCCTCACGGTCGATCCGCCGTACACTGTCTTTCACAAAGACAAAGTGCAGCTGCGGCCTCATCCTGCATTCCTCCCTAAGGTGGTGTCTGCCTTTCACACTTCCCAGGACATCTTTCTCCCAGTTTTCTTCCCGAAGCCGCATGCTTCCCGGAGGGAACAGCAGCTTCACACCCTGGACATGCGCAGAGCCTTGGCCTTTTATCTGGACAGGACCAAGCCCTTCCGTAGGTCTCCGCAGCTCTTTGTGGCGGTAGCAGAGAGAATGAAAGGTCTCCCGATCTCCTCCCAGAGAATATCCTCCTGGGTCACGGCCTGTATCCGCACGTGCTACGCGCAAGCTCAGGTTCCCCTTGGACGCCTTACTGCGCATTCCACCAGGGCTCACGCTTCCTCAGCGGCCTTCCTGGCGCACGTGCCCATCCAGGAAATCTGTCGTGCGGCGACCTGGTCATCGGTCCACACTTTCACCTCGCACTACGCGTTGGTCCAACAGTCTCGAGACGACGCGGCCTTTGGGGCCGCTGTGCTCCAGGCTGCCGCGTCTCACTCCGACCCCTCCGCCTAGGTAAGGCTTGGGAGTCACCTAAATGGAATGCATATGAGCAATCACTCAAAGAAGAAAACGAGGTTACTTACCTTGTAACTGTTGTTCTTCGAGATGTGTTGCTCATATCCATTCCATACTCACCCTCCTTCCCCACTGTCGGAGTAGCCGGCAAGAAGGAACTGAAGGGTGGCCGGGTCGGCCGGGCTATTTATATGCGCGCTACTGGCGCCACTCTGGGGGGCGCCTGGCTGACCCGACCAGTGTTGCTAGGGTAAAAGTTTCTCCGACGGCTGTGCACGCGGCGCGCACACACCTAAATGGAATGGATATGAGCAACACATCTCGAAGAACAACAGTTACAAGGTAAGTAACCTCGTTTTCTACAACAGCAGCATGTATTTGAGCTGGCGTCCTCAAAGTGGAGAGGCTTCTGATGTCTTGTCTGTTTGCCTATCAGAGAGTCACTGGTACCAGGGTGTCTGTGGGCACCTTCCTGCCTTTTATGGAGAGTGAGCCAAAGTTCTGTGTGGTAGTGGGGAGCTCAGCTGATGATATATATATCATTTGTATTGCAGAAGTGCCTAAGGGTACCAGTCATGGACCAGGCCCCCATTGTGCTAAGTGCTGTAGTAACACAGAACAAAATCAAAGCGCTTACGGTGCAAGTATCAGAGAAAAGACGACAGGTGGAGACAAGGCAGACTGGGGAGTGCAAGAAAGCAGTGAGGCAGTTCTGGGCTGCATGCTGAGGAATGGTCTTATTACATCAGCTGCCTATCCATGAATGATGAAGTTTGATGCCAAGGATGCAATAGAGACATGATGAGAAGAGATTGTTCTGTTTCCTGGTCCCTGTTATGTGGCAGAGGTCTAGGTTACACAAGATATACTCTCATCTTGTGGCCAAGAAGAATATGCCCTGACTGCAGTGGCTACTGCTGAGTCTTCCCTTAAAAAAATCAGATAGAAATAAACTAGGGGGTTCCACCCTGCCCCATAAGCATCCTGATTTCCCCTGCATGGGAATGGATGGCATGGGCTTTGTGTGTACCCCATTCCACCCTTTTGACTCCATTAACCTTTCCCTCTCTACTAGCATCCCCCAGTTATCCCCCACTCACTTCCACCTCCCTCCCCCACACCAGAGGCTCTGGGTGGCCTTCCTTTCCTCACTGCCAGGACTCCATTCCCCCTTCGTGGCAGGGGCTCTGTGTGTCCATCCATTCCCTCCTCCTTTTAATAGCCGGGTCCCCCAGTCTCCATCCCTGCCAGGGGGTCTGACTGCTGCTCCCTTTCCTTTCTCCACCTCTTTCAAATTTTCCCATTCTCCCCCCACCAGGGATTCTGTGTCCCCTGCAATTCTCACCTTTCCCTTTCTGCTTGGGGTTCTGTAGGCTCCCTTGGGGGGAAGGATAGCTCAGTGGTTCGAGCACTGGCTTGCTTAAACCCAGGCTTGTAAGTTCAATCCTTGAGGGGGCCGCTTAGGGATCTGGGGCAAAATCTGTACTTGGTCCTGCTAGTGAAGGCAGGGGGCTAGACTCAATGACCTTTTAAGGTCCCTTCCAGTTCTAGGAGATATACCTATTATTATTATTTATTATTCTCTCCTCCCCTCCACCAGGGACTGTGTGAGTGTCCCCATTTTTCCCTTTCCCATATGCCCCCCCACCATTCTTCTTTCTGTGCCAGCTTGCTAAACTCTATTGAGAGGATAGGCAGAGATGAAATAGGTGTATTGTTATTCTGCAAGGCATTAAAGGGTACCACCAACCAGTTGTTTGATATATAGAGAATTGCAGAGGAACTTGAAGGGGTGGGTGTGCTAAAGAGCTGCCAGGGCTTATGGTCCTCCATTCTCCCCATTTGGTTTTTGTTTTCCCCCCAAATCAATAGGGATCTGGACATTGATGCCTAGAACGTTTCCTGAAACGTTGGAATTGATCAGATGCGGCATTCAAAAGTTGTCATGGTACAAAGATATAGCAGATAGTCAGAGAATGCCATTGAGTTGAGTGCAAGCTTGTCAAACATACTGGTCAAAAACAACAATCACAGATGAATGCAGGCAATTGGCAAAAGACACCAATGGAGAAGTCATGCTAGATAACCTGAACTCCCTGACAAATGAGAGGATTATTCTTCCTTTTATTGGAGATATGTTGACAAATACCATCTTTGAATCTCTGGCTTCTGATCTCATCGCCCTTTCTTACTTCCAGAACAGTTCCTTCTGCTGTGGTCTGTTCAGCCAATTGGAACCTGCATTTGCTACTACTCAATTGTCTGTGACTGGGTGGGGATATTCTATTTCTATCAATTCATGAACACTTCTATAGGATTTTGAATTTCTTTGAGGAATAAAGCCAGCATCTTCCTTCGTTTAATTTAGATGTTGTCCATTCCTCCTTTAGGACTGATGCCCAGGGGTAGTTATGGTGTAAGTTGTTGAGAAGGGTATAGCTGTTTACTCGGTAGGCTGCCAGATGCTTCCTGTTTGGGGCCTAGCATTCTCTCCCATGTGGAATCGAATTAACTGTTTGGCATTCTTGTCATCTCTCTTCTGTTTTCTGGTGCATAATTCTTTGTTATTACGTCGAGATTAATTGTCTGTTCCTGAAGGGACTTTTTAGATCTTGGCCCTAAGGTATTTGTTCTTCTGCCATGTGTCTCTGTACCAGTGTTTCCAGTAAGGACTTGTGAGTACTGTTGTGTTATTCTAAAAGTTCTAAACATGGATCTCTTGACTCTGCCAGGGCATATTTAAATCAAATTCTGTTTGTTCTGACTTCTTGGTATTCCATTTGGCTGTGTTTATGACAGACTTGTTATGGTGTGCTTGAAGTCATATGGTGAAAAGAATTGCCAGAATGAGTCAATTGTGACTTTTTAAGGGCATTATATATTATGGCTGCATACAGACTGGATCAGACTTGTGGTCTATCTAGTCCAGTATCCGGTTTCCAAACATGGTCAGAACCGGATGCTTCATAGGAAGGTGCAAGATAACCTGCATCTTAATAATTGATGTGGAATTTCATGGCAAGAAAACTGCGATTTACAGTGTCCAAAAGCTCCATTAAAAAAATGGTGGTTCGCTGATAAGTAAACTTTACTGTTCCATTCTAATAGATCTGCACCAGCCTTATACCAAGAGTGATCAGGAATCTCATTTAGCTTTGTTGTCTTCTTTTAGAGAAAATGTAGTTTCTTTCAAGAGATATTTTTGACAGAATCACAGTATTCTTGAAATTTTTGAATGACTTTGTCTAGCAGTTTCCTGTTCTCTGTATTGTAGAATTCCAATGCATCTGGAGTCCACATATAACAGTCTAGAGAATTTAATCTTCGATTTCTCTTTCCAGATTTCCAACATCATGTTATAATGTTGTGACACCCAAGAATTCTACAAAGAGGCTGAACTTTATTTCTTGGCCCTGATTATTTGCCATGAGTCAGGGTTGCCTGTTGTGTGGCAGGAGTTATCGTTACAAGACCAAGCCTCCTAAGACTTAGCAATTGATCCCCTCAAGTTAGGCCTTATTATCACAGTTACCAGTTTGAGTCTGAGCAAATTAACCTATTGTATAGCAGGTCAAGGCTTATGAAGACCTAGAGAACATGCAAAAGTTTTATAATCCAACCTTCTTCGAGTGCTGATCTCTATGTGTATTCCACAAATGGGTATGCATGCACACCATGTGCCAGAGTCCAGAGATTTTAGCAAGCAGTGTCCATTGGCCCGCACCCACACAGTAGACCTCCTCATACTCCCATGTGAGGGTAGAAGAAACAGTACGGGTCGATGGCCCTTAAATTCTTTCTTACCACTGCATGATCTGAGTTGGGATCCAGAGTCCACTCTTGCTTCAGCCTGTCAGAAAATCCAGTAAATAAGATTGTAGATAGTTATTCTTTTAGCCTAGTACAGTTAGTTTTTAGTATAGTTAGTGTAGTTTGTTTCCTTGGACTAGAAATTGCCTCCCTACCAATAGTCCTACCAGAGTCATGGGCTTCAAAAACTGCATCTCCTGCCCTAGATCCTTCTCTGTCAGCGACGAACACCAAAGCTGCCTCTGCTCTCTGGGTGAGACACATATTTCAGTGAAGTACAACATTTGTTGTTCCTTTCCAGCGAGAACTTGCGAAGCTCATGAGCTTTACCTTGGAAAACATTTAATGCAGAAGACCATGAGGCTCCTCTCCAATATGTACAGGGAGACCTCCCTGTACATGAGCCTCACCAAACAAACAGTGCCCCTCTGATCATGTGCTTAGGAGCAGATCTCTTGGTTTTTAAGCCTCCTCCAGACCCTCTCTTGAAGGCAAGGGACTTTCTCATGAGCACGAGAAGAGCTCTCTATCAAGGACTGTCCATAAGAAATGCACTCCTTCCCCAAGCCCATCGAGGTTGGGTGAGCCCTTACACACAGACATTAAGGAACTGTTTCTGCAAACATAAACCCAGACTGGAAAGTAAAACGCGCAGGAAGACGGATCCATTGGTTCCGTTGGTGATTTGAGTACCGAAGCGTAAGGACCGTCATCTGCTGGTCCCGCCAGTGAGTGCAGCACCAGACACTATGGTACCAACTTATCTGCCCAAGGAATGCACCATGACTAAAGATGCTCCGGTACTGTTGGTGCCAGCCATTGAAACCCTTTGCACATTGGGGGACACAAAGATCTACATGGCATCAGAGGCTATCTTCCTTTTCTACCTGCAGCCTCCTCTCTTCTCTGGCATAGCCCTCCTGAGGGACATTACTACACCAGAAGATGATGCTACTTCAATTTCCCAGGAACCATTTCACTTACAACTGTTGGGCAGGATTGCCTTGGTACTGACATTGGATCAATCTGATGAGCCATCCCTCCTTCATTGCCATAGAGAAAGCCAAACATGGATAGGTGATCCAGGACTTACAGTCGCTACCCTTATTGACATGACCTCCCTAGGGACTGATCGTTTTCCATGCCATGGGTTCTCCCTCAAACGGTTGGCCCCTCTTTATGGCCTTATTGGAGGCTGTGGGATCCCTATACCAGTTGTCCGGGACCCACTCAGGAGTCTTTCTTATTCTTCTCCCATATGTCAACAGCCTGTTCCTTCGGTGTATGAGGATGAGGATGTTGAACTGGAGCTGCAGTTACCAACAGTTCTGATAGGAATTGCGTCCTCTTCTCCAGATGAGATGGTTTCTCCTTCCTCCTCATCCCCACCAGATGACTACAAGCAATACTAGGACTTATTACAAAGAGTGGCTAACAATCTCCTTATATCTCTGGAAGACGTCCAAGACCCACACCACTGACTGTTGTACATTCTGCAGTCTCAGGGTGCAAGTAAGGTAGCCCTCTCAGTTAATGAGGCCATAATGGAACTGGTGAGATGGGCCTGGCGCACCCCAGCATCCTGCACCCCTACACCGCAGAGGACTGAGAAGTGCTATTTTGTTCTAGCAAAGGGAGCTGAATTTCTGTTCCCTCATCCTGCTCCCAGCTCTCTAGTGGTACAGTCTGCTATGAAATGAAATAGGTCACAATACCTGTGGCCTGTCCCATCAGACAAGGGCTCCAAGAAACTCGACCTCTGGGGAGAAAGGTCTTCGCCTCTGCAGGTTGCAATTCCTCATTGTCAATTACCAGGCCCTGCTAGCCAAGTAGGACTTTGATAACTACTTCAGGCTGGTGGCCTCTTAGGACAAACTTTCCACTGAGGACAGTACCCAGTTCCTCTCCCATTTAGAGGAGGTTCAGACTGTTGACAAAAATGGCTGTTTGGGTTGCAGTTGATGCAGCAGGTACAGCATCCAGAAGCTTGGCCATAAGTATTGTAATGAGGTGGGATTTGCAATCCTTGGACTCCCCCAGGGAGGTTCAAAACACTATCCAAGACCTTCCTTTGATGAGTCCAGCAACTTTAATCAGAAAACGGATGACTTTACCCACTCGTTAAAGGATTCAAAGTCTACTCTTTGCTCCCTGGGGATCTACACACCAGCCCCAAGGAGGATGCACCAAACCTTTCAACCAAGACAGCCTCCTTGTCCACCTCCTTCTCCGTTGTTCTACTATCAGTGTCCTGCTGAGCATCCACACAAGCGAAAAGAAGAGTCAGAGACCCTGCTTTTTCGCCCCCTCTACCACCACATCTGTGACTCATTCCCAGCCCACTGCTAGCAACCACTTTTGATATTTCAGTTGAGCCCTATTTGCCATCTCTGATGCTACCTGCCCCTTCTTCTGTCACCTTTGGAGGCCATCTCACTGTGTTCACCCACAACTGGGAGCTAATCATGACGGAGAGTTGGGTCTTGGAGATTGTCCATCAGGGATACTACATAGAATTCCTCTCCCTCCCTCCTCACAAACCCACTTCCTGGTCCCCTTTTGGTGATGCTTCATCAGGAAGCAGAATTCCTATTGCACAAGGATCAACACAACGCATTTTGCCTCAGTATCAAGGAAGGGGGTTCTAGTGTCTATATGTCCTAGTCCTCAAAAAAGGCAGTAGATGGAGACTCATTCCGGATCTTCAACAACTCAACATCTTCATTCAGAAGTCGAAATTCAGGATGGTTATGTTGGCATCAATAATCCCTTCTTGAATGGTTCGAGGCTCTTGACGTCAAAGATGCATATTTCCTACAGGAATTGCCTATCGTTTTTGCTGGGCTGGGAGCACTTGCAATTCTGAGTCCTCCCCTTCAGACTGGAAATGGCACCTAGAGTGTTTACACAAGTTTTCTCTGTCACACCCAGATGAGACATCAGAGCCACACAGTCTTTCCGTGGCTCAGTGACTGACTCCTGGTAGGTCGCTTTTGACAGGAGGTCAGGCTGGCTATTTAATTCCTCTTTTACAATATTGCAGTCATAGGGGTTTGCTGAACAGAGACAAGTTCTTTTAATCTCCCACGAGGACAGTAAACTTTACAGGGGCAACACTGGACTCTGTTTCCGCAAGAGCTTTCCTGCCTGTAGAAGGGTTTCAAACAATGTGCAGCCTAATTTCTTTGATTTCCTGCAGACCAAGGACTATCACTGCTAGGTCACATGGCATCGTGTACTTATGTGACACCCGTTGCCAAGCTTCATCTACGTTGCCTTCAGGCCTGGCTCAGTTCAGTCTGCTCATCAGTAAACACCATATCAGCTCCAGGGTGGCCGTTCCCACCAGAATCATTGTCTCCTTCACTTGGTGGTACAAGTGGGAGTTCCCTTCTCTCTTCCCACTCCCAGTGTCACAATTGTAACACATGCATCCCTTCTGGAGTGGGGCGCCCACTTGAACAGTCACATTTCAGGCAGCATCTGGACCCCACGGGAGGTTAGACTACATATCAACATTCTGGAGCTGTGGGCAGTCCGTCTTGCATGCAAGGCCTTCCTCCTACTCATTCACTCCCTCCACAGCCAAGTGATACTGGACAATATCTCCACTGTGCTCTACATAAACAGGGAGAAGCAAGATCTCTCCTGCTTTATCTGGAGGCAGTCAGTCATTAAATTAACACCATTATGGGATCATAACCTTGCATTGTCAAAACTTGTTGGTCCTCCGTTTGAACCCTTAGTGACATGTTCTATGTCCCACCTATCCATGATGGTGGCATTTCTAGGGCCATCCCATCAGCCAGGAGGGTCAGTGAACTGGCAGCCCTCATGATGGGCCCCTCCTTTAGGGTATTTCACAAGAACAAAGTATCCCTTGGCCTTCAACCTAAATTTCTGCCCAGGGCTATCTCCGAATTCCACCTTAACCGGTGTATTCCCTTGCCTTTTCTCTTCTCCAAACCCAGTGCTTTGTCTGAAGAGACTTCACTCCCTCGACATGAGGCATACAGTGGCCTTTTATCTGCAAACAATCAAGCCCATCTGGAAGTCTCCAAGACTCTTCTTCGCAATAGCAGAGAGATCCTGTTGTCAAGCTATATCATCTCAGAGGATTTCTAACTGGGATTCTGACTACAAACTGCCTTGCATCCCACCTCCCTGGTGGTATAACAGCCCACTCTACGAGAGCGGAAGCTGCTATGGCAGCATCCCTATAGGAGGTCCCAGTGCAGGACAAATGCAGAGCAGCCACCTGGAGCTCCATACATATGTTTGCTAGGTATTATGCTCTACTCCAGGCCTCTGCAGTGGATGAGTCAGTGGGATATGCGCTACTGCACTCATTTTTGTTGCTGGCTTCCTCGCATCCACCTCTGAATATTGCTTGTCAATCACCCACATGTGGAATACATACAGAAATGGAGGTTACTTCTCTTACAAACATCTGCCCAGGCAACCTGAATTCTGGCATTTCCTAACTTTTGAGTGCTGGACCTTGCCACCTTAACTTGCTTTTAATGTAGTTGCCTAGGATGCAATTTTTGTTTTATATTTTTAAATGTCAAATTTTAAAATAAAAAATGCCCACCAGAAGGAGTCATACTGACCCTCCATGTGGGTTATGAGCGGGATGGGGATCTTTGCAGCCACAGGACAGGTCTCTACAGGTGCCACAAGGACTCCTCATTGTTTTTGCTGATACAGACTAACATGGCTACCACTCTGAAATCTAGCTAACAGAGTAACGTAGCAGAAGCACATTGTTATCGTCTCTGTGGACCTGCCTCTGAGAGATATTTTGCCAGCTATTTGCTAGACAGCAACGGAATGCTGAAACTCAAGAACAACTGAATGCACTAGAGCCTTTGATAGAGGAATGTTCTGTAGTGGCTACAGACCCTCTGTCCCTGTCCACCCCCATGCTCTCCCTATCAGGCTGCTCCTGTCCCACATCCTGCCCCTGTGCCCTCCATGCCTGATTCCTCCTCTAGCTGCTTTCAGCTCCTGTCTTCACTCCCATGCCCAGCTCTTACCCATTTTCCCTGCCAATCCTATCTTCCATGTCCCTAGCTCCTGCCCTGCTCGCCCTCCCTTTTCTCCTGCCTCTCTCTCCTTCTTTACTCCTACCCCACCATCTCGTATATTCTGCCTCCTCTGCTCCTCCTCGTCCCCTCCTCCAGCTCCTGCTACTAACCCCCCTCCCCTCCAAGCTTCTGCCCCTGTTCTCATCTGTCTGCTTTAGAATCAGGCTGCTGCTTTCCTTCTCCCCACTGTCTGGTGCTAGCAGAGGGAGAACAGAGGAAAGAGCCTTCTGCTCTCAGTTCTGTGCCCAGTGCTATAGCAGCACCGAGTGGCCTGGACCAGTAATTGGCTGGAAAGTCCATCTCGGCTCCTCCACCCAAGGTCAGCACATAGGAGCTGGGAGGGGATGGAGCGTGCTCAGTGTAGGCAAAATCTGCGGAGAATTTAGCAGCCAAACTAACAAATCTCTACTGAGACTGTGCAAATTCTGATTTTTTTCAGAGGTTTATAACTTGGGCACACCTGGGTGAGTTTTGATGGAGACAGCAAAAGGCACATCCTTAACACAAAAACCACCCCAAATTCCATCTCTTTGCTCCAAAGCATGGGGCTGGTGGATGTTCTCAGAGAAACGATTGTCAGAGGCTATTTTTAACATGGCTAAAACTATATATTTTCCTCCAACATAATTCTCAGAAAGAACTGCTTTGTTTTAGCTGAACACGACCCTCGCAGTTCAGCTTGAGGCAGGCACCTGGCATGGAAATCTTCATTCCAAATGGATAAAGCTGGCAAAGTTATAAGTAACTGAAAACAGGGTCTCATAATGGGGAGTGTTGAGCAACCGTCAATAATCAAATGGTTCTGAACCAGCAAGTTGTGTGACTAACCTATGCAATCAAGTGATCTTCATATTGTAACCCTCATCCTGCTCTTTGTTACGTTCACTGCTGCATCATGTTTCAAATTAGAATGTAAGTAAATAAACGTCTTCGGCGTGTTCTAAAGCCCAAACGCTGTTCCCTTGCCCAGCAGCACTGCAGCTTCTTCCCTCATCGATTCCTTTCACACTCTCTAATGGAAAAAGTAACTTTCCAGGAGCTTCCTACTACTGGTATTTCATGAACCAGCTCTTCTGACCATGAAGACTCCCAGTCCTGTTAGGAAGCAGACCTGGGCTCACAGAGCAGAGAGCCAAGGATCTGAGGGATTTAATTCTTTACTTGCAAAATTAATGCTAGAACAGCAACACTTCTGAGAGTAAATTGGAGTTCCGTGTAGCTGCATTGAAGAATCACCTGGCAGAGCAGCCCAGAGTGTTGTAGTGCCTGGTGTGTGCAATTTGTCTCTCCAGTGAAGGAGCAGATGAGTACTAAGAATGATTTCCCTGTTTTCTGTCAAGTGCCTTATTAATAAAAAACGTGTATTTTTACATGCGACCACAACAGAATGATTTGCTTTGAATCCTTCCCTGTCCCTCTGCTTCTTGTCTTGGCCCACACAGCCTGCTCTCTCCCCGTCTAGGCCAGTAGCAGACCTTGCCCACATTTATATTTAGCAAACACAGATTCTCCCAGATTACAATTAGTGACTGCCAATAGAACATGTGTCAGGGACTCGAACCCTGGCCCACATAAGTGCTTTGGAGCTCGTACACCCAACCTGCTACTCAGTGACCTGCTAATTTTTGTCAGAATAGGAGCTAAACTTGACAGAGGACCCCAGTCCTGGGAGCTGATTGGCAGAATGCTGGGGATCCTGATTGGTTCACAGTTCCTATTTAAACCCAGCACAGGAACAGAATTTTGTCTATGCAACCGGATTCACCCTGCTTTGGACTTCTTCCGCTGGAATACCTACTCCTACTGCCTGCTGCTGATCTCCTGGTAACCTGCCCTGCCTGCCTCCTGATTTGTCCTCTGGCATGTCTTGGGCTCTGATCCTCAGGTATCTGACCCAGCCCAACTCCTGTGCAATGTCACAGGGTACACCTTAGGAAAAAAATGCTATGTTCACTTCTTGGATCTTCTTGGCTTTCCTCAGTAGAAAAGAAACAGGTTACTCTGAAGAGAGAGGTTTCTCAAGACATATGTTGTCCCAGTTAAAACTGGATAATCTTGATCTATGCTTTGAAGGTCACGAGCACAGATCTCAAAGTTATTCAGGAAAAAAGTGGGTGTAATGGTATCATGAACCTCAAAAACCTCAGTTCATGCTGCACTTCAAGCTCTGCAGCAGGAGTTTGTTCCAAACAGAGGACACAATGCAATCAGAGAAGAATCCTTCTGCCTCTGAGAATTTTGCAGCCTGTGGTGAAGGTCTGAAAGAAGCTGGTGTTTTCATAGATCTTAACAATTCCTACCTTTAATATGTCACTAGTGACCTGCACCCTCTGCCCTGGTGGCTGTCGGTGTGGTAGTGTCCTACGGCATGAATTCTTCTCTGCGAAGAGGGTGAGGATTTATCATCTGATGAGTCAATGACTACTATTACTGTATTAATAAATCAAACTTTAATTAGACCACCAAGATACTCAGTTTAGGCACCTGCAACCTTTTGTGCTGCTATTGCTGTGACCCTTCCCTCCTCTTCCCTACGGCATGTCACCTTCTCTTCACCTTTGTCACGGAGTGTGGGGGAGTCCAGCCCTGCACCCCTCTTCCTGGAACCCACAGTGACTTTGAGCCAGCCAGTAAAACAGAAGGTTTACTGAACAACAGGAACACAGGTTACAGCAGAGCTTGCAGGCACAGTCAGGACCCCTCCGTCGAGTCCTTCTGGGGGTTCAGGGTGCTTGGATCCCAGCTAGGATACCCTGAATTCCACCCCACACCCCCAAACCCCAACTCAAAAAAACTTCCCTCCTGCCACTCCCTTCCTTTGTCTCCTTCCCCGGCCAAGGTGTTGACCTCCCCCCCCCTTACCTAGCTCAGGTTACAGGCTCTGGTATTGTCCATCCCCTAAAGTCCTCCCCTGCTCTCCCATCCCCCATGCAGACAGCCCCTACTCCATCACACCTCTCCCCCCTTCGGAACTGAACTGAGCGGGGTCACTCTGGCCAGTGACCTGGGGAAGTTCAGGGCCCCCTCTCCGGGACAACGCGTCCGCTATCAGGTTGGCACTTCCCTTCACATGGACCATGTCCATGTCATAGTCCTGCAGGAGCAGGCTTCACCTCAGGAGCTTGGCGTTGACTCCTTTCATCTGGTGCAGCCAGGTCAGGGGAGAGTGGTCGGTGTACACGGTGAAGTGTCGCCCAAAGAGATATGGCTCTAGCTTCTTAAGGGCCCACACCATGGCCAGGCATTCCTTCTCGATGGCCATGTAGTTTTGCTCCCAGGGTAGCAGCTTCTTGCTCAAGTACACGATGGGGTGTCTCTCCCCCTTTTCATCCTCCTGCATTAACACCGCCCCCAGTCCCGTGTCTGAGGCGTCAGTGAACACCATAAAGGGTTTGTCAAAATCTGGGTTCGCCAGAACTGGGCTACTAACCAGAGCCTCCTTCAGCGCCCGGAAAGCCTCCTGGCACTGCTCGGTCCAGATCACCTTGTCTGGCTTCCCCTTTTTGCACAGCTCAGTGATGGGGCCGGCTATGGCACTAAAGTAGGACACGAACCTTCGATAGTACCCCGCCATCCCAATAAAGGCCTTGACCTGCTTTTTGGTTTGGGGAGCAGGCCAGTCTTTGATCACCTCCACCTTGGCTGGTTCCGGCTTCAGGCAGCCGTTCCCCACCCGATGGCCCAGGTAAGATACTTCAGCCATCCCCACCTTGCACTTCTCAGCCTTTATGGTTAACCCAGCCTTTTGGAGTCGGTCCAGGACTTGTGTAACCTGGGACACGTGGTCCTCCCAGGTCTGGCTGAAGACGCAGATGTTGTCAATATACACCACGGCAAAACTCTCCATCCCCTGCAGTAGCTGATCCACCAGGCGCTGGAAGGTGGCCGGCGCTCCTTTGAGGCCGAAGGACAGGGTCAGAAACTCGTAGAGCCCCAGAGGGGTGATAAAGGCCGATTTCAGCCTGGCATCTGCGTCCAGCGGCACTTGCCAATAGCCCTTGGTAAGATCCATGATGGTGAGGTAGCGAGCACCTCCCAGCTTGTCTAGGAGCTCATCAGGCCTGGGCATGGGGTAGGCATCAGATACGGTGATGGCATTGAGCTTTTGATAGTCCACACAGAACCGGATTGACCCATCCTTCTTGGGGACCAGCACCACTGGCGAGGCCCAAGGGCTGGAAGACTGCTGGATCACCCCCAAAGCCAGCATGTCCCTGACCTCTCTTTCCAGATCCTGGGCAGTTTTACCAGTGACCCGAAAAGGGGAACATCTTATAGGGGGATGTGACCCGGTCTCCACCCTGTGGACAGTCAAATTAGTGTGTCCAGGCTGGTTGGAAAACAGCTGTTGGTACAGATGCAGCACTCCTCTGATCTCAGCGTGCTGGGCCAGGGTCAGCTGATCAGAGAGGGGAATCGCCTCCAGGGGGGAACCAGCTTTTGTCCCAGGGAATAGATCCACTAAGGGGTCATCTCCCTGCCCCTCCCAATGTCCACACACGGCCAACACCACATTCCCCCTGTCATAGTATGGTTTCATCATGTTCACATGGTACACCCGCCGGTGATGTGCCCGGTTTGACAGCTCCACCACATAGTTTACCTCATTCAGTTGCTTGATAACCTTGAAGGGCCCTTCCCATGCGGCCTGGAGTTTGTTGTTCCTCATGGGGATGAAAACCATCACCTGATCCCCGGTGGCGAAGGCCCGGGCCCGGGCCGTGCGGTCATACCAGACCTTCTGCTTCCTCTGGGCTCAGGCCAGATTCTCCCTGGTCAGGCCCATGAGCTCGGCCAGTCTTTCCCAGAAGGTCAGGACATACTCCACCACTGATTCTCCCTCGGGAGTGGCCTTCCCCTCCCATTCGTCCCTCATCAGGTCTAGGGGCCCACTTACCCGCCTTCCATATAACAGTTCAAAAGGTGAAAACCTGGTAGATTCCTGGGGTACCTCCCTGTATGCGAACAGCAGGTGAGGTAAGTACTTGTCCCAATCCTGCGGGTGCTGGTTCATAAATGTTTTTAGCATCATCGTCAGCGTCCCGTTGAACCTTTCCACCAGCCTGTTGGACTGGGGGTGATACGCTGAGGCCCAGTTGTGCTGGACCCCACATTTCTGCCATAAGGACCGGAGCAGAGCCAACATGAAGTTGGACCTCTGATCCGTTAAGACCTCCTTGGGGAACCCCCCCCGGCTGAAAATTGTCAGCAGCGCATCTGTCACTGTGTCTGCTTCGATAGAGGACAAGGCCAGCGCCTCGGGGTAACGAGTGGCAAAATCCACGACCACCAGGATGTATTTCTTCCCCAACCGGGTCGTCTTGCTGAGAGGTCCCACTATGTCCATGGCCACCTTCTGGAAAGGTTCTTCTATGACGGGTAAAGGCTTCAAAGCCGCTTTCCCCTTGTCCCGGGCCTTCCCCACCCTCTGGCAGGGGTCAGAGGATTGGCAGTACTGTCGGACATGGGTAAAGACCCCAGGCCAGTAAAAGTTCTGTAGCAGCCTCTGCCTGGTGCGCCGGATTCCCTGGTGTCATGCGAGAGGGATGTCATGGGCCAGGTACAGCAGCTTGTGGCGAAACTTCTGGGGAACCACCAGCTGCCTCCTAATCCCCCGTGACTCTACTTCCCGTGGGGGAGCCCAGTCTCGATACAGGAACCCCTTCTCCCACAGGAACCTCTCCTTGCAACCTCTCCTCATGGTCTGTACCGCACTAAGGTTAGCCTGGTCCCTGGGCTTCCGCAAGGAGGGCTCTTTCTGCAACTCGGCCTGGAACTCAGCAGCTGGGACAGGGATGGGGACCGGCTCTCTCTTGCTGGCTGGGTCTGAGGCTGCAGCCTCTCTGAGCTGTGTCCCTGGGCGTTCCCCGCCCCCCAGGTTAGGGTCCTGCACCTCGGGCCGAGTCCCTTCCCCGTTGTCGGGGGCAGTGCCCTTTGCCGACTCTGACTACGAGTGACGACCAGGGCACTCTGGGTGTTACTAGGCCAGTCCTCGAGGTCTCCTCCCATTAACACATCCGTGGGCAAATGTGGGTGTACCTCCGCGTCCTTGGGGCCCTCCTTGGCCTCCCACTTCAGATGTACTCTCGCCACGGGCACCTTGAATGGGGTCCCGCTGTGACGATGTGGTTTTGGTGGGACCCAACTGAGAGTGCCAAATTAGGACCAATTGCTTAAACAGGGCAGTCACAGCCCAAGGCTGGGGTTTTTCCACCTCTAAGGCAAACCGAACCAGCCAGACAAAAAGGACTTCGGTGTCACCCCACTGGCTAACCGCAAGTCACACAAGCAATTTCCTTAGACACTCCAGTCTCCCAGTATTACCACCAGTTTCACACATCCTGGGGATGAATGGTTATGAAAGCCAACACCCCAGTAAAGAAAAAGGTTCTCCCGATCCCAAAGGACCAAGCCGCAGACCCAGGTTAATATGTTTATTAGAGAATATTTA
The DNA here is from genome assembly GCA_026122505.1 of Aldabrachelys gigantea. Taxonomy (NCBI): domain Eukaryota; kingdom Metazoa; phylum Chordata; order Testudines; family Testudinidae; genus Aldabrachelys; species Aldabrachelys gigantea. Next base: position 8,893,867 of record CM047479.1, read on the forward strand.
AATAAAGATGATACACAGAGTTTGGCGTGTCAGTCATTAGTCATCGGGGGCAACATACAGAGTATGGGGGGACGCTGGTATTTGGTTATGGGTTAGTATATAGTACATACAGTCTGTAATGTCCCCAATGCGGTGTATACGGTGGGTGGGGTCAAAATATAGTAGGGGAGCAGTGAGGGTACATCGCTCATCTAATGGGTTACACATAGTCATGATTAGAGCAAGCGGGCCGGGTAATGGGGACAGGGTGACTACACATCAGATCTTACCCACAAATCACGCTGTTGCCAATCCTTTAGAATCTAAAATCTAAAGGTTTAGTCATAAAAGGAAAAAGATAGAGATGAGAGCTAGAATTGGTTAAACTGAGTCAATTACATACAGTAATGGCGAAGTCCTTAGTTCAGGCTTGTAGCAGTGATGAAATAAACCTCAGGTTTAAGTCCAGTCTCTGGAGGACATCCCCTGCTGGGATGGATCATCAGTCCTTTGTGCAGAGCTTCAGATTGTAGCAAAGTCCCTCCAGAGGTAAGAAGGAGGATTGAAGACCAAATGGAGAGGAGGCCTTCGCCTTATATAGACTTTTCCAGGTGTAAGAACACTCCTTTGTTTCTACTGTGGAAAGTTACAGCAAAATGGAGTTTGCAGTCACATGGGCCAGTTTCTGCACACCTTGCTGAGTCACAAGGCATATTCGCCTCGTCTCAATGGGTCAGTTGTGTAGGTGATGGTCCTTAATGGGCCATCAAGCAGGCTAAGCTGAGCTGACACCAACTAGTCTGGGGTGTCACCCAGAACTGCAGCACCAATTTAAAATACAGACAGTATACGGCCAATACTTATAACTTCAACTACAAAAATGATACAGACATACAGACAGCATAATCATAACCAGTAATCCGTAACCTGGTCTTAGACACCTTATATGACCCCCTTTACATAAGATTTGGTGCCACTGCAGAACCTTGGTTGCAACCCATGTTCTATATGGTCCCAGTTTATATCAATAACGTCACACCCCCAACGCAAAATTGATGCAGGAAGGAATGACACAGACATCACTGACTGCATCCCAAAAGCTCCACATCCCTGGTTCTGTCTCACTACAGCCGGTGTTGGGCTAGAGGCCGTACCAGTGTATAACAGAAATGGTTTATTAAAGTCATGTTCAATAACATGGTTGAATCTCTTTACAAACTCAAGGTAAAACTTAGTTTGAACAACAGTGGATTGGATCTGCTCTTGCAGCAGGATTCCTGTATGTCTCATATGCTGTTGCCAAGAGCTAAAGAAACTAACCATTTTATCTATACAAGTTCTGGCAAATGTTTGGACCTTAATTAGCATCAAATCAACATAGATATTAATGTTGTTCACAGTAGAGGAATCATGGCATTTAGCCATGCAATCAATATGGTAGTGTGCCTCAGTTTCCCCTTTCCTAGTGCACATCAGGTCTGGAACGTCTTTTCCCCTGTGAAAAGCTTCCATACTGTTTACAGGCATTAACTGTAAAACATTAGTATAGCAAGGCCTTTTAACATATGGTGTGTTCTCATGTACTGCTTTCAACACGTTCAAGGGACTTTCCAAAGGACTGGGTGCTTGTACATTCTTACAATTCTTGGTAACAGCAACACATTAGTTACAAAAATTACCATTAGCAACAACAACAAATTCATTGCAAGTGTCCATTTACAATCATGTTTGTCATGCCACACCCTTGGACTAATACCATTGGAGTTTGGGCATTTTAGAGTTAACCTGTGGCTTCCCTTTGCAAAATTCAGTTTTCTGTTTTCTCCTTGTTCTGCAGGATTAAACCCTGATTTCTCTTGCTTACTCAAATTCACTGGCTGATGGGGTGGGCTCTCTTTGCTAACAGCTATTAGCAAGTCTTTTTTTCTTCCTGCCAGTCAGGCAATTTGCATCAACACAGACACTATCTTTTAACTTCTTAGCTGCTACCAATTTGAATGTTGGACTCTGTTTTACAGAGATACCACACAAATCCAAAGGGTTTGAGAGTGAGAGTTTGCTTGCTCTTTCCTGCATCCTCAAGCCTTCAGCCATAAAACCGTTTAGCTCTGAAACACCAGCAACCAAATCTGTCCTTAGATCCTGAAGCACAGGCTGCTCACTCACAGAACTAGCATGGACACATTCCTGTCCCAACATCATTGTTTTTCCCACAAGCTGGCCACACACAGCCACTTGATTACAGGGCTGCTTAAGTTTCTTAACAGCTTCTACTCTATCTGAGACCTTCTCAAAGCTACCCCCACTGAGTCTTTCAAAAGGAAAGTCAGTGGATCCATTCACAATAGAAAATGTTTGGCTGTTAGGAACTGAAACTTCCTTGATTAAATCACTTTTACACCCTTCAGTTGCAGCAAACTGCTTGCACAGATTACTCTGAGGATTCCTTTTCCCATGAGATTTTTTAAACGGCAATTCATCCCTCTCAGAAGTTCTGCTGTTACTTCCTTCACCTAGGGCTTACTCTAAAGGAACACTTCCCTGAGCCACAACAGACTCTTTCTGGGTTCCACTTACATCCAGAATCACTTCTGGCCCATTAGGCAGATTCCTACACAATTCCCTTTCAGGCAAACCTATAGACTTTCTAGATAACAGGCTAGAAGCCTTTTCCTTCCCTTGGCCATGAACAGGTTTAGGAATTTTTTCCTTCTTGCTACAAGTTGACAAACTGTTAGTAGGTAACACAATTAAATCACCTTTTTGCTCTCCTTGTGCCCTGGCTAGGGTATCACCCTGCTCAGACAGAGCTGCTACACCCTTTTCCAACCACACATTAGCAATTGGCAAACTACAAGCACCAGAATTGTCTGATCTCTGGGATTTTGCTATGACACTAACTGGATGCAACTTAGTTACAGTGCCATTCTCCCCAGCAGACACAGACTTAGGACCATTCCCTTCCTGGGCTTTAGTTGAATCCAGAACCAACTCTGAGACAACTGCATCACCCCCAACCATCACAGGCTGAAAGGCACCTTCTGTCTGCTTCACAGACACAGAAGAGCCAGAGACACATTCTCCTTCACCAGACACACAGCTTGAGATTTCCTTTCCCTTGTCCCAGCACACAGGGCTGTTCACAGACAACTGCTTGGAGACCGAGGTAGCTTCCTCAATAGGCAAGTCAATACCCCTGACAGACACAGGCACATTTCCTTTACTGTCACAATTCTCCACACAGGAAACAGGTAAAGGATAGGGACACTCATCTTCCACTATCCTTGTCTTCCCAAATTGCTGACTAGACAAAGTCATCAGCTCACAAGGCTGCCTAGACTCCTCCAAACTTTCCCTACCAGGCACATTGCCACTCCCAACAGATAAACTGCTGCTCTTTTCACTACACTCAGCTACTTTCATCAAATCACAGTTACCCATTTCAGGTTCACTTTTACAAGCTGCACTAGCCAACAATCCATCACCCATCACAAATCTACCCTCTCCTTCCTCAGTTAGGGCTTCCACCTGACCATTTACTTGAATCTGCTCCTGAGAAACATTTTCCTCCCCAATGAGATCTTTTTGCTCTTGATCTAACTCCAGATACACTTCTGAGACATTAGACAGACATTCAGAAACTTCATTTACAGACACACTGCTTTCTTGCACAGACCAACAGTTATTACCCACCAGGTTAGACTCCCTCTCTCCCTGGCCATAGCAAAACTGGTTAGACACAGAAAACTGCCCAGAGTAATACAACATATCAACATAGTTATAAACTGGATTGTCAAGAGGATACAGTTTCTGGTGTCTTTCCCTTGCTTCTTTGATTTGGAGCTGAAGTCTGGTAGTTTCTTATTGCATCTTGTAAGTCTCTTGTTCCAGCTCCTGTTGCCTCTGTCGAGCTTTTTCCTCAGCAGCCAGAAGCTCCAGACGCCCCTTACGAGCTCTTTCTTCTCTCTGAGCAGCCTCCTTCTCCAGCTGGGCCAAGGCTTGCTTCTCTCTCATTCGAATTTCTGCCAGCTTTTGCTCATGTTCAAACTGCAGGCTGTCCATGAGGGCTTGCAGTTTCATTGCATTTGCTGATGCTTTCTGGCTCATGGTCACTGATCTTTAACCAACCAAACTCTCAATACAAAATTTCAAATTTGGATAGCGTGGGGTTCTGACCCAAAGCTTAATTGACCTGGTTCTGTGGATCCTGACGACTACGCCACTGTGACGATGTGGTTTTGGCGGGACCCAACTGAGAGTGCCAAATTAGGACCAATTGCTTAAACAGGGCAGTCATAGCCCAAGGCTGGGGTTTTCCACCTCTAAGGCAAACCGAACCAGCCAGACAAAAAGGACTTCGGTGTCACCCCACTGGCTAACCGCAAGTCACACAAGCAATTTCCTTAGACACTCCAGTCTCCCAGTATTACCACCAGTTCCACACGTCCTGGGGATGAATGGTTATGAAAACCAACACCCCAGTAAAAGAAAAAGGTTCTCCCGATCCCAAAGGACCAAGCCCCAGACCCAGGTTAATATACACCTCAGATCTTACCCACAAATCACGCTGTTGCCAGTCCTTTAGAATCTAAAATCTAAAGGTTTATTCATAAAAGGAAAAAGATAGAGATGAGAGCTAGAATTGGTTAAACTGAATCAATGACATACAGTAATGGCAAAGTCCTTAGTTCAGGCTTGTAGCAGTGATGAAGTAAACCTCAGGTTTAAGTCCAGTCTCTGGAGAACATCCCCTGCTGGGATGGATCATCAGTCCTTTGTGCAGAGCTTCAGATTGTAGCAAAGTCCCTCCAGAGGTAGGAAGCAGGATTGAAGACCAAATGGAGATGAGGCCTTCACCTTATATAGACTTTTCCAGGTGTAAGAACACTCCTTTGTTTCTACTGTGGAAAGTTACAGCAAAATGGAGTTTGCAGTCACATGGGCCAGTTTCTGCATACCTTGCTGAGTCACAAGGCATATTCGCCTCGTCTCAATGGGTCAGTTGTGTAGGTGATGGTCCTTAATGGGCCATCAAGCAGGCTAAGCTGAGCTGACACCAACTAGTCTGGGGTGTCACCCAGAACTGCAGCACCAATTTAAAATACAGACAGTATACGGCCAATACTTATAACTTCAACTACAAAAATGATACAGACATACAGACAGCATAATCATAACCAGTAACCCGTAACCTGGTCTTAGACACCTTATATGACCCCCTTTACATAAGATTTGGTGCCACTGCAGAACCTTGGTTGCAACCCATGTTCTATATGGTCCCAGTTTATATCAATAACGTCACACCCGCCCACGCCCATCAGTGTCTGGTAGGTGTCGGGCACCATCCGATCTGAGGCCACCACCTCGGGCCGGGCAAGCGTCACCTCTGCGCCTGTGTCCCAGTTCCCAGTGACCTCCCTCCCATCTACCTCCAGGGAAACAAGGCACTCTTTCCAGAGGGGCAGCCCCGCGCCCAACCTGTAAACCAAAAACCCGGAGCCTGGAGCATCCAGCCCCCCAGAGGAGCTGACCTGGGGACCTCCTCCCTCCTTCACAGGTGGTATGCTACGAGCCCCCCTTTCCTGGGAATGTAGCCTCTCCTCCGATTGGGTTTTTACCCAGTCCACCCTCGGCAGGTTGCGTCTGCTTGGTCTGTCCCTGAGCTTGGGGCACTGGACCCGTATGTGGTCTCGTTGGCCACAGTGATAGCAGCCCATGTCTCGTGGGTCTCCTTGAGTGGGTCGGAGGGACCTGACGCTGGATGTTCCCCTTTTGGGGGGGTTCTCCATAGGCCCCCGTTGGGAGGTCCCATGATGACTCTCTCTCTGCGTTGAGGCAGGCCTGTTCCTTCGAGACTCCTCCCTGCCATCCCCTGCCCGACTGTCCACAAATTGGTCGGCCAGCTGGCCTGCGTGCTGCGGGTTCTCCGGCTTCTGGTCAATCAACCACAGCCTCAGGTCGGACGGGCACTGCTCATACAGGTGCTCCAGTATGAATCGGTCAAGCAGGTCCTCTTTAGTTTGGGCCCCAGCTGTCCACTTGCGGGCATACCCCTGCGCCCGGTTGCCCAGTTGTAGGTATGTGACCTCACGGGTTTTACGCTGGCTCCGGAACTTTTTCCGGTACATCTCAGGAGTCAGCCCAAACTCACGGAGCAGGGCCTGTTTGAACAGTTCGTAGTCCCCCGCCTCCGCCCCTTTCAGTCGGCTGTACACCTCCACGGCCGTGGAGTCCAGTAAGGGGGTGAGAAATGAGATCCTGTCTGCAGGGTCAACCCTGTGCAGCTCGCAGGCATTCTCAAAGGCCGTCAGGAAGGTATCTATGTCCTCCCCCTCCTTACGCCGGGGCAGCAAGTGCTTATCAAAGCTCTTTGTCGGCTTGGGTCCCCCCTCACTCACCGCAGCCGGGGCCTCACTGCTCCTCAGCCGGGCCAGCTTCAGCTCATGTTTACTGTTTCTCCCTCTCCTCCCGCTCGTGTTCACGCTGTTTCTTCTTCTCCTCCAGCTCTTGCCTCTTTAACTCGAGCTCCTCCCGTCTCAGCTCTCTTTCATATTCCAGCCGCATCTGCTCCACGGATGCCGAGTGTTGCCGGGATGATCCCCTGCTGGGGGGTGAGCTTCGCTGGCAAGATCCGCTGTTGGCCGGGGGGGTCACGGTGCCCTCGGTATTCGCTGGGCTCCTCCCCGCCCTTCCCCTAGGCCTAGGAAGGGGGGTCTCGGGAAGCCCTCATCCGCCGGCTGACCACTCCCAGCGGGGACAGACACTGGTGCCTGTGCTGCATTTGCCAGGCTGCTTCCCTCAGAGACAGGGCTCCGTTCATTCATGCGATTTCCCTCCTCCAGCTGGGCAATCAGGTGGTCTTTGGTGAGCCTCCCCCTGCGCAGCCCCCTCTGCTTGCACAGCTCCAGCAGGTCACACTTGCGCCGCTTGGCGTACATCTTCCTGCTGGCCACTCACAGGTCGGGGCGCTTGCCGCTCCCCACGGTTTCCAGGGAGACCCCTAGTGCACCAGCCCTTCTTGAGATCACCACCTCTCTGCCAGAGTCGAGCTGCAGACTCCTCTGCCCCTGGGACCGCTCGCTGCTATCCCCTGGGGGACCCTGTTACTGCAAAGTCCTTCTCACTGGGCACACACTCCCAGGGGTTAATCACCCCTTCGTTTTACTGCTCCCCAGTCACTTACTGCAGGAAGCGCTGTCCACAGGGTGCAGTATCTCCCGCCGCTGCCACCAGTTGTCACGGAGTCTGGGGGAGTCCGGCTCTGCACCCCTCTTCCTGGAACCCACAGTGACTTTGAGCCAGCCCGTAAAACAGAAGGTTTATTGGACAACAGGAACACAGGTTACAGCAGAGCTTGCAGGCACAGTCAGGACCCCTCCATTGAGTCCTTCTGGGGGTTCAGGGTGCTTGGATCCCAGCTAGGATACCCTGAATTCCACCCCACAGCCCCAAACCCCAACTCAAAAAAACTTCCCTCCTGCCACTCCCTTCCTTTGTCTCCTTCCCCTGCCAAGGTGTTGACCTCCCCCACCCCCTTACCTAGCTCAGATTACAGGCTCCGGTATCGTCCATCCCCTAAAGTCCTCGCCTGCTCTCCCATCCCCCATGCAGACAGCCCCTACTCCATCACAACCTCACATCAGCATTTAGATTGGAAGCTCTTTGTGCAGGAACCGTGTGTTGTGTTTTTGTTTAGGAAAAAACGCAGAGTGTGGGCAGAGTGAAAATAAAACCCCCTAATATAATAGCACCCAGTGCATGGAAAGTGTTTTACGGGGGTAGAGTAAGACAAGTGTATGCCTGGGGGCACATTCAGGCTGAATGGACAACATACAGACAAATATTGACTCAGGAGTAGAGGAAAAAGCAAACAGGCAATGGGGATGGTACAATATGCATCACATTAGCGCCATGGTTTATTGAAACACTAAAATTTTTACTTGTTTATTGCGAATTAAAGGCACATTTCTGGGATTTTAGAAAGAGGTGGTCTGAAGAGGGATTTGAAGGATGACATGGAGATTGGTAGTTGAATTGGGGAACAGAATCAGGGAATAAGGGAACAAAGGAAGTGAGAGGGACGATGGAATTGTTGGAGTCTAGATTGTGAACAGGAGAATGGATGGAAGTGCATGAATGCAGCACTATCATGCTTGGCTCTCGATCCTGCTGTGCTCAGAGCACAGGAGTCTGGATCAAGCACTAGCGTGCTGGGTTCTTGATCCTGCTGCGGTCAGTTGGTGGGAGCGAGACCCTCGTCTTTAGTGTATCAACATTGTTTAAGATGGAAGTGAATATTAAACTGTTGTTCGATGACATTGCATCATGCAGAATCCTGGGGCGAAATCTTTCCCCTCTAAAGTGAATGGGAGTTTTGTCTTTCCATGGGACTACTGTGCAGCAGGATTTCAGGCCTGGTCTGTAGTAACAGCCTGCTTAGCTGGATAGGGTTGCAGGTTGAAAGAGAGAGGGAGAAGAAAGCAGAGGGAAAGGGTTTGGAAGAGTGTCTGGGGGTCCTTTGCCAGACATTAAAGAACATGCAGCTGGCATATTCTCATTAATATTTAAGAATGAAGTCTGCCTGGGAAGAGAAACTAGAGCAGACTCAAGCTGTTTGGGACTAGCGAGGAAAGAGACATAGTGGAGAGGCGCTCTTGTAATCCCAAAGACTCCAGGAAGAGTACAAAGCAGCCTCTTGACAGCTGTGCAGGAAGATTACTTGCTTCCAATGAGAGGGTTGCTGTCCTGTTTTTGTGTGTGTGCTGCCATCCTGTGGAACGAATTGTAAAAGAGGAAAGTCTGATTGGAGCCTGGAAATGTGCAAGCTATTGCTAATGCATGTGGAAAAAGCCCACAGAGCTTTGGTGACAAGGGGAGAGTACGTTTGCAGTGTGATGAGGCAGAAAAATGGCCAATGCAGTTTTGGGTTCCTGAGGAATCATACCATGTGTTCACACCCTTTGCCTGTGCCCACACGGACTATTTTTTCTCCCAAATTTCCCACTCTTGCTAACACCAGTTCAGCTCCAGGGGCTCAAGCACCAGTAGGAGTACTAGTGTATGTGTCAGTGTGCCGGCCACCACTGTTTTTACCACCAGGTCATTTATAATTGCCTTGGGAAGGATTAGAGACATGGTGATAAGAAAACTGGTGGTAGCTGGCATCTTTTCTATGCTAGTGCTCCTCCTATGAGGCATTCCCAGTGTGGGCAGCAATAGGAAACTTTAGAGGAAAATTTGTGTATACAAGAAGTTGATGGTTCTGGTGCAAGGTACTGAAATATATTGAAATTGGAGGGTGTGGGCCTTGGGTGATCAGAGTAAAATCAGTACAGTTTGGATAAGTTGTGGGTGGGAAGAATATTGTAACAGTGTGGAAATATCTGAAGATGTTTGGGAAGGGGCTTGGGAGGGTTTATTTCTCTTCTGATGTTAGGGTCTGAGGACATGTTTGGGGAATGGTTCACTGATGTCGAGGAGCAGGTGAAGTTTGAGGGGTGTTTCACTATAGGTAGGAGGGAGGGAGGTTTGGGGCATCCAGAAATTGGTGCCGTGTCCTTCTCTCCAGCAGCGCTCACTCTATCATACTGTTTGTACGCAGGAACATGATATCCCGGTAAGCTTTGCCAGCACCATCCAGTCCTAATGACCTGGATCCTCTTTCCTTTCTGAGCTGCTTCTCATGTCCTGGTGAGCCAGCCGCTGTGTTACTCGGCTTAATTTGGCGCTCATTTCAGCTGCTGTCATAGGCTGCTTTTCCTTGGCTGATGATCAGAGAATGTCTCAATGGGGGGCCTCTTGTGAAGCAGGGAAGCTGGGGCGGGACCTGGACTTGGAAGGTAGGGTGATCAGGCTTCAGGTTCAGCACTCTCTCATAAACCAGGAATTCCTCTCCTCTACCTTTGTTTGTGGCCCTTCTCTGTTGCTCTGCCACTCAGAGTATCAGAATGTGCTGCAACTGAACTTGCACATCGATTTCTTCAAGCTTCAGGTTTTGGTGTCTCGTAAAACTGACTCCTCGGTATGTCTTCACTTTCTTGGCCTTTCACTGGGGTTGATTGAATAAATGGTATTTAAGTATTACTCCAGGTTCAGAGCTGCAGCACTTGCTGTGGTCGCTGTTGGGAAGGAGAGCAACAACGGATGTATATTACGTTCCCATGGTCTCATTTTCCTGGACTCTAATTTCTCATGCTGAACAGGGGCTGGTTCTCAGTTGGTTTTAGGGGCTTGCTCTAGGTGGCAGCATAGATTTAGAAACATATTTTGATATCCTTTGGCCCTGTCTGCACTGACTAGCTAAATCACATATGATCCTGGTTTAAACTGAGTTCAAAGCCCCGTGCAGATTCACTTCAACTGGATCACTTTCAAGTTTTATTGCATTGGTGACTGTATCCAGCTGACTTCCCTCCACCATCTTCCCAGCAAGGAGAGTGCTGCTGGATGCCGATTGCTGGTGGAGCCATGAGGGCCCTTTTGGTCTTTGCTTGCAGAGTTTGGGGTGGTTTTCTTGAACCTTGTAGACAGAGTTATTTTTTTTTTGAGACTCATACTAGCCAGATCATTATTAATATTATTCCTTTTGTGGTAGGCACTGCCCCAAAGACCTTGCACACTTCCTTCAAAGCTGGCTATTGCAGGGTTTGATAACACGCATCTCAGAGGAAGAAATTTCTGTGACACAGATCTGGGAAGCTGAACTAAAGCCCCTTGGGGAATGAGCATGTTTAAGCTCACATAGGTCTGCTGTCTGTCTGCTTGGGGCTGTCTCCTCAAATCACCAACTTCTGAAACCTACGCATTTGTATGGAATTTGCTTAAATAAATATATTTGCTAAACATTATAATTGAAAAAAACCCACAATCTTAAAAGGAGGGCCTATGTGCAGCTGAGAAAAGACAAGCCCCTTGAGAACAGGTCTAATTGCTGGCCTCATTTGGGAGGCCCACGGCTGAAAGCGACATCAATAATAAAAGCACAGTTACGAAGTAGAGAGTAAAAGCGACAGTGACTCCAGTTATTAAAACTCACAATAAGAGTCAATGTTCAAGGAGCCTGATCTCATCTAATTTAAGCGCTTTAAGTTCAAGAGGCAGATAGATGGATTATGCCACTTTAAAATGTTGACTGGGGACAACATAGTGTAAACAAGAGATACAAATAAAGCCATCCGCCATACATTTTACACGCATCAGCTTGACTTTGCTGCCTAACAGGAAGCTGGTATGTCACCTTAGGTTTCAAGGAGTGTGTGGTCTTGCTGGAGAAGTTGTTGCTAAAAATCACATAACTGTTGAGACTTCAGTTTATAGTGTGTCTGTCACAGTTGTATATACTATATATGTTTCAATTTATGGTATATATGAATAGAAGATATCTAGTGGAAGGGTAGAGGTGTGTCTTGGGGACTTGGGTGGAGGGCAAGGGGGAGATAGTTATTTGCCCCAGTGTTTCTGGCTTCCATGATACGCTTCATCTGTCCCCAATCTCTGGGGCAGGAAATGTGTCCCTGGTAGCTCATCTGCTGTACGCCTTCTGGCTGTTTTAAGGTGCTGGGAGTGAATATGTGCCTCACTGGCTCTGGTGGATGTTTCCAGTATACCTTGGGTCTCCAGGAAGGGTGTGTTTTCCTCCAGTGGCTATTTCTTCAGTAACAGGGTGTTAACATTGTGTGTTGTGTATTTTCCTGGGATGTCATGGCTGCAGGCAAATCTGAAGAAGTTCATGGAGTACGTGCAAATGCTAAATGTGGAGAAGGTCTGCAGACTGCTGGAGAAGGGACTGGACCCCAACTTCCATGATCCGGACACTGGAGGTGAGACTAGCTTCCCCAGAGATGGGGGATGGCAGAAGAGGGTTGGAGGCAGCTGGTTGTTTTGGGGATACAGTGGGATTTTTGGGGAGTAGTAGTTTGCTTGAGGGGATAGCAAGTGGCATTAGGGGAAAGGTGGGAGTTGGGTTTTGAGTTTCAGGGGCCCTTAGCAAAGAGTCCCAATCATGTGTTTTTATTATGTTTCTCTTGCGGGGGTTGGAGCCTGGGTTTCTTAAGCTGGAAAGGACTGTCTTTGGGAGATACAGAGGCCTGGAATTGCCAGGCTAGATGAAAACATAGGACAGGCAAGGGCTCTCTAGATGAGGCAGTCATGGGGATCAGAAGTATTCTCAGGATAGATTAGATGGATCCTGGCTTCTGAGTCCTTCAGGAATTGCCCACCTATGTGAGAAGCACATACATCCCTGACAGTGTGTTGAACACTCCACAAAAGCAGTGACTGTTGGGGCTGGGTGCATGGTCCCTGACACATCCAGATCTTTGATACTGAAGATGTGAAAGGAGCTGCAGCACTGGTCCCAGCTAGTGCTTTTCTCACTGCTTCTTTAGTGAGAATGGAGCTCTCACTCTTTCCCCACCTTTGGTGTGTCCTTTAGTGCAGGTCTGGGATAGGATTAGTCATGCTCTTATTTCTGTATTAAAATAATAGTGTGAAGTGTCTTACTTTAGTACAGAGCATGTTCCATGCCTGCTGCATGGCTTAGGCAGATTTCCAACCAGTGAGTGTGTCAAGCTGTTCTGCAGAGAAATAAAAGCGTGAGTACCAACCCCAGGGCTGACTGTGGGGAAACAGGGTACAAACCCCAAACTGGTTGAGTGCTATGCTTCGATTTCACTAAGCAATTATCAGGGGTAAACTCATCAGCCTTAATGTGGACTCACAGACAGTCCCCTTGGGTACTGGGATCTGTCTCGTTACCCAGGTGAGCCTACCGTTGGGAGAAATGTCCCTTACACTAACCATCACAGCAAAATTCAGGTGACTCCCAGTGCCAAAGGACCAGTCACTTACCCCAGGTCAGTTGCACCTTAGATCTCACATCAAAAACAACGCATGAAGCCAATCCTGTAATAAACTGTATGCAGATTTATTAAATAGGAAAAGGAAACTGGAGAATTATTTACAGGGTTAAAGGAGGTAAACATAGATATAAAAATTAGTTAGTCTTAAATTTCAAAAGGTGATAGAAGCTTCTATAATAGCCGACGAAGTGGGTATTCACCCACGAAAGCTCATGCTCCAAAACGTCTGTTAGTCTATAAGGTGCCACAGGATTCTTTGCTGCTTTTACAGATCCAGACTAACACAGCTACCCCTCTGATACTAAAGAATATGTTTAAGAAACACATCCAGTGTTAATCTGAAGACATCAAGAGATGGAGAATCCACCACTTCCCTTGGGAGTTTGTTCCAGCAGTTTGTGCCTAACTTCTAATATGAATTTGTCTGGCTTCAGCTTCCATCCATTGGTTCTTGTTCTGCCTTTTCTGGTAGATCACAGAGCTCTTCAGTACCAAGTATTTTCACCCCAGGAAGGTACTTATACACAGTAATCAAGTCACCTCTGTCTTCTTTTTGACAGGCTAATAAGATATCCTTAAGTCTCTCACTGTAGGGCATTTTCTTATCCCATGGATATTTTTTGTGGCTCTTTTCTGAACCCTCTCCAATTTCTCAACATCCTTTTAAAAATATGGGCATCAGAGGTGGGCATGGTATTCCATTATTGGTCTCACAGGTGCCATGGAGAGAGTTAAAATTGTGTCCTTACTCCTACCCATTACTCCCTGTTTATACATCCACAAATTACATTATCCCTTTTGGCCATGGCACCACACTGGGAGCTCATAATCACCATGGTCCCCAATTCTTTTCCAGGATCACTGCTTCCCAGGGTAGATTCCTCCCATTCTGTAGTATGGTCTGTAGTCGTTTTCCTACATGAATGACTTTACATTTGGCCATATTGAAACATATATTGTTTGCTTGTGCCCAGTTTACCAAGCAATCCAGATCACTTCATATCAGTGACCTGTCCTCTTTATTATTTACCACTCCCCAATCTTTATGTCATCTGCAAACCTTAATGATGATTTTATGGTTTCTTTCAGGTTATTGATAAAGATGTTGTTGTATACAGACAAGAACTGGTCCCTGTGGGATGCCCCTAGAAACACACCTGCTTGTAAATGATTCCCTATTAACAATTACATTTTGAGATCTATCAGTCAGCCAGTTTTTAATCAGTTTAGTATGTGCCATGTTGAATTTGTATTGTTTTAGTTTCTTAATCAAAATGTTGTGTGATACCGAGTCAAATGCCTTACAGAAGTCTATTACATCAACACTATTAGCTTTCTCAGCCAAACACTGTATTCTCATAAAAAAAATCGAGTTAGGTTGACGGGATCCATTTTTCATAAACCTATCGAGATTAGCATCAATTATTTTACCTTGCTTTAATTTTTTATTAATCAAGTCCTGTATCAGCTGTTCCATTATTTCCCCCCAGAACTGACATCAGGCAACAGGCTTATAATTATCTCAGTAATCCCATTAACCCTTTTATTAAGCATTGGTACAATATACATTTTTTCCCCCTAGTGCTCTGGAACTTCCCCAGTGTTCACAATTTATTGAAAATCAACATTAACAATCCAGAGGGTTCGTTGATCAGCCCTTTTAAAATGCTTGGATGCAAGTTATCTGGATCTCCTTATTTAGAAAATATCTAGCTTCAGTAGTTGCTGTTTAATAACCTCATGAGTTGCTGCTGGATAGAAAGTATTTTATCATTATATGATGTGAATACATGTGCCTTTTCCCCTGATATGGAACAGAAATGTTTATGGAACACTTCTGCCTTTTCTGTGTTATCATTGACAGTTCTACCATTTCCATCTAGTAATGTACCAGTACCATTGCTAGGACTCTTTTTGGTTCTAATATACTTTAAACGCTTCTTTTTAGTTTCCTTAACTCTGCTGGCCATTTATTTCTCCTTGTATCCTTTGGATTCCTTTACAGGCTTTCTGCGTTTCCTAGCTTCTGATTTGTATTAATCACTATCAACTTTCCTCTCTTCTCCATTTGTTATATGTTTTTTTAAGAAATATTTTTCTATTTCTCTGCTTGGTCAGATTATTTTTTAAACCACATAGCCTTCTTCCTCAATTGTAGGATTGTGGATTTAGAAGGATCTAATGAAATGTTTTTTAAACAGTTCCAAATTGTCACTCATGTTTTCCTGTTTAAACTCTTTCTTTCAGCTGATTTGGCTCATAATTGTTTTCAGTTTTGTGCAACTGGCCCTTCTTCTGTGGGGTCCTTCTACCTCCTCTTCTTCTTCTCTGAGCACAGTTCTATCATTTATCAGAGGGGTAGCCGTGTTAGTCTGGATCTGTAAAAGCAGCAAAGAGTCCTGTGGCACCTTATAGACTAACAGACGTATTGGAGCATGAGCTTTCGTGGGTGAATACCCACTTTGTCGGATGCATGTCACATGCATCTGACGAAGTGGGTATTCTTCCACGAAAGCTCGTGCTCCAATACGCCTGTTCGTCTATGGCCTGGTCTACACTACTCGTTTATACCGAATTTAGCTGCGTTAAACCAATTAAACCCTGCAGCCGTCCACACAACAAAGCCCTTTATATCGATATAGAGGGCTCTTAAAACCAATTTCTGTATTCCTCCTCGATGAGGGGAGTAGCGCTGAAATCGATATTGCCATGTCGGATTAAGGTTAGTGTGGCCGCAATTCAATGGTGTTGGCCTCCGGGCAGTATCCCACAGTGCACCATTGTGACCACTCTGGAAAGCAGTCTGAACTCAGATGCACTGGCCAGGTAGACAGGAAAAGCCCCACGAACATTTGAATTTCATTTCCTGTTTGTCCAGCGTGCAGCGCTGATCAGCACGGGTGGCCATGCAGTCCCAAATCCAAAAAGAGCTCCAGCATGGACTGTACGGGAGATACTGGATCTGATCGCTGTATGGGGAGACAAATCTATTCTATCAGAGTTCCGTTCCAGAAGACAAAATGCCAAAGCATTTGAAAAAATCTCCAGGCTATGATAGACAGAGGCCACAGCAGGGACTCATTTCAGTGCTGTGTGACAAGAGTAATGGAAAGCCAAAGAATCAAATGGATGCTCATGGAGGGAGGGAGCGGGGACTGAGGACTCGAGCGATCCCACAGTTCCTGCAGTTTCCGAAAAGCATTTGCATTCTTGGCTGAGCTTCCAGTGCCTGAAGGGTCAAAAACATTGTCGCCAGTGGTTCAGGGAATATGTTGTCAATTTACCCCTCTTCCCCACCTTCAAAGAAAAGGGAAAGAAATCATTTCTCGCCTCTTTTCAGTGTCACCGTATGTCTACTGGATGCTGCTGGTAGATGGGGTGCTGCAGCGCTAAACAGCAGCATCCCCTCCCGGTGCAGACAGTATGGTACAATATGACTGACAGCCGTCCTCGTCGTCATCCTGTGAGTGCTCCTGGCTGGCCTCGGTGAGGTCGGCCGGAGGTGCCTGGGCAAAAATGGGAATGACTCCTGGTCATTCCCTTCTTCAAGCTTTGTGTCCTGAAGATTCAGTCCTGGCAGATGGTGCAATAGGGCTGGTAACCGTCATCACCATAGCAGCTGGAGGCTGAGCTCCTCTTCCCCCCCCGCCATGTCTAATGGAGATTCTGGACTATCATAGCAGCTGGAGGCTGAGCTCCTCTTCCCCCACCCAATGTCTAATGGAGATTCTGGACTATCATAGCAGCTGGAGGCTGTGCTCCTCTTCCCCCCGCCCCCATGTCTAATGGAGATTCTGGACTATCATAGCAGCTGGAGGCTGTGCTCCTCTCCCCTGCACACTTTAATGAGTAATGGAGATGTCCTGCCTGGAATATCATAGCAGCTGGAGGCTGCCTCCCACTCATTTTATCTCACTAAAAAGTCAGTGTTTCTTATTCCTCCATTCTTTATTACTTCATCACACAAATGGAGGGACACTGCCACGGTAGCCCAGGAGGGGTGTGGGAGGAGGGAAGCAATGGGTGGAGTTGTTGCAGGGGCACCCCCTAAAATGGCATGCAGCTCATCATTTCTGTGGGATATCTGGGCTTCTGACCTGGAGCAGCTGTGCTCTCTGATTCTCTAGTAGACTTGCCCCATATTCTAGACAGGACTGACTCTATTTTTAGACAAAACATAAAGAAGGGAATGACCTGGGAAGTCATTTCCATTTTTGTCCATGCGCCCCCGGCCGACCTCAGCGAGGCTAGCCAGGAGCACCCATGACAGCAGCAGACGGTACAATATGACTGGTAACTGTCATTGCCAATTTCCAAAGCAGCAGACGGTGCAATAGGGCTGGTAACCGTCTCTGCTACCTTGCAAAGGCAAATGAATGCTGCTATGTAGTACTGCAGTACCGCGTCTGTCAGCAGCATCCAGTATGCATATGGTTACAGTGAAAAAAGGCCAAAGAGGCTCTGTGGTTACCATGCTATGGCATCTGCCAGGGCAATCCAGAGAAAAAGGGCGCAAAATGATTGTCTGCCGTTGCTTTCACGGAGGAAGGTCTGAGTGATGACATTTACCCAGAATCACCCACGACACTGTTTTTGCTCCATCATGCATTGTGATCTCAACCCAGAATTCCAATGGGCGGGAGAGATAGCTACTCACAGTGGAACACTCTGGAAATCGACGCTATCCTCGGTACATGGGCACATATCGCCAAATTAATGTGCTTAGTGTGGCCGCGTGCGCTCAACTTTATTCAATCTGTTTTAAAAAAAACAGTTTCTGTAAAATCGGAATAATCCCGTAGTGTAGACATACCCTATCAGGTGCCACAGGACTCTTTGCTGTTCTATCATTGTTTATCAGTTTGGGAGTCCTCTCAGGATAGCAGGGCTCAGGTTTGAGGACTGTTGAAGTTGACCTCACCTTTGTCTGGGATTCCTTGAATCCAGGCAGTTCCAGATATGAAATCTTCTGAGGACAAAGGCCTTGCTACAATCATAGAACAAAAAGGACCTCAAGAGATCATCTAGTCCAATCCCCTGAACTCAGGCAGGACTAAGTATTATCTAGACCATCCCTGACAGGTGTTTGTCTAATCTGCTGTAAAAAACCTCCAGTGATGGAGATTCCACAACCTCCCTGGGCAATTTATTCCAGCGCTTAACCACCCTGACAGTTAGGAAGTTTTTTGTAATGTCTAACCTAAACTTTCCTTGCTTCTATTTAAGCCTATTGCTTGTCCTGTCCTCAGTGATTAAGGAGAACAGTTTTTCTCCCTCTTCCTTGTAACAACCTTTTATGTACTTGAAAACTGTTTTCATGTCCCCTCTCAGTCAGAGAAAGTCCCCTTGGTAGTCTGATCTATTTTGCGACCCCAGTGAGCATACCTTTAGAAAAGATGTCCCTTACACCAAGAATTACAGCAAAATTCTGGTTACTCCAGTCCCAAAGGACTAGTTATTTACCGCAGGTCAGTTGCATCTTAGATCTCACACCAAAGACAATGCTTGTAGCCAATCCTATAATAATTTATGTACAGATTTATTAAATATGAAAAGGAAACCAGACAACTGTTTACAAAGTTAAAGCAGGTAAACACTGTAACTCATTTGTGTATCTCTCTTAAGTTTCAAAAGGTATTAGAAGCTTCTGTAATCAGCAAGCTCTATATGTCCTTTAGGATAAACCCAGGCTAAGCAGTTGGGCATGTCTTGCTAGTGACTGGAAAAACCTTGCCCCACAGAGTCCAAGCAGCATAGAGATACCTATTTCCATTTGTTTGAGGTTTATATCTCTTTTCTGCCATGTGCTCTTTTGGTCCGTTGAGTCACAGAGACTCTCTTGGGACTGTCACCTGAGACTACCTCTGAGCCCGTTTTCCCTGCCAGCTTGGGACTTCAGTATCCTGTCTTGTTGAGCCAGACACGCTAGCCTGCTGCAAACACAGACCCAGGTCTGAACCATGCCACCTCAAAACTGCAGACTGAACTGAAAACAGCTTAAAAAATGCTCTTGTCTCCATCACCCAGATACACAGTTCCCAGTGGGGTCCAAACCCCAAATAAATGCGTATAAAGCTTATACAGGGTAAACTCATAAATTGTCCACCCTGTGTAAGACTGATAGAGAGAAATGCACAGCTGTTTGCTCCCCTAGGAATTAATTACTTACTCTGGGTTCAATAATAAGCAAAAGTGATATTTATTAACTGTAAAAACTAGAATTTAAGTGGTTCCAAGTAATAACAGATAGAACAAAGTAAGTTACCAAGAAAAATAAAACAAAAACATGCAAGTCTGAGCCTAATACATTAAGAAACATTACAAATAAAATCTCCCCCTCAGAGATGTTCCAATCAGCTTCTTTCACAGACTAGACTCCTTCCTAGTCTGGGCCACAATCCTCTCCCGTGGTGCAGGCCTTGTTCCAGCTCAGGTGGTAGCTAGGGGATTTCTCATGACTGCAGCCCCCTTTGTTCTGTTCCACCCCCTTTTATAGCTTTGGCACAAGGTGGGAATCTTTTGTCTGTCTGGGTCCCCACCCCTCCTTCTAAATGGAAAAGCACCAGGTTTAAGATGGATTGCAGTGCCAGGTGACATGGTCACATGTCCTGTGAGACCCCAAGCCTTCATCCTTCTGGCCTGACTCACAGGAAGGCTTGGAAGTAAACAGAGCCATCTACAGTCAGTTGTCCTGGGTAATGAGATCCATCAAGATTCCAAACCACCATTAATGACCCACACTTTGCATAATTACAATAGGACCTCAGAGTTAGCTTCATATTTCTAGTTTCAGATACAAGAATGATACATTTATACAAATAGGTTGATCACACTCAGTAGATTATAAGCTTTGTAATGATACATTACAAGAGACCTTTTACATGAAGCGTATTCCAGTTGCATTATATTCACACTCATTAGCATATTTTCATTAAAGCGTATGAAGTGCAACATCACAGCTCTAAGTTGCAAACTCAGCTGATGGGAGGAATCCACTTCAATGGCTTAGCTTCTTGAATGGGGGAGCAGAACAACAAACATCTTTAATGCCCACAATAGTCCTACTGTCATTGGACCTTTCCCAGTGGGGAGGACATTGCACTTTCTGTTGAAGATCAACCCATCACCCTAATTAACATCTCTCTCCTGTCTGATGATTTACACATCACAGAGGCTCACAATGCATCCTCTCAGATGTTACCTCGCATGTGGGATACAGATGTTACAAGTGAGAGCAATGCTGGCAGCAACTCACAAGTGTTCAAAAGGTGTAAGCACAGTCTTAGAATTCTGATACCTATTTTGACAATGCCGTCACACAGGTGAGCTAGCCTGGTTCCAGCTGTGTATTTGTCAGTTTAGACACAGGGATGTTGGCATGAGCTGGTATCTAGTCTGCCAGTGCCACAGTCCCTGCCCGGAAGAGTTTACAATATAAATGGTTGCATGAGAGACTAGTTAATATATAAAATTTGCCAGGAAAGGGAGGGGAATGAAGAGAGACATCAATTGCAGAGATATGGTTTCAGTGGTAAATTTAGACAGAACTACATCTTGGCCGATCAGGCTGTGGGGCTGTAATATTGCTGTGACATTGGGGCTCTGGCTAGAGCCCGAGCTCTGGGATCCCATGAGGGGGAAGGGTCCTAGAGCTCAGGCTCCATTCTGAACCCAGATATTTGCACTGCAATTTTTAGCTCTGCAGCCTGAGCCCTGTGAGGCTGAGTCAGCTGACTCGGGCCAGCTGCATCCATTCTGCAGGTCTTTTATTCAGTGTAGATGTGCCCTAAAGGTCTCATGCCTGGGTGCACACAAACTTGCACCTGTTTTACTGAAAATGTGATGTTAAATCAGTATACAGAAACCAATGCACTTTGTATGCAGACAATCTTACATCAGGCAAGCTAAACCAATGTAAGCCAGGTTTAAACTAACGCAAGAGTGTCTACACTCAGAGTTGCATCAATTTAACATCACACCTGGATAACATAACATCTGTGCAGTAAAGTTGCACTGGTATAATTTGCCAATATATTTAAATCTGTACAAGATACTGTGTAGATACTCTTATTTCAGAATAAGAATGGCTGATTTCAGTTCTGGTCAAATTGACCAAATAGAGTCACTTATATCAGAATAAGAGTGTCCACACAGTCTTTGGCACCAGTTCAGCTATATCTGTTTCAGAGTCAATTCAAGATATTCTGCGGCAGCTTTCTCATGTAGGCAACTTGTGTGTGCAGACAAGTCCCAGTGAGAAGGCAAGATCAAGATGGACACCTAGATCTAGACCTCTTGATAAGCATGTCAAAAAAGGACATTTGAGGAAGGAAGGCACACTTACTGGTAGGGCCCTACCAAATTCACGGCCATGAAAAGCATGTCATGGACTGTGAAATCTGGTCTTTTGTGTGCTTTTATTCTATTCTGTACTATACAGATTTCATGGGGGAGGCCACCATTTCTCGAAGTGGGGCTCCTGACCCAAAAGGGAGTTGCAGGGGGATCACAAGGTTATTTTGGAGGGGGGAGGGGTCACACTGTCTTCAGAGCTGGGCGGCTGGAAAGTGGCTGCTGTTCGCCAGGCACCCACCTCTGAAGGCAGCGCCCCACCAGCAGCAGTGCAGAAATAAGGGTGGCAATAGCATACCATGCCACCCTTACTTCCATTGCTGCCTTTGGAGTTGGGTGGCCGGAGCATGGTGGCTGCTGACGGAGGGCCCAGCTGTGCAGGGGAGCAGTGCAGAAGTACAGGTGGTAATACTATACCATGCCATCTTTACTTCTGCACTGCTGCTGGCCATGGATCTGGCTTCAAACTTGGGCTTCTGGCCAGCAGCTGCCACTCTCCAGCTGCCAAGCTCTGAAAGCAGTGCTGCCACCACCAGCAGCAAAGAAGTAAGGATAACAGTACTGCAACCCCTCTACAATAGCCTTACGTCCCCCCCACAGCTCTTTTTGGGTCAGGATGCCTATAATTCCAACACCATGAAATTTCAGATTTAAATAGCTGAAATCATGAAATTTATTATTTTAAAAATCGTATGATTGTGAAATTGAGCAAAATGGACCCTGAATTTGGTAGGGCCCAGCTTATCAGTGATGTTTCGGTTCAGCGTTGCTGCAGCACACAGTTGATAATTACAAGAGGTGGGTCAACATTGATATTTAGTTTATCTATCCAATTAGAAAAACAACTTTGCATAATTCACAACTATTTTAACTGAGTAACTATATAACTTTATTGTGTAACTCGTGTCCTTTCTTCTTATTGCCTGTGTATGGTTTTGTTACTCAGTGTCATCATGTCATCGCTGAAACTAGATTGTAAGCTCTGTGGGCATTTTTATCTGTACTTGAGGGTGCTATAAAATAATATTACCAGGCAATGTTGGTGAGAGAGAATTATTTCCCTCAGGATGTTCTGTTCTCCTTTCTATTCCCCATTCTTATATTCCTTCTTCATAGTCTATGAGTGCTTTCCAGTAGTGCATTAAGTAATGTGACTGATGTCTGTAATGTGTGGTTCTTTTTTTTGTCATCCCCTCCCCAAGAGGCAACTAATGTGTGCAGTTTGGTGTTTTGTGGTGACAGGCTTTAAAATAGAAATATTATTATATGTCCATGCTGCTCTCTGTTTATCTTAGAGAAGGCCGGTCAAAGAAGTGTGCCTTGGAGAGGAAGGAGATGAGATTTGGAATGGTCCTTAGTTTATTCCATAATCTGGAACCAGATCCCAAGAGAAACCAGATCCCAAGAAAATTCTGTCTCCTGCGCAAACCAGATTCATAACAAGAGTGAACAGTTCCATTGTTCCTAAGGAGTAGAGTCCTCATTCTGGAGTGTTAATCAATCTTTAGGTCTTCTGGGCAAAGACTGTTGAGCCCCTTGAAGATAAAGACTGAGACCAGGAACTTGATTTGCTATGCTATGTCACAGTAGAGAAAGGAGGACAAGTGTGACATGCTCATGGTAGCCTCGATTGCTGAGGAGATAACACTGAAGTCTTTTGTACTAGTTAGAACTTCTTAAGAGCTGATGGTTTCATGCCCAAGCAGATTGCATTGTTGTAGTTCACATGAGAAGTGACAAAGGGTGCATAACTGAGGCCAAGTCATCCATCTGCCAGGATGGGATGGAGGCCCTAGCCAACCAAAGATGGTAGAAAACGTCACTTGTGTATGCTGCTATGTGAGAGCTCTGTGTCAGCAAGGAATCCAGGTGCCTCCTAAACTATGGAACGAATTGACCAATTGCTGGCATGAACATGTAACCAAAGGAGATTGCATAGTGACTGCAAACTTCCCAAGATTCCTTCCTTTGTTGGCAGCATCACCTCTGCCTTTGCGTTCAGCTTCAACCAGCTGTTCTTCATCCAGAAGTTGACCTTGGCTAAGCATTGTGCTATCTCAATGCAGGTCTAAGACAGAAACATTTGCTGATATAATGTCAATTAGGGATGTGATTTTCTTGTTTTAAACAATATTTTTATACCAGCAAAAGCCCTAGTATAGATCCAGTTATCAAGCAAAAAAGTGTTTTTGCTAGTAGCTAGCTTATTTAGTTTAGGAAATTGGTATAAGCCATTGTCTCTCAGTCTTTCCTGACAACTGTACCCCTATCAGGAGTCCGATTTGTCTTATGTACCCCCAAGTTTCACCTCACTTGAAAACTACTTGCTTACACAATCAGACCTAAAAATACAAAAGTGTCACAGCACACTATTTCTGAAAAAATTCTTACTTTCTCATTTTTATCAATTGGAATATAAATATTATACTTACGTTTCAGTGTATAGTATGTAGAGCAGTATAAACAAGTCATTTTCTCTATGAAATTTTAGTTTGTACTGACTTTGCTAGTGCTTTTTATGCAGCCTATTGCAAAACTAGGCAAATATCTAGATGAGTTGATGTACTCCCTGGAAGACCTCTGTGTACCCCCAGGGATACATGTATCCCTGATTCAGAACCACTAGTATAGGCTATCTACAAGCAAAAGAACATTTTTTTGCCCATTAGAACAGCATTTCTCAAACTGAGAGGGGTTTCAACCCCAAAGGGGGTCATAAGACTATTGTAGGGGGGTTGCAAAATTGGTCGCTGCTGGCTGAGGAGCCAGCTGTGAAGGCAGCACTGCCGCCAGCAGCAGCAGAGAAGTAAGGGTGGCAATACCATACTATGCCACCCTTACTTCTCCGATGCTGCTGGCAGGCAGTGCTGTTTTCAGAGCTAGGCACCTGGGCAGAAGCTGCTGCCCTCTGCTCTGCCTTCACAGCTAGGTATTCCATGACAACAAGGCCATACTGATTTTGTCACCTCTCTAAGCAACAGATTTGTTGTCATGAAACGTGGTCTATCACTTTTGTAGTGTGTTGTTAAAGTTGGAACAGCCTTCAGTCTAACCGCAGGAAAAAATAGGTAGCAAAAATAAAAAATATACAGTATTATAATTTCTGAAACAAGCAAATTTATTTTGTTAAAACAATTGATCGTTGTACATGGCATGAAGAGGGGAAGCTGAAGCCCACGTAGATGGTGGAGAACAGGAGTCATAACTGCAATAAAACAACACCCCCCCTTCACCTCCAAAAAAATACTGCAGTTCTTATTTGGCATTTGGATTTATTTACACTGACTCAGAAGACCAATCCAAGTCCCCAGTGTGTTTTGTGCAGTGAAGTTTTGGTCAATAACAGCCTAAAACCAAATAAACTCTGGCGACATTTACAAACAAAACACCCTACATATGTGGAGATGTCTGTGGAATTTTTTGAAAGAAAACGTCATGAACTTGAGCAACAAAAACTTTTATACATAAATGAGAAACTATGACTGCCAAGACCCTGGAGGTGTCTTATGCTGTTTCACATTCAATCTCCATGGCAAAAAAGCCTCACAACATTGCTGAATCTCTCATTCTTCCCACAGCTAAACAAATGTGTGATATTATTGATTGGCAAAGATGCTGCTGCTCAGCTGAGCTCTATTACATTATCAAACGATAGTGAGTCGTTGTGTTGAGGATATGTCCAATGACATACAACAGCAAGTGGTGGAAAGGGTTAAAAAGAGCAAGTTCTTTACATATTGATGAATTCACCAATGTTTCAGGGGCAGCACAGGTACTGATCTACATTCGCTACATTTGGGAAACACAGTAAAAGCTGCAAAGTAGTGCCAGCATATACTAGGGGAGAGGAAATATTTAAGGTCCCTCACACCTGTATAATGGGGGAACACATTAACTGGAATAGCTGTGTAGGGCTCCGCAGTGATGCTGCGAAGCTATGTCTGGTACCAAGAGTGGGCTTGTCAGACTTAAAGAAGTGGCCTCAGAAGCCGAATGGACACACTGCATGATCCACAGGGAGCCTCTGGCTGGCAGGAACATGGATCCTAATGTTAAATCAATTTTAAGTCAAGCTGTAGCAATCATTAATTTTATTAAAGCAAAGCTGCTGAATTCCTGACTTTTTAATAGTCTCTGTGGAGAAATGGTATTAGAGAATCAGCACTTTTTACTACACACAGAGGCCCACTGGCTGTCGCGGGGAAGAGTTCTAACCCGTCTCTTTAAATTCAGAGATTAGGTGCATTTGTTTCTGACTGAAGTGGATTCTACCCTGAAGAAGCATTTAAGTGACATCAAATGGTTGGCAGCACTCTCATATCTAGCAAATATTTTCGTGTTTAAATTCATTGAATGAGTCACTACAAGGAAGAGAAACAAACATTCTCAAATGCAACAACAAAATTAATGCCTTTTCTAAAATATTGGATCTTTGGCAATAACAAGTCAACAACAAAAATTTTCAAATGTTTTCAGCACTGATCTCCTGGAAATCTCATCCAGTGATGTCACTGTTGGAGATATATAAGAGCACGTAGCTGAACACCTCTCTGCACTGAACAGGTAGTTGCTGTTTGGCACTGGGTGCTGCACACCTGAGGTGACAAGGCATCCTCATAGATCCATACCTTGAGGACTAGTTTCCAAAAGCACCATTTCCCTAAGCTGGTCCTTTGAACAGCATTAGCCTTTTTTCCGTCTGTAGGGCCACGTCTAAATCTGGAGAAGGCCTTTTGTTTGCTCCAAGTCAAAGGGTGGAATTAATAGGAGCTGTCCTGGACTCTGCCACGCGGGGCAAGGCTTCTCCCCAGCTTCCAAACACGCATTGTGTCGCTCAGTCTCCTTTAAATAGGTTTATATTTTTCAAACATAAACAAAGCAAACACAAAGAGCTGCTGAGCTGCCCCTTCTCAGCTATCTCCCTTCTCCTTTGTAGCACTGGTCCCAGGGCTGCCTTGCTGAGCCTCAGGGCCCCACCATAGGAGTTAGTTCTACTCTGTTGATGCTCTCTTCAGGCACAGCCTGTCCTAATGACTCTCTCCTTCCTGCCCCTGACAGGACTTTATAGCCCCAGGTGTAGCCAGGCTCCCTTAAATTGGTCAGTTCTCGCTCCAGGATTGAGCATTGCTGTTTCTTTTTCTCAGCCTTCACCTGAACTCAGGCTAACTCTTGTTCCATGTCTACAAACTGCTAAATAATCTTCCCTCCTCCAGCTTTTGTTGAGTCCTCTTAAGCTGCTCCCGCAAGCCTTGGAGATGGTCGGGAGCTCTCTCGGCCTTCTTTGCTCTTGGCTCTCTCAGTGTATCATGAAGAGGCAATAGTCTCTCCGTAGTCAGGACTGACTACTTTACCCAGGTGTGCGTCTTCTCTGCAGAATTAAGTCCTGTTACCTACACTCAAGTTAGCCTAGCCTGGGAGACAGCAGCTGCACTGTGAAATGGCACTCCAGCTGCGAGGTCCAGATCAGGGCTGCACTCACTCAGGTGAGGCACTAAGACCTCTGGGGCATATCCCAGGATTCTTAGAGCTGCAGCAAGCTGAGCCTTCTATGAATTCTGTCCCAGTGAATTGTGGAATAACTTGTCTGTCATGCTGAGTGCACATGGGGAATTCTAGGAAGGATTAGCAGTACTCAAGTGGTGTCTGTCACCTTGGCAGGGTGGTCATGCTGCCGCTGATGGGTTGTGCTATGCAAGCTTCCGCCTCTACCTCCTGGCAGGCCAGCCAACTTGAGGGAAATGCACCACATCACTCATGGCAAGCGGTTCTATGTATGAAAGAGAACAGTCAGGGGCAACCCTATGAAGACAAGCTGTGGTAGGGGCTAGTTATAAGGCTGATTTTTGACACCCGCCATATAGCTGTTGTTAAATGTCCAGTTAGTCCCACTGACAACCAGGACAGGTTCTGAAAAACAGGCATAAATGCAATAACTTTTCTTTATTTAAAATACCTTTAAAAGAGTTTATTATAAAATTTATTGCAAATGTCTAGTTTATTTATGTCTCTCTATCTGCCTGATGAAATCCCATTACATCACAAATTGAAACCAATGCTAGATTTTTAGACTGGGTTGTGCAACAGCTACTTCCAGGGCAGAGCTAAATGTGGCAAAGCCTGAAGAAGCTGAGGTAGTGGGTAGGTGCCCTGCTGCACACCTAAGCTCTGTCATAGGAGAGTGTGGAAATCTGCAAGGTAGTCCCCTCCTACAGCAAGTTCTCTAGTACTGCTGGTCAGCTGTGCCCCATACTCCTTGCCAGCCACAGCACATTCCCTTTTTCCCCCACAACTGCCTAAAGTCTGCAGGAGCCTGGCATGGAACACTCAGGAGAGAAATGCATATTGGTTCATTAACCACTGGAATAATTTACATAGGGATGTGGTGGACTCTGTTACTTGAAGTCTTTAAATCCAGGTTGGATGTCTTTCTAAAAGCTACCCTTTAGTTCATCCAGAAGTTATGGCCTTGATGAAGGAACCACTTGGTGAAATTCTGTGGTCTGTCTTCTGCAGAATTAGATAGAATAGAACAGGGGTTCTTAAATTTCATTGCACTGCAATCCCCTTCTGACAATAAATATTACCCCTAGAGGGGTGACCAAAGGCTGAACTCGCTTGAGCCCTGCTGCCCTGTTTGGCAGGGCCAAAGACTAAGCCCGAGCCCTGCTGCTTCAGGCAGGGGAGCCAGAGCCGAAGTCCATGTCCTGCCGTCCAGGGCTGAAGTCCTTGGGCTTTGGCCACAGATGATGGGGCTAAGGCTTTAGCTTCAGCCCCAGGCAATGAGGCTCAGGCTTCAGCTTTGGCCCCAGCCCCAGAAAGCCTAACGCCAGCCCTGATTACTCAATTAAAATGGGGTTGCAACCCACTTTGGGGTCATGACCACAGTTTGAGAACCGCTGGACTAGATGATCCAAATGGTCCCTTAAAATCTTTTAATCTAATTACTTGGAACTTTTGGCTGACAAATCAGCGACACCTTATTGAACTCACTTCAGTGTGTTGGGTGAATTATGAACAATTCATCTGCACTCAACTGAAAGCGTATGCTGCATTGGTGACATGGCGCAGTGTTCATAGGTGCCGATTTCTGCTCCTGCTGGTGGGTGCTTGACCCCCCTCTGCCCCTGGCCCCACCCCAACTCCACCCCTGCCCCATCCCCTCCTATCCCCGCCCCACCCCCATTCCAACCTCTTCCCCAAAGTCCCCACCCCAACTCTGCCCCCACCCCGCCCCTATTCTGACTTCTTCCGTAAATCCCCGTCCCGGCCACGCCTCTTCCCTGCCTCCTCCCCTGAGCGCGCCATGTTCCCACTACTCCTCCTCCTTCCCAGCATGCCGCCAAACAGCAGGTAGGCAAAGGAGCAGGGATGCAGCACACTCAGGGGAGGGGGAGGAGAAAGGAGATCTTGGCTGCCGGTGGGTGCAGAGCACCCACTAATTTTTCCCATGGGTGCACCAGCCCTGGAGCTACTGGTGACATGTGTCCAGTTTTGGCCCCACACTACAAGAAGGATGTGGAAAAATTGGAAAGAGTCCAGCGGAGGGCAACAAAAATGATTAGGGGGCTGGAGCACATGACTTATCAGGAGAGGCTGAGGGAACTGGGATTGTTTAGTCTGCAGTAGAGAAGAGTGAGGGGGGATTTGATAGCTGCTTTCAACTACCTGAAGGGGGGTTCCAAAGAGGATGGAGCTTGGCTGTTCTCAGTGGTGGCAGATGACAGAACAAGGAGTAATGGTCTCAAGTTGCAGTGGGGGAGGTTTAGGTTGGATATTAGGAAACACTATTTCACTAGGAGGGTGGTGAAGCACTGGAATGGGTTCCCTAGGGAGGTGGTGGAATCTCCTTCCTTCTCCTTCCTTAGAGGTTTTTAAGGTCAGGCTTGACAAAGCCCTGGCTGGGATGATTTAGTTGGGAATTGGTCCTGCTTTGAGCAGGGGGTTGGACTAGATGACCTCCTGAGGCCCCTTCCAACCCTGATATTCTGTGATTCTATGTGTTGCTTGTAGGCTGTGCATATCAGGGACAGATTCTTCCTATGACAATGGCAAAAACTACAGGAGCATTATAGGAAGTCTCTTGTCTCTCTTTAGTAAGGTTGCAGCCAGGCTCCCAAGTCAAGGCTGATTTATCATCTTGAATTAATTTAGGGAAGTCCTCTGGCCAGGTCCCCTCTGGCCTTATGATTTATGAATCTGTGCTTGTAACTTGGAAAAACAGCTTCATATTTTCTAAATGCTAAAGTTAACTCTCAAGCGGAAGTGGATTTTTCCCTTCTGATAATATGAATGAAATTGAACATATTCATTCCAGTAGGAGAGATTATAAAATAGTTTCTTTCTGCTGCTTTCTGCTGCATTTATATATATATATATATATATATATATATATATATATATATATATATATATATATATATATAGAAAGCTGAGTAAAGCCAGACCTTGGAAATCCCTTGGTAAATAATTTTCAGCATAGTCTTGAAACAATCATTGTGATTTATTAACACGGGGTAGCTCCCTCAGTACCCCATTAGGATTGGAGTATGGTTGTTCTGGGTACTATACAGATATACAAGAAGTAGTAGTGGCTGCCCACAAAGAACATGCAATCTAAAGAAAAGATGTAACAAAAGAATGTGACAAACAGGAAGAGGGATGGGGGAAAGAAAGGATGAGCGGGTAACAGCATTGAGGCTTCTTGTTAGCTGAGTGCTCAACTTGCTGGTTCTAAATCCTTGACAAGTTTAAATAAATAAATGTCAGCTCTCCCCCAACTGATGTTCAAGCTGCCACTGTTAGTTGGTGGATTTCTTGTGTGCATCACAGCAGAGTTGGTATGGAGGAGGGCTTAGAAGATTGCTAGTTTTCAAACAAAAATATATTTTCGAGGGATGTCAATTAATCACGGTAAACTCACATGATTAACTCAAAAAATTAATCACCATTAAAAATTAATTATGATTAATCGCACTGTTAAACAATAGAATACCAATTAAAATGTATTAAATATTCTGGATGTTTTTCTACATTTTCAAATATATTGGTTTCAATTACAACACAGACTAGAAAATGTACAGTGCTCACTTTATATTTATTTTTTATTATATATGCACTGTTAAAATTATAAACAAAGAAATAGTATTTTTCAATTCACATCATGAAAGCATAAGTTACAAATGTAGATTTTTTTGTTACATAATTGCACTCAAAACAAAACAATGTAGAACTTTAGAGCTTACAAGTCCACTAAGTCCTACTTCTTGTTCAGCCAATCGCTAAGACAAACAAGTTTGTTTACATTTACAGGAGATACTGCTTCCTGCTTTTTATTTACAATGTCACCTGAAAAAGTGAACAGATATTCGCATAGCATTTTAGTAGCCAGCGTTGCAAGGTATTTACGTGCCAGTTATGCTAAACATTCGTATGCACTTTTATGCTTCAGCCATCATTCTAGAGGACATGCTTCTATGCTGATGATGCTCTTTGAAAAAAATGTGTTAATGAAATTTGTGATTGAACTCTTTGGGGGAGAATTGTATGTCTCCTGTTCTGTTTCACCCGCATTCTGCCATATACTTCATGTTATAGCAGTCTCGGATGATGACCCAGCACATTTTAAGAACACTTTCACTGCAGATTTCACAAAATGTAAAGAAGATACCAATGTGAGATTTCTAAAAATAGCTTCAGCACTTGAATCTGAAGTGCTGTCCAAAATGAGAGGGATGAGGTGTGGAACATGCTTTCAGAAGTCTGAAAAGAGCAATACTCAGATGTGGAAACTACAGAACTCGAACCACCAAAAAATAAAATTAACCTTCTGCTGGTGGCATCTGACTCAGATGATGAAAATGAACATGCATCGGTCCGCTCTGCTTGGATCATTATTGAGCAGAACCCGACATCAGCATGGACACATGTCCTCTGGAATGGTGGTTGAAGCATGAAGGGACATATGAATCTTTAGCGCATCTGACATGTAAATATCTTGTGACGCTGGCTACAACAGTGCCATGGGAACGCCTGTTCTCACTTTCAGGTGACACTGTGAACAAGAAGAGGCAGCAAATTGTAACCAACCTTGTTTATCTGAGTGATTGGCTGAAGTACGACTGAGTGGAATTGCAGGCTCTAAAGTTTTACATTATTTTATTTTTGAATGCAGTTATTTTTTGTACATAATTGTACATTTGTCAGTTCAACTTTCATGTTAAAGAGACTGCATTACAGTACTTGTATTAGGTGAATTGAAAAATACTATTTCTTTTGGTTTTTTAAAGTGCAAATACATGTAATAAAAATAAATATCCAGTGAGCACTGTACACTTTGTATTCTGTGTTGTCATTGAAATCAATATATTTGAAAATGTAGAAAACATCCAAAATTTTTTAAATAAATGGTATTCTAGTATTAACATCACGATTAGTCATAATTAATTTCTTAATTGTGCGATTAATCACAATTAATTTTTTTACTTGCTCAACAGCCCTAATATTGTCATAATTAACATTAAAAAAATAGCAATGTGTCTCCATCATCAAAGCTGACGGGGAGAAAAGCATGCAGATGGATAATATTTAAAGCATCAAAGCCAGTATAAAATGGGTCCCCCTTTTTGCTAGAGAATAATCCACTGTGAACAACCTTTACATAGAAAGTGTTATACAAGGATCATTTTGGACCTACTGTCCTTTTCATAGGAAAAAATATACATTGCAGTTGGTTGGAGAAGGAGATTTTCTAGGAGAATTGTCTCCTGAAAATGTTGAACTTCAGCACAATAATATGTGTCCTGACAGTCCGAGTTCTTCTCTTGCTAATCAAGAGTAAGGTCCCTGCTCTACATCCCCTCCCTTCTGACCAAGTATACGTGATGCTTCTCAAATCCTCAAAGGAAACTACACCCCGTAGAAGCTGAGCAGACCCAATCCATACAATACTTCTGAGTTGTTTTGGGGCATGTGCTGTTATAAACGGAAGGTTTTTTATCACATGTGGAATTATGCCCATAAAGGCCGTCACCTTTGTCTTGGTCGGGTTAGCACAAAGCAGATTCTTATTGTAATACATTTAGAGGTTGCTCAGTGTACGTCATCTGTTCTTGAGAGCAGCAAAATCCTTATTCTATGATGTAATGCATAGATCATCAGCAAATATAAAGCTCCGCGTATTTCTCTGTATGGGCTGGTGATTGGTATATCTGTTGAAGAGGATTGGTTCCAACACACTGCCCTGCAGGAGGTCATTTCGTTGTTGTCTCTAGTCGATACGAGGGACGTTTCACCAACATCCACATGGGATGGCCAGGCAGGTTTATTTTTGAATGCAGTTATTTTTTGTACATAATTGTACATTTGTCAGTTCAACTTTCATGTTAAAGAGACTGCATTACAGTACTTGTATTAGGTGAATTGAAAAATACTATTTCTTTTGGTTTTTTAAAGTGCAAATACATGTAATAAAAATAAATATCCAGTGAGCACTGTACACTTTGTATTCTGTGTTGTCATTGAACACAGAGGAACACTACTCTGTTTAAACGGCTGCAGCAAGGGAATTACTTCCCAGACCAGAAAATAACAGTTGGGAATGTTGAAATGCCTGTAGTTATCCTGGGGGACCCAGCCTACCCCTTGATGCCATGGCTCATGAAGCCATACACAGGCAGCCTGAACAGTAGTCAGGAGTTGTTCAACTACAGGCTGAACAAGTGCAGAATGGTGGTATGAGTCAATAGTGTGATACTTTTGCAAAAAAAGCAAACGTGATTCTGGGATGCATTAACAGGTGTGTTGTAAACAAGACACGAGAAGTCATTCTTCCGCTCTACTCTGCGCTGGTTAGGCCTCAACTGGAGGCTTGTGTCCAGTTCTGGGCACCGCATTTCAAGAAAGATGTGGAGTAATTGGAGAGGGTCCAGAGAAGAGCATCAAGAATGATTAAAGTTCTTGAGAACATGACCTATGAAGGAAGGCTGAAAGAATTGGATTTATTTAGTTTGGAAAAGAGAAGACTGAGAGGGGACATGATAGCAGTTTTCAGGTATCTAAAAGAGTGTCATCAGGAGGAGGGAGAAAACTTGTTCATCTTAGCCTCGAATGATAGAACAAGAAGCAATGGGCTTAAAGTGCAGCAAGGGAGATTTAGGTTAGACATTAGGAAAAAGTTCCTAACTGTCAGAGTAGTTAAACACTGGAATAAATTGCCTAGGGAGGTTGTGGAATCTCCCTGTCTGGAGATATTTAAGAGTAGATTAGATAAATGTCTATCAGGGATGGTCCAGACAGTGTTTGGTCCTACCATGAGGGCAGGGGACTGGACTCGATGACCTCTTGAGGTCCTTTCCAGTCCTAGAGTCTATGAGTCTGAGTCTAGAATGTGCATTTGGCCGTTAAAAGGCGCGCTGGTGCACATTATTGACTTGCTCAGACCTCAGCCAAACAAATATCCTCTTTGTTATTGCTGCTTGCTGCGTGCTGCACAATCTCTGTAAGAGTAAGGGGGAGACCTTTATGGTGGGGTGGGAGGTTGAGGCAAATCACTTGGCCGCTGATTACGAGCAGCCAGACACCAGGATGATTAGAAGAGCACACCAGGAAGCGATGCGCGTCAGAGAAGCTTTGAAAACCAGTTTCATCATGGGCCAGGGTACGGTGTGACTGTTGTGTGTGTTTCTCCTTGATGAACCTTCCCCCCCTTATTGACTCATTCCCTGTAAGCCACCCACCCTCGCCCTTCGATTACCGCTTGCTTTCTAAGGAAATAAAGTCACTCTTGTTTAAAAATCATGTATTCTTTATTCATTAATTATAAAAAGAGGGAGAGAACTGACAAGGTAGCCCGGGTGAGGTTTGGGAGGAGAATAGGAGGGAAGGAAAAGGCCACTAAAAAAATTTCAAAATAATGACAGCCTATTGGTTGGTCTGTCCACTGGGGTGGAATGGACAGATGCATGGAGCCTCCCCACATGCATTCTTACTCGTCTGCTGGGTGAGGAGGCTAAGGAACATGGTGAGGGGGGAGGATGTTTATACAGGGGCTGCAGCAGCACTCTGTGATCCTGCTGCCATTCCTGAAGCTCCACCAGACGCCGGAGCATATCAGTTTGATCAAGCAGCAGCCCCAGAGTTCCATCCCGCCACCGCTGATCTTCCTGCCTCCACCTTTCATCTTCCTGCCTCCACCTCTCATCGCGGGCATCCTTCCTGTCCTTACGTTCGTCCTTCCTGTCCTCACGTTCGTCCCTCCTGTCCTCACAGTCACTGGCATCTTTCTTGGTACTTTGATACCACTCATTCAGATAAGCTCTTTCATTGTGGGGGGCACTTCCATGATTTCCGAGAACATTTTGTCTCGTGTCTTTTTTTTCCACCGCCTTATCTGAGATAGCCTTTGGGACAGAGGAGGGAAACTTGAAAAATTTGCAGCTGCAGGAGGGAGGGAAAAAAGGGCGGGAAGTATTTAAAAAGATACATTTTACAGATCAATGGTTATACTCTTTCATAGTCAACAACACTATTCACGTTACATAGCACATGTGATCTCAGTACAAGGTCGCATTTTGCATCTTAATATTGAGTGCCTGCGGCTTTGGTGTTAGAGATCACAGACCCAGGTCCGGGCAGCAGAATTCGGCTTGCATGCGGCCATGGTAAGCCATTGTCTTTCGGCTTCTGCAGCCTTCATATATCCAGCGCCCTCCCTTCCCAAATAGCGTGCAGCACCAGAACCGCTCCCATCCAATTCTCTGGGATGATTGCTTTACCCCTCCCCCCACCGCGTGGCTGGTATCATGGAAGATCACTGCTAGCCACTCCCTCCCCCCCACCGCGTGGCTGGTAGCAGGGAAGATCCCAGCTAGCCAAACGCGAAAAAGCTTAGCGCCAATCACCCCCCTCCTCTCCCTGCTTGGCTAACTGCAGGGAAGGATTTCTTTTAAGCCACAGGCAAACAGCCCAACCATCTGTGTCCCCTTAATTAAATTCCTATATTTCAACCAGGTTACCATGAATGATATCACTCTCCTGAGGATAACACAGCGAGATAAAGGACGGATGTTGCTTGAATGTCAGCAAACACTGGGACCATACGCAGCTAGGCTTTGTCATGCAATGATACCAGATTACTTGCTACATGCATGGCTTGGTCAAGTGTCCTACCATGGAGGACCGAATATGGCTGCCCTGCCCAGAAACCTTCTGCAAAGGCTTCTGGAGTACCTCCAGGAGAGCTTCATGGAGATGTCCCTGAAGGATTTCTGCTCCATCCCCAGACATGTTAACAGACTTTTCCAGTAACTGTACTGCCCACGAATGCATCCCAAGTCCTCAGGGCAAATTAATCATTAAAAAACGCTTGCTTTTAAACCATGTTTTATATTTACAAAGGTGCACTCACCAGAGGTCCCTTCCATGGCTTCATTATCTGGGATAGTGGCTTGGGAAGGTACATCTGTCAGGCTGAGAAAAAGCTCCTGGCTGTTGGGGAGAACGGAGTGCTGTGTGCTCTCTGCAAGCTCGTCTTCCTCTTCCTCCTCCTCATCGTCCCTGTCTCAGAATCCTCAGGCACGGCTAAGATTACCCCCACCTCGGAATACGCAGACAGGGGTGGGGTACTGGTGGCGGACCCCCCCTAGAATTGCATGCAGCTCAGCGTAGAAGCAGCATGTTTGCGGCCCTGCCCCAGACCTTCCGTTTGCTTCTTTTGTTTTCTGGTAGGCTTGTCTGAGCTCCTTAACTTTCACACGGCACTGTACTGAGTCCCTGGTGTGGCCTCTCTCCATCATGACCTTGGAAATTTTTTCAAATGTTTTTTCATTTCGTCTTTTGGAACAGAGTTCTATTAGCACAAAATCCTCTCCCCATATAGTGATCAGATCCAGTACCTCCCATGCAGTCCATGCTGGAGCTCTTTTTCGATTCTCAGACTGCATAGTTACCTGTGTTGATGAACTCTGCATGGTCACCTATGCTGATCAGCTCTCCACGCTGGGCAAACAGGAAATGAAATTCAAACCTTCACGGGGCTTTTCCTGTCTACCTGGCCAGTGCATCCGACTCCAGATTGCTGTCCAGAGCAGTGACGACGGTGCACTGTGGGATAGCTCCTGGAGGCCAATACCGTTGAATTGCGGCCACACTAACCCTAATACGAAATGGCAATACCGATTTGAGCACTACTCCCCTTGTTGAGGAGGAGTACAGATATCAATATTAAGAGCCCTTTATATCGAAAAAAAGGGCTTCGTTGTGTGGATGGGTGCAGGATTAATTTGGTTTAACACTGCTAAATTCGGTATAAACGCATAGTGTAGACCAGGCCGGGGTTGTTAACAACTTTTTCTCTTTGGGCCCATATATTCCATTTATATTAATACAACAGATCTTGGAATCTATGAGTATGTATGGTAACCTTTTTATTACTGACCTTGGCACAAAAAGCAGGAATGTGCTAATAAAGTTTGCGGATGACACAAAGCTGGGAGGTATTGTTAACACAGAGAAGGACCGGGATATCGTACAGGAAGATCTGGATGACCTTGTAAACTGGAGTAATAGTAATGGGATGAAATTTAAGAGTGAAAAGTGCAAAGTCATGCACTTAGGGATTAATAATAAGAATTTTAGTTATAAGTTGGGGACACAACAGAGGAGGAGAAGGACCTTGGAGTATTGGTTGATCACAGGATGACTATAAGCCGCCAATGTGATATGGCCGTTAAAAAAGCTAATGCAGTTTTAGGATGCATCAGGCGAGGTATTTCCAGTAAAGATAAGGAGGTGTTAGTACCATTATACAAGGCACTGGTGAGACCTCATCTGGAATACTGTGTGCAGTTCTGGTCTTCCATGTTTAAGAAGGATGAATTCAGACTGGAACAGGTTCAGAGAAGGGCTACTAGGATGATCCGAGGAATGGGAAACCTGCCTTATGAAAGGAGACTCAAAGAGCTTGGCTTGTTTAGCCTAACCAAAAGAAGGTTGAGGGGAGATATGATTGCTCTTTATAAATATATCAGAGGGATTAATATCAGGGAGGGAGAGGAATTATTTAAGCTTGATACCAATGTGGACACAAGAACAAATGGATATAAACTGGACACTAGGAAGTTTAGACTTGAAATTAGATGAAGGTTTCTAACCATTAGAGAAGTTAAGTTCTGGAACAGCCTTCCAACGGGAGCAGTGGGGGCAAAAGACATATCTGGCTTTAAGACTAAGCTTGATAAGTTTATGGAAGGGATGGTATGATGGGATAGCCTAATTTTGGCAATTAATTTAGCAATTGATCTTTGATTATCAGCAGGTAAGTATGCCCAGTGGTCTGTGATGGGAAGTTAGATAGGTTGGGATCTGAGTTACTATAGAGAATTCTTTCCTGGGTGCTGGCTGATGAGTCTTGCCTACATGCTCAGGGTTTAACTGATCGCCATATTTGGGGTCGGGAAAGAATTTTCCTCCAGGGCGGATTGGCAGAGGTCCTGGAGGTTTTTCGCCTTCCTCTGCAGCGTGGGGCATGGGTCACTTGCTGGAGGATTCTCTGCAGCTTGAGGTCTTCAAACCACAATTTGAGGACTTCAGTAACTCAGACATAGGTTAGGGGTTTGTTATAGAATTGGATAGGTGAGATTCTGTGGCCTGCATTGTGCAGGAGGTCAGATTAGGTGATCATAATGGTCCCTTCTGACCTTAAAGTCTACGTTTCTATGTTTCTGTCTGTGGATGCTGATTGTCATGTTCTGATTTGGCCTTTCTGATGTGGTTGCACCCATGTACCAGTTCCCACTGGTATATAGCTGGGACTTCAGCACAAAAAACTGAATACCACTATGCACATTGTGTTAAGCGTCTTAAAACCATAGGAGAGAGAATCTATTTCCTCCCTATATCTAATGTTATCCCTTTTGCTATAATGAGTGCGGTGGGTAACCTGCATCCTGCAACATTTCACGAACCCTGTAACTGCTCCTCACTCCTGCTTCACCCTCCCAGCCCTTCCCAGCCCTTCTCTTCCACTTTCTGCTGCTCAGGACTCCCAGCCTCACCAAAATGTGGGTGTTTGGGTCCAGAAACTGATGATGAGTTTTAAATCAGCTCCTAGTTCAGCTTCCTACTGTCAAGGGATCTTCAAACAGTACAGCTGCTGCTGTCTGCGGCTGGGCTGGGAGAGGAGGTGAAGTGTCCCTTTGCTGTCTCTCTGGAGAAGCAGGGGTTATATAGCATCATGCAGAGCTGGGATGAGGGAATATAACTGAACTGGAAGGGAGACAGCTCGTTAAAAGGGAAAGTGATGCAAACAACTACTAGATACCATTGGGGTGAAGGAATGGGCATTGGCCACTTCTACTGAACTGCCCAGGAGACACCTGTGGTCAGCTAGAGGGAACTGAGGAGAAAGGTATTTCATTATGTTTCTCAGACGTTCTTCTTCTTTTTCCTGGGTGGGTGGGTGCTTCAGAATGCCCTCTGACAATGGCAGCCCAGCTGGAGCACAGTGCCGAGGCGATCAAAGCGCTGAAGAATGGAGGAGCACATCTGGATTTCAGGACTCGAGAGGGAATGACAGCACTTCATAAGGCCATCCGATGCCGGAACCACATTGCCCTGATGGTGAGTCCTTGGGAAGGCGAGATGTGCCAGGAGGGCCCCCTGGCCCTGAAGGTGTCAGACTGGGAAGAGGAGATCTGGGGCACTCCTGTCCCTTCCACTTTCCTACTACTCCCAAGACGTATGCTGCCCTCTCCTTAAGTTACTCTGCTTTCCAGCCGTCCCCCTCTCCTCCTTTGTTTATGGTCTAGGTAGAACCTAAGCTCTCTGCAGCCAGGATGTTGTCTTCAGACCTCTCTGGAACACATAGTGCACAGCTGTTCATTACTAATTGTAAGCTGGTTAAGTGAGCTCTGGGATGGAGTGAGTCCTGCACTCTGCTATGGCTAGAGACATCTATCCCCTCCCTTGCCCTGCAGGTTTTGTACTATGATGTTCTCAGCGGCGGCTCTAGGCATATAGCCGCCCCAAGCACGGCAGGCAGGCTGCCTTCGGTGGCTTGCCTGCGGAGGATCCACTGGTTCCGTGGCTGCAGAGGACCTCCCCCAGGGTCCTCCAAGCCGCGGGACCAGCGGATCCTCTGCAGGCACGCCTGCGGGAGGTCCGTCGAAGCTGCGGGGCCAGTGGACCCTCCACAAGTACGCCTGCGGGAGATCCGCTGAAGCCACGGGACCAGCAGACCCTCGGCAGGCAAGCCACCGCTGGTCCCGCGGCTTCGGAGGACCTCCCGCAGGCGTGCCCCCGAAACCACGGAACCAGTGGATCCTCCGCAGGCAAGCCACCGAAGGCAGCCTGCCTGCCGTGCTTGGGGCGGCAATATGCCTAGAGCTGCTGCTGAGAACATCATAGTACAAAACCTGCAGGGGAAGGGAGGGGATAGATGTCTCTAGCCATAGCAGAGTGCAGGACTCACTCCATCCCAGAGCTCACTTAACCAGCTTACAAATTAGTTATAAACAGCTGTGCACTGTGTGTTCCAGAGAGGTCTGAAGTCAACATCCTGGCTGCAGAGAGCTTAGATTCTACCCAGACCATACACAAAGGAAGAGAGCGGGATGGCTGGAAAGCAGAGTAACTTAAGGAGAGGGCAGCATACATCTTGAGAGTAGTAGGAAAGTGGAAGGGACAGGAGTGCCCCAGATCTCCTCTTCCCAGTCTGACCCCCTGGCAGAGCGCCCCTGCCCGGCTTGCCACTCCAAGCACACTCTTGGCGTGCTGGGGCCTGGAGCCGCCCCTGGTTGTTCTTGATCTTGATCTTTATAACGTTCAGACCCCAGAGAAATCCCCAGTGAATCTTGCACTCTTCCTGCAGACACTGTTAGACCTGGGTGCCTCCCCGGATTACAAAGACAGCCGAGGATTAACTCCTTTGTACCACAGTGCCATGGTTGGAGGGGACCCATACTGCTGCGAGCTTCTGCTTCATGACTATGCCAAGGTGGGCTGTGTAGATGAGAATGGCTGGCAAGAAATCCACCAGGTGAGTCTAGAAGAGTGACATGATGGAAGCCACTTAGATTAGAGCCTTATATTTTATGGTTGTCCATGTGAATGTATTCTTAAAATAGGTTATGGTTTAGGCACCCTCACAATAAATGCTTTTCTGTTGTCAGTGGATTGAGTTTTCCCCAATAAGAATTCTTCCCATACTCAGGCATTTCTGACAGCCAGGACACCCATCTCTGAGGACAGCCAGGACACCCATTGCTAGCATGAGAAACAAGATGTTTTTTACTGCATTAGTCAATACAGAGATGCCTCCATCGTGTGTTCTTCGTTGCAGCTCTTTGCAGCTCTTTGCAGTTGCCCCATGACACTCAGTCTGGAATCACTATATAGACCAGAGCTAGAAGTGAGAAACTACTCAGTAACCTAGAGGTTCTGGCTTCCTATCATTATCCTTCCCCTTCTGTATCTTAGGGCTTGTCTTCACTAGGAAATTACACTGTTAAAATAGAGGACGTTTACCCAGGAGCAGCTGATGCAACATTGTCCACACTGGCTACAAAGTTGTGGTCAGTTTTGTGTTGGTTAACATGACTCCTCAAGGACATGTTCTAAGTTCTCTGTACATCTCTGTATTGACTAATTACTTCTTGTGTCTTGAAACAAGACATGAGAAGTAAGTCTTCTGCTCTGCTGCATACTGATA
The DNA here is from genome assembly GCA_026122505.1 of Aldabrachelys gigantea. Taxonomy (NCBI): domain Eukaryota; kingdom Metazoa; phylum Chordata; order Testudines; family Testudinidae; genus Aldabrachelys; species Aldabrachelys gigantea. Next base: position 8,934,763 of record CM047479.1, read on the forward strand.
AGGCCTCATATGGAGTATAGTGTCCAGTTCTGGGTGCCATATTTCAGGAAAGATGTGAACATGTTGGAGAAAGTCCAGAGAAGAGCAACAAAAATGATTGAATGTCTAGAAAACGTAACTTATAAAGGAAGATTGAAAGAATTGGATTTGTTTAGTCTGGAGAAGAGAAGACTGAGGGGGGAACATAACAGTTTTCAAGTACATGAAAGTTTGTTAAAAGCAGAAGGGAGAAAAAATGTTCTTATTAACCTCTGAGAATAGGACAAGAAGCAATGGGCTTAAATTGTAGCAAGAGGGTTTAGGTGAACATTAGGAATAAATTGCCTAGAGAGGTTGTGGAATCTCCATCATTGGAAGTTTTTAAAAGCAGATAAGATAAACACCTGTCAGGGATGGTCTAGATAATAGTCCTGCCATGTCGTGCAAGGAACTGGACTAGATGACATCTCGAGGTTCCTTCGATTCTATGATTCTGTGATGTAATTGTTTAGTGAAGATAAGACAACAGGAGGATGGGTCTGACTTTCGCTGCAGGGTGAAATGCAGCTGATAAAGTCTGAAAGGTGTTTGAGAACAGAATAGCTATGATTTGCTTGGCCTGGCGTGTTCTGTACCCTCCCATGTGGCTGTATTCACAAGCCATTTCCAAATTACTTTCAAATCTGTGTGAATGGGTCCAAAACTTTCTTGTTCTTCCTTATCATCTTTCTCTTTTTCTCTGTTTCATTGTTTCTCTGTTCCTTTTTGAGCAGGCGTGTCGCTATGGCCATGTGCAGCACCTGGAGCATCTTCTCTTCTATGGAGCCGACATGACTTCACAGAACGCCTCAGGAAACACTGCGCTCCATATCTGCGCTCTATATAATCAGGTGAGGAGAAAGTCATGAGGCACATGGGCATGAGAACAGGGGGACATGACTGTAGTCACCAGGGCAGGGGGCATACAGACCAACAGGGAGGGGACATGTGGATAGAGAATCCATAGACTTGGATATATCCTCTTGCTGTTATTCCTAAACCTTGAGCTGGAAACGAGCTGTTGGGTCCAATTTAGTTCTCTGTCCTTGGCCAGTGCAGGATTGACCCGTTTCTACACGTTGTCCAGTCTAATTTGAAATTTCCCAAGGGATAGATCTCCCAGCCCTTCCCTTGGGGAGATGATTCCACTGTCTAGTACGTACCATTGACAAGGAATGTTTCCTGATATTCTGTCTTCTTCCTTAATTGCTCATAGTTAAACCTCTGGTATGCCAAATGAATGACGAAAGAGCGGCAGGAGTAGAGGCCTCCATTGTAAAGCAGGAAGGGATAGTTCCTTTCTAAATAGCTCTGGTTTCACCACATCTGGAATATTATATTCGGTTTAGATATGATAAACTAAAGAAAATCTATAGAATAGCAAGTGAACTGCTTGGAGGATTAGAGGGACTTCATTCTCTAGAGAGATGATACAGAGTTTCAATCTTTTAGTTTGTCAAAAAGTTGTTAGGAAACTAGGGCTGTCGATTAATCACAGTTAACTCACGTGATTAACTCAAAAAACTTAATCGCGATAAAAAGAATTAATTGCAATTAATCACAATTTTAATCGCACTGTTAAACAATAGAATACCAATTGAAATTTATTACATATTTTGGATGCTTTTCAACATTTTCATATATATTGTATTCTGTGCTGTAACTGAAATCAAAGTGTATATGATTTTTGACTACAAATTTTTGCATTGTAAAAATGATAAACAAAAGAAATAGTATGTTTCAGTTCACCTCATACAAGTACTGTAGTGCAATCTCTTTTTCGTGAAAGTGCAACTTACAAATGTAGATTTTTTTTGTTACATAACTGCATTCAAAAACAAAAAATGTAAAACTTCAGAGCCTACAAGTCCACTCAGTCCTACTTCTTGTTCAGCCAATTGCTATGACAAACACGTTTGTTTACATTTACAGGAGATAATGCTGCCCTCTTCTTTTTTACAATGTCACCAGAAAGTACGAACAGGCATTTGCATGGCACTTTTGTAGCTTTCATTGCAAGGTATTTACATGCCAGATATGCGAAACATTCATATGCCCCTTCATGCTTTGGCCACCATTCCAGAGGACATGCTTCCATGCTGAAGATGCTTGTTAAAAATAAAATGTGTTAATTAAATTTGTGACTGAACTCCTTGTGGGAGAATTGTATGTCCCCTGCTCTGTTTTACCAGTATTCTGCCATATATTTCATATTATAGCAGTCTTGGATGATGACTCAGCACGTTTTAAGAACACTTTCACTGCAGATTTCACAAAATGTAAAGAAGGTGCCAATCTTAGATTTATAAAGATAGCTACAGCTCCCAGCCCAAGGTTTAAGAATCTGAAGTGCCTTCCAAAATCTGAGATGGAGGAGGTGTGGCGCATGCTTTCAGAAGTCTTAAAAAAGCATCACTCAGATGTGGAAACTACAGAACCCGAACCACCAAAAACCTAAAATCAATGTTCCACTGGTGTCATCTGACTCAGTTAATGAAAATGGACATGCATTGGTCCCCACTGCTTTGGATTATTATTGAGCAGAACCTGTCATCAGCATGGACTCATATCCCCGGGAATGGTGGTTGAAGCATGAAGGGACGGACATATGAATCTTTAGCACATCTGGCATGTAAATATCTTGAGAAGCGGGCTACAACAGTGCCGTGCAAACGCCTGGTCTCGCTTTCAGGTGAACTTGTAAACAAGATGCGGGCAGCTATCTCCTGCAAATGTAAACAAACCTGTTTGTCTGAGTGATTGGCTGAATAAGAAGTTAGACTGATCATTTTTTTTTGCACATAATTCTACATTTGTAAGTTCAACTTTCATGATAAAGAGATTGCACTACAATACGTGTATTAGGTCAATTGAAAAATGCAATTTTTTTTACAGTGCAAATACTTGTATTAAAAATAAATATAAAGTAAGCACTGTACGCTTTGTATTCTGTGTTATAATTGAAATAAATATATTTGAAAATGTAGAAAACATCCAAAATATTTAAATAAATGGTATTCTATTGTTGTTTAACAGTGCGATTAATTGCAGTTATCTTTTTAATCCATTGACGGCAGTAGAGGAAACATAAATCTGCAGCCATCCAAAGTGTGTAAATATCAGGGAGGGAGGGTAATCTTTGACTTTGTTACAAGGGGGGTAGCTTGGAGTAAATGGTAAACTAAGAAAGGGTAAATTAAGGGTGGATACCAGGAAAAAGCTCCTGCCAGTGAGACCTGCGGGGACAGTGTCTGCTGTGAGAGGCCAGGAGGTGTCATCAATTTGTGTGCCGTCTTCTTTCTTTCTGAGAGTGACTCTTAAAAATCAAGAGGGGGAGATAAAAGGGTATGAATCCATGAGTGAGAGAGACCCTTGGGGTTAAGGGTAGGGATGGTCTTGAATTTTTCCCTCTGCTGTTTCTGTGAGAGTGAGGCTGGTGGGGTAGGGTGCAGAGACCATGGGAGTCAGTGCTTGTGCTATGTGCCTCTCCCTTTGGCTGTAGTGCAGTTCTAGGGAAAGGGAGGACACACTGCTTGGAGTATGAGGGGAATGTTTGTTTCGACACGGATGGCATTATAGGCCACAAGAGGGCCTTAGCTGGGAGACACAGTGGCTAGCTAGTGAATGGGTGCTAGGTTAGGAAGGGGATTTTAGTTTAAGATGTCTCTTGCAGCGAGCCCTGGAGGGAGTGGGGGGGTGTCGCTCTTTGGGTACTCAACCCTTCGGTGGCTAAGGCTAAGGCTAAGTGACTGAGAAAATGGAACAATGCTGCTATATGCTGGGAATGTGGAGGCCCAGGACAGGGTGTGGTTGCAGGTGGTTGCATTCCTCAGTCCCTGTGGTAGTTAGAAGGGAGGGACATGGTAAGAAATAGGTAAGGAGACTGTGTAAAGCAGGCGCAGGATGTTTAATTTTTCCCCTTTGGTTTCACCTTCTCAGGAGGGGACATTGTTGGGAGACAAGGCTGCTGGCCTTTGGTTCATGAGGATTAATGCTTAGTCAGGGGGAAATAAAACATCAGCTGTCTGTAGTTTAATAAAAAATAACACCCCTGGCTTCCTGTGCATGGCCACGATCTGGATGGAAGGCGTGGCGGGGCCAGTCCTGGCACAGGTGTCATCAGCTGGGTATTCGGTACCTCATGAACCCAGGGGAAATCAACAGGGAGGAGGTGTGGCTGTGCAGAATGATCCAGCCTACAGTGCAGGAAGTCTCCCTGTCTAAAATTGGGTCTGGCAGGGTGTCCAGTCAGTATGTGGATCTTGATGTGGGATTAAGATGGGCCTGGGCACTGCTTACCCTGCTGCACTGCCAAGTCATTTCATCAGCATCTGAATTCCTCATTACAATGGCAATGGGAATGCAGAGTTTGACTGATCCCTTCAATGGGAAAGAAGATGCATCTTCTGCTAGTGCACATCCAGATTCCCTGGGCACCATGATGACCATAGGCACATCCAAGATATTTACTGGTCTGACCCAGACAGCTAGCCACACGTTGGACCTAGTTTTGAACTGGGATTGGAGGTGAGGCAACCAGACCTTAACCTGTGCCAAAACCTGGATCATATACTCCTCCACTTTGGGATTGGGGTCATCTCTCCTACTGAGAAGAGGGCCTAAGTCCTTGGAGATCATTGGAACCAGAAAGGTTCCAGACAGTTTAGGAGAATCTTGTTCCATTGACAGACCACTCCTTCAGTGTTTTGGTAGGACACCATAATATTCTTTTCCCTCTACCATTGATAAGGTGGACCTAGATACCCTCTTTGCTGGCTTCATTCTCATAGGTCACCCTGGTTTATGGATGACCTTCAGTAAATGAAATGAGTGGGAAATGGCTAGAGCACTAGTGGCAAAAGTCTCATGTCAATCAGTTGCAGCATAAAGATTTTTTTAAACTCTTACGTTGTGCCTGTATGTCGTATCAGATACTCTGGTAACTCTGGACTTTCTCAGTTTGGTAACTGGTCTGAGTCTGTCCTGGTGTGAGGAAATTACTTTTTGTTTTGGGGACAGAACTGATCAGATTAGGGATAGCAGCAAAGAATCCTATGGCACCTTATAGACTATCAGACATTTTGGAGCATGAGCTTTCGTGGGTGAATACCCACTTCGTCAGATGCATGTAGTGGAAATTTCCAGGGGCAGATATATACAGGGCCAGTGCAAGGATGTTTCAAGCCCTAGGCGAAACTTCCACCTTGTGCCCTCCCCACCCCTTGCACCCCCGCCCTGAGGCATCCCCACCCCTTGTGGCAGCTGCCCACCTCCACCCTGAGACGCCCCCTTTACGGCAGCTCCCCACCCCCCACCCTCCACCCTGAGGCACCCCCCCGCCCCAGCTCACCCCTGCTCCACGCACGAGCATGAGCACGCCATCGCTGGTTCACTTCTTCTGCCTTGCAGGCTTGCAGCGCCTAAGCTGATTGGCACCGCAAGCCTGGGAGGCGGGAGAAGTGAAGCAGCCACGGCGTGCTCGGGGAGGAGGTAGGGCAGGGGTGAGCTGGGGCGGGGAGCTCCCCTGCATGCCTCCTCCGCACACCTTACAGGCTGCAGGAGGCCCTCCCTGTGCTCCCCTGCCCCAGCTCCCTCCACCTAAATTCTGGCGGCGACCGAGGTGGCCAAAGATCCACCCTGAGGCACCCCCCCGCCCCAGCCCACCCCTGCTCCACGCACGAGCATGAGCACAACGTCGCTGGTTCACTTCTTCCGCCTTGCAGGCTTGCAGCGCCTAAGCTGATTGGCACCGCAAGCCTGGGAGGCGGGAGAAGTGAAGCAGCCACGGCGTGCTCGGGGAGGAGGTAGGGCAGGGGTGAGCTGGGGCGGGGAGCTCCCCTGCATGCCGCCTCTGCACACCTTACAGGCTCCTGGCGGCCCTCCCTGTGCTCCCTTGCCCCAGCTCCCTCCACCTAAATTCTGGCGGCGACCGGGGTGGCCAAAGATCCAGCCGCTGCGGTCGCTGCCAAAGAAAATGGTGCACCCCAAATGCCAGTGCCCTAGGCGACCGCCTAGGTCAGCTAAATGGTTGCACCGGCCTTGGGTATATATATGCAAGCAGGCTAGAGATAACGAGGTTAGTTCAATCAGGGAGGATGAGGCCCTGTTCTAGCAGCTGAGGTGTGAAAACCAAGGGAGGAGAAACTGGTTCTGTAATTGGCAAGCCATTCACAGTCTTTGTTTAGTCCAGAGCTGATGGTGTCAAATTTGCAGATGAACTGAAGCTCAGCAGTTTCTCTATGAAGTCTGGTTCTGAAGTTTTTTGCTGCAGGATAGCCACCTTAAGGTCTGCTATAGTGTGGCCAGGGAGGTTGAAGTGCTCGCCTACAGGTTTTTGTATATTGCCATTCCTGATATCTGATTTGTGTCCATTTATCCTTTTCCGTAGTGACTGTCCAGTTTGGCCGATGTACATAGCAGAGGGGCATTGCTGGCATATGATGGCGTATATTACGTTGGTGGACGTGCAGGTGAATGAACCGGTGATGGTGTGGCTGATCTGGTTAGGTCCTGTGATGGCGTTGCTGGTGTGGATATGTGGGCAGAGTTGGCATCGAGGTTTGTTGCATGGATTGGTTGCTGAGCTAGAGTTACTATGGTGCAGTGTGCAGTTACTGGTGAGAATATGTTTCAGGTTGGCAGGTTGTCTGTGGGCGAGGACTGGCCTGCCACCCAAGACCTGTGAAAGTGAGGGATCATTGTCCAGGATGGGTTGTAGATCCCTGATGATGCGTTGAAGGGGTTTTAGCTGGGGACTATATGTGATGGCCAGTAGAGTCCTGTTGGTTTCTTTCTTGGAATTGTCTTGCAGTAGGAGGCTTCTGGGTACACGTCTGGCTCTGTTGATCTGTTTCCTTATTTCCTCGTGCGGGTATTGTAGTTTTGAGAATGCTTGGTGGAGATTTTGTAGGTGTTGGTCTCTGTCTGAGGGGTTAGAGCAGATGCGGTTGTATTAGGGATAGGCTGTCAGCTTCTGGGGTGGCAAAGCAGGGTCTTCAGGGAACAAGAGCCTTGTCTTCTCTGCTATAGTCCCAGCTGTGATGCTCACTGAGGAACTGGAAGTGTAGGGAGAACTTCATCCCACAGCCTGTGCTTTGGATCCATGCCCCTGCTGGCTGGTGAAGGCCGGTGGGAAAGTGTTGGGCCCTTGGCTTGTGGAGCTTAGAGAGGGCAGGTTACACATTGCCCTGAAGGAAGCAATAGTGCAGCCTTTACTCAAGAAGGCAAGACACTGAAAACCTTGTTGTTTTTCCTGATGCAGACTAACAGGTCTACCCCTCTGAAAACTGAAAATCTAGTTAATTATTGACAGTATGCTGATAACATCTATCATATGTCGCTGTCTCATATGACATGAACAATGTCCTTTCCTCAGCTGGAGAGAACAAGACTTGCAGCATGTGGCCAGAGAGCCTGCTGCTGTTGAGAGAGCACAAAGCCCGTCAGGGAAGATTGTCGCAATGTCTTGCCTTCCTGCGTGCACAGTATGTGTCATCCATTGCTCTCGCTGTCCCAGCTGCTTTGAGGAGAACATTAATGTGATTCCAGCGCTGACCGCACAAGGGCCTGCTGGGGGAACTCCCTAGAGGGAGCAGCAGAGCCACTCCATCAGGACCAGCCTCCCCTGGTTGTTTTTCTGGGCTATGTAGGTTTAGAATCAGGTTTCCCCAAGATTCTGTTCCTTTTGTTGCCTATTGTAAATGGAGTTTTCAGTTTCCTGTGTTTAGGTGGCTGAAAGATCCCCGGCATGAGAAATGATATGTTGTGTGTATTTCTTATTAAACAGATAGTGTTACATTACCGATGATTCATAGCTTGTGGGGTGGCAGCTGCATTAACTCTACAGCTGGGAGACTGTTCTGTCCAGAGGTCTGTCCCTAGGGAACATAAGCCTTTATGGGAGTGATGAGGAACATTGGCTTCAAACCACAATATTGCCTAAACTTTGCTGTGTTTTGACAGAAGCACAGCACCTCCAAAGAGGTAGAAAGGGATGGAACATGACCAGATTATAGGGAGCAGCCCCCTCCAAGGCACAGTTGTCAAGGTTCCTTCCCCACTCTGAACTCTAGGGTACAGATGTGGGGATCTGCATGAAAACCCCTAAGCTTAATTACCAGCTTAGATCTGGTTTTGCTGCCACCACCCAAATCATTTAAGAGTTATTTGGGAAACTCTGTCTACCTCCCCCCAGAATATCTCCCTCCCAAGTACTATAACCCTTCCCTGGGTAGCCCTAAGAGACTTCACCAATTCCCTGGTGAACACTGATCCAAACCCTTGGATCTTAAAACAAGGAGAAATTAACCATTCCCCCTCCTTTCCCTCCACCAATTCCTAGTGAGTCCAGATCCAACCCCCTTGGATCTTAAAACAAGTAAAAGTCAATCAGATTCTTAAAAAATAAGGCTTTTAATTAAAGAAAGAAAGGTAAACAATCATTTTTGTAAAATCAGGATGGAAAATAACTTTACAGGGTAATCAGATTCAAAGAGCCGAGAGGAACCCCCTCTGTTCACAGTTACAGCAAACTGAGGTAAATCCTCATATCAAAAAGGAATATTTACAAGTTGAGAAAACAAAGATAAACCTAACACATCTTGCCTGGCTGTTACTTACAAGTTTGAAATATGAGAGACTGGTTCAGAAAGATTTGGAGAGCCTGGATTGATGTCTGGTCCCTCTTAGTTCCAAGAGCAAACAACCCCGAAAACAAAGAGCACACAAACACAAGCCTTCCCCCCACCAAGATTTGAAAGTATCTTGTCCTCTTAATTGTTCTTTGGGTCAGGTGTCAGCCAGGTTACCTGAGCTTCTTAACCCTTTACAGGTAAAAGGATTTTGATGTCTCTGGCTAGGAGGGATTTGATAGTATTGTACACAGGAGGGCTGTTACCCTTTCCTTCATAGTTATGACAACAGTGTATGATGAGAGCACTTCCAGGCGCTGCACCCCTGAATGGTAAGCGGGTATTTGGAGATATGGAGCTTGACTGGGTTGTGGGTGGGCAGGAGGGCAGTTCTCCTGAAGCTGTGGTGAGGTCAGGAGAGGTGGAACTGGAGAGACTTGGTCTAAGGCTGTGGAAGTAAATTCTGACATTCTTACCTTATTTCTCTCCCTTGCAATAGGAAGCTCTCTACTCCTGAATGAACCAAGATCACCTCTTTCCTCATATCAATGCTAATAATTTCCTTCTTTCTTCTCTGGTTTTCTTCTCCTAGGAGAGTTGTGCCCGGGTCCTCCTGTTCCGTGGTGCAAGCAAAGAGATTCGGAACTACAACAGCCAGACAGCGTTCCAGGTAAGAGTGTGAGGCCATCCTCCCTTCGTTGATGACGGAGAAGTGCCTTGTTTTAGAGAGCACTGGGAAAGAGTATTAGTACATAAAGCATAGGTGTGTGCCCAGCGAAGAAGAGGAGTCTAGTCACATGTGGGTATAACCCTTCTGGCATGTGGAGTCAGCAGCCGCAAGGGCCTGGTTTAATATCTCGGAGCTTCTCTTAACATTACAAAACTAAGCCAACTTTGAGCCACAATCCTGAAACCTGGAAAAACTAGACACCAACCCATGGCACCTCTATGAGGCAATACTTCCCCACTGGCAAGCGTTGACTCTATATAGAACAAGAGAAAACTTGTACTAAGAGGAGAAGGAACACCACATTAACAAAAACAATGATTCAAAATGATGCAAACAGTAAGTAAACACCTAGATTCAAACAGTAAGTAAGCACCTGTGTGTGCTTGCATCTGATCGGTGAGACTCAGAAATAATCTGTGGATATAAAGCGGATATCCATGGATTTGGAGGGCTCTAGATACAAAATTTGTATCCACATCTGATCTGTGATCTGCAAAAATGGTCTGCCGATGCAGATATCTGCAGTTATAAAGTGGATATCCATGGATTTGAAGGGCTCTATAAACATCCACCCTACCGTATGTCTGGCAGTGTCCTTTGCCTTAAGTTTCCCATCTTGAGATGTGAAAGTCCAACAGACGAATGCCCTTTTAATGTGCCCCTCCCTCTTTCACTCACTGTACCACACTCACAGTTTGTTGTCTGAGGTCAGCAAAGTCCCAGAGTCCGGGGCTGCATTCAGGGGGGTTCACTTTCTGCCCCTGAGGGGGTGGGGCTGGAGCATTACCTCTGCATCTGTTCCTGCTCATCCGGGGCTGCATTCAGGGGGGTTCGCTTTCTGCCCCTGAGGGGGTGGGGCTGGAGCATTACCTCTGTGTCTGTTCCTGCTCATTCGGGGCTGCATTCAGGGGGGTTCACTTTCTGCCCCTGAGGGGGTGGGGCTGGAGCATTACCTTTGTGTCTGTTCCTGCTCATCCGGGGCTGCATTCAGGGGGGTTCACTTTCTGCCCCTGAGGGGGTGGGGCTGGAGCATTACCTCTGTGTCTGTTCCTGCTCATCCGGGGCTGCATTCAGGGGGATTCACTTTCTGCCCCTGAGGGGGTGGGGCTGGAGCATTACCTCTGTGTCTGTTCCTGCTCATCCGGGGCTGCATTCAGGGGGGTTCACTTTCTGCCCCTGAGGGGGTGGGGCTGGAGCATTACCTCTGTGTCTGTTCCTGCTCATCCGGGGCTGCATTCAGGGGGGTTCACTTTCTGCCCCTGAGGGGGTGGGGCTGGAGCATTACCTCTGCGTCTGTTCCTGCTCATCACTCGCCGCTGCAGCTGCTTATCGCTGCCACTGCCCTTTTAGTTGTCTTGCTGTTTTCTGAGGTTCCACCACCTGGCCCAGCCCTTTGTGATTTCAGCTCTTAGTGATTTCCCTGGCTAGTGGAGAACCTCACCCACACCAGATCTAAGGCTTAGCCCCCTAGCCCAGCTTACTAGTGACTGCAGCTCTGGTCATCCTTGCGAAGACACAAGGACTCTCAGTAGAGTCTAACTAGTTCCGTCTTTAAACACTGGAGAGGAAGGGTCACATGGCACATAGACCATTTCAGTGGAGGCTATACCACCAAGTAGGAACACCTGTCATTCCCTCCCTCCCCTTTCCTTTTACTTGTATTTGGCAGGATCTTGTGCTTGCTCTCACCCACACACCATTAGTGAGTGACATTACAGTTAGGGTTACCACCCTCAATTAGGACATACTGAGTACAGTTCTGCTGCACTTTAGTCATACAATAAGGATAACAAGAGTTCACTACCTCTGCGTCCAATACTGAAGTTAGTTTTAACCCAGAACAGTCCAAATTGATCTCTTTGGCAAACAGAGATGTCTGTTGATCACTTACGCAAAGTAGGTGTGTCTAGGCAAATACAGTCTGCTCCTGGGGTCTTCTACTCCAGTTACTCAATAGATGGCATGGGAGAGCTCATTGAGATTACTGGTTTACATGAGGATGGGGATTTGTGGAACAAACTCTAGCCCCATCTTCCTTATTCTGGAATTGGTTCAGTCCCTGGAGCGACTAGGGGAGGCAGCGCACACGCACACATGGTAAATGCTGCATTCTTCTTCTTTTTATTGTTGAACTTGTAGCTCTCCTTTCACACACTTGCTTACACACATTCGCTCACATATCCTCATTCAGAAAAGACTGAAAACCATGGTCCTGATTATCAAAGATCTCCTGATATCTTTCCCAAGGGCAGGGGATATTAACTCCAACTTGGGTAGATACAGTCTGCCTCCCCAAATTCCCCCTGCAGTTGCTATTTGGAAACTGGCTTCCTCACTTCCTTTTCCAGAGTGCTGTGTACAGATGCTATAGGTTGCCTGAAGATTGTTATGTTCTACTACGAGGTGGCTGCATTTCAATGCCACATAAAATGATTTTTATCAAGCATGAGAATCTGACTTTTAAACAAATTAAGCAAACAGTTCACATGCAATGTTTCCAGTCCAATAGGTAATGTGCATGTACAATTACCATGACTGCATATGCAGATTAGGCCATTGTAGGGAAGACGTATGCTGATGGCTTTTCAAAGAGCAGTGAGTCTCAATCTCTTTAGCTCTGTCACCCATGAAATGACTCCAGATCATGCAGCGACCCTTTTGCAAAGGATTGTGTGATTTGGGTCATGAGAAGAAACAATGATGGGGGGCCCTGTAGAGTGGATGATGGAAATGATGATGGGTATAGTGCTTGTGAGGGCTGGTGGCTGCTGTGTTGGGGATATTTTTCTCCCCATCTCATCTCCCTAACCTAACCTAACCTACAAAGCATTCAGCTCCACAAATGTACTGCATCCAGAGACTGCAGTGTGGGCACCACAGCCTCTAGAACGGCTCTTCCTCCATCCCTGAGTTGAGCACTGTCTGGGCTGGAGATGTGGGGAAAAAGAGATCTTCCCATTGCTGGAGTTTGTAGGAAGTAGAGGCAAAGCAAAGGTGGGGAAACAGCAGCAGGAGGGGAGGGGAAGGGAATGAGATGCTCCTGTCTTGACCTCTCTTCCCTCCTGCTGTGTTCTAGTGACCTGGCAATTTTGCAGAATTTTGTTCTCAATCAGTGAGGTAAGACCCACCTGAAGATTCCACCCACAGGGTGAGAAACTGCCCTAGGTAACCCACTGTTGTATGTAGTCTAGTTTTAGCTGTCTTGATCCCAGGATATTAGAGAGACAAGGTGGGTGAGGTAATTGTGACATTCCCCAGAGTACAATCTGGACTGCTGGACAACTGTGTCCCCTCAGTTCTCCAACTTGGGGTGCCTTTTACACTGCTTCGCTGTGAGAGCAACCATCCCTGGTCTGCTCTCACACAGCCTCCAGCATGTAAATCGCTCCCAGTTATAGTGTATGAGTGCTATAGCCAACCAGCCACTCTTGAATTGCACTGCAGGGCAGCACCAGCAAACTCCCAGTCCCAGGCTTTTCCCAGAAATGTGCATCTTGTACTGCCCAGCACATCCTTGGGTAACACAAGCTCATAGAAAGTCCGTCATTTCATTAATAGAAAGTGATATGTACAAATTCAATGTATCCCAAATGGAGTTTCCCAAACACTTCAGTCCAAACACGCTGGTTAGATAAAACAATAAAACAAGTTTATTAACTACAAAAAGATAGATTTTAAGTGATTACAAGAAATGAGGGATAAAAGTTAGAATTGGTTACAAAGAAATAAAAAGTAAAATGCATCCAACGCAAACTTAACAAGCTAAGTTATTACAAAGCAAAAGTTTCTCTTACCACATTCTGTAGCAATCTGACTGGCTGAAGTCCTTTCAGCCAAGACCCCTCCCTAGTCCAGTGATGCTTCCTTTCTCCTTCAAGTGTTGTCAATGCCATGAATAGTGATGAAGGGAGAGATATCATGAGGCATCTATCCCCCTTTCTTATAGCTCTCCTTTTCTTTGGAAATCATCTCCATCTGGGGTCCAGGAGACAGGAGGTCTGGGAGGATGGGGACCTCCATCTATTTCTTTGCCAAAATGTAAATTCCTTGCTTGCACTCCTTTTCCTGCCAAAGAATGGCGGCATAACCAGGTGATAATTGTCCATTTGATTTTGTTGAAATTGGGCTGAGGCATCAGTTTGCCTTTTGTCTTTGAGGAACTGGCTTGTGCCTGCTTTTCTACACTTGGAACATGTCCCAGTAATATTATTCAGTAGAATTTTACAATTTTTCAATGTTGCCACACATATTTTACCAAGACAATAATAGTCAGCAAATTATTCTTTTTTTCAAATGATACCTCACAAGGTATGCTTTGAACAAAATCTATTATAGTTTTGTAAAATGTGTGAACATAGGAATACAGACCACCACAGTAATGTCTTTTATTGGACCAGCTTCTGTTGGTGAGAGAGACAAGTTTTTGAGCTATGCCGAGCTCTTCTTCAAGTCTGGAAAGGTATTCTGAGCCTCACAGCTAAATGCAAGAGGGAACAGATTGTTTAGCATAAGTGATTAGCACATATTGTAAGGGACCATTCAAGGTAGAGTGGCCCATTAACACCTCTCCAGGTTCTGAACTGTTTAGATTCTGACAGAGCAGAGCCCCAGGGTTAGTCTGGATAGCTCTGAGAGACTTTTGGGAAACTGGCAGATTACTGCATGTCTGCCACCGTTTGGAATTATAGATTGAGACTCGCATGTACATGGTTTTACTTGCTGTAACCTCTCAATAATTTTCTTTCCTTTTTCTTAGCTAATAAATCTTTAGTTAGTTCACTAGAGAATTGAATACCAGCTTGGTCTTTGGATGCAAATTGATGTGGGTGAGTGAGTGACTGGTCTCTTGGGACTGGAATATTTGTGAATTTTCATTAACATGACCAGCTATCCCATAGTCCAGTTTGCCTGAGTGGCAAGATAGACTGGAGTGTCTAAGGAGAGACACTGCTGAGCTTGAATTAAGATGCAAACTAGATACTGTTAACTTGGGTTTGAATAGAGACTGGGAGTGGCTGGGTCATTACACAGATTGAGTCTATTTCCCCATGTTAAGTATCCTCACACCTTCTTGTCAACTGTGTAAAATGGGTCATCTTGATTATAACTACAAAAGTGTTTTTTTTAATTGATTAGCCTCTTACAGTTTGTATGGCTACTTCCATTTTTTCATGTTCTCTGTATGTATATGTATCTTCTTACTATATGTTCCATGCTGTGTATCTGATGAAGTGGACTGTAGCCCATGAAAGCTTATGCTCGAATAAATTTGTTAGTCTCTAAGGTGCCACAAGTGCTCTTGTTCTTTTTGCGGATACAGACTAACACGGCTGCTACTCTGAAATCTAAGGGGACTGTCTGTCACTCCATTATAAGGCTAGTATAGTACTTTGGGAGTTCACATTAGATGCTGGTGTGTGTGAAATGTAATTGTAGAACATATGACCAGTCTGAAGTGTCTGCCCTGCTTTTGACAGTCTGCACTGAGGTAGGCACTCACAGGCCTGAACCACTCTAGACAGTCTGACAATTGAACAGGACAAAAGATACTAAATATATGGCTTATTACAACAATCTGTGTAACCCACTAACCCTCTCTTTTTGTCCTATGATTGCAGAGGTGTTAACGGGCCACTCTACCTTCAATAGCCCCTTAGAATATGTGCTAACTACTTACACTAAACAATCTGTTCAAGCTTGCATTTAGCTGTGACACTCAGGGTATGGCTACACTTCGAATTTCAAAGAGCTGCTGCGGCAGCGCTTTGAAGTGTGAGTGTGGTCAGAGTAGCAGCGCTGGGAGAGAGCTCTCCCAGTGCTGCATGTAAACCACATCCTTTACACCCCTGAGCGCGAAACTTGCAGCGCTGTAAAGTGTGAGTGTAGCCAAGGCCTCAGGGTGACTTTCCGAGACCTGAAGAATTACTCTGTGTGGCTCAAACCTTCCCTCTCACCAGCAGATACTGCTCCAGTAAATACAATTGTTAGTCTCTAAGGTGCCACAAGTACTCCTCGTTCTTTTTGCTCCAATAAAAGCTATTACCCCATCTCTTTAGATAACCTTGACAGTTTGTAGATATCCTACAGACATCTTGTTCCAAATGAAGTGATGAGTATCAGAGTCCTGTGCTCCTGTCATTGCTCATTCCTCATCAAGAAACTCTGTAATATTTGCTTAAGATGTCAGCATGTCTTTAAGTCACTGACTGATAAGGTTTGATTTTGCTGTAGCAAGTAATCCGCTAGAGATGGCACCAAGGGACATCACGTATATTGTCTTGCAGTGGCTGTATCTCATGTGCTTAATGTTTACAAGCACAAACTAATTTATTTTTTTTAAGTTTCAGCCCAGGAAACTCAGCCTGGGTTCTGCGAGTCTCCTGTTTCCTACTTAAACATCATCCGCAGTAATATCCAAAATGCTGACTTGGTGACACCTGTGCAACCCCATGGGCTTTCAGTGCTGTGAGCATTGATGGTCACACCAATCATAACCATCTTGCTGTCTGAGACAGTGAGGTTAAAAAACACACAGTTAATAAACCATTTAATTAACCAGTTACCTCCGCTAGGTTTTTCTCTGTGTCCCTTAGCTAAAGAACAGACTGGAGAATTATTATACCTTTATGAGTTAAATTAGAAAAAAATAGCTTTTAAAGCAAGTAAGAAATTATAGAAAGCAGAATGAAGATGCTTGCTGACATTGTGAACACTCAAAAATTGAATTGAACCTGAGAAGTTACAATTATCAAGAGTTAATGAACATGAAATCATGGATCTTTAAATATAGATCATTTTAATCAATTTTATATGCCAGTGGATTATTGCACATTAAACCCAAATATAATATGCAGGTAATTATTTTTATGCTATTCTAATTTTTCTGGATTTTCACCAGCACTGCAAGATCTTATGTCACTTTAATCAAAGATTCAAATAGTGGTAAAACCTTTCATTTACGGCCAGATCAAAGCTTCTTCCTCTTTTTATCTATGTCTATGAAGTTATCGGTTCTTTTGACCACAACATTTGTGATTTCTAGGCTGAGCTCTTTGAAACACTAAGGGTTTCTCACAATACTTTTTGCTGTAGACAAGCACAGTTTCCTGTTATATAGTGAGTTTCTCTATCCTCAACATCTGAATTACTTTTTGATTTTAGCCCAGTTTCTAGAAAACTAAGATTAAACTTGTTAGTGAAACACATACACATCATACATTTTAGTTTTCAGAGGGTTTTAACTGAGGTATATACTTTCTGAGAAGCATTTAGCCCAGGGGTCGGCAACCTTTCAGAAGTGGTGTGCTGAGTCTTCGGTTATTCACTCTAATTTAAGGTTTCATGTGCCAGTAATACATTTTAATGTTTTTAGAAGGTCTCTTTCTGTAAATCTATAATATATAACTAAACTATTGTTGTATGTAAAGTAAATAAGGTATTTAAAATGTTTAAAAAGCTTCATTTAAAATTAAATTAAAATGCAGAGCCCCCTGGACCAGTGGCCAGGACCCAGGCAATGTGAGTGCCACTGAAAATCAGCTCAGGTGCCGTCTTTGGCATGTGTGCTGTAGGTTGCCTACCCCTCATTTAGCCTAATTTAATTCAGTTACCACTTGGTAAGCATCGATATATAATAAACAGTAAGACATATATTTATCCCATGCCAAGAGTCCTAGACCATTGTGATGTCAGAGGTAAGTCAAACAATCACCACCTTCACTCTACAGCTAATTTACATGCAACAATTTCACAGGGATATGAGGGAGACTGCACAGATAGTTTTCAGAGTAGCAGCTGTGTTGGTCTGTATCTGCACAAAGAACAGGAGCACTTGTGGCACCTTAGAGACTAACAAATTTATTTGAGCATAAGCTTTCGTGGGCTACAGCCCACTTCATCGGATGCATGTAGTGGAAAATACAGTAGGAAGATATATATATATATATCTATATATCTATATATCTATATATCTATATATCTATATATATATACACTGTGATAGACCCAGGCCAATTGGGAACAGCAGAGTAGTAGAAGGGAGATATACTGGCCACTGGATAAGCAGTTTTCTGTTCCCTGAGTGACCAGAGCAGGGGCTCCTCCAGGCTAATGAGAACACCTGACTTCAATTAACCTGCTATGAGTCAGGTGAGGCTTTTAAGCACCTATCTCTAATTAAGGCACCTCTGATGCTATAAAAGGGCTCACTCCAGTCAGGCCAAAGGGAACCAGGGAGACAGAGGAGAGGAAGTGCGTTCAAGGAACTGGGAGCAAGAGGCATGCAAGAAGCTGAGAGTGAGTAGGCATCCTGCTGGAGGACTGAGAAGTACAAGCATTATCAGACATCAGGAGGAAGGTCCGGTGGTGAGGATAAAGAAGGTGTTGGGAGGAGGTCATGGGGAAGTAGCCCAGGGAGTTGTAGCTGTCACACAACTGTACCAGGAGGCATTCCTGACAGCTGCAGTCCACAGGGCCCTAGGCTGGAACCCAGAGTAGAGGATGGGCCCAGGTTCCCCCCAAACCTCCCAACTCCTGATCAAACACAGGAGGAGCTGACCTGGACTGTGGCTTCTACCAGAGGGGAAGGTCTCTGGTCTGTTTCCCAACCCATAGGCTGAATCTGTGAGGCAAGCAAATCCGCCAATAAGCGCAGGCCCCACCAAGGTAGAGGAGGAACTTTGTCACAATACACAGAGAACATGAAACAATGGGTGTTACCATACACACTCTAATGAGGGTGATCAGTTAAGGTGAGCTATTACCAGCAGGAGAGAAAAAAACTTTTTGTAGTGGTAATCAAAATGGTCCATTTCCAGCAGTTGACAAGAAGTTGTGAGGAACGGGGGGGGGGGGGGGGGGGGGGGGGGGGGGGGGGGTGGGGGGGGGGGGGGGGGGGGGGGGGGGGGGGGGGAGGGGAAAGAAACATGGGGAAATAGTTTTACTTTGTGTAATGACCCAGTCTTTATTTAAGCCTAATTTAATGGTGTCCCATTTTGCAAATGAATTCCAATTCAGCAGTCTCTTGTTGGAGTCTTTTTTTGAAGTATTTTTGTTGTAATATTGCAACTTTTAGGTCTGTAATCGAGTGACCAGGGAGATTGAAGTGTTCTTCAACTGGTTTCTGAATGTTATTATTCTTGACGTCTGATTTGTGTCCATTTATTCTTTTACGTAGAGACGGTCCGGTTTGGCCAATGTACAGATAGTGGATTACTTGGCCCAACTGCCACCGTTCTTCAAAGGTTGATTCACCAGCCGTACAACTTAAAACAAACTCTCTCATACAACTTTCACATCCAAAGAGATCAACACAAAATCCCAACTGAACATCCACCCCCACACAAATCAATACAAATCTCCTAGCCCAACTCAACACAAATCAGCACAAGCACCTAGGCAAATACAAAACCAGCAGATGCAATAACCCCAAATGCAGATAGCTTCTCACTGTAGCATGCATCCCTTGTTTGCCACTTGCAAAAAATTAAACAAATCTCCCAGCACAACACACACACTCCCTCACTCCTATTCATATGCACCATAAAACCACAAACTTGAGTGGCAAACCTGTGGGTTAACACTAGTGAATGTATAAAAGTCATTTGGCTACTTACCAGTTGGAAATGGCCTGATGGTGAGTTCTCGAGGTTAGCTTCACAATCACAATTACAAGCATGTCAATATGGAGAGTTCATTCAGGTGATTCACTCATGGTAGCGTGACAGCTGTATTACTGTTCTCTTTCTGGATTTCACAGCAGTCTTCTTAGATAGGACTTGAACAGACAATAGGGTGTTTGTCAATGATCAGGCTTTAGTTGTTACCGAGCAAGGAGCACTCTCACTGTCCTCAACTTTCATTAGATTTTATGAGATCTTGGTCTGCTAGAGTGAAGAGCCCTGTATTTTCAAAAGCAGCAAAGAGTCCTGTGGCACCTTATAGACTAACAGACGTTTTGGAGCATGAGCTTTCGTGGGTGAATACCCACTTCGTCAGATGCATATAGTGGAAATTTGCAGGGCAGGTATATATATATATGCAAGCAAGAAGCAGGCTAGAGATAACGAGGTTAGTTCAATCAGGGAGGATGAGGCCCTCTTCTAGTAGTTGAGGTGTGAAAACCAAGGGAGGAGAAACTGGTTCTGTAATTGGCAAGCCATTCACAGTCTTTGTTTAATCCTGAGCTGATGGTGTCAAATTTGCAGATGAACTGAAGCTCAGCAGGTTGAAGTGTTCTCCTAACCCCTCAGACAGAGACCAACACCTACAAAATCTCCACCAAGCATTCTCAAAACTACAATACCCGCACGAGGAAATAAGGAAACAGATCAACAGAGCCAGATGTGTACCCAGAACACTCTGACTGCAAGACAAACCCAAGAAAGAAACCAACAGGACTCCACTGGCCATCACATACAATCCCCAGGTAAAACCCCTCCAATGCATCATCAGGGATCTACAACCCATCCTGGACAATGATCCCTCACTTTCGCAGGCCTTGGGTGGCAGGCCAGTCCTCGCCCACAGACAACCTGCCAACCTTAAGCATATTCTCACCAGTAACTGCACACTGCACCATAGTAACTCTAGCTCAGGAACCAATCCATGCAACAAACCTCGATGCCAGCTCTGCCCACATATCTACACCAGCGACACCATCACAGGACCTAACCAGATCACCCACACTATCTCCGGTTCATTCACCTGCACGTCCACCAACGTAATATACGCCATCATATGCCAGCAATGCCCCTCTGCTATGTACATCGGCCAAACTGGACAGTCACTACGGAAAAGGATAAATGGACACAAATCAGATATCAGGAATGGCAATATACAAAAACCTGTAGGAGAGCACTTCAACCTCCCTGGCCCACTATAGCAGATCTTAAGGTGGCCATCCTGCAGCAAAAAAACTTCAGGACGAGACTTCAAAGAGAAACTGCTGAGCTTCAGTTCATCTGCAAATTTGACACCATCAGCTCAGGACTGAACAAAGACTGTGAATGGCTTGCCAACTACAGAACCAGTTTCTCCTCCCTTGGTTTTCACACCTCAACTGCTAGAACAGGGCCTCATCCTCCCTGATTGAACTAACCTCGTTATCTCTAGCCTGATTCTTGCTTGCATATATATACCTGCCCCTGGGAATTTCTACTACATGCATCCGATGAAGTGGGTATTCACCAACAAAAGCTCATGCTCCAAAACGTCTGTTAGTCTATAAGGTGCCACAGGATTCTCTGCTGCTTTCACAGATCCAGACTAACACGGCGACCCTCTGATACTCTATTTTCAAATTTCTGTTCCCCATGTAGGTACTAATAGACTGTGATCATGTCGCTTCTTGGTTAAACTAAAGAGATTGATTTTGAGTCTGTTACTCTAAGGCAGGTTTTCCAATCATTTAAACATTCTTGTAGCTGTTTTCTGAACTCTGTCCAATTTATCATCAACATCCTTCTTGAATTGTGGGCACCAGGACTGGATGCAGTATTTCAGTAGTGGTTGCACCAGTACAAAATACAGAGCTAATATAACCTCCCTCCTGCTACTCAGTATTCCCCTGTCTGGCAGTGTACATATCTGGCATCAACTATGGAGAGTGACCTGCAAAAGTGGGCAAGCTGCCTCACTCACCTGTGCTACTGGGAGGCTGCTCAGGCCCAATTGCGTCAGTCTGGTAAGGTGCAAGTCCAGTTTTGGAGGTCTGCCAGCCAAAATGGCTTGTGCCCAACTTAAACAACATCCAGGTCCCCAATCTTCTCCAGCTGACTGTGCCCAGTGTCAAAGTCTGGCACAGTCAACATGGAACCAAGAATCCTGAATTTGTCTGGGTCAACCTAATCTGGCACCGAAGTCCTCGATCCCTCCAGGTTGACCTAACTCAGTGCCAGGACCTGGCACTATCAACTCTAATCAACCAGCCGGGTTTGGTGCCTACTATAAGTAGAACTAAAGTTCCAGGATCCATCTGAGTTGACAGATGCTAGAGTCTAGGATCCAGCACCATGGACTGTGGTGAACCGCTTGATAAAACAGTCCAGTGCCCTTTATACATGGTATTAATGTCCCTACAGCTATCAGGGGTGTCAGGTTCAGTGTCAAGGTTTTGGCAGAATTGAATAGTGTCCCACTTATTTGAAATGCTGCAGCATCAATATACTTGGGTCAGGTTCCTGGATCTGTCTCGGATGACCACATCTGTTGCTGAGAATCTGGCAAAATTGACTCTGTTGAGCCACTTTGCTGTATAGCTGTAAGACCTCTGGATTCCACCAATGCTGAAGATACAGCACAGGTGACTTTAATAAGCCACTACCTGAAGAGGTTCTGTATCCCTCTCAAAGGACAATAGGATCCTCAGATCCATCTATAAATACAACAAGGAGTCCTTGTGACACCTTAGAGACTAACACATTTATTTGGGTATAAGCTTTCATGGGCTAAAACCCACTTCATCAGATGCATGGAGTGAAAAATACAGTAAGCAGTATATATATATATTACAGCACATGAAAAATGGGAGTTGCCTTACCAAGTGGATGGTCAGTGCTAACGAGGCCAATTCAATTAAAGTGGAAGTGACCTATTCTCAATAGTTGACATGAATTCACCCCTTTTTGTCAACTCAGGTGAACCATTTGTCAAAGTGGTTTAGTGCCTGGTATCAGCAATATCCAAACCCCTAGTCCCTTTTCCAGGTCAGCAGGGTCCAGTGTAAGCCCTGTGGACTGTCTCTGAAGTTCCACGTACTAGAGAGGTTTTATAGCTTATCTAAGTATTGTCAGAGTTCCTGATTTGTCAAGATTGGCTGAGTCTGAAGGTGTGGCACCCTTGATTTTCTAGCACCCATCAATTCTATCCTGAGCAGACCAGTGCTGAGGATCCAGCACTGCAGATTCAGGCAAACCACATTCAGTGAGGCTCCATGTCTGGCATCCATGGCTCACAGGCTCCAAGTCTAGCTAAATTGACTTTAGGCTATATCTACACTACTACCTTTGTCGGCATAATTTAGGTTGCTCAAGGGGGCAAATAGATCACCCCCCACCCCCCAAGTGACATAAGTTACGCTGATATAAGTGCTGTTGTGGACAGTGCTACGTCGGCAGAAGAGCTTCTCCCACTGACATAACTACTGCTGCTCGTGGGGGCTAGACTAGTTAAGCTGATGGGAGAGTGCTCTCCCAACAGCTTAGAGCAGCTACATTAGAGAACCTACAGTGGAGCAGCTGCACTGATGCTGTAAACTCTCTAGTGTAGCCATGCCCTGAGTCTGGTGCTATGAACTTGACACCATTGCCTCTCTGTTTTATAGGTGGCATCGTCATCTCTCTTACCCTTTGGGGTCTACTGAGTTGGCACCTCTAAATCTGGATCTCCTGTCCCAGAGTCTTTCCAGTGTCAGACAGTTAGTCTCATGTAAACACTACTCAGAGTTGATGTCTACAGATAGTTTACTCCTACGGCCTGCAGGGATAGTGAAATGAGGCTCTAGTCAATCTTTTTGTGAAAGTCCCTCCAGATTCAATAGAACAGTCACATTTGAAGACTGGGGTTCTTAGTAGGATCCAGAAAGGTCTCTGTTGGCTCTGAAAGCTTTTAACTGGGTTCCCTAGCCAAGGTGTCCTAGACATCCTCAGCACTAAAATCTTGGAAACCATTCCCAGGCCCTGCCTGAGGTAGCTCCAGTAACTTCTGGATCTCATCCAGTGCCATCCTGCTTACTAGCTCTTCAAATGACTGAGTTCTAATCTGCTGCTGATGCCTTGACTTTGAAACCATTCATGGCCATTCCTGCTTGGAGACACCCAGGTTCCAAACATCGGTTTCCATGCTTCGTTTCTGAAGACAGGCCATAAAGAACTTTTCTGGAGTCTGCTCCAATATCGCCTGCTTATACTGAATTACTGAATCTGTAGGCTTTGCCTATTTCTGTGCAGTCCAGCTGTGCTTTGCCATCCCCCTGAGCTTCTAGGAAGCAAGAATTAAAAAAAAATAGAGACATTTAGGCAGCCATTTCTGGAACCACACTGGCACCAAAGGTCTTGATTCTGATTGGACTGGGCTTCCTGGTGCCTCATCTCCGATGCTTTTAGTCCTGGGACCTGTTCTGCTGTATTGGAAAGGCAGCTGGAGAACATGACTTATGAGGAGAGGCTGAGGGATCTGGGATTGTTTAGTCTGCAGAAGAGCAGAATGAGGTGGGATTTGATAGCTGCATTCAACTACCTGAAAGGGGGTTCCAAAGAGGATGGATCTAGACTGTTCTCAGTGGTACCAGATGACAGAATAAGGAGTAATGGTCCTAAGTTGCAGTGGGGGAGGTTTAGGTTGGATATTAGGAAAAAATTCTTCACTAGGAGTGTGGTGAAGCATTGGAATGGGTTACCTAGGGAGATGGTGGAATCTCCTTCCTTAGAGGTTTTTAAGGTCAGGCTTGACAAAGCTCTGGCTGGATGGTTTAGTTGGGAATTGGTCGTGCTTTGAGCAGGGGGTTGGACTAGATGACCTCCTGAGATCTCTTCCAACCCTGATATTCTGTGATTCTGTGATAAGCCATGGGGATACATTTTCAGCCTCATAACTATATACATGAAATTATAACCTTACTATAACATTACTGTAATGATTACTATGACATCACTCTAACAACCATGCTCAGTATATCATGAGCCTTCTGAAGACATCCGACATGACAACTTTGCACTGGATACCACATAATCATTTTATAAAGATGAACATGGAGGTGTAGGGTGTTTCCCCAAGGTGCAAAGCATCACAAACATTCCTTCACTCACCATAAATTGTACTTCTCACAGATTCTGCCCATACAAAGAACAAACGCTGGAACAATTTAACTCCTGGTAACTTTCCACAGTAAAGCTTGACATGAGTACAACGTATTCTAGGAAACAGAGTTTAAACTTATACAACTTACTGTAAATACAAAATCACCTAGAAATGAATATTAGCTAATAGTGTGCTTGAGCTTGGGGCAGTATGGTGGGTCCTCAAGGCCTTTCACCCATCTCTGTAGTACTGAGTAGTACAAGTGCTGAAGAACATCACAGTAGCCGTGACCCATATAAACAAGGTGGGAGGAGTGCAGTCCCCGCTCCTGTCTGTAGAAGCATGAAAATTGTGGCTCTGGTACTTTCAGAATCTGCTTCATCTCACGGCTCTACCCCTGGTGGGGGAGGAAGATGGAAACGTTCAGCGGGAGGACTCAGGATCAACGCAAATGACCCGTAAAGCCAATGGTGGCCAGAGCACTATTTCTCAAATGGAGCTGCCCAAAGAGAGACCACCAAGTACCATCAATACTGCACCAGGCAGAGAGGGGGGAAAATCTCTCTCTCAAACATGTTTCTGTGGGATTGGAGCCAAGCTTTCCTGTATGACTCCCTTCTCATACCCCTTAATATATAGGGTTGTAAGAAATATTGTCAGACAGCACTAACATCCTATTGATAGCTGCAAGGCAGCCTTTCCAGCACTGGTATTCAGACCTTCAACATCTATCTGAAGAGACACCATATCTGATGCTTCTCTCTCCAGATCTCCTGTCTCAACAGCAAAGGTGAGTTCTGTATCCCAATCCAGAGTCACCCCATCTCACAGTGTGGAAGATAATTTACTAACTAATGTCGCCCATTTCTGCTCCCAGAGAGCCCAGACACTCCTGTTGCAATCTAGGAAAGGCTCAGTCCTTAGATGCTATAAGAACAAATGGCCATGGTTCTCTGTCTGGGCCAATAATGAGGGAATAAGCCTGTCTTAAACTGGAGTCCCTGCAGTCTAGAATACATTACATTTAAAGTCTCAGGGCTTAGCCAGAGCCTCTTTAAAAGTCCATTTGCCAGTATATCTGCCTATCATGTATACATTAAGAACAAGTCTTATTTTCTCTCACCCAAGTGTCTCTAGATTCCTGAAAGCATGATAATTGCATTCCCTTCTATCAGGGAACCCTCTGCATCCTGGGACTTGAATCTCATTGTCGCAAACCTGATAGTCCCCCTGTATGAGCATCTTGCACAAGTCTTGCTGGAGCACTTATTCTTCTTCAAGTGCTTGTTCATATCAATTCCAGTCAGGTGTGCACGTGCCCCGTGCACAATCATCGGAAAGTTTTTCCTTAGCAGCTCTTGTTGGGTTGACTATGGAACCCCCTGGATTGGCGCCTTTATGTGCTTCCCTTAGCTTGTTCGTTAGGTTTAGCTTAGATTTCAGTTCTTAGTTCAGCATAGTTTAGAGTTATATTTCTGGTTAGGGACCAGGGTTCCACCCTATCGCTTTCCTTCCCTCGGCTCTGGGGACCTGCTGACCCCCACGATGCATGCCTGAAGTGTCTGGGGGAAGAGCACCAAACAGACAGGTACAAAATCTGCAGGTCCTTTCTACCCAGAATGAAAAAAGAGTGGCGCTTCCGTCTGAAACAGCTTTTGATGAGAGTGCGCTCTATGTCCTCAACCCACCTCAGAGCACAGGATCCCGGCGCTGAGCGAATCGGTGCATGATACAGCAGTGAGGAAAGAGTCCAGAGACCCTCAGCACTGCTCCCTAACACTGTTCCTACTTGACGGTATGCACAAGCGGAAGAAAATGGGCAGAGGCCGCTCACCGAGGTTGAAGGTGTCTCAGCCTCCAGGTGTATCAACAGTGCGTCTCAAGAAGGAGCACTCAGCACCCAAGGAACAAGAGTTGGCACCGTTGAATTTGGTTCCCCGGGGAGGACCGTTGAGTCCGGCGCCCAGTGTCTCCCTGGACAGGCAGTGCCAGGTGGAGGAGTTGGAGCTCCCCTCCAGCCTGGACACTTTTGAAGCTGCCAGGGAGTTGACAGCACCGCAACCCTTGGTGGTCAGGGACAAGCCCTCTGTACCTCCACACCCGGTGCCATCTGGGGGAAAGCCGGCTATGATGTGGTATTCTCCTTCTCCTGCATGGCGCCATTCTCATCTGCACCACTCCCACTCGCCATCGCCCATGCACCAGCAGCCATCTCGGGACCCCTTACACTTCTCCCTGGTGCCGGCCAGGCAATCTAGATCTCCGGCACTGGTGGAGCAGCACCGACCTACAGCACCAATGGAGCGGCACCAATCTCCAGCACCCAGTCCTTGGCACCGATCCCCTGTGCAATACTGGTCGGCACCGCCATGGTCGTCCAAGTCCACATCGGGGTCATCAGACTCGGATGCAGAATCATTTTATTCCCGCCACAGTGAGTGCTGTTCCCACAGACATAGGAGTGAGGCATTTGTAGCTTGGCCTCTGTGCTGGTAGCCTCAGGTGCAATGGCCCTTTTGGACCCACTGGGCTTATCATCAGGCCCAGGGTTCATTCTCCAGGGGCTCTCATTTGGTCATCTCCAAACCCAGGCCACCTCAACTGCCTAGGGATTGCCCAGGCCCTAAGGAATCAGAGACAGGTACTTCCCATGAGCAGGCAGCCCAGGTCATCGCAGAGGCTGCCACGGCAACAACACTGATGGTGGACCAGGCTACCATTGCCCCAACGAGGGTCAGCCCATGGGGCCCAGATATCAAACAAGAGGAGGCCAGAGAGCTTCAGTGATAAGAGGACTCAGTGCCACCCCTAGCCTCATCATCCTTGTCCCCTGACGAGGCAGTGGAAGGGGCCTCGGCTTCTGGACCTCCACCAATAGACCATAGGTCACACCAAGACCTCTGGCGCAGGATCGCCTGCAACAGGAGATTTCAGGCGGAGGAGGTTATCGAACCTAAGGACCCTATGGTCGATATCCTAATGCTGGAGGGTCTGTCCACAGTCGCTCTGCCCCTGATTAAAACTATACAGAGCAACATGAAAAAGCTCTGGCAGACCCTGGCATCCATCTCCCCACTGCAAGGGGCGTCGAATGCAAGTACTTTGTCCCGTCCAAGGAATATGAGTATTTGTTTTCTCATCCACAGCCATGTTCTCTGATCACCGTGGTTAATGAGAAAGAAACAAGGGGCAACGGGCCGACTCCAAAGTCAAAGGAGTCAAAACGGTTAGACCTATTCAGTAGGAAGGTCTGTTCAACTGGGGGCCTGCAGCTAAGGATAGCTAGTCAACAAGCTATCCTTAGCAGGTACCACTTCAACTCATGGGCCTCCATGTTGAAGTATAAGAAACTTATACCATCAGACTCCAGAGCCGAATTTACGGCTATTGTTGAAGTAGGGAAGTCGGTAGCGAGGACCTACCTTCAAGCTTCTCTAGATGCAGCGGACTTTTACGCCTGCACAATTTCGTCTGACCTAGCCATGAGAAGGGGTGCCTGGGTGCAGGCGTCTGGTCTACCTCCAGAAGTGCAGCAAACCCTGCAGGACCTATCAGCCGAGGGCTCAGGGTTATTCTAAGCTGCACAGCTTAAAAGACTCTTGGGCAACGATGAAGTTGCTGGGGATGCATATCCCAGCAAAAACATTTCAAGACCCAGCCCCAATAGCAACAGTCCTACCCTCCTCGCCCTAGACAAGACTTTTACAGACAGCGGCCTAGAAATTCTAGGCACAAACCAGCCCATTCCCAGTCAGGACGAGGCCAGGGCCCGACCAAGCCATAGTCGGGCTCAACGCAGGCCTTTTGAAGGGGTGCCCAAGGGCGGCGTACCTGACATGACATTGGATCCTCCCCCTTACTTTTTGAATCACTCATTCTACGTCTGCCATGCATGGTCCCTAATAACATTGGACCACTGGGTTCTTTGCATGGTAGAGGTGGGATATTCTCTCCAGTTCTGCTCCGTCCCTCCCACCTCACTTCCCCGTCCCTCTTCAGGGACCCTTCTCATGAGCAACTCCTTATCCAGGAGGTGCAATCGCTCCTAGATGTAGAGGCAGAGGAGAAGGTTCTTCAGGAACAAAGGGGCAAGGGATTCTACTCCCATTATTTCCTCATTCCCAAGGCAAAGGAGGGGTCTCCATTTTAGACTTGCATGGACTCAACAGGTTCATGGTAAAGTTGAAATTCCACATGGTCTCCCTGAGGACAATTATCCCTTCCCTGGATCCGAGCGACTGGTACGCTGCCCTCAAAATGAAAGACACGTACTTCCACATAACCATTCAAACTCAGCAGAGAGGGTTTCTGCCGTTTGTGGTCAGCCACAAACATTACCAGGTCATGGTCCTCCCATTCGGCCTATCCACTGTGCCCCAGATATTCACCGGGTGCATGTCGGTAGCAGCAGTCTTTCTCCGCAGGAGGCAGTTACAGGTATATCCCTACCTAGACGACTGACTGCTGTGGGGCCATTCCAGGGAGCAGGTGGAGACTCACGTCCGATTAGTCAAATCCACATTTCAGAGACTAGGACTCATCATCATCATGAGCAAATTAACCCTATCACCGTCCCAGAGAACAGAATTCATCAGGGTGGTGCTGGACTTGGTACAAGTGAAAGTGTACCTACTAGAGACATGATTTCAAGCCATAGTGGGCATCATTCAGAGCATCATGCAGTACCCCACCACTACTGCTCAGGGCTGCCTGGCCCTCCTCTGCCATGGTGGTCAGGCATGCCAGGTTCAGGCCACTCCAAGCGTGGCCCGCTTCTGTATATTGCCCATGGCACGACAGGCTGGACTCAGTACTTATGTTGCCACAGCAAGTACTCCAGTCCCTCCAGTGGTGGCTCGACCCCCATACAGTGTGCGAGGGAATTCCTTTCAACAGCCCACAGCCCACCTTGAGCCTGGTAACGGATGCATCATTGTTGGGTTGGGGGGCACACCTGGGGGACTGCCAGACACAGGGGCCATGGTCGCAAGATGAACTCTCTCTTCCCATCAATATAGAGAGCTCAGAGTGATACGATTGGCCTGCCAAGTGTTCTTGTGCATATTACAAGGCCGGTGTGTAGCAGTGATGACAGACAACACTACTGCCATGTTTTACATCAACAAGCAGGGAGGAGCACGTTCCTCTCCCCTATGTCAAGAAGCCCTTCAACTTCGGGAGTTTTGCATAACCCACTCCATTCACATGGAGGCGTCCTATCTCCCATGAGTGCAGAACAAACTAGTGGACCCCCTCAGCAGATCATTCCACAATCACAAGGGGTCCATGCGACCGGATGTCATGTGCACACCTGATTGGAATGGACGTGAACAACACATCTCAAAGAACAAAAGTTATGAGAAGGAGAGTAACCTTCTTTTTTTGAAGATGGTCTTCCTCATTGCAGTCATCTCTGCTGAGGAGTTAGTGAGCTCAGTGCATTAAGGGCTCCCCTGCCTGCTGCTGTGGTCTAGGACAAGATGTCAATGCTTCCTCGCTCCACACCTAAGGTGTTGTCCAACTTCCATCTTTCTCAATATATTTCCTACTCTATGTTCTTCCAAAATCTCTAACAACATCCAAGGGAAGCACATCTTCATATCCTAGATGTGAAATTATGCTCTGTTTTTAACTAGAGGAGACCAAGACCTTTAGAAAAAATGACAGGTAAATGCTGGGGAGACCCACTTATTTCCTAATAAAGGGTATCACAACTTATTAAAAAGTTGTATAGAGCACTGTTCTGTCTGAGCTAGGACATCAGTTCTTCCCTCTGCGCTCCATTAGAGGCCCTCCTCTGCAGCACTGGTAGATTGCCTAGATGCGTATTGCTGGTGGACACCTGCAAAGCAGCAAGCTGGAGTTTAGTGCATACTTTCACCCAGCACTAATCTCTGGCCTTGGTTCTGATGCCTGTTTTGGAGAGAGTGGTGCTGCAGTGCATATTACATTAAAGAACTGCTTGCCTACCTTCTATCTGGGGGGCACTGCTCTCTAACTCCCACAAGTGTGAAAGCACAGAGGTCTTGAAGAAAAGGAGGTTTAGTTTACCAGTAATTGTTGTTCTTTGATGGTCACCTCTGTACATTCATACTTGCCCCCCACCAACTGCTCTACCTTGGAGTTCTCTATACAGTCAGGACCTGAGTTTATTCAGGGAGTGCCCCCCAATGTAGAATACGATGCCACTGTTATGCACATGTGATCCCCCAACAAACACAGCTTTTGAAGGCACTTCCACAGTGCTACACCAGGGGCACAGTATCCCACAAGCATGAATGCAAAGACGATGCTTGAAGCATAGCAAGTACTGATAAGTGAGCTGTCTTCATTGCTTGATATTGCTACAAGGCAGAATTAATGTTGTTTGGGTGTTTGTTTCTGTCCAGGTCTGCCATGCCATTGCCTATCTGTGATGAGCATCAATACAGTGAGGTTTCCTCTTTGAACCTGTGGGATTTAATGTCTGCTGAGTTGTATTGTCTGTCCCAAGTGACCTGTGGTTTGCCCCTCCTCTCAGAGGAAACTGCAGTGTCCTTTAGTGAAAATTCCTAGGAAGAACAGAGACTGTGTCTACACAGCCACTTTCAGGGGGAGTGAAAAAACACCCCCCGAGCGACAAAAGTTTTAGCGCTGAAAAGCACCAGTATAGACTGCGCTTTATCACCAGGAGCCGTGCTCCCAGCAATAGAACTACCACCACTTGTTCAGGGTGGTTAGTTATTTATCGCCGGGAGAGCTGTCCTCCAGCAATAAAGCGTGACTATACTGCCCACATCACAGTGCTGCCGCGGCCACGCTGTAACGTGGGAAGTGTAGACATACCCAGAGATGCGGCCCTCTTGACCATTCCAGATGTGTGGGAGAGGGAATAAGTCGAGTTCAGAGCACAACTCAGTTGCTGGGCCTGAGGAAATAGAGAGCAAAAACACTAGTATAAATTATGAGGAGACTGAAAAATCCCTTCTAAGGAAATCCCTCTGTGACACCAAAGCCACCGCTGCTGACAGAGAGAGAAAAGCAGGACTGGGGGTGGCCTCATTGGGTAGGTCTACTCTGCAATTAGACACCTGCGGCTGGCCCCTGCCAGCTGACTCGGGCTCAGATTGTGGAGCTGTTTAACTATGGTGTAGTCATTCTGGCTCGGGCTGAAGCTCAGGCTCTGGGATCCTCCCACCTCGCAGGGTCCTAGAGCTCAGGGTCCCACCCAAGCCCAGACATCTATACTGTAGTTAAACAGTCTCTTAGCCTGAGTCCTGAGCCCAAGTCAGCTGGCAGGAGCCAGCTGCGGGTTTTTAATTGCAGTGTAGACCTACCCAATGGGAGCTGCCAGAAGCCATCACAGCAACAGGTGTGGAGCAATTGGAGCAGCCCCGAAGGCATGGATGGAAAAAATTCCCTAATATAGCCAGTGACTGGCATAATTGAGGAAGCTCATGCTGCCATGGGCCAAGCTGCCATGGGTCTGAGGTGGGGGGAAACTCATCCTGCCACATGCCTGGCTGCCATGTGGGCCAGGGTCTGTCATTATTTCTTTCTGTAGACTAGAGTTTTCTGGTTTGATATTTGGGACCATTCAGTAAAAAGCTGCTAATAGGAAGTGAGATCCATAGTTTGCAGATGGTCTCTTAGAGTGTTACGTTTTGGCAGGACATTACAGTCCTAGTGATAAACCCTGGGCTGTTTTTATCCCAGGCCTGTGTCAGCATATCTCCCATGTGGAGAGCAGCAGAGGCTGAGGGATCTTCTCATTCCTGTTACAGAATGGATTGCGCACAGGTGAAACTGGGATGATTAATGTATATTGCAAATAGACAGCAAATTGCAGTGGCAGCCTGACCACAGTATCCTTGCTGAACAGGAGCCACGTTTTGGGGACAGGAAATAGGCAGAACAGGGGATGCAAGGAAAGGTGTGTCTCCAGTCAGTCCCCCAGGGTCTGTGCCCTGCCCCATTGGTGGGGAGAGGTACCTCATGCACAGGGGTAGCATCAGCTTCAAAGAGCATGCCTTCACTTGCGGGTAAACAGCCTCACAGACACAGTGCAAACCTGCTCACAGGGTCAGAAATGGGGTGCATTGGCTGAGCTGGGTGTGCATGGGGAAGGGTTGGAATACCAGAGTGGGCGGTAGCAGCAGAACCGAGCTGGAGTAAAAGGTAGCTGAGGGTCCTGAAGCTGTGCATTGACAAAGCTCGAGGAGTGCTTAAGAACATAAGAATGGCCATACTGGATCAGACCAAAGGTCCATCTAGCCCAGTATTCTGTCTGCTGACAGGTGTCCCAGAAGGAGTGAACCTAACAGGTAATGATCAAGTGATCTCTCTCCTGCCACCCATCTCCACGCTGTGACAAACAGAGGCTAGGGACACCATTCCTTACCCATCCTGGCTAATAGCCATTAATGGACTTAACCTCTATGAATTTATCCAGTTCTCTTTTAGGGTTTGGGTTTGAATAGTAGAGGGTCCGGTACTGTAGCAAAGCTGTGTGTGGAGTGACTCGTGCAATTCCTGCCTTCACTGAATCTGGCTTAAATCCCAGAGCTGCTGGCCTCTCCCTGTTGTATAGCTACATTTGAATGGCTCCTTGTGTTCTTTGCCCTGAATTTTAAAATGGCTCCTTCATAGGGTTGCATGGGTGCGTCCTCACTTTTGGATTGTCCTTAGGTTTGAATGCATGGACTATCCTATTGTGTGAAAGCAGTTAGCCTTTAGGGGGCTTGGCCTCAGGCATGGATCTGAGCCTTCTATTCCTTGGCATTAGATACAGACCCTCTTGCCCAAATGTCCTGTGTTTCACTGATTGGAAGTGCAGGGACAACTCCTTTTTGGGGCTTGGGAGTCAATAAATCACAGTGATCCTACAGTACAGTGGGAGGGGAAAGAATGTTCAGTCCCCAGTGGGAGGGAAAAAGGTGGTTGGATTGGAAGAAAGAATTAGGAGCTTCACAGTGAAGATGAAGCACCCTATTCCAAATCTCATGAAATAAGCCAGCTGTCCAGTGCTAGGAATCCTTTCTTAAAGTCACTGCAGACGTTATTGATCTCACTGCAGTAAGGCTGCTCAAAGAGCATGTCTCACTGGATTTGGTCTTCTTTGCACTATGGCTATCTGTCATTTTGGATTCCAGAAAATAGGCCATGGTGCAATTCTATAAAATGCTACCCTTTTGCACTGTGTAGAACATACAGGAATATCAAGGGCATGAGAAATATGAAGGATTAGCTCTTGGAATCCCTTTACAGCCCCTGCCAAAAGACTACTTCAATCTACAGATACTCAGGAACTCTCCCTCCTGCTATGCCTACCCCCATGCCCTTTCTCGTAAGACACTAGTTGGGTGAAATGCATCTGAAAGCAATACACCAGATTTTGCAGTGACATTCGGTAGAATTGGTTTGTATTCTCCCAGTTGTCTTTTCTCAAGGAAGCGTAGCATGGTAACACTAAGTGCCATCATCCTCTCCCTGCTTTGCCAGGATTAGGTTGAGCACTGTACCTTTCAGATCTATCCTTACATATCTCAATAAAGCACTGCGAATTGAGTACCGGGATAGTACCTCCTCTCAGCTGCTTCCCTTATCTTCACCAAGTGTGATGGGGCAAGGCCAGATGGCTACAGTAAAGTACTGAGAAACAGGTATGTTAGCCCCAGGCTAAACAAATCCCTAGGACCCTGGTAACCAAATGGCAGTTGCTCCAGGTTAATCAAGGCACCTGGAGCCAATTAAGATCTTTCTAGAAGGCAGTAGAGATAGCTACTTTAATTAGAACACCTGCAGCCAATCAAGGCAGGCTAATCAGGGCACCTGGGTTTAAAAAGGAGCTCACTCCAGTCAGGCAGGGGGGGGAGCCAGAGGAGAAGGAGCGTGTGTGAGGAGCTGGGAGCAAGAAGGCAAGGAGCTGAGAGTGAGAGAGTGTACTGCTGGAGGATTGAGGAGGACAAGCGTTATCAGACACCAGGAGGAAGGTCCTGTGGTGAGGATAAAGAAGGTGTTTGGAGGAGGCCATGGGGAAGTAGCCCAGGCAGTTGTAGCTGTCATGCAGCTGTTACAGGAGGCACTATAGACAGCTGCGATCCACAGGGCCCTGGGCTGGAACCCGGAGTAGAGGGCGGGCCCAGGTTCCCCCCAAACCTCCCAACTCCTGATCAGACACAGGAGGAGCTGACCCAGCCTGTGGGGTCCCACAAGAGGGGAAGATCGCTGAGGGGAACAAATCCGCCAATAAGCGCAGGACCCACCAAGGTAGAGGAGGAACTTCGTCACACAAGTATCCAGGAATGTTGTCTGCTCATCTTTGTCAGCAAGGCCTCTTGGGTGACAGACTCATGCAAATTCGATATGTGAAGGGCTGAGCCAGTTTTTTGAAGACCCCTTCTCTTGTGGAGGAAGCTAAAGCTCAGCATAAGTTTATGAATATCTTTCTTGGAGCCTATCAAGAGACTCCCTGGAGTCTATGCTGCAGAGCACTTTCTATTTGCCTGCTCTGAAAGTATTTTCTGGAAATGTAGAAAGTTACCAAGCCAGTTATTACTCACCTGAAATTCAGTCATATCCTGGCTCTGAATTTCAGGCTTATAGCCTCTAGCATGGCAGCCTCCTTCTTTGTCAATTTAAAAATGTGACCTTGCCATGCTTAGCTAAAATGTCTCTATAAAGCAAGTTGGGCCAAGCTTAGGAGAATTGTGTGTGGTCCTCCTCCTGTCTGTTAATTCCTGCTATCGTGGCCTGTTCCTCAGAATGGGCTCCAACAGTTTCCTTTTTTCCACCCATCACTGGTATTTGGAAGAGATTCCTCTAATCCTCCAATGGCTGGGGAGCTCATAGAACCTGGTCTCTTAAACGATGTCTTTGCTGAGAAAGGAAAAATGGCAGAGATTCTTACAGGCAATACGGAATCACCAAGTGGAAAAGAGACAGAGGGAATAATGCATATGAAATCCAATAACCCTGTAAGCTGTTCTGTGACAGGGCAGGAAAACCTTCTAACGGGCAACCTGATTTGCAGATATTTCCATCGACATGAGTGGTATTGGACGGAGTCAGTGATGAATCAGATTTTCCTCTTGTTTTATGAAGAAGTGAGCGGGACTTGAGGAGCCCATTCAGATGCCTTTGTGCTCTGTTTGCCCTGAGGTCTCCTTTTTGCTTCTCCCTTATTTCTTCTGCTCCCTTCAGGGCTTCCAAAAGTGAATCAAGAGATGATTCATTTAACTGTGGTGGCCCTAGGTTGGGCAGACACTGGTGTTCAGACTTCTTTTGCAGATAAGTTACTTTGGATATCACCAGTGTCTCCAGATTCATCTGAAATCTAAGGTCCCGTCCCCCAGTGAGTTGGATCTTGGCACCTTAATGGATGAGGATTTGGACTGCTCAGGAGAACTGTGTCAGGTTTCACTGGCATCTTTAAACCAGGGTGTCCAAAGCGTGGCTCTGTGTCCCTTGAGGGTGACTGTATTAAGGAGAAAATTTGAAAGTGTTCTCCCTAGTACCCTTCTGTAGGGATGAGGGCATGAGTGGGTCAGGCATCAGGGTTAGAGAGTTGGGATCCAGGAACCAGAGCCGGGGACAGAGTCAGGAGTCAAGCCAGGGGTTGAAGCTGTAGTCGTAATCAGAGGTAGGACTCTAGATTCATCTGATCTCGTCTGACAGACTGCGCCACATCCCGAGTCTTTTGACAGAGAGTGCTTTGTCCCCAGGTCTCACGTGCTTTGTCTAGGCTTGGTGATTGAATTCAGTCTTTGATGTAACAGGGCATGAGCCATTAATTGCTTTGAAAATTAGGACCAAAGCCTTAAACCGGCCTCAGAAGCTGACCAGAAGTCAATGGAGGGACTTGAGCACACGCTGGATGTGCCCATGGAGGAGGCAGGCAGCTGCCTTCTGTGCCAGCTGGAGCCTCTACATCAACTTCACATTTAATTTCAGTTACCGGGAATTACAGTAATCCAGCCGACAGGTGACAAATGCATATTGTACTGTAGCCAGGCCCTCATTCAGGAGGGAGGGATGAAGTTTCTTAGTGAGCGGCTGGTGGAAGAAGGCATTTTTAGTCACTGGTCATCCAGGCTTAGGCCTGGTCTACATTGGGGGGGACGGGTGTAGCTGAAGTCGATGTGTCTTAGATCGACTTAGATTGACGTACTTCGCATCCTTGCGGCATGGCATCGACAGCTCCCCGATAGCTCCTCTTGCCCTGGTGGAGTTCCGGAGTCGACGGGGAGAGCGTTCGGGGATCGATGTATCGTGTCTAGACGAGACGCAATACATCGATCCCCGATAGATTGATCACTACGTGCTGATCCAGCGGGTATTGTAGACATACCCTTAGTGAGGAGTCAAACAGGACTCTGAGGCTTTGCACCACTTTGATGAATGGGGGCTGTGCAACATCAATGAAAGGTGGAGCCCATGGCTTGACCAGCTCTTTAAAGCATTTCCTTTTCTGATCAGCATCACTTTGGTCTTGCCTGGGGTCAGCTTGAGCCAGGTGCTCTGTATCCGAGAGCCGATCTCATATAGGGAGGCGAGGCTGGAGGCTGCTGTGGGGGGTTAGGTTTCAGAAGAGAACTAGATTGGTGTGGGACCAGAGGTGCAGAAATACAGATCTGGGTCTGGTGAGTGGGGACCAACAGCAGAGTCTCATCATAAAGCTCTTTTTCTAACACCTCTGCCTGTTTGCAGCATCCCTTATTGCTAATTAAACACCTGTCTCTCGTTCTTCAAAGAAGCTGCCTTTGCATATTTAAACTCCTTGCCTATCTTCCCCTGTTCCTTAGAGGTTTTCTGCATCTGTGGATTCTAGTGTTCCTGTAAAGGAACTGAGGGAATTGGGGCTGTACCTTTTTTGGGCACTTAATGTTCATTGCCACACAACAGCATTTGTGCAGTCCCCATAGTCACACGTTCCCAGAAAGTTCCAGCATCTTGTGTAGCAGGGGGTACCTTTCCCAGGAGGGTATATGCAACGACAGTCACGCAGAAAGAACTATAGTTACTGGTAAATTGCCTTTGTGCGTGTACCCTACAGTCTGTCGGGGCATCATTTGCTTGGGATTTGAACATAATTCTACTTGGCTCATGGGTTTCGTCCTTTAAACTTTTCACAGACTTTGCTTTTTTATCACCTATCTCTGAAGATAGCATTTCTGGTGGCAATAACATGTGCCTGAACTGTGAGAGTGATTCAGCATCTCGTGGTTTGTGTGCCCATTACAAGTGATTAGAAGGATAAAATTGTTATGACCTAAATTCTTGCTTAGTGTGCTGTCAAACTTTCATCTGCAGCAAACAATTATCCTGTCAGTCTTGGTTCTGAAGCCACATAGGCCAGACTATATGACTGGTTTTTTAGATGAGGGAAATGCAGATCTAATATACTTGGACTTCAGCAAAGCATTTAACCTAGTTCCACACAGGAAATTATTAGTTAAATTAGAGAAGATGGGGATCAGTACAAGAATTGTACGGTGGATAAGGGACTGGCTAAAGGGAGATGACAAGGGGTTGTGCTAAAAGATGAACTGTCGGACTAGAGAGAGGTTACTAGTGGAATTCTCCTAGTTGGTGTTGGAACCAATCTTATTCAATATTTTTTTAATAACCTTAACACAAACAGTAGGAGTGTGCTGATATTTGCTGATGATATGAAGTTGGGAGGCACCATCAATACACAGGAGGATCAGAACGGTACAAGGGGATCTGGATGACTTTGAAGACCTGGAATGACAGAAATGAGATGAAATTCAGTAGTACAAAATTCAAGGTCATACGCTTGGGTCTAATGAGAATTTCTGCTACAAGTTAGGAGCTCTTCAGTTGGAAGTGACAGAAGAGGAGAGAAACCTGGGTGTGGGGGTCAATCAGTGGATGACTCTGAGCCACCAATGTGATGCAGCTGTGCAAAAAGGCAAATGTGATCCTAGGGTGTATTAGGTGAGGCATTTCCTGGGCACCCATGTTCAAGAAAGATGACTTTAAACTGGACCAGGGGCAGAGAAGAGCTACTAGGATAATCAGAGGAATGGAGGGCCTGTCTTAGGAGAGGAGAGTGGAGGAGGTTGGCTTGTTTAGCCTGGCAAGCAGAAAACTGAGTGAGGGGGAGGTGCGAATCTGATTGGTCTCGATAAACGGGGGGTAAACACCAGGGAGGGTGATGAGCTCTTGAGGCTGAAGGGCAGTGTTGGCACAGCCATAGACACTAACTTTTCTTTTTCCCTGGGGGTGTTCCACCCCCTCTGTACCCTGAGGCCCCGCCCCTACTCTGCTCCCTCTCCGAGGCCCTGTTCTCTCTGTGCCTCTTCCTGCCCCCAGCTCTTCCTCTCCCGAACAAACTTACACTGGAACAAACCCAGACAAACCTGGCCATGTACAAACTGAGGCTGGAAATTAGAAGCAGGTTTCTAACCATCAGACGAGTGAGATTCTGGGGCAGCCTCCCAGTACAAGTTGTGGGGTGCAAACAACATAATTAGTTTTAAGAGAGAGCAGGACGAATGCAAGAGTGTGATGGCATGACAGGACAGTTGGTGGTAGTAGGGGTCAAGGCTCAATAGTTCGGGGGCTCACTTTAAGCTTATGCCTTACATTCCTAACAATCTCATGCTTCAGGGCTGAGATTGTTCATTGCCGGGGTCTTGAAGGGATCCTCTGGCCAATGCATCGTGGTGGTTTTTGTCTCCTCCTCTGAAGCATCAGGAATGGCCTCGTCTGGAGATGGGACACTGGGCTGAGTGGTCTAGTGCTCCCAGATGGCACTGAGCATTCTCTCTCTCGGGTGCATGGCTGTCTGGCTCTTGCCCACATGCTCAGTCTCACTGATCATCGTATGAGGAGCTGGGAAGGAATTGTCCCCCAAGTCAGACTGGCGGTGACCTTGGAGCTTTTTCCCCATCCTCTCCACATGTGGGTGTGGGTCACTGCCAGGTTATCTGCGTATATATCACTTAATCATTTCCCTCCCATTGCAGTGGCCTGAGGCACTGGTGCTCTGTGGTCCCTCCTGTTCTTTCCCTGTGGCACAGCACAGTCTAGTCTCTGAGGGTTGTGATGGTTTGGTCTGATTTGGGCTGTAGGGTTTAGTGTGCAGAAGCTGGGTGGGGTTGGTGGCCTGTGATGTACAGGAGGACAGACTGGACGATCTGGCAGTCCCTCTGGCCTTACGCTCTCTGACCCTGTTTAAAGGGGCTGTAAATTACTCCCATGGGCAGGATTAAGCCTTTTTGCAAATCATCCTGGTGGATTGTTGCATGTGGAGATAAGTCTAACGAGCAAGAGATTTTTGGCCCAGAGGCTGTTTAAACAGATGACATTTTATGTTCAGACTTGTTCCAAGCAGAAAAGGTTGCAGGTACCAGATATTAGAACTCACTGTGCTCGGCAGTACCAACTCTGGCAGCTTGTTTTTGTAATGCTTTAATGGTCTGAATGTGTAAGAAGGCTCTCCATAGAGTTCAATTCATACTCTTCCTCTACTGTCTCGATTGGATGCTCATTTCTGGAGACTAGTCCTTCACTTGCTGTCTACTTAACCACGCATTAGCCCTCCTGAGCATTGCTAGTGGTGTCTAGTTTCCCAGGAGTGAGGATGAGTAGCAGCAATTCCCTGAAGGAGAAAAAGGGATCCTAACTAGTAACTAGAATTCTCTGCATGTGTTTCCTGTTCAGATCTACGTTCAACCTCCCTTCTTTCCTTGCTCCTTTGAGTATTATGAGAATCTTTGCCATACTACAAGCTGCTTATTGGGCAGGGCTTTATTTAATCTTGGTTTAGAGTGTTGTGGCCATTGTCTGGAGCAGGCTGCCCGCAACAGTTACCTGCTTTGAAGAGGTTCCACGGCCTGCACAGCTTGGAACAAGCATAATACAGGTCTGTGGCTTTGCCAAGGCAAGACCTGCAGAGAATTCAGTTACTGGGAAATAACCAAGAGTAAATGTTTTCCTAACAAGCTCCCGGTTTGAGAATTTTTCAGCAGCAACTACAAGCCCCAAATTTAACCTCAGCTAGTAGTGGAAGCACTCAACCTCCTCTGAGCTCTGCGTTCTCTGTCACTTCTGAGTGTAGGAGTCATTGCAGGAGGAATGTGGGTCACTGTTGGCACCAGGATGCCACCTCAAAGGTGCTGGCTGTGTATACTACTTTTGGGCCAAGCCAGGAGGAGTGCTGGCTGTGGCAATCTGCCACAGCGAATGGCTGTTGCCAGCCCATGTAGTGTAGCAGTTTCCTCTGTGCTAGTAGGCCTGGTCTTTCCCGGGGAATAGTGCAGCTCAGAATCATTCACTCCTCCTCCCTTCCTCTCTTTTCAGGTGGCCATCATTGCAGGAAATTTTGAACTGGCTGAAATCATCAAAACCCACAAAGAGTCTGACGTTGGTGAGTTTGGCCTTTCACCCTGTTTCCCCCCCTTATCTCACTTTAGGTCCTGCAATATTTCAGTGGTTCTCATTTCCCAGCGCTGCCTAGGGAAACCAGTGGAGCTACTGTAACAGGGGTTTGGCACTCCCTGTGGGTTTTTGGGTGCTGGAACTTGTGTGGGTGTTTGTGCTGTCCATGGCGATAAGGAGTGGTTGGCTGTGTCAGTCAGTGTGGCAGCCTGAAACCATCAGTGTTTGTAGTTAGTATGTTTGGTGGACTGTTTACTGTGGCTGTTTCAGTTGCCGTACCAAAGAGTATAAACAGACTGTCCGGCATTCAGCAGGTTGGACTGTCTCTCCAAAACTCTGTTTTTCAATTCCACATCCTCTCTTGTGTGCTTGGGGCAGCTAGTCACCACGGGGAATCTCTCATGCTAAAGCCCTGCAGTTGAACTCAGTGCAGGGAGAGGAATGCTGCCCACCTCAGGTCACCATTGCTGGGCTGCTGTTGCTGCAGCAGCCTCCATGCTAGTTGCACTCACCCAGGGCTCTTCCTCACTTATACAGGGAACATGCCAAGTCCTGGGGGGAGGGATAGCTCAGTGATTTGAGCATTGGCCTGCTAAACCCAGGGTTGTGAGTTCAATCCTTGAGGGGGCCATTTAGGGATCTGGGGCAAAAAAAATCTGTCAGGGGATTGGTTCTGCTTTGAGCAGGGGATTGGACTAGATTCCAGCCCTGATATTCTGTGATTCACTGGGGCATCCCCATTCTTTGCAATATCTCTGCAGTTCTACACAGAGAATCTCTGCAGAGCTGAGCTCAGTACTGTGCATAAAGCCAGGCTCCATGCTGAACTTCCTCCAGTTCTCTCCCTGAGAAATTGGTGGCACCAGAGTCCTTTAGAGCAATGGAGGAGCTGACAGGATTTACTTGTAGGAGAAGGTTAACTCCACACAGTGGGTCAAATGCCTGCTCTGAGCAGAGGGGTGTCCAGGCACAAGGAGATGTCGTGGTGGGCTTCCTGGAGTATGGACCTTCAAGTAGATGTTCAAGCAAATACTGGGCTACTGCCTTAGTCTCTTGGGAATCCTGGGCCTCACTCCTCCTCCTTTGGCTTCCCTAAAACCTTCACTGCAGGTGTCACTTCTGAGCTTTCCTTTCTGTTCATTTCATTCATATGCTCACTGAAGAGTGTTGGCCTAATACTGGTAAAACAAGCTCACATCATTTGCAAAAAGGGGTGTTAATGCTGCCAAAGGGCTTCAGGGAAATCTGAAGTCTCCATGTAAGTATATCAAGCAGAAGTACTGGCAGGAAAGCAAACACAATAATGAATGACAAATGAGATCGCATTCATGATTATTATAGAATGGCTGAGCTACTGAACTGCTTTATTAAATCTCTTTCTGTTGAGAAAAGTTGTAGGAAATCATCTGATCAATTAAGAAGAAAATGCTGACTTTGTATGTACTGTATAGCTGCTGATATAAAGTAGGTCAGATAATATTTGGGATACTGTACATACACAAACCAGCAGGTCCAGATGGCATGCACCTGCAAGTCAAGGGAATTAGCTAATGAACTTTCCAAACACTAGAAATTATTTTTTAAACATCCGTTGAGAAATGGGAAGATACCAAAGGATTAGAAAAAAGCAAAGATGGTGTTGATCATGAAAAAGGGGGGAGAACATGAACTGGCTAGTTATCATCTAATTTGCCTACTATCAATGTCTAGTAAGGTAATGGAACATATACTAAAAGAAAGAAAAGTTCACTGCATTTCTAGATTAATGGAGCCCTGAGCAATAGGAGCAGGAACTTATAAAGGATAATTTTTGGATAATGCTTCTACAGGTCCCCGCTGTCAGGACAGCACATGTCTAGCTGTGAGCCAAGAGCTGTCAGTGGAGCTGTGAACACAAGCCGTGGACCCCGCAAATGAGACCCACCATGTATGGCAGTAAAAGGGGTCATGATCAGCAATCACCTCCATAACTTTCTGCATCTGGACACTCTCCTAGCTCAGAACCCATCAGGCTGTCCTCTAGGATCTTACTTTCTTTTTTAGAGAGATTCAGCCCCTTGAATTTGATTTGTACGCCTTTGATCTGGGGCAGGGCAGTGCAGAGTTCAGGGTAGAGGAGAGGGAAGCTGATTATTTCACCAGATTCACGGGTTAAAGCTGCTTCTACTGAAAATGTGTCTGTGACTCCAGATGAAGCTGGTTGGTTCTGATCCTGTCAGCTCATCTTTCTTGGCATGGACGGCTTGAAATCCTCTGACAGTGGATATGCCCTGTGAGGAAAGGGATCTTTGCAGACACTATTGAAGTTGGGCTAGTCTGTCTTTTCTGTCCCACTCTTTGAGGGTCTGCAGAAGAGGAGAGGTGGGAATAGGAACTGCTCTCTTCTCTCCAGTTGATTAGAATTGGGAGGCTGGATCGTACATAGAATCTCATCACTACCAACATGATCACTCTCCAGGATCCCTCCGCACTATCAGTACATTGGATTGTGGAGGAGGTACAGACTCTGCCCTCACCTGAGCTGCGACCTTCAATGACCCAGTGCAGAGGTGAAGATAACTTCTTATTCCCTTGATTCATTTAAGGGATGTGTGTGTGATGGGGTGGAGGAGAGGGATTGAGATTTATAGAATCATAGAAATCTAAGACTGGAAAGAACCTTGAGAAGTTATCAAGTCTAGCCCTCTGCACTGAGGCAGGACAACTGGTTCTCAACCCCGGCCCAGTCAGCATACAGCTGCAGCCTATGTGATATCCTCAGGGACAGACATCTAGTGTAGATATTGTGTGGATGTGGCCCACATAACATAGAGAGCTGCATATATGGCCCACAATGGTAAATATATTGAGAACCACTGACCTAAACCAATCTGTTTGTCCAGTCTGTACTTAAAATCCTCCAGTTAATTAGTTAAACAGATATTAAAAGGTACAGCGCCAAAAGTGAAATCCTTGCAAGCTACATGGAAACTTTTTAAAGACACCATAATAGAAGCTCAACTTAAATGTATACCCCAAATTAAAAAACATAATAAGAGAACCCAAAAGGTGCCACTATGGCTAACAACAAAGTAAAACAAGCAGTGAGAGGCAAAAAGGCATAGTTTTAAAAATGGAAGTTAAAGTCTAGTGAGGAAAATAGAAAGGAGCATAAACTCTGGCAAGTGAAGTGTAAAAATATATTTATGCGGGCCAAAAAAGAATATGGAGAACAGCTAGCTAAAGACCCAAAAAGTAATAGCAAAAAAAATTTTTAAGTACATCAGAAGCAGGAAGCCTGCTAAACAACCAGTGGGGCCACTGGATGATTGAGATGCTAAAGGAGCACTCAAGGACAATAAGGCCATTGCGGAGAAACTAAATTAATTCTTTGCATTGGTCTTCATGCCTGAGGATGTGAGGGATATTCCAAAACCTGAGCCATTCTTTTTAGGAGACAAATCTGAGGAATTGTTCCAGATTGAGGTGTCATTAGAGGAGGTTTTGGAACAATTTAGTAAATGTAACAGGTAATAAGTCACCAGAACCAGCTGGTATTCACCCAAGAGTTCTGAAGGAACTCAAATGTGAAATTGCAGAACTACTAACTGAAGGATTGCTAATGTGATGCCAATTTTTAAAAAGGGCTCCAGAGCTGATCCTGACGATTACAGGCTGATAAGCCTGACTATATTAAAGAACAGAATGATCAGACACACAGCAAAGAATCCTGTGGCACCTTATAGACTAACAGACGTCTTGGAGCATGAGCTTTCGTGGGTGAATACAGATGCATGCATTTGACGAAGTGGGTATTCACCCATGAAAGCTCATGCTCCAAAACGTCTGTTAGTCTATAAGGTGCCACAGGATTCTTTGCTGCTTTTACAGATCCAGACTAACACGGCTACCCCTCTGATACTTGAAACCATGCAGACACACAGGTGACCGTTTGTTGGGGAACAGTCAACATGGTTTCTGTAAAGGGAAGTCGTGCCTCACCAATCTATTAGAATTCTTTGAGGGGCTCAACTTGCATGTGGACAAGGGAGATCAAGTGGATATAGTGTACTTAGA
The DNA here is from genome assembly GCA_026122505.1 of Aldabrachelys gigantea. NCBI lineage: Eukaryota > Metazoa > Chordata > Testudines > Testudinidae > Aldabrachelys > Aldabrachelys gigantea. The sequence continues at coordinate 8,979,379 of CM047479.1, forward strand.
TTTCCAGAAAGCCTTTGACAAGGTTCCTCACAAAAGGCTCTTAAGCAAAGTAAGCTGCCACGGGATAAGAGGGAAGGTCCTCTCATGAATTGGTAACTGGTTAAAAAATAGGAAACAAAGGGTAGGAGTAAATAAATGGTAAGTTTTCAGAATGGAGTGAGGTAAATAATGGTGTCCTCCAGGGGTCTGTACTGGGACCTGTCCTATTCAACATATTCATAAATGAACTGGAAAAAGGGGTAAACAGTGAGGTCTCAAAAGCTTCAGATGAGACAAAACTACTGAAGATAGTTAAGTCCAAAGCAGACTGCGAAGAGCTACAAAGGTATCTCACAAAACTCGGTGAATGGGCAACAAAATGGCAGATGAAATTCAGTGTTGATAAATGCAAAGTAATGCACACTGGAAAACATAATCCCCACTATACATATACATATACAATGATGGGGTCTCATTTAGCTCTTAACACTGAAGAAAAAGGTCTTGGAGTCAAGAAAAAGATCTTGGAGTCATTGGATAGTTCTCTGAAAACATGCACTTAATGCGCAGTGCCAGTCAATATGGGAATCGTTAACAAAGGGATAGATAATAAGACAGAAAATATCATATTGCCTCTATATAAATCCATGGTACGCCCACATCTTGAATACTGTGTGCACATGTGGACGTCCCATCTCAAAAAAGATGTATTGGAAATGGAAAAGGTTCAGAAAAGGGCAACAAAATGATCAGGCTTTCGTATGAGGAGAGATTAATAAGGTTGGGACTTCTCAGCTTGGAAAAGAGACAACTAAGCGGGGATATGATAGAAGTCTATAAAATCATTACTGGTGTGGAGAAAGTAAATAAGGAAGTGTTATTTACTCCTTCTTGTAGCACAAGAACTAGGGATCACCAAATGAAATTAATAGGCAGCAGGTTTAAAACAAACAAAAGGAAGTATTTCTTCACACAACGCACAGTCAACCTGTGGAACTCTTTGCCAGAAGTTGTTGCAAAGGCCAAGACTATAACAGGGTTCAATAAAGGACTAGATAAATTCATGGAGGATAGGTCCATCAATGGCTATTAGCCAGGAGGGGCAGGGATGGTGTCCTTAGCCTCTGTTTGCCAGAAACTGGGAATGTGCAACAGAGGATGGATCACCTGATGATTCCCTGTTCTGTTCATTCCCTCTGGGGCACCTGGCATTGGCCACTCATGGAAGACAGGATACTGGGCTAGATGGACCTTTGGTCTGACCCACTATGGCTGTTTTTATGTTCTGAATTTGTCTTGGTCCATTTGAATTCTAATCCTGTCTTCCAAAGTATTTGTAACCTCTCTCAGCTTGGTGTCATCTGAAAAATTTATAAGTATACTCTCCACTCCATTATCCAAGTCATTAGTGGAAATCTTAAACGGCACTGGACCCAGGACTCATTTCTATGGGACCCCACTAGAGGCTCCCTTGCAGTTTGCCAGTGAGCCATTCATAATTACTCTTTAATTAAAGTCTTTCAACCAGTTGCGCAGATTTGTGTTGTACATGTGTGGTACAGAGAGATTGTACGCCCACTTTTTAGTAATTTCATCTAGATCTCATTTCCCTAGTTTCCTTATGAGAATGTCACATGGGACGACATCAGATACCTTACTAAAATAAAACTGCATCACATTTCCTGCGTCTGCCCTATCTACTAGGCCATTAACCTTATCAAAGAAGGAACTTAAGAAGATTTGCTTTTGTTGTTTTTGACAAATCCATCCTGGCTATTCCTTATAACTCTGTTATTCCCTGGGTGGATACAGATTGATTATTTAGTAATTTGTCCCAGTATCTTTCCAGGTATTGAAGTTAGACTGACAGGTCTTTAATTCTTCAGATCCTCTTTGATCCTCTTTAGATCATAGATAGTGTGACAAAGTTCCTCCTCTACCTTGGTGGGTCCTGCGCTTATTGGCAGATTTGCTCACCTCAATGATCTTCCCCACAGTCTGGACCAACTCCTCCTGTGTCTGATCAGGCATTGGGAGGTTTGGGGGGAACCCGGGCCCACCCTCTACTCCGGGTTCCAGCTCAGGGCCCCGTGGATTGCAGCTGTCTATAGTGCCTCTTGTAACAGCTGCGTGACAGCTACACCTCCCTGGGCTACTTCCCCATGGCCTCCTCCAAACACCTTCTTTATCCTCTCCACAGGACCTTCCTCCTGGTGTCTGATAATGCTTGTACTCCCTAGTCCTCCAGCAGCACACCCGCTCACTCTCAGCTCCTTGTGCCTCTTGCTCCCAGCTCCTCACACGCACTTCCTCTCCTCTAGCTCCTCCCTCCCTGACTGGAGTGAGCTCCTTTTTAAACCCAGGTGCCCTGATTTGCCTGTCTTGATTGGCTGCAGGTGTTCTGATTAGCCTGTCTGCCTTAATTGGTTCTAGCAGGTTCCTGATTACTCCAGTGCAGCCCCTGCTCTAGTCACTCAGGGAACAGAAAACTACTCAGCCAGTGACCAGTATATTTGCTGTCTACCAGACTCCTGTACCCCACTGGCCTGGGTCTGTCACATATCCCTCCCCCCTGCTCAACACCAAGGGGTTGGGCAGCTTGGGATGTCAGACAGTGCTACGTGACAAGCCATCGGCATTACCGTGATGGCTCCCTGCTCTGTGTTGCACACGAAACTGGAAAGGCTGGAGGGATAAGAACCACTCGGTCACCCTTGTGTTCTTCTCCTTGTTCCGCTGCAGCCTTTGAAGAGGGGCACGGTCGGTCACAAGGACAAATCTGCGCCCGAGCAAGTAGTAGCACAATGCTTCCATGGCCCATTTTATGGAGAGGCACTCTCTCTCCACCACTGCATATTTTTGTTCCCTTGGAAGGAGTTTCCTACTGAGGTAGAGAATTGGGTGTTCCTCCTCCCCGATCATCTGTGATAGAACGGCCCCCAACCCTACTTCCGATGCATTTGTCTGCAGGATAAATTCCTTGGTGAAATCAGGGGCTATCAGTACAGGGTTACTGCAGAGGGCAGTCCGTAGGTCTGTGAATGCTTCCTCTGCTGTGTCAGACCATCTCACCAGATCAGGTCCACGGGCTTTCACTAGGTCTGCCAAGGGGCTTGCCCTTGTGGCAAAGTGGGGATAAATCAACGGTAATACCCCACTACATCTAGGAATGCCCGGACTTGTTTCTTGCAACGCAGTCAGGGCCAATTTTGGATGGCCTCCAACTTGTTCACTTGGGGTTTTACCAGACCTTTTCCCACAATGTAGCCAAGATATTTGGCTTCTGTAAACCCTACAGCGCATTTGGCAGGATTTGCTGTAAGGCCAGTTCGCCTGAAGGTATCAAGGACTGCCTCCACCTTCTCTAGGTGGGTTTCCCAGTCTGGAGTATGAATGACCACATCGTCCAAGTAGGCAGCAGCATAACTGTTATGCAGGCGTAATAGCTTGTCCATGAGGTGCTGGAAAGTAGCTGGGGCACCACATAGTCCAAAAGGGAGGACAGTATATTGAAAAAGACCCTCTGGTGTAGAGAACGCAGTCTTTTCCTTTGCGTCTTCCGCAAGGGGAATCTGCCAGTACCCCTTTGTAAGTCTAGAGTAGTCAAGTACCGGGCATTACCCAGACGGTCCACTAGCTCATCTATGCGAGGTATGGGGTACGCGTCAAACTGGGATACTTCATTTAGTCGCCGGAAGTCATTGCAAAACCTTGTGGTGCCATCAGGTTTGGGCACCAGCACGATTGGGCTGGACCACTGACTGTGGGATTCTTCGATGATCCCCAACTCCAGCATTTTTTTTACTTCTGCTTTTATTTCCTCCCTTTTGGCCGCTGGCACTCGATAGGGCCTCATTGTTATTCTGGCCCCAGGATTCGTGACGATGTGATGATACGTCTCGGTTGTTCAACCCGGTTTTGTAGAGAACACATCTTGGTTCTGGAAGATCATCTCAGACACCTCATTCTTCTGGTCTGGTGTTAAATCAGGAGACACTTTCACCTGTTTGGAAGGCTTGTTTTCCTGGGCTAGGTCTTTTTGGACACTCATGCATGCATCTTGTGCATGCCAGGGTTTCAGAAGGTTGATGTGATAAATCTGTTCTTGTTTTCAGTATCCTGGCTGCCGCACCTTGTAGGTTACTTCTCCCACGGGTTCAACCACCTCATAGGGCCCCTGCCATTGGGCCAGAAGCTTGCTTTCTGCCGTGGGTACCAACACCATCACCCGATCCCCTGGTTGGAACTGTCGGACTTTTGCCTGGCGATTGTAATAGGTTCTCTGGGCCTCCTGTGCCTTTTCCAAATGTTCCCGTACAATAGGGGTGACACAGGCTATCCGGTCTCACATCTGTATTACATGTTCTTTTATATTTCTCCCCTCATTGGGTTCCTTTTCCCAGAGCTCTTTGGCGATGTCTAGTATGCCACTGGGGTGACGCCCGTATAATAACTCGAATGGGGAAAACCCAGTTGAGGCCTGAGGTACCTCCCGGATAGCGAACATAAGGTAGGGTAGTAGGGCATCCCAATCCTTCCTGTCCCGACTTACCACCTTCCTTATCATAGCCTTGTGGGTTCGGTTAAATCTTTCTACCAATCCATCAGTCTGCGGATAGTAGACTGAAGTTCTCAGGATATGTATATGGAGCAGCGTACAGAGGTCCTTCATTAGTTTTGACAGAAATGGGGTTCCTTGGTCTGTTAATATCTCCTTTGGTAGCCCCACTCGGGCAAAGATCCCCACTAGCTCTTTGGCTATTGTTTTAGAGGCTGTGTTCCGCAGGGGGACGGCTTCTGGGGAGCGAGTAGCATAGTCCAAAATAACAAGTATATATTGGTGGCCCCGAGCCGTCTTCTCCAGGGCTCCCACTAGGTCCATGGCTATTCGCTCAAAGGGGACCTCTATGATGGGAAGGGGTACTAAAAGTGCCCTCAGGTGGGGACAGGGACTGTGCAGCTGACACTCTGGGCAGGACGCACAGTACCTCCGTACTTCTTCGTGTACTCCGGGCCAGAAGAACCATCGTAGGACTCGTGCTAGGGTCTTCTCTACCCCCAAATGCCCCCCCAAAAGATCACTATGAGCAAGACTTAATACAGCATTCTGGTGTTTGTGAGGTCCTAGGATCTGCAGTATCTTCTGCCCCTGTACTGGTGCAACCCGGTATAAGAGATTCTTCTTCATTATAAAGTAGGGTCCTGGTCCCTGGGTTTTCCTTTCCACGCGGACCCCATCTATTTCAGTCACCTCCTTCCTAATGTTGTCGTACCTTGGGTCTTCGGCTGGTCTCGTCCAAAATTTCCTCTTCCGAGACTAATCTGCCCAAGATCTAGGGGCCCAGTCTCTGTTGCCTCTACTGGTTCAGAAACGCTAGGGTAGGGGTCAGACTCGGATGCTTCTCCCTCCAGGGTGGCCTCCTTTTCAGCTGCTCGGGTCTGCCTGCCTACGAGGGCGACCCTCTGGCTTTGAGTCAGTATTCGGGTTCCCAAGGCCTTAGCTGCCCTCCTTTCCCTTTTCGATTTTCTACCATATCTGGGAATGGAAAATAAATCTGAGGATATTTCAGAGAAAAACGGGGGTTGACAGTCTACTGTGGATGCCTCACTAACTTGAGGGTTCCCCTTTTCCTCCAATCCTCCTACTGGGAGTAAGTTTCCAAACCCTGGGAAGTCCCTCCCTAGGAGCACCGGGTATGGGAGTTTAGGGACTACATCTGCTGCTACCTCAGTAGTGTTCCCCTGAATTTCGAGTTTTACTGGGATGATGGGGTAATAACCAACTGTCCCATGGATGTATGTTATCCCCATACGCTTAGCCCGCACTGCATTTGTTACCCCGGATCTGGCCAGGATCTCTGCTTTCAGCCGGGGGTAGTCTGCTGCAGCCTCTTCAGGCAAATCATAGTAAGCCTTCTGGGCCTCTCCACATAGGAATGGGGCAAGGATGCTAGACCACTGATCTCGAGACCAGGCCTCCCGTAGGGCTGTCCTCTCAAAGGCCAGAAGGTATGCCTCTACCTCATCCTCCTGCATCATTTTCTGCAGCCAATGACTGGCACGAATGAACTGCGTCCTATCATGGCCGCGGTTCAGCTCTGTAAGGGTCTTTACCTGGTTTACCAGTTCCCGCAACATAGCTCGGTCTTGAGAAGCCTGGTCCATCAGCAGGCGATTAGTCTCTTGTTGCAGCTGCACTTCCTCCTGTTGGGTGGCTGCCTGGACATGGGTAGCCTCCTGCTGGGCCGCCGTAGCTTGTATCAATGCTCGCACTAAGTCATCCATTGTGGTGAAAAAACAAACAAACCCTCTACCTTTTATTTATTTTTTTAAATCACCCTCCTTCTTCTGCCGCGCTGTGCACACCAAGATCCCACCACTGACATCAGTTCCTCCTCTACCTCGGTGGGTCCTGTGCTTATTGGCAGATTTGCTGACCTCAGTGATCTCCCCCACAGTCTGGATCAACTCCTCCTGTGTCTGATCAGGCGTTGGGAGGTTTGGGGGGAACCCAGGCCCACCCTCTACTCCAGGTTCCAGCCCAGGGCCCTATGGATTTGCAGCTGTCTATAGTGCCTCTTGTAACAGCTGTGTGACAGCTACACCTCTCTGAGCTACTTCCCCATGGCCTCCTCCAAACACCTTCTTTATCCTCTCCACAGGACCTTCCTCCTGGTGTCTGATAACGCTTGTACTCCTTAGTCCTCCAGCAGCACAGCCTTTCACTCTCAGCTCCTTGTGCCTCTTGCTCCCAGCTACTCACATGCACTTCCTCTCCTCTGGCTCCTCCCCATCTGACTGGAGTGAGCTCCTTTTAAAACCCAGGTGCCCTGATTAGCCTGCTTTGATTGGCTGCAGGTGTTCTAATTAGCCTGTCTGCCTTAATTGGTTCTAGTAAGTTCCTGACTACTCTAGTGCAGCCCCTGCTCTAGTCACTCAGGGAACAGAAAACTACTCAGCCAGTGACTAGTATATTTGCCCTCTACCAGACTCCTGTACCACAGTGGCCTGAATCTGTCACAATAGATACTATATGTTTCTCCTTCTCCAGTTCTCTAGGACCTCCCCTGTCCTCCATGAGTTCTCAAAGATAATTGCTAACAGTTCCAAGATTGGGTCAGTTAGTTTCTTAAGTACCCTAGATGCATTTTTTCAGGTCTGGCCAACTTGAATACATCTAACTTATCTAAATAGTCTTTAACCTGTTTTTGCCCTGTTTTGGTTTGCATTCCTTCCAACCTGTTTTTATTATTAATTGTGTTGAGTATCTCTTTTTAGTGAAGCGAGACGCAAAATAGGCATTAAATATCTCAGCCTTCTTGATATCAGTTATTAGCTCTCTTTCTCCACTAAGTTGAGGACCAACACTTTCCTACGCCTTTCTCTTGGTCCCACTGTATTAAAGAACCTCCTTGTTCTGTTTAATTTCCCTTCCTAGGAGTAATTCAGTTTGTGCCTTAGTTTTTCCGATTTTGCCCCTACGTGCTCGTGCTATTTTTTTTTGTACTCATCCTTTGCAATTAGTTCATGTTTCCTCCTTCTGTAGGATTCCTTTTAGATTTTCAGATCATTAATGAGGTCCTGATGGAGTCACATTGCCCTTTTATTCTTCTTCCTATCTTTTCTTCACATTGGGATTGTTTCCAGTTGTGCCTTTAATATTGTCACCTTGAGAAACTGCCAACTCTCCTGAACTTCTTTTTTCCCTTAGATTTTCTTCCCATGGGACTGTTGTATGGATAGTGATCTAAAAGGCTTAAAAGAGTTTAAAGTTTTTATACACTGTTTTGCTGTCCAACGTTAAACAGTAATAGATAAGCTTGGGTTTCAATAATTTTAAACAGAGGCCTTGGTTTTACTTGGTTACTTGAGGAATACCCAGAAGCATTCATTCACAATGAAAGTTTGTTGATTAAACACAAGAAATTAAAACAAACATGTTGAAACTGTGGTGGCGTGATTATGCAAAACAAACTTAGAGCTTTTCAGAGTCTCTCTGCTTTTGGAGTCAAAGTATCAGTGTTTCATATTTTCAGAAGAACCTTTCTTTGATGACAATGAAAAGGTTAATTTTATTATCTCCTGATGTGAAGGGCATGCACTTATCCTGTTCTTAACAAACTAGTAGACACAAGGTGGAAGCGAGAGAGGATAGAAAAACTGGTTGAAATATGGCCTTTGTTGATGTTTTTGTGTCACTGCTGGTTAGTTTTGAGTGGATGCTCTGGCTGGCAAGTCGTCCACAACACCTGCTGCTTGGACCCTGGTTAGTTACTGTCTGTTAGGGCTGTCATCTGTCTGGTTGGATTCTTTCTCCTTCGACAAGGCAAGTTTGGATGAACGCAGTATAGTTAATTCAGGATTCAATAAAAAGCCAAGAGAGGGAGATAGGATAGGAGGCAAGAAATAGTGGGGTAGAAAATAACACAAGAAGGGAAGGGAATACAGTACCGGATCTTACTTGCCCCTGCAGCACTGTGAATTAGGTCTCCCCACTGGTGACTGAGGACTAGGTGTCATGATGATGTGATGACTTTTAGCATTTACAGGTGAAAACAAAGTTCCTCAAACAAGGGCAAGGCCAGCTGGCCTACCTATCAGAAAGAAGGTCCATTAGGTAAGTCGAGGTGAGCTGCAGTGCTGGAAGGGCAGAGGATGAGCCAGGTGAAGATGACTCTTTTTTTAAAGAAGTCTTTTTAAGAAGCCCAAAAAATTAGTAAAAGTAGGTGGCATATTTTAGCCTCCTTATGGAAATTGATTGAATTGGTGGTTGAAATAAGGTCAAACTTCGGAGAGGTAACTCTGTTCCCACATTTCTTGTTTACTAACTATGATCTCACCACTTTCCTTTACTTATATCTGTTGGTCATTTTATTTGGACTAATACAGTTTCCTGTGTGGTTTTCTTGCATTTGTAACAACTTGATCTATTATTCATGGCTATTGTGTTTGGATACAGACTGGCTAACCTAGTGTGGAGGACTAGGTTTGGTGGAGGCAGGTGACAAAAGCCCACAGGTAAGTCAAAAAGATGGAGACCTGGGAGAAGGGTCAGAATTTTGGTGATAGGAGGGTCAGGCATGGGCTGTTATAGCTGGGATAAGGGAGAGGAGACCAGAGAGAACATGATGGGGGGAATCAAATCAATATCTTAGGTGTCTGGATACTAATGCAAGACGTATGGGGAATAAACAGGAAGAACTGGAAATGCTAGTTAATAAACACAGCTATAACATAGCTGACATCACAGCGATTTGATGGGACAATACTCATGGCGGGAATATTGGTATGAAGGGTACAGCTTGCTCATGAAGGACAGGAAGGGGAAAAAGGGACAAAATGTTGCCTTATATATTAAAAATGTATACTGTTGTTCTGAGGTTGACCTGGAAATAAGAGACAGACTGGTTGAAAGTCTCTGGGTAAGGATAAAAGGGGTAAAAAACAAGGGTGATGTCATGGTAGGGGTTTACCACAGACCACCTAACCAGGAAGAAGAGGTGGATGAGGCTTTTTATAAACTAACAAAATCATCCAAAGCACAGGACTTGGTGGTGACGGGGGACTTCAACTACCCAGACATTTATTGGGAAAATAACAAAGCAGGGCACAGATTATCCAACAAGTTCTTGGTATGTATTGGAGACAATTTTTATTTCAGAAGGTGGAGAAAGCTACTAGGGGAGAGGCTGTTCTAGATTTGATTTTGACAAATAGAGAGGAACTGGTTGAGAATTTGAAAGTGGCAAAGGAAGCTTAGGTGAAAGTGATTATGAAGTAAGAGTTCCCAATTCTAAGGAATGGTAGGAGGGAAAACAGTACAATAAAGATAATGGATTTCAAGAAAGCAGACTTTAGCAAACTCAGGGAAAGTCTAAAGGGAAAAACAGTTCAAGAGAGTTGGCAGTTTTTCTAAGCCACATTATTAAGGACTCAGGAGCAAACTATCCCACTGCGTGGGAAAGACAGGAAGTATGGCAAGAGACCACCCTGGCTTAAGCAGGAGATTTTCAGTGATCTGAAACTCAAACAAGAGTCCTACAAAAATGGAAATTAGGGCAAATAACAAAGGATGACTGTAAACAAATAACACAACTATGTAAGGACAAAATTAGAAAGGCCAAGGACAAAATGAGATTAAACTAGCTAAAGACACAAAAGGTAACAGGAAAATATTCTACAGATACATTAGAAGCAAGAGGAAGACTTAAGGACAGGGTAAGCCCATTATTCAGTGATGGAGGGAAAACAATAACAGAAAATGTGGAAATGGCAGAGATGCTAAATGACTTCTTTGTTCTGGTTTTCACCAAAAAGGTTAGTAGCGACTGGACATCTAACATAGTGAAAGTCAGTGAAAATGAGTTAGGATCAGAGGCTAAAATAGGAAGAGAACGAGTTAAAAATTACTTAGACAAGATAGATGTCTTCAAGTTACCAGGGCCTGATGAAATGCATCCAAGAATGCTCAAGGAGCTGAATGAGGAGGTATCTGAGCCATTAGCAATTATCTCTGAAAAGTCATGGAAGACAGGAGAAATTACAGAGGACTGGAAAAGAGCAAATATATTGCCAACCAAAAAACGGGAAATAAGGACAACCCAGGGAATTACAGACCAGTCAAAGTACTCCACTTAGGAAGGAACAATCAGTTGCACACACACAAAATGGAAAATGACTGCTTAGGAAGGAGTCCTGCGGAAAGGAATCTGGGGGTTATAGTAGCTCACAACTTAATATGTTGCAAAAAAAGCAGACATAATTCTGTGATGTATTAGCAGCAGTGTTGTAAGCAAGACATGAGAAACAGTTCTTCCTCTCTAGTCCAGGCTAATTAGGCCTCAGCTAGAGTATTGTGTCCCGTTCTGGGCACCACATTTCAGGAAAGATATGGACAAATTGGAGAAAGCCCAGAGAAGAGCAACAAAAATGATTAAAGGTCTAGAAAATATGACCTATGAGGAAGATTGAAAAAATTAGGTTTGTTTAGTCTGGAGAAGAGAAGACTGAGATGGAGAGAGTTTTCAAGTACATAAAAGGTTGTTACAAGGAGGATGTTCTCCTTAACCTCTGAGGATAGGACAAGAAGCAATGCGGTTAAATTGCAGCAAAAGAGGTTTAGGTTGGACATTAGGAAAAACTTCCTGTCAGGGTGGTTAAACACTAGAATAAATTGCCCAGGGGAAGTTGTGGAATCTCCATCACTGGAGATTTTTAAGAGCAGGTTAGACAAACACCTGTCAGGGATGGTCTAGATAATACTTAGTCCTGCCTCAGTGTAGGCGACTGGATTAGATGATCTCTTGAGGGCCCCTCCAGTTCTAGGATTCTATGAGTCCATTGTAACATCATATGAGCTTTCACGTACATTTTAGATTTGAGCTTAGGGTAACTTTTGTAGGTTCGATAATCACAACAAAACCTTACCTACTAGTTCTATGAGTCTGCTTTATTGAAGTCCATTGTCCTTATTCTGATGCTCTAACTCTTTCGTTGCCTTAGAATCATGAAATCTCTGATTTCACAATCGCTTTCACCCAAATTGTCTTCCACCTTCAAATTCGCTTCCAATTCCTCCCTGTTGGTTGGAATCAAATTTAAAATGGCTGTGCCTCTGGTTACTTCCTTTTCTTTCTGAAACAAAAAGTTGCCCGCATATTTTTCCAACAGATATCTGGGTAGTTCAAGCCCTCAGGTAAAGCAGCTGGTTCTCCTTTCTCCTCTGGTGTTGCTGTAGTCACCTGTAGTCAGCTAGCATCCTCCATCCCAGATGTTTCCAAGTGTGTCCCTTCACTGAAGTCATTGTGCTCCCACATGCTATGCAAATTAACCACTTCACCCTGTAGCTCTCTTACCTGCTTCTTGAGGGGGGGCGGATCTACAGACACCTCTCACGCCAGTGGTTCCCCCTGACTGGTTTTTGTTGTTAGGGACAGGCGGGCTGCATTCCCAGCAAGTCAAGACCAGGGTCTGGGTGGAAGCCTCCAGGGTGAGGATGTGTGTCAGGTGAGGGCCCCACAGGTACAGGCAGAGGAAGAGCTAGCAGTGTTGTTGATGACATGCTGTTCTCATCTCATGGCAGGTTCTCCTTGGTAGAGCAGCTGCAAGTTAGAGAAGGGGGAAAAAAATCAACATACCACCGCACCTCCCTGCCTTCCTGCTCTGACAAATTCAGCTAGGTAACTCCCTTTATCTCACCAGCCATTTGTCTTACCAGCCATTGTGAGTTTCTGTGCTTTTGAAAACCCGGGCCCCACACACTCCTGGAGTGGGTGACGCAGCCCCTCTCACTGAGCCGCCTCTGTTCACAGGCCTAGCTGATCAAAAACTGCACTGCTCTCACTTCAAAGAGCCCTGCTAGAAACAGATGCTAACACCCAGCAGCAGGGCAATCTCACCTTTATAGTCAGCAACCTAGCCTTGATTTCAGAACACAGCAAGCAATCCGGATTCATACCAAAATCAGTGACAAGTTCCCAGCACCAAAAGTACTCCTTTCTTGTTCCTCAATGTTAATCAAATAGCACTAAGACAGAACTTCCCAACATACTCACCAGCTGGCTTATCTTCCTTAGTTTCCCACCTGCCTTCGTCTCACCACTCATGTCTTCTCTAGGTGGATTTGGAAAAGGGTTTCAGTTGAGAGCTATTATACCCCAGCTGGGGGTAGATTAGAGTAGCCATCCTTGGTGTGCTTGGCTCTCATAGGAGGTCTTACCGCTTCTTCAGGGGAAACATCCGTTTCTATTTGTCTTCATTTCTTGTAGTTCTTTGGAAGCCAGTCTTTTCACCTTCCATTATTTATGCCAGCCCCTTAACCTCTACCACCTTTATGGGTCTTGTGGTCTTGCACGTTGTCTGGTGTCGCTGCCACAGCAGTTCTCAATAGATCTGTCTTAGAAGAATCTGGTTCAGGACTGAGAATCAAGACTCTCTTCCCCACAGCATCATGAGGCTCCTCACTCACATATGAGAGAATATTGCCTTATGTGATTAGAATGACTGTTCTGAGTTAGGCTTTGAAAGTGAATTAAAAATTGATCAAAGGAAATGCTTTTCACACAATGCCTAATTAGCCTGTGAAAGTCATTGCCAGAGGAAATCATTAAGACTAGGAACTTAGCAAAATTCAAAGAGGGATTGAACATTTATATGGGTATCAAGAATATCCAGGTATCATAACGAAAGTGATAACATTTTTGGAAGGGATATTAAACTTCATGCTCCAGGGCTTAAGCTGTTCTTTTACTATTAGAAAGTGGGATGAGACTTTATGTGGGCAGCTGATGTCCCACATATGCTATTTCAGGGTTCTTACACCTTCCTCTGAAGCATCTGGTAGTGGCCATCGTCAGAGACAGGATACTGGAGTAGGTGGATGTTGGGTGTAATCCAGTCTGGCAGCAGCTATGCTCTTGTGGAGAGGAGTGCGTAGAATCATAGAGTTTATGCCAGAAAGAACCATTAGATCATCTATCATAGGCCATTTATTTAATCAATGTATACCCCCTCTATTGAACCCGGTAACTAGAGTTGGACTAAAGAATGTCTTCTAGAATGGCATCCAGTTTCTATGTGAAGATTTCAAGAGATGGAGAATCCACCATTTCCCTTGGTAGTTGGTTCCAGTGCTTAATTGCCCACACTGTTAAAAATTTGTGTCTTATTTCTAATTTGAATATGTCTGGTTGCAGCTTCCAGCCATTGGTTCTTGTTCTGCTTTTCTCCTCTAAATTAAAGAGCCCTTTAGAACCCCATACTTTTACTCTGGGAAGATTCTCATACACTGTACTCAAGTCAATTCTTGATCTTTTTTTTATAAGCTAAATAGATTAAGCTCTTTAAGTCTCTCCCTGCTAGGCATTTTTCCAGTGCTCAACCATTTTTGTTTCTCTTTTCTGCATCCTCTCCAGTTTTTCACTGTATTTTCTGAAAGACATAAAGGACATCATTAGACATCAGTGAAAAGCTTGGCATGGCTAAGGGCAGTAAGAATAAGTTTTTAAAGTGTATTAGCAACAAAAGAAATCCTAGCAATGGTATAGGCCCATTACTAAATGGAGATGATAAGATTATTGTTAATGTTGCCAAGAAGATAGAATTATTCAATAAATATTTGTGTTTTGAACAAAAAAAGTGGGATGATGTACTACTATCACATGAGGATGATTAAATACTTTCCATTCCATTAGTAACCAAGAAGGATGTTAAACAACATCTACTAGGAATAAATATTTTTAAATCATCAAGCCAAGATAAATTGCACCCAAGAGTCCTTAAAGCATTGGCTGAGGAGATCTCTGGCTCACCAATGTCATTTTTAATACATTGGAGTACTGTGGAAATTCCAGAAAACTGGAAGATTGTGTGTGTTATGCCAATATTCAGAAAGGGCAAGTAGGATGACCTGGTTAACTATTGTCTGGTTAGCGTGATATCGATACCAGGCAAAATAATAGAAAAGCTGATATGAGATTCAATTGATAAGGAATTATAGGATAGGAATGTAATTAATGTCAATCAACATTGAAGTCAATAGGAGCTAGGCAACTACGTGATTTTGAAAATTCCACTAGGCACCTATCTACATCTTCAGTTGCCAATAAACCTGTAAAAATCTTGCCCGCTGTCTTTCCTAAACAGGTTATAGCAGAGTTCTATCTGATGCAGATGACCCAGCTGCTCAGTCATCAAATTCCCCTTCTCCAAGACTGTTGTTTGTACCAAGATATGTTAGGAGGATGATCTGAAGCTCTGGTTATTCCATAGTCAGATAGCTCAAAAAAATCCCACAAACTGCTTGACATTTTAGAGCTCATACAAAAGAATAAAATATTCCTCATTAACAAGGATCTTTTGGAGCCCGTCCAAGATCTGTGGTTTAAATGATACTTGATATACTTTAATCTCGATAAATATATGATGGAGTATCTTGTGATAGCAGAGAACTACACTCAGTAACCCAGGAGGTCCCTTCCAGTCCTATGTTCTATGGACCCCTGGCAACAGTAACAAAGATGGATAGGCTGTACCAAATATCACCACTGCACTATGACTGTTTCTAGCAGAACTCAATGTCAGGGACTCTTGTGATCTCTGTGAGGGTGAACAAATCAAAATTTTCTAGTTCTGCCAAGATTCTTCCAGCAGCTAAGAACTTAAGGGAAAAGGGCTATAAATTCTACTCCCCTCAGCACTAGGGTTGCACATGGCCACTACTCAAGCTCTTATAGACTCTTTGTAACTTCATGTGAAATAAAATGTCATTTTGGTGGCACATATTCCTGAAAATGGTTGCAGTAAGGGCAATCTCTGAATTAGGGCTTCAATCAGCACTTGCTCATGCTTCTTCTGATGCTATGGAGTGAAGACCGCTGCTGTGACTAGTTGACCTCATGCGAGGCTCAGGATATCTCAAATGCCTGATTCCATGTTCCCAATCTGATTTGTTGAGACAGAAGCCCAGGGAGCCTTTGGATCAGATAAGTCTGCTTTGGTTCTGCATGTTTTGAGGCAGCAGATCTGATATTTCAGCAGAGAACCTGAACCAATTTCAAAAGGAGATACTTCATTTTCCTTGTCCTCTCTGGAGGCACTTTAGCGCCTTCAGAACAGCATGGTGTGGAATTACTTCAGGTAGATAACATGTATTAGAAGTAGAAAAGACTGGTTATGCTGTCCAGTTCCTTGCCATGCCAACTACTCACCTTCCTTCTCAGTCCCTTTTCAAGCTTCTTACTACAAAGTGCTGAAGGATGACGTTGTACACTGTTTTAGGCAGAAGCCATTGGAAAAGGTTCCTGAGCAGAACTGTGAAAAGTTTTATTCCTTTTCGTAACTCTGGCAGACTCCAGGACCCTGAAAAGGATGCATGGCTCCTTTCTCAAATTTTCTTCTTGTAAGGTTCATAAAGCCTATGCAGAGAATATGTGCAATTTCTATATCATTTTTATGAAAAAGATGTGACTCAGTTTATCCACTCACTGTGTTTTGTGACCTAATATGGCTGAGGAGGTTAATTTCTTTCTGGGGAAGGAAGACTGGGTGGGAGCTATGCAGGAAGTAGGCATGTCTGGGTTGGTCTGAATGAACAATCAAAAATTGATCCCTATGAATAGAGAGTTACCTTGGAGATACAATGGTGACCAGACATTAACTTTTAATGACTGACAGCCAATGCAAACAGAACAAGTGGAATCAGCATGACTGCAATCTGAATCAAAGAAATGGAGGTGTCAGAAGACTGTGTTAAGTAGGCTGCTGTCCAGGGCAAGGAGAAAGATTGAATCCTGAATGCCTTGGGCTAAAGGCCAGTACTGACTTGCATGTAAGCTTTGCTTTTTCATTCTAACCTCAGAACACTAAAATGGATGCATGAACAGGGGCATCTTGAGTGGGAATAGAGAGATATTTTAATTCTCTCTCTGGTACTGATGCATCTGCCTCTGTGTTCTGGTCTAGTGTCCACAATTCAAGGAGGATGTTGATAAATTGGAGAGGGTTCAGAGAAGAGCCACAAGAATAATTAAAGTATTAGAAAATCTGCCTTGTAGTGGTAGACTCAAAGAGCTCAGTCTATTTAGCTTAACAAAGAGAAGGTTAAGGGGTGACTTGATCATAGTCTATAAGTACCTACATGGGGAACAAACATTAAATCATGATTGCTTCAGTCTACCATAGAAAGACATAACCCAATCCAGTGAATGGAAGTTGAAGCTAGACAAAGTCAGAGTGGAAATAAGGCATAACTTTTTACCCATTGGAACAATTTGCTAAGAGTTGTAGAGGCAATTATTAAATCAAGATTGGAAGTTTTTTCTAAAAGATAGACTTCAGTTCAACAGGAATTATTTAGGGGCAGCTCTCTGGCCTGTTTCACACAGGATGTCATATTAGATTATCACAATGGTCCTTTCTGGTCTTGGAATTTATGAATCTATAAAATATTGAATTCCAGTTGACTGAAAGATGTTGGCGTGTTTTTAAATGTGGAGAAATTGGAGAGGGTCCAGAGAAGAGCAACAGGAATGATTAAAGGTCTTGAGAACATGACCTATGAAGGAAGGCTGAAAGAATTGGGTTTATTTAGTTTGGAAAAGAGAAGACTGAGAGGGGACATGATAGCAGTTTTCAGGTATCTAAAAGGGTGTCATCAGGAGGAGGGAGAGAACTTGTTCACCGTAGCCTCTAATGATAGAACAAGAAGCAATGGGCTTAAAGTGCAGCAAGGGAGATTTAGGTTGGAGATTAGGAAAAAGTTCCTAACAGTCAGGGTAGTTAAACACTGGAATAAATTGCCTAGGGAGGTTGTGGAATCTCCCTGTCTGGAGATATTTAAGAGTAGGTTAGATGAATGTCTATCAGGGATGGTCTAGACAGTATTTGGTCCTGCTGTGAGGGCAGGGGACTGGACTCGATGACCTCTCGAGGTCCCTTCCAGTCCTTGAATCTATGAAACAGCAGTCAGTTTCACTGCAAAACACCTGCTGGCTGTGCGGCTCCAAGAGAGTTCAGTCTCCAACAGCAGGTTCATACTATTTTGGACCTAGCTGAAGGAGCCACAGTGAGAAACAGAGGTACTGAAGCCTGCAGCTTCAGAATAGTGGAGGACGGGGCCCCTCCTTTGAAAAGAGTGGAGGCCTAGGGCTTAGCACTAAATGGTTACCCTCCCAGAGAGACTGAATACAGCTCTGTGGCCTAACACACCATGTGAACCTCTGACAGCCTTCATGAAGATGCAATGGCACACAGGGGTCGACTTTCCAATGTGCCGGGGGGTGCTCCACCCCTGCCCTGCCTTTTCCCACTCCTGCTCCACTCTGCCTCTTCCCTCCCCCGAGTGCGTTGCATCCTCGATCCCCCCTCCTCGCCCGAGCTTCCTACATGCCTCAAAACAGCTGATTGTGTTGGGAGGAGGATGGGGAGGGAAGGGAAAGCACTGATGGGTGGGGCCCACTGGAGGGGGTACTGATAGAGGGGCTGCCAGTGGGTGTTCAACACTCACCATTTTTTGCCATGGTTGCTCCAGCCCCAGAGCACCCATGGAGTTGGTGTCTATGCAGCAGCATTGCTGCTGAGCCATACTAGGAGTTTGGTTCAAACCAGGATATAAACAGTTTTGGTGTCTCTCTCAGGTGCAGAGAGAACTAGGAAAGAAAAGTTCTGGAGGAAATATCCTAGTACAACCAGGCTTTGTGAGAAAGCTTAGGCTCAAATCTGTTTGGGGTTGGTATATGAGTTACCAGTAAAGCCAGAATCCAGGAAGAGGATAATTTTGGACCCTATTTGTTCACTTTATTAGGAGCAAGGTTAGAAGCCCTGCCTGTTTGCACTGTTTTTTCTCTCTTCTGCCTGCACCCAATCTTGGATTCAAGAGGTCTACACAGATACATCACAAAACTCAGATTCCATATGGTGAAGTATTGGCAGCTATCAGTCCTTTGTGCCCACAAGACTGGTTTGGGGTGCTTGACTTGAGAGATGCCTATTTCCACATCTCAGTCAGGCCACGTTGCAGGAAATAGCTACATTTGTGTAGGAGAAGATCAGTACACCATCCTTTCCTTAGGGTTGTCCACAGTCCATGGCCTCTTCACCAAATGTACTCTGTGAAGCTAAGAAGCCAGAGTAGTTGCAGCTGTCCCTGCTTTAATAAATAGCTTAGTCACCTTCGAGGGATAACCTTATCTTTCCACACAACTTTATCACTGATGCCAAAGGCTGGATCTTTAGAAAAATTGAGAGACATCCATATTAATTTCTAACTTAGAATTCAGTTTTCATAGGAGCCATGCAAGGTGCTTTCAGAGTGCTTGCTACCTTCCCTCTGGAAAATATCAAAATATGAAAAGTCTAATAACTGCTCTTTTCAAAGAACCTTGGGTAATTGTGAGGACATTGTCACCGTGGTCCTTCATGCACAGGTGACTGTATACCTGAAGTGACAGTTCTCAGTTCATCTGGGACTGTGTGTCACCTTCTTACCCCTTGCCTCCAGCATGAGGGTGTCTTGCCCCTGCCTGACTGGGTGTCAGCTCCCTGGCACCACCCGCCTTTCAGCCACTTAAGCCCCTGGGCTGTGCCAGTCCTGTCTTGGCCTTGCATATTAACGTTAGGTCACCAGTCAGTGAGTACCTTTGAATGGTTCCCTTTGTAATACCCAGCCCCTGACACTGGCCACTCAGAGACGTCCCAGATCCTCTGCTCCCAAAGGATCATTGTACCCCAGTTTAATAATTTTTCCTTAAATCACTACTCCTGTATAACCCACAGCACTTGTGTTCACTTACAATAACAAGTAGGGTTATTTAAGAAGGGGTAAAGATTTAACTAGAAATGAGAGAGAGCGGTGGAAACAAATGGTTACAACACAAAACAAAATCATAAAATGCGAACCTGGCTCTACCCCTATTAATAGTTACCTTTCCTGTGTAATGAAGTAGGCCCCTCCCCTCTCACCAATTCCAGTCTGCTGCAGACCCAGGATCCAAGGGCTTTCCTCCATGAACAAATACAGAGAGATTCTCCATCCTCTGTGTAATGCTAAAAACAGCCTTTTGTTTCTATTTACAGACAGGAAACCCAAGTCCCTTTTGTACTTTCAGGTGGTTTGGATTGTTTGCCGTAGCCTCTGATGGTCTTCCATTGGAAGTCTTAGTATTGCACAAGGCTAAACAATTGAGCCTTGCATTGCATCACTGGCTAAACAGGGCAGGATGACAACTTCCCCCTGTCCATACGGGCCATCATCGAGGCACATTATCTCCTGGTGACTAATTTTTACTGAGTCCTCAAAGCATACTTTCAATATAAAAATACTATTCTTTAAAAATTACCCATACATACACCTCTCAGGGATCATGAATTTTGACATGTCACGAGCTTTCTGTAGACTCTTTGGGGATAGATATCCTGTAAGACATGTGTTTGGTATAGTGAGTATATCAAGTCTGAAGTGAGAGTTGTTTGCAAAGACCAGGGGACCATTTACCAAGGAGCCTCTGTATCACACCTTGCTCAAGGTGAGTCTACTTCAGAGTTTGGTTAAACACTGTCCAGTTTCAGTTGGAAATTCTCAATCATCTCCATAAACATTGATTCACAGATTTCAGCAGGGAGCATTATGATCATCTAGTCCTATCTCTCGTGCATAACACAGGCTGTACAGTCCCAGCCAGTAATGCCTGAATCAAGCCCATAACTTCTGTTGGTCTATGATCTCTCTTTTACAAAGACAATCCAGTCTTGCTTTAAAGACTTCAAGTGATGAGGAACCCAGCACATGCCTGAGTGAATTGTTCCAGTGGTTAATTAGCCTCACAGTTAAAAAATGTGCAGTTTATCTCTAGTCTGAATGTGTGTAGGTTCAAGTTCCAGCCTTTTGATCTCATTCTACCCTTTTCTGCTAGTTTAGAGAGCCATCTGCGATTGGAAATCTCCTCCCCATTCCAGTATCTGTAGATCATGATCAAGTCATCTCTTACCTTTCTCTTGGATAAACTATGTAGATTGAGCTTCTTTAATCTCTAACTGTAAAACAAGTTTACCAGACCTCAGATTATTCTTGTACCTCTTTTTAATTCTTTTCAGGTTTTTTTAACATCCCCTTTGAAGTGTGGACACCAGAACTGGATACAATGTGGTCTCAGTATCTTAGAGGCTTTTTAAGGTCAGGCTTCACAAAGCCCTGGCTGGGATGATTTAGTTGGGGTTGTTCCTGCTTTGAGCAGGAGGTTGGACGAGATGACCTCCTGAGGTCTCTTCCAACCCTAATCTTCTATGATTCTATGATCTTAATAAAATATAAGCTTTAACCCAGCATCTATGGTCTTTGTATGCAGGGGGGTCTGGCTGGATGGTGTCAGTGGCACCCTCTGGCCTTGGAAGCTGTGATCTGTGAGTATCCCTATTTATCCCCTTTCTTCATAGTCTGTAGGGAGAAGAGGACTGCCTGCATTGCCCTCAACATGCTTTTAACACTTGCAGCTCTGCATTAAGATAATGACTGTAATTAAATCTCAGGCTGCAGGGCTTTAGATGGTCAGGGGGTCAGGAAGGAATGTTTTTTCCCTAGTGCACAATTGCCTGGATTTATTCTGTTGGGTTTTTGTTTTTCACCTTACTCTGAAGCATCAGACATTCTCCAGAGCTGGAGAAGGGACATCAGTGCTCTGAGGTCATATAGAGCAGTGGTTCTCAAACTCTTTTCATTTGCAGATCCCTCAAAAATTTCTAGTGGAGGTGCGGACCCCTTTGGAAATTTTAGGCATAGTCGGCGGATGCCCAGGGTTCAACAGACCACAGTTGAGTTGAGAACCACTGGTCCATCTACCTCAGTGTCCTATCTTCCAACACTGGCCAGTGCCAGACACTTTAGAGGGAATGAACAGATCAGGACAATTTATCAAGTGATCCATCCCCTATCATCCATGCCCAGCTTCTGGTAGTCAGAGGATTAGGGACACGCAAAGCATGGAGTTGCATTCCTGACCACCTTGGCTAACAGCCATTGATGAATCTATGCTCCATTCCTTTTTGAACCCAATTATACTTTTGGCCTTCACAATATCCCCTGCCAATGAGTTCCACAGGTTGGCTGTCCATGATGTGAACAGGTACTTCCTTAAGTTTGTTTTAAATCTGCTACTTATTAATTTATAATCAAAGAGGCTGATAAAGGAGGTGCTGTTGTCATCATGAACAGGTCTGACTACCAAAAGGAGGCTGCCAGACAACTCTCCAATACCAAGTTCTACAGGCCACTTCCCTCAGATCCCACTGAGGAATACACTAAGAAACTGCACCATCTACTCAGGACACTCCCTACACTAACACTGGAACAAATCAACATACCCTTAGAGCCCCGACCAGGCTTATTCTATCTACTACCCAAGATCCACAAACCCGGAAATCCTGGATGCCCCATCATCTCGGGCATTGGCACTCTCACTGAAGGACTGTCTGGATATGTGGACTCTCTACTCAGACCCTATGCCACCAGCACTCCCAGCTATCTCTGTGACACCACTGATTTCCTGAGGAAACTACAATGCATTGGTGACCTTCCAGAAAACATCATCCTAGCCACCATGGATGTAGAGGCTCTCTACACAAACATCCCACACACAGATGGCATACAGGCTGTCAGGAACAGTATCCCTGATGATGCCACAGCACAACTGGCTGCTGAGCTGTGTGCCTTTATCCTCACACACAACTATTTCCAATTTGATGACAATATATATCTCTAGATCAGTGGCACCGCTGTGGGCACCTGCATGGCCCCACAATATGCCAACATTTTTATGGCTGACCTGGAACAACGCTTCCTCAGCTCTCGTCCACTCACGCCCCTTCTCTACCTACGCTACATTGATGACATCTTCATCATCTGGACCCATGGGAAAGAGACTCTGGAAAAATTCCACCATGATTTCAACAGCTTCCACCCCACCATCAACCTCAGCCTGGACCAATCTACACGGGAGGTCCACTTTCCAGACACCACGGTGCAAATAAGTGATGGTCACGTTAACACCACCCTATACTGAAAACCTACCGACTGCTATGCCTACCTTCATGCCTCCAGCTTCCATCCTGGGCATACCACATGATCCATTGTCTACAGCCAAGCACTGAGGTACAACTGCATCTGCTCTAACCCCTCAGACAGAGACCAACACCTACAAAATCTCCACCAAGCATTCTCAAAACTACAATACCCGCACGAGGAAATTAGGAAACAGATCAACAGAGCCAGACGTGTACCCAGAAGCCTCCTACTGCAAGACAAACCCAAGAAAGAAACTAACAGAACTCCACTGGCCATCACATACCGTCCCCAGCTAAAACCCCTCCAATGCATCATCAGGGATCTACAACCCATCCTGGACAATGACCCCACACTTTCACAGGCCTTGGGTGGCAGGCCAGTCCTCGCCCACAGACAACCCGCCAACCTGAAGCATATTCTCACCAGTAACTGCACACTGCACCATAGCAACTCTAACTCAGGAACCAATCCATGCAACAAATCTTGATACCAGCTCTGCCCACATATCCACACCAGCGACACCATCACAGGACCTAACCAGATCAGCCACACCATCACCAGTTCATTCACCTGCACGCCCACCAATGTAATATACGCCATCATATGCCAGCAATGCCCCTCTGCTATGTACATCGGCCAAACTGGAGAGTCCCTGCGGAAAAGGATAAATGGACACAAATCAGATATTAGGATTGGCAATATACAAAAACCTGTAGGGGAGCACTTCAACCTCCCTGGACACACAATAGCAGATTCAAAGATAGCCATCCTGTAGCAAAAAAACTTCAGGACGAGACTTCAAAGAGAAACTGCTGAGCTTTAATTCATCTACAAATTTGACGCCATCAGTTCAGGATTAAACAAAGATTGTGAATGGCTTGCCAACTACAAAAGCAGTGTCTCCTCCCTTGGTTTTCACACCTCAACTGCTAGAAGAGGGCCTCATCCACCCTGATTAACCTAACCTCGTTATCTCTAGCTTTCTTGCATATATATATCTGCCCCTGGAAATTTCCACTACATGCATCTGATGAAGTGGGTATTCACCCACAAAAGCTCATGCTCCAAAACGTCTGTTAGTCTATAAGGTGCCACAGGACACTCTGCTGCTTTTAGAGATCCAGACTAACACAGCTGCCCCTCTGAAACTTAATTTCATTGTGTGATTCCTGGTTCGTATGTTATGTTAAAGGGTCAATAACACTTCCTTATTCACTTTCTTCACACCATTCATGATTTTATAGACCTCTATCATATCCCTTTTCAGTTCTCTCTTTTAAACTGAACAGTCCCAGTCTTTTTACTCTGACCTTATATGGAAGCTGTTCCATACCCCTGATCATTTTTGTTGCAATTCTCTGTACTTTTTCTAGTTATATCTATTTTGAGATGGAGTGACTGGAACTACGTGCACTATTCAAGGTGTGGGAATACATGGATTTATATACTGACAGTATGATTTTTTTTGTCTTATTATCTGTCCCTGAGTGGTTCTTAACATTCTGTTAGCTTTTTGGACTGCCACTGCACACTGAGCAGATATGTTCAGAGAACTATCTACAATGACTCCAGGATACCTTTCTTCAATGATAAGAACTGATTTAGGCCCCATCTTTTGGTCTGCATATGTGGGATTATGTTTTCCAATGTGTATTACTTTGCATTGGGTCAATTAATTTCATCTGCCATTTTGTTGCCCAGTCTCCCAGTTTTGTGAGATCCTTTTGTAACTATTCACAATCTGCTTTGGACTTAGCTCTCTTGAATGATTTTGTATTGTCTGCAAAACTTTGCCACCTTGCTGCTTACCGCTTTTTCCAGATTATTTATGAATATGTTGAACAGCACAGGTCCCAGCATAGACCGTTGGGGGACTCTGCTATTTACCTCTCTCCACGGTGAAAACTCACCATTTGTTCCTAACCTTTCTTTCCCATTTTTTAACCAGTTACTGATTCATGAGAGGACCTTCCCTTTTATCCCATGACAGCTTACTTTGCTTGAGAACCTTTGGTGAGGAACCTTGTCAAAGGCTTTCAGAGAGTCCAAGTTCATTATATTCTCTGAATGATCCTTGTCCACACTTGCTGACCCCTTCAAAGGAAGTGAATAGATTGGTGAAGCATGATTTCCCTTTACAAAAGCCGTGTTGACTCTTCCCCCATCGTA
Organism: Aldabrachelys gigantea; assembly: GCA_026122505.1. Lineage (NCBI taxonomy): Eukaryota > Metazoa > Chordata > Testudines > Testudinidae > Aldabrachelys > Aldabrachelys gigantea. Next base: position 9,004,079 of record CM047479.1, read on the forward strand.
CTGTGTTCATCTGTGTATCTGATAATTATATTCTTACTATAGTTTCAACCAGTTTTCCTTGTACTGAAGTTAGGCTCACTAGCCTGTAATTGCCAGGATTGCTTCTGGAGCCTTTTAAAAAAAATGGTGTGATGGATTTGGTGCTGGAATTACCTCTGAGCCCATTTTCCACTGCCAGCTTGGGACTCCAGAACCCTGCCCTGTTGAGCCAGACATGCTAGTCTGCTGCAACAGACCCAGGTTTGCCCCCAAAGCTGCAGACTTTAACCAAAACTGCTCAGCAAGTCACCTGTCTCCAGCACCCAGACACCCAGCTCTCACTGGGATCCAAACCCCAAATACGTCTGTTTTACTCTACATAAAGTTTATAAGGGGTAAACTCATAAATTGTCTGTTCTCTATAACGCTGACCGAGAGATGTGCACAGCTGTTTGCTCCCCCAGGTATTGATCACTTACTCTGGATTTACTAATAAACAAAAGTGATTTTATTAAGTATGAAAAGTAGGATTTAAGTGGTTTCAAGTAATAACAGACAGAACAAAGTAAGTTACCAAGCAAACTAAAATAAAACACGCAAGTCTAAGCCTAATACATTTAAAAAACTGAATACAGGTAAATCTCACCCTCAGAGATGTTCCAATAAACTGCTTTCAGAGACTAGACTCCTTCTTAGTCTGGGCCCAATCCTCTCCCCTGGTACAGACCTTGTTAGTTCCAGCTCAAGTGATAACTTGGGGATTTCTCATGACTGGCAGCCCCCTTTGTTCCTTTCCACCCCCTTTTATAGCTTTGGCACAAGGTGGGGATCTTTTGTGTCTCTGGGTCCCCACTCCTCCTTCTAAATGGAATAGCACCAGGTTTAATGTGGATTTCAGTACCAAGTGACATGATCACATGCCACTGTAAGACCTCATTTTCCATTCTTTCAGGGCTGGTCTGCACGTACCCAGGAAGGTTTGTGAGTAAACAGAACCATTCACAACCAGTTGTCTTAGTTAATGGGAATCATCAAGATTCCAAGCCACCATTAACGGCCCACACTTTCCATAGTTACAATGGGACTTCAGAGTAATACTTCATATTTCTAGCTTCAGATACAAGAATGATACATTCATACAAATAAGATGAACACCCTCAGTAGATTATAAGCTTTGTAATGATACCTTTCAAGAGACTTTTAGCGTAAAGCATATTCCAGTTACATTATATTCACACTCATAAGCATATTTCCGTACACATATGGAGTGCAACATCACAATCGGTATTTGCATTAGATTTCCAGCAGTCATCTGGTAGAGAGGTTGATAGGTTACAAACCACATTTGTTAGTTCTCCAGTTTCATATTTGAGTTCCTTTAGAGCTCTTGTGTGAATACCATCTGATCCTTGTAACTTATTACTGTTTAATTTATCGGTTTGTTCCAAAACTTCCTCTATCTGGGACATTTCCTCATATTTATTACCTAAAAAGAATGGCTAAGGTGTGGGAATCTCCTCTACATCATCTGCTATGAAGACAGATGGAAAGAATTAATTTAGCTTCTCTGCAATGGCCTTGTCTTCCTTGAGTGCCCCTTTAGCACTTCGGTCATCCAGTGGCGTCACTGATTATTTGGCTTCTGCTTCTGATGTAATTAAAATATTTATTTCTGTTATTTTTGTATCTTTCGCTAGTTGCTCTTCAGATTCATTTTTGGCCAGCTAAATGTACTTTTATACTTGATTTGCCAGAGTTTATGCTCCTTTCTATTTTCCTTTGTAGTATTTGACTTCCAGTTTTGAAAGAATGTTTTTTTGGTCTCTAACTGCCTCTTTTACTCTGTTGGTTAGCCATGATGGTGTTCTTATGGCCCTCTTACTGTTTTTTTTTTTATTATTTGGGGTACACATTTCGTTTGAGCCTCTATAATGGTGCTTTAAAGTAGTTTCCATGCAGCTTGTAAGCACAAGAACATAAGAACAGCCATACTGAGTCAGACCAAAGGTACATCAAGCCCAGTATCCTGTCCTCTGACAGCGGCCAATGGCAGGTGCCCCAAAGGGAATGAACAGACAAGTTATCATCAAGTGATCTATGCCCTGTCACCCAATCCCCACTTCCGGCAAACAGAGGCTGGGGACACGATTCCTGCCCGTCCTGGCTAATAGCCATTGATGGACCTATCTTCCATAGTCTATCTAGCCCCCTTTTGAACCCAAAAGAACCCCTAGATACTGAACCCGGCCATCGTTGCTGCTGGCTCCACCTGGCAGAAGGGTCTTGTGACTGTTCCTTTTAATTTGAAGTTAAATGCTACTGTGGTGGGTTTCTTTGGTATTTTCCCCCATAGCCTTGTTAGATTTAATTACATTATGGCTGCAATTGCTGTGAGGTTTGGCTATATTCACCTCTTGGACCATTTCCTATGTGTTGCTTAGAATTAAATCAGGAATTGCCTCTCACCTTTAAGAAGCAGTTGTTAATGGTGGCTAGAAATTTTATCTTGCATTCCATCTTGAGGTATCATGTACCAGTCAATATGGGGATAGTTGAAATCTCCTATTATGATTGAGTTTTCTGGTTTTGTAGCTTCTCTAATCTCTGTGAGCATTTCACAATCAAAAGGGGCATTCTGTTTATACCCTTTTAAAAGCTGGCACAACTCTGGCTTCTTCCAGTCCTCGGGAAATTCTGTTGAACTACAGATTAACATCAACAGTTCAGAGTGCTCCTTGGCTGACTTTTTGAAAACTTTCGGATGCAAGTTATCCAGACCTGCTGATTTAAAGATGCATAACTCTTAGTTTGAGTAAATGCTGTTTACCACCTTCATTAGTTACTGGTAGAGAAGACGTAGTTTGTCATTTATGCAATGTATGTATACATCGTTGTTCTTGTTTCCAGTCATTTCTTCCTTTTCTGTATCTGTCCATTAATGGATTTGTGGTATTGTTAGGATTTCTTTTGTGGGATTCCTGGTAGGATTTCTGAGGGACAAGAGGGTGAAACAGAGCAAAGGAAAAAGATATCATAAGCTGCAGATGAGAGAGAACTTCCTGACAGTAAGATGCATCAGGCTGTGGAATAATCTCCCAAGAGAAGGCGTGAAAGCCCCATGTTTAAGTTATTTAAAATGGAACTGGACAAAGTCTTGGAGAATTGCCTGTAGGGAACAGTTATCAATTAAATTAAGTATCTATAATGGCTTAAATGTACATTGCACTTTGATGAGTGAGACCAATTGCCAGCTTTGAGAGGCTCACCGTCTCTGTAAGGCCAGAAAAACAAGGAATTGCCATTTGGGTGGGGGGAGAGGAGGAGCTGAGAGACAGTTTTGGAAAAGGTGAGTTACAGGAAGTGACTTGAGAGGGGTTGTGGTGGAAGGAAGTGGCTTTGGAGGACTCTGCCAAGGCGAAGAGTCATAAGGGATGAAATTGTATTGCTGAGAGGATGAAGGAGAGATGGTTGGAGGAAGAGGAGATTTTTTAAAAATTTAAATGAAAAAAATATTAGGCATTTGGGTGGTGCTTCTTTGCAGAGGACTTGTCAGTGGTGGTGTGGACTGGATGGCCTCTACTGCCAGTGGGCTACTCCCAGGCTGCTCCTGGTCTCATGCAGGAAGCCTGCCTGCCTACCAGTATTTCAGTCATTCATCTTTTCAGTGTAGGGGCCTGGGATAATTCCTGGAAAGTCTGTTTCCAGTGGCCTCTGTCCCCTCCCTGGAGTGGAGGAGTAATGAGTAAATGTGCAGCAGCCATGTGGCATGGGATTGCATCAGGGGAGTTTGCAGACAGCCAAGTGTGTGCATTCTCTGTGCTCCATTTTGTAGTTTCCTCTATTAAAATGTAAATATGGCCTCCTACCTTGGAACTGTGGAAACATTTGCTCTTGGTTTATTTTTGCTCTTTTAGATGAATATTTAACACTGGGCCAGAAAATCTCTAAATAACTGAACGTTGATTGCATTTCGGCTCGTTAGACTGCTGGCCTGGGATTGGCTGCAGCTTGGTCCCGCTGCTGCAGAAGTGACACTAAATTGTCTCAAATGCCGGGAGTTCCCTAGAGAAGTCCAGTTTAGTTTCCTCCCTCACCCCTCGCCAAACGGGATGGAGTTTCTTCATATCAAAGGCAAGGCATTTCCGCTTCTGAAGAGCAAAAGGCAAACAAGGAAGTGGCAGATTAACCAGACTAGCTAGAGCAGTGTTGTCATGGCAACTGGAGTGATTCATTTTGCAGCTAAAAACCCACTCAACATACTTTGATTAAACTCTTGAGAAGGAACAGAAAAATATCATCAAAGCAGATTGTGTGAACTGAGCAAAGTGTTTCTCTTTGGACACCCCATTTAGTGCCCAGGCTACCCTCCCCCCGCCCAGGTGGCAACAGCTTGTGGCTTTTGGGGTGGGGTAGGGTGGGTGACCCACAATGTGGGGTTTGTTAGCTGGAGAAAATGTGGCTGAAAGCTGCTTTCTGATGAGCAGGAGTCTGATTTCTGGCTGGTAGGCTTCTCCATCCTGGTTGTTTCCACTGGATTGGTGCATACAGGGAATCTGGTTTGTAAATCCCCGCGGTGCTCTGAGACGAAGGTCCTGTTCCTGGAGGCAGGTTTATGGATTTCACTGCACATTCAGACTTATACATCTATTGTTTCAGTTGCTTTCCATAGTAACTTACTCTGCGTGTTTATTCCTCTGCCCTACAGTACAGGACATAAGAACGGCCATACTAGGTCAGACCAAAGGTCCATTAATCCCAGTATCCTGTCCTCTGATGGTGGCCAATGGCAGGTGCCCCAAAGGGAATGAACGGACAGGTTATCATCAAGTGATCCGTGCCCTATCACCCAGTCCCAGCTTCTGGCAAATAGAGGCTAGGGACACTATGCCTGCCCATCCTGGCTAATAGCCATTGATGGACCTATCTTCCATGAATCTATCTAGCTCCCTTTTGAACTCCATTACAGTATTGGCCTTCACAACACCCTCTGGCAAGGAGTTCCAGAGGTTGGCAGAGCGTTGTGTGAAAAAAGACTTTTGTGTGTTCGTTTTAAACCTGCTACCTATTAATTTAATTTGGTGGCCCCTTGTTCTTGTATTATGAGAATGCGTAAATAACACTTCCTTATTTACTTTGTCTGTACCACTCATGATTTTATAGACTTCTATCATATCCCCCCCTTAATCGCCTCTTTTCCAAGCTGAAAAGTCGCAGTCTTATTAATCTCTTCTCATACAGAAGCCGTTCTATACCCGTAATCATTTTTGTTGCCCTTTTCTGAACCTTTTCCAATTCCGATATATCTTTTTTGAGATAGAGTGACCACATCTGTATGCAGTATTCAAGATGTGGGTGTACCATGGATTTATATAGAGGCAATAAGATATTTTCTGCCTTTCTTGATGATTCCCAACATTCTGTTCGCTTTTTTGACTGCCACTGCACATTGAGTGGATGGACTCAGCCCTTTGCCCAGAACCCCAGGCAGGCGGAGACTGCCCATGGCTTTGTAGCATCTCAGTATCACCATCTCAAGGAGTTTATAGAGGAGGTATCTGAGCCTCTAGCTATTATTTTTGGAAAGTCATGGGAGACAGGAGAGATTCCAGAAGACTGGAAAAGGGCAAATATAGTGCCCATCTATAAAAAGGGAAATCAAAACAACCCAGGAAACTACAGACCAGTTAGTTTAACTTCTGTGCCAGGGAAGATAATGGAGCAAGTAATTAAAGAAATCATCTGCAAACACTTGAAAGGTGGTAAGGTGATAGGGAATAGCCACCGTGGATTTGTAAAGAACAAATCGTGTCAAACCAATCTAATAGCTTTCTTTGATAGGATAATGAGTCTTGTGGATAAGAGAGAAGCAGTGGATGTGGTATACCTAGACTTTAGTAAGGCATTTGATATGGTCTCGCATGATATCCTAATCGATAAACTAGGCAAATACAATTTAGATGGGGCTACTATAAGGTGGGTGCATAACTGGCTGGATAACTGTACTCAGAGAGTGGTTATTAATGGCTCCCAATCCTGCTGGAAAGGTATAACAAGTGGAGTTCCGCAGGGGTCTGTTTTGGGACCAGCTCTGTTCAATATCTTCATCAACAACTTAGATGTTGGCATAAAAAGTATGCTTATTAAGTTTGCAGACGATACCAAACTGGGAGGGATTGCAACTGCTTTGGAGGACAGGGTCAAAATTCAAAATGATCTGGACAAATTGGAGAAATGGTCTGAGGTAAACCGGATGAAGTTCAATAAAGACAAATGCAAAGTGCTCCATTTAGAAAGGAACAATCAGTTTCACACATACAGACTGGGAAGAGACTGTCTAGGAAGGAGTATGGCAGCAAGAGATCTAGGGGTCATAGTGGACCAGAAGCTAAATATGAGTCAACAGTGTGATACTGTTGCAAAAAAAGCAAACGTGATTCTGGGCTGCATTAACAGGTGTGTTGTAAACAAGACACGAGAAGTCATTCTTCCGCTCTACTCTGCACTGGTTAGGCCTCAACTGGAGTCTTGTATCCAGTTCTGGGCACTGCATTTCAAGAAAGATGTGGAGAAATTGGAGAGGGTCCAGAGAAGAGCAACAGGAATGATTAAAGGTCTTGAGAACATGACCTATGAAGGAAGGCTGAAAGAATTGGATTTATTTAGTTTGGAAAAGAGAAGACTGAGAGGGGACATGATAGCAGTTTTCAGGTATCTAAAAGGGTGTCATCAGGAGGAGGGAGAAAACTTGTTCACCTTAGCCTCTAATGACAGAACAAGAAGCAATGGGCTTAAAGTGCAGCAAGGGAGATTAAGGTGGACATTAGGAAAAAGTTCCTAATTGTCAGGGTAGTTAAACACTGGAATAAATTGCTTAGGGAGGTTGTGGACTCTCCCTGTCTGGAGATATTTAAGAGTAGGTTAGATAAATGTCTATCTGGGATGGTCTAGACAGTATTTGGTTCTGCTGTGAGGGCAGGGGACTGGACTCGATGACCTCTCGAGGTCCCTTCCAGTCCTAGAGTCTATGAATCTGTGAATCTCCAGATCCATAATCTTTTCTCCATAGGATGGGCGCAGCCCTTTGTCGATAAATCTCTGGCTATATCTAGGCAACTCTAAGGAACTCCTGAAATCTCCTGTGCCGCAGTAAGACAGTAACTACTCTTCTTCCCCACTGGGCACATCCAACCTGATTAGTGTTTGCAGAGATCCCAGAAGGCATTCTTACATGCAGTGGCCATCACTCTGGAGCTCTGCTGTGTCTTTTCTAAAGTTCCATGTTTCTGGGCTGCACTCTTGTTGTTGAGACAGCCTGACTGCTTGGCTCCAGACTTATCATTACACATTGTGCCCTCCTTGTTCCAGAGATGCCCCTTCCCCACCATTTCTGCCACCATTGGGGAATCTGAGGACTTACAGGATTACACTTGTAGTCAGACTGGATTTTTACTCCCCTTCTCCTTAGCTCTCCTGGGGTGCTTGCTTGAATTTCTGTCTCTCTCCTTTCTTCCTGATTCTCCTCTTCTGTATTAACCTTCCTCTTTCTTGTGCCCTTTCTCTCCCTCCCCAGTACCTTTGTCAGCAGGCTGCTTCTGAACAGTTCAGTGATAAAGAGAGAATAAGCTGCCACTCTCCCAGCTCTGCATAGCCCCGAGACAAGAATCCCCAGTATGTCCGCCAGCAGCTGCCATGACCTTGTGTTGTGCACTGGAATTTTAACATCGCTGTCCCTGCTACAAATCTTGCAGCAATACACTGTATCCTTCCACAGTACAGCAGACAGCACCCCCACAAGCCTCATCACACAGCCCATATGCTCTGCTATAAGGTCCAGGGTACTGTGTTACTAGATGAGACCAGTGGCCCATCCAGTCCAGTATCGTGTCTCTGACAGTGGCCAGCACCAGGTGCTTCAGTGGAAGATACAGAGAACCTCACAGTGGGCAACTATGGAATAACCTGCCCACAGGGTACGTTTTTACAATGCCACCATGAACCTCATTCTGCTTACTACCTTCCTTATAGCCTTCCACTCCATCAAGGTCAGAGCTAGTGTGCAACCTATTGTGCCTCCTTCATGCCCTGCTTCCTGCCCTGGCATGGGGCACAGTGTCACCTTCACACCTCCAGCATCATCTTTATCTTTTTAATAGCTCTTCTGATTTCAACAGCCTCTAAATTCCATGGTGGTAAAATGCATGAGAGAGGACGGTCCAGATCAGAATAGAATGGGGTAAAATCACCCTTTAATATCTGCATCGTGGTTTAGTGATTTCTGCTACCACCAGTGTCTGTGACATTTTGGAGTTTCACCCAGACCAGTAAGGGGTTGTGTCACCACCTGCCCTGTAACTGTGGATGGTTCTATGCTGCGCTGTGCTGCTTTGGCTCAAAGCCCTGACCCCAGCCATTTGTTCACCATTCAATGACCTCACCCTGGCTTCCACCAGCCTGGGTACTCCTTGCAGGGTGACGACAGCAGCCATTCAGGCTGAAGTCTCCCCAGAATTACCTCCACTGCAGTGTCCGGTCCCTCTTGCTGGACCCCGATGCCAGTTACCAAATTCGCTGCCTCCAAAGAGACAGAACCTATTCCTGTCTGTTAGTTTGTCCGCAGATCCATATATCAATTTAGCACACAGCACCAAGGTGGTTTTGTAACAAAACAAGAATTATTTTCTTAACAAAGAACATAGGGTAAGTGATTTTAGTTAAGAGTGAAAGAGAGAGGGAAGAATAGAAATAAAACAAAACAAAACGTGCTTTCTAGTGACTAAAACTTAATTCTAGGAAGTTACAGTCTTTGCCTAAGCAGTTTCCTTACTTCCATCAAGTTATCAGCCTCCCTCATAGAATCAGAGAATCATAGAATATCAGGGTTGGAAGAGACCTCAGGAAGTCATCTAGTCCAACCCCCTGCTCAAAGCAGGACCAATTCCCAACTAAATCATCCCAGCCAGGGCTTTGTCAAACCTGACCTTAAAAACCTCTAAGGAAGGAGATTCCACCACCTCCCTAGGTAACCCATTCCAGTGTTTCACCACCCTCCGAGTGAAATAATGTTTCCTAATATCCAACCTAGACATCTCCCACTGCCACTTGAGACCATTACTCCTTGTTCTGTCATTTTCCATCACTGAGAACAGCCTAGCTCCTTCCTTCAGGTAGTCCTCCAGACCAGGGGACCCAACTTCCATAGGCTCGAAGGGTGCTGTACCCTAGCGGCCCCTCACTGATGGATGGCAAAATGGCTTTTTGCTTCTGCTTGTATCTTCCCAAAGTTTATTGACCTTCAAGAGGCAGGAAGGCTTCCTGGAGGTGCAAGCTCCATCACACATCAAGATTGTTAAGAGATCATCTTCCCCCACTTGCTCTCCTGAAGGCTTTTTTTTTTTTTTTTTTTTGCCATGCGTGGAAACAATGGCTTCTTTTCCCTTTCATTTGCATACAAACTATCCTTTCTTCCATGCACCATCTGGTGCCTGCCTGCCACAAGTCATTCCCCATCTGAAATAAACCATCTGAGCCAAGGGCCTTTCATCTGGAGCTTTCCCCAAACTTGCCACTACAGAAACACCTCCTGGGAAGGGAAGACAAGTCCCTGTCAGGACAGGAGACTCAACTGTTCTTGAATAAGCCTGTAGGGACAACAGAGACTGTGGGAGTTCTCTCACCAACCTCCTTGCTGGCTCATGATGAAAAGGGCTCAGTAGACTGTACCCTGGCCCTAGATAGAGAACGGCTACGTTGAGGGTCGCAGTGAGCCACTGAGGCTAGCGTAAACAGCCTGGAAGCGCGATACCCACAGGGACAAGGTCGGAGCTCTGCCAGTTTCTAGGATCCTTGAGAAACCCTAGACTTCTGCACAATACTACTGCTAAATAGCTACATGTTCTTCTGTCTTACCCATGGGCCTTGGATCCTTTTGTCGGGTCAGTGGAAAGACCACATCTTTCCTTGCCAATCTCTTCATAGGAAACGGGGTCCCAGAGCCAGGGCCAGGAATTCAGAAAGCCCAAGTCAAGAAGAGGAGGAAGAAGTGAATCTGGAAAAACTCATGCACATCCCAGAAAATGGTCACCAGAGAAAAAGTGTATTAGTAACACCAAAGAAGTCATCATCACTCTTCATAAAATTAGGACAAGATTTCCAACAATGTTGGTTGCCTCTTTCTGCTTCATCCCCTTTTCCACTTCCTAGTGCCCAGAGTCTGAGAACGCTGTGAGACCCTGTCTACAGGGTGAAAAAGATTTAGTTGGGATTGGTCTTGCTTTGAGCAGGGAGTTGGACTAGATGACCTCCTGAGGTTTCTTCCAACCCTAATCTTCTATGATTCTATGAAAAAGGGTTTTTCAATCAAGTTTACTTCACTGGGTTGAACACCACCACCACCACCCCTATACCCATGTGGACACAATTTAACATCTTTAGGATCATTTGAATGGGTCATGTTAAAGGGCATGTATGTCTCAGTCAGATTATACTGACTTGGCTGAAAAAGCCCGTTGTATGCGCGTGTAGGCAGGTCCCAGGGGATTGTTTCATCAACTACTGATTTCTTTTCTCATAAAAGATTTTAATATGTGTAATGATAAAAATCCAATTATGGAGCTGGGGGAGATGCTTGGGAGTATGGCAGGGGTCAGTGTGAGGCCTTTAGGAATTAATATTATCATTGACTTGTGTTGTGGTAACATGTAGGAGCCCCACCACAGGTCAGGGCACCACTCTGCTGGTGCTTTACAAAGAGACAGTTCCAGCTGTGAAAAACTCACATGTTAAGTGTAAAATATGATTGTGTCTATATGTGGAGATGGGGTGTGGTTCCCAGCTCAAACAAATGTATTCACGCTAGCGCTAATCCAGCTGGTGCACTAAGAGTAGCAGTGTCACTGCTGTAGCATGAGCAGCAGTGGGAGGGTTTCCTGAGCTGCAGGAGTATGTTCTGGGGACCGGCACTGCGACCACACTATTTGTAGAGGGCTGGGTCAATGAGAGCTGGCAGCAGTATGTCTGAGTGAACTAGGAAGTGTGGATGGAGCTCAAGAGATGACATGTGGCTACAGTAAACAGGGGGAGCACAAGGAAATAAGGCAATAACACAAATCAGCATGATAAGCAACACTCACAGCTCACCAGCTGCCTAACTGGACCATCTTCACTGGGGGCCTGGACAAAGGAGGGTATAAGCAGCACATCAGTGAAATACGCAGCTGAAGCCAAACTGAGCGGAGCTAAAAATGCCAGTGAGGGGAGAGGAATAACCCTGAGGAGCCGAGAAATGTTAGAGACAACAGGGGAGCCATTGACTCTCTCTGCAGCCCAGATCCTCAGTGAGGGGAGAAACCCGAGGAGCAGCCATGGCTGAGAGAGGGCGAGAGCTTACCAGGGGGTGCAATCGCTGAAGAGGGAGATGCAATTTTGTATTGCATAGCAGAGGCCTCATGGAACAGGGGCAGGAGAGTATCAGCCCTCTCTTTAGGGCTCTGATGTAACCTCATCTGCAATGCTGTGCTCAGAACTGAGCACCTTGGGATTGGGCAGGTGCTGACAAGTTGGAGGGAAAGCAGCAAAACATGGTGTGGGCCCTGCCCCCAGGATTGACTCATGAGGAAAATTAAAGGAGCTGTACGTTTCTGTAGCCTGGCTAAGTGACAGTGAAGGGGAAATAGGTTAGCAGTCAGCAAATACCTCAGGGAGAGGGTTTGTTTACTATAGCGTCTTGTGCATTTGTACAGATAGCGACATTATATGCACTAGTAAAACACTCTAGGGAACAACTCTGCTTTGGTTCCTTGGGGCGTGAACTAGAGAGGACCTAATGGGGTTTTTTTCTGTCTTTAGTTCTGTGACTCAATGGGTATGTCTACACTGTAGCTGGGTTGGAGCCCCTTGGTCTGAGCTTGAGTAGCTAACCTGAGCTGTGCTCAAGCCCCAGCTTCCACATGCTCTTTTTAGTGTGCTAGCTTGAGTCTGTCTTCATGGGCTGGGCAGCATGCTACCCACTGCAGGGCAATTGTACCTTAAGAGGGCAGCCTAGGAAGGCACGAGCTTATTCTCTGTGCCCTGGTAGTCATCTGCCATGCAGGATCTGTCCTGTCTCACGCCTACAGGGGCTATAAACAATGGCTTCTTTTCCCTTTCATTTGCATACAAACTATCTTTTCTTCCATGCACCATCTGGTGCCTGCCTGCCACGAGTCATTCCCCATCCGAAATAAACCATCTGAGCCAAGGGCCTTTCATCTGGAGCTTCAATTCCTTCTTCTTCCTTCTCTTGCACACTTGCTTCGAAGTCTCATGAATTTCCTCTCTTTAACCACCTTGCTCCTGATTTGGGACCTGATTTAACCCCTCTCAGGCCTGGTCTACACTACGATTTTAGGTTGAATTCAGCAGCGTTACCTCAATTTAAGCCTGGACCCGTCCATACAACAAAGCCCTTTTTTCAACTTAAAGGGCTCTTTAAATTGATTTCTTTACTCCACCTCCGACAAGGGGATTAGCACTGAAATCGGCCTTGCTGGGTTGAATTTGGGGTAGTGTGGACGCAATTCGATGGTAGTGGCCTCCGGGAGCTATCCCAGTGCTCCATTGTGACCGCTCTGGACAGCGCTCTCAACTCAGATGCACTGGCCAGGTAGACAGGAAAAGGCCCACAAACTTTAGAATTTAATTTCCTGTTCGGCCAGCGTGTTTGCAGAGATCATCAGCATGATGTGCACATTGCAGGGCACATTGCCCGGCCCGTACTTTGTGAGAAGTCTATGACCATGTCCCTCTTGACACTCTGCTGCCGTCGCCTCCTCACCTGGTTTTACGCGAAACAATTGTCTGCCGTAGCTCTGACGGAGGGAGGGCCGACTGATGACATGGCTTGCAGGGAATTAAAATCAACGAAAGGGGTGGCTTTGCATCAGGGAGAAACACAAACAACTGTCACACAGAATGGCCCCCTCAAGGACTGAACTCAAAACCTGGGTTTTGCAGGCCGTTGATCTCACAAAACAAATCTGGTTAATTTCTTGTTTTGATCCATTTTTCTCTTACGTCTTAGGCTGGCAGCAGACGGTGCAGTACAACTGCTAGCCATCATCATCTCCTGGGTGCTCGGCAGAAGATGCTGCATTACAATTGCTAGCCATCATCATTTCCTGGAAACTTGCCAGAAGATGGTGCAGTACGAGTGCTAGCCATCGTCATCTTCTGGGTGCTCAGCAGAAGATGAGAATGACCTGGCTGAGTCACTCCCATGTCTGCCCAGGCGCCCCTGACTGACCTCACTGAGGTTGGCTAAAAGAGCACCCAGGAATATGACGACAATGGCTACCAATTGTAATGCACCATCTGCTGCCAAAAGGCAATGAGCTGTTGCTGTGTAGCAATGCAGTCCCACATCTGCCAGACCCAGGAGACGTAGGGTGACGGTGAGCTGAGTGGGCTCCATGCTTGCCATGATAAGGTGTCTGCTCAGGTAACCCAGAAAAAAAGGCACGAAACGATTGTCTGCCGTTGCTTTCATGGAGGGAGGGAGGGAGGAAGGGGGGGGGGGCCTGACGACATGTACCCAGAACCACTCGCGACACTGTTCTTGCCCCATCAGGCATTGGGATCTCAACCCAGAATCCCAATGGGCAGTGGAGACTGCGGGAACTGTGGGATTGCTACTCACAGTTACCCACAGTGCAACGCTCCGGAAGTCGACGCTAGCCTCGGTATTGTGGACGCGGTCCTCTGACTTAATGCACTTAGAGCATTTTTTGTGGAGACATGCACAATCAACTGTATAAAAGCTATTTCTGAAAAACCAACTTCTGTAAATTCGACCTAATTTCATAGTGTAGACATACCCTCAGACTGACTTTGATCTTCTAAACATTGCTACGATGCAGTGAGGGAGAAGGCTGAGTCCTGCAAAATGGGTTCCCTGAAAGGGGCAGCTGGGTGGGCAGAAGAACTTGGAGGGAGAGAATACTCTGCAGGAGAACTACCTTCATCGCATACTGAGGTAGGGACACAGAACAGGCCTCTGCCCTCTGCAGAGTGAAAGGGGGCCTGGTCTTGCAGCACTACAAAGCAGCCTAAGCGTCGTCCCTGAGAAAACCGCTGCCTGTGAAGAAAGCAGCAGCGTGTCTTCTCAGCAGCATCACGCTGATACTCTACCAGCTGTCTGTACAATACCATGTAAAGTTTAAGGTCTCAGTCTTTATTTTCAAGGCACTAAATGGTCTTTGCCCAGGACATTTCATATTTCGGGGCCTTCACTGATGCCAACAACTTGGTCCCCAGGATTATTTCAGAGGTGAAGGTGGTCCACAGAAGGTGGGGCTTTGGCTGGAGCTTGCCAGAGCCTTTGGAACACACTGCCTCAGGAACAAGGGATGACATCTGACCTCAGCATCTTCCAGTCCAAGTGCAAAATGCCGTTCTCTCACCTGCCAGTCCTAAGAACAGCACACAACATGGCAGTGTTTTGTTTGTTTTTTAACACCCCAGTGTTCCCCTGGGGAGAGGGACAGAGAGAAAGGCACCTGGGTGAGTTGTTAGCCCCTTGTTTATTTCTCTTTGGAAGGTTAAGGTGCAGTGCTGATGAGTGCAACGTAAGAAATAGAATAGGTGCCTCAAACAGTGAGGTGAAAACTCTCCATTTCCCGCCAGTTCCTGTCATTGCAGTGAGTGTACAATGCAGATTTGGGGAGCACAAATTTATCTTCTTACATTTTAAAAGCATCACTGTCCAGTGGGTGCTCAGCACCATAGCAGCTGGTTATACCCTGCAGTTTTTCTCCATCCCTCCCTCCTACTCCCTTTCCCCGTCCCTTTCAGGGACTCTTCTCATGAGCAACTTCTTGTTCAGGAGGTGGAAGCCCTCCTACGCATACAGACACAGAAGAAGTTCTGCAAGAACTGAGAGGGAAGGGGTTTTGCTCCCTATATTTTCTAATTCTGAAGGCCAAAGGAGACCTCAGGCCCATCTTAGATTTGTGTCACCTTAACAAATATCTCAAGAAATTGAAGTTCTGCATGGTCTCCCTGGCCTCCATCTTTCCTCTCTGAATCCAGGAGACTGGTACGCCACCCTCTACTTGAAGGACGCCTGTTTCCATATTTCTATTTTCCATGGACACAGGAGATTCTGCCAATTCACATTGGGTCAGCGCCAGTACCAATTTACGGCACTGCCCTTCAGTCTATCATCTGTTCCGAGGGTTTTCATAAAATGCATGGCAATGGTGGCAGCTTATCTGAGATGTCGAGGTGTATAGCTCTGTCCATACCTTGGCGACTGGCTTGTCAGAGGCAGGTCACGAACTCAGGCCCAGCACAGACTCACCTTAGTATGATCACCTGTCAAGAGCAGGCCCTGCTTATAGGCAAACAGAAATCAACTCTGACCTCAGTTCAGAGGATAGAATTCTTAGGTGTAGCGCTCATCTCTATCCAGGCCAGAGCCTACCAACCAGAGTCCCAACTCCAAGCTGTGGCGGATCTCATCACACACTTCAGAGCCCACCCCTCACAACCGCCTGGGTATGCCTCAGGCTGCTAGGCCACATGGCAGCATGTACTTACATGGTCCAGCATGTGTGGCTGTGCCTCAGGCGCCTGCAGATGTGACTTGTATCAGTCTACGCCTGCAGCAGACACAATTTGGACTTAGTGGTCACAGTCCCATTGAACGTCCTGTTGTTTTTGACTTGGTGGATGGACCCACAATCAGTGTAGCCTCACTCCCATCGGTGATGGTGGTCTCCAATGCTCGGATCTGGGGTGGGGATCCCACTTCAGCAACCTCAGTACCCAGTGCCTCTGGTTGCAGAAGGATCACTTCACCCTTATAAATGTCAGGGAACTCAGGGTGATATGCTTGGTCTGCCAGGTGTTCCATCCCTATCTAAAGGGCAGAGTGGTGCAGATCTTGATGGACAACATGACCGCAATGTTCTACATCAACAAGCAAGGTGGAGCCCACTCGTCAGCCCTGTGTCAAGAGGCTGTCTGGTTGTGGGACTTCTGTGTGCAGCATGTCAATCATCTTGAGGTGTCGCACTTCCCAGGCACCCGGAATTCGCCGGCAGATCTCCTCAGCAGGTCCTTCTCTTCTCGCCACGAGTGATCACTCCTCCCAGAAGTTGTCAACATGATCCCCCATTGCTCCTTGTTCTGTCATCTGCTACCCTTGAGAACAGCTGAGCTCCATCCTCTTTGGAACCCCCCTTCAGGTAGTTGAAGGATGCTATCAAATCCCCCCTCACTCTTCTCTTCTGCAGACTAAACAAGCCCAGTGCCCTCAGCCTCTCCTCATAAGTCATGTGCTGCAGCCCCCTGATCATTTCTGTTGCCCTTCACTGGACTCTCTCCAATTTGTCCACATCTTTTCCATAGTGGGGAGCCCAAAACTGGATGTAGTACTCCAGGTGTGGCGTCACCAGTACCAAATAGAGGGAATAATCACTTCTCTTTATCTGCTGGCAATGCTCCTGCTATTACAGCCCAATATGCTGTTGGCCTTCTTGGCATCAAAGGCACACTGCTGACTCATATCCAGCTTCTCGCCCACTGTAATCCCTCTGGTTCATAGCTGGCCTGGCAGGCTACGGGGGAGGGACAGCATTTATAGATGCAAAGTAGCTCCAGTTGGACAGTGCAGGATCCCTTGGTGTTAGGGAACAAGAAAACAGCACAGCCATGACTGGGGCCATCTACTGCAGCCTTCTGGCCAGGAGCAGAATGAGACACCTTGACCTTGCTCCCTTCCAAACCTGCATTTGAACCCGGGTGTCCCGAGTCTCTACATTTTTCTGCTATCTCCAAATAGCTGTGAAATCCACTGACAAAGTGTGTTTCTCATCCCTCTCTAATGGCTGGTCCACAAAGAGGATAATAGCATGGATTATGGGTGGCAGATAGTATGTAATCACATAATTAAAGACTATCCAGGGCTGGTCTTACCATGAGGCAAACTGAGGCGGCCGCCTTGGTGCCAGACTGTGGAGAGTGGTGCCACTAGGGCCCAGAGTGTAGAAAATTGTGTCTGCTGCTGGTACATATGTATTCTCCCTGCTCGAGATGCACAGAGATGGTGGAGTGCTGTGCTGGAGGAAGAAGGGCACAAGAGACATAACAGGCAGGCAGGAGAAAAGGTGAGAGGGACTAACAGAAAGCAGCAGGAGCTGCAGGGAGAGAGAGGGGAGGAGCCTCTTATGTACCTCTCCTGCACCCCCAGGAGCCTGGACTGATTCACACCAGCTTCTCAGAGAGCTTCCTGTTTCCTGCTGCCTCCCTGAACCCACTTGAGGAGAACAGGCAGTCAACTGAAGTAGTAGGAGCCAGTTAGGCCCTTAAGATGCTGATATCTTCCCTCACTCAGGCCCTGCTACCAGCCTGCTTATTTGTCCCCTTCAACTGAGTGTTGAGAGCCACTGTAGCTGGCACAGAACAGCAGCCATGAGTGAAAGAAGAAAAATAAAGAAAGCAAAAGAAGCTTTTCTAGCTAAGCAGGAAGGAGCTCTCCTGAGATACAGAGACACAAATGTTCACAGTGAGCCTTCCAGCCCCAGTGAGGATGTGAGTGGTGAGGAGATGCCTGATCTCCCAGTTAGTCAGAGTGCAGGTGACCTGGCAGCTACTGCAGCATCCTTATCTCCATCTCAGATGGATGTAACCATGCACATTCCTGAAGAAAAGTGTAGATCAGAGAAATGTGGTGGAGGCACAAGAAGCTGCTGCTGCTGCTGAGTTTAGTTCCTTAAGTCTAGATGATCCAGGACTGTGGACCCACTTGAGCAGTAGCCTGGGGGACTTCTTTGTATTGCCTGGGCCACAGCAAGTGAAACTTCCATGTTCCCTCAAGACAATGAAAATAGAAGTTTCCATCCAATATATTACTGGCGTGAAACCCCCAGTGGTAACAAAGTGGAGAGGCCATGGCTTATGTACTCAAAACCCCAGAATGCTGCGTACTGTTTTTGTTGCAAACTCTTCCAGTCTAATGTTCCAGCCACACTGGGTTCTACAGAAACAAAGTACTGGAAAAATCTGGCTAGAAATCTGGCATGCCATGAGAAGGTAGCAAATCACCAGAGAGCATTCCATAGATGGAAAGAGCTTGAGATGAGACTAAGGTTAAAGGCCACCACAGATGATCAGCATCAAGAGAAGATTGCATCAGAGTCTCTTTACTGGCAAAATGTTCTGAAAAGACTCATTGCCATTGTGAGAACGCTTGCTACCCAAAACCTAGCACTGGGTGGCACTTCAGATCAGCTGTATGTGCCAAACAATGGAAACTTCCTTAAAATTGTAGAGCTGATGGCTGAGTTTGATGCTGTACTCCAGGAGCATCCAAGAAGAGTCACCACCCAAGAAATGTATATACACCACTACCTTGGAAAAACCATTCAAAATGAGATCATACAGTTACTGGCAACAAAAGTCAAACAGAAGATTGTGGCACATCTGAAGTCTGACTTTAATGGTGCATTTTGTAACAACAACAGAACCTAGTGAAAATGTCCCTGCAATGGTGACTGTCAGAGAGCATTTTCTAGAATTTATTGACATTGATGATACTACAGGAGCTGGTATGACAAATGTGCTTCTTAAAAAGCTGGAAGATACGGGAATTGTGATAGCTGACATGAGGGGTAAGGGTTACGATAATGGTACCATCATGAGAGGAAAGGACAGAGAAGTGCAGACATGGATCCTAGAGTTAAACCCTCGAGCTTTTTTTGTCCCGTGCTGTTCTCATTCATTGAATTTGGTGGTCAGTGATGCAGCATCACCTTCTAGTGAGGCTGCTGAATTTTTTAATGTAATTCAGAGCATCTGTATATTTTTGTCTGCATCAGCTCATCAATGTCAAATTCTGAAGCAACATCTGGGAACATCCTCTCTGACACTGAAATCACTGAGTGCCACTGATGGAAAAGTTGAGTGGAGGCGATAAAGCCTATCAAACACCAAATTGGGAAGCTAGATGATGCCCTGGTTGGCATTATGGAGGACAGTGCTATGACAGGAACTTTTCATGGGAGAACAGTGGCAGAGGGAAATGGAATCACCAGAAACATACATAACTTCAAATTTCTGTGTGGCTTAGAGTTGTGGCATGACTTACTGTTTGAAATAAATGTTGTAAGCAAGAGACTCCAAGGTGTTGACCTTGATATATCTGGAGCAATGGAACAACAAGACAAAGCAAAGTCATAGTGGTCAGATGAGGGATTTCAAAACATTCTGAAGAGTGCACAGAAGTTGGCAGAGGAACTTCACACTGAAGCTATTTTCCCACCCATTTAAGAATACAAGAGTCACCGAAGATGAAGACATTTTGATTACGAGGCACGGAATAATCCCACAAGAGACCCCAAACAACAATTCAAAGTTGAATTCTTTAACCAGGTGCTAGATTGTGCAATAGTCAGTTGAAGAACGTTTCATGCAGCTCAAGGAACACAGCAGTATATTTGGGATGTTGTATGATATTCCAAAACTCCTCACTATGCCTGAAGAAGACCTGCACCAGCAATGCAGGGCACTAGAAACAGTGTTGACACATGATGACATGCGCACTATTGATGCAAGTGATTTAAGTGATGAACTGAAAACCCTTTCAAGATCAACTCCAAAGGCTGTTCTGGAATATATGTGCACAAATAAGATGACCACCTTCTTTCCAAATGCTTTTGTTGCTCTGCGGATACTTCTAACACTTCCTGTAAGAGCTGCCAGTGGAGAATGCAGCTTTTTCAAGCTGATGTTAATAAAAAACACATCTACGCTCCACAACAACACAGGAGAGGCTGGTCGGCCTTGGAACCATCTCAATAGAGCATGAGCTGGCCCAGACTGTGGACCTTCAGGAAGCAGTTCAAATCTTTGCAACCAAGAAGGCACGGAAAGCATCACTTTGATTATTCAAACAGATAAAAATGCCAGTGTTTACTATGCAGACAAGAAAAGTTATATTTGCTGTTCAGGCATTTGAAAGTTAAGTGTTACTTAAAATTTTTGAACAAGGCATTTTAAACTGTTAGTTCTTTATTGTAGTAGGTAGCATAGCAGTACCATGAGAGGAGTAGAACAGGAAGACGGCAGAATTGAGATTTTGGCCCAAGCGAGGGATCATGGCGGCGTCATTTGAGCTCCCCACCTCAGGTGCCAAAATGTTGTGGGCTGGCCCTGAGACTATATTATAATGCAGAGGTCAAGAGGGATGAATTAAGGTTTCACAGGCAGCCTTAATTCTGGCATTTCCTAACTTTCAAGTGTTTGACTTTGTAACATTAATAACATTCCTTTAATTTAGCTTTTTGGATGTAACGCCGACTCACATTCTGCCTGAGTCATATCAGCTGGCCCTGGACAAACCACTGGTAGCTGCCTCAATTAGATAGAGTGATCCTGTACCTAATTTGAGGTATCTTTGGCCTGCCTTTCGGATGTTGAGCACCTACAGCTCTGCTAAAGTCAGTGGGAGCTGTGGATGCTCAGTACCTCTGAAACTGAAGAATCAGTGGCCAGTGTTGAAAAGCCTCCAGCCTCACATATTCAGTCATGCTGTGTAGGGAGTGGGAGCATTTCAGGCACATATTGCATCCCTTTATACTCAGACCTCCAGGTGGTTAAGCCCAGAGACTGTGTGTTCTTTTTGCTGCCTAGTATGGAGTCCATTGACAGCGACCCTTTGAGGTAATAAGACAGGTAGGACCAGTTAATTATGAAATGATGCAACCTGATGCAAGGAAAATGAAACAGATCTACCATGTAAACCTTTTCAAACCCTGAAAAGTACAAAAGGTTTTCTTCATAGCCTCCTGACCTCGTGAGGCAGAGCGGGGACCCTTGTGCCCTGTGACAAAGCCCCAGGGTCTGTACAGGTCGGGGAAAAACCAACAGAGCAAAACACCCAGCTGCAACACTTGCTGGCCCCCTTTCCAACAGCGTTTTCGGCCTTGGCAGGAACTCCAAACTATGTTGGGGCCTGGGGTTATAGGTGAATCCCATAGTGACTGGAGGAGCCATATTGTCTTGGTCCTCAATCTGGATGGCACCACCTAATTTTGTGTTGATTTTAGAAAAATAAATGCCATTTCTAAGTTGTATGTATATCCCAAGATTAGCTGGGATGAAGCCCAATATATTACCACATCTGACCTCACAAAGGGATATTAGCAAATTCCTCTTATACTTTGGTCCCATGAAAAGACTGCCTTCATCACTGCTTACGGGCTCTCTCAGTTCTGCACCGTTTCACGTCCATGGAGCACCTGCAACTTTTCAAAGGTTAATGGATTGGGTCATCAACCCAATTGGCTGGTGTGTCGCAGCATACTTGGGTGATATGGCTATTTGTATGTGCGATTGGGAGGATCACCTAAAGCATGTAGTGGTCATTGTCCTGTCCCTAGAAGATGCTGGGCTGACAACAAACCCCACTCAGTGCCAGAGAGGAAGAGAGTAGATTCTGTATGTGGGGTATACATTGGGGAAGGGCCACTCATTGAGAAGGTGGAGAAAAGCCACCCATCTTCGTCACAAGTGGTCTCTGAAGTTCTCAGTACTGTCTCAATTTTTTCAGACATGGGGAGTTCCTCCAGGAGATATTTGTGACCCAGGAAAATATAAAGTGTCCTAACTTTTACCCTTTCCCCTATCTAGTCACACTCAGGCCTTCTCTACACTACAAACTTAAATCGATTTCGGTTACATCAGTGTATGATCACCACACTGATTAAACCACTGTTGCATGTCCACACTATGCTGCTTGTGTCAGCAGAGCGCATCCATACTAGCAGGTCTTGCATTGACACAGGGAGCAGTGCACTGTGGGTATCTATCTCACTGCGCAACTAGCCACAGGGTTCTTTGGGAAGAGTTTGCTGTGCCTCATAGGACAGGTTTCACACAATGCAGGTTTCTCAACTTCATCATTCCATGGGCATCCTACTAGCTTTCCAATCAATTTTCAGCTGCCCTAGTAACCTGCGAGCCAGCCATCTGTGTCAGAAAGCTTGGATCCTGCACTGCTGTTCAGCATTGTGCTGTGTGTTATGAACACAAGGCTATAAGATGAGCCCAGTGGGGGGCTGTTTGGCTGAGGGAGATGTTGAAGGAGCAGTTTAACACTGAGCCACAGTAATGTGTGTTGCTGTAGTGTGCTAAGCCTGGAATTGTTTGTTTGCACGCACCATGCTATGAACCTTTTAATGATTGCTGTGTGTGCCTGACTAGTACAATACACATGCACCTGTGAATGTTAGCAGCAGCCATCATGTGATGGAGAATAATGAAGATAAATTCAGTTTTCCTAAGTAGACTTTTCTTCCACACCCATGCAAACATACCTTTGTAACTCTGAAGTAAACATCATACATGCAGGGAAAAGTATCTGTAAAGGGGAGGGAAAAGGGGATTCACAAGCACAGACACTGAGGAGGCTTTCACAGCTGGATGTATGTGCGGCTGTCATTATGTGTAATCTCCCGCGGAATGGAGTGCCTGCGATACTGTTGTGGCCATGGAAGATACGTGGAATGTGTGTGGGGAGAGAGGAGGGAAAGTGTATGGAGGTCCTGGAATGCTGTTTTTTTTTTTCTGATTAAGCTTTGTATGATTGGAGCCGGTTTCAGCCAGAATTAAAACAAACCTCAAACATAAGAATTTGTTTCACAGAATTTATTTACCTTTTTGTCTAATGATTTCTTGTAGAGTGTGTAACTCACATGCAGCGCACTGCAGAATGAGAAGTACGGAGAACTCCCTTGTGATTCTTTCCACAGTCGTTTCTCTTTGTATCAGGACTTGTGCACCTATGCCAAGAGGAAAGCGTTTGATCCCCTTTGCCTATGATTTCTCTGCAGCTGCTAGCGCTTATGAATTCTGTTGTAAAAACATTTTAGTAGTACAACACCAATACAGAACTGAGCCAAAAGAGCATATCAGAGCAAAAATAACTACAGGTGCAGTGGAAAGACAGAGATTCTTGAAATTGGAGGCACTGGACCAGGTTTTTTTTCTGAAACCTGTTTGCTTTTGAGACACTCCTCTCCTTGACAGAGGTGAGAGTCCAAAGGATACCACTGTGCATCTGTGATCACGGTGAAGGTAGAGACCCAAGTCATATTGTCCAGATAACAAAAGTTCATTCCAATTCTGAATCTGTACAATGTAATGGCAGTACATTATCTGTCCACATGACACTGACTCACTTTTAATTATGCTGTACAGAGCCATGAAATGCTGCAATTTATTTTAACATAAAGTAACATGTTTACTGAAGTAAAGATGTCTTGAAAATGGAATATTGTTTTAACACAAAAACCTTCCTCAGGAGATGTAAATCTCTTTTATTTAATGAATAATCTACAGTGGGCGTACAAAAATTGTACCAATTTCCCACCCCCCGTCGGTATTTTAGCCCTGTGCAGTTTACAGCAATATGAAAAAGTGAATGCCGGTGGCATCTGTTTATACTTGTCCAAGGGAAGTTTTAATTCTATTTCTTTTCATTCTTTCTTAAAACCGTCCCCTCTTTTCCTACAGCATGAGGCTAAGCACCCTGACCCCCACGCTGACTGCTCCTCCACCAGCCATCTACCCATATACCCCCACTCTGACCCCAACTCCCACTTTCCCCCAGAACCTCCACCCTGTCTGCTCCCGCTACCAGCCCTCCATCTATATACCACTACCCTGACCCCAGCCTCCACCTTCCTCCACAGGCACCACCCAGGTTCGGAGTTCCAATTAGGCACAGTAGGCACATGCCTAGGGGCACCAGCGTCCTAGTGGCGCCTAAAAGTTAAAAGTGGGTTACGAGTTAAAAAGTAAACATATACGTGGTTAAAAGTGGTTAGCATACGCTTATTTTTAAAAATTATAAACAACTCAAGGATAAAATGACATGGGAAACCGTGGCAACACTATACCTGGATTTCATATTGCATGTGGTACCGGCTCTGCTTGTTTGTAATTGGCCAACGTCGGCGCTGTCTGTAGACGCTCATGTATATGCACTACATTTCGTTACCAGCCCGCATCTGTGCTTGCTGCTCTATTCATGCATGTACACAAATGCTATTTCTACCTTTACCATAGTATATTGCAGCCAACACAGATTTGATATGATACGAAATAAGTTTCATGTTCATATTGGTGCAGGGTATTTTTTGTGACAATGGGTGAACCAAAGAAGAAATTGAGTGGTTATCAAAATAAGATTAAGAGAGAAGCGGAACATAAAAAGACAGTTGAGTTCCTAAATAAAGTTCTGAAAATCGATGTTTATTTTGGTAGTCAGGCCAGTTCAAAGTGTCGTGATAACACTGTGAATGCTGAAGAGGAAAAATGTAGTGATAATGATAAGGGTATATTAGTAACAGTGGATGACGAAACTGATATTCATGACAATTCTATGCTTTCTGTGTCTGATAGAAAGAAAACAGAAATGAAACAGTGGCTGAAAATGTGTGTTATCTTACAACTGCGATGTTTAGCATCAGTATTGATCCCACTGAGTGGATAATTAATGATAAAACATGAGGTTGTATAGCAATGCATAGTGCACATCAGAATACTGAAATAGATTTTTACAAATCAAAGTGAGTTTATGGAGACAATACGTTAAGATTTTGTTCAGATGAACTTTTTAAAAGGAAGCTAAAAAGTGGCGAAGTAAAAGTAAGAGCACGGCTAGTTTATTCAGAAAATAAAGGTAGTATGTTTTCTGTACCGTGCCTTCTTTTAGGCAACAAACCAAACGCATTTTCTACGGGATTCAGCAACTGGAAGAATGGTGCAATGCATGTTCTACAGCACAAAAATTCACCTTACCACAAGTCATGTGTTGCTGCTTTGAAAATAAGAGGAACTGCTAAGGGGCAAGTCGACAGAATCCTTTTGCAACAGTTGGAAAAGGAGAGGCAGTAAAGGAGAAGTGTTTTAAGATGTGTATCTGCAACTGTCAAATCTCTTTAGATTCGCAGACTGCCATTTTGAGGTGGTGATGAGCATTTTGGTAGTATGCACAACAACAATTACCTTGGAACGTTGGAACTGATTGCACAATTTGATTCATTTCTATCAGTACACATGCAGCGGTATGGAAATGTGGACAGTGGACATACTTTGAACCTCTCTAAAACTGTTCAACTAATGAATGATTAACTACACAAATGAAGTTAAGACTGCAAGATATTATGGAATAAGCTTTGATTTGACTCCAGACATTTCACATGTGGACCAGTTAACGTTCATAATAAGATATGTAAAAGAAGATGGCCCAGCCATAGAATGATTTGTGGGCTTTATACCCAATGTGGGGCATAAATCTGAACAGCTCGCAGAGACCGTACTGAATACTTTGGACACATGTGGCCTAGACATTAGAGACTGCCATGGTCTGTCTTACAATAATGCAAGCAATATATCTGGTGCATATTCAGGAGTACAAGCTAGAATAAGGGAAGTGAATGGGTGGTCTCAGTACATCCTGTGTGTAGCTCACTCACTTAACCTCATGGGATCATATGCCTCCAGGTGCTGCAATGAAACAATGTCTTATTTGTGTACTTTGCAGTAGCTGTACAAATTTTTCACAGCTTCCACCCATTGTTGGGGCATATTAATGTCTTGTATCAAACCTGGTACATATGTAGTTAAAAGCTTATCTCAAACATGTTGGTCACCGAGACAAGATCCATGCCAGGCTCTTCAAGAAGGTTGGACTGATATTATTAATGCCCTTTAACATATCTCGGATGATGCCACTGAAAAGGCAATGTCACAAAATGAATTGAGGGGTATTCTTGATAAACTCAAAAACTTGGAGACTGTAGTAATGACAAACATCTGGGGAACCATACTTCAGCAGTTCAAAGCAGTTGATGTAAAGTTGCAGAGTGTTCACATTGATTTGGGAACAATTGTTCAGCTTTACAGTTCTCTTTCCGAATTTGTGACAAGCGTAAGAGACAATTTCAATCATTACGAACAATTTGCTAAATCAGTACCCGGACTTAATGAATATGAGTATGACCATAAGCAGAAGAAGAAATGTAATCCCAGGTTTGATGATAACAAAGAAGATGAATAACCGAAAACAGGTTGAGTCAACTATCGTATTAATACATTGAATGTACTGATGGATAGACTACATGAAGAGTTGTAGTTGATGAAGTGAAGCTTACAACATATTGTTTGAACACTTCAGTCTTCTAGAAAAGTTAGACATTGACTATACTGGAAATCTCGACAGATGTTAGTAATTTGTTAGTGGAGTTCAGTGAGGACTTGGAAGATTCATTTACAGATGAATTCTTCCACCTCAACGGGCAACTGAAGAAGTTGATGGAGGAGACAACAATCCCACAGTTATGGAGTATGTTGCTTGAGAAGGACTTGCAGGATACTTATCTGAATGTTTAGATTGCCCTTTGCATTTTTCTCTCAACTCCAGCGATGAACTGTTTCAGGGAGCACAGTTGCTAACTTTCACGTGGTAAATAAGCACCCCAACTTTCACAATAAGCCCAAAATCAAGCTAATCCAATTTCAAAACAAGGCTCAAACAAGCCAATCCCTAAGAACCCAAACACTCTTATGTGACTAGGTCCCCGTGGCGTGCAGTCTGGGACTGTGGTGGGCCCACTGTGCACCCCGACTCTCTCACTCCTAGCCCCTGCTAGCCAGGAGCCGATCGAAAAAAAGAAGCAACAAGCAACAAGCTACAAGCCAAACAAGCAACAAACTAAAAGCAAAAAAAAACTAGCCAAAAAGCAACTCACAAGCCAATTAAGCCAAAAACAAGCCCAATTTCTATTTTTTTTCCCATGGGTTTAGCATGTCTGCCAGGGAGTGACCCTTTCCCACTCCGAAGAGTTGAAAACTACTTGTGGGAATCTGTGGTGCAAGAATGATTACATACACTCTCCCTTCTAACTATTGAAGGAGAATGTTTAAAAGATACGGATTGCGAGGATATCATTAGTGCGTTCACGGAACAGAAGTTAAGGAAGAAACATGTGCATGTGCAGTAAAGTAGCACCTACCTGCAACCTATGAGATTCTTTTAATTACATGTATTTTTGTTTTTGTATTGAATATTTAAATGATCATTTATATTTCTTTTCATTTTATTTTTTACGGAAAACACGAAGATCAGCTGTTGGTGGTGGTGGTGGGCTCCAAAGATGCTGTGCCAAGGGTCATGTAAGGTGTAAATCCAGCCCTGACCCCACCCTCACTGCTCCTCCACCAGTCACCCCCCCGTATGCCACTACTCTGACCTCAGCACCCTCCTTTTAGAAGCAGCATGTCTGGGGCTCCTCACCAGAGCCTTTCTTGCCTTCTGGTGTGCCTGCCGCAGCTCTTTGATTGTACCAGTCCTTCTCCATTATGCCTCCAGAGATCTGGCTGTAGAGGTGAAAGTTCCTGCAGCTGGAGCGGAGCTGTGAGTGCACAGCCTCCTCTCCCCATAGCCCCAGAGGATGCACCCCCTCCTGTGTGCTTCAAGCAGGAGTGTGGTGGCTGTGTGGAGCCAGCATTCTCAGCTGGGCAGTACCTATCTGAGCTCTCCATACGGAGCAAACAGGAAGAGCAAGTTAAAATTTCCCAGGGCTTTAAAAGGGGAGGGGTGCATGCTGGTGTACCTGGCTGCAGGGCAATGAAGTTCAAACTGGTGATCAGAGCAATCATGGTGGACACTCTGGAACACCTCTTAGAGGCCACTTAGGTGAACGTAAGCTCTATGCTTCTCATCTGAGTGGTTTTATTAGGTCGGCTTAGCAGGCAAGTTAAAGTGGCGGGAGGAGAATTGTAGTGTGTACACCTCCATACACCTGCCTTATGTTGACTTAACTTTGTAGTGTAGACAAGTCGTCAGTCTCATGGCCACTTGTAGCATGGGCCCTTTCTCGGGTTTTAACCCTTTCATGCACCTGATGATCTTAGAGTTAATCACCAAACCAAGAGTAAAAAGAACAGGAGTACTTGTGACACCTTAGAGACTAACAAATTTATTTCAGCATGAGCTTTCGTGAGCTACAGCTCACTTCTTCAGATGCACAGCTCATGCTGAAATAAATTTGTTAGTCTCTAAGGTGCCACAAGTACTCCTGTTCTTTTTGCGGATACAAACTAACACGGCTGCTACTCTGAAACAAATCAAGAGTGTCAGTACCAGAACAGTTTATCTCAGAGGCAGACATGACTCCCCTCTGAACTCTTCTTTTATATATGATCTGAGGCTGGAAAGTGGTTCTGTGTTTGACTTGCTGTGAAGACTGCCCTCCCACTCCCGCAGTGAGATAATAAAATGGATGCTTGCTTCATTTGCTGCTTAAATGATAATTTAATGGTTGAGACATTGGGAAAGTCATCGTGAACATGTAAGGGAGATGGACATGTGATATGCTCTTACATTCTAGACTGAGACGGAGGGAGTGCTGTCAGTAAAGAGGCCTGATTGAGGCAAGTGGAGGCATGGTCACCCTTTTTGGCAGTAGCATTCATGTAAAGGGTATGAAAACAAGTGTCAAGATGACTAACTTGAGTGCCAGAGACGCAGGTCTGTGCAATAGCACTACCCAGCCAGGAACCCTCGTGTTGCCTTGTAGTGCCGGACTCCGGTGACTCCCAGCCTGTTCCTCATCCAGTTCCTGCCACGGCCCCCACCTGGCCCAAGCCCTGTTCCAGCCCTGGCCTTGCCCTGCCCCAATCTTACTCCAGCCCTATTACTGGCGTGCTCCAGTCTTGCCTCCACTGCCTGATTCTCCCTGGACCCTTGGACTCTGACCACCAGACCTGGACCTTTGGCTTGTATCTAGACCCTAGCTATGATCCTGCCTTGGCTTGTCCCTAGACTCTGACCACCTGGCTTGGCCCCCTGGCTTGCTTCTGAACTTCAGCCGTGGTATTATTCTAGCTTGTCTACAGACTCTGAGCTCAGTTCTGACCCTGGCATGCAGCTGGATCTCGACTCCAGCACCATCCTTGGCCGAGTCCTGACTGGACTTCCTGCTTCAACCTCTACTCCAACCACTAGGCCTGGCTACCAGGAGGCAGCACCTGACACAGTGTCCCATTTATATGCTGAATGCATGTTAGTCACAATGAAGAAGGCAGGGACTGAGACCAGCCCATTGTATTTAAGCACAAATTCATGGGTATCTAAGACAGCTATAGATAGAGTCCCGCCAGAGACTAAACTGTTTACCCAATTGACGTATTTATTCCCTCCCAGCTTCTCCTTTGAGGAGGTATCTTCTCTCTTCCTAAAAACCTCACGTCTGCCTTAAACACTAACAGTGTTGCCCAAGATATTCCAAATTATCCCCCTAGAAAGTCTTGTAAGAAACACTTCCCAAAACTACGTAAAGAGTTGTGACTTTGCCTGGGGCTGAGTCCTGCAAGGCACACGCGCCCCCCCCCCCCCCCACTATACTCTGCAGAGTCCAGTTCCACTGGAAGCAGGGTAGCAAAAACAGCTCACTTGCCGACAAAAGCACATTAAAGGGATCTGGAATACAATCAATGAAACATACAATTATACATTTCCCCTAAGCAATTAGCATCAAGAGACTAATAATTACCTTGTACAGCACATTTACAGCAAAACCCAAACCAAACTGCTGCTCTCCCAGGAGCGTCTCCATCCCTTAGTTTTGCGTCTGCATTCCTACCTCCTGCCTTCCCCCGCTTTGGTTCGCTATCAGATAGCATGAGGATGAGCGCAGCATAGAACCTAGAGAGACAAGATAGATACATACCTCGCTAGAAGCTTGGTCCTCCAGACACTTTCATGTGTGAGTAATCCTTGTGCTTGGAGGTAGCCCTGTTTACTTCAGAGGGAGGAAGGGGCAGCAGGATCAGGCCTGTGGACTGTATAATGCCATATGGCCCCAGCGTCAAATTCTTGCCCTGGGTTACTCTGAGGCACCTTCCTGAAGTCAACAGGATTACACAGGTAATCTGGCTTCTGGTCTCAGAAGTCTGTAAAGTGCCACGTGCTTCAAGGGCACTTACATAAACTAATATTTGAATCAGGTTATCCACCACATCCAAATCCTCCTGGGTGCAGCAAAAAAAGGAGTCTGTCAGGTAGGTTTTCCAGAACCCAAATCATTCTTGTAGCTCTTTGCTGAACCCTTTCCAATTTGAAAATATCCTTATTAAAATGTGGGCACCAGTCCTGGACACAGTATTCTGTAATGGTCTCACTAATGCCATATATAGAGGTCATACCACCTTCCTACTTCTACTTCCAATTCTTGCTTATACAGCCCAGGAGTGCATTAGCTCTTAGCCACCACATTGCACTAGGAGCTCACATTCATTTAGTTTTCACCATGTTCTTCAAGTGATTGCTCATATCAATTCCAGTTAGGTTTGTGCGCGTGCCACGTGCACGGATGTCGGAAACTTTTTCCCTAGCAGCTACCCGTTGGGCCGGCTGGAGAGCCCCCTGGAGTGGTGCCGATATGGCCTTCTATATAAGACCCTGGCAGCCCAACCTCCCTTCAGTTCCTTCTTACTGCCCGTGACGGTTGTTGGAACAGTGGTCTCTTGTCTCAACAAGTGGTCCACTTACCTCTAGCTTCTCTTATCTTGATTGTCGATTAATTATTATTAGTTAGTGTTAAGTGTTTCCTATAGCGTAGTCTAGTAGTTGAGGGCAGTCCCATCAACGACTGCCCCGTGGGGCTCTGGGACATGTCGTCCCAGGCCTTCAAGCCTTGCAACTGTTGCAACAAACCCATGCCTACGGGCGACCCTCACGATTCCTGTCTCAGGTGTCTGGGGGAGGGCCATCAGGTGGACAAGGGTAGAATCTGTAAGCCGTTCAAGCCCCAGATGCAAAAAGAGAGGGAGATTCAACTCAAGCAACTCCTCATGGAGTCTGCTTTGTGGCCCTCTCAAGACGCAGGCACCGCGGAAGATCCTGCACTTGTCTTGGGACCAGTGATCTCCCAGGCCCCAGAAACACCCACCTCGGCATCCCTCCCATTCCCCGGTTGCTGGCAAGAAGCAAGCCTTAGAAGGACCCTCTGTTAGGGGTGAAGCAGTTGTCCCGGTGTGACGATGTGGTTCTGGCGGGACCCAACTGAGAGTGCCAAATCAGGACCAATTGCTCAAACAGGGCAGTCACAGCCCAAGGCTGGGGGTTTTTCACCTCTAAGGCAAACCAAACCAGCCAGACAAAAAGGACCTCGGTTTCACCCCACTGGCTAACCGCAAGTCACACAAGCAATTTCCTTAGACACTCCAGTTTCCCAGTATCACCACCAGTCCCACACGTCTTGGGGATGAAGGGTTATGAAAACCAACACCCCAGTAAAAGAAAAAGGTTCTCCCAATCCCAAAGGACCAAGCCCCAGACCCAGGTCAATATACTCATTAGATCTTACCCACAGATCACGCTGTTGCCAATCCTTTAGAATCTAAAATCTAAAGGTTTATTCATAAAGGGAAAAAGATAGAGATGAGAGCTAGAATTGGTTAAATGGAATCAATTACATACAGTAATGGCAAAGTTCTTAGTTCAGGCTTGTAGCAGTGATGGAATGAACTGCAGGTTCAAGTCAAGTCTCTGGAGAACATCCCCAGCTGGGATGGGTCATTCATTCCTTTTGTGCAGAGCTTCTGCTTGTAGCAAAGTCCCTTCAGAGGTAAGAAGCAGGATTGAAGACAAGATGGAGATGAGGCCTTCGCCTTATATAGGCTTTTCCAGGTGTAAGAACCTCTTTGTTCTTACTGGAAAGTTACAGCAAAATGGAGTCTGCAGTCACATGGGCCAGTTTCTGCACACTCTGCTGAGTCACAGGGCGTAACTGCCTTCTCTCGATGGGTCAGTTGTGTAGCTAATGGTCCTTAATGAGCCATCAAGCAGGCTAAGCAGAGCTGACACCAGATTGTCTGGGATCTTTCCCAGTAACACAACACAAGTTTGAAATACAGACAGTATACAGCCAATATTCATAACTTCAACTACAAAAATAATACAGACACACAGACAGCATAATCATAACCAGTAACCCGTAACCTGGTCTTAGACACCTTATATGACCCCCTTTACATAGGATCTGGTGCCACTACAGGACCTTGGTTGCAACCCATGTTCTATATGGTCCCAGTTTATATCAATAACGTCACACCCGGTCCTGACTGAGCAAGACTCTAACCAGGCCTCTAAGCAGGACAAGGCCACCAGGCCCAGATCTGCTCATCCCAGCCCTGCACAAGGGACAGTGCAAGTGGAAGAGATCACATTACCTTCCACACCAGATACCTTCGAGGCCGCCAGAGGGCTCATCGAAATGATGGCTCTGGTGCCTCTGGCCCCAGCACCAGCCCCAACCCGAGTCCCGGTACCGTCCAAGGGTAAACCGGTGATGTTTGGAATGGCAGCCCTCAGACCAGCATCTCCACGCTGCTCAGAGTCCCAGCGCCATTCCGAGTCCCAGCACTGCCACAGGTACCAGTCTGACTCATGGCACTGGTTAGACTCGCGGTGCTTGTCTCGCAGTCCCGATCCTCGGAGCCATTCCTGCTTGAGGTCGCTGTCAACTGCTGGGTCATGGTCCCGCTCCAGATCCAGGTCATGACTGGCGACCTTCTGGCACCGTTTGGACCGGTGCAGTGTGGAACTCTGATCCTCACATTGGCTGTCGCACCGGCCCACGGCCCGCCACTGATCTACTTGTCGGCACCGCTCTCCGTTGCAGCACCACTCTCCATAGCGGCACCGATGCCGTCGCAGCACCACTCTCCGTCGCGGCACTGCTCATCAGCTCGGCGCCACTCACCATAGCGGCACCGTTCACCAGCGCAGCACCGTTCAGCAGCATGGCACCACTCTTCATCGTGGCACCGGTCGCGGTTGCAATCAGCCTCCTGGCACCGATCCCCACATGACCCGCGCCTACCAAGGGACTTGGTGCCACCTTTGCTTCACTTGTGCACCACTCCTCCTTGGCCATCGCGATCTCAGTCTCCTTTTGGCAGGTTGGAGAGAGCTTAAGGGTTCTCAGACATTCGCCAGTCGGGCCCGGGGAGCCTCAGCCAAGATCCCTCAGCACCCAACTGGCAGCCCCAATGGCAATTTTGGACCCCCTGGGCATATCATCAGGCCCAGGGCCCGCTCTCCCCCGCAGTTGCCCGGCCACTGTCAGGATTGAGCTCCCAGCCCTCCGAGGCAACTCTTAGCCGCCCCGCTCCAGACCCGGACCAACCTGCAGAGCCAGCTCCCAGGGTAGGGACTACCCCAGGGGCCCAAGAGGACCCACCCATGCCCAACCAGGAGACTGTTTCCGCACTGGCCCTTCCAGTGGAGTCATCTTCATCCTCCCCTGATGAGGCTGTGGCTGGCACGTCCACATCTGGTCCACTCCTGATGGACTTTAGGATCCTTCAAGAAGTATTGAGGTGCATGGGCCTCAATATGAACCTCCAAATTGAGAAGGTTGTGGAGGAGGAGGACCCCATGGTGGACATTCTAGGCCCTAAGGGGCCTTCCAGGGTGACCTTCCCCATGAATAAAACCATCCAGAACAATGCCAAGTCTGTCTGGCAAACCCGGGCCTCCATCCCTCCCACAGCTAAGGGGGTAGAAAGAAAGTACTTTGTCCCCACCAGGGGTCATGAATACCTTTTTACCCACCCTGCCCCGTGCTCGCTTGTGGTGGACGTGGTGAACGCTAAGGAAAATCAGGGCCAACAAGGGCCTGCTCCCAAGTCAAAGGATGCTAAGTGGCTGGACCTTTTGAGGAGAAAAATTTATTCTACTGGGGGTCTCTTGCTGCAGATCGCTAACCAGCTAGCGATCCTCAGTAGTTACACTTTTAACTCTTGGTCTGTGGTCCTCAGATTTCAAGAGCTTCTCCTAGCAGAGGCTCGTACAGAACTGGGGGCCATTGCTGAGGAGGGTAAATTGGTTGCTTGGACCTCCCTCCAGGGTTCCCTCGCTGCTACAGACATGACTGCACGCACTCTGGCATCAGGTATCGCCATGCAGTGGAACGCCTGGCTTCAGTGTTCAGGCCTCCCACCTGAGGTTCAGCATACTATCCAGGACCTCCCCTTTGATGGCCAGGGCTTGTTTGTGGAACAAACTGATTCCTGTCTGCATACCTTAAAGGACACAAGGAATACTATTAAATCCTTAGGTATGCATATCCCGGCTAACCAAAGGAAGCCATTTAAACCCCAGACCACCCAGCAACGCCCCTTCCCTCCTAGACCGAGGCAGGACTTTTCTCATTGAAGAAGTAGATACTCTCGACGTAGACCGTCTCGCCCCACCTCCAGGCAAGGTCAAGGACAGTCCAAGACACTGCCGGGCCCTAAGCACCCATTTTGAAGGTGTGCCAGAGGACGCAATACCAGCTCTTACCTCGAACAGTTATCCCTTTCTGAACCATCTAGCCTGTTTCTACCATGCCTGGTCCCATATCACATCGGACCATTGGGTCCTCCACATGGTGCAGACGGGATATTCTATCAATTTCCATACCATCCCACCCTCCCACCCCCCTTCCCCGTGCCTCTTCAGAGATCCTTCTCACGAGCAACTCCTCATTCATAGGGGTAGTGGAGAAAGTTCCTCAGGAGCTCAGGGGCAAGGGTTTCTATTCCAGCTTTTTCCTTGTCCCCAAGGCAAAGGGAGGCCTAAGACTTATTCTGGACCTCAGGGAGCTCAACAAGTACATCATCAACCTGAAGTTCCGTATGGTCTCCTTAGCAATTATCATTCCCTCACTGGATCTGGGAGACTGGTATGCGGCCTTCGATATGAAAGATGCATACTTTCACATTTCAGTTACTCCACCTCACAGACGTTTCCTCCACTTCGTGGTGAGCAAGATGCACTATCAGTTCACAGCCCTCCCATTCGGCTTGTGCACAGCCCCTCGCGTCTTTACCAAGTGCATGGCGGTCGTGGCAGCCTTTCTTCACCGACACGTTGTGCACATCTTCCCGTACTTCGATGACTGGTTTATACAGGGCTGGTCTCACCATCATGTCCAGTCTCGGGTGCATCTACTCACAGACACATTCACTCGCTTGGGTATCATGGTAAACATCAGCAAATCCTTCCTTGCACCTACTCAAACAATAGAGTTCATAGGTGCAGTCCTGGACGCAAACCAAGTGAAGGCTTTCCTCCTGGAAGCACAGCACCTGGCTATAGCAGGCATAATTACCAGCCTCTGCAAGATTCCCACCACCACAGCAAGATAGTGTCTCAGGTTGCTGGGTCACATGGCTTCCTGTACCTACGCGGTGCAGCACGCCCGACTAAGACTCAGGCCACTACAGACGTGGTTGGCTTCAGCCTGCTGACCTGGACGCAACAGTCTAGAAACGGTCCTCACGGTCCCGAAGTGCACACTCGACTCCCTACAGTGGTGGCTGGATCCTTGGATGGTGGGTGCCGGGGTCCCGTTCTATCCCCCCGAACCAACCCTTACCCTAACCACAGAAGCATCTGCCTTGGGATGGGGGGACCACCTTGGGAACCTGACAATGAAGGGCTTATGGCAGTAGAGTGAGCTGTCATTGCATATCAACATCAAAGAGCTCAGGGCGATTCGCCTTGCGTGCCAAGCCTTTCTCCTCCACTTGCAGAGCTGTTGTGTAGCAGTCCTAACAGACAACACCATGGCCATGTTCCACCTGAACAAACAATGCAGTTCCCGGTCATCGCCGCTCTATCAAGAAGCCCTCCTTCTGTGGGACTTCTGCTTAGCCCACTCCATCAACCTTCAGACCTCATACCTGCCGGGTGTCCAGAACGTTCTGGCGGACAGCTTGAGCAGGCATTTTCTTACTCACTAATGGTCAATATGTCTGGATGTCATTCATTCCATTTTCCGCACCTGGGGGTTTCCCTGAGTCGACATGTTCGCTTTGCAGTCCAACAGGAAGTGCTCAGCCTTCTGTTCCTTCCGGGGCCACAGCCTGGGCTCGGTAGCAGACACCTTCCAGATCACATGGTCGGATCAGTTGCTTTATGCCTTCCCTCCATTCCTGTTGGTACACAGGGTGCTCCTCAAGGTCTGCTGGCTCAAGGCAGATCTCATTCTGGTAGCCCCTGCCTGGCTGCATTGGTGTTGGTACCCATTCCTGCTGAACGTGTCTGTTCAGACACGGTAAGGTGGGTGCTTCTTGAAAGTCACAAGCCATCAACCAGGCTTACCTACGAAGCCAAGTGGAAGAGGTTTACCAGCTGGTGCACTAAGCGGCAGGTGCCCCTGCTTCGGGCTCCAATTCCGTACATCTTGGACTACCTGATATTCCTAAAGGACCAGCACCTAGCCTTTGGATCCCTTAAGGTCTACCTTGCGGCCATCTCTGCGTTTCACCCAGGTGTGGCCGGGCGCTCCGTGTTAGCACACCCGGTCGTGCGGCGTTTCCTCAAAGGCCTGGAGAAAATCCATCCTCTAACGAAGCCTCCCGTGCCTGCATGGGACCTTAACTTGGTCCTCACTTGCCTTATAGGCTCTCCTTTTGAACCGCTGGCCTCCTGCTCATGTCTCTGTCTCTCCTGGAAGGTCACCTTCCTCATGGCCATCACTTCCAGATGTCGGGTGTCTGAACTATGGACTGTCATGTGTGAGCTGCCTTATACTGTCTTTCATAAACCGTACTCAGAGAGTAGTTATTAATGGCTCCCAATCCTGCTGGAAAGGTATAACAAGTGGGGTTCCGCAGGGGTCTGTTTTGGGACCGGCTCTGTTCAATAACTTCATCAACGACTTAGATGTTGGCATAGAAAGTACGCTTATTAAGTTTGCAGACGATACCAAACTGGGAGGGATTGCAACTGCTTTGGAGGGCAGGGTCAAAATTCAAAATGATCTGGAGAAATTGGAGAAATGGTCTGAGGTAAACCGGATGAAGTTCAATAAAGACAAATGCAAAGTGCTCCACTTAGGAAGGAACAATCAGTTTCACACATACAGACTGGGAAGAGACTGTCTAGGAAGGAGTATGGCAGCAAGAGATCTAGGGGTCATAGTGGACCAGAAGCTAAATATGAGTCAACAGTGTGATACTGTTGCAAAAAAAGCAAACGTGATTCTGGGCTGCATTAACAGGTGTGTTGTAAACAAGACACGAGAAATCATTCTTTCGCTCTACTCTGCGCTGGTTAGGCCTCAACTGGAGTCTTGTGTCCAGTTCTGGGCACCGCATTTCAAGAAAGATGTGGAGAAATTGGAGAGGGTCCAGAGAAGAGCAACAAGAATGATTAAAGATCTTGAGAACATGACCTATGAAGGAAGGCTGAAAGAATTGGGTTTATTTAGTTTGGAAAAGAGAAGACTGAGAGGGGACATGATAGCAGTTTTCAGGTATCTAAAAGGGTGTCATCAGGAGGAGGGAGAAAACTTGTTCACCTTAGCCTCTAATGATAGAACAATAAGCAATGGGCTTAAACTGCAGCAAAGGAGATTTAGGATGGACGTTAGGAAAAAGTTCCTAATTGTCAGGGTAGTTAAACACTGGAATAAATTGCCTAGGGAGGTTGTGGAATCTCCCTGTCTGGAGATATTTAAGAGTAGGTTAGATAAATGTCTATCCGGGATGGTCTAGACAGTATTTGGTCCTGCCATGAGGGCAGGGGACTGGACTCGATGACCTTTCGAGGTCCCTTCCAGTCCTAGAGTCTATAAATCTATGAATCTATGAATTAAGATAAAGTTCAGCTAAGACCTCACCCGGCCTTACTACCAAAAATGATGTCCTGCTTCCATGTGAGCCAGGATATCTTCCTATCCGTTTTCTATCCAAAACCGCATGCTGACCTTCATGAACAATGTCTCCATTCTCTTGACGTTCGAAGGGCACTCACCTTCTATATAGACTGGACAAGGCCCTTTCGTAAAACAACCCAGTTGTTTGTCGCCAAGGCGCCCCAGTTTCCTCTCAATGAATATATTTGTGGATCACTGAATGCATTCGTGCTTGCTATAACCTGGCAAACGTCCCTCCACCTGCTGTTATAGCTCACTCCACAAGAGCTCAGGCATCATCAGCTGCCTTCCTGGCACACATTCCTCTTCAGGAAATCTGCAGGGCTGCCACATGAGCCTCGGTTCACACCTTCACGCCCCACTATGCATCGTCCAGCACTCATGGGATGATGCGGCCTTTGGCAGAGCGATCCTCCAATCTGCAGTTCCTTGACTCTGACCCCACCTCCGAGGTAGGGCTTGGGAGTCAGCTAACTGGAATTGATATGAGCAATCACTCAAAGAAGAAAAAATGGTTACTTACCTTTCTGTAACTGTTGTTCTTCGAGATGCGTTGCTCCTATCTATTCCATTCCCCTCCACCTTCCCCTCTGTCAGAGTAGCCGGCAGGAAGGAACTGAAAGTGGGGTCAGGCCCGCAGGGGCTTATATGGATCACCATTTCGGCGCCACTCCATGGGGCTCCCCAACCGGCCTGACGGGCAGCTGCTAGGGAAAAAGCTTCCGACATCCATGCACACAGCGCACGCACACACCTAACTGGAATAGATATGAGCAACACATCTCGAAGAACAACAGTTACAGAAAGGTGAGTAACCATTTTATCCCTAAAACGCTTTCAGAGGTACTGCTTTCCAAAATACAATCCCCCAGCCTAACATGACGAACATTGTTGGTGCCTAGATGCATGCCCTTGTATTTAACTATACTAAAATGCATGTTGTTCAGATGAGTCCACGTTACAAAACTATCAGGGATGGTCTATACAATTGATCTGTCCTGTCATTATTTACCACTCTAGCAATGTTTGTATCAGCTGGAATCTTTACAGCAATGACTTTGTATTTTCTTTTAGATCTTCGATTAATGTATTGAACAGCATTGGGCCAAGAAAAGATCCCTGCAGGACCCCACTAAAAACACCCCATTGGATGATAATTTCCACTTTACAGTTACTTTTTTAGCTCTCTCAGTTAGTTAGTTCTTAATTCATTTAATATGTGCTGCACTGATTCTGAATGGTGCTTTTTTCCAAATCAGAATATTGTGCAGTACAAAGCCAACTGCCTCAAAGAAGTCTCAGTATATTTTGGCAACAGTTACCTTTGTTAACCAAATTTGTAGTAATATAAAAATATCAAGTTTTCTGTGTTTCCTGCTTTTCATAAAACAATGGCAATTTAGATAATTATGTTGTCATCCTTTAAAATCTTTACCAGTTGCATCCTGCATCAGCCTTGCCATGATTTTTCCTGGGATTAATGTCGAGCTAACTGGTCTGTAGTTATCCAGGTCATCCTTTTTGTGCTTTTTGACTCCAGAACTCAATAAAATTACACCAGGGGTGAATTTGGCCCATGGGCGTGGTCTCCTTGCCCACCCGCAGTTGTCTTCAGTTGTTCTCACTTGTGTCTTTAATTCTCTGTCTGTGAGCTGGCACATCAGCAGTGGCTATTAATCCTGCTTTGAAACTGGAATTGGTCACTGAGCACTAGGGGACTTGTATTGCCTGGCAGTAGGGTGCACACAGGCACTGAATGTGCCGCAGGCTAGTTCAGGGTAGATATACATCCCAGTTTGCCACAAACTAAGCGTTTGTATAGCTTCCACAATCCAAGGGGAAGAAGACACCTCCTTTTACTTCCTGCTGTCCTCCACCTCTTCTCCTGGTGCTCTGCTGTCTCCAGTTTGCACATCTGAGAGCCTGATAGTACACATGGAAACCACCTAAGCAGGAAGGAGGAGAGCGCTATGAATTCAACTGAGGAGACATGTAGGGGCCTGCTCTTGGGTACCAATGGATGAAGAATAGTCTGATCTCTATTCTGGAAACTCGCCTCCCCTCTCCCTCCTTCCATCCCATATAAGTGCAGGATACAGACTGAATGGGGCTTAATCACCACTGTGAACTCTGATACCTTGAAGTGAAATTCCAGAACCATGTGACTAAAACCAGAGAGAATAAGTGCATCAAGTTGCTATGGCAACGAGAAGGTTTTTACCGGAGCTTGAAAGTTATGTATTTTGAACATAAAAGATTCTTCTGTGAACTAAGCAGAGTGTCTGGTTGCGTGGCACAGCTGGTAATGCCCCAGGGCTTTGAGTTCAGGTTGAAAAGAGCCATAAGGCTTCCGTAAAGGCAGGGAAAGATACCCTACTTCTCCCTGCCCGCCTCCTTCCCTGAAACCTGTCAGATGGCATGATTAGGCCACCTTCAGAGCGTACACTCTGCTTTTTTACATTTAACGTGTGTTCGTTGCTATGGAAATAGTGACAGGATGGCTGGAACCTAGGGATGTGGGTAAATGGAGAATAGAGTAAAGGCATTCCTGCTGAGCAGGCTCACACCATTTTGCTGCTCTGCTCTAGACTAAGATGAAAGGTGATTTCACGTGGATTAACTAACACGTTTTAAACCAGGGCTCTCAAACTCAAATGACCACGAAGGCCACATGAAGACTAGTACATTGGCCAGAGGGCCAAATTACTGACACCTCCCCCACACCGCCCTCGGCCCCGTCCCCACTCCACCCTTTCCATGAAGCCTCTTCCCACCCCTTCCCTGCCCCATTCCAACCCCTTCCCCAAAATCCCCACCCCAACTCTGTCCCCTCCCTGCCCTCAGGGGGTGCAGGAGGGATGTAGGGTGTGGCAGGGGCTCAGGGCAGGGAGTTGGGGTGTGGGGTGCAGGAGGGATGAGGAGTGCGGCAGGGGGATGGGGTGCAGGAGGGGTGTGGCACGGGGTCAGGGCAGGAGGTTGGGGTGCAGGAGGGGTGCGGGGTGCAGCAGGGGGCTCAGGGCAGGGGGTCAGGGTGCAGGGTACAGCAGGGGGTTGGGGTGTGGCGGGGGCTCAGGGCAGTGGGTTGGGGTGCAGGAGGGGTGCGGGGTGCAGCAGGGGGCTCAGGGCAGTGGGTCAGGGTGCAGGGTACAGCAGGGGGTTGGGGTGTGGCGGGGGCTCAGGGCAGTGGGTTGGGGTGCAGGAGGGATGCGGGGTGCAGCAGGGGGCTCAGGGCAGGGGGTCAGGGTGCAGGGTACAGCAGGGGGTTGGGGTGTGGCGGGGGCTCAGGGCAGGGAGTTGGGGTGAGGGGTGCAGGAGGGATGAGGAGTGCGGCAGGGGGATGGGGTGCAGGAGGGGTGTGGCACGGGGTTAGGGCAGGAGGTTGGGGTGCAGGAGGGGTGCGGGGTGCAGCAGGGGGCTCGGCAGGGGGTCAGGGTGCAGGGTACAGCAGGGGGTTGGGGTGTGGCAGGGGCTCAGGGCAGTGGGTTGAGGTGCAGGAGGGGTGCGGGGTGCAGCAGGGGGCTAAGGGCCGTGGGTCAGGGTGCAGGGGGTTGGGTGTGGCGGGGGCTCAGGGCAGTGGGTTGGGGTGCAGGAGCGGTGTGGGGTGCAGCAGGAGGCTCAGGGCAGGGGGTCAGGGTACAGCAGGGCGTTGGGGTGTGGTGGGGGCTCAGGGCAGTGGGTTGGAGTGCAGGAGGGGTGCGGGGTGCAGCAGGGGGCTCAGGGCAGGGGGTCAGGGTGCAGGGTACAGCAAGGATTTGGGGTGTGGCGGGGGCTCAGGGCAGGGAGTTGGGGTGTGGGGTGCAGGAGGGATGAGGAGTGCGGCAGGGGGTCAGGGCAGGGGGATGGGGTGCAGCACAGGGTCAGGGCAGGGGGATGGAGTGCAGGAGCGCTGCGGCAGGGGGCTCAGGGCAGTGGGTTCGGTGCAGGGTGCGGCAAGCAGCTCAGGGCAGTGGGTTGGGGTGCAGGAGGGGTGCGGGGTGCAGCAGGGGGCTCAGGGCAGGGGGTCAGGGTGCAGGGTACAGCAGGGGGTTGGGGTATGGCGGGGGCTCAGGGCAGTGGGGAGGGGTGCAGGGTACAGCAGGGCGTTGGGGTGTGGCGGGGGCTCAGGGCAGTGGGTTGGGGTGCAGGAGGGGTGCAGCAGGGGGCTCAGGGCAGGGGGTCAGGGTGCAGGGTACAGCAGGGCGTTGGGGTGTGGCGGGGGCTCAGGGCAGTGGGTTGGGGTGCAGGAGGGGTGCGGGGTGCAGCAGGGGGCTCAGGGCAGGGGGTCAGAGTGCAGGGTACAGCAGGGGGTTGGGGTATGGCAGGGGCTCAGGGCAGTGGGGAGGGGTGCAGGGTACAGCAGGGGGTTGGGGTGTGGCAGGGGCTCACGGCAGTGGGTTGGGGTGCAGGAGGGGTGCGGTGTGCGGCAAGCAGCTCAGGGCAGTGGGTTGGGGTGCAGGAGGGGTGCGGGGTGCAGCAGGGGGCTCAGGGCAGGGGGTCAGGGTGCAGGGTACTGCAGGGATTTGGGGTGTGGCGGGGGCTCAGGGCAGTGGGGAGGGGTGGAGGAGGGGTGCGGGGTGCAGCAGGGGGCTCAGGGCAGGGGGTCAGGGTGCAGGGTACAGCAGGGGGTTGGGGTATGGCGGGGGCTCAGGGCAGTGGGTTGGGGTGGAGGAGGGGTGCAGCAGGGGGCTCAGGGCAGGGGGTCAGGGTGCAGGGTACAGCAGGGCGTTGGGGTATGGCGGGGGCTCAGGGCAGTGGGGAGGGGTGCAGGGTACAGCAGGGCGTTGGGGTGTGGCGGGGGCTCAGGGCAGTGGGTTGGGGTGGAGGAGGGGTGCAGCAGGGGGCTCAGGGCAGGGGGTCAGGGTGCAGGGTACAGCAGGGCGTTGGGGTGTGGCGGGGGCTCAGGGCAGTGGGTTGGGGTGCAGGAGGGGTGCGGGGTGCAGCAGGGGGCTCAGGGCAGG
The DNA here is from genome assembly GCA_026122505.1 of Aldabrachelys gigantea. Lineage (NCBI taxonomy): Eukaryota > Metazoa > Chordata > Testudines > Testudinidae > Aldabrachelys > Aldabrachelys gigantea. Next base: position 9,046,755 of record CM047479.1, read on the forward strand.
GGGTCAGGGTGCAGGGTACAGCAGGGCGTTGGGGTGTGGCGGGGGCTCAGGGCAGTGGGGAGGGGTGCAGGGTACAGCAGGGCGTTGGGGTGTGGCGGGGGCTCGGGGCAGTGGGTTGGGGTGCAGGAGGGGTGCGGGGTGCAGCAGGGGGCTCAGGGCAAGGGGTCAGGGTGCAGGGTACAGCAGGGATTTGGGGTGTGGCGGGGGCTCAGGGCAGTGGGGAGGGGTGCAGGGTACAGCAGGGCGTTGGGGTGTGGCGGGGGCTCAGGGCAGTGGGTTGGGGTGGAGGAGGGGTGCAGCAGGGGGCTCAGGGCAGGGGGTCAGGGTGCAGGGTACAGCAGGGCGTTGGGGTGTGGCGGGGGCTCAGGGCAGTGGGTTGGGGTGCAGGAGGGGTGCGGGGTGCAGCAGGGGGCTCAGGGCAGGGGGTCAGGGTGCAGGGTACAGCAGGGCGTTGGGGTATGGCAGGGGCTCGGCAGTGGGGAGGGGTGCAGGGTACAGCAGGGCGTTGGGGTGTGGCGGGGGCTCAGGGCAGTGGGTTGGGGTGGAGGAGGGGTGCAGCAGGGGGCTCAGGGCAGGGGGTCAGGGTGCAGGGTACAGCAGGGCGTTGGGGTGTGGCGGGGGCTCAGGGCAGTGGGTTGGAGTGCAGGAGGGGTGCGGGGTGCGGCAGGGGGCTCAGGGCAGGGGGTCAGGGTGCAGGGTACAGCAGGGCGTTGGGGTGTGGCGGGGGCTCAGGGCAGTGGGTTGGAGTGCAGGAGGGGTGCGGGGTGCGGCAGGGGGCTCAGGGCAGGGGGTCAGGGTGCAGGGTACAGCAGGGATTTGGGGTGTGGCGGGGGCTCAGGTCAGTGGATTGGGGTGCAGGAGAGGTGCGGGGTGCGGCAAGGCGCTCAGGGCAGGGGGTTCGACTGCATGAGGGGTTTGGGGGATGGGCTCTGGCCTGGCATGCACCAGGGGCAGGCCAGGCTCCCTGCCTGCCTGCCCTGCCCCCGCGCTTCTCCAGGAAGTGGCTGGAATGTGGGGGAGCAGGGGCAAAGGGGGGTGTGTTGCTGGGGGAGGTGCCTGAAGCAACAGCATCTCCCACTGGCCGGGAATGGGGAACCACGGCCAATGGGAGCCGCTGGGGGCGGTGCCTGAAGCAACATCAACACACACCCCTGTGCCTCTTCTCCCCCAAATTCCGTCTGTGTCCGGGAGCGGCATGGGGGCAGGGCAGGCAGGCAGGGAGCCTGTCTTGCCCCTGGTGCGCACCGGGCCAGAGCCGCTCTAGGTAAACACTGGGGGAGGGCAGGGGGGCCGTGAGAAGCTCACGGGCCGCAGAAAATGTGGCTTGCGGGCCGTGTGTTTGAGATCCCTGTTTTAAACACTAGCTGCCTCGTATAGACAGAGCTTGACCTTTAAAAATGTATGAGAGGTGAGCTGATCATGGTCAGCCCTAGGCTGCCCACTAGAATTGTCCACAACCAGCTAACGGGTTTTTAAAGGAAATAAACCACGTCTGCACTGACTTACATATGTGTTAGCTGACACAGTGTAGAAAACACCTTTTCTGCTTGGGTTTGTCTACCCAGGGGTTTAATCCACAGCTTTTTGCTGCGTGTTGGGTAAGTGCAGGGTGCAAGCCTTGGTAATAGCATGCACACAGACGGTGTGCCTTCTATCTATCAGTATGCCTCATTGTGTACACACGGAAGAGTTTATTGTGAACTGAGGGCATAGTGTTCTCTAAGGGTAGCACATATTCCTTTGCTTCGATGCTAAGCAGTGTACATGCTGGGCCTTTTCCCGCTGTGCATTGTGGGAGGCATGGCGGAAGCCAGGTGCATTCACATTTTTTAAAAATCCCCTGATTCATCTATCTCCGCCCTGAGCTTCCTTTCTGGGTGGGCTAGTGCCATTTCCAACTTGCATTTGGCCAGCGTGGACCCACCAATGTTCCATGCCTTTTATTCTGGCAACCTTAAATATACAAAGCTGCTTGGGCAGTATTTCAGCAGTCAAAACTGAATGAATTTGGCTTGGGTCTTTGCCTGCTGCTCTACCAGGCAGATGATGTGGCGGCAGCAGCAGAAGGGTCTTCAGCAGTAGTGGAACCAGGATGTGGAAGAGGAAAAACAGGGATACACTGAGCAATTGGTGTAAAGGATCCATTCCTGGAGCAACTTCACAGCATGCAGCACCAGGTTTGGGCTTAGGAAATCAGCATGGAGTGGTGGGATGGAATTGTTCTGCAGACCTGGGGTAAACAGGTGTGGTGAGGGAATTTCAGCATGAGGAAGGCAACCTTCCTGGACATATGTGCTGAACAAACCCAGGAGCTGCAGCAGCAGTGTACCAACATACAGTGCCCCATGGATAAGCACGTCAGTATTGCTATCTGGAAACTGGCCAGCCCCAAATACTGCCTGTCCGTAGCGCACCGATTCGGCACGGGACGATCGGCTGTTGGGGCCATCATGCAGGCGTGTGATGCCATGGAGAAGGTACTGTTGAACTGAGTTAGAAGGCTCGGTAGTGGTCAGGAGGTATTGATGACCTTGCTGTCCTGGGTTTCACAGAATGTATTGGAGTGATTGGTGGAACCCATCTGCTTGTTCACCACCACCACCAGGCCTAGAACTCATAAACAGAAAGGGATATTTCTTCAGGGTGATACAGGGGCTTGTTGGTGGATGGGTGGTCTGGAAGGGGCCACCATGCTATGATCTTTCAGTTCTTTTTACATTAATGGAGAAAGGACTCTATCCCCAGGAATGTGGTGGACATTAATGAGGTGACCATTGCTCTGGTTTTCTGGGGGAGGCTGAGGTCCAGAGACTTGCTCAGCGCTTGCAGCAGCTGGCGTCCCATACAAAATGCAAACAGCCTGGGCATTGTTGTGAGGGATGCCTATTGCTCTTATGTTTAGTCTCAGGCCTGAAATTGTGCAGTTGTACATCCCATGAGGGTGTGAGGGCTGGGAGTTCTGCGTTCAGTGTTGTGTATGGGCAGTTGATTTGAAATGTTGTGGCAGTCCCTGTTGTACCTTGTGCCTTTGCCTACATGTGTTTGTAAAACCTTATGAATTAGTGCAAACAAGGATTTTCGATGTAAAATGAACAGGCCATGTCTTCATGAATGCAACTGTAAAGGTTTCTATTATTAAACAATTGTGATGGGGCAAGGCCAGATGGCTACAGTAAAGTACTGAGAAACAGGTATGTTAGCCCCAGGCTAAACAAATCCCTAGGACCATGATAACCAAATGGCAGTTGCTCCAGGTTAATCAAGGCACCTGGAGCCAATTAAGACCTTTCTAGAAGGCAGTGGAGATAGCTACTTTAATTAGAACACCTGCAGCCAATCAGGGCAGGCTAATCAGGGCACCTGGGTTTAAAAAGGAGCTCACTCTAGTCAGGGAGGGGGGAGCCAGAGGAGAGGAAGTGCGTGTGAGAAGCTGGGAGCAAGAGAAACAAGAAGCTGAGAGTGAGAGGGTGTGCTGCTGGAGGACTAAGGAGTACAAGCGTTATCAGACACCAGGAGGAAGGTCCTGTGGTGAGGATAAAGAAGGTGTTTGGAGGAGGCCTTGGGGAAGTAGCCCAGGGAGTTGTAGCTGTCATGCAGCTGTTACAGGAGGCACTATAGACAGCTGCAAATCAATAGGGCCCTGGGCTGGAACCCGGAGTAGAGGGCGGGGCCGGGTTCCCCCTAAACCTCCCAACTCCTGATCAGACACAGGAGGAGTTGACCCAGACTGTGGGGAAGATCACTGAGGTGAGCAAATCTGTCAAGAAGCGCAGGACCCACCAAGGTAGAGGAGGAATTTTGTCACACAATCTATTAACTAACAAACATAAATGAACCTGCAACTGAAACAACTGCTTTTAATTATGAAACAATGTGTTAAAAACCAATCTATCATCTAGCTACAAAAAACCCCTTTTAATTAAACCAGCAATGAAACAAAAACATCATAAGAACGGCCGTACCGGGTCAGACCAAAGGTCCATCTAGCCCAGTACCTGTCTACCAACAGTGGCCAATGCCAGGTGCCCCAGAGGGAGTGAACCTAACAGGCAATGATCAAGTGATCTCTCTCCTGCCATCCATCTCCATCCTCTGATGAACAGAGGCTGGGGGCACCATTCCTTATCCATTCTGGCTAATAGCCATTTATGGACTTAGCCACCATGAATTTATCCAGTTCTCTTTTAAATGCTGTTATAGTCCTAGCCTTCACAACCTCCTCAGGCAAGGAGTTCCACAGGTTGATGTGCGCTGTGTGAAGAAGAACTTCCTTTTATTTGTTTTAAACCTGCTACCCATTAATTTCATTTGGTGACCCCTAGTTCTTGTATTATGGGACCAAGTGAATAACTTTTCCTTATCCACTTCTCAACATCACTCATGATTTTATATACCTCTATCATATCCCCCCTTAGTTTCCTCTTTTCCAAGCTGAAGAGGCCTAGCCTCTTTAATCTTTTCTCAAATGGGATGCTCTCCAAACTCCTAATCATTTTAGTTGCCCTTTTCTGAACCTTTTCTAGTGCTCGAATATCTTTTTTGAGGTGAGGAGACCACATCTGTACACAGTATTCAAGATGTGGGCGTACCATGGATTTGTGTAAGAGCAATAAAAGCAGCAGAGAATCCTGTGGCACCTTATAGACTAATAGACGTTTTGGAGCATGAGGTTTCGTGGGTGAATACCCACTTCGTCGGATGCAATAATATACTCTCAGTCTTATTCTCTATCCCCTTTTTAATGATTCCTAACATCCTGTTTGCTTTTTTGACCGGCTCTGCACACTGTGTGGACATCTTCAGAGAACTGTCCACGGATGACTCTAAGATTTTTTTCCTGACTCGTAGCTAAATTAGCCCCCATCATATTATATGTATAGTTGGGGTTATTTTTTCCAATATGCATTACTTTACATTTATCCACATTAAATTTCATTTGCCATTTTGTTGCCCAATCACTTAGTTTTGTGAGCAAACAGCAAAGTACGAGAGCGCAGTGCAAGGAACAACCAAGAGGTGGGGCAGGTTAAAGTCACAAGCAGTACACGTCTTGGCTCTGCTTGTTTTGGTTCATGAGGATTCTGGTGTGGAGTGTTGATGCTCAAAGGTCCCAGGAGCAATGGAGGGCTCAAAAGAGCTGCGGTCCAGGTGCTACTGTTCTCAGCTAGCTCTGGGGGGGGAATGGCCTGTGGGAGCCATGCTGCAGGGGTACAGCAGGGAAGAGGAGCTTTGTGCCCAGGAGCCTGTCCAGGGGCTGCATAACATGGCTAGGTGTTGGCTTACAGCACTGACATGTGCTACAATAGGGCATCTTGTCTTTGTATTGCCTCCAGGATCTGCATCTCCCTTTCTTCTGGGCATGGTAATTCTTTCCTTGACAACTGCCATGCAGTCCTTTGCCACTGCCATTATCTCCCTGGGAAGCACCTTGTCAGATCCCCAGTCCGCCCTCAGATACTGCCACCAGTGCTCCACATGTTTGGTTTTTCTTTGGGACTGTATCATCATGTCTATGAGAATTTCATCACCAGTTTTCCATTTTCTCCCCCTCAGATTTGCCTGCCATTCCGACGTTGATAAGGGCCCTGGGCTTGAGGGTCTGGCCAGTGCAGGCGCCATAAATGTGGGGGTATTTAAGAAAAATGGCAAGGAGGTATTGTTCATATTCTAGGGAGGCTATGATGGCATTTTTTACATGCATTTCTGGCTTTACCTCCTTGAAATTTTTCTCAGTCATGGGTGAACTTCTGAGATGGTGATTAGTGTGTGGGTTTTTTACTCATGCAATATATGCTGTTTGGCTTGGCTGTGGTGCCATGGAGGCCAGAGGGTGGGAAGGGATGGGTTGGGATTTGTAACCCCAATCTATGGATGGTGTTGGGAATTGAGTTCCCCATCTGGCTTTGCAGTTGTGTTGTGCCTGGGAGATGCTTTCATGGTGTTGGGACATTAGCCAGGTGAACCTGGGAGTGAGCTGGATAGTAATCCTCTTTACAGCCCTTGTAGGCTGACCTGAGCTGAACAACGTTACACTGAGCCAGGTGACAGGAAAGACAGTGGCCTTACTCAGACCTGGTCTACACTACACGTTTAAACCAATTTTAGCAGCGTTAAACCAATTTAACACTGTAACTGTCCACACTACGAGGGCCTTTATATCGGTTTTAAAGGCTCTTTAAATTGGTTTCTGTACTCCTCCCTGATGAGAGGAGTAGCGCTAAAATCGGTATTACCATATCGGATTAGGGTTTGTGTGGCCGCAAATCAACGGTATTGGCCTCCGGGCGGTATCCCACAGTGCACCACTGTGACCACTCTGGACAGCAATCTGAACTCGGATGCAGTGGCAAGGTAAATAGGAAAAGCCCCGCGAAATTTTGATTTTCATTTCCTGTTTGCCCAGCGTGGAGCTCTGATCAGCATGGGTGGCGATGCAGTCCCAAATCCAAAAAGAGCTCCAGCATGGACCGTACGGGAGATACTGGATCTGATCGCTGTATGGGGAAACAAATCTGTTCTATCTAAGCTCCGTTACAGAAGACGAAATGCCAAAGCATTTGAAAAAAAAAATCTACAGGCTACACAGTGCTGCGTGACAAGCGTAACGGGAAGCCAGAGACTCAAATGGATGCTCATGAAGGGAGGGAGGGGGTACTGAGGACTCCAGCTATCCCACAGTCCCCAGCAGTCTCCAAAAAGTATTTGCATTCTTGGCTGAGCTCCCAATGCCTGTAGGTTCAAACACATTGTCCAGCGTGGTTCAGGGAATAGCTCGTCAATTTACTCCCCTCCCCACGTGAAAGAAAAGGGAAAGAAATCGTTTCTTGACTTCTTTCAGTGTCACCCTATGTCTACTGAATGCTGCAGCAGTGAAGAGCAGTATCCACTCCTCTCCCGTGCCTGGTGGCAGATGATGCAGTAGGACTGGTAGCTGTCCTTGTTATCAACCCATGAGTGCTCCTGGCTGGCTTCAGGTGAGGCTGGCTGGGGGCGCCTGGGTGAAAATAGGAATGATTCTCGGTCATTCCCAGTAGATGGTACAGAACGGCTGGTAACCGTCTTCATCATAGCAACTGGGGGCTGAGCTCCATCAGCCCCCTCCCTTTCCTGTGTAAAGAACAGATTCTGTCCTGCCTGGACTGTCATAGCACCGGGAGGCTGCCTCTCCCTCATTTTATCTCACTAACAGGTCACTGTTTCTTATTCCTGCATTCTTTATAACTTCATGACACAAATGGGGGGAACACTACCACGGTAGTCCAGGAAGGTTGGGGGAGGAGGGAAGCAACAGATGGGGTTGTTGCAGATGCACCCCCCGTGAATAGCATGTAGCTCATCATTTCTGTGGGATCTGACATGGAGCAGCTGTGCTCTCTGATACACTGGTTCTCTAGTACACTTGCCCCATATTCTAGGTAGGACTGACTCTATTTTTAGAAACCATAAAGGAGGGATTGACTCGGGGAGTCATTCCCAGTTTTGCCTTTGCACCCCCGGCTGATCTCAGCCAGGGGCACCCATGATAGCAGCAGACAGTACAGAAGGACAGATAACCATCATCTCATTGCCAATTTACACCAGCAGCAGATGGTACAGAACGACTGATAACCATCTCTGCTATCATGCAAAAGCAAATGAATGCTGCTGTGTAGCGCTGGAGTATCACCTCTGTCCGTGGCATCCAGTATACATACGGTGACTGTAAAAAAAAAAAAAAAGCTGAACAGGCTCCATGGTTGCCGTGCTATGGCATCTGTCAGGGCAATCCAGGGAAAAAGGGCGCGAAATGATTGTCTGCCATTGCTTTCTCGGAGGAAGGAATGACTGATGACATTTACCCAGAACCACCCGCGACAATGATTTTTGCCCCATCAGCCACAGGGCTCTCAACCCAGAATTCTAAGGGGCGGGGGAGACTGTGGGAACTATGGGATAGCTACGGAATAGCTACCCACAGTGCAACGCTCCGTAAATTGACGCTAGCCTCGGACTGTGGATGCACACTGCTGAATTAATGTGCTTAGTGTGGCTGCGTGCACTCGACTTTATACAATCTGTTTTATAAAACTGGTTTATGTAAAATCGGAATAATCCCGTAGTGTAGACATACCCTCAGAAGGGCAGACCAGCGAGAAAGACGCTGTGAAGTTATGCACCAGGATGCTGCCCCCCGTGCCCAGGAGTGCTGCAGAAGTAAAATGGCGTCACCCAGGCTATACGGGGGAATAATCTCTCATAATCTCTGAATAAAAATTGGACAGTTTTTCCATTTTAGATTTTGTTTGTATCACACCTGCAGACATGGTAAAAGTGCAGAGCACTGACTGCTTGAAGCATTTCTCTAGATAAGCCTGGAGCTAACCCCAGAGCAAAGCTGTGTTACTGTAAGAACGCACATAGGGCATTTATCCCTTGGCGGGGGGCTGTACTCATTGCACTTTTACCGGGGGCAGTGTCCATTTCTACCTCATGTGTAAAATGAGACTGCTGGCCAAACTCTCTCTCCTGTATCACTGTCTCACCAAACATTTACATTTCACACAAAAGCATGTTTTTGCTATTAAAATCTGCCATAGGGTGGTGGTGGTACAGGCTGCAGCTGGGCGTGCTGCTCCTTGCCCTTTTGAGCCGGTGAACCAGGTTGGGTGGACGGGAAGTGTTCTTCAAGTGCTTGCTCATGTCGATTCCATTCTAGGTGTGTGCGTGCCCATGTGCACAGTCATCAGAGATTTTTGCCATAGTGGTATCCATAGGGTCAGCTGTGGTGCCCTCTAGACAGCCACACACCTGCATCGGTACATTAGGCTCCATTGGCCCTATGCCCTCTCAGTTCCCTCGTATCATCTGAGATGCTTGGTCGGAGTACTTTCCCCTGGCCTCCCAGGTGGATAGCAGTTTTCTCTCTAACTCTCATAATTGTTAGCTTTGCACATAGTTTGTTTACAGTAGTTAGTCAGTATGGTGGTGTTAAGTAGAATTAGTTAGTAAGTTAGAGTTCCAGGGGGGACTTAACCCCGGAACGGGTCATGGCCTGGTCCTCAGGTTTTAAGCCTTTTTCTGCCTGCAGTAGGCCTATGCCCATTAACAACCCCTATAGCAGCTGCCTAAAGTGCTTGAGGGAGTCACATGTGAAGGACAAGGGTCGAATTTGGAAGAACTTTTGTTCTAGAACTCAAAAGGAGCGTGATATTCGTCTAAGGGCCCTCCTCACAGAGGCTGTGCTTTGCCTGGCGTTGGAGCCTTCTCGCTCTGACTCTATGCCCAGCACCTCGTCTTCAGTGCACAGTGCACCCCAGCACCGCATCGCTCCCCTTCACCAGTACCCAAGATGCGGCTGAAGAAGTGAGACTCCCCAGGACCAAGCAAGAAAGGTCAAGGGGTATTGGGCAAAGGACCCAGTTCTGAGTGCCGCCTACCCCGAAACCACAAAGGGGTACCTCTCCGGTTGGATCCCCCAGGCCCTTGAGGGGTTCCACTCCCAGGAGTGGAAGGGGACCCAGACACCTAGTGGAGGTGTCGACATCTGAGGCCCTCCTTTCCTGCAGTGAGGGATCAGAGAGCTCTCCAGGTGCCGCCAGTACTATGCATGGCATTGGACGCAGCTAAGGCTCCCCATGGGGGTAAGCCAGCCATGAGACCTCCCCAGCAGACAGTCAAATGCCATTAGTCCCTGGAGCAGAGGCAGCGTTACCTGTCTCCATGGCCGAGATCCCCGACTCTGCAGCCTAGGTCACCCGTTAGATGACCTAGGATGCTAGTACTATGCTTGCGGTCACCATCAACTCGGCGTGGATTGCCTCTGGGGAGATGTTGGTCACCGTACATCTGGCACCGATCATCCTCCTGCCAGCCCACACCTCATCGGTGCATTGTTCCCCTTGACTACGGGACCAGTTACCGGGGCAGCACCGGTCTCCCTGCTCCTGGTACCGATCCCTAAAAAGACGGTCTTCCTATTTGAGACATCACTCCCCCACGGTTACGGTCAGCTGTCAGGCACAAGCTCGGATGGCCCCACCCTGGTCACCAGAGGGGATTCAGCTGCGTTGGAACTTCAGCCTCTCACCACAAGAGCAGTGGCCCTCGTGGGCACCTGAGGACTCCTCGGCTCCCACGGTGACGACCTGGCAGCAAGGCCAGTGGCCTGTACAGTGGCCATAATGGACTGTGCAGGGCATGCCTATGCCGATGCCCTTCTCATACCACTCCTCCCTTGCTGCCACAGAGAAGCAACCCCCAGACTGGCGACATTGTGCTTGGTGTGCGGAGCTGAATCCAGCACAAGTGGGGAGCGGATGCCCGCTCCAAAAGAACCTTCCCCCGTGGGCGACAATGTCCCAAAGCTTCCCCTGATGGTTCAGTCCTCATCCTCATCGCTGGACAAGGCAGTGGCAGGGCCTTTCACACCAACCCACCTGATGACTTTAAGGAACACCAAGTCTTACTCAGAAAGGTGGCTCAGAATTTGGGCCTGGAGTTGGAGGAAATGGCAGAGTAGTCTGACGCTGTATTCAGTGTACTCTCGGTGGCAGCCCCATTATGAGTTGCACTGCCTGTGCACGACAGGGTTCTAAAAATAGCTAAAGCCCTCCGGCAAACCCCCTCCTCTATCCCACCCACCTCCAAGCGGGCCAAAAAGAATTATTTAATCCCTGATAAGGGGTTTGAATAACTTTATACTCATCCATCCCCAGGGTCATTGGTTGTATCTGCGGCCAATGAGAGAGACAGACAAGGGTAAGCAAGTTCTGCCCCCACAAATAAAGATGCCAAGAGGCTGGACCTTTTTGGAAGGAAAGTCTATTCAATGACCATCTTTTAGTTTAGGGTGGCGAACCACCAGGCTTTATTGACGAGGTATAACTTTTATCTGTGGGACTCCCTCCAGAAATTCAAAGACTCTCTGCCCCAGGACTTGGCCCCAGGACTTGGCCTAGGACTCCCCAGCGTGGGGAGGAGGTGACCAGCCCTCTGTGGAAGAAGAAGTGGTTCAGGATTATATAGAAAATCTGAACAAGCACAAGTCCATGGGGCCAGATGTGCTGCATCCAAGGGTGCTAATGGAGTTGGCGGATGTGATTGCAGAGCCATTGGCCATTATCTTTGAAAACTCATGGCAATCGGGGGAGGTCCCAGATGACTGCAAAAAGGCCAATGTAGTGCCTATCTTTAAAAAAGGGAAGAAGGAGGATCCGGAGAACTACAGACCAGTTAACCTCACCTCAGTCCCTGGAAAAATCATGGAGCAGGTCCTCATGGAGCAATCAATTTTGAAGCACTTAGAGGAGAGGAAAGTGATCAGGAACAGTCAGCATGGATTCACCAAGGGCAAGTCATGCCTCACTATCCTAATTGCCTTCTATGAGGAGATGACTGGGTCTGTGGATGAGGGGAAAGCAATGGACATGTTATTCCCTGACTTTAGCAAAGCTTTTGATATGGTCTCCCACAGTGTTCTTGCTGGCAAGTTAAAGAAGTATGGGCTGTATGAATGGACTATAAGGTGGATAGAAAGCTGGCTAGATCGTCAGGCTCAAGGGGTAGTGATCAATGGCTCCATGTCTAGTTGGCATCTGGTATCAAGCGGAGTGTCCCAAGGGTCAGTCCTGGGGCTGGTTTTGTTCAATATCTTCATTAATGATCTGGAGGATGTAAAAGCAGCAGAGAATCCTGTGACACCTTATAGACTAACAGACGTTTTGGAGCGTGAGCTTTCGTGCGTGAATACCCACTTCGTCAGACACAGGTAGTGGAAATTTCCAGGGGCAGGTATATATATGCTAGCAAGCGAGCTAGAGATAACGAGGTTAGTTCAATCAGGGAGGATGAGGCCCTGTTCTAGCAGTAGAGGTGTGAAAACCAAGGGAGGAGAAACTGGTTCTGTAATTGGCAAGCCATTCACAGTCTTTGTTTAGTCCAGAGCTGATGGTGTCAAATTTGCAGATGAACTGAAGCTCAGCAGTTTCTCTTTGAAGTCTGGTCCTGAAGTTTTTTTGCTGCAGGATGGCCACCTTAAGGTCTGCTATAGTGTGGCCAGGGAGGTTGAAGTGCTCTCCTACAGGTTTTTGTATATTGCCATTCCTAATATCTGATTTGTGTCCATTTATCCTTTTCCGTAGAGAAATCTGGAGGATGGCGTTGACTGCACCCTCAGCAGGTTTCCAGATGACAGTGAACTGGGAGGAGTGGTAGATACACTGGAGGGTAGGGATAGGATACAGAGGGACCTAGATAAATTAGAGGACTGGACCAAAAGAAATCTGATGAGGTTCAACAAGGACAAGTGCAGAATCCTGCACTTAGGAAGGAAGAATCCCATGCACCCCTACAGACTAGGTACCGAATGTCTAGGCAGCAGTTCTGCAGAAAAGGACCTAGGGGTTACAGTGGATGAGAAGCCGGATATGTTTCAACAGTGTGCCCTTGTTGCCAAGAAGGCTAATGGCATTTGGGGCTGTATAAGTAGGGGCATTGCCAGCAGATCGAGGGACGTGATCATTCCCCTCTATTCGACATTGATGAGGTCTCATCTGGAGTACTGTGTCCAGTTTTGGGCCCCACACTACAAGAAGGATGTGGAAAAATTGGAAAGAGTCCAGCGGAGGGCAACAAAAATGATGAGGGGGCTGGAGCACACGACTTATGAAGAGAGGCTGAGGGAACTGGGATTGTTCTGTCTGCAGAAGAGAAGAATGATGGGGGATTTGATAGCTGCTTTCAACTACCTGAAAGGGGGTTCCAAAGAGGATGGATCTAGACTGTTCTTCATGGTAGCAGCTGACAGAACAAGAAGCAGTGGTCTCAAGTTGCAGTGGGGGAGATCTAGGTTGGATATTAGGAAACACTATTTCACTCGGAGAGTGGTGAAGCACTGGAATGGGTTGCCTAAGGAGGTGATGGAATCTCCTTTCTTAGATGCTTTTAAGGTCAGGCTTGACAAAGCCCTGGCTGGGATGATTTAGTTGGGAATTGGTCGTGCTTTGAGCAGGGGGTTGGATTAGATGACCTGCTGAGATCCCTTCCAACCCTGATATTCTATGATTCACTGCCTTTGTAGAGGAGAGTACAGCAGCGGCAAGGAGCTCCCTCCAGATGGCTTGGGATGTGGCCTATTTGGCAGCCATAGTGGTCACCTCAGCTGTGGTTATGAGGCACAGTTCCTGGCTTCAAACCATGAGCCTGTCCCAGGAGATGCTGTCCTCCATCTAAGACCTCATGTTTGATGGGAACAGATTCTTCTCTGAGCAGACAGATGCAAGACTGCGTGGGGTCAAGGACATTCAAGCCACCTGCCACTCGCTGGGCCTGCATATGCAGCAGATGGCCAGCAAGCACTTGAGACAGCAGCCACCTCCTAGGCCTTGCCGTCCTCAGCAGGGCTGCACTAGGAGAAGAGACAGAGACACGGGTTTTAGTCATCACTGTCTCTTTACCTCCCGTTCACTACTCAGTCTGGCCTGGTGAAACATCATGAGGGCTAGAAGCGCTCGATTTGAGGCTGCACTCAAGAGAAAGGCCTAGTCAGTTTCCTGGATCTGTCTTACTCTTTCCTTAACCACCTACGCCACTACCATTCAGCGTGGTAGTGAATGACCTGGGAACGCTGGGTGCTCAGCATTGTATCTCTGAACTACATCCTGCAATTCTCTGCTCCCCCTCTGTCCAACCCTCCTTCTCCATCCCTCTTCAGGAACCCTTCTCACGACCACCTCCTCACTCTGGAAGTGGAAAGTCTCCTACAGCCTTGAGTAGTGGAGAAGGTCCCTTGAGGAATGAGGGGGAAATGGTTCTATTCCTGCTATTTCCTAATTCCAAAAGTGAAATGGGACCTAAGACCCATCTTGGATCTGCGACACCTCAAGAAGTTGAAGTTTTGCATGGTCTCGCAAGCCTCCATCATTCTTGTTAGAGGGCTTTCCCTTCATCCTCTCCCCAGATTCTTGCCACGCAGACAGAAAGCAGACCAGAAGTCCAAAGTGTAGAATGTACGATGTTTATTGGGGTAAGTTTCCAGCAAACATGTATTCCATAACTCTGACACCCCAGAGCCTTGTTTCCCAGTGTGTCGTCCCCACCTCTTCAGGAGGCATAATTATACCTGAAATGCATGCTCGCAGTCTCACCCCTTACAACTTAGGGTCATGTTTCATTTTGGGCCTGGGATCTTCATCCCACTTCTTTTGTACCCCATAGTAGAGGTAAGGAGTGAGGTCCTGCTGCGGTCAGGGAGAGGCATTTATTTGGTCTTTTAGTGTTTTATACCACCACCACAAGCCCCTTTGCTCCTCCCAACTGGTTGCTTGATTTTGCCTTGAGATAGGGGTTGAGGCAATCTTAAAGTGTGCTCTGAGTAACTCTTTAACTGCCCTTATCTATTCCCATTGTACTAACAAATCCATCTGACTAGGCAGAAGCAACATCACGGTGTCTTTGTCCCTCGTTTACACATATTGGTATAAGAGGATCAAAAACTCAAACCCAAAATTCTATCCTAGGCTTACAAACAGACCTATATACTAACAATTCCCTCCCTGGATCCTGGAGACTGGTACGCCGCTTTCGACTTGAAGGATGCATATTTTCATATCTCCATCTTCCAAGGGCACAGACAGTTCTTCTCTTTTGTGGTGGATCTGTGCCACTTCCAATTCATGGTGCTCCCCTTTGGACTCTCGTTGGTCCCACAACTATTCATAAAATGTATGGTGCTGGTGGCTGCTTATCTGAGGTGTCAAGATGTCCAAGTCTATATGTATTTTGACGATTGGCTCATCAAGGGCAGAACTTGGGATCAAGTGCGATGGAGCCTCAGTCTGGTACTATCTACGTGCCATAACCTGACCCTGTTAATAAACTTAAAAGAAATCAACCCTAATACTGGTACAACGGATAAAATTCATAGGGGAGGTCCTTGACTTCATGCAGGCCAGGGCCTTCCTCCTGGAGGCCCATTTCTGAGCCATGACAGACCTGATCTGTCATGTAAGGGCCCACCCACTCACCATTGTTCACATGTGCCTGAGGTTTTTAGGCCACATGCTGACATGTACTTATGTGGTCCATTATGCTCAGCTCCATCTCCGGTCACTGCAAGCTACATCCCCGACAGGCATGATCTAGACTGGGTAGTCAGGGTGCCAGATCACATATGGTCATCCCTGGAGTGTTCGTTAGACTCCGGGTCAGTGTTGGAGGGAGTTCCCTTTGTGGCTCCGTCCCCGTCTCTGAACTTGGTCTCTGATGCCTTGGACCTGGGCTGGGAGCCCACTTGGGCGAGCACAGCATACAAGGCCACTGGTCGCGGGATGATCGCTCCCTCCATGTAAATGTCAGGGAGCTCAAAGCGGTGTGCTTGGCCTGCCAGGCTTTCCTGCCCCACCTTGATGGCAAGGTGATAGAAATCCTGATGGACAACACTGCTGTGATGTTTTACATCAACTAGCATGGTGGATCCCGATCGTCAGCCCTCTGCCAAGAAATTCTCTGTCTCTGGGACTTCTGTGTGCAGCATGCCATTCATCTTGTGGCCACACACCTTCCTGGGGACAGGAAAGTGTTAGCAGATCACCTCAGCAGATCTTTTCTCACCATAAATGGTCACTCCATCCAGAGGTGTTCAGTGCAATCTTCCAAAGGTGGGAGACTTCCCAAGTGGACTTGTTTAGGTCCCAACAGAACAGGAAGTGCCTCGTGTTCTGCTCACTATGCGGGCTCTGATGTATGCCTTCATGCCAGTGCCCTTAATCCACAGTGTCCTCATGAAGATCAAACAGGACAAGGTGAAGGTAATACTGAAAGCTCTGGCTTGGCCTCGCCAACACTGGTTTTGCACATTGCTGGACCTTTCGGTGGCCACCCCACTGCCTCTCTGGCTGGATCTGCTGTCCCAGAACCATGGCAGTCTTCTGCACCTGAACTTGGCAGCGTTGCACCTGGTGGCCTGGCTGCTGCATGGTTGAATGGTGCATGGTGCTTGGCCTGTGTCTGGCAGGTACTGTTGGGTAGCAGAAAGCCTTCCATGAGGTTGATCTTCCTGGCCAAATGGAGAAGGTTCATGTGCTGGACCTCAGACCAGGTTATTCGGACCAAGCAGGCCTTGTTGCAGGTGATCTTAGACTACCTTCTAGGGAGGGATAGCTCAGTGGTTTGAGCATTGGTCTGCTAAACCTAGCGTTGTGAGTTCAGTCCTTGAGAGGGCCATTTGGGGATTAGTCCTGCTTTGAGCAGGGGTTGGACTAGATGATCTCTTGAGGTCCCTTCCAACCCTAAAAATCTATGATCTCAAGCTCCAGGGCCTGTCCCTTTAATCAGTTAAGATCCACTTGGCTGCTGTCTTGGCCTTACACTCTCTATTCCAGGGCAGGTTGGTCTTTGCTCAAGGATGATGGTCTGTTTTTCGAAGGGTGTAGAATGAACCTATCCCCACATCTGTGACCCCGTCCCTGCTTTGGACCCAAATCTTGTGCTGTTGCGGCTCCTGGGTCCCTTTGAGCCTTTGACTTCCTGCTCCTTTTGTCTACTCTCCTGGAAGGTCTCATTCCTGGTGGCAATAACATAAGCCCGCAGAGTCTCTGAGATTAGGGTGCTTACCTCGGAGCTGCCCTATACAAGGACAAGGTCCAGCTACGGCTGCACCTGGCTTTCCTGCCCAAGGGAGTTTCACAATTTCATACAAGCCAGGATATATACTTAGAATATTAGAATACTTCTCTGTCTCCTTTCCCAAACCTTGAAAGTCAGAAGAGGAGCAGAGGTTACACTCTCTTGATGTCAGGAGGGTGCCGTTCCATAAGTCGACGCAGTTGTTGATCATGGTGGTGGACAGAATGAAAAGTCTTCCACTGTCCGCCCAGAGAATTTCATCATGGATCATTGCCTGCATCCATTTCTGCTATGATCTGGTGAAAGTGCTTCCACCAGCGATTGTAAGTGCTCACTCAACCAGGGTGCAAACCTCAGCGGCAGCCTTTCTGGGCCAAGTGCAAATTCAAGTCATCTGCAGGGTGGTCCATCCAGACGTTTACATCTCATTACATACTGACCCTGCAGGCCCAAGATAATGCTGGCTTTGGTAGAGCAGTATTGGAAGCTGCATGACAGTGAACTCTGAGCTCACCTCCAGGTATACTGCTTGTGAGTCAACTAACATGGAATCGATATGACCAAGAACTCAAAAAAGAAAAAACAGTTACCTACCTTTTGTAACTGTTGTTCTTTCAAGATGTGTTGCTCACGTTCATTCCATTACCCGCCCTCCTGCCCCTCTGTTGGAGTTGCTGGCAAGAAGGAATTGGGAGAGCATAGGGCCAGCAGTGCTAATATACTGACTCATGGACGTGGCACTCCAGAGGGCACCACTGCCGACCCTACAGATGCTGCTAAGGCAAAAATCTCACATGTGGACGTGCGCACACCTAGAATGGAATTGATGTGAGCAACACATCTCGAAGAACAGTCACGAAAGGTAGGTAACCATTTTTTTTGCTGGGCAGGACAGCTGAGGGAAGGGAAGAGGAAATAGGTATATGATTATGTGCCCTCCACAGCATGGGCCTGGACACGGTCAGTACTCAGTGCCTTTCCACTCTGTATTTTTGCTCAATGGAGCAGTCACTGTTTTGGAAAGGTGATTGTGCAGGGGCTGAATGGACAGCATGGGCTGAGGGAGGGAGGTGACAGGGATCTTGCACATGGAAAAGCTTCTAGCTCGCTTCCGTCTACAGTGATTGCAGCTGGGGTCACCCAGAATAGAAGACAGCATGGCAGTGTAGCTTACTAATAATAAATTAAAATGTAAATAGTAAATTAGTAACAAAGTAACAGGAAAACTTATATGCTGAGGTTCTCTCCACAAGATCAGCTGCCTCAGCTCTGGTCTGGGAATTGGGGCTGGTTGCTTCAGGGAGGGAATCAGGCTTGCCTTCCATGTCTCCTGCATCAAAGAGGTCTCCTAAGGTCTCTTCCGACCCTAATCTTCTATGATTCTAAGAGCCCAAGTCCCGAAGGGATCCTGGCATTATGTGGAGATCTTTTCACTGGCCTCCTCATGCTCATCCCCCCAGGACTCTTGCTGACCATCCTTGGGGGGAGGTGGCCAGCAGGCGCCACGAGCTGCCGGGGTTCAGTGGTCATGGAGTTTGCAAAATCTTGTCCAGCGCCTCAAATAATGGACAGGTTATATGTCCCCTTGTCATCCCTCATTCTTATCGTTCCTCGTTTTAATGTAGGTGCTGCTGAGCTGTCTTCTCCTTATATAGCACTGTCCTGCATCCTGGGCATGGCCTAGCTACGTCCACAAGCTCTTCCTGCACCAATGCTTCTCCCCAGATCGCAATGAGATCTGGGATCTCAGTGCAGCTTCACGCAGCAGCTCCAGGCATTTTGTAGGGCTGCTAGAATGTTTATGAAGCTATTGTGATAAACTGGAATCCAGTAGTTAATGGACAAAATCTGGCAGTGTCCCAGTTTATAAATGGGGTGACGGGACATCCGATCAGCTTGACTTGAGAGCAGAGGAGGGCCCACAGGGAAATAGATCAGAAACAGTCACTCACAAAGCAGAGGGGGTCAGCTGTTGGAAGACTGTCAAAGGAGTTTGCAGCACCGTTTCATGCACATGAATAATAGCCCAGACTAACTCGCTTTGCAGTTTGAAAGAGAACTCCAGAGCTTGTGATAAATGCAGAGTCAGTGCTCTGTGATGGATTGCATTGCATGTAAACAAGCGGTTTCAAACTGACTAAGTAAAAAGCTGCATATTAAACCACCTGTGTAGACAAGCCCCTAGTGTAGACAAGGCCTCTGATGCTTCTGCTACCTCCATGTCCATCTGTCCAGTCCCTACAGTATCCATAATATTTTCTTCATTGAGGTAGAAGGTGGCTCTTTGAGTAGCTTCCTGAGTGTCATGGTTTCCATTCACACTCCATGCAAAGGAGCACAGGAGGAGGTGGGGATGCTGGAGGGTTCGGACAGTGGAGTGGTGCGGGAGTGGGGACAGGGGCGGGAGTGGTGGACTCAGGCTGAGGAGACTGTTGGGTGACGTGCTCAGTTAATGGTGTGTTATGTAGGGAGTTGTTGGGATGTCAGACCTGTGCTTTGGACCTGAGGCAGCGGTCCAACCATTGAGGACTCCCAAGGCCCTTTGCGTTTCTGGGAACTGCTGTGGGATGTTAGCGGGATTCTAGCAGTCGGGCGATAGCCGTTTGGTAGGAGTGCTAAGGCTTGCCAGTTGGAGGAGGGCTGTTTCGGACCTGGCGGGAGGGACTCTAAATTAGCTCATTCGTGGGTTCGTTCATCAAGTCTGGAGTTTCCTGGGGTGTTTATGCAGTGGCCTGCGAAGAGCACCCATTGTTTTTATCAGTGAGCTCTCCACACCTGAGAACAGGACCTCGGAATGAGGGAGCAAAGTAAGGGATGAGAGGAGGTGCAATT
Organism: Aldabrachelys gigantea; assembly: GCA_026122505.1. Lineage (NCBI taxonomy): Eukaryota > Metazoa > Chordata > Testudines > Testudinidae > Aldabrachelys > Aldabrachelys gigantea. Next base: position 9,066,189 of record CM047479.1, read on the forward strand.
TCCAAGTGCAAACCTTGGGGGTGGCAGCAGCTGCCCCGAGTCTGGGGCACAGGGAGCCTGGAGTCATGACAAGGTACTTGAGTCGGTGTGGCGAGAGTTGTGGAGGAGTTGGAGGGAGAGTCCACTCTACACATCTCCCATGAATGGTCAGTTTTCCTCCTGGTGAATGGCTAATAGGCGGATGCCGAGAGTGGTATCAGAGCCAGGATTCTGGACTCGATGGATGAACCATGAGTTTGACCCAGTTTGGCAATTCCTATGTTCCCTCTAAAGGACTTCCACTCTTCTTCCCAGCCTGGGGGGTTGCAGCAGGCACTGCACCTTCAGCATCTTTCTAGCCAGACAGGACTGGGTGAGACTCATCTTCGTTCCATTATCCCGAACCCTAATTAACAGAAACATGGCATGATGGGTGACCTGTGTCTCCAGGAACTCACTATGCTGCTTCTCAGCACTGGCTCTCAGCACCTGGTAACCCTAGGAGGAAGAGGCCAGCACTGGAAATAAACCAGACCACACATTTTCTCATGGCAATCAACATCATTATTGGTAGAAATGAATGTTTTCAGGGACGTTCAGCACTGCAAAGCTGTGTTTAGCTTCGTGCGTGGTTAGTAACTGATGGGACTCTCTTTGCTTGGTTTCTTGCAGTGCCTTTTAGAGAAACTCCCAGCTACACAAAGAGGAGACGGATCACTGGCGCAGGCGGCCTCTCCTCCCCCCGCATGCTGCAGCGTTCTGCCAGCGACAACAATTTGAAAGCCGAGAGCCACCCGTCCTACTCACCAGTGCCCTCGCTCCGCAGCCTGCCCCCACAGCTGCTGGCACAGATGCAGGAAGCTGCTGTTGGGGCAGGGGTGGGGGACAGTAGCCTGGCGAGCACGGGCAGCTCCCGGAGCACTCACAGCCGCTCCCCATCTCTGCAGCGCGTGCAGGAAGAGAAGGAGGCCGACATGCACACACTTAGGAGAAGCAGCCGAGGCAAAGCCAGGTAAGAGAGAGCGTGGGGATGAGGGAGATGGGTTACTTGGTGCTCTCCCGGCAGCCCGCTGTGGTTCCTTGCTGAGTTTGCGAGCTCCTGTGCTGGAGTTGTGAGAGAACTGGAAGGGGCTGCAGGGTTTGTGTGCATGGGCTGGTGGGATCTCAGCCTCAGCAAAGCTGATATTGGACCAGGCCCATCTCCTTCAGCGGGGTGTGCTGTGACAGGTGGTGCTGGGTGTAGCTGACCTGACAAGCAGCACAGCCACCATATGTGTTGGTGTTCCTGGGAAGTCCCAGCTCCTGGAGCTAACTGGGGACCCTCCTTTGTCTCTCCATGGTTGCGAGGGAGCGGTGACATTGTCTGAGTGGGAACAGGCTGACCAGTGGAGTATGAAGATACAGTGCAGTAACCTGGTCTCTGAGGCTCTGCATCGTCCTAACCAAGCACCTTGGAGAACAGGAGCTGTCCTGGATTCCAAAGAGGCACGTGCCCAGAGTTAATACAGCAGGGGTTGGTTTCCTTTTCTCTCCTCCCGTCCCCACCCCAATCTATTTCCGTGCCTCAGGAACCACTTAGTACATCAGCTGCCATTGTTGACTTTGTTGTTGCTATGACAATGGAGCATATATTGAGGACAAAGACATTGAGATGGCATATTGCAAACAATCAAACATCCACTAGAGCCAAACTGACTTCCTGGCAGTACTCACTCACTCCTGCCTAGAAGTAGGTACAGTTCCATTGTCCTGTAGAACCCAGCACCAGCCTTCACCCCCTCCGCCATGCCTGGGCTCGGTCCTGTTTGATAGGAACTCTGCCATCTTGCTGACGGAACAGTGGAGACCCGGGTGAAGCTGGGCAATTTCCAGGCAGACAGACACTGCTGGGGTCACATGGGAAAGCTTCTAGATGCTGTTTCAGATAGTTTTATTGAATTGAATACATGGGAACAATGTAACACACATTCTCTACTATTATTTCCGAGTCACACATTGGTCTTTCGGGGGGTGAGCCTCAGGTCTGACATCAACTCCTCATTGGCTGGAATTTCTCTTTGCAAAGGTGCTGGTGAGAATCCTGGGAACAACAAACACATGAGCATCACCTGGGCACCAGGGAAGATGACTAAGACTGTAATTAAGGCCATAAGAACAGCCATACTGGGCCAGAGTGATGGTCCATCAGGCTCAGTATCCTGGCTCCGACAGTGGCCAGGTGCTTCAGAGGGAATGAACAGAACAGGGCAATTTCAAGGGACCCACCCCATCATGAAGTCCCAGCTTCTGGCAGTTGGAGGTTTAGGGACACCCAGAGCATGGGATTGAATCACGGACCATATTGGCTAATAGCCATTCATGTATCTGTCCTCCATGAACTTATCTAGTTCATTTTTGAACCCAATTATACTTTTGGACTTCACCACATTCCCTGACAACGAGTTCCACTGGTTGACAGTGCGTTGTGTGAAGAAGTTCTTCCTTTTGTAAGTTTTAAACCTCCTGCTTATTGATAGGCTACTTGGACTTTTGGAAAGCCTTTGACCTCCATGTCCATCTGTCCAGTACATAGTTTGTTTACAGTAATTAGTCAGTAAGTTGGTGTTAAGTAGTGTTAGTTAGTGAGTGAGGGTACACTATATTGACTGTCCAAATGCTTGTTGCTACCCTCAAAGAAATCTAATAGATTGGTGAGGCATGATTTCCCTTTACAAAAGCTGTGTTGTCTCTTATCCAACAAATCATGTTCATCTGTGTGTCTGATAATTCTGTTCCTTACTATAGTTTTAACTAATTTGTCTGGTACTGAAGTTAGGCTTACCGGCCTGTATTTGCCAGGATCACCTCTGAGACCTTTTTAAAAAATCAGCTTACCTTAGCTACCCTTCAGCCATCTGGTACAAAGGCTGATTTAAATGATAGGTTATATACCGTAGTTAGTAGTTCTGCAATTTCATATTAGAGTTTCTTTAGTTCTTTTGGATGATTACCTGCTGGTCCCGGTTGTGATGGGATTCCTAAGGTGCAGCCTGGTACTGTGGGAATGTTGTGCCCCTTAACTCTCTCCAGCCTGGACTGTCTCTCGTAATGCCTTGTTAGTGACCAGCAGCAAACTCCTCCCTGCGCTGTGATCACTCAGCACAACAGCATGTGGCGCCTCACACCCAGCTACATTGCATGAATGCTCCCAAAGCTGGTCATGAATCACACAGAGAAAGACACCAGCCAAATCCCACCAGCTCCCAGCACTGTACATCAGGAATATGCCGACTTGCGCTGCTCAAGACAAGCAGTGCAGATTTATTAATTGGTTCACCACTTCATCAATGGAAAATGGATGTACACCAGCCTTTGCAAACCTGAGCAGTTTTGCCACACACTTCCTACAAACTCACTGGTAAAGATAAACAGTTAAACAAATATATTAACTGCAAAAGATAGATTTTAAGTGATTATACATGATAGGCAAAAGTCAGAGTTAGTTGCCAAAATAAAATAAAATACAACCACGCAGTCTAAACTCTGAACCCTGTTAGACTGGGCAACATCTAGATTAAGCAGTTTTTCTCATCCCACTGGACAGTACAGTCCTTAATATACAGATTTGTCCCTTGAACCTGGGCCAGCCTCCTCTGTTAGCATAAGAACATAAGAACGGCCGTACCAGGTTAGACCAAAGGTCCATCTAGCCCAGTATATATCTACCGACAGTGGCCAATGCCAGGTGCCCCAGAGGGAGTGAAGCTAACAGGCAATGATCAAGTGATCTCTCTCCTGCCATCCATCTCCATCCTCTGATGAACAGAGGCTAGGGACACATTCTTTACCCTTCCTGGCTAATAGCCATTTATGGACTTAGCCACCATGAATTTATCCAGTTCCCTTTTAAACATTGTTATAGTCTCAACCTTCACAACCTCCTCAGGTAAGGAGTTCCACAAGTTGACTATGCGCTGTGTGAAGAAGAACTTCCTTTTATTTGTTTTAAACCTTATACCTATTAATTTCATTTGGTGACCCCTCGTTCTTGTATTATGGGAACAAGTAAATAACTTTTCCTTATCCACTTTCTCCACATCACTCATAATTTTATATACTTCTATCATATCCCCCCTTAGTCTCCTCTTTTCCATGCTGAAGAGTCCTGGCCTCTTTAATCTTTCCTCATATGGGACCCTCTCCAAACCCCTCATCATTTTAGTTGCCCTTTTCTGAACCTTTTCTAGTGCTAGAATATCTTTTTTGAGGTGAGGAGACCACAGCTGTACACAGTATTCGAGATGTAGGCGTACCATGGATTTATATAAGGGCAATAAGATATTCTCTGTCTTATTCTCTATCCCCTTTTTAATGATTCCTAACATCCTGTTTGCTTTTCTGACCACCCCTGCGCACTGTGTGGACATCTTCAGAGAACTATCCACGATGACGCCAAGATCTTTTTCCTGACTTGTTGTAGCTAAATTAGCACCCATCATATTGTATGTATAGTTGGGGTTATTTTTTTCAATATGCATTACTTCACATTTATCCACATTAAATTTCATTTGCCATTTTGTTGCCCAATCACTTAGTTTTGTGAGATCTTTTTGAAGTTCTTCACAATCTGCTTTGGTCTTAACTATCTTAGGTAGTTTAGTGTCATCTGCAAACTTTGCCACCTCACTATTTACCCCTTTCTCCAGATCATTTATGAATAAATTGAATAGGATTGCTCCTAGGACTGACCCCTGGGGAACACCACTAGTTACCCCTCTCCATTCTGAGAATTTACCATTAATTCCTATCCTTTGTTCCCTGTCTTTTAATCAGTTCTCAATCCATGAAAGGACCTTCCCTTTTATCCCATGACAGCTTAATTTACGTAAGAGCCTTTGGTGAGGGACCTTGTCAAAGGCTTTCTGGAAATCTAAGTACGCTATGTCCACTGGATCCCCCTTGTCCATATGTTTGTTGACCCCTTCAAAGAACTCTAATAGATTAGTAAGACATGATTTCCCACCATGTAGTAACCGTTTTTCCCAAATCTGGACTTTAGCGTACAAAATCTGGGTGCTTACTGTGAACCTCCCCCAAGCTTGTACCCAGCTTGGATCTATCTCGCTGCCACCAGATAAGATTAAGGCTCTTATCAGTCTGGGTTCCCCAAATACTGCTTGGGGGACCCCCTCTCTGGCCTCCCCAACTTCCCCTGGAAAGACCTCCCCTCCCCCCCCCAAGACTCAGAAGGCTGAGTCCACGAGCAGGGAATTATCTCCCCTCCCTTCCCCTCACTCTGAACAGCCTGAGGGAATGATGCAATCTCCTTTACCTTACAATACCAAGAAAGTCCTGTCTCCTTTCTCTCTAAAGAGACAGCTTCAAACACAGGGAAACTAAAGGGATTCTTTTTCTCTTTCCCCGTAGCCTGTTCCCGCCCTGGGGACAATAGGAACTAACCCACAGCCTGGGCTTTTCCCCCCCCCCCCCTTAGCCTGTCACAGATGTAACAGCTCTTGGGCACAAAAATTTCTCTCCCCTTTGCCTCACTAGGAAAGAACCTTCCACAAGTTAAAAAGAAAACTTTATATAAAAAGAAAGAAAATACAGAATAACAATACTGCATTAAAGATCAATACAGGCTCTTGCTTATAAGAAAATATGAATAACCAGTCTGATTTAAAAAATAGCCAATTTAAAACAGTCCAGCAAATCAACACACAGTAAATACAAATCAAAGCACATCACAGCCGATGACTTTGTTTCCTTTTGTACTCACAGACTTTTAGTAGAATATTAGAAAGAAGATTGGAGTTCGAGAGAAACTTGTTTACTCACAGCCGAGGAAAACAACAGAGACCCAGATTACCCAATTCCCGCCCCTGACTTTTAAAAAATCCAGTTCTCTGATTGGTCCTCTGGTCAGGTGTTTGGTTCCCCCTTTTTCACCCTTTACAGGTAAAAGAAAATTAACCCTTACCTATCTACTTATGACAGAGGGACCTTGTCAAAGGCTTTCTGGAAATCTAAGTACGCTATGTCCACTGGATCCCCCTTGTCCATATGTTTGTTGACCCCTTCAAAGAACTCTAATAGATTAGTAAGACATGATTTCCCTTTACAGAAACCATGTTGACTATTGCTCAACAGTTTATGTTTTTCTATGTGTCTGACAATTTTATTCTTAACTATTGTTTTGACTAATTTGCCCGGTACCGATGTTAGACTTACCGGTCTATAATTGCCGGGATCACCTCTAGAGCCCTTTTTAAATATTGGCGTTACATTAGCTAACTTCCAGTCTTGGGGTACTGAAGCCGATTTAAAAGACAGGTTACAAACCTTAGTTAATAGTTCCACAACTTCACATTTGAGTTCTTTCAGAACTCTTGGGTGAATGCCATCTGGTCCGGTGACTTGTTAATGTTGAGTTTATCAATTAATTCCAAAACTTCCTCTAGTGACACTTCAGTCTGTGACAGTTCCTCAGATTTGTCACCTACAAAAGCCAGCTCAGGTTTGGGAATCTCCCTAACATCCTCAGCCAGGAAGACTGAAGCAAAGAATCCATTTAGTTTCTCCGCAATGACTTTATCGTCTATAAGCGCTCCTTTTGTATTTTGATCATCAAGGGGCCCCACTGGTTGCTTAGCAGGCTTCCTGCTTCTGATGTACTTAAAAAACATTTTGTTATTACCTTTGGAGTTTTGGGCTAGCTGTTCTTCAAACTCCTCTTTGCCTTTTCTTATTACACTCTTGCACTTAAGCTGGCAGTGTTTGTGCTCCTTTCTATTTGCCTCACTAGGATTTGACTTCCACTTTTTAAAGGAAGTCTTTTTATCTCTCGCTGCTTCTTCTACATGGTTGTTAAGCCACTGTGGCTCCTTTTTAGTCCTTTTACTGTGTTTCTTAATTTGGGCATACATTGAAGTTGGGCCTCTATTATGGTGTCTTTAAAAAGGGCCCATGCAACTTGCAGGGATTTCACTCTAGTCACTGTACCTTTTAACTTTTGTTTAACTAACCCCCTCATTTTTGTATAGTTCCCTCTTTTGAAATTAAATGCCACAGTGTTGGGCTGTTGAGGTGTTCTTGCCCCCACAGGGATGTTGAATGCTATTGTATTATGGTCGCTATTTCCAAGCGGTTCTGCTATAGTTACCTCTTGGACCAGCTCCTGCGCTCCACTCAGGATTAAATCTAGAGTTGCCTCTCCCATTGTGGGTTCCTGTACCAGCTGCTCCATGAAGCAGTCATTTAAGGTATCGAGATATTTTATCTCTGCATTTTGTCCTGAAGTGAAATGTTTCAGTCAATATGGGGATAATTGAAATCCCCCACTATTATTGGGTTCTTAATTTTGATAGCCTCTCTAATTTCTCTTAGCATTTCATCATCACTGTTACTGTCCTGGTCAGGTGGTCAATAATATATCCCTAATGTATATTTTTATTAGAGCATGAAATTTCTATCCATAGAGATTCTATGGAATATGTGGATTCGCTTAAGATTTTTACTTCATTTGAATCTACATTTTCTTTCATATATAGTGCCATTCCTCCCCCTGCACGACCTGTTCTGTCCTTCCGATATATTTTGTACCCTGGAATGATTGTGTCCCATTGATTGCTCTCAGTCCACCAGGTTTCTGTGATGCCTATTATATCAATAATCTGTTGGAGTCTTCAGTCTTCTTCTGAGTATCTTGATTGCTTGCAGCATGGGAGTGGCAGAAGAAAAACCAAGCATGGAGCCCCTGTGTTCTGTTTTATACCCTCAGTCCCATGTACTTGGAGAACACAAGTCCAGGCATGTTTGGGGGGCATTGCTGAGTCCCTAGGGCGGATTGAGCAGTTCCCCTGGTGGAGCTTCATGCAGGTGAGATACTGAATTGTAGCTCCCTTGCTGGACAATGGCTGTTGATGGGTAGTTTGACATCCCACCCAGGCACTGATTACTTTCCTTGCTGTTGTCTCTGGCTGATTTCCCAACTTATACCATGTTTTAGTGAGAACTCTACAACACAATCTCATAACTTCATGTGCACTAAAGATATTCATATTTAGATAGAACAGTGACTTTCAGCTGATCATAACCTTCTCCTTGATACCTCACATAGCCTGCTTTATAAGCAAGACCACAATTATATATAAATGAGGAACATGGGGGTTACAGGATGCACCCCCAGGATACAGAATGTCACACTGGTAACTTATTACTATTTAATTTATAAATGTGTTCCAAAACCTCCTCTATTGACACCTCAGCCTGGGACAGTTCATCAGTTTTGTCATCTAAGAAGAATGGCTTCGGTGCGGGCCCCACACTACAAGAAAGATGTGGAAAAATTGGAAAGAGTCCAGTGAGGGCAACAGAAGTGATTAGGGAACTGGAGCACATGATTTATGAGGAGAAGCTGAGGGAACTGGGATTGTTTAGTCTGCAGAAGAGAAGAATGAGGGGGGATTTGTTACCTGCTTTCAACTACCTGAAAGGGGGTTCCAAAGAGGATGGATCTAGACTGTTCTCAGTGGTACCTGATGACAGAACAAGGAGTAATGGTCTCACATTGCAGTTGGGGAGGTTTAGGTTGGATATTAGGAAAAAACATTTTCATTAGGAGGGTGGTGAAGCACTGGAATGGGTTCCCTAGGGAGGTGGTGGAATCTCCTTCCTTAGAGGTTTTTAAAGCCTATCTTGACAAAGCCCTGGCTGGGATGATTTAGTTGGGAATTGGTCCTGCTTTGAGCAGGGGGTTGAACTAGATGACCTCCTGAGTTCCCTTCCAACCCTGATATTCTATGATTCTATGAGGGGATCTCCTGCACATCCTCTGCAGTGAAGACCAACGCAAAGAATTCAGTTAGCCTCTCTGCAATGGCCTGATCTTCCTTGAGTGCTCCGTTAACACCTCGATCGTCCAGTTGTCCCATTGACTTCTTTGGCAGGTTTCTTATGTTCTTAACATATATTTTTCTGTTTGTTTTTGTGTCCTTAGTCAATTGCTCTTCAGAGTCTTTCTTGGCCTGCCTTATTATACTTTTACCCTTTATTAGCCAGAGTTTATGCTCCTTTCTATTTTCCTCTGTAGGAATAGATTTCCAGTTTTTAAAGGGTGTCTTTTTGCCACTAGCTTCCTCTTTTACTCTGCTGTTTAGCTGTGGTGGCATTTTTTTTGGTTCTCCTTCTCTTTTTTTTATTGGGGTATACATTTAGTTTGAGCAGCTGTTACTGAGTTTTTAAATAGTTTACATGCAGCTTGTTGACATTTCACCCTTTTGACTGTTCCTTTTAATCTTTGTTTAACTAGCTTCCTCAGTTTTGTGTAGTTTCCCTTATTGAAGTAGAATGCTACTGTAGTGGGTTTCTTTGACATATTGCCCCCTACAAGGATGTTAAATTTAATTACATTATGGTCAATATTACTGAGTGGTTCAGCTATATTCACCTCTTGGACAAAATCCTGTGCTCCACTTAGGGCTAAATCAAGAATTGCCTCTCCTCTGGTGGGTTGCAGGACTAGCTGCTCCAAGAACCAGTCGTTTAAGGTGTCAGAAACTTTATCTCTACATCCCGTGCTGAGGTGACATGTACCCAGTCAATATGGGGATATTGAAATCCCCCATTATTATTGAGTTTTTTATTTTTATAGCCTCTCTAACCTTCCTGAGCATTTCACAGTCACTGTCACCATCCTGGTCAGGTGATTGGTAATATATCCCTACTACTATATTCTTATTATTTGAGCATGGAATTACTATCCATAGAGAGTCTATGGTACAGTTTGGTTCCTTTAAAATTTTTACTTCATTTGATTCTACACTTTCTTTCACATATAGTGCCACTCCCCCACCAGCACGACCTGTTCTGTCCTTATTTATTCTGTACCCTGATTTACCCCATTCCATTGATTATCATTTGTCCATCAAATTTCTGCAATGCCTATTATATCAATATTCTCATTTAATGCCAGGAACTCTAGTTCACTCAGATTAGTATTTATACTTCTAGCATTTGTATATAAGCACAGGTACCTTTTGTCAGTATTCAGTTGTTTCCTTCATGTGTTTTATTTAAATGGGACTCTTTTATGTTTGACTACTCCTACCTGTATGTTACCAACTTCTTTCCTATCCTCTTTACTAGGATGTAGAGTTCCCCCTTCAATAAATTCATCCCTAAGAAATGGCTCTGCCCAACCCGTATATTCCTCTGCACCTGTCGGTTTTTTCATAGCCTTTAGTTTAAAAACTGCTCTACACCCTTTTTGCTTTTACAAGCCAGCAATCTGGTTCCATTTTGGTTTAGGTGGAACCCATCCTTTCTGTGTAGGCTCCTCCTTTCCCCGAAGGTTCCCCAATTCCTAATAAACCTAAACCCATCCTCCTTACATCATTGTCTGATCCATGTATTGAGACCTGCAGCTGTGCTTGTCTTCCTGGCCCTGTGTGTGGAACTGGAAGCATTTCAGAGAATGCTATCGTGGGGGCCCCAGACTTTTACCTCTTACCTACCAGCTTACATTTGGCCTGCAGGACCTCTGTCCTACCTTTGCGTATGTCACCGGTACCCACATGTATCATGATTACCAGCTGCACCCCAGCTCTGCACATAAGTCTGTCTAGATGTCTTGTGAGGTCTGCAACCTTTGCACCCCGTAGGCAATTCACTCTTCGGGTCTTCTAGTCATCACAAATCCAACTATCAATATTTCTAATCATCAAATCCGCCATTACTATTACCTGGCTCTTAGTCCCTGAGATTCCCTCCCTCAGACAGGTATCCTCAGGGCAAGAGCATACCATGACATCAGCTGGAAGGAGCATCCCAGCAATGGGATTGTTTTCCTCTGCTCTAGCTTGGTGTTCTCCTTTCCTAGACTCTCATTCTTCTCAGCAGCACAAAGGCTGTCAAAACGGGGGTGGGACTGCTCTGCTGTGTCCCGGAAAGTCTCATCTATGTACCTCCCTGTCTCCCTGTGCTCCTCCAGCTCAGCCACCCTGGCCTCAAGAACCTGTGCTGTGTCTCTGAGGACCATGAGCTGCTTGTACCACATGCTGTCATAGCTTCCTACTCAGATTTGAACCTTAGAGTTCAGAAACTAAGATGCTAGCATGAAACCTCCAAGCTTAATTACCAGTTTGGATCTGATAGCACTGCCACCAGCCAAAAATTCCAGTGTTTGGCTCACTCTGGTCTCCCCAAAACCTTCCCTGGAGGACCCCAAGACTCAGGTGCCCTGAGTCTTACCACAAAGGGAAATAACCCACCTCCCCTTGTCTTCTCTTCACTTCCTCCCCAGGCTTCCCCTCCGTGGGTTATCCTGGAAGATTACTGTACTTAAACTCCTTGAATTACAAAACAGAGAGGGCAATTTACCTTCCCCCCTCCTTCTTTTTCCCCCTCTCAGTCTTTCCCTGAGAGAGACCGTAATCCTGGCACAGGGATTTCTATCCCCTAGAGCCTCACTTAGAAAAGAAAATCCCAACAGGTTTTAAAAAGAAAAGCTTTATATAAAAAGAAAGAAAAGACATAAAAATGGTCTCTGTATCAAGATAACAATATACAGGGTCAATTGCTTAAAAGAAAAATATGAATAAACAGCCTTATTCAAAAAGAAATACAATTTAAACATCCCAGCAAGTACACACATGTAAATACAAAAAAAAAAAACAATAGAAGCTTACTGTCTTTCTACCTTTGTACTTACAACTTGGAAACAGAAGATTACAGAAGCTTGAAGAGAGAAAGTTCACTCTCAGAGCCGAGAGCAACAGACAGAGAGACAGACAAAAGACACACACCCCAAAATTCCCTCCCTGAGCTTTGAAAAATCCGGTTTCCTGATTGGTCCTCTGGTCAGGTGTGTGGTTCCCTTTGTTAACCCTTTACAGGTAAAAGAAACATTAACCCTTAGCTATCTGTTTATGACACATGCACATACACGCTTGCCTGCCCATGAGGCTGGTAATTGTACATGCTGCATTCAGTGCAATAAACCAGAGAGCTCCCGCTGCTGCTGGACTTTCGCCTGTGTTATTTTACTCTTGCAAGGGTTGTTTTGGAGGGGGGTGGGGTGGAGGGTTACTAGCCTAAAATTACAATATATTTGTAGGTGTACTTGCCTCTGACACACCCTTGCCAAACTGCCCTGTTTGCTGCTCCTGTTCGCTAACCCCTCTGGATGCTTAGGAGCTGGTTTTTTAAACCCCTGTTCTCAAGGTATCCTAAAGGGTTTAGGGATCAAGGATAGCAGGCTAGAGCCTCATCAGTGAGCTCTCTGCCTAACTTAACAGGCCACTTGGCTCAGCACAGACCCGCAAAACAGACCTCACTCTAATCTTCGATGAAGCAAGCACATGGCTAGTAAACAGACAGACAAACTCACCTCGAGGATCACATAATGTTTTCTACTTCATCTGGGGAACTCCCTCAAAAAATTCCTCTGCATGGGCTGTCCCATAGATGTGTGTAATCTGACAGGGTCAAACCAGCTCTTCATCTCCGAAGGGAAGTCGTGTCTCTCCGACACACTTGTGGTTTCATTTTTTAAATTATTCACATAGTAGAGAAAATTGACTTGGCCTTTCAAAAGGCTTCAGGAATATAAATAGCTATGAGGTATGGTTTGATGTGTCAAAATCTGGCTAGGAAACAGAAAGGAAAGAGTAGGAATAAATGAAAGACAAGGTGGGTGAGGTAATAACTTTTACTGGACCAACTTCTGTTAGTGAGAGACAAGCTTTTCAGCTTACGCGTTTTGGGTTAGGGATCCTGAAGAAGAGCTCTGTTTGGCTCGAAAACTTGTCTCTCTCTTACTAACAAAAGTTGCTCCTATAAAAGATATTATGTCAACTACACTGCCTGCAACGATAGGAATAAATGGTCAGTTTTCACCATGGCGAAAGGGTAACAGCAGGGGCTTTAGGGTGTCATACTCTGCCCATTGTTTAATGTCTTTATTAATGACTTGGAAATGGGATGAGCAGTTATGTAGCAAATGTTGCAAAGGCTAAAGTTCATAGACTCACAGAATCATAGAATATCAGGGTTGGAAGGGACCTCAGGAGGTCATCTAGTCCAACCCCCTGCTCAAGGCAGGACCAACACCAACTAAATCATCCCAACCAGGGCTTTGTCAAGCCTGACCTTAGAAACCTCTAAGGAAGGAGATTCCCTCACCCCTCCGCAGGTAACCCATTCCAGTGCTTCACCCTCCTAGTGAAATAGTGTTTCCTAATATCCAGCCTAAACCTCCCCCACTGCAACTTGAGACCATTGCTCCTTGTTCTGTCATCTGCCACCACTGAAAACAGTCTAGAGCCATCCTCTTTGGAACCCCCTTTCAGGTAGTTGAAAGCAGCTATCAGATCCCCCTTCACTCTTCTTTTCTGCAGACTAAACAATCCCAGTTCCCCCAACCTCTCCTCATAAGTCATGTGCTCCAGCTCCCTACCCATTTTTGTTGCCCTCCGCTGGACTCTTTCCAATTTTTCCACATCCTTCTTGTAGTATTGGGCCCAAAACTGGACACAGTTCTCCAGATGTGGCCTTACCAGTATCAAATAGAGGGGAATGATCACATCCCTCGATCTGCTGGCAATGCCCCTACTTATACAGCCCCAAATGCCATTAGCCTTCTTGGCAACAAGGGCACACTGCTGACTTATATCCAGCTTCTCATCCACTGTAACCCCTAGGTCCTTTTCTGCAGAACTGCTGCCTAGCCATTCGATCCCTAGTCTGTAAAAGTGCTTGGGATTCTTCTGTCCTAAGTGCAGGACTCTGCATTTGTCCTTGTTGAACCTCATCAGATTTCTTTTGGTCCAGTCCTCTATTTTGTCTAGGTCCCTCTGTATCCTATCCCTACCCCCCTGCGTATCTACCACTCCTCCCAGTTTAGTGTCATCTGCAAACTTGCTGAGGGTGCAGGCCACGCCATCCTCCAGATCATTAATGAAGATATTAAAACCGGACCCAGGACCGACCCTTGGGGCACTCTGCCTAATACTGGCTGCTGACTAGACATGGAGCTGTTGATTGCAACCCGTTGAGCCTGATGGTCTAGCCAGCTTTCTATCCACCTTATAGTCCAAACATCCAGCCCATACTTCTTTAACTTGCCAGCAAGAATACTGTGGGAGACCATATCAAAAGCTTTGCTAAAGTCAAGGAATAACATGTTCACTGCTTTCCCCTCATTCACAGACCCAGTTATCTCCTCATAGAAGGCAATTAGGTTAGTCAGGCATGGTGAATCCATGCTGACTGTTCCTGATCACTTTCCTCTCCTCTAAGTGCTTCAGAATTGATTCCTTGAGGACCTGCTCCTTGATTTTTTCAGGGACAGAGGTGAGGCTGACTGGCTTGTAGTTCCCCGGATCCTCCTCCTTCCCCTTTTTAAAGATGGGCACTACATTAGCCTTTTTGCAGTCACCCAGGACCTCCCCGATCCCCATTGAGTTTTCAGAGATAATGGCCAATGGCTCTGCAATCACATGCGCCAACTCCTTTAGCACCCTTGGATGCAATGCAAGTTATTTATGTTCGTCACCATGGAGGACTGTGAGGAACTTCAGAAAGACCTCCTGTACCTCAAACAACCTCGCTGTCCAGGGACTCACACGCTCTTCCCATCACTCCAGGGTTCAGGTTGGCTGCCTCTCATCAGCTCCAGCTTGACCTGGGAGTAGCCTGTCTTCTCTTCTTCTCTTTCTGCTTCTCCTTTCAGGCTGCTGCCCAAAGAGAGGGCATTTCCCAGTTCCTCTCCACTGGGCCTCTCCACTCCAGCTGGGCCCATCCAGCTCTTCATGGAAATCCCCTGCTCATCGCCCCGCTGGTTCTGATCACTGAGTGGAGCCACCTGAGCTGCAGTCAGTCACATGAGCTGAGGTGGTGGCAGCTGTTCCGTCATAGACCAAAGCCTTAAGGGCAAGTCAGCCTATGATACTGTCTCATCACATGAGAACAAGGGAACATGCAGACAGCTGCAGCGGCACAGGAGCCAGCGAACAGGACTGCTAACAGGGGAGTTTCAGTGGGAGTTTCCAGGGGGAGATTCCAGAGGAGACCAGGGCAGAGGAACAGCAAGCCAGATAAGTGAGGGTGTAGGGGTCTGCTGGCAGCCCAGAGCTTGTTGGGGGCCTGTGGAGTAGTGTGTGGCCCGGACCGCCAGGCACAGAGCAGGAGGGTCATGATTGAGACAGAGGAAGCAGGTAGAGGCACACTGAGGATGACTGGATGCAGTAGCTGCGGCATGTACATGGTCCTAGAGGGGGCACCTGAAAGGAATTTCATCTGCATGAAGTGCCGTTTGATAGAGCTGCTGGAAGAAAAGATAAGAGGTCTGGAGATGCAGGTAGAAACCCTGGCTGGGTTCAGGAGGGGGTTTGAGCAGATGATGGAACATAGACATGAGGAGGCACAGGGGATAAGCCCAGATATGCAGATGGAAGGAGGACCAAAGAGCTCTGAGGAGCCGCTGGGTGAGGAAAGTGGACGGTGGAAGCATGTGACTAGGAGAACCGGGCAGAGGAAAAGACGGGCCAGCGATGGAGAAATAGAACTGAGGAACAGGTTTGCTGGGTTGGAAAATGAAGATGGAGCTCAGCTGGTGCTCGCTGAAGGAGAGAGGGCGAGGAAAAAGAGGCGAGCGGCTAGTCCTGCAGAAGGAGGGGAGGAGTCGATGGAGGCGACATCGAGCATGAACCCCAAGAGGATTGTGACAACATATAGGAATCGAGAAGACTTGCAGCCAGCTGGTGCGGGGGACAGACCGGAGAATCACACTGTCGCCAGAAAAAGGCAAGTCTACGTGATTGGAGACTCTTTATTGAGAAGGATAGACAGGCCTGTAACTAGACCTGATCGGGAGAACAGAAGGGTGTGCTGTCTGCCGGGAGCTAAGATACAGGATGTGGACCTTAGGCTGAAAAGGATCCTTGCGGGTGCGGGAAAGAATCCGTTGATTGTCCTTCATGTGGGGACAAACGATACGGCTAGTTACTCGCTGGACACAATCAAGGAGGACTATGCCAGACTGGGGAAGACGCTCAAGGAAATCGAGGCTCAGGTCATCTTCAGTGGGATTCTGCCAGTTCCTAGAGCGGGGCGACAAAGGAGCGACAAAATCATGATGATTAACGGATGGCTCAGGCAGTGGTGCTATAAGGAGGGCTTTGGGATGTATGGTCATTGGGAAGCATTTACGGACAGAGGACTGTTCGCTCGGGATGGACTTCATCTGAGTAAGGAGGGAAATAGACTTCTAGGATCGAGGCTCGCCGACCTCATTAAGAGAGCTTTAAACTAGGAAGTTGGGGGAGATGGTTGGGAGATGTCCAGGAGATCTCCACGCCGGAATTTAACCGGGAGAGGGAGGTAAACAGAGGGGATACCCTTGTGGACCAAAGAATTGACCTGAGGAAGAAAAGCAGAGTAGAAACTGGACTGACAGGTGATGCTGGTGGTGGAAGGTCTGAGCGCAACGGGGTAAAGAATGACACTGACGCCAACCGCCGAAAATTAAAATGTCTGTACACTAATGCGAGGAGCCTAGGGAACAAGATGGACGAACTGGAGCTATTGGTGCGGGAAGTGAAACCGGACATTATAGGGATAACGGAAACCTGGTGGAATAGCAGTTATGACTGGAGTACGGGTATTGAAGGATATGTGCTGTTTAGAAAAGACAGGAAGAAAGGCAAAGGTGGTGGAGTAGCATTGTACGTCAATGATGAGGTTAACTGTAATGAAATAAGAAGTGATGGGATGGATAAGACGGAGTCTGTCTGGGCAAAAATCACGCTGGGTAAAAAAGCTACTAGAGCTTCCCCTGAGATAGTGCTTGGGGTGTGCTACAGACCGCCGGGATCTGATTGGGAGATGGATAGAGACCTCTTTAATGTCTTTAATGAAGTAAACACTAAGGGGAAATGTGTGATCATGGGAGACTTCAACTTTCCGGATATAGACTGGAAGACGAGTGCTTGCAAGAATAATAGGGGTCAGATTTTTCTGGATGTGATAGCGGATGGCTTTCTTCATCAAGTAGTTGAAGTACCTACAAGAGGGGATGCCATCTTAGATTCGGTTTTGGTGAGCAGTGAGGATCTCGTCGAAGAAATGGTGGTAGGAGATAACCTTGGCTCGAGCGATCATGAGCTGATTCAGTTCAGACTAGATGGAAGGATAAACAAATGTAGATCTGGGATTAGGGTTTTCGACTTCTCGAGGGCTAATTTTAAAGAGTTAAGGAAATTAGTTAGGGAAGTGGATTGGACGGAGGAACTTGGGGATTTAAATGCGGAGGAGGCCTGGAATTACTTTAAGTCGCGGCTGCGGAAACTGTCGGAAGCCTGCATCCCGAGAAAGGGGAAAAAAACCATGGGCGGGAGCTGTAGGCCAAGCTGGATGAGCAAGCGTCTCAGAGAGGGGATTAGGAAAAAGCAGAAAGCTTACAGGGAGTGGAAGAAAGGTGGGATTAGCAAGGGGACCTACCTTATTGAGGTCAGATCGTGTAGGGATAAAGTGAGGAAGGCTAAAAGCCGAGTAGAACTGGACCTTGCAAAGGGAATTAAAACTAACAGCAAAAGGTTCTACAGCCACATAAATAAGAAGAGAACAAAGAAAGAAGAAGTGGGGCCGCTATGTACTGAGGATGGAATGGAGGTCAAGGATAATCTAGGCATGGCCCAATATCTAAATAAGTATTTTGCCTCAGTTTTTAATAAAACTAGCGAGGAGTTTAGGGATGATGGAGGGATGATGAACGGGAATGAGGATACGGAGGTGGATATTACCGCAGCTGAGGTAGAGGCCAAACTTGAACAGCTGGATGGGACAAAATCGGAGGGCCCGGACGATCTCCATCCGAGGATATTAAAGGAACTGGTGCGTGAAATTGCGAGTCCGTTAGCGAGAATTTTTAAGTGTTCGGTAAACTCGGGGGTTGTACCGTACGACTGGAGAATTGCTAACGTAGTTCCTATTTTTAAGAAAGGGAAAAAAAGTGATCCGGGTAATTATAGGCCTGTTAGCTTGACGTCTGTAGTATGTAAGGTCTTGGAAAAAATTTTAAGGGAGAGAGTAGTTAAGGACATTGAGGTCAGTGGTAATTGGGACGAACTGCAACATGGATTTACTAAAGGTAGATCGTGCCAAACCAACCTGATCTCCTTCTTTGAGAAGGTGACGGATTACATAGACAAAGGAAATGCGGTAGATCTAATTTACCTTGATTTCAGTAAGGCGTTTGACACGGTTCCGCATGGGGAACTGTTAGTTAAATTGGAAAAGATGGGGATGAATTCGAAAGTTGTAAGGTGGATAAGGAACTGGTTAAAGGGGAGACTCCAGCGGGTCGTACTGAAGGGTGAACTGTCGGGATGGAAGGAGGTTACTAGTGGAGTCCCTCAGGGATCGGTTTTGGGACCGATCTTATTTAACCTTTTTATTACTGACCTTGGCACGAAGAGCGGGAATGTGCTAATAAAGTTTGCGGATGACACGAAGCTGGGGGGTATTGCTAACATGGAGAAGGATCGGGATACTATTCAGGAAGATCTGGACCACCTTGTAAACTGGAGTAATAGGAATAGGATGAAATATAATAGTGAAAAGTGCAAGGTCATGCACTTAGGGATTAATAATAAGAAATTTAGATATACGTTGGGGACGTATCAGTTGGAAGTGACGGAGGAGGAGAAGGACCTTGGGGTATTGGTGGATAGCAGGATGACTATGAGCCGCCAGTGTGATATGGCCGTTAAAAAAGCAAATGCGGTTTTGGGATGCATCGGACGAGGTATTGCCAGCAAGGATAAAGAGGTGTTAGTGCCGTTATATAAGGCACTGGTGAGACCCCACCTGGAATATTGTGTGCAGTTCTGGTGTCCCATGTTTAAGAAGGATGAATTCAAACTGGAACGGGTTCAGAGACGGGCTACTAGGATGATCCGAGGAATGGAAAACCTGCCTTATGAGAGGAGACTCAAAGAGCTTGGCTTGTTTAGCCTGGCCAAAAGAAGGCTCCGGGGGGATATGTTTGTTCTATATAAATATATCAGGGGGATTAACGTTAGGGAGGGAGAGGAATTATTTAAGCTTAGTATCAATGTAGGCACGAGGACGAATGGGTACAAACTGGATATTAGGAAGTTTAGACTTGAAATTAGACGAAGGTTTTTAACCGTTAGGGGAGTGAAGTTCTGGAACAGTCTTCCGAGGGAAGTGGTGGGGGCAAAAGACTTATCGGGCTTTAAGACTAAGCTTGATAAGTATATGGAGGGGATGATATGATGGGTTAGTTTAATTTGGGCGATTGATCTTGGCTTATCGGCAGATAAGTCTGCTCAATGGTTTGTGAGGGGATGATGGATGGGATGAGAACTGAGTTACTGCAGAGAATTCTTTTTGGGTGCTGGCTGGTGAGTCTTGCCCACATGCTCAGGGTTTAGCTGATCGCCATATTTGGGGTCGGGAAGGAATTTTCCTCCAGGGCGGATTGGCAGAGGCCCTGGAGGTTTTTCGCCTTCCTCTGTAGCGTGGGGCGTGGGTCGCTTGCTGGTAGATTCTCTGCAGCTTGAGGTCTTCAAACCACAATTTTGAGGACTTCAATAACTCAGTCATGGGTTAGGGGTTGTTATAAAAGTGGATGGGTGGGGTTCTGTGGCCTGCCTTGTGCGGGAGGTCAGACTAGATGATCATGTTGGTCCCTTCTGACCTATGATTCTATGATTCTATGAAATAAAAAGGTGGTGAATTTCTAACTTATAAAAGGAAACACATTTTCACACAGCATGTGATTAGACTGTGGAACTCATTGCAAGAAGAAATTGTTGAAGCCAAGAGCTTAGTAAGATTCAAAAAAGGATTGAACATTTATAGGGGCAACAAGAATACTTGAAGTGTTACAATTAATGAAAGCATTTTCAAAATGATCTGAAGCAACTGGTGCTGGCCGCCTCTGGAGGCAGGATGCTGGATTCTATGGACCTTGAGTCTGATCCAGTCTGGCCATTCCTATGTTCTGGTGTAAGGCATGAAGGCCTGATGAGCAACAGGACCCAAAGGTGTAGTAAATAGAGAGGAGTTAATAGTGGGAGACTCAATCGTCTCTGCTAGATCAGTGTTAGGGAGTGGAGTTCACACCAATGGATACATTAGAGATCTGGAGGAGGAGGTGGGCAGTGACTTAGCTGGCTTTGCTGATGACACTGCTTGAGCAGTCATTGTCCTGTTTGCCTGCCCTGCTTTTTATGTGTTGGGTGCCTACAAAATGGTGGATTGGCTTTAAATTTATTCTGTTGCTGCAGGCCCTGAATTCTTTGTTCTTGCACTCAAGCATCTCCGTAGTGAGGGATCCTGGTGTGATGTTTAAAGTTGGCAGGTGGTTGGGTCTGTTCTGTGATGGATCTTACTGAGGGGAACCCACTCCCCCGATGCCCATCTCAGCTCTAATATTGAAGGAATTATAAATACCTGAAAAGAACGGGATAGCCCCTCCCTCCCTCCTTCCAACCCCTGGCTGCTTTTATAGCCCCCTTCCTCCCACAATGTGGGGAATGTTTAAAGTTTTATAGGGAGTGGGTTTTTCTCCTACTCTAATGATTTTGTTGTGTTCTGTTTAATGTTTTTACTGTGCTGTTGTGAGGCACTCTGAACCCCTTGGGGACGGGGGGAGAGGGGAGCTGTGCTGAGGACTCTGAGACTGTCTGTTGCACTGGGGTTTGAGGCACTGCAATGGCAGGTGAAACTCATACTGTACATTGGTTAAAGTACTCTTAGTTTTCCATATAATAACAAGCTCTGCATTGGCAGAATCCTTTGGGGTCAGGCTGGGACTCTAGGAGGCTGCCTGCCCTCTTCATAGGTACTGTTAGAAAAGTAAAGAAAGGGCTCAGAAATAGATGATGTGGAATCAAGTGATGGGAGACCTTCCTCTATGGTCGTGTGTTCTGCTAGGTCACCTCCCCTTGAGATTGGAAAGATCAGTGGTTAGAAATATGGGCAGCATTTCCATAGGATCTTAGCAGAAACCAATAGTTTATTGTGTGGTGTTACCATGGAGTCATAGAAATATAGGGCCGGAAGAAACCTTGAGAGGGACCAGTCCCCTGTGCTGATGCAGGGCTAAGTAAACCTAGACCATGCATGACAAGCGTTCGTCCAACCTGTTCTTAAAAACCTCCAGTGATGGGAATTCCACAACCTCCTTTGGGAGCCTGTTCCAGAGCTTCACTGCCCTGAAAGTTAGAAAGTTTCTCCTAATATAAATATTATAATATATGGAGATATCCTATCTGCTGGAACTGGAAGGGACCTTGAAAGGTCATCAAGTCCAGCCCCCTGCCTTTACTAGCAGGACCAAGTGCTGATTTTGCCCCAGGATCCCTAAGTGACTCCCTCAAGGATTGAGCTTGCAATCCTGGGTTTAGCAGGCTAATGCTCAAACCACTGAGCTGTCCCTCACCCACAACCTGAAGCTCCCTTGCTGCAGATTAAACCTTTTACTTCTTGTCCTTCCTTCAGTGGACATGGAGAACAAATGATCATAACCCTCTTTATAACCGTCCTTAACATATTGGAAGACTATCGGGTCCCCCTGCAGTTGTCTTTGTCAAGACTAAATTTCCACAGATTTTTTACCTTTTCTCATAGGTTTTCTAAACTTTTTATCATTTTTGTCTCTCTCCTCTGGACTCTCTGCAATCCGAAGGGTGAAGGAAATGCCATACATTGTATGTCTACACAGCAGCTGGGATGGTGCTTCCAACCTGGGGAGACAGAGGCGCTAGGTCTGCTCAAGCTAGCACACTAAAAATAGCAGGGTGAGTGGTGCTATGGGCTAGGCACCTGAATAGTCTCACCTGACGCCCTGGGTATGTACTCGGGCAGCAAGCCTGAGCTGTCTCCAGGGTTCTCTCTAATTTTTCCCCTCTCATGTGCAGAATGAATTTTGTTATGTGCACCAGTATGGAGGTGACATGTGGCACATCACCTCCATATTGGTGCTCATAACAAAATTCATGTGGTGGGGGTGGGGCCGAGGGGTTCAGAGTGTGGGAGGGAGCTCAGGGCTGGGGCAGAGGGTTGGGGTACAGGGGTGTGAGGGCTTGGGCTGGGGCAGCAGGATAGGTGCCCCTCTCCTGGCCCCAGCAGGTCCAGGCTGGAGCTGGATTTGGGCTGGAAGAGGGACACCCCAGCCACGCCTGGGTCTGGGTAACCAGGCCGAGCATGGGTCTGTGCCAGGTTGCGGCACTCCAGCTGTGCCTGGGTCTAGGCTGTGCCGCCCTGGTCGAACCTGGATTTGGGCTAGGCCTGGGTCCGGGCTGATCACCCTGGCCATGGCAGGTTGGGAGCTGGGCTGGATTGGGGGAGAAGGGTGCCCCTCCACTGGCTGTGGCGGGTCCCCAGGCAGGTTCCCTGAGCACCTGCATGATGCTAAATAGGCTGTTGCGTGGGAACGTAGGCTGCCACCTGTGCTGCCGTGGCCACACTTATTTTTAGCACACCAGCTCAAGCAGCATCACACTGAGAGATGCAGCCAGGTAGACACGGATCTATTGGTGACAACAGAACTTACTGGCTTATGTCAGAAGAAAGCAGAAGCTGGGTGGACTTTCTAGGGCTCTGGTCTGCTCCAGGTGAAAGCCCAAGGATCTTTTAATGTTGACCTTATGAACCTAGGATAGGCAGACGGATACAGGGAAACTGTGTAAAGAATTTAGTATTCTCTCAGTCCCCAGACCCATAGCTCACTTACTCTGCATGTCACTGTCCCAGGAAAATGGCCTTCCTTGTAAGGAACTTGACCTTACAAGTAAAATGGACATCAAAGGGAGGTTTCATTAATGTGGACAGAACGTATTAGTATCAATAACACAATATGGGATATGAGTTTAAATTTCTCAAGCCCTTGTAGAGATTCTGTCCAGTCATGCCAATTTTCGGTACTGGAGCCCTGTATGAAGGTGCAGGATAAATGTAGCTGGTACTAGTGGCAGATATATCTTGATAATTCCAATCAGGGTATAAAAGGAGTTGGTCTTTCTCTCTCTCTCTCTGGGTAGAGGGAAATGGAGGGCTGAAACAGAGAAGGTCGTGTGGTGAAATCCTGAAAGTTTAGGCTTAGGTCTGTGTTTGAATTATTAGAAAAGCCAGACTACCAGAGGCAGGTAAGTTTGAGTTGTATACAGTCTGAATATTCTTATCAGAGCAATGTGCGGACTCCACCTCCTTGCAGCCTTCATGAATCTGAAGACAGGGGCCTGCCAAGAAAATTCTGTGCCCTCTTCATATTCACCAAAGGTCAGAATAGCTGCTGATTGGTTTTCACATTGATTTTTAAGGTGATGGTTTTGATTGATAAAGGTTGAAATGGCCTGGGACTTACCTGTCTAAGAGACCACCGCTCTCTCTGAGGCTGAGTGCTGCAGCTGTCGTCATCAGCGGTGCCTAAGCTGGAACTTTTGGTTGGTTCTCCATAGGTTTTTATACCATAGTCGTTGCCAGAGTGCGAGCACCTTCCAGTCATAGAGTAAGCAGCATGACTAACACCTCTCTTGTGTTTTCTTCAGGGGAACGGGGGAGTTGTGCATGCAGTGTGGTATTTTGGTAGGCTTCTTTAATAAGTATGGACACGCTGCTCTGTGCTTATAGTTGCAAAGGCCAGCAGAGAAATGTGTCTGGCACTTGGAGCAGAAAGTGGTGAAGTTTTGGTGGTTCTCAGTTCCTGTGGGATTTCGTTTGTGCCGCAATCTGAGACTGGCCCCCAGAAAGCTCCGTCTCCAGCCCGGATTAGCTTTACCCATGTGATGGACAGTTCCTCTGTGACTAAGAAATGGAACTGTGGAACATGATACTCATCCCAGAGCTCTAGGTGATCTTTTAGATATGCCGGGCCCAGGCCCTGGGACACCTTGGGGGTGAAGGACGAGGACCTTGAACTTGACTCGATATTCTATGGGAAACCAGTATAGAGAGTGGCAGATGATAGGTATTAGGTGGGGTCTGCTGCCAGGGTGTCCCCGTGCCCTGGAAATTTGTTCTTGCCTTGGTCCATAATAGCCTGACCTTGTTAACTTTGTGGGCATGCTGCGAGGCTCATCTTTTTCCTGAGCTTGTCTTGTGTGGGAAGAATGGGCAATATGTGTAGTGAGGGATGTCTGGAGAAGACTCCACTGAAGGAAGAAGGAGAGGATACATTTTGTTACACCTTTACTGCTGCCAACATATTATTTTTATGGGATAACTGAAGGAGTCTGCTGATTTCACTGTGTAGGGTACAGTTCTAGATAGACTGTCAGAGCCGGGGATGGGCCTATTTTCATTTAATGTAAATAAATGAATTCAAAGGCAGAGATGTAATCT
This sequence comes from Aldabrachelys gigantea, assembly GCA_026122505.1. Taxonomy (NCBI): domain Eukaryota; kingdom Metazoa; phylum Chordata; order Testudines; family Testudinidae; genus Aldabrachelys; species Aldabrachelys gigantea. Next base: position 9,090,519 of record CM047479.1, read on the forward strand.
GTGAAAGAAAGGACATCCAAGCCCATTTTGTGTGGAGCTTATCAACAGCTTCACATGGGTCTTTTTTCAGCAGGCTACAGACCTATTCCACTTTGTGTCGGAGTTGGACTGCGCTGCAAGAACAGTGTGAGTTAGTGACATTTTTAAATGGTGACGTTTGATTGGAGTGAAGCAGAGAGAAAGAGATGCAAGTTTCTTGGCCCTCCCATGAGTGAAGGTGGAAGCTCTAAGGATGTGCCGAGATGAGGTTATATTCCTGAAAGTTGACAGTAAAGGTGTTGGCTGGAGAAGCTGGACACATTTTGACCCACAGAGACTGGGATAGTCCTGAGATGGGGTTGTGGCTGAGTTAGCTCAGCTGGCCCTGCACACCAGGGCTGAGGCAATTGCAAAAGAAGTGTAGACACCCTCTCCCCTTTTCTAGACCCCTCTCCTGAAGAATTCTGGCAACCTGCTTTCATGAGCAAATTACAGATTTTTAAGGTGCTAAGACTTCAGTTTTATTACAACAGCCAAAGCCCAGGAATTTGATTTTTAATTTTCTCTGACCCATCCCCAGCGGGTTTAACAAAATGACTTCCCTATATCAGCCTTGTGTACTTTTTTTAACAATACGAATGAATTCACTGTTCCCATAGCTTTTATTTTACTTCAGCAATCTGAATGAGAGCTCTGTCCCCAGTGCTGCGTGGCTGGTTGGTTTGTTTTTATAAAATCAATGTGCTGTGTGCTCCTGGCTTATGAGGGGATTTGAATCGATTGGTTTTGTTCTCTCTGCTTTGAGAATGTGTGTGTGGGGGGGGGGGGGGGACACCACGATTTGCTCTTCTTTGAGTGACTGCACATGCGTGTTCCGCTTTGATGTGCACGCATCCCATGCGCCGTCACTGGAAACTTCCCCATCAGTGGTACCCGTCAGGGCAGCGCATGCGCCCTCTTCTGCCAAGTGCCACTGGAATTGGTATAAAGGACCTGGCTGACTTTGAGCCCCCTCAGTTTCTTCTTACTGCCCGTTGGGGTTGCTGGAGCTGCTCTTCACGTATTTGCTAGTTCTTTCAGTGGACTGGGCTCTCTTGTATTGTAAATAGTTTGTTACTAAGGTTATTGTATTTAGTTAGAATTGTTCCAAGTTTCGGTTGACTCCCAGTGCCGAAGGATGCCTCTGTCACCGAGCTTCGAGCCGTGCATTTCTGGCAATAAGGCTTGAGGTGTTGTGGGGAGGCTCAGACTGGAGAAAGCGTTGCCAAATTTGTAGGGACTTTAAGCCTTGCAGAAATAAAGTTTGTGAAGTCAGGCTAAAGTTTCTACTCACAGGCATGGCTTCAAGACCTTCATCTGAGCCAGATTGGTCACCATGTGCCTTAGTGTCAGTGTGCCTTAGCCTACGCAGAGTCCGTCGAGTATTGAGTCAGGAGGAGCACTGCACCATACCGACACTATCTTGGTACAAAGCATGCCAGAGGCGTATGCAGGTACCAGGGTCCATCTGACCCTGTCAGTGCCACTATCACTGTCAGTACAAGAGTTGGTGTTATTGGGGCTGGTGGACATGGGAGAACGGATAGGATTTCTGCAACACTTGGTACCATGCCAGTTTCATGTACTCTGATGGCTCACCCTTCAGTACTGTCAAAGGGAAAACCCATGATGCTCGCTTATCTCTGGGTTTCTCCACCTTGGCACCGATGGCTGGCACCATCTGGAACTGCTCCTCCATGATCAGCAGAAAGAGAGAGTCATCATCTTTTGAATAGGAGGTTGGGGCCTACATTTCTCATCCTCAGAGCCACTCTTGCTCCAGACATTTCCACTCTGCCACGTATCCTGTCACTGGAGTATCATTGAATGGTTGGCAGGAGGTCACAGGGGGATTATGCCTGTCTAGTGGCCTTTTTAGAATCCATGGAGCTTTTCTCTAGTTTCCAGATTGTATTCAAAGTTGGTGACCTCGGAAAGGCATGTGGCTCTTACTTGCTGGGCAGCACAGTTCCTGACTCCAGGACTGAGCCTGGTACAGGACTCCAAAAGCCAGCTCAACAGCATCCTGCAGGTCAAGAGAGGAAGGAAGAACATCCACAGCCAGTGCTAGCCTCCTCTTCCTCCTCCTCTGATGAAGCAGTCCTGGGGAGGGGGGCCTGTTGCCTCCCCCAGATGACTAGAAGGTGCCCCAGAAATTGTTAAAGAGGTTGCCTTAAGTCTTGCATACATGTGGAAGAAATAAAAGAATCCTCTCATATCCTGGTTGATATTTTAGTCACTGCAGGTCCTTCCAGATTGGCCCTGCCACTCAATGAGGCCAAAATGGGTGCAGTTAAGGGGCTGTGGCAGACACCTGACTCCCTATTCAAGGTGGGCTGAGCACAAGTATTATTTGCCCATCCCAGGATTCTGAGTTTGTTTACTCCTACTCCCCTCACCCCAGGTTGCTGGTGGTATCTGCTGCAACTGAGAGGAAAGGGAGGGGCCTTAGGGTGCAACCCCAAAATCAAAAGACTCAGAGAAGTTAGACATGTTTGGTAGGAAAATTTATTCTATGGGGAGGAGGAAGAGGTTTGTAGCTCAAGACTGCAAACCAGCATGGACTTTTGGGCGGGTGTGACTTTACCACACTAGGTGTGACTCTACCTAGGCATTACAGTGGACGAGAAGCTGGATATGAGTCAGCAGTGTGCCCTTGTTGCCAAGAAGGCTAATGGCATTTTGGGCTGTATAAGTAGGGACATTGCCAGCAGATCGAGGGATGTGATCATTCCCCTCTATTTGGCATTGGTGAGGCCTCATCTGGAATACTGTGTGCAGTTTTGGGCCCCACACTACAAAAAGGATGTGGAAAAATTGGAAAGAGTCCAGTGGAGGGCAACAAAAATGATTAGGGAGAAGGAGCACATGACTTCTGAGGAGAGGCTGAGGGAACTGGGATTGTTTAGTCTGCAGAAGAGAAGAATGAGGGGGGATTTGATAGCTGCTTTCAACTACCAGAAAGGGGGTTCCAAAGAGGATGGAGCTCGGCTGTTCTCAGTGGTGGCAGATGACAGAACAAGGAGTAATGGTCTCAAGTTGCAGTGGGAGAGGTCTGGGTTGGATATTAGGAAACACTATTTCACTAGGAGTGTAGTGAAGCACTGGAATGGATTCCCTAGGGAGGTGATGGAATCTCCTTCCTTAGAGGTTTTTAAGGTCAGGCTTGACAAAGCCCTGGCTGGGATGATTTAGTTGGAGTTGGTCCTGCTTTGAGCAGGGGGTTGGACTAGATAACCTCCTGCGGTTCCTTCAAGCCCTGATATTCTATGATTCATATGCTGAAATTTAAAGACATGCTCCCAGAAAAGGCTAAGCAGGAGTTTACCTCGCTAGTGGATGAGGGGAAATCAGTCACAAGGATATCACTGCAAGCTGCTCTGGGTGCTGCTGACTTGGTCGTCAGGTCCATGGCTTCAGCAGTGGTTATGTATAGGAGCTCCTGGTTGCAGTCCTCTGGGCTCCCTCAGGAGGTCCAACAGACTGTGCAGAACCTTGTCTTTGAGGGATCCTTGCTCTTTTCAGAGCAGAATGATGCTAAGCTCCCTTGAGTTGTACACCCTAGACCTTTCCAGGAAGCACTCCAGGCCTCAGCAGCCCCTCCACTGTTATGCTCTGGCTGTCCAGCAGGACCTGCAGAGCAAGAAGAGTTTAGGACATAGGCTTATACCACCTCCTCTTTCAACTGCTGTCTACCCCACCTTGACATCCAGAGGGTTTTAAGCATATGTTTTGATGGGAGGTTTGAGGATGCTGCACCAGTTACCAGGAGTCCAGACCCCATTTTTCCTTTGTTTGCAAACTGCCTTTCCCATTTCCTCAGTGCTTGAAGCCCTATCACCATGGACCATTGAACAATGAGCACTGTAGAAGTTGGATAAACCCTCCAATTTAATTTCTACCCCTCCTTCCCACTCTCCTTCCCTGTTCCTCTTCAGGGACCCTTCTCACAAAGAACTTCTGGTCCAGGAGGTTCAGTCTCTCCTTCAGATGGGGGCTGTAGTGGAGTTTTCACAGAATGTAAGAGGGAAGAGTTTCTACTCCTGTTATTTCCTAATTCAGAAAGCCAACAGAGGTCTCAGACTTATTTTAGATCTGCGTCAGCTCAACAACTATCTCAAAAAAATAGATCCCAGAGACTGGTACACAACTGATTTAGGACACACCTATTTTCATATGTCAATATATCAAGGTCACAAAAAGTTCTGCAGATTTGTAGTGAAGCACTCACCTTACCAGTTCATGGGGGGTGCTTCCATCTGCAACTCCTTGGCTGTTCACAAAATATATGGCCATGGTAGCAGCATTCCTCAGGAGACTGAGAGTGCAGGATGACTAGCTAGTCAAAGGCCAGTCCAAAGCGCAGGTTATATCCAGTGTTCAACTTATTCAGTCAGCCTTCGAGGCCATAGGCCTTCTGATCAAAGCGGACAAGTCTATCCTTTGTCTAGGACAGAGAACAGAGTTCATAGGAGCTGTGTTGGACTCTCCCCAGGCCACAGCGTTCCTCCCAGGTGGTAGAAAGAAATCCACCGGCCACCAACCCGGTCAGAACCAAGGCCCCCCAAAACCATCAACGGGGCACAGGCAAAACTTTTGAAGGTGCGCTCGAGGACGGCATACCAGCCACCATCCAGGATCCTTCCCCCCCATTTTGAGATTGTCTCTCCCATTTCCACCATGCGTGGTCCCGTATAACTTCAAACCAATGGGTTCTTCGTGTGGTGGAAAGGGGATATTTTCTCCAGTTTTCTTTCTCCCCTCCCTTCCATCCTCCCTCCCTGTCCCTGTTCAGGGACCCCTCTCACGAGCAACTCCTTATACAGGAGGTCCAAATGGTCCTGTCCATGGGAGCAATCGAGGAGGTTCCAAGGGAGCTAAGGTGCAAGGGCTTTTACTTCCGCCACTTCCTAATCCCCAATCCCAAGGGTGGGCTTCGACCCATCCTCAATCTGCGTGGACTCAATGAATTCATGGTATAGTTAAAGTTCCAGATGGTTTCATTGGGGACCATTATTCTTTCCCTGGATCCTGGAGACTGGTATGCCTCCCTCGACATGAAGGACGTGTACTTCCACATAGTGACTTAACGAGCACACAGACGCTTCCTTCACTTTGTGGTCAATCACTAACACTACCAATTTGCTGTCCTTCCCTTTGGCCTGTCCATGGCTCCGAGAGTGTTCACCAAATGTATGGCTGTTGTGGCGGCCTAACTTTGTTGACAACGGATCCAAGTGTTTCCGTATCTCAACGACTGGCTCATTCGGGGCCACACCAGGGACCAAGTACAATCCCACGTTTGACGCAGTCTAAGCATGTTCCTCCAGCTGGGCCTCCTGCTCAACAATGAAAAGTTGACTCTGGAACCAATCCAGAGAATAGAGTTTATCAGGGCAGTCTTAGACTCCAGACTTCCCCAAGCCCGCCTGCCGGATGCACACTTTCAGTCAATGGTGAACATCATCCGCAGCCTTCAAAACTTCCCAACTTCCATGGTAAAGACATGCCTCAGCCTTCTGGGGCACATGGCTTCGTGCACTTACGTAACCAGGCATGCCAGACTTCAGCTTCGCCTGTTTCAGGCCTGGTTATCAACAGTTTATTGACCAGGTCGAGACAGGCTGAGCATGGTGGTCACTGTCCCGCAATTGGTTTTAACCTCCTTTCGTTGGTGGTTGGACCCCACATCGGTGTGTGAAGGGGTACCATTTCACGCCCTGCAGCCTACCTTGTACCTAATCACAGACGCATCATCTCTGGGATGGGGCACCCACCTTAGGGAACTCCAAATGCAGGGCCTTTGGACCACATCCGAACTAATTCTGCACATCAATGTACGAGAACTGATGGCAGTACGCCTAGCATGTCAGGCATTTCGTGAGAACCTACGTGGCCATTGTGTGGCAGTACTCACAGATCAGAGGGGTAGCTGTGTGAGTCTGGATCTGTAAAAGCAGCAGAGAATCCTGTGGCACCTTATAGACTAACAGACGTTTTGGAGCATGAGCTTTCGTGGGTGAATACATCTGCATCTGACGAAGTGGGTAGTCTGCTGCCAGTACTCACAGACAACTCTCTGCTCTCACAGACAACTCTCTGCTGCCAGTACTCACAGACAACACCACAGCCATGTTCTACATCAACAAGCAAGGGGGAGCCCACTCGTCCCCCCATGCCAGGAGGCCGTTCACCTGTGGGAGTTCTGCATAGTCAGCTCGATACATCTGGTGGCGTCGTTTCTCCCGGGGGTCCAGAACATGCTGGCAGACCACCTCAGCAGGTCCTTCCAGCCTCACGAGTGGTCGATTCTCCCAGACATCATCCTCTCCATCTTCCTGAGGTGGGGGTTTCCCCAGGTTGACCTATTTGCCTCACGCAACAATCGGAAGTGCCAAATGTTCTGTTCTCTCCAGGGACGTTTTCCGGGTTCCCTAACAGACGTTTTTCTACTTCCATGGAAAGACCACCTGTTCTACACTTTCCCTCCATTCCCGCTGGTCCACAGGCTCCTGCTCAAGTTACACAGGGACAGGGCACGTATGATTCTGGTCGCCCCATCATGGCCCAGGTAACACTGGTATACCACACTCATGGAGTTATCGTTAGAGCCTCTGATCACACTCCTGCTGTGGCTGAACCTGATCTCACAAGACCACGGGTGCCTTTGTCATCCTGACCTGCAATCGCTCCACCTTTACAGCTTGGATGCTACATGGCTAACTCGGTCAGAATTACTCTGCTCACAATCAGTGCAGCAGGTTGTGTTAGGCAGCAGGAAGTTCTCCACTCAAGCCATGTACCTAGCTATATGGAAGTGATTCTCCTGTTGGTGCGAGCAGCGCGCCATGCCTCCCTTGCAGGCGTTGATACCACTTATACTAGACTATCTGCTATCCCTAAAGCAGCCAGGCCTGGCGATATCATCTGTCAGAGTGCACCTGGCAGCCATCTTGGCTTTCCATCCAGGAAAACATGCTTCCTCTGTCTTCGTTAATCCAATGGTCATTAGACTTCTGAAGGATTTAGATCACCTCTATCCTCAAGTACATAAGAACGGCCATACTGGTCAGACCAAAGGTCCATCTAGCCCAGTATCCTGTCTACCGACAGTGGCCAATGCCAGGTGCCCCAGAGGGAGTGAACCTAACAGGTAATGATCAAGTGATCTCTCTCCTGCCATCCATCTCCACCCTCTGACAATCAGAGTCTAGGGACACCATTCCTTACCCATCCTGGCTAATAGCCATTAATGGACTTAACCTCCATGAATTTATCCAGTTCTCTTTTAAATGCTGTTATAGTCCTAGCCTTCGCAACCTCCTCAGGCAAGGAGTTCCACAAGTTGACTGTGCGCTGTGTGAAGAAGAACTTCCTTTGATTTGTTTTAAACCTGCTGCCTATTAATTTCATTTGGTGACCCCTAGTTCTTGTATTATGGGAATAAGTAAATAATTTTTCTTTATCTGCTTTCTCCACATCACTCATAATTTTATATACCTCTATCATATCCCCCCTTAGTCTCCTCTTTTCCAAGCTGAAGAGTCCTAGCCTGTTCAGTCTCTCCTCATATGGGACCCTCTCCAAACCCCTAATCATTTTAGTTGCCCTTCTCTGAACCTTTTCTAGTGCCAGTATATATTTTTTGAGATGAGATGACCACATCTGTACCCAATATTCGAGATGTGGGCGTACCATCTATTTATATAAGGGCAATAAAATATTCTCTGTCTTATTCTCTATCCCTTTTTTAATGATTCCTAACAGCGTGTTTGCTTTCTTGACCGCCACTGCACACTGCGTGGACATCTTCAGAGAACTATCCACGATGACTCCAAGATTTTTTTCCTGATTTGTTGTAGCTAAATTAGCCCCCATCATATTGTATGTATAGTTGGGGGTATGACAACCGGTTCCGGCGTGGGACCTTAACCTGGTCCTTTCCAGACTCACTGCGCCCCCATTCGAGCCGATGGCCACCTGCTCACTTCTTTACCTATCTTGGAAGACAACCTTCCTTGTAGCCATCACTTCAGTGAGACGCGTGTCTGCGATGAGAGCCCTCCCGTCTGAGCCACCATATACAGTTTCCCACAAAGACAAGGTGCAGCTTCTCCCTCACCCTGCCTTTCTCCCCAAGGTGGTATCAGCTTTTCATGTGAACCAGGACATTTTCCTCCCAGTCTTTTATCTGAAGCTGCACGCTACGGGGCAGGATCAACGTATGCACTCCCTTGATGTTCATAGGGCTCTAGCCTTCTATATCGAGCATACTAAGCTGTTCAGGAAAACAACCCAACTCTTCATTGCAGTCGACCGGATGAAAGGCCTACCAGTCTCCTTGCAACACATCTCCTCATGGATCACGGCCTGTATCTGTGCTTGCTACAACTTGGCCGGTGTCCCAACCCCACACCTCACCGCCCACTCCACGAGGGCTCAAGCCTCATAGGCTGCTTTCCTGCCCCGGGTCCCAACACAGGCGATCTGTAGAGCTGCCATTTGGTCATCAGTACATACCTTTGCCGCTCACTGTGCGTTAGTTCAGCAGTCTAGAAACGATGCTGCATTTGGTTCAGTGGTTCTGCACTCAGCAAAGTCTCACTCTGACCCCACTGCCTAGGTAAGGCTTGGGAGTCACCTAATTGGAATCAATATGAGCAAGCACTCAAAGAAGAAAAGACGGTTACTCACCTTTGTAACTGTTGTTCTTCGAGATGTGTTGCTCATATCCATTCCAAACCCGCCCTCCTTCCCCTCTGTCGGAGTAGCCGGCAAGAAGGAACTGAGGGGGCGCCGAGTTGGCTGGGGTATATATCCAGCGCCATTAAGGTGGTGCTCCAGGGGGCTCCACAGCCGACTCACTGGGTGTTGCTAGGGTAAAAATTCTCCGACGATCATGCACAAGGCGCACGCACACCTAACTGGAATAGATATGAGCAACACATCTCGAAGAACAGCAGTTACAAAGGTGAGTAACCGTCTTTTCTCCTTTCACTGCAAGCAGCTGTTGTGATTGCAGTACCACCTGCCAGAGAGTGAATGAGCTCCAGCTTCTATGGCTGGTCCTTCCTTCCTGGTTTTCCTCTGGGCAAAGTTTTCCAGTGCCCTCATATTAAAATGTTTCCAAAAAGGGAGTCTGAATTCCACTGGATCATCCATCTCCAAGTGTTCTTCCCCAGACTTCATTCTCATCCTATGCAGTTACAGTCTCAAAGACTTTATTATGGTCATCCAGTCTGACCTCCTGCACAATGCAGGCCACAAAATCTCACTCACCCACTCCTGTAACAAACCCCTAACCTATGTCTGAGTTACTGAAGTCCTCAAAACATGGTTAAAGACCTCAAGGTGCAGAGAATCCTCCAGCAAGTGACCCGTGCCATACGCTGCAGAGGAAGGCGAAAAACCTCCAGGGCCTCTGTCAATCTGCCCTGGAAGAAAATTCCTTCGACCCCAAATATGGTGATCAGTTCAACCCTGAGCATGCTGTTGTCAGAGGTGTTGTCAGATGCTACCGGTGTGGTGCTCTGCTGTCTCCTTGTTGGTATCACTCGGCTGTGTGCGTGTGCTCGCCCTGTGTGCTGCCCCAGCTCTGCAGATAGCTGATGCAGCAGACCCGACGAGAACCCCCAATGACCACAGACTCTAGTAAGGTGCAAAGTCACGTCTGCTAGGTTTTATTGTGATCTTGGACACAATGGCAGTTCCCTGTAGGTTTCTTAGCCTAATTCAGGGCATACTACGAGAAAGTGCCTCTTGGCAATGGACCCGGCTCAGTGGCGGGACTTTCCATTGCCCCCTCGGCTGGACAAAGACACCGCCCCAGGGATGCATTCTTATACACAGGTACAAACAAGTTACACATCACTCCTGACGTATTGAGGTGCAACCCCTCTACGTAGCAAGGTACAACCCCTCTACGTAGTAAGGTGCCGCCTCTCACTTTGTACAGATTGATTCGATCAAAACAACTCTGTCCATCGTTTTACCCTTTTGCCCCTGTCATTGGGATGGGTTGGCCTGTTCCTTGTTATCTGTGTGGAATGTGCAAGTATGTGAATGTTCTGATCTCTAGTATTCAGTACCTTTTAGGTACGTATCTTCTTGCAGCATCAGCCCTTTCCTTGCCAGCTTCTGTGAGCAGGGCCTGCCTCTGACTCACAGCTCCACTTTGCTTTATGTTAGCAAAGTCTTGACCATTACTTTAGTTCAGGCCTTAGGCCTCATACCAGGCCTCTGATACCAATGTTTATGTCTCAGGGCCTCCTCTTACTAAACATGCGGGCAAGACTCACCAGCCAGCAGGCAGGGAAGAATTCTCTGTAGTAACTCAGATCCCACCTCATCTAACATCCCATCCCAGACCATTGGACATATTTACCTGCTAATAATCAAAGATCAATTAATTGCCAAAATTAGGCTATCCCATCATACCATTCCCTCCGTAAACTTATCAAGCTTAGTCTTGAAGCCAGATATGTCTTTTGCCTCCACTGCTCCCCTTGGAAGGCTGTTCCAGAACTTCTCTAATTGTTAGAAACCTTTGTCTAATTTCAAGTCTAAACTTCCTAGTGTCCAGTTTATATCCATTTGTTCTTGTGTCCACATTGGTACCAAGCTTAAATAATTCCTCTCCTTCCTTGATATTTATCCCTCTGATATATTTATAGAAAGCAATCATATCTCCCCTCAGCCTTCTTTTGGTTAGGCTAAACAAACCAAGCTCTTTGAGTCTTCTTTCATAAGACAGGTTTTCCATTCCTCAGATCATCTTAGTAGCCCTTCTCTGTACCTGTTCCAGTTTGAATTCATCCTTCTTAAACATGGGAGACCAGAACTGCACACAGTATTCCAGATGAGGTCTCACCAGTGCCTTGTATAATGATACTAACACCTCCTTATCTTTACTGGAAATACCTCACCTGATGCATCCTAAAACCGCGTTAGCTTTTTTAACGGCCATATCACATTGGCGACTCATAGTCATCCTGTGATCAACCAATACTCCAAGGTCCTTCTCCTCCTCTGTTACTTCCAACTTATGTGTCCCCAATTTATAACTAAAATTCTTGTTATTAATCCCTAAATGCATGAACTTGCACTTTTCACTATTAAATTTCATTCTATTACTATTACTCCAGTTTACAAGGTCATCCAGATCTTCCTGTATGATACCCTGGTCCTTCTCTGTGTTAGCAATACCTCCCAGCTTTGTGTCATCCGCAAACTTTATTAGCACATTCCCACTTTTTGTGCCAAGGTCAGTAATAAAAATATTAAATAAGTTTGATCCCAAAACCGATCCCTGAGGAACTCCACTTGTAACCTCCTTCCAGCCTGACAGTTCACCTTTCAGTATGACCCTTTGTAGTTTCCCCTTTAACCAGTTCCTTATCCACCTTTCAATTTTCAAACTGATCCCCATCTTTTCCAATTTAACTAATAATTCCCCATGTGGAACCGTATCAAATGCCTTACTGAAATCAAGGTAAATTAGATCCACTACGTTTCCTTTGTCTAAAAAATCTGTTACCTTCTCAAAGAAGGAGATCAGGTTGGTTTGGCACGATCTACCTTTTGTAAAACCATATTGTGTTTTGTCCCAATTACCATTGACCTCAATGTCCTTAACTACTTTCTCCTTCAAAAATTTTTCCAAGACCTTACATACTACAGATGTCAAACTAACAGGCCTGTAGTTACTCGGATCACCTTTTTTCCCCATTCTTAAAATAGGAACTATGTTAGCAATTCTCCAGTCATACAGATGTCGTAAGAGTTTTGGAGTCTTATTTGCATAGGACAAAATTGCTTAGAAAATCACTGAGGTTTTTTGTATCCTTTGGCAGTCACTCTGGGGGACATGCATCTCCACTCAGCTACCTAATTGCATTAGGATATGGCTCTGTCTACACTAGAGAGCTTATGGAGAGGCAGTGCATCTGCTTCGCTGTAAACCCTCTAATAGAGCCACTCTAAACTGACAGAACTCTGTCTTGTTGGCTTCATTACTCAGCCCCCACGAACGGCAGTAGCTGTGTTGGCAGGAGAAGCTCTCCCTCTGACTTAGCCCTGTCCACGCTGGCACTTAACTTGGCATAAATTATGTCACTCTGGGGGAGTGGCTAATTCACAACCCTGAGTGACATAATTTATGTTAACTTAAGCTATAGTGTAGCCATAGGCTACGCACTGAGCCCCTGTTAAACCTGTTATCCATTAGCCAGGATCAGACGGTACATCCAGACTACCTGGGCGGGTAGCGATCGATTTATCAAGGATCGATATATTGCGTCTCATCTAGACACAATATATCGATCCCGAACGCTCTCCCCATCGACTCCGGAACTCCACCGGAGCCAGCAGCGGTAGCAGAGTCGACGGGGGATGCCATGAACATCGATCCCGCGCCGTGAGGACCCGAGATAAATTGATCTATGATACTTCGACTTCAGCTTCGTTATTCGTGTAGCTAAAGTTGTGTATCTTAGATCGACACCCCCCTCAGTGTAGACCAGCCCTCAATACCTCAGGGCTGGCTGCACTAGGGCTAAGATTGATTTTCTGGCATGTGTCCATAATGTTTCCATTTGAGAGCTCTCTGGTGAGCCAATCAGGAGTTCTGTACATCTACCTTCTCATCTGGGCATCCAGGACACTGCTGTGTGCTTCGGGAGGACAATTCTGCGCCCTTGTTCAGTAAGAACTCCTCAGTCCACCTTTGCAAAGTTTGGTTTGCTAGCTAGACACCCCTGCTCCAGTATGAATACACAGAGACTCCCTGAAGAGGGGAGAGAGAATATTTAGAGCCAATCTAGGCAGTGACGTGGTCCTCATCACCACAGTATCTGAGCTCCTCCATCACTAGTGGATTTTATCATCACATCATCTCTGAGGTAGGAAAGGACCATCCCGCTGTTAAAGATGGGCAGCTGAAACACCTAGATTTAACCAGAGTCACACAGGAAATCTGTGGGGGGACCTGGGAATTGTACACAGGCTTCTGACCCCCAATGCTGTGCTTTATCCACTTACTTATCGTTTCACCCTATAGTCACACTCCCTGTCTGTCTTCCTTGGAGTTCTGTTCCCTGGGAATCTGGGGCATAGTAGAGGGAGTGGATTTGGTGGGTTCACAGAAACCTGGTTTAACCTGGGCCCACACTGGGTTGTGCTTTCTGGAAGTTCTTGAACCTCAGCAGCACTGGGAGGACAACCCTCAGGTGTGTGCCACGGTAATGCTCTTAATGAGCGACAGTGCTGGGGAAAAAAGAACAGGAGCACTTGTGGCACCTTAGAGACTAACAAATTGATTTGAGCATAAGCTTTCGTGGGCTACAGCCCCACTTCATCGGATGCATGCAGTGAAAAATATAGTAGGAGGGTATATATACACACAGAGAACATGAAACAATGGGTGTTACCATACACACTCTAACGAGAGTGATCAGTTAAGGTGAGCTATTATCAGCAGGAGAGAAAAAGAACTGTTTGTAGTGGTAATGAAAATGGCCCATTTCCAGCAATTGACAAGGAGATGTAAGGAACTGGGGGAGGGGAAATAAACATGAGGAAATAGTTCTACTGTGTGTAATGGCCCATCCACTCCCAGTCTTTATACAAGCCTCGTTTGATGGTGTCCAATTTGCAAATTAATTCCAATTCAGCAGTCTCTCGTTGAAGTCTGTTTTTGAAGTTTTTTTGTTGTAATATTGCGACTTTTAGGTCTGTAATCGAGTGACCAGGGAGATTAAAGTGTTCTCCAACTGGTTTTTTAATGTTATAATTCTTGATGTCTGATTTGTGTCCATTTATTTTTTTACGTAGAGACTGTCTGGTTTGGCCAATGTACATGGCAGAGGGGCATTGCTGGCACATGCTGGCATATATCACATTGGTAGATGTGCAGGTGAACCAGCTCCTGATGGCGTGGCTGATGTGATTAGGTCCTGGGGGAAGTTAGTGCTGGGGAAGTTACCTTTCTGCTGAGTTCCTGTCCTCTCCGCTGTTCAGTGTGTTGCAGAGTCTGCTGTTTCAGGCAGTCTCTGTGTTTGGCTAAAGAAGTTATTCTGTTTTTCAGTGTTCTCTCATGGCATTGTTAAGCTGGTCGCTTGAGCCAGAGTCATGTTTTACATGCACATGTGAGAGATCAACCTCTCTGGTAGTTTCCCAGGCCTCTGAATCTGAAACTCTGTTTCCAGGAAGCTGTCAGTCCCCCTCAAAGCATCTCAGGCTGGCCCCTGCTGTCTTTACATTCAGGAGGGCTCTGAGTCCATCCCCAAGGATCAGGCACAGACAAAGAATGGAGACTACAGACAATCTGACAGTTACTTTTTTATCCCTTTGTTACCGTAGCACCTAGGACTGCTAGTCATGGACTAGGAACCCATCGCACTAGGTGCTGTATGAACACAAGACAAAGAGACAGTCCTTGCCCAAAGAGCAGACTGCCTAAGTATGAGACAAGAGACACCAGATGGACACAGACAGATGGGGGAGTGCAAGTGAACAACGAGCCAGTGCTGGTCAGCGTGACAGGCCGTGGTCTCTGCACACCAGCAACCGAACCATTGTCATGTTTTTTGTAGGCATCAGGCAAAGAAGAATTTTGAGGAAGGATCTGAAGGAGGAAAACAAGGTGACTTTGCGGATGTCTCTGGGGAGAGCCTCCCAAACATATGGGGCTGCGTGGGAGAAAGCACAAAGGTGCTTGTCTGAAAAATTTGACAAGTGGCCAATGGAGGTTACCATCATGGCTAAATTTTCTTGGCTAAATTCCAGTTTGGATAATTATACTCTGCCTATCTAAATTCCCTCTGCTGTTTTGACTTAATATGATGTTCTTCTTCACTTCCTGTACTAAGCCTTGAATGAAAGATCCTACAGAAGTGCAAAATATTATTAAGAGTCATCGATTCCAGGGCCAGAAGGAAATACTGTTATCATCTGGTCTGACTTCCTGCACGACACAGGCCATAGGATTCCCCTGAACTCATTCCTGTAGTAGTGTTACCAGCAGCATGAGCAGTAACCAGCCCCTTTCAGTATTGGTGCTGGGGCCAAGATACCATTGCTGTGGAGACCATGACTCTGATGTGTTTCTGTGCTTACTGCATTTTGAAAGCTATGCCTATGAACCAGCCAGGCGTATAGAATTGGTATCACACACAATGAGATAGGTCTGTGTCCCTGAGTGCAGGAATTGGGCCAATCAGGTGCAATATCCCTGTGTGAGGTTTTTACATATCGCCGATGGAAACCTTGGCTAAGGACTTAGGCAGATGGGCAGGCAAGAGGGCGGGAGCTGGGGCAATGTTCTGTTCTGCAGGGATGGGGAGGGGTTAGCTGTGAGTGTTTTGTTTTGCCTTCTGTCTCTTTGCAATTTGCAGAGTCAGTGGGAGAGACTGGCTAAAGGAAATTGTCATGTGGAGCCTTGGCAGAGACCCAGAGTAGCGGAAGTGCATGTTGGACGGCACTAGAGATGACTTTTTCATGGGAGCTGCGTTAAATACTACATCCTACCACTTTATTTTGTATAGCAAGTGTCCTTCCCAAAATGCTTTACAGAACAGTGTACATACTTTTATACAGAGAGTGACTGAAGTGCAGCTGTCAGTCATAAGGAAGGCAAGGGAAAGAGAGAAGTTGGAAGGTCAGGTTTGAAAGTGGATGGTGCGTTAACGAGATGGCGAGTAACAGAAAGACTGCTCCAGATGGCAGGAGCTGTAGAGGAGATGTTTCTTTCACTGATATTGTGTGAAGGGGCTGAGAGGAGGAATGTAACCATGGGAAGTCAGTAAAATAAAGGTCTCTTTTCTCCTGGATTCTGAAATTAGTGGGAAGCTAGTGGAGTTGTTTGAAGGCAGGGGTGTATCTTCTGGCTTTCTTTGAATCTGTGAGCAGATAGAGGCAGCAGCATCCTGCATATGCTGGAGAACTGAAAAATTGAGAGACTGGGTAAGGGAGTTGCAGTAGTTAAGGTGAGGGGACCTGAAGTCTGGAGGAGGAATCCAGCAGAGAAGGAGTCGAAGAGCATGGGGCAGAGACCGAGATCTGGATGGGGATTTCAGCAGAAGTAGTTCTGAGGCTGTGCTGTTCCATAAGGCAGTTTGTCAGAGCTGACTGAGGCATAGTTACAGGTGTAAGTGATGCAGGAGGAGGAGGAGCTCATGGACAGCAGAGGCATATGGGACGCCTGAGTTGAGGAGGATGGTGGGGTAATGCTTGGAGATGCTTCTCTTGCACATGAGATACTCTTCTGACTTCAAAGACATGTAGCTGAAAAATTCCGAGAAAAGTCCCAAATGTTCATGAAACGTAAAAACCAAATGAGGCAGCTCCCTGGGACAGCACAGAATTCACAGAGGATGAGGAGGGGCAGTGGCCAGCCCAAACAGAAGGAAGGAGTTCATTAGCTACAGAGAGGAGAGCAGTTCCTGTATGTGACTAGAGTAACCCCCAGACTGTGCTGCGGCAAAGCTGTTATTTGGCTGGGTTATTTCTATAGCACATACAGTGATGGGAGAGCAGAGAGGGAGACCTTCCAGCCCCCTGCTCAGGAAGGGAGGTTTGGAGATGGGGTGTTGGCGTAAGAGGTGTGCTCTGGGATGGGGTTATGAGGTGGCCAAGGGTAGATTTCTGGGGCAAAGGTTGGGTCACTGACTAAGGCTGACAAGAGGAAGGGAATTCCTCACTCCTAACGGGAGGGACGCGCCGGCCAGTTTGCACTGAAATCAGTCAGAAAAGGCTGCTCTGTAGATGCTTTGTGCAACATTTTCATAACTTCAGTTGTTTCAAACCCAAATCTTCGTGATTTTAGCAAAGCTCATATTCCTCCTTGAGGACGAGGCACACACCGGGCCAGCGCTTCCATTAGGCGACCCTAGGCGGTCGTCTAGGGCACCAGGATTCGGGGGGGGGCGGCATTTTGTGCGCTCCCCACGGGAGCTTCCGGTTCCGCTCCGTAATGCTGCCGAAGAAAGGACCTTCTGTTGACGTGCTGTGGAAAACAGCAGCAGGCAATTGAGCAGCTCTATGACTGCCGCTGTCACCTGCGGCATTTCGGCGGAGGGTCCTTCTTCGGCGGCACGATGGGAGTGGAATCGGAAGCTCCTGCGTGGCCTGTGGGGAGCGCACAAAATGCCGCCCCCTGAATTCTGCCTAGGGCACCAGAAACTCTGGCGCCGCTCCTGGGCACACACCAAGGCTGAACCACCAAGATTAGGCTAGTTTTGACTTAGGAATGCAAAACCCAGCTGAACAGTGTTTGGAAGTGCAATGGGCCAGATTCTCTTCTGAGTTCAGGCCACTTTACTCCCTAGTACACAAACAATGCGGCCATACATCTGGTGTAGTGGATATAGGAGAGTCATCCTATGGGGAATATCCCACACGATACCCCTCCCTGCAGTTGGGGAGAAGTGTTGACTGGGTCGTTGCACCCCAGTCATCCCTGGCTACCATAACAGCGCCCTAAGGCCACACTGGGTGGTGTGATATAGAGCATTTTTAAGTTACTCTGCTTTATGCTGGGGATCAAACCAGCACCCAGCTGGCTCAGGGTTGCGGTAGTGAGTTTTTTACATGTAGATAACTCTGTAGGGTTTAGCTTTAAACCTTTGTGGTTGCATCAAAGTTAAGACATTTCAGACTGAAGATTTTTTTCTGATAAACTTATAAGCAATTGAAAATAGCAGTTTAGAATGAATGTGCCCAACTTATCGGTAACTAAAGCAGAGCAGCAGGGGGTCTAGAGTCGGGGGGGAGGCATTGTCAGAGAAGGATGGTAATGAGGGTTGCGGTGGAGAATTTAAGTCAGGAAATTCTAAGTGGCTCCCACAGCAACTGTGACTCAGCAACTCTGTGGGCAGGTCATTTCCAAATGTGAAATGTGTTGGTAATAGCTTGATATTCATGATTGCAGGTAGACCACCTGGTGCTGTGATCTCTTCAGCTCCCACAAACTAAATAGGCTTGGGGCTGGTGTGTACTGGGAGGAGGAAAGGCAGGAGGGTACTGGGCATTGCATTGGTAGCAATCTTTGTTCCCTCCAAGGTGATTATGATCTAACGCCAGGTACACGGTGCACTGTGCTGGTGGAAAGGAACAGTCTGATACAGCCCAGGCAGAGATGGGGTAAAGATGGCTTACACCACCTTTGCACTGCTCAGGCTGTGAGCTGCCTGGGACCAGTGCAGTTCCTGGGTGTAAATTAGTGGCTTCAGGGTTGCTGTAATTTGCAGTAGCCTCTCCATTGACCTGTGTCGCACTCCAGAATTCCCGCCCCCAATGCTGCTCATGCACTGAGGCAGTAAATAGGAGATGGAACGGGGGGCAAGGGGATGTCTCCTGTAATATTTTCAATACTGAGAATATCTCTCATATCTGTAGCGCAGTTCATCTGAGCTCTTGTAGGCGTTTTAAAAATCCACTCTGACATCTGCAAATAAGTATAACTATCTGTTCCCACTTTGCAGAGGCTAATAGTGCAGAGCAAAGGGGTGGGGAGATGTGGCCAAGGTCACATGGTGAGTCAGCAGCTGAGCCAGGAACAGAAGGAAGGTTTCTCCCTTCCCCTCCTCCCAGACACCTGCTCTAAACCATTCTTTCCCTTCCCTACCTGACAGGGATGTTTGGAGGATTAATTCATGTTTCACAACATGCTGAAAATATAAAGAGCAACATTATTAGTGCTTGTTATTCATTTGTAGTGATTTATTACTAGCATCCCTGCCTCCCTGTGCTGCACACTTGGGGTATTAAGGAGCCTGTATAATTTTTTATTCTGACTAAATTCAGTCCTCCTAAATCTATAATGACCACATGTCCTAGTTTTTCTAGGGCAGTTTCAGTTTTCCAGATGTCTCCATGGGCCAGGAATTTCTTTCAGGACTCTTGAAGTGTCCTGGTTTGGTTTTTTTAGATCAGTCAAACAATTTTTTTTTTAAATAATTACAAAATGTTTGTTCAGGGTGACTTGCGGCACTGAGTAGTGTTTGCTCTGTTTGCCAGGAACAGACAGGCCAGTAGAATGAGCAGTCAGTGTGATGAACAGTGTTTGGAGTGAAGACAGAAGTCAGAGGAATGCAGACACAATCAAAGGTGTCTTTTTGCTGCATGTTTGAAGTTAGCAGCACTAGTACAGTGTTTCAGGATAAATTCATTCAGAGAGTAAGTTACTGGAAAAAAATCTTCCACTCTTAGGAATATGGCTGTGCTGCCACTGAGTCAGCCACCAGCACGTTTTAAAAAGAGTAAAAATCTGTGTTGCTATTTCACGACCCTAGAAAACATTGCTCCAAAAGCACCTAATTTATGGCCACTGTACCTACATTAGCACTGCAGTTTCACTTGGTTATGGGAGTCTTCTTTTCTTGTCCTCCTCCTGCTCCATCTGAGAAATGGCTGGTCTTTGGTTGTTGTTAGGTGATTCCTAAACTTGTAAACTACCTTGAGACCCTTTGGGATGAAAAGTTAGTAACGATAATTGCTCATCCTTTTAATACAATGGCCACATTTTCCTGTTGTTTCTGTGGGAAACATAACTGAACTTTCTTTCCTGTGCATCCCACACGTAGGTACACATGTGCGCCATGCTCCTGGGTCTGGAGATTTTTAGTAAGTAGTATCCATTGGTCCGCACACACGTAGTTTTCATCATGCTCTGAACCGATGGCATGAGGGGTGGGACAGACCTGCACCTTTCCAATTCCTTCTTACCACTACATGGCCTGAGTTGGGATCTTCTGTGTGCACAGCTTCTTCCTCCAACGGCTTCAGTTTGTAAATATATTGTAAAGAATTGTAGTATTTTCTCATAGTCTTTTTGTCTGAAATACTAGTGTTGTTAGTTAGTTAGCTGTATTTGCCTGCCCTGGAGAAATCCTCCCTGGGAGTTAGGATTATGCCCAGAGCTCTGGGGGTCAAATATTGCATCTCCTGCCCCCATTCGTTTTCAGTGTGTGATGAACACCAGTGCTGCCTGCACTGCCTAGCCAAGGCTCACATCTTGGCTAAGTGCAGCATTTGCTGCTCCTTCCCTCGCAGCATGCAAGAGGGTCGAGATGTAGAGAACACCTGATGGAGATAGATGACTGTAAGATCTCAATCAGATCCAGGCTGGGGAGACCCCTGTACATCAGCCTTAGTCAACAGGCAGCACCTTCCAAGCACAGGAGTCGAGGCCAAGACTTCCAGGCCTAAGGAGATGACTTCTTATGCGAGTAAGGGGCACTCTTACCAGCTTAACGACAAACCTTCTTCCAAAGCTGCACTGAGGAGAAGAGATCCCTCCCAGTCTCCTTCAAAGTCAGGAGAGTCCTTGCACTAGAATCTTAAAGATTTAGGCCCCAAAAAACCTTCTGAGCAAGAGAAAGTGGCACAAATAGATCTGTCAGTTTGGGTACCAGTTCCAAGGTGTAAATGGAAAGACGTCCATTAATCGCCACTCCTACCGACATCCAGACAGACTCTGTGCTGAGGTTATCATAGCCCCAGAGGGATCCAACATCCACTGTGACCAGGAAAGCTCTGGATCCAATGGCTCCACTAGCTGGTTCCCATGTACATTGGGGCAGTCTGAGGCCTATGTCTCTGTCACATCTTGGGGTGCATCCAGACCAATGAGAGGCTGTGTCATCGCCTGCTCTGTAATGCTGAGTGCCGCAAAATGTTGTGATGCTGTGATTCTCCTGTCTGCCCACTTCCAGCCAGCATAGAAGCGTGCAATCTGCCGTATATCTGTGAGCTGTGCAGCCCTGGTTCAGTGCTCTGACCCCAACAGCCTGCTTACAACATAACAGTCCCACTCTCATCTCTGTCATCCAGTGACCTTACACAGGCATGGCCCCAACACATTCCCAGTCCTGAACTTTCCCAGAACTGCGAGTTCTGCAACGTCCAGCCCTCTTCTGGACCCTTCAGAGAGTTAGTAAGGTTCATTTGCTCCTCCAAAGATTCCCTACCCAGCAGCTTGCCACATTAAATGGAGTTAACGTTCACTTTAAATCAAACCCAGCACTGGGTTGGTTTAAATGAAAAGTAAAATAAGGTTATTAACAAAAGGAGATGGGATTTTAATTGAGTTCAAGCATAAAGGCTAGAGTAAGAAATGGTTACAAGCAAATAAAAGTGAAAAATGCTTTCTAGAGCAGTGCTTCTCAAAGCCAGTCCACCGCTTGTTCAGGGAAAGCCACTGGCGGTCCGGGCCAGTTTGTGTACCTGCCGCGTCTGCAGGTTCAGTTAATCATGGCTCCCACTGGCTGCGGTTCACTGCTCCAGGCCAGTGGGGGCTGCGGGAAGCAGTGCGGGCTGAGGGATGTACTGGCCGCACTTCCCACAGCCCCCATTGGCCTGGAGCGGTGAACTGCGGCCAGTGGGAGCTGTGATCGGCCAAACCTGCAGACACGGGAGGTAGACAAACCAGCCCGGATTGCCAGGGGCTTTCCCTGAACAAGCGGCGAACCGGCTTTGAGAAGCACTGTTCTAGAGGCTAAGACTTAACAAAACAAGCCACAGCCTTCGTGCACGGCAGTTTCCTTACCGGCCTGCCTTCCAGCAATGGCTGACCAACCCTCTGGTCAGGATCTCCTACAAAGTCCAGAGTGCTCTGTTTCTTTATCTTCTCAAGTGAAAGATACCAGGGGCGGGGGGTTGCCCCTCTCTTCAGTGAATCTTTTAAATGGATTCTTCAGACGGTTACACCTCTCAGTAAAGTTCAGTCAAGCTGTGAGGAAGGCGACATGGAGTCTCCTGCTAAAGGAAGTTTCATGCTGGTTACTTCCTCCGCTGGTGTTTGCTAAACTGCAAATTGATCTGTTCCTGCAGTCTCCTTCCTCTGCTATCTTGATGGTCCTGTGTACTTCTATGTTGTTTGCATTCCCATTTTCTCTTAATGTACCCTGGAAATCCCATATTTCTTTCTCTAGGATAGAGTAACTTCAGCCCTACCTGGCAGAGGCATTTTGGGAACATCATTCCCAATGTGGTTGTAAGTTTGAATTTTCCCTCACACAATAATATTAATGATCAGTGTGTTGTTAGCTTTCTGTTGATCTCTTACGTGACACCTCTTAGATACCCCAACTCATGAATGTCACAAGCTGTATGTTCAACTGATGAGGCAGCTGAAACTCCTACCAGATACCAGTCGCTTGCCTTCTTGCACTGGGGTGCTGTTAGGATCACAGTCACTCTGGAGGGTGTTTTCACTCTCTCTTATCTGCATTCCCCCCTCCTCTCGACTCTGTCTTTGTTCAGAGACATAGTTACTCTGCATGCTACTCATATGTTAAAAGCCAAGTGAGCTAGTTCTAATTACTTATCCAGCTCCAAAGTCACTGGGCACAGGGGGTGCACTAGGCAACATTGACAGCCTGTTACAATCCTCAGCTAATATTCCATAGTGGTCTAACAGCCAGATAGAAACGTTACCTAGAGATTGTGGGGAGGAAGAACAGCCTCCAAGGTGTCTTGGTGTCAGTGGCAGACATTTCTGCTGATGCTGTGAAGAGCAGAGTGAAGTGGGATGAGCTAAACCCCATCATGTTGCCAAAGAGAGAGAGAGTGTCTGTATTGCAGGGCCCAATAAATGAGTTCCACAGAGAGCATTTCCCCAGTGTAAGGAAGTTTTGTCAACATTGTGCTTCCTGCATGGTTCAGACCCCAGCCTGCGCAAGGGGCGTCAGTCTCACAGCCTGATGTGATGGAGCTGGAGAAGCAGACTGGCCCCATGTGACCCTCCTCTCAGCTGAGAGATCTAATGATGCCCAAATGTTTGCACTTACTTCAACCCCGCAGTGCTGGAGTGGGAAGACGGAGACACTTCCAGTAGGCAAGCAGTAGACAACACTAATGTGGTTGACTTAATTACCCTCTCTACACACATACAGGCCTCATAATTCATTTGAAAGCTTATGATGTCTTCTTTAAGAGGAGGTATGCCGTGGAACTGTCAGGTGGTGCCGTTACCATAGAAATGAGGATTAACAATGACACCATCAACATATTAGAATGACCACTTTGAAATATTTGCTATGGTTTCTGTTAGTTTAGTGGCACTATGTATTATTTTAAGACATACAATTAGATGTCTTTGAGATCGCAAAGTTTTGCAACAATAATCTAAAGGGTAAAACAAAATCTTATAATCAATGTGTTCAGGTATCATTGAAGTGTAATAGTGCTGGTGACATTTCTAGTCTAGATAGATAATCATTATCATCATTCTGATGTCTGTTGACAGAGCATCGCTTATAATAATATATGGAGATAGGTCTATCTCATAAAGCTGGAAGGGACCTTGAAAGGTCATTGAGTCCAGCCCCTTGTTTCACTAATAGGACCAAGTACTGATTTTTGCTGCAGGTCCTTAAGTGGCCCCCTCAAGAACTGAGCTCATAACTGTGGGTTTAGCAGGCCAATGCTCAAACCACTGAGCTATCCCTCCCCCCCATCACAGCCTTCACTGCTTTGGCATGGACACAGTTCTGTGCAGGGAAGATTGTTTCAACTACAGATACCAGTGACTCCTTCTGGTACATGGACAAATAAGCTCAGACACCATTGGGTCCTTGAAGCATACAAAAAGTAGTAAATCAAGGTTGCAGTGGTGGTCCAATATTTGGTTCACCTATGTGCAAAGACATCCAAATCTGTGTTTTCCAACATGGTCTTTTGACATGCTTGTTGGAACTGTCCTTACATGGTGGGAGCTTGGCCAGTGACTTGCCCTTGTTAATGGCTAGACTGAGGCGCAAGCAATTCATGTCTGAGGGGCTTCTTTCCCTTTCTGGTCATCCAGCACTGCTACCAACTTCCTTGCTGCAGAAATTGTGGCTTGTCTGTCACGTTCTCCCAATTTGGTAAGATCTCTGAAGTGGTAAGATGCCTTTGTTCAAAAAGATCTCACAAAACTAAGTGATTGGGCAACAAAATGACAAATGAAATTTAATGTGGATAAATGTAAAGTAATGCACATTAGAAAAATAACCCCAACTATACATACAATAAGATGGGGGCTAATTTAGCTACAACAAATCAGGCAAAAGATTTTGGAGTCATCATGGACAGTTCTCTGAAGATGTCCAGGCAGTGTGCAGCGGCGGTCAAAAAAGCAAACAGGATGTTAGGAATCATTAAAAAAGGGATAGAGAATAAGATAGAGAATATCTTATTGCCCTTATATAAATCCATGGTACACCCACATCTTGAATACTGCATATAGATGTGGTCTTCTCATCTCAAAAAAGATATTATAGCACTAGAAAAGGTTCAGAGAAGGGCAACTAAAATGAGTAGGGGTTTGGAGAGTGTCCCAAAAGAGGAAAGATTAGAGAGGCTAGGACTTTTCAGCTTGGAAAAGAGGAGACTAAGGGGGGATATGATAGAGATATATAAAATCTTGAGTGATGTGGAGAAAGTGAATAAGGAAAAGTTATTTACTTGTTCCCATAATACAAGAACTAGAGATCACCAAATGAAAATAGGCAGCAGGTTTAAAACAAATCAAAGGAAGTTCTTCACACAGTGCACAGTCAACTTGTGGAACTCCTTGCCTGAGGAGGTTGTGAAGGCTAGGTTATAACAACGTTTAAAAGAGAACTGGATAAACTCATGGTGGTTAAGTCCATTAATGGCTGTTAGCCAGGATGGGTAAGGAATGGTGTCCCTAGACTCTGTTTGTCAGAAGGTGGAGATGAATGGCAGGAGAGAGATCACTTGATCATTACCTGTTAAAGTTCACTCCCTCTGGAGCACCTGGCATTGACCAGTGTCAGAAGACAGGATACTGGGCTAGATGGACCTTTGGCCTGACCCAGTACGGCCGTTCTTATGTAGGACTCCCCTCCCCACATTGATAATCTGGGTCTGGGACCAAGAAAAAGATATAATGGGGCTTGTGGATGGGGGCATAGACAAACACTGATGCAAGCTGCCCTAGCGGGTGCACGATCCAACCAGAGGGAAGAATTTATCTACAGTGCATACGTGGATCTGTAAAGCCCTATCCCAGTAAATGATGGGAACTAACAGCAGGGCCACACTGATTCAGTGACAGTAGCATTAGCAGAGAAATTAGAATCTCTGTTGATTATAGGACAGGATTGGCCAACCTTTCAGTACATTGTTTACAAACTGACCCAAGCCAGCACTGAGCCTCGGGACAGGCCCTATCTGGGGGACTCCAAATACCTCCTGGAGGAGATGTCCTGGAGACCAGGGACAGCTGACACTGGCCATGGACCTCGAGACCATTCTATAAGGGGGAAACTTTATCCAAAAGCAGCATGATAATGCAACCCAAGGTCATCCCCCCAGCTCGACCCTCTTTGTCCCCTCCCCCAAGGCCCTGCCCCACTCGCACTTCTCCCCTAAGGTTGCCGCTGCTCAGGCCTCTTCGCCTCCTCCTCCAAGGTTCTCGCCAGCACCCACTCATGCCTATTTGTTCCATTCTCTGCCCTGAGC
Source organism: Aldabrachelys gigantea (assembly GCA_026122505.1). Taxonomy (NCBI): domain Eukaryota; kingdom Metazoa; phylum Chordata; order Testudines; family Testudinidae; genus Aldabrachelys; species Aldabrachelys gigantea. The sequence goes on from CM047479.1 coordinate 9,116,004, forward strand.
AGTGGGTTCTTGGGGGAAGAGGCAGGGCAGGAAGAGGAGCAGCATGGGCAAGGCCACAGGGGATGAGGATGAGTGGGAGGGGGCCTCAGGGACGAGCGTGGGCAAGGTTACAGCCCGGACTCCCTTACTGTGGTGGCTCTCCAAAAGTGGCAGGCTGACATGCCTCCAGAGGGAGCTGCCCTGCATCCTGTCTGTGGAGGCTGCTACACCAGCCCAGTAATTTCTGGGTGTGGCACTGAGCCAGGAAGGAGCATGCAAATGCTTTTCTTGGGAGATGGGGAATGAAGAAATGCTCAGGCAGGAAACCTTTCTGTACTTGAGGGGCAGGGGTATGTGATGGGATGCCCCCTTCCCACTGACAGCAAGCACACCGAGTGCCAGTAGGCACAGCTGCAGGGCACGCTTTGCCTGGAGAAGGGGAGCTTACAAAGTTAAGGTGGCTGCAGAGCAGGGGGAGGAGTTTGCCCTAGAAGAGAAGCTGCTAAGAACTGCTAGGGAGCCCAGGAGCCAGGGGAGCCTAACTTGATTCCAGTCTTCTCTTCCTCTGCCACCCTTGGTTAGGGCAGGTAGACACCACCACCCTCCTCAGGTCCAGCTACAGGGCACTGATAGAGCAGCAACAGGGACTGGAGGCAATTGAACTCAGAAAGGACCCTGGGAGTGAGCTCAACTCCCATGGAGAACAGTGAGCTTAAGCGGGAGTGGGGGTTCCAGAGGGGTCCAGGGCAAGAGACGCAAAGAGACCTCTCTCAGGTTGAGAGTCAGCTGACTGCAAACGTAGGAGCATGTTAAACAGAAGCTACTATAGTTAGATATTTTAAAATCACCCAGTCCAGATAATTTGCATCCAAGAGTTTTAAAAGAGCTGCCGAGGAGCCCTGTGACCATTAACGTTGATTTTCAATAATTCTTGGAGCACTGGGAAAGTTCCAGAGGACTGGAAGCAAATGTTGTCACAATATGTTAAAAGGGCAAACGGGATGGTCCAGGTAGTTGTAGGCCTCTCAGTCTGACACTGATTCTGGGGAATATAATAAAACAGTTGATATAGGACTGTTATTAAAAAAATTAAAGGAGGGTAATTAATGCCAATGAACAGGGGCTTATGGCAAATGATCTTGTTAAGCTAATTTGATACCTTTGTTTTGATGAGCTGACAGGTTTGGTTGATAAAGGCTGAAGTGTTGATGCAATATACTTAGACTTTTGTAAGGCATTTGGCTTAGTACTGCATGACATTTTGATTAAAAAACTAGAACAATACAAGACTAATGTGACATATTAAGTGGATTAAAAGCTGGCCAACATAGGCCTTCAGGAAATTGTTGTTGAACCGGGGGTGATTCTGGTGGGTCCCTGCTGGGATTAGTTTTTGTCCCTACGCTACATAAGATTTTTATCAGTGACCTTGAAGAAAATGTAAAATCATCCCTGATAAAATTTGCAAGTGACACAAAGGTTGGGGAAATAGTAACTAATGAATCGGGCAGATCACTGATACTGAATGATCTGGATCGTTTGGTAAACTAAATACAAGCCAACAATATGCATTTTAATAGCCCAGATGTTTGGTTGTACAGAGCATGTAGGCTGTACTTATGAGATGTGTGACTGTTCTGGGAAGCAGGGATTCTGAAAAGGGCTTGGGAGTTGTAACCGGGTGGCCTCACCCCCACAGCGCCTCCTATTGGTTGTCCTCAGGAATCAGCTCAGTCCACTGTCCAGAGCGCCCTCTGCAGGCCAGTGAGCCGCCTTCCAGCTACTGGCCCCATGTCCCTCCCTGGACCCCAGTGCCCCTTTAACTGGGTCCCCCCACCCCGGGGAACCCCCACCCCACTATCCCCACTTTGCCTCAGTGTATTGGCAACTGCCCAGTCATTGGCTAGCCCCATACCCTGGGACAGACTGTGGTATCAGCCTCTCATCATCGGCAAAGGAGGTTTGGACCTGCTGCCTTCTCCTACCCCTGGGTTGCACCCTACAACCCCAGTACCTCTTGGCCTAAAGATAGCTTGCCGCCCGGGCTTTCCAGGCAGGAGCTCCCCAGCTCCCCTGCCTTCCCCCAGCCCTGCTCCATCTAGGTACCCGGTTTCTAGCTCCCCACAGCTAGGTCCATCTCCCTCTACAGCTAGAGAGAGAGAGAGGGATAGAGTGGCTCCTGGCTCACTACCTCTTATAGTGTCCAGCTGGGCCTGATTGGGACCTGGCTGCAGCTGAGCCTGCTTCCTCCCAATCAGCCCAGGCTTCTTGCTCCAGCTACAGCCCCCTCCTGGGCTGTTTTAAGCTGAAGAGGGCAGGAGCAGGAGCAGGTAACCATCCCCCTACAGGGATCATGGTGGATAATCAGCTGAGCATGAAAAGGGGCTACTGTGATCCTTGAATGTATAAACAAGGGGATCTCAAATAGGTTTAAGGGGACGTTATATTATCTCTGTATTTGGCACTGGTGCAACCTGGCTTTTCCATCAGATCAGAGGAGGGTTAGGGACCATAAAAATAAAGCAATACAAAAAAAAATGAGGATTTCACAGCCACAACTATTGATAAAACAGGAGTATTAGTGGCACCTTAGAGACTAACAAATTTGAGCATAAGCTCTTGTGGGCTAAAATCCACTTAATTGGATGCATGCAGTGGAAAATACAGTAGGAAGATATATATACACACACAGGACATAAAAAAATGTGTTGCCATACTAACAACAAGAAGAGTAATCAATTAAGGTGAGCTATTAGCAAGAGAGAAAAAAAAAAAACCCACACACTTATGCTCAAATAAATGCATTAGTCTCTAAAAAGTGCTACAAGTACTCCTGTTCTTTTAGATGATACAGACTAACATGGCTACCATGCTGAAACAGGTTACAAAATGTTAATTTTCACCCTAATGTTATGTTAGGCAGGTTGCAAAGTTTCTGTGGTTCAGAATTCCAGTTATATTCCTTTTCAGACTGGACCCCTGTCTCAGTTTGGACTCCCCCCTTGCCTTCCCTTAAGGTGGCTTTAGCAGTCTTTCTTCTTGGGCAGACATGCCATGGAAAGGAGAAGTCCCATTTGCCTTCCTCCCCACCCTTTAATAAGATTTACATAAGGCGGGAATCCTTTGTTTCCCAAACTTGATCCCCACTTCCCTTCCAGTGGAAAGTTACAAGAAGTCCCAGGTAATGTTTAATATCAGGTGACAAGACCACCTGACTCAGTAGTATCACAGCATCCATGAGTAAGTGGCAGTATGGAGTGTCCGCAGGAAGGCCAAGCTTTTCATAGTCCATTGTCCTCACTGACGGGCCATCCACCCTGTCTGGCTTTTCCATTGTTGTACCTGAAGTGTTAGCAGTGGGTGTCACGCAAAATAGTATAGTTGAAATACAGACACATAGTCAATATTCCTAACTTCAGATACAGGCATACAGACTGGACAACCACATTCAGTAAATCATACCCTTTCCAACGATCTCACACGAGCCATCTTGCATAAAGTATCTCAGTTATGTTTCATTCCTATCATAAGCATAAAGAATATGGAGTGAAACACCACACTTACAGTAGGATGAACTGTCTAGCTCAGATCAGAGATGAGCGATAGAAGAGATCCACCCAGGGAAGGACTCTGGCCTATAGTTACTACATTGCTGCTATAACTATTAGAGTAATACCAGCAATGTGCTCACTGTTGTACAGAGCACAGCACTGGAGACAGTTCTTGGCCTAAAGTGTTTGCAGCCTAAGTGACAAATGTGGGGGAGGGCGGTAGGGGGCAGGACTCAGCAGCCCTAGAACTCACTCCTAGTTTATGTCTTATGTTCCTAAAGGCTCAAGCTCCAGTGTATCAGCCGGCCACCTGAAGGGGTTAGGAAGGGATTTCCCCCCACCCCAGTGTGTGCTGGGTTTTTATTGTCTCCTTCCTCTGAAGCATCAGGATGGGCCAAGGCTGGAGATGGGACAATGGGCAAGGTGAGCCAGGGCTCTCAGGTGCTTGGCTGGCCGATTCTTGTTCACAAGCTTGGGGCATAACTGATTGTCATATTTGCAGTTAGAAAGGAATTTTCCCCCAGGTCCAATTGGCAGTTTTCACTGTCCTCTGCAGCGTATGGAAGAGGGTTACTTGCCAGGATTACCTTGGTACTTCTCACTTAATCATTACCCTGCCATTACAATGGCCTCAGGCCTTGAGGCACCTTGGTTCTTCCTGTTCTCTGCCAGAGGCATTTCTACTCCCTGGGTGCTGCACTCCATTGGTCTCTTTTTGGTTTTAGGTTTAGTGTGCAGGTTCTGGCTAGTGATTGTGACTGGTTTGGTCAGAGAGACTCCCCTCAAGACTGTCACTTGACAAGCTGGATTACCACTGAGAAAAACCCTCCTGCTAGGGCAGGCACCTATCCACTCCTGTCATGCTGAGTTAGACAATCCAGTCAGCTCCAGCACAGACCCAGAGGCTGCGCCACGCACAAGAACAGCCATATTGGGTCAGACCAAGGGTCCATCCAGCCCAGCATCCTGTCTGCCAACAGGGGCCAATGCCAGGTGCCCCAGAGGGAGTGAACCTCATAGGCAATGATCAAGTGATCTCTCTCCTGCCATCCATCTCCACACCTCTCTGCAGTTCATTGAAACAGATTCATTCAGCCCAAGGGCTTCTCAGTTAACAGGGACTTTCCCAACACCCAATGTTCAGCCTTTCTGGGAACCTGAACCCCAGATAAATCCATTGTACTCTGTATAAAGCTTATACAGGGTAAATTCATAAATTGTTCACCCTGTATAACACTGATAGAGAGATATGCATAGCTGTTCGCTCCCCTAGGAATTAATCATTTACTCTGGGTTTATTAATAAATCCTACTTTTTATACTTAATAAAATCACTTTTGTTTAAGTTGTTTCAAGTAGTAACAGACAGAAAAAAGTATCAGAGGGGTAGCCGTGTTAGTCTGAATCTGTAAAAGCAGCAGAGAATCCTGTGGCACCTTATAGACTAACAGACGTCTTGGAGCGTGAGCTTTCGTGGGTGAATACCCACTTTGTCAGACACAGGTAGTGGAAATTTCCAGGGGCAGGTATATATATGCTAGCAAGGAAGCTAGAGATAATGAGGTTAGTTCAATCGGGGAGGATGAGGCCCTCTTCTAGCAGTTGAGGTGTGAAAACCAAGGGAGGAGAAACTGGTTCTGTAGTTGGCAAGCCATTCACAGTCTTTGTTCAATCCTGAGCTGATGGTGTCAAAGTTGCAGATGAACTGAAGCTCAGCAGTTTCTCTTTGAAGTCTGGTCCTGAAGTTTTTTTGCTGCAGGATGGCCACCTTAAGGTCTGCTATAGTGTGGCCAGGGAGGTTGAGAAAATGGACACAAATCAGATATTAGGAATGGCAATATACAAAAACCTGTAGGAGAGCACTTCAACCTCCCTGGCCACACTAGAGCAGACCTTAAGGAAGTTTTAGTTCCTAACAGCCAAACATTTTCTGTTGTGAATGGATCCTCTGACTTTCCTTTTGAAAAATCCAGTGTGGATAGCTTTGAAACGGTCTCAGATGGAGTAAAAGTTGTTAAGAAAGTTAAGCAGCCCTGTAATCAAGTGGCTGTGTGTGGCCAGCTTTTTGGGAAGACAATGATGTTAAAACAGGACTGTCTCCATGCTAATTTTGTAAGTGAGCAGTCTGTGCTTTGGGGTCTGTAGTAGGGCGGGACCAGGGCTCAACCCTCCTACATGGGGGCTGGAGGGGAGCCGCACCGGCTCACCGCACTCCGTCGGCCTGGGGCCCGCCCCTTGCTGAGGGAACTGGCAACAGTCAGTAGAAGGCCCCGGCCCTGTCAGTCGGGCTGGGCATGAAGCCAGGAGTCTATACAAGCCCAGGCCCTTGGGCAGGGCGGGGCGACACACACAGTTAGCTCAGGCCTTGCAGCAGGGCTGAGCGACAGGCAACCACTGCAGATGGTCTCCTCAGGCAAAGGGAGGGGGAGTCTGGCACCCTTGAAGGGGTGGCAGGGGGAACGCAGGCCCTCCCACTCCACTGCGCTCCAGCCCGGGGCCCTAGCAGCGGTCAGCGCCGCTGACGGTCAGTGGGGATCCTGACCGAAACACACTGACATGGGCTCAGGCGAGTCCGCAGCCTGACTGGAGTCGGCTGCCCCCGGGCCACTTCCAACCTCCCCCTGACTGGGTACCTGCCCTTCGCCAGCATCATCTGGGGGGTCCCAAACCAGGGGTTCCTCAGCAGGCTCGGCGGCGGGAGGTCCAGTCCACTCCTCAGGGTACCGGGGCTCGGGCGGTCCGGTCCGGTCCGGTCCTCAGGGTACCAGGGGTCGGGCAGTCCGGTCCAGTCCTCAGGGTACCGGGGGTCGGGCGGTCCGGTCCGGTCCGCTCCTCAGGGTACCGGGGCTCGGGCGGTCCGGTCCAGTCCTCAGGGTACCGGGGCTCGGGCGGTCCAGTCCAGTCCGCTCCTCAGGGTACCGAGGGTCGGGCGGTCCGGTCCAGTCCGCTCCTCAGGGTACCGGGGGTTCGGGCGGTCCGGTCCGCTCCTCAGGGTACCGGGGGTCGGGCGGTCCGGTCCGCTCCTCAGGGCACCGGGGGTCGGGCGGTCCGGTCCGGTCCGGTCCAGTCCAGTCCAGTCCAGTCCAGTCCTCCACAGGCCAAGCATCAGAGGGCTCAGCCGGTTTCTCTGGGTACTGGCCCCAGGGGAGGTCAGGCCAGTACCCCTCCGGATACCGGGCACGGGGTAAGCCGGGCCCAGCGGGAGCTCGGGCCTCAGCATCTCCCTTCTCTGGCAACCTCCTCCTAACTGAGGGCTGGGGCCGGGCTTTTATACTTCCGGTCCCGCCCCTTGACTTCCTGGGGGCGGGGACGGGGGGCAGGGCCTCTGCCCGGGGCCACTGCTTCTCTGGCCTATTCCCTTCAGGAGCGTGGGGGAGGGGGGCCCCCTTGCTACAACTGGCAGTAACCTACTTGATGAGCAAACCCCACAGTATTTTGGGCGCTGCAGGGATCTTTAGCTTAGGTAAAAGAAGCGTTCCTGCAGAGTGAACGAGGGGAGCTAAAAACACAAAAGAGGAAGGTTCAGCCAGAGAGAAAGAAGCAAGCAGCTTAACCATACAAGTTATTTATTGAATACTGGTGATAACTGCACAAGGAGGCTAAACCAACATAACATACTTTGTTAAAGGTTAATACCTAAGGTAGAAAGGAAACATGAGAAGAGAGAGAGAGAGAGAGAAGGGGATCTCACCACTCTCTGAAGCTTCGACTGGTCAGGGTTCCCAGATGATGCTGGTAGCTGAGGGTCCTGAGGGCAGGAGACAGGCAGAGTCCCCAGCACGACCAGTCAGGAGACTATGGAGTCCTAGTGGAACTGATGCAGAGTTTGGATCTGAGCATCAGAATGCTGACTGCAGGGTGAGTAGGGATTTTTGTAGAGAAAATACAATTGTTCAAGGGAGAACAATAGATTTGTTTATAGGTAAGGCTGATAACTCAAGGGTTTTCTTTAGACTAGACAAAAGAAGCTGATCACTCTTGGCTATGGGTGGTGTTTTCTTCCAGGGAGTTCACAATGCAACTAGGCGGCTTCACTATTTGGATATCAATTAAGGATTCATTACTAGAATTGGTCTGACAATTGCTGAGCTGGGTGTGTGCAGGCATAGGTTCATTAGCATCTGGAGCAGAGATTCCCATGATGCAGTGCTTCCCTGCTTTTTCTGGTCCCAGAATTCAGTGTGGTTCTTGGTTCTCCATTTTGTATGCAAATTGAGATGTCTTCCTGTCCCATCTTTCATGCAGATGAGGCTAGGGGAGTTGTCTCTGCTCTCCATTCTGTATGCTAATGAGGATGTCTTAATCTTGTTACCCTTGTCAGGAGGGGTCTAGGTGTGTCTCCCAATGCCCTTCACTTCTCTCTGCAAGTTCTTTTCTCTGATGGGTTTTGGTTTAAGCAGAGGCTGGGGGGTGGGGGGTGGTCTTTCATGAGTCAGGCTGGATACTGCACCCTAGTTCCCCAAGAACACAGAGGTGTCTGGTATCACCATGTCCTTGAACATTTTCATGGGACATCACTACCTGAATTGTGGGGGAAAACAGAGCAGTACTATTCCAGGTTCCACCCACAAACCATGCTCTATTCCACACACACACACCCTCTCTCTCTCTCTCTCTCAAGAGCGAGCTCACAGCAGACTGTACAGATGTTCAGAATGCTTGCTTTGCAGTGTCCTTGGGTCTTAGCTCCCCTGCAGTGAGATCCAGATACACCCAAGTACTCTGCTGGGCTTCCAAGGCCTGGCTGTCCCTTATGCTCTGCTCCTCCCCTTTTGGCTGTTAGGCTTCTGCTGGCCGTTTAGAAAAGCAGAAGTGTAAGTAATAATTGGAGATATACCAATCTCCTAGAACTGGAAGGGAACTTGAAAGGTCATTAAGTCCAGCCCCCTGTGTTCACTAGCAGGACCAAGTATGGATTTTGCCCCAGACCCCTAAGGGGCCCCTTCAAGGACTGAAATCCCAACCCTGGGTTTAGCAGGCCAATGGTCAAACCACTGAGCTATCCCTCCCCCCAGTGGTGGTACTGTTTCAGGTCATGTTCGCAGCCAGACAGAACATATTCATGGCACCAACATGTGAGGTCAGTATCAGGCTGTGCAAATCATTATAATCTGATCATCCCTCTGCTTTTTGATAATTAGTGTTGATGCTATTACGCTTTAGAGCAGGGGTCGGCAACCTTTCAGGAGTGGCGTGCTGAGTCTTCATTTATTCACTCTAATTTAAGGTTTCGCGTGCCGGTAATACATTTCAACAATTTTAGAAGGTCTCTTTCTGTAAGTCTATAATATATAACTAAATTATGGTTGTATATAAAATAAGGTTTTTAAAATGTTTAAGAAGCTTTATTTAAAATTAAATTAAAATGCAAAGTCCCCCGGACCAGTGGCCAGGACCTGGGCAGTGTGAGTCCGACTGAAAAGCAGCTCGCGTGCTGCCTTCGGCACACGTGCCATAGGTTGCCTACCTCTGCTTTAGAGATAATGATCCATTGGGATGAGGGGGGAGGCTCTGCTCTGCTCTGGGGGCTGCTATTTCAGGGTGCCTATAGATTAGGGGAAAACACTGCATTTGTTTGACACTTTCCAGGTTATTTTCACAACCATAAGGGCTGAAAACGTAATTATCTTTTTTAAGCATAGTTTCAGGCGAAATATCCTGTGTCATTGAGCCTGCCCATCTTGGCCTCTTTGCAGCCCATTTATTCTCCTTTAACCTTATGGAAGCTGTTCTCCATGGGCTGAGAGTTCCAAAAGATTTTTCCTCTTTTCCATGGATGGGCACCACTGCAAAGAGATCCTGCTCTGGAGAACACCAAGTGCTTTCAGGGTTGCCCCAGATAGGGTGAAGATCTGGTTGCCTAACAGATACCTTCTTACTGGACTGCAGCAAATATCTGTATGGTTCTCCAGACTCAATGATCTCCCGTGTGATCAAGAAATCTAATAGAACAAGGCTCACATTCTGTTGTTTCCCCAAATGGAGCAAGATATTTTTAGTTCTTGGAGCATCTGTACCTAGCAGTGGAGTCACCTTTCTCTCCTTGTCTCTTGTGAACCTTCTGTCTCAACACCGAGGAGAAACACGTCAGTCAGATTTGAAGTCTCTGTTGTTAGAGGCTTGGTTCATATGCTCATGATCATGTGTGCTCATGATCTTGGGAGATCAAATTTTCTCATAAGAATTCCTCTTGTTCCTGTTGCAGAGTTAGAACCCTTCAACTGGAGAACTGTACGTAGCCAAATAGAAGACTTTCTATAGGGGCAGCATAGGATATATACCAGTGGCTCTCAAACTTTAGCAACTCGAGGATCCCCATTTTGATTTAAAATTTTTCGCAACCCCCGCTCAGCCCCAGACCGCACCCCACTCCACCCCACCCCTTCCCCCAAGACCACACCCTAGCCCCACCTCTTCCCGCTCCTGCTCCACCCCTACCCCTCCTTTTCCTGCCCTCTCCCCTGAGCTCGCCCTGTCCCTGCTCTTCCCCTTCCCTTCCAGTGCCTCTGAACAGCTATTCTGTGGCATGCAGGAGAAACTGGGAGGGAGGGGGAGAAACTGATCAGCAGGGCCAGCAGCCCTGGACATGACTTGCTGATCCTCTGGAGCCAGACATGACTCATGGACCCCCGGCGTACCCTTGTGGATCCCAGGGATCCCCAGACCCCAGTTCGAGAACTGCTGATATGTACCACTTCTGTAAAGACCTGTTCCAGACATTTTTGACTAATTACTGTGCTCTCTCTCATTCAACTGTCTTAAAGGTCATCTGCCCTCCAGAGCTACATATCATGCTTCAATACAGGGAGCCTCTGAATCTGTACAGACCACTGTCAAGATGTCTCAAAAGAGACTATCTGATGTTTCCCACTTGAGCATGAGCAGGTGCTTTCGTATTAACCAAGCTAATGAACTCCCAGCTGAAGACTCTGGGGAAGTGTTCTTTCTGTTACTGTCCCTGAAGATTGGAGCCACTGGGCTAAGGCAGGCTCTAGGCACTAGTGGTTGACCTGCCCTATACAGACATCCATTAGATTAAGGTGGTATTAAGTCCTCATCCATTATCTACATCAGACTATTAATTTGCCTATTATCTTCCCCAAATGTCACCCACTCCCAGGGGAGATCAGATTTCACACTTTAAATATTAAGGGGACCCTTAGGTCCAGGTCTACAAAGGGATTTAGGAATTGTAACACTTAAGTTTCAGGCACTTAGCCTCCCAGTGGAGGTCACAAACCCTGGGTTAAGCACCTGGGATCTTCTACACTGCAGAGGGAGAGAGAGGCTCCTGAGTATGGGATCCACAAAAGCCAGCACACTATGCAGGAGTCACCTAGGCTAGCCAATAGCAGATGCTGATGAGAAGATGTGTCCCAACACTCACCCCTCACTGGGTCTTAGGTGACTATCTCTGCTTGGGATCCACAGCTGGAATCAGGCATCTGTGCCACTTCTTGTAAGGACAGTGGTGGGTGCACACCTATCTCCTAACAAAATGGGGTTGACCTCCCCTATCATCCTTTGCCCAGTGGTTAGGGAACTCAGCCAGGATGTGGGAGCCCCCAGTTCAGTTTTGCCTTCTGCAGTAAAGGGACTTGAACATGGGTTTCTCCTACATCTCAGTTGAGTGGCCTAACCACCAGACCATAGCTTCACTCTTCCTTGCTGTCTCTGGCTTACCCCATATTTAATTATTTATATAGAGTGGAACACCGACAACAGGAGAAAGTGAGAGAAGTCCACATCAGAATATCCCACACTCCAGTGGCTTGTGTATTCCTGTTAACTGTTTCTAAACCATTAAACTAGCATCTTAAAGGTGCTAAGAAAAAGGATTATGTAAAGTAATAATGGCCATATTGGGTCAGACCAGTGGTCTATCTAGTCCAGTATCCTGTCTCTGACAGTGGCCAGTGCCAGGTGCTTCAGAGGGAGTGAACAGAGCAAGGCACTTTATCAAATGATCCATCCTCTCTTGTTCAGTCCCAGTTTCTAGCAATTTTAGGGACACCTAGGACATGGGGTTGCATCCCTGACCATCTTAGCTAATAGCCACTGATGGACCTATCCTCCATGAACTTACCTAGTTCTTTTTTTAACCCACTTGTACTTTTGACCTTCACAACATCCCCTGTCAATGGGTTCCACAGGTTGACTGTGCATTGTGTGAAGAAGTACTTCCTTATGTTTATTTTAAACCTCCTTTTTATTAATTTCAGTGGGTGACCCTAGGTTTATGTGTTATGAGAAGGAGTAAATAACACTTCTTTATTCACTTTCTCAACACCACTCATGATTTTATAGCCTTCTGTCATATTATCCCTTAGTCGTCTCCTTTGTCAGCCTTTTTGATTGTGATGTCAGAGTTGTTCTTGAGGCTGTTGATGGCGTTGTGTTCTGCATGGTGTCTCTTGTCCCATAACCTCAGCCGTGCAGAACACAATGCCATCAACAGCCTCAAGAACAACTCTGACATCACAATCAAAAAGGCTGACAAAAGAGGTGCTGTCCTCATCATGAATATGTCGGAATATGAACAAGAGGCTGCTAGGCAGCTCTCTAACTCCACATTCTACAGGCCATTACCCTCTGATCCCACTGAGGGGTACCAAAAGAAACTACACCATCTGCTCAAAAAACTTCCTGAGAAAGTACAGGAACAGATCTGTACAGACACATTCCTAGAACCCCGACCAGGTGTATTCTATTTGCTACCCAAGATCCATAAACCTGGAAATCCTGGACGCCCCATCATCTCAAGCATTGGCACCTTAACAGCAGGATTGTCTGGCTAGGTGGACTCTCTCCTCAGGCCCTATGCTACCAGCACTCCCAGCTACCTTCGAGACACCACTGACTTCCTGAGGAAACTACAATCCATCGGTGATCTTCCAGAAAACACCATCCTGGCCACTATGGATGTGGAAGCTCTCTACACCAACATTCCACACAAAGATGGACTACAAGCCATCAGGAATAGTATCCCTGATAATATCACGGCTAACCTGGTGGCTGAACTTTGTGACTTTGTCCTCACCCACAACTATGTCACATTTGGGGACAATATATACCTTCAAGTCAGCGGCACTGCTATGGGTACCCGCATGGCCCCACAGTATGCCAACATCTTTATGGCTGACTTAGAACAACGCTTCCTTAGCTCTCGTTCCCTAACACCCTTTCTCTACTTGCACTACATTGATGACATCTTTATCATCTGGACTCATGGAAAAGAAGCCCTCTAGGAATTTCACCGTGATTTTAACAATTTCCATCCCACCATCAACCTCAGCCTAGCCCAATCAACACAAGTGGTCCATTTCCTAGACACTACTGTGCGAATAAGCGATGGTCACATAAACACCACCCTATACCGGAAACCCACTGACTGCTATACTTACCTACATGCCTCCAGCTTCCATCCAGGACACACCACACGATCCATTGTCTACAGCCAAGCTCTAAGATACAACTGTATTTGCTCCAATCCCTCAGACAGAGGTAAACACCTACAAGATCTCTATCAAGCATTCTTAAAACTACAATACCCAGCTGCTGAAGTGAAAAAACAGATTGACAGAGCCAGAAGAATACCCAGAAGCCACCTACTACAGGACAGGCCCAACAAAGAAAATAACAGAACACCACTAGCCATCACCTACAGCCCCCAACTAAAACCTCTCCAGCGCATCATCAAAGATCTACAACCTATCCTGAAAGGTGATCCCTCACTCTCACAGATCTTGAGAGACAGACCAGTCCTCGCTTATAGACAGCCTCCCAACCTGAAGCAAATACTCACCAGCAACCACACACCATACAACATAAACACTAACCCAGGAACCTATCCTTGCAACAAAGCCCGATGCCAGCTCTGTCTACATATCTATTCAAGTGACACCATCATAGGACCTAATCACATCAGCCACGCCATCAGGGGCTCGTTCACCTGCACATCTACCAATGTAATATATGCCATCATATGCCAGCAATGCCCCTCTGCCATGTACATTGGCCAAACTGGACAGTCTCTATGCAAAAGAATAAATGGACACAAATCTGACATCAGGAATCATAACATTCAAGAACCAGTGGGAGAACACTTCAGCCTCTCTAACCACTCAGTGACAGACTTGAAGGTGGCAATTTTGCAACAAAAATACTTCAAAAACAGACTCCAAAGAGAGACTACTGAACTTGAATTAATATGCAAATTAGATACAATTAACTCAGGCCTAAACAGAGACTGGGAATGGTTGGGTCATTACACTAATTGAATCTATTTCCCTATGTTAAGTTCTCTTCATACCTTCTATGGGTCATCTTAATTATCACTTCAAAAGTTTTTTTTCTCCTGCTGATGATAGCTCATCTGAATTGATTAGACTCTTCCTGTTGGTATGCATACTTCCACCTTTTCATGTTCTCTGTATGTATAAATATCTCCTGTCTGTGTGTTCCATTCTATGCATCCGAAGAAGTGAGCTGTAGCTCACGAAAGCTCATGCTGAAATAAATTTGTTAGTGTCAAAGGTGCCACAAATACTCCTGTTCTTTTTCCTCAGATTTGTCACCTAAGAAGAATGGCTCAGGTGTGGGAATCTCCCTCACATCCTCTGCAGTGAATTTATTTAATCTCTCTGGAATGCACTTGTCTTCATTGAGTGGTCCATTAGCACCTTGATCATCCAGTGGCAGCCCCATTGCTTGTTTGGCAGCTTCCTTCTTCTGATGTACTTAAATTTTTTTTTCCTGTTAGTTTGTGTCTTTTGCTAGTTGCTCTTCAAATTCTTTTTTGGCCTGCGTAATTATTCTTTTAACCTTGACTTGCCAGAGTTTATGCTCCTATTTTCCTCAGTATGATTGACCTCTGGGTTTTAGAAGGATGTATTTTTGTCTCTAACTGCCTCTTTTACTCTGTTCTTCTTCGAGTGATTGCTCTTGTGTATTTGACTATAGGTGTGCGTGCTCGCCACGTGCACCGGTGCCAGAAGTTTTTCCCTTAGCAGTATCCGTACTGGGGGAACACTGCTGCAATCCCTGGAGTGGCGCCAACATATCACGCCATAAAGGGGGCTGTGCATTCTCCCCACCCTCAGTTCCTTCTTGTCGCCAGTGAAGGTAGTCGGAACTTGCTCCGGCCTAGGCTGCAGCATTATAGTCTTTGTGGTATTCAGTTTTCCTGAAAACTCCTGGCGGCCATTTCGGCCTTCCACCTCACGGTGCAGGGCCTGTCTGTGTTCTCGCATCACATGGCGGCCCGGCTTCTGAAAGGGTTAGACTGGGCATTCCCATACGCCAGACCCCCGGTTCTGCTCTGGGACCTGAACCTGGTGCTCTCCCGCCTCACAGAGCCTCCCTTGGAGCCTTTAGCCACGTGCTCGTGGTCCCACCTGTCGTGGAAGGTGGCATTCATAGTGGCCATCACCTCAGCCCTCCAGATCTCGGAGCTCAGAGTCCTGACTTCTGAACCACCATATACAGTCTTCCATAAGGACAAGGATCAGCTCCGCCCTCACCCCTCTTTTTTGCCTAAGGTAGTCTCAGCTTCTCACATGGATCAGGATATTTTCCTCCCGATCCTCTGTCCTAAACCCCATTTCTCCAATGAGGAATGCCGCATGCACACGGACGTGCGCAGAGCACTGGCCTTTTACCTGGACAGAACCAGGTCATTTAGGAGGTTCCCCCAGGTTTTTATTGGTTCGGTCGAGCATATGAGGGGACGGCCGATCTCCACCCAGCGGATCTCCTGCTGGATCACCTTGTACATTTGCACCTGTTACGACCTGGCAAGGGTTCCCCCGTCTCCTATTGTGAAGGTGCATTCGACAGCCCAGGACTCGTCAGTGGCCTATGTGGCTCATGTCCCTATTCAGGACATCTGTAGGGCTGCTACGTGGTCCTCTGTCCACGCCTTTTCATCTTATTATGCGATCTTCTCCCAAACGAGAGATGACACCGGATTTGGTAGGGTGGTGCTCCACCTGGGTAACCCTTGAAACGTTACATTTAAACTCCTACCAACTTCCATCAGGTATAGGTTGGAGTCACCTACTGTGGAATACACAGGAGCAATCACTCGAAGAAGAAAGGACAGTTACCTGTTCCGTAACTGGCGTTCTCCGAGATGTGTTGCTCAGGTGTATTCCATGTCCCACCCTCCTTCCCCAATGTTGGAGTTGTCTGGCAAGAAGGAACTGAGGGTGGAGGGAGCGCGCAGCCCCCTTTATGATGTGATATGTCGGCGCCACAGCGGTGCTCCCCCACTACAGATACTGCAAAGGGAAAAACTTTCGGCACCGGTGCATGTGGTGAGCACACACACCTATAGTGGAATACACCTGAGCAACACATCTCGAAGAACGCCAGTTATGGAACAGGTAACTGTCCTTTGTTTAGCCATAGTGGTGTGGGTTTTTTGGTCCTCTTGCTGCTTTTTATCTGGGATGTACATTTATTTTGAGCCTTTTTATGTTACTTTTACATACTTCCCGTACAGCTTTCAGGCATTTTACTCTCGACTGTTGGTTTTAATTTCTGTTTAACTAGCCTTCTCATTTTTATGCATCTCCCCTTTTTGAGTTTAAATATTATGTTGGTGAGTTTCTGTGGTATTTTCTCCTCTACAAGGATGTTTAATTTCATTACATTATTACCAAGTGGTTCAGCTATATTCACCTGTTGAACCAGATCCTGTGCTCCACTTCAGACTAAATCAAGAATTACCTCTCCCCCTGTGGATTCCAGGACTAGCTGCTCCGAGAAGCAGTCATTCATGGTGTCTGGAAATTTTTGCTCTGCATCCCATTCTGAGATGACACATTCTCAGTCAGTAGATGAAATTCCCCATTTTTATTGAGTTTTCTGTTTCTGTAGCCTCTAATCTCCCTGTGCATTTCATAATCACTGCCAACATTCTGCTCAGGTGGTCGGTCATGTATTTCTACTGCTGTGCTCTTTATTACTCAAGCATGGATTTTCTATCCATTAAGGTTCTATGGTAGTTTTATTCATGTACGATTTTTACTGTATTTGACTCTATGCTTTCTTCTACATATGGTGCCACTCCCCCACCAGTGCAACTACTCACTCATTCCTATATATTTTGTACCCTGGTATTACCATGTTCCATTGATTGTGATCATTCCACTAAGTTTCTGTGATGCGTGGTATATCGATATCCTCATTTAGTACCAGGCACTCAAGTTCACAAACACTTGTAAAATTTGTCAATATTTAGTTGTGTGTCTTCATGTGATGTAATTGAATGGGACTCTTTTTTTCATTTGTCTTTCTCTCTTCAGTTTCTACCTGTACTTTATCAACATCTATCCTCTCCTCTTTATAGAGTATCCTCTTTAATAAATCCTTCTCTAAGGGATGAGTCTGGCCAAGCTACATGCTCCTCCAAACCTGCTGGCTTTCCCTCAGCCCTTAGTTTAAAAACTCTATGACCTTTGTAATTTTACATGTCAGCCATCTGGTTCCATTTTGGTTTAGGTGGCGCCCATCCTTCACATATAGGCTCCTCCTTTCCCCAAAAGTGCCCTAGTTCTTAATACACCTAAATACCTCCTCCAAATACGATCGTCTCATCCAGGGCCGGCGCTTTCATTTAGGCGACTTAGGGTGCCAGCATTGGCGGGGGGGGGCATTTTGCCAGGGGGGCAGTAGGCAGCTCTGGTGGAGCTGCCGCAGTCGTGCCTGCGGAGGGTCTGCTGGTCTTGCGGCTCTGATGGAGCTGCCGCAGGCATTTCTGCGGAGGGTCTGCTGGTCGTGCAGCTTGGGTGGACCTGCCGCAGGCATGCCTGCGGCAGCTCCACCAGAGCCACGGACCAGCGGACCCTCCGCAGGAATACCTGCGGCAGCTCCACCGGAGCCGCGAGACCCGCGCGCGAGGTGACGAAATGGCCTGGCGCCTAGGGCGCCAGAAAGGCTGGCGCCGGTCCTGGTCTCATCCATGTATCAAGACCCTGCAGTTCTAACTGCTCCTGTGTGGAACTGGAAGCATTTCAAAGAATGCTACCAAGGAGTCCTGGACTGTAATCTCTTTCCTAGCAGCCTAAATTTGGCCGCCAGGACCTCTTCTACTTTTCCCTATATCATTGGTACCCACATGTACTACGACCACTGGACTTTCCCTTCCACTGTGCATAAGGCTATCTAGATGTGTCGAGAAGTTCACAACCTTTGCACCTGGGAAGCAATTCACTATGTGGTTCTCCTGGTCATCACAAATCCAACTAGCTATTTCTAATAATCAAATCCCCATTACTATTTCTTCTACAGCTAGTAAAAGTGATACTAAGGTTCGATTTAGAACTCTTATTACAGAGTTTTATTTATTTATTTTGTATAAGCAGCATTTTGCTTCAGGGACTACAGCTTTGTACTGTACAAAGAGCACCAAGCTTTTGACCCAAGGCCCGCTTATTACAGAAAAATTCCCACCCCACTACTACAGCATGTCTTGAGTTGAAGCCTGAGACGGGGAATGGGACTGAGTTGGATGAAAGGATTTCCTTAAATGGTGATTTCCAAGACATGAGGTCTTGCCATTTTGTTATGTGTTTGGTTTAAGTATTAACCATCCCTTCCCCTCTTCTCTGTATGGGGGTATCTGGGTGTTCATTGGTCGGTGATTTCGAGAACTATGCAAAATGCTTTCCTGTCCATCCAGAATTTGCTGTCTTTCCAGAATTGCCTGTTATACTCCTCACCTGGCTGTAAATCCAAGGAATTACATAATCTGTGTGTTTGAGCGATGCCTTTCAGTGTGGTACCTCTGAGAGCACCTGAAGGACTAGCTTTTCTTTTAGCCCTGGCAGAGTGCCCCCCTCAGCTAAGCAGCAACTCTGAGCAGCAGCAGAGCCCAACACAGAAGGGAAGACAGTGCTATACCACCCCCCCCGCCAAGCCTACTTTATTTGTCTGCATGGCCCTCCCACTTCCCCAGGGGCAGGAGGAGGCTGTCTCTGTGCTGGCCTTGGCTGAGGAGCATTTGGTTTGAGGCAGGTCTTTTTCTAGCCACTGTTCAGTAAATTTAAGAGGTTACTATCAGAAGCCATGGAAGGCCAGGGGAAACCTGAGGCCTAGCTTGAGGTCGAGGGGGGAGGGCAGTGCAGAGGAGCTGGCCAGAGGCGAGGGAGCCCAAAGCACGGTGCTGAGAAGTTGGCTGGGAATCCTGCGCTATACTCAAGGCCACCAGCTCAGGGCCCTTCATCACCTTTCCCACTATTGCAGGCAGCTGGTTGGTGACTGATGTTGACCAGAGGAAACCAAAAACCCCTCCCTACGTTTACAGTCCCCAAGGCAGACAGCAGGAGGGCGGCCCTAGCAAGTCCAGGAGGCCTTGGGAACCGTGCTGCTGGGGCTGCAAAGCCCTTTGAGAGCCACCAGGCCTGGGCCCCTGGAATGCTTCCACCTGTCCCCTTTCCCTGCCAGGCCCCTCTCCTCCTGTGTCCCCCACTCCATGCCTCACCTTTCCCTGTGTGCCCCACCCTTCTCTGCCCGCTAGTCTGTATTAGTATTCCACAGCCATCCCAGCCCAGGCTCCTGCAGCCATTCACAAGAGCCTGCAGGGCAGGAGCTGGAGCAGAGACAGGGAGGAAGCTCCGTTCTGCTGAAATAGGGAGCTGGCTCAGCAAAGGGCAGGGCGGATTCCCATCACCCCCCGCCTTCGCAGAACCAGAGGGACACAGAGTAAATTACACAAACCTTAACACAATGGGTGGGGCTGACATTCACACTCCCCAACCCCTCGCTCTTCCCCCACAAACCACCAGGCCCTGCCCCCCCCCACACCCTGGCACTGCCCCCACCTCCCACACAAACCACCAGGCCCTGCCCCCCCCCCCCCCCCCCCCCCGCACTGCCTCCACCTCTCACACAAACCACCAGGGCACTGCTCCCACCTCCCCAATAAACCACCAGGCCCTGCCCCCACCTCCCCCATAAACCACCAGGCCCTGCTCCCCCCTGCACTGCCCACATCAATACCTACCACTGTTCTCCCAGCCCAGGAGCTTCTCCCCAGCCCCCTCAATACCTGGGGCACTGCCCTCACCTCTGACAGTGCTCAGGCACCGCTCCCACACAAACCATCACCCCACCCTCCCCATGCCCAGCACAGCCTGCCAGCCCCAGCCCCCAGGCAGTGCCCCCCAGCCCCTGCACCAACTCCCAGGCAATACCCCCCAATACCAGAGCATTACCCCCAGTCCCTGCCCCCCAACACCAGAGCATTACCCCCAGTCCCTGCACCAACATCCCAGTCCCTAACCCTCAGTCCCTGCACCACGATCTGGCCCCTCTGCCCCCCAGACCCTAACCTCCAGTCCCTGCACTAACCCCCAGGCAGTGATCCCCAACACCAGAGCATTACCCCCAGTCCCTGCACCAACATCCCAGTCCTGCCCCCCAGTCCCTGCACCACGATGTGGCCCCTCTGCCCCCCAGAACCTAACCTCCAGTCCCTGCACTAACCCCCAGTCCCTGCCCCCCAACACCAGAGCATTACCCCCAGTCCCTGCACCAACATCCCAGTCCTGCCCCCCAGTCCCTAACCCCCAGTCCCTGCACCACGATCTGGCCCCTCTGCCCCCCAGACCCTAACCTCCAGTCCCTGCACTAACCCCCAGTCCCTGCCCCCCAACACCAGAGCATTACCCCCAGTCCCTGCACCAACATCCCAGTCCTGCCCCCCAGTCCCTAACCCCCAGTCCCTGCACCACGATCTGGCCCCTCTGCCCCCCAGACCCTAACCTCCAGTCCCTGCACTAAGCCCCAGTCCCTGCCCCCCAACACCAGAGCATTACCCCCAGTCCCTGCACCAACATCCCAGTCCTGCCCCCTAGTCCCTAACCCCCAGTCCCTGCACCACGATCTGGCCCCTCTGCCCCCCAGACCCTAACCTCCAGTCTCTGCACTAACCCCCGGTCCCTGCCCCCCAACACCAGAGCATTACCCCCAGTCCCTGCACCAACATCCCAGTCCTGCCCCCCAGTCCCTAACCCCCAGTCCCTGCACCACGATCTGGCCCCTCTGCCCCCCAGACCCTAACCTCCAGTCCCTGCACTAAGCCCCGGTCCCTGCCCCCCAACACCAGAGCATTACCCCCAGTCCCTGCACCAACATCCCAGTCCTGCCCCCTAGTCCCTAACCCCCAGTCCCTGCACCACAATCTGGCCCCTCTGCCCCCCAGACCCTAACCTCCAGTCCCTGCACTAAGCCCCAGTCCCTGCCCCCCAACACCAGAGCATTACCCCCAGTCCCTGCACCAACATCCCAGTCCTGCCCCCCAGTCCCTAACCCCCAGTCCCTGCACCACGATCTGGCCCCTCTGCCCCCCAGACCCTAACCTCCAGTCCCTGCACTAAGCCCCAGTCCCTGCCCCCCAACACCAGAGCATTACCCCCAGTCCCTGCACCAACATCCCAGTCCTGCCCCCTAGTCCCTAACCCCCAGTCCCTGCACCACGATCTGGCCCCTCTGCCCCCCAGACCCTAACCTCCAGTCTCTGCACTAACCCCCGGTCCCTGCCCCCCAACACCAGAGCATTACCCCCAGTCCCTGCACCAACATCCCAGTCCTGCCCCCCAGTCCCTAACCCCCAGTCCCTGCACCACGATCTGGCCCCTCTGCCCCCCAGACCCTAACCTCCAGTCCCTGCACTAAGCCCCAGTCCCTGCCCCCCAACACCAGAGCATTACCCCCAGTCCCTGCACCAACATCCCAGTCCTGCCCCCTAGTCCCTAACCCCCAGTCCCTGCACCACAATCTGGCCCCTCTGCCCCCCAGACCCTAACCTCCAGTCTCTGCACTAACCCCCAGTCCCTGCCCCCCAACACCAGAGCATTACCCCCAGTCCCTGCACCAACATCCCAGTCCTGCCCCCCAGTCCCTAACCCCCAGTCCCTGCACCACGATCTGGCCCCTCTGCCCCCCAGACCCTAACCTCCAGTCCCTGCACTAACCCCCAGTCCCTGCACCAACATCCCAGTCCTGCCCCCCAGTCCCTAACCCCCAGGCACTGCCCCCCAACACCGCAGCATCCCCCCCAGCCCCTGTACCAACACCCTGGCGCTGCCCGCAGCTTTCAGCCAAACCCCGTCGCTGACCCCCCCGACATCGCCCCCCATCTCCGGTCCCTGGCCCCCGGCACCGCCCCCCAGCGCGGCACGTGGCTCTGCCCCACGCCGCCCGGCCAGGGCAGCGCTCGGCGGGCGGGGGCTGCCGGAGTCGGGGTCCCCCCGGGCCGGGCCGGGCCGGGCCAGGCCGCGGAGATGGCGAGTCCCCGCCCGGCCGCCCGCCTCCCGCAGAGGGGGCGGAGCCGCGGCCGCCGAGAGGCACCTGCCGCCCGGCGCTGAGCGTGCGGCGGCGGCGCCGGAGGGAGCCGAGCCGAGCCCCGCGGGGCCCCGCGCCCGAGCCATGCGCCGGCGGCAGCCCGCAGGCAGCGCGGCGGGGCGGCGCGGAGCCCTGGAGCCGCCCGCGGCCGGCGGCCCCCGGGGGCCGGGCCGGGCCGGTGCCGTGAGACGGCGGCCGCTGGCGGGGCTGCGCTGAGCCCCGCGCCCCCCGCGCCATGGCGCTGCCCCCCGGCGGGCTGGGCTGCGCGCTGCCGGGCATCAGCACCATAACCTATGTCTTCGTTTACAGCCCCAGCGGCGGCCAGGGCGCCCCCCCGGGGCCGGGCCCGGGGCCCGGGGCCGCGCCCGCCCGCCACGCCGCGCCCGCCGCCCTCCGCGGGCCCAAGCGCAAGCTGTACAGCGCCGTGCCCGGCCGCAGGTTCATCGTGGTCAAGAGCTACACGCCGCAGGGCGAGGGGGAGATCCAGCTGAACCGGGGCGAAGCCATCAAGGGTGAGTGCGGGGCTGGGCAGGGGCACCCCGCGGGCAGCGCTGGGCGAGGGGCAGGTGGTGGGAACGGGCAGGGGCACCCCATGGGCAGCACTGGGCGAGGGGTGCTGGGCACAGCGGGGGGCAGGTGGTGGGAACGGGCAGGAGCACCCCATGGGCAGTGCCGGTCGAGGGGTGTTGGGCACAGCGGGGGGCAGGTGGTGGGAACGCACAGGGGCACCCCATGGGCAGCACTGGGCGAGGGGTGCTGAGCACAGCGGGGGGCAGGTGGTGGGAACGGGCAGGGGCACCCCGTGGGCAGCACTGGGCGAGGGGTAGGTGGTGGGAACGGGCAGGGGCACCCCATGGGCAGCTCTGGGCGAGGGGTGCTGGGCACAGCGGGGGGCAGGTGGTGGGAACGCGCAGGGGCACCCCATGGGCAGCACTGGGCGAGGGGTGCTGGGCACAGCGGGGGGCAGGTGGTGGGAACGCGCAGGGGCACCCCATGGGCAGCACTGGGCGAGGGGTGCTGGGCACAGCGGGGGGCAGGTGGTGGGAACGGGCAGGGGCACCCCATGGGCAGCACTGGGCGAGGGGTGCTGGGCACAGCGGGGGGCAGGTGGTGGGAACGGGCAGGGGCACCCCATGGGCAGCACTGGGCGAGGGGTGCTGGGCACAGCGGGGGGCAGGTGGTGGGAACGGGCAGGGGCACCCCATGGGCAGCACTGGGCGAGGGGTGCTGGGCACAGCGGGGGGCAGGTGGTGGGAACGGGCAGGGGCACCCCATGGGCAGCACTGGGCGAGGGGTGCTGGGCACAGCGGGGGGCAGGTAGTGGGAACGGGCAGGAGCACCCCATGGGCAGTGCCGGTCGAGGGGTGTTGGGCACAGCGGGGGGCAGGTGGTGGGAACGCACAGGGGCACCCCATGGGCAGCACTGGGCGAGGGGTGCTGGGCACAGCGGGGGGCAGGTGGTGGGAACGGGCAGGGGCACCCCGTGGGCAGCACTGGGCGAGGGGTAGGTGGTGGGAACGGGCAGGGGCACCCCATGGGCAGCACTGGGCGAGGGGTGCTGGGCACAGCGGGGGGCAGGTGGTGGGAACGGGCAGGGGCACCCCATGGGCAGCACTGGGCGAGGGGTGCTGGGCACAGCGGGGGGCAGGTGGTGGGAACGGGCAGGGGCACCCCATGGGCAGCACTGGGCGAGGGGTGCTGGGCACAGCGGGGGGCAGGTGGTGGGAACGGGCAGGGGCACCCCATGGGCAGCACTGGGCGAGGGGTGCTGGGCACAGCGGGGGGCAGGTAGTGGGAACGGGCAGGAGCACCCCATGGGCAGTGCCGGTCGAGGGGTGTTGGGCACAGCGGGGGGCAGGTGGTGGGAACGGGCAGGGGCACCCCATGGGCAGCACTGGGCGAGGGGTGCTGGGCACAGCGGGGGGCAGGTGGTGGGAACGGGCAGGGGCATCCCATGGGCAGCACTGGGCGAGGGGTGCTGGGCACAGCGGGGGGCAGGTGGTGGGAACGCACAGGGGCACCCCGTGGGCAGCACTGGTCGAGGGGTGCTGAGCACAGCGGGGGGCAGGTGGTGGGAACGGGCAGTGGCACCCCGTGGGCAGTGCCGGTTGAGGGGTGCTGGGCACAGCGGGGGGCAGGTGGTGGGAACGGGCAGGGGCACCCCATGGGCAGCACTGAGCGAGGGGTGCTGGGCACAGCGGGGGGCAGGTGGTGGGAATGGGCAGGGGCACC
This sequence comes from Aldabrachelys gigantea, assembly GCA_026122505.1. Lineage (NCBI taxonomy): Eukaryota > Metazoa > Chordata > Testudines > Testudinidae > Aldabrachelys > Aldabrachelys gigantea. The sequence continues at coordinate 9,140,116 of CM047479.1, forward strand.
CCATGGGCAGCACTGGGCGAGGGGTGCTGGGCACAGCTGGGGGCAGGGGCACCCCATGGGCAGCGCTGGTCAAGGGGTGCTGGGCACAGCTGGGGGGCAGGGGGTGGGAGCAAGCCAGGGGACCCCATGGGCAGTGCTGATCGAGGGGCGCTGGGCCCTGGCCCCAGCCGGGGTGCAGAGGGTGGGAGTGGGCATGGGGGGCCCCTGTAGCAGGGTTGGGCTGTGTGGGACCCGCTGCTCCTGAGAAGTAGCCAATGGCCTGGGTGCAGCTGGGGTGGGAGCAGGCACAAGGTAGGCATGGGGGCCATGGGCAAGGACACCTCACCCCACTGGTAGTGGGCCCTGGGCACAGCTGGGGTGCAGAGTTTGGAAGCGGATTGGGGGGGGGGCCTGTAGCAGGGTAGGGCAGCATGGGGCCCCGCTGACCAAGGGCAGTAGCCAAGGGCCCAGGGTGAAGCTGTGTGCAGGCAAAGTGCGGTCAGCAGCTGGCCAAGGGGCTGGTTCGGATTCCCTGCAGATCCCCTCTCGGCTCTGAGAGGCAAGGACAGTATGAGGATGGAGGGGCAAACAGAAGTTGGTCCCTTGCCTGCCTGGGACTATTGCTGTGCCTATTGGCGCCCCGCTGCTTTTGGGGTGGCCCCATTGGATACGCATTGTGTTAGTCATGTTTGTCTTTAGTGGGGTCGCTTTGTACAGGCGGATTTCGTTTGGGATTACACACTCTGAAATAAGTGCAGCAAAAATGGTTTGGGGGACTACAGAAACTTACAATTGTCACTGCAAATTCTTGCGGTGCTCCATGCATGTTTCAGGGCATGGGCGTGAAGTCAAGGGGTCCCAGTGACCCCCAGCCTCTGCTCACTGAGGTTTTGTCAGTATCAAGTGTTCACATATCTTCTGAGGTGGTGAAGGGGAGACTGGAAGCTTCCTTTGCTTGGAAGCTGCTCCTAATGGGGTATCCCTGTCCTGCAAAGATGGTGGGGCCTTACCCTGGTTCGTATAAGTCCATGGATCACCTCACTCCTCTCTGAGATTTTAGAGGAATCTGGTAGCAGTAATCTACCCAGTAAGCAGAAGCTGAGTTTTGCATTTCCTTTTCTTTCCCTGTGGCCCTAATATCTTACCTGCCTGTCCTACGTCTCACCCTTGGCCTGGTTCTGCCTGCATTCATCCTTGTCTAGATTCCTAGTAATACTGCCTCCCTCTAGAACGGGAATATCTTTGAAAAGAGATGCTGTTGAACTGGATGGTTTGGGGCAGAATGCTGGGCAGTCTCCTTGAAGGATCGGTTTCAAGAATTGCCTGCTCCTGGCCCAGTCCAGGGTACTGGGCAGGGGATTGTTTTGAGAGGAAACATTAAAGTGACTCTTAGTTTCCTTTTCTTTTTGTATGTTGATTGCTGAATGTTGCTTCACTTCACTGATATTTTCAAGTTTCTCATAAATGTCACCAAACGTGCGCGTTGATGGGAGAGATTCTGTTTGAAGTGCCACAGTTCTCCCCCTCCCTGAAATCCTGGGTTAATATAGTGCCTTGGAAGTCTCCTTTCTATTTTTCTCTTATTTTTCCTATTTCCTTCTCCATTATGTATCTCTGCTTTGTGCTTTCGATAGGCATATAAAATAACGGTTGGGATTGACAGCATAGGTGGGTTTCTCTTATTTGTCCTCGTAACACTGCCTGCAGGGAAGAGTTTTTTCAGTTTGGGTTTGGGGCTGTGGGGTGGAATTCAGGGTATCCTAGCTGGGATCCAAGCACCCTGAAAGCCCAGAAGGACTCGATGGAGGGGTCCTGACTGTGCCTGCAAGCTCTGCTGTAACCTGTGTTCCTGTTGTCCAATAAACCTTCTGTTGTCCAATAAACCTTCTGTTTTACTGGCTGGCCAAGAGTCACTGTGGGTCCCAGGAAGAGGGGTGCAGGGCCGGACTCCCCCACACTCTGTGACAGTATCTCTGCTTTGTGCTTTCAATAGGCATATAAAATAATGGTTGGGATCGACAGCATAGGTGGGTTTCTCTTATTTGTCCTCGTAACACTGCCTGCAGGGACTCAAGAGCGCGAGTACCAACCTCAGGGCAGACTGTCAGTGAGTTCTGCCATTTGATTTCACCAACCAATTATCAAGTGTAAACTCCTCAGGCACTATAACAGCCATGACATGGAGTCACAGACAGTCCCCTTGGGCACTCAGATCTACCTCGCCACCCAGGTGAAGATACATTTGTGATAGATTGTCCCTAATACCAACGGTAATACCCTAGTTACTCCCAGTCTCACTGGACCAGCCACTTACCCGTATGAGTTGTACCTTAGATCTCACACCAAAGACCACTCTTGTAGCTAATCCTATAATATCTATTCAGATTTATTAACTAGGCAAATGAAACCAGAGAGTCATTTACAAGGTTAAAGCAGGCAGACATAGATACACACACAATTTACAATTGTAAGTTTTGAAGGGCAATAGAAGCTTCTGTAATCAGCAAAATCTCTATGTCCTTTAGGGCAAACCCCGGCTAAGCATCTGGGGATCTCCTGCTTATGCCAAAAAACACGAACCCCACCCCCCTCCCCCACAGTCCTAGCAGCTCACGGAGATAGCAAGTTGCTTTTGTTTGGGTTATTCTCCTCCTCCTGCCATGTGCTCTGAGCTGAGCACTCAGCTGTTGGGTGGAGTGGTGGAGTCCACTTGGATGGCTCATTTTCCTGGGTAAGGGAAAAGAACAACAAATGTCTTTTGTTGATAGTATGTAGGGAAATTCCAGTTGCAGCCACCCACAATTGTCCATCTGGTATTGATGGACCTTTCCTGTAACAGAACACTTTCTTTTGAAGATCAGCTCTTCACACTAATTAACATCTTAATTAGGGCTTAAACTGCAGCAAAGGAGATTTAGGTTGAACATTAGAAAAAAGTTTCTAACTGTCAGGGTAGTTAAACACTGGAATAAACTGCCTAGGGAAGTTGTGGAATCTCCATCTCTGGAGATATTTAAGAGTAGGTTAGATAAATATCTGTCCGGGATGGTCTAGACAGTATTTGGTCCTGCCATGAGGGCAGGGGACTGGACTCGATGACCTCTCGAGGTCCCTTCCAGTCCTAGAGTCTGAGTCTCTCTCTCTCTCCTGTCTGGTGGTTTACGCAGTGTCATGGAGTGTGGGGGAGTCCGGTCCTGCACCCCTCTTCCTGGGACTCACAGTGACTCTCAGCTAGCCAGTGAAACAGAAAGTTTATTGGACAACAGGAATGCAGGTTACAGCAGAGCTTGTAGGCACAGCCAGGACCCCTCAATCAAACCCCTCTGGGGGTCCAGAAAGTTTAGTCCTCTGAATTCCAACCACCCAGCCCAAAACCGAAACTAAAACCCCGCTCCCTCCAGCTGGCCCCTTCCTTTGTCCAGCTTCCCAGGCAAAGGTGCTGACACCCCCCCCAGCTCCCTGGCTCAGGTTACAGGCTGAGCACTTTTCCCTCACCTAAAGTAATTCCCTGGCTCTCCCATCCCCCACACAGATAGCCCCTACTCCATCACATCTCTCCCTCCTTCGAGACTGAACTGAGTGGGGTCACTCTGCCCAGTGACCTGGGGAAGTTCAGGGCCCCCTCTCCGGGACAACGCGTCCGCTATCAGGTTGGCACTTCCCTTCACATGGACCACGTCCATGTCATAGTCCTGCAGGAGCAGGCTCCACCTCAGGAGCTTGGCGTTGGCTCCTTTCATCTGGTGCAGCCAGGTCAGGGGAGAGTGGTTGGTGTACACGGTGAAGTGTTGCCCAAACAGATATGGCTCCAGTTTCTTAAGGGCCCACACCATGGCCAGGCATTCCTTCTCGATGGCTGCGTAGTTTTGCTCCCGGGGTAGCGGCTTCTTGCTCAGGTACACAGTGGGGTGTCTCTCCCCCTTTTCATCCTCCTGCATTAACACCGCCCCCAGTCCCGTGTCTGAGGCATCAGTGAACACCATAAAGGGTTTGTCAAAATCTGGGTTTGCCAGAACTGGGCCACTAACCAGAGCCTCCTTCAGCGCCCGGAGAGCCTGCTGGCACTGCTTGGTCCAGACCACATTGTCTGGCTTCCCCTTCTTGCACAGCTCAGTGATGGGGGCGGCTATGGCGCTAAAGTGGGGCACAAACCTTCGATAGTACCCCGCCATCCCAATAAAGGCCTGGACCTGCTTTTTGGTTTGGGGAGCAGGCCAGTCTCTGATCACCTCCACCTTGGCTGGTTCTGGCTTCAGGTAGCCGCTCCCCACTCAATGGCCCAGGTAAGATACTTCAGCCATCCCCACCTTGCACTTCTCATTCTTTACTGTTAACCCAGCCTCCTGGAGTCGTCCAGCACTTCTTTAACCTGGGACACGTGGTCCTCTCAGGTCTGGCTAAAGATGCAAATGTTGTCAATATACGCCACGGCAAAACTCTCCATCCCCCTCAGTAGCTAATCCACCAGGAGCTGGAAGGTGGCTGGTGCTCCCTTGAGGCCAAAGGGCAGGGTCACAAACTCGTAGAGCCCCAGAGGGGTGATAAAGGCCGATTTCAGCCTGGAATCTGCGTCCAGTGGAACTTGCCAGTAGCCCTTGGTAAGATCCATGGTGGTGAGGTACCGAGCGCCTCTCAGCTTGTCTAGGAGCTCGTCAGGCCTGGGCATGGGGTAGGCATCAGATACGGTGATGGCATTGAGCTTTTGATAGTCCACACAGAACTGGATCCCCCTGTCCTTCTTGGGGACCAGTACCACTGGCGAGGCCCAAGGGCTGGAAGACTGCTGGATCACCCCCAAAGCCAGCATGTCCGTGACCTGTCTTTCTAGGTCCTGGGCAGTTTTCCTGGTGACCCGAAAAGGGGAGCATCTTATAGGAGGATGTGACCCAGTCTCCGCTCGGTGGACAGTCAAATTAGCGCGTCCAGGCTGGTTGGAAAACAGCTGTTGGTATAGATGCAGCACCCCTCTGATCTCAGCGTGCTGGGCCAGAGTCAGCTGATCAGAAAGGGGAATTGCCTCCAGGGGGGAACCAGCTTTTGTCCCACGGAATAGATCCACTAAAGAAAGGGTCATCTCCCTGCTCCTCCCAATGTCCACACACGGCCAACACTACATTCCCCCGTCACAATATGGCTTCATCATATTCACATGGTACACCCGACGATGATGTGCCCTATTCGACAGTTCCACCACATAGTTTAGCTCATTTAGTTGCATGACAACCTTGAAGGGCCCTTCCCAGGCAGCCTGGAGTTTGTTTTTCCTCACAGGGATGAGAACCATCACTTGATCCCCAGTGGCGAAGGCGCGGGCCCGTGCCGTGCGGTCATACCAGACCTTCTGCTTCCTCTGGGCTCGGGCTAGATTCTCCCTGGCCAGGCCCATGAGCTCGGCCAGTCTTTCCCGGAAGGTCAGGACATACTCCACCACCGACTCTCCACCGGGAGCGGCCTTCCCCTCCCATTCATCTCTCAGCAGGTCTAGGGGCCCCCTTACCCGCCTTCCATGTAACAGTTCGAAAGGCGAAAACCCAGTAGATTCCTGGGGTACCTCCCTGTATGCGAGCAGTAGGTGAGGTAAGTACTTGTCCCAGTCCTGCGGGTACTGTTCATAAATGTTTTTAGCATCATCTTTAGCGTCCCGTTGAACCTTTCCACCAGCCCGTTGGATTGGGGGTGATACGCTGAGGCCCACTTGTCCCGGACCCCACATTTCTCCCACAAGCACCGGAGCAGGGTCGACACGAAGTTGGACCCCTGATCCGTTAAGACTTCCTTGGGGAACCCCACCCGGCTGAAAATGGTCAGCAGTGCATCTGCCACTGTGTCTGCTTCGATAGAGAACAAGTCCACTGCCTCGGGGTAGCGAGTGGCGAAATCTACCACCACCAGAATGTATTTCTTTCCCAACCGGGTCGCCTTGCTGAGAGATCCCACTATGTCCATGGCCACCTTCTGGAAAGGTTCTTCTATGATGGGTAAAGGCCTCAAAGCAGCTTTCCCCTTGTCTCGGGCCTTCCCCACCCTCTGGCAGGGGTCACAGGATCGGCAGTACTGTCGAACATGGGTAAAGACCCCAGGCCAGTAAAAGTTCTGTAGCAGCCTCTGCCTGGTGCGTCGGATTCCTTGGTGCCCTGCGAGAGGGATGTCATGGGCCAGGTACAGTAGCTTGTGGTGAAACTTCTGGGGAACCACCAGCTGCCTCGTGATCCCCCAGGACTCTACTTCCCCTGGGGGAGCCCATTCTCGGTACAGGAACCCCTTCTCCCACAAGAACCTTTCCTTGCAACCTCTCCTCATGGTCTGTACCACACTGAGGTCAGCCCGGTCCCTGGGCTTCCGCAAGGAGGGATCTTTCTGTAACTCGGCCTGGAACTCAGCAGCTGGGACAGGGATGGGGACCTGCTCTCTCTCGCTGGCTGTGTCTGAGGCCGCAGCCTCTCTGAGCTGTGTCCCTGGGCATTCCCTCCCCACCAGATTAGGGTCCTGCACCTCGGGCAGAGTACCCTGCCCGTTGTCAGGGCGCAGTGCCCTGTGCCGACTCTGACTACGGGTCACAACCAGGGCACCCCGGGCATTGCTTGGCCAGACCTCCAGGTCGCCCCCCATTAACACCTCCGTGGGCAAATGTGGGTGTACCCCCAAGTCCTTGGAGCCCTCCTTGGCCCCCCACTTCAGGTGTACCCTCGCCACGGGCACCTTGAATGGTGTCAGGCACCATCCGATCTGAGGCCACCACCTCAGGCTGGGCCAGCGTCACCTTTGCGCCCATGTCCCAGTACCCAGTGACCTGTCTCCCATCTACCTCCAGGGCAACAAGGCACTCTCCCTGGAGGGACAGCCCTGCGCTCACCCTGTAAACCAAAAACTCGGAGCCTGGAGCATCCAGCCCCTCAGAGGAGCTGACCTGGGGTCCTCCTCCCTCCTTCGCAGGTGGTACACGGCCAGCCCCCCTTTCCTGGGAACGGTGCGCCTCGTCCAACTGGGTCTCTACCAAGTTAACCCAGTGTGGGGTCGGCCAGCTCAGTCTGTCCTTGAGCCTGGGGCACTGGGACCGTATGTGGCCCCTCTGGCCACATTGATGGCAGCTCATGTCCCGTTGGTCCCCTCGAACTGGTCGGTTGTCCCTGACGCTGGGTGTTCCCCTTGAGAGGGGGTTCTCCCTATTCCCCCTTTGGTAGGTCGCAGGATGACTCTCTCTCTGCGTCGCGATGGGTCTGTTTCTTTGGGACTCTTCCCTGCCAACCCCCGACGGGCTCTTCACAAAGTCATCGGCCAGCCGTCCTGCATATCGCGGGTTCTCTGGCTTTTGGTCCCTCAACCACAGCCTCAGGTCAAATGGGCACTGCTCATACAGTTGCTCCAGTATCAGCAGTTTAATCACATCCCCCTTCGTCTGGGCCCCGTCTGCCAACTTGCTGGCGTATCCTTCCATGTGGATGGCTAGTTGCAGATATGAGACCTCAGGGGTTTTATCCTGACTCCAGAATCTCTCCCGGTACATCTCAGGAGTCAGCCCAAACTCGCGCAGCAGGGCCTGCTTGAATAGTTCTTAGTTCCCTTTCTCCTCCTCTCCCAGCTGGTGGTACAATGCCCTAGGCATTCGCTGGGCTCCTCCCCGCCCTTCCCCTAGGCATAGGAATGGGGGGTCTCGGGAAGCCCTCAGCCACCGGCTGATCACTCCCGGGGGGGACAGACACTGGTGCCTGCGCTGCATCTGCCAGGCTGCTTCCCTCAGAGACAGGGCTCCGTTCATTCAAGCGATCTCCCTCCTCCAGCTGGGCAATCAGCTGGTCTTTGGTGAGTCTCCTCCTGCACAGCCCCCTCTGCTTGCACAGCTCCAGCAGGTCACACTTGCGCCGCTTGGCATACATCTTCCTGCTGGCCACTCACAGGCCGGGGTGCTCGCCGCTCCCCACGGTTTCCAGGGGGACCCCTAGTGCACCAGCCCTTCTTGAGGTCACCACCTCTCTGCCAGGGTTGAGCTGCAGACTCCTCCGCCCCTGGGACCACTCACTGCAATCCCCTGGGGGACCCTGTTACTGCAAAGTCCTTCTCACTGGGCACACACTCCCAGGGGTTAATCACCCCTTCATTTTACTGCTCCCCAGTCACTTACTGCAGGAAGCGCCGTCCACGGGGTGCAGTATCTCCTGCCGCTGTCACCAGTTGTCACGGAGTCTGGGGGAGTCCGGCCCTGCACCCCTTTTCCTGGGACTCACAGTGACTCTCAGCCAGTCAGTAAAACAGAAGGTTTATTGGACAACAGGAATGCAGGTTACAGCAGAGCTTGTAGGCACAGCCAGGACCCTTCAATCAAACCCCTCTGGGGGTCCAGGAAGCTTAGTCCTCTGAATTCCAACCACCCAGCCCAAACCGAAACTAAAACCCCGCTCCCTCCAGCCGGCCCCTTCCTTTGTCCAGCTTTCCGGGCAAAGGTGCTGACACCCCCCCCAGCTCCCTGGCTCAGGTTACAGGCTGAGCACTTTTCCCTCACCTAAAGTAATTCCCTGGCTCTCCCATCCCCCACACAGATAGCCCCTACTCCATCACACGCAGTCACAGAGATGTAGAACAGAACCACTTCTGTTCTATCTTACAGTATAGGGTACAGATGTTAAAAGCGACAGTAATGTGGGTAGCAACTGACAAGCGTTCAATGAAATCTAAACACATCCTTATCATTCTAATACCTATTTTAACAATACTAACACCCAGGTGAGCCGGGCTGATTCCAGCTTTGTATTTCAGTGTCTCATTGAGATGTGGGGACCTTGGCAGGAACTGGCACCTCTCTGCCAGCGCCACAGTCCTCCCTCATGATACACAAACAAGAGGACAGTCAGTTAAACTGAAACTCAACACATATAAAGCTGATAAAAGGACGTGCTTTTTGCACAAAACACAATTAATCTCTGGGATAGACCTGCCCCAGTGTGTCAGGGAGGCCAGAATTATAGCAGAATTCGAGGTAGGATTTGAGATTTATGGGATCTTGAGAACATCCTCAGTTACACTAGAAAGGATTTTAAAAGATCGTGTAAGTGCTCCTGCTTCAAGGTAGAAGTCAGCCTCCCACTGACAAGGCTAGGAAGAAACTTCCCCATGAGCAAGAATCCCATCATTTTCACAGCAGGATTTCTTGAAGCTTCTAGAAAGCATTGTATGTTAGGCGCTGTCAGAGAAAGGATACTGGGCTAGGACCACTGGTCTGATCCACTGATAGTATCTCTGTGCTCAGATTCTAGCCTGGCTCTGACCTGTTGGAAGGCTGAGGAGGGAAATATGCCCACTCTGTACTTTTGTTCCTGTTTCTGTTTATTTGTAGCCGTGAAAGGTGCCATCTTGACAGACCTGGAGACTGAAGTCCTTTGTCTACAGCAAGAGAGGCAGGGGGCAGGAATGAGCAGCTCTTTACTCCGTCCCGTGGTGCTGTTTTGCTGTTCTTGTGGGAAGGAGAGGGATGATCTGATAGATATGGGGCTCTGCCCTTGTCGTTGCTCTTCTAGTTCACTCTCAGGTTCCCTACCCTGGCAGCAAAGTCTGCTTGGGGTTATCCGGGCTACTTTGGGAGATGTCTGGTCACTGGTTTGTGTACGAACCCGCCCTTCTCATTGCAAGCTGGGGCAGATGTCCGGCTATGGCTGTGGGTCTCTTCTGCCCCACCTGCAGGAGCGAGAGACAGTTCCTGGCTGACACGCTGGGGCACTCTGCTGGAGCTGGCTCTGACTACCATGGGTGCCAGAGCATCAGCGTCTCAAGAGACACCTGGGGCTGGGGAGAGTCAGGATCTGACCAGAAGTGGGAGGGCAGCTCTCTAAGGTTGGGATAATGATCACAGGGTGCCAATGGCCATGGAGTTTCCACAGATGGAAGTACTGAAAGGTGTGTGTGGGAGCGTGAAATAGACCATCTCTCTGGGGATGGAGGTGCTGTACTGGGGGGAGTGGGAGCTTTCTGGGAGGAGGGTGCCTTAGGGAGCCAGAGGGAAGTCGGCCGAGGTGTCCCTGGATGGCAGAAGATGAGCAGGGGAGCTCTCTGCAGACGGGTGCTGAAGAAGGGAAAGGGGGCGGTCCTGCAGATGGGGGCTGAATGGGGAAGGGGAGCGGTCTGCAGACTGGAGGAGCTGAATGGGGAAGGGGAGCGGTCTGCAGACTGGAGGAGCTGAACGGGGAAGGGGAGCGATCTGCAGACGGGCTGAACAAAGGAAGACGATGGGGAGAGTTGTTTGGGCAGGGCTTGGCAGGATCGGGGCGGAGAGCTTCATGGATGTGTAACGTTTCTCTGTGCGTCTTTCTCTGCGTCAGCAGTGTGGGACATGTGAGGGTGTCTCTGGCCTGGTCTACGCTGCGGGTGGTGGGGTTGATGTAAGATACGCAACTTCAGCTATGGGAATATGGTAGCTGAAGTCCACATATCTTATTTCAACTTACCTCCCGTCCTCATGGCACGGAATCGACGGCTGCGGCTCCTCTGTCGACTCCGCTACTGCCGCTCGCTCTGGTGGAGTTCCAGAGTCGACGCAAGCATGTTCGGGGATCGATATATCACATCTAGATGAGATAAATCGATCGCTACCCGCTGATCCGTCAGGTAGTCTGGATGTCCCCTCTGTGTGAGAAGTAGCTGTTCAGCTGAAGGTATGTTGCCTGCTGCCATCTTACCCTGTACTGCTCCCTGTCTTTAGAAGCTGTTGGGCCATCCTGAAAATGCCTGGGTTAAGTTCTTTATCAGAGCGCGTTTGCCTTTTCACAGTTTCTTCTAGGGCTGTTGAGGCTGCAGGGCAAAACCTCTGAGCAAGAGTCTGATCTGCTGGGCTTGGTAGCATCAGGAACCAGTAGAAGCGCTCCTTGCTATTGAGGCTGCAGGGATTGTTCTTAGTCACAGAGCTAATTGCTTGCCCTCCAGATGATGGGAGTCCTGCCCTTCACTAGTGGATTTCTGGGGCATGTTCAGCACCATGTCGAAGCACATATGTGGGGGAGGGAGGGGACTAGGCAGGGGGGATTTTTCTGGGCTGTTGTGCCGGGATGGCGGGGGGATTCATCAGGACTCTGGTACTCTAACTATCTTGAGGACGGCTGGTAATAATAACCACACATGAATCAGCATAGAGATTCCATGTGTTTAAGTTACTTAAGGACAGAATCCAAGCAGAGGGGAATTCATCTTTGATCTGATTCATGCAGATAAGGAGGCATGGGGTGAGAATACTAGGTTAGTGATCATCATCTGCTGGAATTCAGCGTAGCAAGGATGTAGAAAGAAACAGTTGATAGACGCAGCAGAACAAGGGGATTCAACTTCAGGAACACAGACTCTGGGTGAATTTAGAAAACTTGGAAGCCTGTTGTTTTAGTCTGGTGTGCTTTATACTCCCAGAATGATAGAGATTCCTAAGGACTCACCAGGATGTATAGTAATGGTTTGTCTGGCTTAGGCTTTCATACGGCCATTCATCGGCAGAGTATCTAAGCAACTCCTGTGTAAAGCTGATAGCAACAGCTAAGTCCCTAGTGGAGTTCATGAAGTCCTGCCTCTCCTCCCTTTTGGGGTTTTAAATCTTGCTTGCAGAGTGCTTGTAGTTTTGTTTGCTTGCTTGGTTTGGATTTCTGTTTTTTTATTTTTGTGTGTGTGTTTGAGTTTTGGGGGTGTGTGGGGTAACTGTTACAGTGGTATCATTCTCATGGTGAAAAAGATTTTGTCAAAGCACAAGGGTTTGCAGTGTTTCCTAACAATAGACTCTGGATTTGCCGTCTCCTCTGGAAGATTTTTACACAGCCAGAGCCCCTAGGCAGAGAACGTTTGTTCTGGTCTCCGAGTGCTTCGTTTGTGATCTGTACCTTCCCAGAGGAATGCAGCTGTTTTGGTGGTTTGTAGATGGAGATGTGGTCACTGCAGTAGATGAGGCTTAATCCACAATTAGGACCAAAATCTTAAAATGCCATTTGAAACAGATTGGGAACGATTGGAGGGACTTGAGCACAGGTCTGACGTATCATGGGGGCCTAGGTCACGGAGGAGGCAAGCTGCTGCTTTCTATACCAGCTGCAGCTGTGCGTCGTCTTCGTATTCAGCTTCAGAAACAGTGAATTACAGTAATCCAGCTGGGCAGTGATGAATGTATGGGTCACAGTGGCTAGGTTCTTATCCACGATGGAAGGGGTGGAGTTGCCTGGAGAGCATGAGATGAAAGAAGTCACTGAGGCTACCTGCTCCTCCAAGCTTAGTGAGGAGTCACGCAGGACCCCAAAACTTTAGATCACTTTGACAAATGTGGTCTATGCACCTTCAGGGGAAGGTGAAGACAGTCTGTGGGCAGCTCTTCAAAGCGTTTACTTCGGCCAGCCAGGATCACTTTGCTCTTATCTGGATTCAGCTTGAGCCGGCTGTCACAGCTTCAGGGTTAACTGTTCCTTTGACTCCCCTTCTGGTCTTCCTTGAGGGAGACCCACTTAAAGGTTTAGGCTTCCTAGCAGTCACCTCACTTGGGTCAGAGATCCGCATCTCCCTCTTTTCGGACCTGGGGTTTAAGCTTGCAGTCGCTCTACACTCCCTGTGATTTCCCAGCAGGTCTAACCGGGATCCAGTATCCATGGTTAACTCTTTGTCCAAGAGTTGTAACAGTGTATGCCAGTTGTCAAGCAGCTTTCACAAAGCATACTGCATTGACTCTTAGGGGGTAGGGGGGCAGAGGGGAATAAAAAAAACATGTTTAAAAAAATAAAACCCAAATGCCTACAGTCATGCTAAAAGCATACCAGAGGTCACCCCCAGCTCCTGCGTAGGGCTCTGGTAGGTGTCAGTCTTTCAAACTCCAGCCTCAGTTTGCCCCTTTGATTATAAATTCATGTCAGTTTTTAGCTCAGAAACCAGATCCCAATTGGACACTTCATCTGTTCCTTTGCATCGCTTGGGCCTTTGATCTCCAGTCTCTGGGGACAGGTAATCACTGGTCAGTGGCTCTCTCCTCCGAGTGGAGCTTCGAAAGGCTGAGCTTTTGCATAACTGGGCTTATGTAATTTGTGTTAACCACTCCCCAGAGGTTCCCAGGAAACCCAGTTAATACTTAGTACCCAAAAGTCCTTGCCTGTCTGACACATTTCAGTATAATCATTTGAACTCCTTACACTTCCCAGGTCTTGCATCTGCCACACCAGCTGCTCTTCATCCAAGAACTGATTTCTTTTGTGGGCATTTCGACGTGTTAAGAATGGCAGTCAGTGGAGAATGAGTTTCAGAGTTGAGTGACATTGGCATGCTGTTGCCAGCTGAGCCTATGGCATCTTACTGTCTCCCAGTCATCTCATGTAGGTATTGTAGAGAGAGGCACAGTATGGACCTTTCTGTGACTCTGAAGGCAAGACCCTTTGATGAGAACACTCTTTCGATTCCACGGGTATCTCTTGAGGTGGTTAAACAGCAGCTAATAAAGTTAGACCTTTAAATTTTAGCAGATCCAGATAATTTTCATCCAGGAGTTTTAAAAGAACGGTCCCAGGAGCTCACTGGACTGTTAATGTTACTTTCAATAAGTCTTGGAGCTCTAGGGAAGTTCCAGAAGACTGGACAATTTTTAAAAAAGGTAAACAGGATGACCCGGGTAATTATAGGCCTGTCAGTCTGACATACATCCTAGGCAAGATAATGGAGCAGTTGACACAGGACTTGATTAATAAAGAATTAAAGGAGGGTAATGTAATTAATGCAAATCAACATGGGTTTATGGAAAATAGATCCTGTCAAACCAACTTGATACCTTTTTTTGATGAGATGACAAGTTTGGTTGATAAAAGTACACCTCTACCCGACATAATGCGGTCCTCGGGAGCCAAAAAATCTTACCATGTTATAGGTGAAACCGCGTTATATCAAACTTGCTTTGGCCTCGAGCATTTCCATTATGAATAGTCAGCAAACATGCCTGCCCCTGCCCCCTATCTGACCCCCACCTACCTCCCGCCCCCTGACTGACCCCTCAGAACCCCCAACTCATCCACCCCCCCAGCTCCTTGTCCCCTGACTACTCCCTCCAGAGACTCCCTGCCCCTAACCACCCCTCCCAAGACCCCACCGCCTATCTAAGTCCTACTGCTCCTTGTCCCCTGACCATCCCCTCCAGAGACCCCCCTCCTTTCCTAATCACCCCTAGGATTCCCATGTCCTATTCAGTGCCCCCATTCCCCATGCCCTGACCGCCCCGCCCCCGAGCCTGTGAACCATTCAACTCCCCCTGCTCCCTGTCCCCTGACTGCCCCCCAAGACCCTTGGCCCCTTATCCAAACCCTCGGCCCCGGCCCAGCACCCTTAACATGCCACTCAGAGCAGTGTGTCGGAGCCAGACACGCTGACATGCTGATCCACCAGAGTGTGCAGCCCTGCCCCTCACAGCGCTGCTTTACCGTGTTGTATCCAAATTCGTGTTCTATTGGGTCGTGTTATAGCGGGATAGAGGTGTAATAGACTTCTGTTAGGTGTTCTACTTGGTACCACACCGTATTTCAAATGTATTTAAAACTGGCTAACTGATAGGTGTAAAAATGTAATTGTAAACAGGGAATTGTCATTGAATGGATGTTTTGGTTTTTTTAGTGGGGTTCTGCTAGGATCAGTTCTTGGCCTTACACTTACTTAATATTTTTATCAGTGACCTGGAAGAAAACATAAAATTATCACTGATAAAGTTTGCAGATGACACAAAAAGTCGGGGAGTGGTAAATAATGAAGAGAACAGGTCACTGATACAGAGCTATCTGGATTGCTTGATACATTGGTGCAAACAAACAAGATGAGTTTTAATATTGTTAAATGTGTACATTTAGGAACAAAAAATATAGGCATATTTACAGAGTGAGGAACTCTATCCTGGGAAACAGTGACTCTGAAAATTTTTGGTGGGGTGATGGTGGATAGTCCGCTGAATATGAGTTCCCAGTCAAACACTGTGGCCGAAAAAGCTAGTGTGATCCTGAGATGCATTGTCAGGGGAATCTGAAATAGGAGCAGAGAGGTTATTTTACCTCTGTATTTGGCTCTGGTTCAACTGGTGCTGGAACAGTTCTGGTGTTCACAATACTAGAAGCACTCCTCCCAGATAACGTTGGTCCCAGATAACATCAGACTGCTGGGTCCCTTGCATGTTAGAAGTGAGTGGTCTCTCCAATTCTGCTCCTCTCCTCTCTTCCTTCCCCTCCCCCGTCCCTCTTCAGGGATTCTTCTCATGAGCATCTCCTCATGCAGGAGGTGCACACGCTCCTCGCCGCATGGGCAGTGGAGGAGGTTCCTCAGGAGCTAAGGGGCATGGGATTCTACTCCCATTATTTCCTCATCCCCAAAGCCAAGGGGAGTCTCAGACCCATTCTCAAGGCCTCAACAGCTTCATGAAAAATCTAAAGTTTTTCATGGTCTCCCTAAGTTTGATCATCCCCTCTCTGGATCCGGGAGACTGGTATGCTGCCCTCGACCTCAAGGATGGATATTTCCACATCTCGATACGTCCTGCCCACAGATGCTTCCTCAGGTTTGTGGTCTGCCACAAGCATTATCAGTTTGCGGTCCTCCCCTTCGGCCTGTCCACAGCCCCTCATGTGTTCACCAAGTGCATGTTGGAGGCAGGTTCAAGTATATCCATACCTCGACAACTGGCTGCTCAGGGGACCCAGGGACCAAGTGAAGGCTCATATCCGCTACGTGAGATTCACCTTCGACAGGTCTCCTTCTCAGCGAACAAAAATCGACCCTGTCACTGACTCAAAGGATAGAGTTTATCAGAGCAGTGTTGGACTGAGGTCGGGCCAGGGCCTCGTTGCTGGAGGTCCATTTCCGGGCAGTGACGGACATCATACAAAGCCTCAGATGGTACCCTACTACCACAGCAATGGGTTGCTACAGGCACCTCGGCCACACAGCGGCATGTAGCTATATGGTACAGCATGCGATGCTGAGGCTCAAGCCTCTCCAAGCTTTTCTAGTGTCGGTCTACCGTCTAGGGCGTAACTGCCTGAACACAATGGTCACCCTTTCAGTGCAGGTCCTCGAGTCCCTCCACTGGTGGCTCAACGCACAGGTGTGCAAGGGAGTCCCCTTCAACAACCCAGCCCTCTCCATCTCTGGTAACGGTGCATCAGCGCTGGGATGGGATGCTCACCTGGAAGAACTGCGGACACAGGGCCTCTGGCAAATCTTCCAAGCCCAATTGCAGGGGAAGTGTGTGGGGGTCATGACAGACAACACACCTGTGATGTTTTACATAAACAAGCAGGGTGAGGCTCGTTCCTCTCTCCTGTGCCAGGAAGTCCTCAAGCTGGGAGACTTCTGTATAGTCCGCTCTGTTCACATGGAAGCGTCTTACCTTCCAGGTTCCCAGAATGAATTGACAGACTATCTTAGCAGATCCTTCCACAACCTCGAGTGTGCCATCTGCCCAGACGTGATACACAGCATTTTCCAGAAGTGGGGAGTTTCCCAGATCAACCTGTTTGCCACACAGGGCAACAGAAAGTGCCTGCAAGTCTGCTCCTTCCGGAATCACAGTCCTGGCTCGCTTGCAGATGCGTTTCACCTTCCCTGGACGGACCATCTGTTGTACACGTTCCCACTCATCCACAAGGTTCTGCTCAGGATCCGCAGAGACAAGGCAGCAGTCATACTGGTGGCACCAGCATGGCCTCATCACCACTGGTACACCATGCTCCTGGAGCTGTCAGTGGACACCCCAATCATATTGCCTGTGGTCTCAGACCTGGTCACCTTCACCACCCCGACCTCCAGTCCCTTCACCTCACAGCTTGGAAGCTTCATGGCTAAACCCCATGGAACTCATGTGCTTTGAGCCTGTTATAGAGGTTTTCCTTGGTAGCAGGAAACCCTCCACTAAGGTCACCTACCAGGCCAAGTGAAAAAGGTTTGCAGTCTGGTGCTCTCAGAGCCACTCATCTGGCAGCCGTTGCTGCTTTCCGCTCAGGAGCAGCTGGGCGTTCCGTCTTTGCCAACCCCATGGTTGGCCATTTCCTAAAGGGGCCAGACAGGCTGTAGCCGCAGGTTAGACAACCGATCCCAGTGTGGGAACTTAACCTGGTCCTTTCCAGACTAACGGGGCCACGATTTGAACCCTTGGTGACTTGCTTACTCCTCTACCTGTCATGGAAAGTGGACTTCCTAGTCGCCATTACTTTGGCAAAGATGGTATCGAACCTAAAAGCACTCACCTCCAGCCCTCCTTACACAGTTTTCTATAAGGACAAGGTGCAGCTTAGGCCTAACCCAGCCTTTCTTCCAAAGATTGTGTCCCAATTCCACTCCAACCAGGACATTTTCTACGTGTTTTTTACCCTAAACCTCACACTGATAGCTGAGAACAAAGGCTTCACTCCCCAGGGATGTTCGACGAGTGCTTGCCTTTTAGCTTGAATGCACAAAGCAGTTTTGTATGTCGAACCAGCTGTTCCTGGCAGTGTCAGACCGGATAAAAGGACTCCCGGTCTCGTCGCAGACGATCTCGTCATGGATCACATCCTGTATTCGGACATGCTATGTGTTAGCCAAAGTTTCAGCCCCTGCACTAACGGCACATGCCGCAAGAGTGCAGGCCTCCTTGGCGGCGTTCCTGGCCCAGGTCCTGATCCAGGAGATCTGCAGGGTGGCAACATGGTCCTCAGTTCACACTGTCACGTAGCATTACACAATTACCCAGCATACTGGAGACGATGCAGCCTTTGGCATAGTGGTGCT
Source organism: Aldabrachelys gigantea (assembly GCA_026122505.1). NCBI lineage: Eukaryota > Metazoa > Chordata > Testudines > Testudinidae > Aldabrachelys > Aldabrachelys gigantea. The sequence continues at coordinate 9,157,825 of CM047479.1, forward strand.
CCAGTCAGTGATTCCATAACTCCAACCCCACCTCCTGGGTAGGGCTTGGGACTCACCTAATTGGAATCAACATGAGCAAGCACTCAAATGGTTACCCACCTTCTTGTAACTGTTGTTTTTTGAGATGTGTTGCTCATATCCATTCCAAACCCACCTGTCTTTGACTCTGTCGGAGGAGCTGGCAAGAAAAAACTGAGGAGAGGCCAGGCTGGCAAGGTCCTGTATTCACCGCCATGGAGATGCCACTCCACAGGGCTCCACAGCCACCCCAACAGACACTGCTGGGGGAAAAGCCTTCAAATGATGGCGCGCACGCGCTTAATTGGAATGGACATGAGCAACAGATCTCAAAGAGCAACAGTTATGAGCAGGTAACCATTTTTATCCCTCTCACTAAAGGAAGTGTGGGAGCAGGGCCAACTATCACTTTACTGATACCACTGAGACTTATTCTCTTTTCCTTGGCACCAGAGCCTCTATTGGAATGGTGGACCTCGGCTCCTGGGGCCCTGCTACAGGATAGTGTTGCAGCCATTGAGGATAGGGTTTGACGCTCGTACTGGAGTTTCTCAGTATCTTAGTCAGTCTGTCCTTGCTGTCCTGGCTCTGCTGGGTCAATCTGCAGCAGAGGTCTTTATCATAGATCAGCATCTACTTCACCTGTGCCTTGCTCGTGAGCTCCTACTGACTGCTGGAGACCCACTGGGCTACCATCCTTCTCATGCAACCAGCTTTGCTTCCTCACAGCTGCCATCTCAGTGTGAGGGGTCCGTAGTTGAGGAGGGAAGTTTCAAGTGGCGGAAATGCAGAAAACGTCGTCTTCAGCCATGTCTTCGGCTGAGTTGTAGGCTCCTCATTGGTGGCTGCTTGCCTGCCTGGTGGCATGAAGGCTTGCAGGAGTTGAAGCCTTAGACCTAGCCCTTGCTATGGTTCAGGAGAAAGCTCGCAGATTCATCAATCCATTGCAGCCAAGCAGCTATCTTTATAAACAAGCATACACTGAGCCAGCAGAGGCCAGGCATACAGGTAGCAGTGGGGCCCTCCAAAAGAATAGGTGTGTTCTCACGGTCTAGGTTGTCTGATTCTATTGGCAGCCAGGTTGGCATTCGTGGATTCATACCTAATAAGATACCAAGCAACTGGATCTGTTGAGGCATAAGACTTATTCCTTGGCCACGTTATAGAATATTGTAGTTTAGTTTCAGAAACTTGGTGACTTGGACTGGCTGGAAAACAAGAACTGTGTTCTGCAAAAAAATTCAAAAGGTCTTGGTTTTTGTTCCGATGCAGAATGAAAACAAAGGATGGAACCTCAAAATTCTTCACAAAATGGAATTCTTGGTTTCGGTTCAGGAATTCTTCTCTGTATTTCCTCTTTGTCTGTTTATCCAGTAGGTCATTTTGGAAGAGACAGGAAGGAGCCAAGATGCAGCTGTTAGCTGTGTCCTAGGATATGAAGATTTTACTTCTCCAACCTCCTGGAACTGGAGCCTTGACAATGTTGGGGAGGAGGAGATTTTTTTATCCTCCTTCTGTATCTGAGATTTTACACTAGCGTTTGAATGGAATTCATAGATCCTAAGGCCAAAAGGGGCTATCGTGATCATCTAGTCTGATCTCCTGCATACCACAGGCCATAGAACTTCCCCCTCAAATAATTCCTAGAGCAGATCTTTTAGAAAAACATACAGTCTTGGTTTAAAAATTGTCAGTGGTGGAGAATCCAACATGACCTGTGGTAAATTGTACCAATAGCTAATTACCCTCATTGTTAAAAATGTACATTTGATTTCTAGACTGGATTTGTCTAATTTCAATTTCCAGCCATTGGATCAGGTTAGACCTTAAATATTTGTTCCCTATGGAGATACTTACAGATTGTAATTGGGTCACCCCAGATTGAGCTCTTCGAGTCTGTTACTTGAAGGCATGTTCTCTAATTCTGTAATCACTCTTCTGGCTCTTTCTGAATTGATCAACATCCTCCTTGAATTATGGACACCAGAACTGGACACAGTATTGCAGCAATAGCCACTCCAGTGCCAGATACGGAGGTAAAATAATCTCTCAACTTGTTCTTGAGATTCCTCGATTTCTGCATCTCAGGATTGTGTTACCTCTTTTGGACATGGAGTCATATTGGGAGCTCATTTTAAGCTGATTATCCATTACAACCCTCAGATCTTTTTCAGAGTCACTGCTCCCCAGATTTCTCTTTTCTCTCTGTATTTAAGGCTAATGGTGGTAGATATTTCAAGGAAGCTTGCAAACATTATCCCTGTAATCTGACAACATCTTTGATTCTGTTAAATAAATCAGCTCCCAGTCACATCGTCACATCAGAGTCCCCCTGAAATTCATCAAAGTGCAGTTCTGTTGTGTGTGTGCCATTTGTAAATCACATCGGTGCGCAGTGTTGAAGGTTGTATTATTGTAATTTACCATTAAAATGTCACTTCCTTTCTTTGGCATTGGTATGTGAGATATCAACTTGTTACTCGTGAACAATTTTCTGTCCCCAAGTCAACCAAATAAGAGGCAATCGACGCTTATTGCTTCTTAAGAGAAACTCACTATTGGTGCTCTGTGTTCCCTTGGGCTGGAAAGCAGTTGGTGTAATATAGATCTCTCTTCGGGTTCAGCCATTGTGGAGTGGAAGAATATTTCAGGGTGGGCTACTTCTCTGAAACTGCAATGGGACAGCAGTTCTTGGCTCTTACGTGCTTGGCTGAATAGCTGGGGTCTGAAACTTTTTTAGCATCTCACTTCCCAAGAAAATACAAAACTCACCTGTTTAAAGTGGACATTTAGGGAGATTTTGTAGTCTTTTCCTGGGACTTGTGCTCCTAGAATCCCTTAGACACATCTGAAAATCTCTCTGAACTACACAGCAAAAATAGGTCTGTCTAAACCTTGCATCCAGCAACATGTTGGTCAAAACCTTGCACAATTTCAAAACCAGCCCGGTGAGGGGCTACTGAGTCTTGGAACTTGCCAAATTCCTTTCTCAAAACTCTTTCTGTCAAGCTAAAACACTCCTGAACTCTCTGACATTAAATACAAATGCCTGATCTTACCTGTCTCTCACATCACTTACCCTTCTCCTTGGCAAATCTAAGAAATGCATTTTCAGTATACTCATGTACTGATCTTCACTCACTTTCAGCTTTGTATCAAACTTTACTGTTCTTTGACTTATCTGCCAAGTGTCCTGGGTCACCAACAGACATAAAAGCTGGCACCAAAATGGTATTTGATAATGCCATTCCCTCTCTTTGTGAGCCCGCAGCATCCCATTCCTGCAGCCTGAGATGAACCAATTCTCTGCTTGAACCCTTTCATCTTCTGTACCTGTGGTTGCTGTGGTACTGATGTGCCAGCTTCAGCTCTCTGATCCAAACTGTGCTCTCATCACAGTTAATCTCTCAACAATCATCCTGCTCTGCTCCTGTCACTCGCTAGCACAACAGCCCTGTTTCTTCTTTTGTAACCTGCCTGTGGGCAGTTCTGCAGTTCACCAGATTTCCCAGAGCTATACAGTTTTTCTGCGTGTTCACATTGTGTGACTTTCTGAATGAATGGTCTCAGAATCTTCTGATACCTTTTCTGGTCTCTGATTTTCTGTGGCCAGTTGTCTTGTTCTTTAATCTTAAGAGCCTTCATCTTTCCCTGTGCTCTTTGCCTTGTCTACATGCTGTATCTGCAGCTGTTGGGGGCAGCTTTTGCTGCATATCTGCCCAACATGGGGGGCAGGGGTTCATTTCCAAGCCAATCTTCTCCCTTTGGCGATAGAGCCTCCCAGATCCTATTCCTGGGGAGAGCAGGAAGCCTGGCTGTGTCAGCCAGGCTTCCATGGCAGTTCTTTGGCTGAGTTGGCAGTATCTGAAAGGACCAGGAGGAGGGCATACTGGCCTGCAGCCCTTATTTTAAGAAGTTCTAATGATATGCTAAGATATGTCCTGATTGGAGCATATTCCTGAGAGCAAGAAGTAAGAATTTTTTTAGACTTATAGGGAGAATCAGGTGGTTGTAACATGGTCTTGGAGGGCCTTTAATGACATGTCTGACTCAGTGCCTGGGTCCCTGGCTGGAACAACCCTTGTTTACAGGCACTCTTTCCTCTGGAGTTCTGTGGTAGAGCACGATTTCAGTAGCCTAGGCCCAAGTTATTCTCTGTGCAAGAAGCAGCCGTCCTTTTCCTGTTACTGGAGAGGCTAGCCCTTCCGCTCTTCAGGCAAGTTACAGATCCAGCCTGGTTTGCAACTCAGCAAATCCTGAAAGATCGCCAGAGAGACAGAGCTATTTCTTCCATCCATCTTGGGTCCATTGGCAGCTTCTTTTGGAAGCCACAGCTTTAATGAAGGCTCTAGAACCAATTTTAATTTCAGCTCCTGAGTTTCCAAAGTTTACATGCGTGACAAGATATCTCTTTGGATTAGTGGTTCATGGAGAATGTCAAATTGAAGAGCATCACATGACACCTACTGCTCTTCAACTAAGCAGTAAGGACAACAACCTAGCCAGCAACCTCAGCAGGAGACACACAGTTTGCTACAAGTGGGCCCAGGAGGACTCCATCCTTAAACCTCTTCAACATGTGGGGGCACTTTTCACATAGATCTGTTTGCCACCTGCCAGGACAAGGAGTGAGAATTGGTCTGCTTTAGAGAGAGAAAAATCTGGCATCCATCCCAGATCTCTTCCTCCCCCAATCTGGTCCCAGAGTCTTCTGTGTGCATTCCCCAGGGGCCATCTGAAATATCAGACAGGATCAGATCCCTGTGAGACTAATAACTGTGTCCTGGACATGGATGTTCTGGTTCACAGATGTGCTGGACTTGCTGGTGGGTCCTCCTATCCCATTACAGAGTGTCCCAGATTTCTTGTTTCAGAACCAGAGCCAGATTCACCACCCTGACCACCGGATGGATTGTATAACACACAACCAGAGGTCACCCGATGAAATTAAGATAAGTTCATGGAGAATAGGTCCATGAGTGATCAAGGGTGATAAGGGAGGAGCTGCATGCTCTGGGTGTCCTAAGTCTCTAACTTCCAGAAGCTGGGAGTGGGCGACGGGATGGATCACTTGATAACTGCCCTGTTCTGTTCATTCTGTGTGACGCACCTTGCATTGACCACTGTTGGAAGACAGGATACTGGACTAGATGGACCATTGTTCGAACTCTGTATGGCCGTTCTTATGTCTGCTTCCCTGTTGGGCACAACAGATAAGTGGTGTTCTGAGGATGTCCAAGAGGTCCTAGCAGAAAAGCATTAATTGGTTCCCTTTACAGTTTGAGGTGAAAGAGATTTTTGATATGGATAATGCGGAGGAAACACCCATTGCTGTAATTATAGACCGTCTCCTTTGCCTCAAATGATCAGAACTGTTAGTGCAGCCAGTGAACTCATGGGGCTCTCTGCTTCTCATCCTCCAGTATGCGCTCAGTTGTTTTCTCAAATGCAATGGTATCCAGATTCTTTAAAGGTGTATTCACTTGTTCAGGAGTCTCCCCCATCCTGAGATCTGACTATAGGGGTAAAATCTGTAGGCCCAATTGTCAGCCTAAATCTAAAAAGTATGTGAAAGTTCATACGATTTTTACAATTACCTATAATTTTGACTACTTGGAAATTAACATGGAAAAACAGATTACGTTGTTTTCAGTAAACAAATATTGCAACCAAGTGCAAGAGAACCAGGCAAAGAAGCTGCCGTATGCCAAACACAAAGGACCTGTTGATATGATTCAAATACTGTTGAAATCATGCTGGATAAAAATAGAAGATGTGGAATTGGTGTGATGAATATTAGGCCTAATTGATGAACAAAATAATGAGTGAACTATGCCAACAGTTCTTCTCCTTTTTGGGTTTCTTGAAAAGAGATTTTGGAAAAAAAATCATCCCCCATCCCAGCTCGTCTCGTCTCCTCTCATCTTCCCTGATCCCGAAATGGAAGAAGCAAATCTCACTGAAAGACTTTGTTTTTTCACTTGTGAGTTCTGAAAAATCATCGTCATGTCCTGTCCTCAGTTCATCAGTGGGGACACCTAATTGCCACCGTTGCAGAGGCTTCTAAGATCCTGTTTTGTCGCCCTTCCTTTTGTGTTGTTCCATCCTCCCTTCTTTCCTCTTATTCTCTCTCTCTCTCATACTCGGCTTTTCATCAATCCTGAAATCAGTGGCACTGCATCAGCACAGCGAGATGAGCTGACCACGATCCTGCCCTTTCTAAGGGGAAGAGAAGGCAACAGATGATACCCTGACCGGAAAGTGAACCAGGCTCCAAGCAGCAGGTCTGTGGTCAACCTGCCAGCCAAAGCATCCATTCATGACTGACCAGCCGCCCTAAGTTTCACAGATATCAGCAAAAGTCGTATTTCCCTCAACTTTTGTATCCTCTCTCTCCTCCACCTTACATCTGTTTATCTATTAGAAATAGAAGTGAATACCCTTCACACATCAGGACTGAAAGTAAATATGATCCTTTCCTTTTCATCAAAGACAGCTTGTTCTGAAAATGGGAGACTAATATTTTGCCTCTAAAACTGGAAAGACTTTAAAGGTTTTGATAGATGATATGGAAAAAGCTGAAGTACTCAATGCTTTTTTTGCCTCAGTCTTCATAGACAAGGTCAGCTCCCAGACTGCCGCACTGGGCAACACAGTATGGGGAGAAAGTGAGCTGCCCTTAGTGGTGAAAGAACAGGTTAAGGACTCTTTAGAAAAGCTGGACATGCACAAGTCCATAGGTCCAGATCTAATGCATCCAAGGGTGCTGAGGGAGTTGGCTGATGTGATTGCAGAACCATTGGCCATTATCTCTGAAAATTTGTGGTGATCGGGGAAGGTCCTGGACGACTGGAAAAAGGCAAATATAGTGCCCATGTTTAAAAAAGGGAAGAAAGAGAACCCGGGGAACTACAGACCAGTCAGCCTAACTTCAGTCCCCGGCAAAATCATGGAGCAGGTCCCCAAGAAATCCATTATGAAGCGCTTGGAGGAGAGGAAGATGATCAGGAACAGTCAACATGGATTCACCAGGAGCAAGTCATGCCTGACCAATGTAATTGCCTTCTATGATGAGATAACTGGCTCTGAGGCTACGGAGAAAGCGGTGGATGTGATATACCTTGACTTTAGCAAAGCTTTTGATATGGTCTCCCACAGTATTCATGCCAACAAATTATAGTAGTACGGATTGGATGAATGGACTGTAAGGTGGATAGGAAGCTGGCTAGATTGTCAGACTCAACAGGTAGTGATCAATGGCTCGATGTCTAGTTGGCAACCGGTGTCAAGTGGATTGCCCCTAGAGGTTGGTGCTGGGGCCGATTTTGTTCAACGTCTTTATTAGTGATCTGGATGATAGGATTAATTGCATCCTCAGCAAGTTCGCAGATGACACTAAGCTGGGGGAGAGGTAGATATGCTGGAGGGTAGGGATAGGATCCAGAGTGACCTAAAAAAATTAGAGGGTTGGGCCAAAATAAATCTGATGTCGTTTAACAAGGACAAGTGCAGAGTCCTGCACTTAGGCAGGAAGAATCCCATGCACTGCTACAGGCTGGGATCTGAGTGGCTAGGCAGCAGTTCTGCAGAAAAGGACCTGGGGGTTACAGTCGATGAGAAGTTGGATATGAGTCAGCAGTGTGCCCTTGTTCCCAAGAAGGCCAACGGCATATTGGGCTGCATGAGTAGGAGCATTGCCAGCAGATCGAGAGAAGTGATCATTCCCCTCTATTCGGCACTGGTGAGGTCACACCTGGAGTATTGTGTCCAGTTTTGGGCTCCCCACTACAGAAGGGATGTGGACAAATTGGAGAGAGTCAGTGGAGGGCAGTAAAAATTATCAGGAGCCTGGGTCACATGACTTTGGAGGAGAGGCTGAGGAAATCGTCTCCATTTCAGTTTCAGTATAAATGTTTGTTTTAATTTCTTGTTCCTTCTTTTGTTTGGACAATCATCTTTTATCTTTAGAATAGCGTTTTTTGGTGTTTGCCAAGAAATTGAGTAAACTAAGGTCCCAGGGGTGTGGGGGAGGGGATCAACTCAAACCTCTTTGTAGCACTATTTTTATTCTGGACGGGGAAAGAGTTTATTCCACCTTTAACTCCTTTCACTCTTTAAATTAATACAGTGCATCTCAAGGTGCCCATAACAACATCTCTGGGGCTTCCCTTTGAACCAACAAAGGACTTCAACCCTGTATCATCTTTCTACATAGTCTGTCATGCCAGTAAGGAATGCATTGCCTTGCAGTGTGAGCAAGACACAGGCCCTGATGGCTGACCCAGCATAACAACAAGGTGGGGCTACGTCTCCAATGTTTAACAGTGAGGTTAGCCATTTGAGCAATTTGCCAAGGGATGTGATGGATTCTCTGTCACTTGAAGTCTTCAAATCAACACTGGACATTTGTTTCAAAAAGAGACACTAGCTCAATCCAAAGTTATAGGCTCAGTGCAGGAATCTCTGGTTGAGATTCTTTGGCCTGTGTTAGGCAAACCAGAATAGTGATCATAATGGCTCCCTCTGAATTCTAAATTTGTATCCAAGGGGCTCTGGTACTGCCATGTACACTAGTCCATTAACCTGCCTGTGTTGTTTCCTAACTCCCATTTGCACCCTGGGAAGGTGAGGTTATGCACACTAGATATTCTACAGGCTCTCAGCTATTACTAGGATATGACTAAATGTTTTCACCAATCACCTCTCCTGTTTGTTGCTCAAGGAGATAACATTCTACCCAAAGACTCTCCAACAAGTAGATAAGACCATGTATCAAAGCCTGGTGTGAACTGCCAGGGCTCATTAATGTTTTGGCATGAGGGCTCACTCTGCAAGATTTAAGGTAACTTTTATGAGCGTCTTGGAAGTGTCCAATTATAGACATAGCTAAAGCTGCGTTCAGGAGCTCTCTTTATGCTTTTACCTAGCTTCGTTCTCTCGCTCTAATATCCAGGTCTGATGCTGGATTTGAGAAAACTGAGACTTCTTAAATTCTCTAGAAGTGACTGCTAACTAATCACAGGGAGCGGGGGATCCACACAGACAATGCTCAGAGAAACTTAACAATGGTAAGTGGTGTTCTTTGACATTTCTCTCTGTGTGGATCCCTACCATCCACCGTCCTTTTCTGCTGCTCCAGTGTTTTACGCTATGGTGGTGTTTGAGTTAGGGAAGTGCTCAGTGGCAGTTGTTGGGGATGCACCCACTTATACACCTTGGGCCACATGGTCACAGGCAAGGAGCATGTGCAGCCCTGTCAAATGCTGTTCTTCAAAGCTTCTGCACTTGTGCACGGACTGAAGTGCGATGCACGCTACGTGTCCCAAAGAAGCACATTCACTGTAGATAAGTGATGCTAGTTCTCGCAAGGCTAATGAAAGGTCTTTTGGAGCCTCTGGGGACCTGCTCCTTACTGTATCTGTCCCCCAGTGGTTGTGCCCTCTGCAGGGAGCATTTCAGAGCCACAGGATTGGATGGAAGAACCTTTCCTAAGGACGAAGATTTCCCAAAATCCCATCCCGAGTTCTTGTGGTGGTCTTGGATTGTCACTTAAATCAGGCAGCTGCTTTTCTGATATTTTCCTCTGTCTCATGTTGTCCCTGGTTAAATAAGATTCTACACCTTGTATGTTCAGGAAGCTTTGATATTTGACACAAAAAAGTCAGCCTTTTAAAAAATCCTCAAGGTTGTTTGTATCGTCTGGTGAAATGAGCCAATCCATTTCAGACCAGAGGTGATAGAAACAGATAACATTCTCTATTCTGCTAGACGGTGTTCTCATTGAAATTCCTATGCTAGATAGACTAAGAACATAAGAACGGCCATACTGAGTCAGACCAATGGTCCATCTAGCTCAGTATCCTGTTTTCTGACAATGGCCAGTGCTGAATGTTTCGGGGGAATGAACAGAACAGGTCAATTTTGAGTCATCCTTGCCCTGTCATCCAGTGACAGCTTCTGGCAGATGGAGGTTTAGAGACACCCAGAGCATGGGATTGTGTCCATGACCATCTTGGCTAATAACTGTTGATGGACCTACCCTTCATGAACTTATCTAATTTTTTTAACTGTTATACTTTTGGCCTTCATAACATCCTCTGGCAATGAGTTCCACAGGATGACTGTGTATTGTGTGAAGAAGTATATCTTTTTGTTTGTTTTAAACTTTCTGTCTATTAATTTCATTGAGAAAAGAAAAGGGCAGATGAAATTCAATGTTGGTAAGTGCAAAGTAATGTACATTGGAAAAAATAATCTCAACTACACATATAAAACAACCAAGTCTAAACTGGCTGTTACAACTCAAGAAAGAGATTTTAGTGTCATTGTGAATAGTTCCCTGAAAACCATCCGCTCAATGTGCGGCAGCAATGGAAAGTGCTAACAGACTTTTAGGAACCATTAGGAAAGGGATAGATAAGACAGAAAATATCACAATGCCCCTACATACATCCATGCTACGCCCACACTTTGAGGGCTTTATGCAGTTCTGTTTTCCATGTCTCAAAAAAGGTATATTGGAACCGGTAAAGATACAGAGAGGCAACAAAAATGATAGTATGGAACAGCTTCCATACGAGAAGAGATTAAAAAGACAGGGACTTTTCACCTTATAAAAAAAAAAGATAACTAATGGGTGATATAACAGAGGTCTGGTGTGGAGAAAGCAAACAGGGAAGTGTTATTTACCCCTTCACATAACACAAGAACCAGGAGTCACTCAATGAAATTAATAGGCAGAAAGTTTAAAACAAACAAAAAGATATACTTCTTCACACAATACACAGTCATCCTGTGGAACTCATTGCCAGAGGATGTTATGAAGGCCAAAAGTATAACAGTTAAAAAAATTAGATAAGTTCATGGAGGATAGGTCCATCAACAGTTATTAGCCAAGATGGCTCCAATACGTCTGTTAGTCGATAAGGTGCCACAGGACTCTTTGTCGCTTTTTGAGTAATTTTGTATTTTCCATAAACTGAAAGTTTTTCTGCTGTGGCTGGGAGGATAACAGATTTTGCTACACCTGTCTGTTATGTGCAAACTGTTGAGGATCTGCACAATTACTACTTGGAATTCTATTCCCAGTTGTACAAAGTATTATTCTCTCAGACTGGCTGGTCCATATGAGGGCAATGTTCAGTCACTTCTCAGGTGATTGTACGCCTCCATCCTGCCCCTGTGGCGGATCCCCATTAAGGAGGAATCTGTGAAGATGATACAGACATGAAGAAGAAGAGGTGTCACTTACCAAAGTAACATTTGTTCTACAAATACAGTGCCCCACTGACCGTCCCTGCTTGCCTGTGCTTTGGAGATGTAAAGGCTATGCCTAATGTTAGAAAGGAACTAAAAAGAGTTGAAGCTGAGAGCTTTTATAGAACTAAAGAGATCTATAATGCTGGAACACAGGGTCAGGTACATGTTTCCTCAAAGGCTAACTTATTTCAAAACAGTTCCATTGCTGCAGGCATTTCATGTGCTCTCACAGCGTGGATCTGCCGATGTGCTGCATTTCGAGAACCAAAGTTACTTCGGTAAGTCTCTACTTTTCTTGCAGACCTTCTTCTTGCAAAAGAGTGAGCGAGCTCTGTCTTCACTGGCTTATCCTCCCAGCATTGAATTCCACAGGGATAGGATTCCCTGATGCAAGGGTCAGATTGGGGTACTCAAAGTGGGGTATTCTGTGATATTACATTCCATTTTCTTTATAGAAATAGGCTTATGATATGAATATGGCATAACTAAGATATATTTTATCCAAGATGGGTCTTGTAAGATATCGTTGGAAAGGATATGATATACTGAGTGTGATTATCCAATATGTGTGCTTTTATCATTTCTGTATCTAAAGTTAGGGATATTGACTATGTAGTGATTACAACTGTGTGGGTACTTGGGAAACACCCACCAAACAGCAGGCCACCAGCCTTGATGGGCCATTTTCATGGGCATGTTCATAGAGCTTAACAGTTCCTACCTTTAATGCTAAGGCAATAAGACTTTGAAAATACTAATCTCTCTCCTTCCTGAGAAGTGTCCTGGGACATTCCTTTGACACTACAAGATCATGTCACCTGGTACTAAACACCATCTTGGACATCTAGTGATTTTTCCACTGAAAGGAGGAGGAGCTCAAGACTGGGAAACAAAAGGTTCCCGCCTTATGTAAATTCTATTTAAGACTGGGGAGTCAGTTGATCTAGGTTCACTCTTCACTGAATCCCCACCCAGGATGAAGCTAAAGAGATCTGAGAAACAAAGACATGAGGGGTGGAGGGTGCGAGGGGGTAAGTGCTGAGCCCAGGCTGGAAAAGGGATCTGGTCTGTGAATATGATGTCTAAAGATTTATGTTGCAAGCAGGGCAGCTCACTTTAAAGAATTTCTGCAGCCTGCCCAAAAGCAACATTTAGGGTGAGACCTCTTGAAACAGGTCTTTTTAAGATCTTAAGTTTAGTATATATGTTCATTTGCTTAGTACTGTTTGATATTCCTTATAATCACTTAAAATCTGCCTTTTGTAGTTAATAAGTTTGTTTCCGTTTATTCTAAAAGAATTTATAACTGGGGAAGGGGGGCAAGAAGCTGTGTAGATCTTCCTCCACATTGAGGGAGGGGGCGGATTCATGAACTTACTCTACAGATTTCTCCTCAGCACAAGACAATATTGTTTTGGGTGTGCTTTCCAGAGGGGAGCTGCACTTAAGTACTGGGCAATTTCCTAGCTGTTTGCCGTCTGTGTGATTCTCCAGCTGGGGTGTGTGTGCGAGCCTAATTCAGCAAAACAGAGAGAGGGATTCCAGGCTGATGGAGCAGGAGGGGCTTAGTGAAATCTCAGTACAGCAGGTGGCATTCCAAAAGTGGGGGGTCCAACCTGTCACACTCTCCCAAGCCCCATCCAGGTGAGCTATCAAAACAAGACACTATTCTCAGTACATAATGCTGATCTTCAAGATACGTTTGGCTTTCCCTCCACTTTCTTCTGTGTTTTGAACTGTAGTGAAATAGCTAACGATGCAGGCATTTAGGCTGCCATCACTAGGCTTCATGGTTAACGTTCCACTGTGTTGAGGTAAGGCAGTTCACATGCTGGCCTATTCTGGCAGAGCTAAGGCAGAATCAGTGGCATGTCAGAGCTCCGTAGGATTACAGAATGACAGTAGTGTGCTCATGGAGCACAGTGATACGTTCTCTAGATCTCACTCATTCTCACTTTGGGAGGGCAGATCTGCCTCCAGGGGGCTGGAACAGTTTGTACAGTGGGGATGTTGAGAGCCATTGAACCAAACTGTAAACTCAGTTTATATAATGGAAACCTCTTCATGCCATGGGGTGCTGCAGTCCCCCCCCTCCACCGCACTCCTCGTTCCAGCACCTATGTCTGCCTCTTTGTTTAACTAGAACTTTTCAGCTCCCCTTTGTGGGGGCTCACAGGATTCCTCCTTGTGGAAATATGCAGAGCCACCATGAAGAAGGACAGCAGCTGCCAGCCCTTGTGAATGTTGAATCTGCTGTGATAGACCCAGGCCAGTTGGGAACAGCAGAGTAGTAGAAGGGAGCCAGGGACACAGAGGAGAGGATGTGTGTGCGACGAACTGGGAGCAAGGGCCGTGCAAGAAGCTGAGAGTGAGTAGGCATCCTGCTGGAGGACTGAGAAGTACAAGCATTATCAGACATCAGGAAGAAGGGCCGGTGGTGAGGATAAATGAGGTGTTGGGAGGAGGCCATGGAGAAGTAGCCCAGGCAGTTGTAGCTGTCGCCCAGCTGTACCAAGAGGCACTCCTGACATCTGCAGTCCACAGGGCCCTGGGCTGGAACCTGAAGTAGAGGGTGGGCCCAGGTTCCCCCTCAAACCTCCCAACTCCTGATCAGACACAGGAGGAATTGACCTGGACTGTGGCTTCTACCAGAGGGGAAGGTCTCTGAGCTGTTTCCCGACCCACATGGTGAATTTGTGAGGCAAGCAAATCCGCCAATAAGCTCAGGACTCACCAAGGTAGAGGAGGAACTTTGTTACACTGCTCATAGATTTATTTCATAAGCAGGCCCAAAAGAAGTGCCTGTGGAGCCCCCGCGGGTCAGTACCTTCTAGATGGTTCCCAGAACTCAGCAGTGCCAGGCACACAGCTCACAGTGGGATTTGCAGAGGCAGATCTCAAAGAACCCGCTCTACTGTGGAGTCATCTTCCTTTACCAGAGCAAAAGCACCATGAACCCAAAATCTGAGCTCCTGCTGCACTTGAAGCTCTGCAGCTAAGAGTTTGGGGCACAGTTCTTGCACGTTTTGTTCCACACACAGGACATGATGCAATCAGACAAATATTGCACTGAAACAGTTGTTGGTTTCCTTCCCTCTCTGGTGAGGGTCTGAAAGGAGCTGACGTTTTCACAGACCTTAACAATTCCTACTTTTAACGCGTCGCTAGTGAGCTGCTCCCTCTGCCCCTGCTGGCTTTCGGTGCCGTAGCGAGTGTCCTACGGCATGAATTCTTTTCTGCAAAGAGGGTGAGGGTTTATTATCTGACGAGTCAATGACTACTATTACTGTATTAATAAATCAGACTTTAATTAGACTACCAAGATACACAGGTGCCTAAACTGAATCCTTTTGAGATGAAATTGCTGGGACCCTGCCCTCCCTTGCCCTTCCCTTTCCTATATTGTGTCACTCTCACATCTACATTTAGATTGGAGGCTCTTTGGCCTTGTTTTGTTTCTGTGAAGTGCCCAGAACATAGGCAGAGTGAAAATAAAAACAAATAATGTAATAGCAGCCAGTCCATGCTTTACAGGCACAGAGTAAGGTGGGTTTTTGCACATGCAGGTCCAAGTGTTCTCAGTTAATCACTTCCCCTAATGTTAAAACAAGCAAACAAACAAAGCCAACAATGGTTTTTTTGAAGAAGGGAGAACCGCTTCTTGGAGCTTTGTCCATGTTGGTGACCCATACACTGGGCATGCAGGCTCAGAAGCTTCTCGTCACAATATCTGTTGGTTCTGTGCCTCCGTGTAGCCTCCCACCTACTGGCACGTAAGGAGGCACAGCCCTACCTGCTACTCAGGCACTTTTATCATCCGGGGTGCAAGTTGGTACTCCCTGGGGCTTGCCTTCTGTCTGCACTTGACTGCAGAACTGTACTGCATGTTCTTGGTGCTGTTGTAATAGCCACGGCAATTTCGTGTCATCTCTTCGGGAGATCTTACTGAGTGAAGTTATTGTACCATTGAGGGCAGGACCGGAAGGGACAATTCCTTGCCTGCAGTAACAGGTTCTGTGAGATGTTTGTGTGGATCCTTTCTGCTCAGCCTCCTCTGGCTTCTGTGGAGTCTCTCAGCGCTCTGGAGTCCGAATTAGTGAAGGAGCTGAGTGGCAGTTGGGCCACTCAGGTGGGGATTACAGGGACAGCCGGGGTAGGGGGCATGTGCTGCTGGAGCTTCCAGACTTGCCCATGTGTGGCACATGCACACAGCGAGCGGGACCCAGACAGACAGTGCTGGAAGAGCTATGCAGAAATCACTAGTTTTGCCCTGTGTTCTCTCTCCAACCTAAAGCAGCAAAAAAGAACAAGTCTCCCCCTGCCATCCTCTGCAGGCCAGGTGTGTAGGTTTTGCATCTGCAGTGTGTGTGTGTGTGTGTGTGTGTATGAGCTAGGAGGAGACTGAAGTCCCCTGACATCTTTCACTACTCATTTCCACGCTTCTAGCTGTAACATTCCTTGGCAAACACAGAGCAACCTTCCCTTCAAGTGCCACCAGTACATCTCCTGCAGCGAGGGGAATGGGATAAAAGCCCAGAGCCTAGGCCTGTGGAGTAAGAGACCTTGGAAGGCACGATGTAACCACACACAAACCAACCAGCTTCTGCTTAGAGCTACCTGACTGGAGACATCCCATTACGGAGCGAGCAGGGTGTGTGGGCTGGTGATGTTTCTCTTCACAGCTCTGTGGCCACCAAACCTGGGATGTAGGGGTCAGCTGTTGGCATCTCAGTATCCAGGAGATGGTGAAGAATTGCAGGGAGTTCAGGCATGAATTCACATGACCAGGGTGCATCTCGGCAAATCAGTGATTTGGGATTTAACAGCAGTGTGCAGTATCTGAGGGGGGTGGGCTCCTCAGAGGATGAGGGACTGAATGTGGGGATAGAACTAGCAGAGACGGGGTGACATTAGAAATGGGGAGCATTATTCTGGGTACCAGGAAACCTCCTGACTGTGAGATGCATTTGCTCTGTTGTCGTTTGGAGACTTTAACAGCTGGCACTTTTAAAACTCTGCTGGACAAAACAGACAAAAGTCTGTCAGGGTAGCGTTTTCTAAAGTGCCCAAGTCCCATTGCAGCCTAAGGCCTATTGATTTTCAGCGCTATTCATGCATCTGACGAAGTGGGTATTCACCCACAAAAGCTCATGCTCCAAGACGTCTGTTAGTCTATAAGGTGCCACAGGACTCTTTGCTGCTTTTACAGATCCAGACTAACACAGCTACCCCTCTGATACTTAGCGCTATTTTAGGCACTTTAGCAAATGGGACTTAGGTGCTTGTGAAAATGTTACCCACTGTCTGCCAATCTTTATACAGCTCATTGGTGCACCTGGAGTGTCTGGGCAAGAGAGGGGCATGGCACGGGACACAAGGGCTGGCAGTCTAGGTGAGACTGAAAATACAGCAAGCCAGGGAGGGGGCAGCATTCAGAATGAGATGCTGTGTTGGTGGAGGTGGGGGTGGAGAGTTGTTTGATGGGTTTTGTTCATTTCTTTTTGGATTTTGTTGAATTTTAACTTCTTAAAAACAATAAAATTCCCTTCCCTGGTATATACTGGGTAGGAAGCTTTGCAGAGGGGGAGTTTGGGGAGGAAGGGATAGGTGTAAACTAGCCCCATGGCCTGGGGTGGAAGGAAGGAGAAGACTACATACGGCCCATGGAAGGGGCGAGTTAGGCCCATGTGGGATAGGGAGCGGTGAATCAGGCCCATGGGGGGGAGGGGAAGGGGTTGGTCTGGCAACGTTTTTCCGGATAAATCTACTGGCTTGTTATAAAGCAGATCATTGAACCGCCCTCTCAGGGCCCTCTGGGAGTTGTTATTTTGGTTCCTGATGAAGAGTGCAAGGGGTGAAATTGTGGGCCATGGGTGATGATGCCCTGTAACCATGCGGAGGGATGGCAGGAGGGGTGTAGATATGCCATGGTGACCAGACTCCATTTGTCTCTGACGTTCTGCTTTGTTGTCAGCTGGAGCCTGTCCCATCATTCGCTTTTCTTTTTCATTTTCATTCATGCTCCACCCTAGATGACCTGCTCCATGATCTAGGTAATTATGGTTTTTCGTTCTCCCACGACCTTCAGCTCCCCTACCCCTGTTGCCGTCCCTTCCCTTGGTGAGACCCAGGAGGCTTCTGGGAGCAGGGGGCAAATGCTCTTTCCTTTTCTTTCCTCGCTTGCGCACTCTCAGTACCAGGCAACTCCAGCCCAGATGGGTCGACCAAAGCACAAGACATAGAGGCTTCCCTTCCCAGCCTGCTGTCTGTCCTGCAGTCCCCAAAGCCCTGCTCCGCTCCTCTCCTCTCCTCTCCTGCTTCATGTCCCTTTGGGAAGTCCTCAGAGATGCCAGCAAAGGCGAGACTGTTGCTTTCCAGAAGAATAGAGACGAGTTCAGACGGTGCCTGGTCCAAAGCTCGGGGAAGCAGCAAAGCAGAAGCATCCCAAAACAGGCGTCTGTCTGTTGGTTAAGCCAATGGCTAAACCTCTTCTTGCTGCTCGGTGGTGAGGAGGCCTGTGGCGGGGGGGGGGAGTGCTGAGGCTAGACCCTACTCTGGAAGAAATGGCAGGCAGCACGTGGGGCCCACTCTGGGCTGCTTGGTGTGGCATGCTTGAGTTTCCACCCTTTCCCCAAGCTGGGGCATGAATATGTATCAGCTGGGCTGAGAGGAGCATGGTCCCCTCTTCTCTGTTACCCTCTCACTCACTGCCCTGTGAGGTCGTGCATTCACAGAGCACCTGGCCAGGGGTCCAACCCCAGGAGGCATCTTCCATCTGTCCCCAACACAGGGACTGCCAGCCTGCATCCAGCTGAGTTCTCCTCTCTGGCAGTGCCAGGTACCATCTGCTGCACAGCAAATATAAGAAATAACCTGTTAGTGGCTGGCTTCTGCCCTGAAGTGTCACCACAGCTCATAGTCATAGGTGGGGCAGGCAGTGATGCCCATAGTTAAGGTTGCCCTGCACTTCCCATTATAAGACCTTATTTTCATTTGTTTATAACTTTGCCAAACTTTTTAATTGTTTTGACCAACATTTCCAGGCTGCATATCTACCTCAGACGTCGTCTTTTTTAACGTTCGTTTCAGCTAAGAAAGTCCAGCCTTTTCTTAGCACAAAGATAAAGGAAAGTGTATTGTTTTAGCATTATTAAAAAAAATCTACCATTTCATTGAGAAGCTCTGGCGCCCCCAGGATTGCCCTAGTGTCATGGATGTTCCTTTTGCAGTCTGCCCATATTTTGCCAAGTTATTAACCTCTGAAAAATCTCAATTTGCACTTGCTCAGAAGAGACTGGTTAGAGTTTTGCAGATAAATTATCTGAAGACTTTGACTGGCTGGACATGCAGTGTCCCCTCAGCTCCTCCCACAGAGCGACTCTGCATGCTCCACACTGGGAGTGCAAGGGCTGAGCTGACTTCTGCTGCCACTGTTCCTTCCAGCCACCGCGGGCTGCTGTGGTACCAGAACTGAGACTGTCCTGTGCGCTCACTGCCCCCTCCAGCTGGCACACAGGCAGAATGGAGGAGGAGAAGGGGAGCAGGATAGGAACAGAAGAGTGGATTGGGCTGGTGTGGGGAGAGGACGTTAGGGGACAGGAGCAGAGTGAGGAGGTCAGGGCTGGGGCAGTAACCAAGGAGAGAAGAGAAGACAGGAGCAGGAGGTGAGGGAGGGAAAGGGGCAGCACTCAGATAGGGAATGCCAGAGTTAAGGTTTTAAAACCAGTGATTTGGGCTGGAATCTTCAGATCGCTGCACAGACCCCTCTGTCACTTGAGCTGATGGAGTAACTGAGAGCTGTTATGGGCTGTTCTCCTCCTGTGGAGCAGACACTGGAGGGCTTCACAGCTATTTGCCAGATAGCAGAGGAATGCTGAGACTTGGGAACCCTGAGTTCTCTTCTGGGTTGTGGAAGGAAGCGTGATCTACTGCTTACGCATTCTGCACTCCCTGCTTCCTCTGCCTGTAGCCTGTACTCCTCGCATGTGCTCCCCTGGTCTGCCTGTCTGGCTGTGTGTATTCAGATGAATAAATGGGCCAAAGGTGTTAACCTCACCCAGTCGCTGTCCAACATTAAGTCATGTTAAACAAGTTTTTGGGTTTGTTATACAGAGACCTCTGCCTGCTTAGCACCATGGCAAACAGACCATGAAAAAATATTTTAACCTTTTGTTAATGATACAGAAAAAAATGAAAACCCAGTTAGTGCATTTGAAATGTAAAGTATTAAGTAAGGCTTTTATTTTAATAATGTTCCTTTCCGTTTTTGGCTGCAGGGAGTTTCAAAAGGGAAAAAAAGCCCTTGTTTGACAGTCTGTGAGATGGCATTAAAGATTGTATCTACTGTCCTTTTGGGTTGCAGGGAAGAAATACAGCTGGCATGTGCTGGAGTTACTGCTGTTTGCTGAAGTTTTTAAAACTGTCCTTGCAGGTAAAGAGGAGTTAAATCTCCAGGCTATGATACAGAGTCCACAGCACAGTGTTGTGTGACAAGCGTAATGGAAAGCCAAAGAATCAAATGGACGTTCATGGAGGGAGGGAGGGAGGGGGTACCGAGGACTCCAGCTCTCCCACAGTCCCCGCAGTCTCCAAAAATCATTTGCATTCTTGGCTGAGCTCCCAATGCCTGTAGGGTCAAACACATTGTCCGGGGTGGTTCAAGGTATATCTCGTCAATTTACTCCCCCTCCCTCTCCCGTGAAAGAAAAGGGAAAAAAATTGTTTCTTGACTTTTTTCAGTGTCACCATATGTCTACTGCATGCTGCTGGTAGACATGGTGCTGGGGCAATGAACAGCAGCATCCTCTCCCCCATCCCTTCCCCAGTGGCAGACGGTACAGTGCAGTAGGACTGGTAGTCGTTTTCATCATCAGCCAGTGAGTGCTCCTGCCTGGCCTCAGGTGAGGTTGGCTGGGGGCGCCGGGGTAAAAATAGGAATGATTCCTGGTTATTCCCACCATATGGTACAGAACGGCTGGTAACCGTCTTCATCATAGCAACTGGGGGCTGAACTCCATCAGCCCCCCCACCCCCCATGTCTAAAGAAAAGATTCTGTACTGCCTGGACTATCATAGCAGCTGGAGGCTGCCTCCCCCTCATTTTATCTCACTAAAAAGTCAGTGTTTCTTATTCTTGCATTCTTTATTACTTCATCACACAAATGGGGGGACCCTGCAATGATAGCCCAGAAGGGTTGGGGGAGGAGGGAAACAATGAGTGGGGTTGTTGCAGGGACACCCCCTAGAATGACATGCAGCTCATCATTTCTGTGGGATCTGACACGGAGTAGCTGTGCTCTCTGGTTCTCTCATACACTGGTTCTCTAGTACACTTGCCCCGTATTCTAGGCAGGACTGACTCTATTTTTAGATACAACATAAAGGAGGGAATGATCCAGAGGGTCATTCCCATTTTTGTCTTTGCGCCCCCAGCCGACTTCAGCAAAGGTCAGGCAGGAGCACCCATGACAGCAGCAGACGGTACAGAACGACTGATAACAGCCATCTCATTGCCAATTTACAATGGCACAGCAGACAGTACAGAATGACTGGTAACCACCTCTGCTACCTTGCAAAGGCAAATGAATGCTGCAGTGTAGCGCTGCAGTACTGCCTCTGTCAGCGGCATCCAGTACACATACGGTGACAGTGACAAAAGGCAAAATAGGCTCCATGGTTCCCATGCTATGGCATCTGCCAGTGCAATCCAGAGGAAAAACGGCGCGAAATGATTGTCTGCCGTTGCTTTCACGGAGGAAGGAATGAGTGACGACGTTTACCCAGAATCACCCGCGACACTGTTTTTGCACCATCATGCATTGGGATCTCAACCCAGAATTCCAGTGGGTGGGGGAGACTGCGGGAACTATGGGATAGCTACGGGATAGCTATCCACAGTGCAATGCTCCAGAAATCGACGCTAGCCTCGGTACATGGACGCACACCACCGAATTATTGTGCTTTGTGTGGCCACGTGCACTCGACTTTATACAATCTGTTTTACAAAACCGGTTTATGTAAAATCGGAATAATCCTGTAGTGTAAACGTACCCTCACTTTCATCCCCACTGCTGGAGAGACAGGCATGGCACGTAATCTCAGCAGGCACTCTGAGACCCGGAAAACTTGTACCAGCATCAGGTTGTTTAGGACATTGCTCTTAGCTGCCTCTTTTTGGTCACAGGCTCACAGCAGCATTGCAGAATATACAGTCTTGGCTGGCTAAGCCAGACTCTTCTTAGGTAGAAGGAAAAAGGAGAGAGGTTAGGGAAGGAAAAAAACACACACAGCAGTGGGGGGGCAGGAGGGGGAGAGTGTTTCACATCCCAATGGTGGTTGGGATTTAGCTGGTGCCTGCCGGGAGAGGGCGAGGTCATTTGGGTCCCTCTCTCTAGATTGGTCTGGTCAAGATGCTGAAAGCCTGGGGTCCCAGGACATGATGGGGGTGGGAGCCATGATGGTGACGCTCATTCCAATAGTCTCCGTTGGTTCTTTCATTTTCGGTTTGGGGAAGATGAGTTGAGCTGGGTTCTGAAGCTGACAGGTTGGCTCTGATGTTTCTTTGAGGTCTCCTTTTTAAGGACTCCAAAAGGGAGCGAGGGACAGTAGAATAAATCCCCTCATCATTTTGTTCACCAATTAAATCCATTTATGAAAGGCTGAATTTGGCAGAGGTAACTTCATTTCCATGTTTTCATGTTAACCAAGTTTGATCTCCCGTAGTCCTTGGCCTATAGCACAGGCCCTGGTTGTTTCAGCTGGTGGTTTCTCTGTCTGGTTTTCTTGCACTTTTTATGACATTCATCATTGTCAACAACTTGACCCATTTGTCATGGTTATTGTAACATCTTAGGAATTTTCAAGTCCCCTGCACTGAGGCAGGACTAAGTATTATCTGGACCATCCTTGACAGGTGTTTGTCCAACCTGCTCTTAACCATTTCCAATGACGGAGATTCCACAGCTTCCCTAGGAAATTTATTCCAGGGCTTAACCACCCTGACAGGAAGTTTTTGCTAATGTCCAACCTAGACTGTCCTGGCTGCAGTTTAAGCCCATTGCTTCTTGTCCTATCCTCAGAGGTTAAGAACAATTCTTCTCTGGAGATATTTAAGAGTAGGTTAGATAAATGTCTAGCAGGGATGGTCTAGACAGTATTTGGTCCTGCCATGAGGGCAGGGGACTGGACTCGATGACCTCTCGAGATCCCTTCCAGTCCTAGAGTCTATGAGTCTATGAGTCCCTCCTTCTTGTAGCAACCATTTATGTACTTGAAAACTGTTCTCATGTCCCTTCTCAATCTTCTCTTCTCCAGACTAAACAAACCCAATTTTTTCAATCTTCCCTCATAGCTCATGTTTTCTAGACCTTCAGTCATTTTTGTTGCTCTTCTCTGGACTTTCTCCACATCTTTCTTGAAATGTGGCTCCCAGAACTGGACACAACGCTCCCAGTTGAGGCATAATCAGCGCAGAGCAGAGCAGAAGAATTACTTCTCGAGTCTTGCTTACAACACTCCTGCTAATACAGCCCAGAACGAAGTTTGCTTTTTTGTAACAGTGTTACGCTGTTGACCCATTTATCTTGTGACCAACTGTGATCCCCAGATCCCTTTCCGCAGTGCTCCTTCCGAGGCAGTCATTTCCCATTTTATATGTGGACAACTGATTGTTCCATCCTAAGTGGAGTACTTTGCATTTGTCCTTTATTGAATTTCATCCTATTTACTTCAGACCATTTCTCCAGTTTATGCTGATAATTTTGAATTTTAATCCTGTCCTCCAAAGCACTTGCAACCCCCCTCCCACCTTGGTATAATCTGTAGACTTCAGTGTACTCTCTATACCATTATCTAAATTATTGATGAAGAGATTGAACAGAGCTGGACCCAGAAACAATCCTTGCAGGACCCCATTCGTTATGCCCTTCCAGCTTGACTGTGAACCACTGACAACTACTCTCGGAACGGTTTTCCAACCAGTTTTGCACCCACCTTAGAGTAGCTCCATCTAGGTTGTATTTTCCTAGTTTGTTTATGAGAAGGTCATGCAGGACAGTATCAAAAGCTTTACTAAAGTCAAGGTGTACCACATCTACCGCTTCCCCTCATCCACAAGGCTTGTTACCCTGTCAAAGGAAGCTATCAGATTGGTTTGATTGATTTGTTCATGACAGATCCATGCTGACTGTTAAAACTTATCACCTTATCATCTTCTAGGTGTTTGCAAATTGATTGCTTAATTATTTCCTCTGTTATCTTTCCAGGTACTGAAGTTAAGCTGACTGGTCTCTAATTTCCTGGGTTGTCCTTATTCCCATTTTTCTAATTTGGTGCTATATTTGCCCATTTCCAGTCTTCTGGAATCTCTCCCACCTTCCACAGACTTTTTGAAGACAATCACTAATGGCTCAGATATCTCCTCAGTGAGCTCCTTGAGTATTCTAGGATGTATTTCATCAGGACCTGGTGACATGAAGACATCTAACTTGTCCACGTAATTTTTAATTTGGTCTTTCCCTATTTTTGCCTCTGATCCTACCTCATTTTCACATACTCTTTACAAATGAGCCTAGGCTAAATTACTAAGTCCAGTAATGACCAGAGGCCATATCCCCAGTCTCTGTCCCCAGTGCAGCCTCTCTTTCTCCTCTGTCTGCCCCTTGCAGCTTGTCTCTTCTGCCTCTGCTCTGTCCTCTCTGCAGTTTGTCTCTACCCACTTGCTTTCTCTTCACCCTGGATGCCAGCTTGGGGAACACTCACGGGAGAGACAGAGTCCCCCTCGAGTGGGGAGGGGTAGCTCAGTGGTTTGAGCATTGACCTGCTAAACCCAGGGTTATGAGTTCAATCCCTGGGGGGGCCATTTAGGGATCTGGTTTAAAAATCTGTCTTGGGATTGATCCTGCTTTGAGCAGGGGGTTGGACAAGATACCTCCTGAGGTCCCTTCCAACCCTGATATTCTGTGATTCCTCCTTCCCATGCCTGTTGCCACAATGACTTGTGAGGGCTAGAAGGGCTTACTGCAGGGAAGAGTGTGTTCAGCCCAGTGGTGAGCTGGAGCCGGTTTGCAAGAACCGCTTGTTAAATTTAGAAGCTGATGTAGAACTGGTTATGAAAGGGGTCGGCGGGTGGGCAAACTCCGGTCCGCAGGCCACATCTGGCCTGCGGGACTGTCCTATCCAGCCCACCTGAGCTCCCAGCTGGGGAAGCTCCCCCTGGCCCCTTCCCAGCGCGCCACGCCGCCAGTGCTCTGGGCAGCTCTGCAGCTCCTGGCGCTTAGAGCGCCATGGTAAGGGGGTGGGGCTGTGAGCTCCAGCGGACTGTGCGGCATCCATACATGCTGTCCTGAGCAGCATGGTAGGGGTCCAGGCCGGGCTGAGAGGAGGAGTTGGATAAGGGGCAGGGAGCGGTTCTGGGGTGGGGTGGTCAGGGGATGGGAAATGAGGGGGGATTGGGTAGATGTGGGAGTTCCGGGGTTCTGTCGGGGTGGTGGTGGATGGGGTCAGGGCACTCATGGGACAGGAAGTGGAGTGAGTTGGGTAGGAGGTGGGGTCCTGGGGGGCAGTTAGGGTGGGGGGTCTCGGGAAGGGGTGGTCAGGGGTCAAGGAGCGGAGGGGGTTGATGGGTTGCAGGTTCTGAGGGGAGCAGTTGGGGGCAGGATGTGGGTTGGGATCAGTGTCGGGGGAGGAGACAGGCACATGGGGCTTGTGCTCACCGTGCAGTTCCCTACTTGGTGTTCAGCAGCACTTTGGCAGCTGAGGGGGGTGTCTTCACTCATTCCAGGTGAAGGACCCGCTGCCGAAATGCCTCTGAATACCTGGAGTGAGTGAAGAGACACACACCAGTTATTAGGATTTTGGGAGTTCATCGCTGGTTCAGCCCCAGGATCGAACATGGTGCGTGGACAGTCTGGTCAGTGTGGAGGAGGTGTGAGGGATAGAGCATTCCCAATAAGGGTGGTATCTTCAGATCAGTTACCTGCCAAACTTTGCCAAACCTCTGCTGAGCATATGTGAACTATTTTTTTTTTCCAGTAGCTTTTGATTTGGCCAAATCCATGTGGATTCTCACAGGGATGGCAAAAGGCAAGTTCCAGACACTGTGGTGTCCTCCCAGTCAAATTACAAGGACCTGCTCCAACTAGAGCTTCTCACTGAAATGACTGAGAATTTTTAACATTGGTAGGACAGCAGGTTTTTCCTGATTTTTTCTCTCAAGGAACAGCTGAATCATTTTAGCTGAAACGTTAACAAAGAAAAAAATTCAGTCTGCAAGAGGCAGCCAGCATGGAAATTTCATCCTAAGCAGTTTGTCTGGCAAGACAAAAGCAATTGAAAAAAGGATCTTATAATAAAAGGTGCAGGACAACCTTACCTATAGGCATTGTTATCAGCTTTGCCTAAAATAACTTCTCCTCTTGTAACGAGCTGGCAACCTTCTGTTAGCAGGTGCTGATTCTACTTGTGGTCTGCTGACTCACCGAGGCAGGTGGTTTGATGTCCCACCTTCGTATTGTATGGATGCTGGGACTAGAAACTGGGTCTGTAGAGCCTGGGATGGCTGGGATTCCCACAGCGCCACCAGGATGCCATGCAGAGCCATACCCAGGGAGCACTTTGGAGAATATGCACCACAGGAAGTCCAGCCCAAGGGATCTAGAGTGATAATACCCTGCAGTCCTCTAATTGGCCAACCACTCTGTTTACCTGCAGCGCTTGCCCTGGGAAGTTGGCTGGGCAGCAGCATGGACTTCGGGCCTGCTGCAACTCCAGACCTCATCTCACTTCCTGATCTCTGGCTTCCAATCCCAGCCTGACTCTGACCGTGACTCCTGTCTCCCATTCCAGCCCAGTACTGCCTCTGATCTCTGGTCTCCAACCCCAGCCTGACTTTGACCCCAAGTCTTGCTTATTGAACCTGGATCTAGCAATTCCTCTGACTCCTGCTCACTGACTACCATCTCTGCTGTGTGACCTCCAGTCCTGCTGTGACCGCTAGACCAGGCTGCCTGTTCTGCAGCCCTTGCACATATAAAAGAAGTGGGAATAGGTCTCTGGGAGAGAAAGTCAGAAGCTTGGAGGGAGGAGCCAAGCCTGGGGAGAAGGTCTGATTCAAAATATATTGTGCTGTTAATAAAACCAAACCCCAGAATAGGGAGGTCTCTACTCCTGTTTACACTCCGAGAGCACCTGCCCACAATTCTCTGCTGTAGCTATGGATGTTCCCATTATCCATGTAAGCTGTTGATTCTTATTTCAGTCCTCCTAAGCTCTTGGCCTCCACAATAAATTGTGGTAATGAGTTCCACTAGCTAAATATATCATCTGTAGTTTTTTTTAAGTTTTAAATTTTTTAAATGATTTCCATTCCCTTTAATTGGATGCCCCATTTTTCTTGCATTATGAGAAGGGGTAAATAAAAGTCTTCGATGTACCTTCTCTATCCATTTGTTACTTCTGTATTTCTCTGTCATGTCTTCTCTTATTCACCTCTTCTTTAACCAGGGCCAGGTTTTTCAGTCTCTCTCCATACGAAAGTCTTTTCAGGCCTCTGATGATTTTAGTTACCATCTCTGACACTGTTCTAATTCCATAATATCCTTTGTGAGACAAGGTGACCGGTACTGCACACAGTGGGTATCCCATTGATTTGTATGGTGACGACATATTTTTCATATTATTCTGCATCACATTTTGGGGTGTGGATTTTTTTTTTGTTTTTTGTTTTTGTGTATGCTTGTGATGGCTGCCTCCCTTACATTGAGCAGAGGTTCCTTTCTTTCTGTGGTTACGGTTAGATTAGCATCCAGCCAGGGGTGAGCTGTTCAAGTTATTCAGAGAAATGTCAGGCTGAAAGTGACCTCGAGAGACTGTCTAGTCCAGCCCCCTGTACTGAGACAGGACTAAGTCACCCTAGACCATCCCTGACAGGTGTTTGTCCAACTTGCTCTTAAAACCTCCAGTGACGGGGATTCCCCAACCTCCCGTGGAAGCCTGTTCCAGAGCTTAAATTATTCTAGTAGCTTGAAGGTTTTCCTAATATTTAACCTGAATCTCCCTTGTTGCACCTAGAGCCAATTACTTCTTTTCCTGCCATCAGTCAAGGTGCAGAACAATTGATCACAGTCCTCTTTATAATGGTCCTTAACATATTTGAAGTCTGGCCCCCCTCAGTCTTCTTTTCTCAAGACTAAACATACCCACTCTTTTTAACCTTTCCTCATAGCTTAGGTTTTCCAAACTTTTTATCATTGTTACTGCTCTCCTCTGGACTCCCCAGTTTGTCCACATTTTGGAAGTGTGCCCAGAACAGGACACAGTATTCCAGCTGAGGCCTTACCAGTGCTGAGTAGAGTGGGACAATTGCATAGAACCCTCCTGTTAACATACCCAAGAATGGGATTAGCCTTTGTAGCAATCGTACCACATTGTTGACTCATATTCAGATTGTGATCCTCTAGAACCCCAGATCCTTTCCAGCAGTGCTGCCACCTAGTCCATTAGTACCCAGTTTGTAGTTGTGCATTTGATTTTTTGCTTCCTAAGTGACTTTGCACTTGTCTTTATTGAATTTCATCTTGTTGATTTCAGACCAGTTCTCCAATTTGTCAAGGTCATTTTGAATTCTAATACTGGCCTCCAAAGTGCTTGCAACCTCTCCCAGCGTGGTGTCATCTGTAGATTTTATAAGCATACCTTCCACTCTGTTATCTAGGTCATCAGTAAAAAACTGAATAGTACCGCACCCAGGACTGTCCTCGGAGGGACCCCACTAGATATTGTGATACAGCATGGCCAGAGGGCAGCATGAGAGTGTTAGCAGGGGGCCTTATTCCCTGCCAAGGGAGGCAGGTTTGCTTTCGATTAGTTAGAGCACCTGACTCCAGTCAGAGCACCTGACTCCAATTGGAGCACCTGACTCCAGTCGTGATAAAAACCCCTGCTTCAGTCAGACAGGGTGGGAGCTAAAGGAGAAAGGTTGGATTGGAGCAAAGTGCTGGTTGCAGAAGAAGAAGAGTTTGACCAGAGAGAAATAGAAGGTTTGGAGGAGTGCTGCGGTGGATTGTGAAGTCCAAAAGAAACCCTAGGTAAGGGGCACCAGGCTTGTGTAGAAGAGAGGCAAGAAGCCCTTCACAAGCTGAAGGGTATGAGAGGGAAGTAACCCAGGGGAAGGAACCGCTAAGTCAAGTGGTTCACCACAACCCCCAGGGCCCCTGGGTTGGGACCTGGAGTAGAGGGCGGGCCCAGGTCCCTCCCTCTCCACTCCCCTCCTCCAAGGACACTAGTGGAGTGATTAAGAACTGGTTCAGAGGCAAGCAATAGTGCCCTGAACCTACCCCAGAGAAGAGAAAGCGTGAGACCCAGCAGAACAGTACCGGCAGTTTGCCACAATACATATCCCCAGGTTGACAGCAAACCATTGATAATTACTCTGAGTAGGGTCTTTCATCAAGTTTTGCACCCATCTGATAGTAATTTCATTTAGACCTGATTTCCCTGGTTTGCTTATGAGAATGTCATATGGAACTTTGTTGAAAACCTTACTACAATCAAGATATGTCATGTCTGCTATTTCCACCATATCCGCCAGGCCAGTGACCCTGTCAAAGAAGGAAGTTGGCTTGGCATGGTTTATTATTGACAAATCCATGCTGGCTATTCCTTATTCTCCTTGACGTGATTGCAAATAGATTAATAATTTGTTCCAGTGTCTTTCAGGTATCAAAATTAGGCTGACTGCTCTGTAAGTCCCCAGGTTTCTTTGTTCCCCTTTTTACAGATGGGTACTATATTTGCTCT
The DNA here is from genome assembly GCA_026122505.1 of Aldabrachelys gigantea. Classification (NCBI taxonomy): domain Eukaryota; kingdom Metazoa; phylum Chordata; order Testudines; family Testudinidae; genus Aldabrachelys; species Aldabrachelys gigantea. The sequence continues at coordinate 9,186,898 of CM047479.1, forward strand.
TCCCTAGTCTTCTGGGACCTCACCCATCCACTATGGCATTTGAAAGATAATCAGTAATGGTTCTGAGATTGCTTCAGCTAATTTCTTAAGTACCCTAGGATGAATTTCATTAGGCCCTGCTGGCTTGAATACATCTAACTTATCTAAATATTTGTAACCTGTTCTTTCTTTTTTTTAGTTTGTGTTCCTTTCTGCTTGTTATGAATTTTATTACATTTTCCTTTTTAGTGAAGAGCGAAGCAAAATAGGCTTTAAATACCTGAGCCACCTGGATGTTGTCCATTATTTGATCTCCTTCCCTGCTAAGTAGAGGACCTGCACATTCCTTTCAGTGTGCAGTGTCTCAGCTGGCTACGCCTGACTCGTGTTAGTCAGAGAACAAGAGAAGAGAGACAGGAAGGAGAGGGAATCCCGTGGGGAAGGAAAATGACACATGAGGAAGGAGATGAAGCTCAGGAACCCAGCCCTAACATTCCAGGCTTTCGGGCTTTAGCCAGAGCTAGTGGAGGTGCTGATGTCATCTGAGGTCTCTCTTTGACCCGCTATGGCACATCATCTCTCAGAATCAGTATGATGAAGGCCCAATCATGCAATGGAGGATCCTGGGATTCAAGGAGATTGTAGGGTGGCAGCCATTATGGTAAAGCTGGAGTACGCATCTGGAGTACTGTGTCCAGTTTTGGGCCTTACACTACGAGAAGGATGTGGAAAAATTGGAAAGAGTCCAGCGGAGGGCAACAAAAATGATTAGGGGGCTGGAGCACATGCTTTATGAGGAGAGGCTGAGGGAACTGGGATTGTTTAGTCTGCAAAAGAGAAGAATGAGGGGGGATTTGATAGCTGCTTTCAACTGCCTGAAAGGGGGTTGCAGAGAGGATGGATCTACAATGTTCTTAGTGGTACCTGATTACAGAACAAGGAGCAGTGGTCTCAAGTTGCAGTTGGGGAGGTTTAGGTTGGATATTAGGAAAAACTTTTTCACTAGGAGTGTGGTGAAGCACTGGAATGGGTTCCCTAGGGAAGTGGTGGAATCTCAATCCTTAGAGTTTTTTAAGGTCAGGCTTGATAAAGCCCTGGCTGGGATGATTTAGTTGGGAATTGGTCCTGCTTTGAGCAGGGGGTGGGACTAGATGACCTCCTGAGGTCCCTTCCAACCCTGATATTCTATGATTCTGTGATTCTGTGAAAGCTCACTTCTTCCAGGCCCCTGTTTAGTGGCCCTGATAAATGGTGCCCGAGAAGGAGTGGCAGCCTCGCCCATTAACACTCGCCAACCCAAACACATTGTGGTGATTTCTGTTCTAAATGTTCTCTCGCATTGCTAGACTTTCCTCTCGTTGCCGTGCCAATCCCTGAGTTTATCAGCGCCTTAGACCAACGGTTCCCAGCCAGGGGTATGCAGAGGTCTTCCAGGGGGTAGATATTTGCCTGCATAAAAAGCACTAGCGAAAGTCAGTACAAACTAAGATTTCATACAAACAATGACTTGTTTATACTGCTCTATATACTATATCAGTGTTTCTCAAACTCTGGCGACCCCCAGGAGGTCACGGGATGGGTTTAGGGGGTTGCAGGTGTGGGGCTGGCATTAAGGGGTGGCAAGCAGAGGCCCTGCAAAGCTAAGCTACATGCTGAAGCTGAAGCCCAAACCTTGCTGCCCGGGGCTGAAAACAGACTCCTGAATGGGGTACAGCAGTCTGGAAAGGGTGAGAACCACTGCTTTAGGCCCCATAGCACTGTTCTCTTAATCTAAACAAGCCACTTTGTACAAGTCTTTGTGTCCATCTTTTGCTGACTGTTATAAACAATGTGCGATAAGGGGCTGAACTGGACTCTCGTCACCTAAGACACCTTAAAGAGCAGGCCTGTGTGTAGCTGGTGAGTGGTGCAGTGAAGTGTAGGTTGCCTGTGGGGATATTACGGGACTTTGAGAGTGCCTCTTTAACGTGGCATGTAGGGCAGGGTAAGGGTCTCCCCAAAGCTGTGCACCACCTCTGCATGTGGCCAGGGCTTGCAGAAAGTACAGCCACAATGAAGCAGAGAAGTTACAAGCTGCTTTTTACTGCACTGGCTGCAGAACCAGCATATGTCACGTGTCCGTCGTTGGTCAGCGGTGCCAAAAGCTGTAGCAGCAGCTCATTTTTCTCTGCCCTGGCTGGGGTCCTCTCATCTCTCTGTGGCCTCGGTAGCAGCCTGCTGTGGGGGCGGCTGCTAATCAGAAATAAATTCTTCCTTTCATCTGCTCCGTTCCCTCGTTTTTTTTATGTGGGTGTTTCTGTCTCAGGAAAATTGGAAATTGCGGGTTGATGAAGCAAAGCCCCTGGGAACCGTGGTGAGCCGGGCTCCAGGACTCAAGCAGACGGCTGGGTAGAGCCAACAGCATCAGAATAACAACCGCAGGCACGGTCCCCTGCACCACCTGGAAGGAGCTGAGAGCTGCACGTTCAGGGACCCTGCACGGGCTGCTGGGCCAATGCAGAGCGGAGAGGCTGTTCCCCTAGAGCTCCCTTTGCCCACTCCCCCTGGAGAGGCCAGGAGCTGAGAGGAACGGGCCCAGAGCCTGGTTGCTTTGGAGGCTGTGTAGTGTAGGGCATAGAGCAGGGGTGGGCAAACTTTTTGGCCCGAGGGCCACATCAGGGATGCAGAACTGTATGGAGGGCTGGGTAGGAAAGGCTGACTTCTGCCCCCTCCCAATTACTGCCCCCCTCAGAACCCCCAACCCATCCAACCCCCCTGCTTCTTGTCCCCTGACCACCCCCTCCCAGGACACTGCTCCCTATCAAACCCCCCCACTCCCTGTCCCCTGACTGCCCTTACCCCTATCCGTGCCCCCTGCCCCTAACTGCCACCTGGGACCCCACCGCCATCCAACCCCCTCTGCTCCCTGTCCCCTGACTGCCCCGACCCCTATCCACCCCCCTGCCCCAGCAGCTCTCCCCGGGACCCCACCCCCACCCAACCCCCTCTGTTCCGTCTCCTGAGTTCCCCTCCCCTTATCCGTTCCCCCCCGCCCCTAACCAGCCCCTGGGACCCCACCCCCATCCAACCCCCTCTGCTCCCTGTCCCCTGACTACCCTGACCCCTATGCGCCCCAAGGGAGTCCCATGCCTATCCAAATCCCCCTGTTCCCCGTCCACTGACCACCCCCCTCCCCCCCTGCCAGACCCCATGACCCATCCAACCCCCCCTGCTCCCTGTCCCGTGACTGACCCAACCCCTCCTAGGACCCCCTGCTCCTAACTGCCCCCCACCGCTCTCCAACCCCCCTGTCCCCTGACTGGCCCGACCCCTAGCCACACCCATGCCCCCTGACAGACCCCACAGGACTCCCATGCTTATCCAGCCGCCCCCTGCTCCCTGCCCCTTTACCCTGCCACTCAGCAGCACGAGCTTTCAGCCTGGCCGGAGCCAGCCATGCTGCCTGCGCTGCCCAGCAAATTTATCCCTGTTGCCACTCTGCCTTGTGGATTGCTATGGCCTGCCTGCAGGAAAGCTGCCACGGAGCCCCGTGAGTGACAGGTGTGGGGCCTGGACAGATGGCTCCAGCACTGCAAGCATAAGACACGGTTGTTTGGGACTGGGGTTGAGGGGCTGTCTCTTGACATAACAAAACAGCTAAAGTCCTTCTTTGAGAATTGACTGCATGGACCCCTCGAGAGGGGCTGCATGCCCCCTCAGCTTGCCAGTGCAGAGTTTCTGGACAGGGGAGTCCACTGAAGCTGCGGCCCCACCCTGTCTGTGCCCCGGTGTCTCTACTCAGGGACATACAAGAGGATCCTGCCCTAATGGCGTTCAGTTTCTTCTCACAGCTGAAGGCAGCAAACAGGAGCTCATTGGTGCCTGTAGCTACCATGAGCTGGCTGAACCAGCTTCACCAAGTTCTTGGTCCTGCTGGACGCTCACCCCCTGGACTCCATCATGCCTTCCCCTCTCCATTATGGGCACCTTCTCTATGGGATGGCAAAGGCCAAACCCACCAACTCTGTGCCATGTCCCTTCTGTGGTGGCGCAGCGTCCTTGACAGATAAACACACCACAGCCCTCTGGTCTCAGGGAAGATCAGAACCCTGCTGCTCTCTTTGTAGAGCTGTCACCAGTAGGACTTGCTGGGCTCCACCTCCTGAGGTAGCCATGTGGCCGTTGTGCCTGGTGCTAGATAACAAGGTCAACTCAGTGTCAAGATTTCAGTCCTCTGCTGACCGTGGTGCCAGAAGCTGAGTAGTTCAGTGTTCAGCAGCTCGGTCCTCGGAGTGAGTTCCAGGGCAGAGAGTAAAAGTACCATTGAGTGGCTGCCCCATGTGTTGAGGGCTCTCCCTAGTCCGTCAGGCACTGGGGACTGCAAGAATTCAACTCTTAAGCACTCCATCACTCTGCTGTCAAAATCTGGTAGGACATGTAAAAAATCCTGGATTCTGTTATATGGGGCAAGCATAATAAAGTCCGGTCCAATAATGGATAGACTTAGTGGTTTAATAGGGCCAGTTTCACAAAGCTGGTGGAACTCCATCACCTCAGTGATGGTCTGAGAGCCCCGGTGCTTCAGCAGTGCAGTATTCTTGAGCTATTTAAGCTCATAGTAATGCTGACTTTATTTAATGCTGCCCCAAAATGTTTCATTTTCAATGTGCCGCAGAATTGTGTTTTGGAAATGCGTAAGTGCATTGTAGAACTTGTGGGTCTGGGGTGGTTGAGTAGGGGATGGAGGGGCTTGTGGCATTTGCAGTGATGTGGGGATGTGGCTTTGGGGTGTGTATTCGCTGCCTATTTCTGTGTAGTTGATCAGCACTGAGTAGTGAACAGTGTTAACAGCCCATTGAGATGAGTGACTATGTCAGACAGCCTGAAGACTCGGGCAAACAGCAGTGCATCTCTGAGCCCTTGAGTCCTGTTGAGAAGGTTTTCTTCGTAACTGTAAGGGCTTTCGAGTGAAAGCTCCTAGTTGTGCAGGAGCATTCTTCAGTAAGGGATGAGTTCTCTAGCAAGTTCCTCAGCTTTGGAATCACGGAGACCTGGGGGATGTGCAGGGGCTCCTAGCCTCAGCTTCGGTTTTCCAGGGAACTTCTCATCCCTGTGCCCAGCCAAGGGGCAGATTCTGGAGTGCCTGCATCTGTAGGGAACGCCTCCAACTCACTCTTTTGCAGTGCACACTTCTGATACTTGCAAAGGGCAGAGGAGAGGCTGACATCTTGCAAGGGTAGAGTTAAGGTAGTTTGGATGTGCAAGCCACCACAGCATTTCCTGGTTTCCTAACGTCTGAGTTTTGTTTAACTCTAACTTCCAATGCACGTTGTGGGCAGCAGCCTTAACTAACTCCAGCCTTAACAGTTGAATGGCTGTGAGAAAGAAGAGTCGAGCCTGCACCAGCCCAGAGGTGTACTTTGCCTGTATTTTCCATGAGTCCGTTGTGAGAGCGAGGAGTTGGAGCAGGATTCCTTCCCCTTAGGCTTCTCACTCCTTTGCAGCTCTGAGTTTTCTTTGCAATTGTTGCTGTGAATGGATCTGAGCATTTCCTAATCCATCTCTCCTCAAAGGTCCTTTCTCAGCTAGAGCTGTAATGGAGAACTGTGACTGCGAATCCTCTTGTAAGCACCTGAGTGGGGCTCATTCAGTGAGGGCTTGGAAAATCGTATCACCCTGCAATAACCTCCCGGATGCTTACTCGCTTTTCTTTGAGAAGGCATTTCAGATCCCTGAGTGGAGTTAATACAGCAACATGTGTCACAGCATTTCTGTGGGGAGGGATTCAGGCAGCAGACAATGGGGTTGGCTGAAGTTTAGGGCTCTGTCTGGGATCCTTCTCTTCCAGGAGGATAGCACTTAGCTGGGAGGTGTTAGAACAGAACTGGTGGCAAGGTGAAGGAGTTCCTGGTTCAGGCTGAGGCCAGTAGACGTTCTCGGGGTTGGGGGGGCGGAATGCTGATTGTTGAGTGTCCTCTCCAACTGAGCATTAGGACTCCTGGCCTGCCTGCCTGTTGGGCTTTCAGAGAGCTGCTATCACCATGTAAGTCAAGGCCCTACATGTCCCCACTTTGGACTGCCAATGAACATACCCAGAGTGGTAGCATATTAACATTCACAGGAGGGCAGGGGCAGCGCTGGGGCTGCTGCAAGCCTGCATTAAGCGCCGTAACAGCCCTGGTCCTCGCTTGGATTGCTCACTCACGGGAGGCTTGGCAACCAGAGGACAAAGGCATTTAAAATGATAATGAGATAAGGGGAAAGAAACATCTCATCTCATGCTGAGGAGAAACCCTGAGCCAAGCTGCTGGCAGGGAAGGGAAGGGGGAGTGCTGACTAGTTCTGTGTGCGTAGGGCATGCTGTGGTACAGTGCCCAGAGCAAATAGTTCTGTTCAGAGCTCAACAGAATCTTCCCCGTATCTTTGGACTGCTGAGATTGGCTCTTGAATTCTGAAAGTCACCCTGTTGTAGGGCTGCTGAGTGGTAAAAGCTCCAGTGCCAGGGCTGAGGAATGAGCAGAGTGGGGGCTCGGTTCTCCCCATCAGCTGTGTTGCAGTTAGTGGGGGCTGCATGCCCCGCTCATGGATCATCTGGCTCTAGAAGTTAAACTAAACAGGCTGGTAACTGGCTAAAGCAGTGCACAGAACATGGGGGCTGTGCTCCTTATCTCCTCCACTCTCCCCAGTCTTGGAAAAGCAGCCGCTCGTCTCCATTCTGTGGGGTTATCATATCCTGCTCCTCACTGCGATATCTCAGCGCCTTCCAGTAGCGCGTTACATGACGTGACTGACATGTCCTGGGTTGGTCTCTCTTTTTCCCTCCCTCTCGCAGGGGGAAAACGGGTGGGATATTTTATTGAATATATTACACGTGTGCTGTAGACTGTGTTTATAATAGCACGGTCAAGGTCAAAGTCAAAGAAGTAGGAGAGGAAGGAAACTCCTGCTCCGTACCGTAGGAGGGGCATAGGAGGGACTCTCTGCTCATGCAGAAGTTTGAGGAGGAAAGAACACAAGAACGGTGATACTGGATCAGACCAAAGGTCCGTCTAGCCTAGTATCTTGTGTTCTGACAGTGGCCAATGCCAGGTGCCCCAGAGAGAATGAACAGAACAGGGAATCATCCAGTGATCCATCCCCTGTCGCCCATTCCCAGCTTCTGGCAAACAGAGGCTAGGGACACCATCCCTGTCCATCCTGGCTAATAGCCATTGATGGACTTATCCTTCATGAACTTATCTAGTTCTTTTTAGAACCCTGTTATAGTCTTGGCCTTCACAACATCCTCTGGCAAGGAGTTCCACAGGCTGACTGTGCGCTGCGTGAAGAAATTCTTCCTTTTGTTTGTTTTAAACCTGCTGCCCAGCTCTGAAACACCTGAGGAGCTCTGTCTGTAAGAGAGGTGCACAGTGTGCTTGCACTTGGAGTGCAAGCTGGGGAGATTTGTGTTGCCTTTGTAGCTCCTGAGGGACATCATTCCATACTCTGGGGCCAGAGGGCAATGAAAATGATTAGGGGGCTGGGGCTCATGACTTACGGGGAGAGGCTGAGGGAACTGGGGTTATTTAGTCTGCAGAAGAGAAGAGTGAGGGGGGATTTGATAGCTTCTTTCAACTACCTGAAGGGGGTTCCAAAGAGGATGGATCTAGACTGTTCTCAGTGGTAGCAGATTACAGAACAAGACGTAATGGTCTCAAGTTGCAGTGGGGGAGGTTTAGGTTGGATATTAGGAAACACTATTTCACTAGGAGGGTGGTGAAGCACTGGAATGGTTCCCTGGGGAGGTAGTTGAACCTCCTTCCTTATTGGTTTTTAAGGTCAGGCTTGATGAAGCCCTGGCTGGGATGATTTAGTTGGTGTTGGTCCTGCTTTGAGCAGTGGATTGGACTAAATTAGTGGTCCCCAACCTTTTTGTCTGGTGGGCACCAGACAAAGAACTGTGGCGACAGCGGAGCATCCGCCGAAATGCCGCCGAATGACGGCAAGCAGTGTCATCGAGAGGCATCACCGCCGAAATGCCGCAGAAATTCGGTGGCATTTTGGCAGATGCTCCACCGCCGGCCAGGACGCGGGCGCATTTAGATGGCGCCCGCGGGCACCACGTTGGGGACCCCTGGACTAGTTGACCTCCTGAGGTCTCTTCCAACCCTGATATTCTATGATTCTGTGATTCTGCGAAATGGCTCCAGGCAGCAGGCTAACCAGGGGTTAATGTGGTCACATCTGTGTGAAGATAAGGAGAGATAAGTGCTGGAGAGGTGAGGGCAAAGCAGAGTGGACAATGGCTGGGAGGTGGCAGGGCAGGGGGAAGCTGCATTTGCAAGTATCTCAGCTTCACTTCTGGTCCTTGTTTCCAAGCACCATATTGATCCAAGCTGCACCTGGGCCCTGCCTTTGCAATCATCTCGTTAGTTCCAAGGGATTAATGAACTATCAATGTGAAAAGTCCTCATTAATTTTTGGAATAAATTAATTCTCCCCTTTCCCCACCCAAGCCTGGCTGACTTTGATTGGCACCTGTTTTTTACACAAATGTTTAATTAAAGGCATAATGAGTGTAAAATCAGCTCAGCAGCTAGAGATGAGAGATGGGAGCAGCTTGGGAGCAGCCAGAGCCACAGGCTCTCTTATCACGTACTGTGATTTGTATTCCACAGGCAGCACCATGGGCACGGCACGTGCCAGGAGACATGGTCCCTGCCACAAAGCACTCTGGGGAACAATACAGCTTGGGAGGGAAGCGCTGGATAATGCAAATAGGTAATGTTAGCGACGGGTGGGGTCTCCATTTCTTCATGGGTAATGAATTTCTAGCCACTCTTGCTGGACAGATTCCTGTGAGTGTGGTGATAGAGGGGGCAGTCTTGGGGAATACAGGGTGCAGCCAAGGGCAGTGGGTTATGCTCGACCTGGGTATACACAGTGACTGATATGCTCCGGAGAACAGATTTGCTGAGGAATAGGGACCCCAGCTACTTTCTCAAGTCTAACCTCATAGCAGCATCTGTAGGCACCACATTCTGCCTTATACAACTGGCTAGGAGACTGTGTCTTGTCCTGGTGGACAATGACCCACCTCAGGTCTTCACACCTCTGGACCTCAGCAGTGTGGTATGCCTGGGCATGACGCCCTTAGAAACCACCAGCTAGTCCAGAATGCTGCAGCACGACTCCTCAGCTACACTGGCTATCATAGGCACATCACTTGTCCTCTGCTCGCTACACTGGCTTCCCAGAGAACACTGGGTCCAGTTCAAGGCCTTGCTCTTCTCCCCTCCAGCCCCCCCAAGCCACACTGTCTGCAGAAATTACCACCCAAAGAGGGATGAGAGAGCTGTTAACGGTGCCCTGCTGGAGGGCACCAGGTGCCCTGATGATGGGGCAGTGCAAGAACTTGAATAGAATAGAAATGCCCCAGGGCTTCACTATCATTTTTCTTGGGATGCTCCCAGGACTGTGCCAGGCTGAGGACTGTGTGTCCTGGCTCTTGTTGTTGTGCTTCTGTGCACAGATTTCTGCTGTGGCTTCTGTACCAGCTCTCACGTGAATACCATCTGCTCCTGGAGACTTGTCAGTTCCCTGGGGCTGGAGCTTAATTGCTTTTACTTGCCTGCTGCTGAAGCTACCCAGGAAAGCAAAGGCAGTCAGTGGCAGATGGCTTGTGAGAGTTATCTCTGCCCTCTTTCCCCCTACCCTGTTCTCTCCTTGTCCCCATTGTGGGTCATCTCCCAGTCCGTCTCATAATGCTGTCACATCCTCCAGGGTTGGTTTCTTATCCCAAATCCTATTTAGAGCCATCAGTGCTGCTCTGTCTCTTAGGTGCATTTCTAGCTCTCCTCCTCCTCACAGCCAGGCACCCTCATGCTTCAGAAGGGACCTTGTAGTGCAGAGGAGATAGGGCTTGTTCGGCATCACTCAGGGAATCTGTGACACAGCGGGGAACTGAGCCCAGATCTCTGAAGTCCTGGGGCAGTGCTCAGCACAGAATGGAGTCTTGATGGCATCCCCTGTCTCTCCATGGGGCTGCGACCTTGCTTAGCTTTGAGGCACTTTCTTCATCAGGTGATTTCATCCTCACAGAGTGTCTTCCTTGGATTTAGGAGATGTTTCTCCTTCTCTTCGGCATTTAAACTCTCTGTTCTCGGGCCCCTCCCAGCCCATCCTGTCCCTTCCATATGATGGCTACAGTCTCCTCTTCCCAGCTACGTTGGATCTCTTGGCCCTGCAGGTTCATCGGCCTCTGGCCCCGCATCCCCTGATGTCACTACTGACAGGCTGGCAGAAGCTGGGCATTTGTATTTGATTTCAGATGTTCTCAGATGCAATGATATCGTTCTTGTTCTTCTGAGTATGGGTGCACTTCCAGAAGGGGCTGTCTCTGACTCCCGGGCAGGGAGCAGATGAGACAGCGGGTTACTGATGCAGATGCTAAAATGGGAGGAATGGGGAGTGCAGTGGGGACAGAGATACAATCCGGAGGGGCTGCCTCTTTAGTCTCGAGAGTCACAGGGTATGTCTGCCCTCGAGCTGGAGGGAGTTCTGTGTGCGAGCTGTGATTGAGCTACTGCACTAAAATAGACATGAGCCATGGGTGAGCGGGCAGTAGGACAGGCTGGCCCCCTGAGTAAGCGCTGACGGTCCCGGGCAGGACTGTACTAGGGGTGGCTAGCCTATGCCATCACCCTGCCTGCCATGGCGACACTTCTGTTGCTAGCTCAATCCAAAGCATCGACGTGTGATGGATGTTATACCTTCAGCTTGAGTGGAGATGTACCCAGAGCCGAACGGCGAATCTTGCTGTCCTCCTGCTGCTAACTGCTTTCCACCCCTACCATTGTCCTCGCAGTCAGAGAGGTCAGTACTAGAGCAGGAATGGCTGGAAACATCTTTTCCTTCCATGACTTCTCCAGATGAGTTTGTGGGCTCCTAGATGCATAGATACGAAACCAGAAGGGACCATTCTGATCTTCTAGTCTGGCCTCTTGCATTACACTGGCCATAGGACTTTCCCCAAGTAATTCCTGTTTGAATTAGAGCAGATCTTTTAGAAAAATAGTCAGTCTTGATTTAAAAATTTCCAGTGATGGAGGATCCTCCATGACACTTGGTAAATTGTTCCACTAGTTAATTACTCTCTGTTCGAAATATGTGCCTTATTTCCAGTGTGAATTTGTCTAGCTTCAACTTCCAGCCATTGGATCTTGTTCAGGAGTTCTCTATTATCAAATTCCTTTTCTCCATGTAGATAATTACAGGCTGTGATCAAGTCACCCCTTAACCTTTTCTTTGCTCAGCTGAACAGATTGAGCTCCTTGAGTCTATCACTCTAAGGCAGGTTTTCAAACCCTTTAACCAGTCTCGTGGCTCTTCTCTGACCCCTCTCCAGTTATCAACATCCTTCTGGAATTGTGGACTTGCTAGGGTCTGCAAGAGGGGGAGGAGCAGAGTTGAAGGGCACCTCTACTGTACGCCTTAGGAGGAGGGGAACTCCACTCATGCAGAAAGTTGAAGGAGAGAGCCCAGATCTGAAATACCTGAGGGTGAGCTCTGCATTTGGGGGTGCAAAGTGTATTCCCAGATGTGCAAAACCTTCATCTGTACATGTATCTAAAAGTAGGACTGCAGGTTTTGTGTACACATGCCTGTGTGTGAATGCGTGTACTCCTGTGGGCAGGCCGCGTGCCTGTGGGTGAAAGTGAGTACGCCTGCGGGCAGGGGTATGTGTGCAAATGCAGGTATGCCTGCACCTGTGAATGCGGGTACGTCTGTGGGTGGGGCTCTGCACGTGTGGGTGAAGGCGGGTATGCCTGTGGGTTGGGCTGTGCACACATCGGCGAAGGTGGGTACGCCTGCGGGCGGGGCTGTGCGTGTACCTGTGTATGAATGCGGGTATGTCTGCGGGAGGGACTGTGTACCTATGGGCGAGAGTGGGTACGCCTGCGGGCGGGGCTGTGTACCTGTGTGTGAATGTGGGTACGCCTGCGGGCGGGGCTGTGTACCCATGGATGAATGTGGGTACGCCTGCGGCCTGTGCACAGAGTTCAGTTTGTGACCTGTTCCATCCCTGACGTTTGCTGAGGCTGCCAGCAGGGGAGCAGATCGTGTGATGCCAATGGCTGCTCAGCGTGAACTGGACTGACGCCCAGGGGCCGCCAGTCAGCTGGCGAATGGGCAGGTCATTGTCCCTGCTGGCCCAAGTGGCCTAGTAACAAGGATCTTTCTAGTTTCCCTGGTTGCGTTGGCTGCCGGCTCGTCTCTCCCTGATCCCCTGATTAACAAACCCAAATGAAATCAGGCATTGTGCTGAAAGGCCCTGCAAACACCTGCCAGAGGCCCGGTGCACAGCCAGGTTATTACTGTAATTGGTCATTTTACAGTCAGCTCTTGTAATTACATTTTAATTTGTTAGCAAGCGAAGCTGCTGTGCCAAATGAAATGCAGGACCACAAGTCATGGGCGGGGCACTGGCTGCCTTTGAAAGGAACATGTGGGCTTTAAGGTTTGACCCTATCAGTGACCTCTGGGCTTCAAGTGGTCAGAGGGCCCCAGAGGCTCCAAACTCTGCCATTTGGAAGGACCGCAGCCTCCAAGCTGTGAGAGCCAGAAGCCGATTGTGCTCGCTCTGCCCAGTCATTCCAGGGACTCGCAGTCCAGAGGGCAGTTCCTTCTGCTCTTTAAAAGTTTCTTACCGGACACTTCCAGCACTGGTGCTGGGTCATGCTGGTGCAATTGGCATGTATGCAATTGTGTATTTGTCTGTGCATAGTGTGGCAAATTGCCGGTACTGTTCTGCTGGGTCTCGCGCTTTCTCTTCTCTGGGGTAGGTTCAGGGCGCTATTGCTGGCCTCTGAACCAGTTCTTAATCACTCCACTAGTGTCCTTGGAGGAGGGGAGTGGAGAGGGAGGGACCTGGGCCCGCCCTCTACTCCAGGTCCCAACCCAGGGGCCCTGGGGGTTGTGGTGAACCACTTGACTTAGCGGTTCCTTCCCCTGGGTTACTTCCCTCTCATACCCTTCAGCTTGTGAAGGGCTTCTTGCCTCTCTTCTACACAAGCCTGGTGCCCCTTACCTAGGGTTTCTTTTGGGCTTCACAATCCACCGCAGCACTCCTCCAAACCTTCTATTTCTCTCTGGTCAAACTCTTCTCTTCTGCAACCTGCACTCTGCTCCAATCCAACCTTTCTCCTTCAACTACCACACCCTGTCTGACTGAAGCAGGGGTTTTTATCACATGACTGGAGTCAGGTGCTCTAATTGGAGTCAGGTGCTCTAACTGGAGTCAGGTGCTCTAACTGGCCACAGCTGTTCTAGTTAATCTAAAGCAAACCTTCCTCCCTTGGCAGGGAATAAGGCCCCCTGCTAACACTCTTATGCTGCCCTCTGGCCATGCTGTATCACATATCCCCCCCCCGCTCAACACCAAGGGGTTGGGCTACTCGGGACGAGAGGCAGTGTCGGCGTGAGAGGCCATCAGCGTTGCCGTGTTGGCTTCCAGCCCTATGCTGGACCCGAAAATGGAAAGGTTGCAAAGAGAGGAACCACCTCGTCACTCTGGCGTTCCTTTCCTTGTTCCTATGCATCCACTGGAGCGGGGCGTGATCAGTCACAAGGGTAAACCGCCGCCCCAGGAGATAGTAGCGGAGAGTCTCCATAGCCCATTTTATCGCCAGACATTCCTTTTCAACCACAGGGTACTTTTGTTCCCTGGGGAGGAGCTTCCGGCTGAGGTACAAGATGGGGTGCTCCTCCTCCCCTACCATCTGGGAAAGGACGGCACCGAGTCCCACCTCCGAGGCGTCCGTCTGCAGGATGAATTCCTTCTCGAAGTCTGGGGCCATGAGTACCGGATGGCAGCATAGGGCTGTCCGTAAATCTGCAAATGCTGCTTCCGCCGCATCCGTCCACTTCACTATCTCGGGGCCCCGAGCTTTTATCAGATCCGTCAACGGCCCCGCTCTTCTGGCAAAATGAGGGATGAATCTCCGATAGTATCCAGCTAAATCCAAAAATGCTCTGACCTGCTTTTTGCGGATTGGTCGGGGCCAACCTTGTATTGCCTCCACCTTGTTCCACTGAGGCTTTACCACACCTCTCCCTACGACATGCCCGAGGTATTTGGCCTCAGCTAGTCCTATCACGCATTTCAGAGGATTAGCGGTGAGACCAGCCTTTCGCAAAGCGTCCAGCACTGCTTCCACTTTGTCTAGGTGTGTCTCCCAATCAGGGCTATGTATAACTATGTCGTCTAGATAGGCGGCAGCATAGTTGGCATGGGGTCGTAATAACTTATCCATCAGTCTTTGGAATGTGGCAGGGGCCCCATGGAGTCCGAAAGGGAGGACAGTGTACTGGAACAGGCCATCGGGCGTAGAGAAGGCAGTCTTTTCCCTGGCATCCTTGGCCAGGGGTATTTGCCAATATCCTTTGGTCAGATCTAGGGTGGTTAGGTATTTGGCCTTGCCTAACTGATCAACCAGCTCGTCAATGCGTGGTATCGGGTAGGCATCGAAGTGGGATACTTCATTCAATTTCCGGAAGTCGTTACAAAACCTCAGGGTGCCATCAGGCTTGGGGACTAGTACAATCGGACTGGACCACTGGCTGTGGGATTCTTCAATGACCCCGAGTTCCAGCATCTTCCGCACTTCCATCCTAATTTCCTCCCTTTTAGCTTCCGGTATTCGATAGGGTCTTATCGTTACCCTTACTCCGGGGCTGGTGACAATATGATGTTGGACTAGTGTCGTTCTACCTGGTTGGGTACAAAATACGTCCTGATTCCGGTGGATCATTTCAATGACTTCCGTCCGTTGTTCTGGGGTTAAGTCAGGAGATATCTTTACCTGCTCCTGTGGACCGTCTGCCTGAGGTAGAGCTCCTCGAGTGACCAGACACGTCTCTCTGTCATGCCAGGGCTTCAGTAAGTTGATGTGGTAGATTTGCTCTGGTTTCCGGCGGTCTGGTTGTCTAACCTTATAATTCACTTCCCCAATGGCTTCCACTATCTCATATGGTCCGTGCCAGCTGGCTAGGAGTTTGCTTTCTGTGGTCGGCACTAACACCATCACCCGTTCCCCCGGCTGAAATCTTCGTACTTTCGCCCGACGGTTGTAGTATGTCCGCTGTGCCTCTTGTGCTTTTTCCAAATGTTCCCGTACTATTGGGGTTACTCGAGTTATCCGCTCTCTCATCTGTGTCACATGCTCAATAATATTCTTTCCTGGACTGGGTTGTTCCTCCCAATCCTCCTTGGCGATATCTAAAATCCCGCGTGGGTGGCGTCCATATAAGAGTTCAAAGGGAGAAAAACCCGTGGACACCTGGGGAACTTCCCGTATAGCGAACATTAGATACGGTAAAAGGGTGTCCCAGTCTTTTCCATCCTGTGCTACCACCTTCCGGATCATACTTTTAAGGGTTCGATTAAATCTTTCGACTAGTCCGTCTGTTTGTGGATGGTAGACTGAGGTCCGAATGGCTTGTATGCGGAGCAGGGCACATAAGTCTTTCATTAGTTTTGACGTAAACGGGGTTCCCTGGTCTGTCAGGATCTCCTTCGGGATGCCCACTCTGGCGAAAACCTGTAGTAGTTCTTTTGCTATTGCCTTAGACGTGGGGTTTCTTAAAGGGATGGCCTCTGGATATCGCGTGGCATAGTCAAGGATGACTAGTACGTTTCGGTGGCCCCGTGCCGACTTTTCTAGTGGGCCCACTATGTCCATAGCTATCCTCTCGAAAGGGACATCAATAATAGGTAAAGGTACTAGTGGGGCCCGCAAGTGAGGTCGGGGGCTATGCAACTGGCATTCAGGGCAGGAGGCACAATAACGCTGGACTTCTGCTCGTATCCCTGGCCAATAAAACCTTCTTAGGATTCTATCCAGCGTCTGGTCTACCCCTAGATGTCCCCCAAATAAATGACTGTGAGCTAGCTCTAGTACGGCCCTTATGTGTTTCCGTGGGACTAGGAGGTGCTCTACTTCTTCCCCTCGTATTTGCTCTATTCTGTACAACAGATCACGTTTGAGCACGTAATATGGCCTTGGGCCTTTGACTTTTCCTTCTACAGGCACTCCATTTACTTCCACTACCTCCTCCCTCACGTTCGCATATAATGGATCTTCGGCCTGGTTCCGCCCAAAGGTCTCACGTGCAGTACTGAACTGACCTAATTCCAGGGGGCCTATTTCAACTCTTCCCCCTGGGGTGCTCCCACTTGGGCCAGGAACCTCCTCTGAGTCCTTCATGGCCCGAACCATCTCTTGGTCTCCTGGGCGGGTTTGCCTACCCACAAGGGAAGTCTTTTGATTAGCTGCCAGAATCTTGGTCCCTAACTTTTTAGTCGCCCTTCGTTCTCGCCTAGTCCTGCGGGGTTTTCCAGGGGATGAGAATAATTCTGGAGCAAATTCAGCAAACATTGAGGCGAGGCAATCTTTAGTTGCCTCTGTCTCAACCTGGGGGTTGCTACCCTCTCCTGCCTCTATCGGGGTCAGTAAGTTCTCAAACCCAGGGAAGTCTCTCCCAATCAAAACAGGATAAGGGAGCTTGGGGACTACTCCTGCAGAAACTCTGGTGGTATTCCCCTGGATTTCAATCCGTACTGGAATTGTAGGGTAAAAATTCACGGTGCCATGTACGCATGTTACCCCTGTGCTTTTGGCCCGAGTTAGTTGGTCTGTTCCCACCAACTTTCCCGAGACCAACGTGACAGCACTCCCAGAATCTATTAATGCTATGGTTTTTATACCATTCATTTTTACAGGTCTGGTAAATCCATGTGAGGTCAATGTAACCCCTACCAGGTTGATCAGGCCACATTGTTCCCCATAATTCCCCAGATTACACTGCATAGGCACCTCCTTGTTGGGACATTGGGCTGCTATATGCCCCAATTCCCCACATTCATAACACCGTCCCCTCATTCCGGTTATCACCCTCTGCCTGGGGCTAGTTGGCCGGCCCCCCACCCCTCTTCCCAACCCCCCAGGTCCCTTTCTGGCCTCGAGCCATTCCTCGCTGTCGTTCCTCCCGGTTATAGTTTTCCTAGAGTTCTCGACAGTCCGGGGCCTTGGGTTTGGGGTTGTCTTCCTGGGTTGCCGTGTCTCCCCGCTTGGGGTCTGGAACAGTTCGCGGGCTGCCAGTTGTCTTTCCACTAGGGAGACCAACTCATCATAGGTAGAGGGGTCACTCTGACCCACCCAAGTCCTGAGACCTGGTGGTAGCCCCTGCATATACCGGTCCAATATTAGTACCTCCATCATTTCCTCAGAGCTATGGGCCTCAGGGCGCAGCCATTTCCGGGTCAGGTGGATCAAGTCAAACAATTGTGATCGGGGTGTCTTGTCCTCCATATATCGCCATTCATGGAACCTCTGGGCTCGCAGTGCTGTTGTTACTCCGAACCTGGCCAGGATCTCTGCCTTTAGCTGGGAATAGTTTGCTGCAGCTTCTGCAGACATATCGTAATAGACCTTCTGGGCTTCCCCACATAGGAATGGGGCAAGGATACCAGACCATTGTTCTCGGGGCCAGGCCTCCCGCAGGGCTGCTCTCTCAAAAGCCAGGAGGTATGCTTCCACATCATCCTCCCGGGTCATTTTCTGTAAGCAATGGCTAGCCCGTATGGTCCGGGTCCCTTCCCAGTGGTGATTCTGTTCCATAAGGGTCTTCATCTGGCTCACCAGATCTCTCAGCAGGGCTCGGTCCTGAGCAGCCTGACTCAGCAACAGCTGATTGGTCTCTTGCTGCAATCTAGTCGCCTCTTGTTGGGCAGTTGCTTGGACCCTGGTAGCCTCCTGCTGGGCCGCAGTGGCATGTATAAGGGCCTTGACCACGTCGTCCATCTTAAGGGTGGGAGGGTTATGTCTCCCCCTGGACTATGTCCCCAGCGCGCAGATCCCACTCCTGACACCACGTGTGGCAAATTGCCGGTACTGTTCTGCTGGGTCTCGCGCTTTCTCTTCTCTGGGGTAGGTTCAGGGCGCTATTGCTGGCCTCTGAACCAGTTCTTAATCACTCCACTAGTGTCCTTGGAGGAGGGGAGTGGAGAGGGAGGGACCTGGGCCCGCCCTCTACTCCAAGTCCCAACCCAGGGGCCCTGGGGGTTGTGGTGAACCACTTGACTTAGCGGTTCCTTCCCCTGGGTTACTTCCCTCTCATACCCTTCAGCTTGTGAAGGGCTTCTTGCCTCTCTTCTACACAAGCCTGGTGCCCCTTACCTAGGGTTTCTTTTGGACTTCACAATCCACCGCAGCACTCCTCCAAACCTTCTATTTCTCTCTGGTCAAACTCTTCTCTTCTGCAACCTGCACTCTGCTCCAATCCAACCTTTCTCCTTCAACTACCACACCCTGTCTGACTGAAGCAGGGGTTTTTATCACATGACTGGAGTCAGGTGCTCTAATTGGAGTCAGGTGCTCTAACTGGCCACAGCTGTTCTAGTTAATCTAAAGCAAACCTTCCTCCCTTGGCAGGGAATAAGGCCCCCTGCTAACACTCTCATGCTGCCCTCTGGCCATGCTGTATCACAATAACCATGCGAGACGACGTGGTCATGCCTGGGTGTATGTGCCAGTTTGTGCATGTGTGCTTGTGTGTGTCCGTGCAGGTGGCAGTCAGCAGAGCCAGGGCAGAGGAGGCAAAGCCAGGGGGAGTTTAGCTGTCCAAGACGCTGGGCTTGCTCCCAGTTTCACAGGGACACTGAGCAGCGAGAGAACACGCTCTCTTTCTAATGTGGAAACAGCAACAGCGAGAAGCTCAGAGCCTGAGGGGCCCAGGAAGAAGTGTAAAGTCACAGTGCACTCCTAGGCTACTGCTCAGACATGGCACTGAGGTGGAAACTGGGTCAGGCACTGAAAGCTTTTCAGGGCTGAGCCTCAGGAATTCGTGACTTGCACTGAGCCAGTTTGTGCCTGGAGTATGTTGCAGGGAGTTCCCGTGGCTCTGGATCCCTGCCGAGAATGCTGGGAAGTGGGGTCTCCAGCACCTGGCCAAAGGAGGAAGGGATGGGGAAGAGGCTGCATTGTCTCTCCTGGGTCCCCTCAGGGAGATATGGATGCCATCTAGAGCACCTAGGACAGGGTTTTCAAACTTCATTGCACCGTGACCCCCATCTGACAACAAAAATTACTACATGATCCAGGAAAGGGGACCAAAGACTGAGCCCCTCTGCCCCAGGCAAGCGGGCCAAAGCAGAAGTCTGAGCCCTGCCCCCTGGGTGGGAGGGGGCTGTAACTTAAGCCCTGCCACCCAGGGCTGAAGCCCTCAGGTTTTGGCTCTAGCTCTCGGCGGTGGGGCTCAGACTTTTGGCTTCAGCCCCAGGCCCCAGCAAGTCTAAGGCCAGCCCTGGTGACTCCATTAAAACAGATTTGCGACCCACTTTGGGGTCCTGACCCACAGTTTGAGAACAGCTGACCTAGGAGAGATGGGAATTCTCGGTGGCATGGGATTCCAGTGTAATCTGGTGCTGCCTCGCTGCAGAGGAGCTAATGTGGCCTTTAGTCCCTCCTGGTCATATGACAGGACTGGTGGAAAGGGGCCACTAGCAGTGATGGCCCTAACTGGACCAGAGAGGAGGTGGCCGCTCTGTCTCTAGCCCATCCCTCAGCTCATCACACTGGAGCTGGGTGGCTGCAGGGAAGAGCCTCTGACCTGGGCATTTCTGAGGCTCCCACACTCTGTCAGGAGGATAAGGGCTCCTTCTCCTCTGAGCCTCAGCCCTCTGCCCTAGACCTCCTTTCCTTGAGTTGCCTCATGCTGCAGAGAGCTAGGATGGTGAGGGGATGTGCTGCAGCCTGCCCTCAGAACGGTCCCCATCTCCCAGGCTTCCTGCGACAGCTGCTATGTTGGACCAGCGGTTTACACCTTCCCCCCTCACCTCTTCCAGCCCCCCTGCCTTATCCTGCCTCCCCCCATGCTAATCTTACACACCCTCCCTAACCTCTGATCTCTGCTTGTTTCTCTGTCCTGCGCTGTGTTGGGAGCCGGGTGGGGTAGCTTGGGGTGTCATCACTCGGGGTGCAGCCTGTTTTAAGAATGCACGGTGAACGGTTGCTGTTTGAGCACCGTAACTTGCAGAACAGGTGCAGAGTAGACTCGTAGGGTGATCTGAGAAATGGAAAACCTACCTTCTGGGAGGAGACTCAAAGAGCTTGGCTTGTTCAGCTGAACCAAACACAGGCTGAGGGGAGCTTTGATTGCTCTCTATAAACACATCAGAGGGATAAATACCAGGGAGGGAGAGGAGTTATTTAAATTATGGGGTGATGTCACAAGAAGAAATGGATATAAACTGGCCAGCACCAAATTTAGGCTTGAAATTAGACGAAGGTTTCTAACCATCAGAGGAGTGAAGTTCTGGAGCAGTCTCCCAAGGGGAGCAGTGGAGACAAAAAACCTAACTGGCTTCAAGATGGAGCTTGATAAGTTTATGAGGGGATGGGATGATGTGACTGCCTGCAATGGCACATAGCCGATCTGTGACTGCTAGCAGCAAATATCTCCAATGGCCAGAGATGGGAGACTAGAAGGGGAGAGCTCTGAGTTACTAGAGAATTCTCTCCCAGGTGTCTGGCTGGTGGGTCTTGCCCACATGCCATATTCAGGGTTGGGAAGGAATTTCCCCCCAGGTCAGACTGACAAAGACCCTGGAGGTTTTTCACCTTCTCCACAGCACAGGGCGTGGGTCACCTGCAGGTTTAAACTAGACTAAATGGTGGATTCTCTGTAACTTGAAGTCTTTAAACCATAATGTGAGGACTTCAGCCAGAGGTTAGGGATCTGTTTCAGCAGTGGGTGGGTGAGGTTCTGTCTCCTGCGATGTGCAGGAGGTCAGACTAGATGATCATGATGGTCCCTTCTGGCCTTAGTCTACGAGTTTCTTGATTTAGTTGTACCTCTGAGACTGCTCAACTGGGAGCAGCCCTTGAACACCTCCAGGGCTTCTGAAAATGCTGCTGGGATATACATCCCCCAGGTCATGTCCCACCGGGGCCCTGGGGAGAGCTCAGGTCACTTGGGCTTGCCCAGCCACTAGCTTTGAAAGTCTCACTCCTGCGACGGGCACCCACGGCTGTTTGTGCTGGTCGAATTTATTATCAGGTTTGGGCTGAATCTGCCTGTGCCTTGGTTTCTCGGTGCGTGAAATGGGGATAATGGTGTTTCCAAACCTCCCAAAAAAGCAGCAGAGAATCCTGTGGCACCTTATAGACTAAAAGATGTTTTGGAGCGTCAGTATTCACCCATGAAAGCTCACGCTCCAAAATGTCTGTTAGTCTATAAGGTGCCACAGGATTCTTTGCTGCTTTTACAGATCCAGACTAACACGGCTACCCCTCTGATACTTCAAACCTCCCAAGGGTGTGAGGACTTGGCTATGAGGGTGATAGGAGCCACAGAAACGCCATAAATACATAACGCACCAGAGTGGGTCCCAGTTTGTAACTCAGTGTCTCTGTCAGGCGGAAGTGGTGTGTCAGGGATATGAGAATCCATGTGAACCCAGCTGGGCTCAGCACGGGGCACTGGCAGGAGCTGAGACGGAGAGGGAATAGCTGAGTGTTGCTGATGCAACCTTGAGGGGTCTTTAATGAGCAGCTCCAGTTGGTGCACTCCGAGGCGGTATGGGTGGAGGCTGTGTGTCCTTGGGAGTACATCCATGAAGTGTCATGCAATCACTAGGAGAGCTGGGCCCCTGACAGAAGCAGAGAGGAGCTGCAGGAGTGATTTGTGTGGGGAGCCCAGGCCATGAGTAGCAGAGGGAGCAACTGGTCCTCCGACCTGTCTCAGTCCCCTTCTCCCTGGTTGGGTGGGTCAGTGATGCTCCAAGCGTTGGTGCTGCCTCACTCCCTCCTCCCCCGCAGGCTCAGGAGCAGCTGAGACGTTACTCAATTGATCTTGTGTTGCCATGGGGGCATGGACACAATGGGATACAAATACACCTGGCAATCCCTGCCATTGATATTAACCAAGGGAGTGCTGACCTCCCTTCAGTCCTCAGAAGCACCAATACTAGAGCCAGCAAACACATGGAACAGTCAGCAGACTTCAGCTGACCCCAGATGGGTGTGAGCATCCGGGAGCTGAGACCATGTTGACAGGTGCTTTAGATACACTTTACATAGAGCTGGCACCGGAAGGAGAGCTCAGGAGCGTGAACACTCGTGAATGGTGACATTAGTGAAATAAAATGTGCACTAGGCAGAATTACCCCTCCTTGGAGAATACACCTCTCCAGCTGCTGCTGTTCTCTGCCCCACGGCAGAGCCGTGCATCCTCCTTGAGCACGGCTACCACAAGCAGAGGATTGGGGGTGACTGGCTCTGCTCCCTCACAGCCCAGCCTGCACTAACCTCCTCAGAATCCCAGAGGGCCACACAGGAGAAAGGAGCCGTTTGTTTCCGCTCTGGCCAGCGCTTACTGCTGCAGGTCAGGCTCAGACTTGGCTTCTGCCCGAGAACAGAAGACAGAGACCGGCCTGCACGAGGGGAAGAATAACACCTGAACCAAATCCTTCAGACGGCTGTGAACAAGTTACTCCTGCCCTGGGGCCGTGGCCTCCAGCCATGACAGTGCTCGCTGCCCCCGGGTGCAGAGGCGCGTATTGATTTAGATGGAATAAGTGGGCCCAAAGAGTCAAAGGTGTTGGCATCGTCCAGTCACTGCTCAACTGTCAACCAATTTTAAAATCAGTTGTGTGATTTGATATGCAGAGACCTCAGCCTGCTTAGTACCGTGCAAACAGACCATGAAAAACCCTCTTAACCTTTTATTAAAGTTACAGAAAAAGAAGGAAAAGCAGCTAAAGCATGTGAAATGGGAAGTGTTAAGTGAGGCTTTTATTAGAACAGTCTCCCTGTAGCTATAGTCTTCTTTTAGCTAGAGAGTCTTTAGAAGGGGAAAAATCCCTGTTTGACAGTTGTAGATGGAAACAGCTGTCCTTTTGGGGCGCAGAGGAAGAGAAAACGTTAATTGTAATGAGCTGGAGCTGTCGCTGCTGCTGTTGTCTGATCCTGTTTTCTAAAAGACAAAGCAAGACAAATGGAGAGCAAACGAACAGCACAGAGAGAAAATGCAGCTTCTGCCTCTGGTGCTGACATTCGCATGGAACCTCAGTGCTGGAAAAACGCAGGCATGGCCTATGGTCTTAGTCAGCCACCCAAGACCTGGCCAACTTGTACCAGCATCAGACTGTTTACGGCACTGCTTTTAGCTGCCTCGTTGGTCACAGTCTTACAGCAGTGCTGCAAAATATCCCCTCTTAGCTGCCTAAGCTGGACTCTTAGTGAACAGAAGACAAAAGATGGGTAGGAAAGAGAAGATGGGAAAGGAAAGGACACATGAGGGGGTGGGTGTGACAGTCTCACATTCCATGTAGTGTTCAGAATTTCGCTGAAGCTGGTGGAGGCAGCAGTGTTATTTGGGTCCCTCTCTCTGGCCTGGTCTGATCAGGACATCTTGCAGGATGAGGATGACAAAGGTCCAGTGGGTGTCACTGTGGATCCTGATGTCCCGGGACACAGCTGGGGTGGCAGTCATGTTGGTGAAGCTTGTTTCTTGTCCACCCATCTCCCAGCCAGCTAGTGTTGTCAGACAGCTTGAATCACATTTCTCTCTCAAAGTCTTCTCTTTTAAAAATCTCTGAGGAGAGTGATGAGTGGAACAACCCATTCCCCTCCTTATTTTGTCCACCAATTAAACCTCGTTTCTGACACCAGTTTTGCTTCATTAGTTTCTGCTCCCACGCTGTTCTTGTTTGCCAGGCATGATCTTAACACAGTTATTGCATTATATTAGTAGGCCCCCTTCTTTGGAGTATTTCTGTTTTGCTGTCTTGGTTTGCACCTTTTTCATGACTATTTATGGTTATAGGTTATTGTGACACCTGAGGAACTTTCACTTACATCTCACAGTTAGGTTAAAGTTGTAGGCCCAATTATTGCACCGCTCACCTCTGACCCACCCTCTGCTATCGTGCTTGCCTGCAGCCATTATAGGACATAACCCCTCAGCACCCATACGTTAAAATATGGTTAAAGAATAGTTTGATGCATTAGATGTATTCAGCTCTGCAGGTTCTGGTAAAATTCATCATAATGTACTTAGGGAACTACCTGAAGCAGTTTCTGAACTATTATCAATTATCTTTGAGAACTTATGGAGGACAGGAGAGGTCCAAGAGGCCCGAGGAAGGGCAAACATAAGAGCATAAGAATGGCCATACTGAGTCAGACCAAAGGTCCATCTAGCCCAGTATCCTGTCTACCGACAATGTCCAATGCCAGGTGCTCCAGAGGGAGTGAACCTAACAGGTAATGATCAAGTGATCTCTCTCCTGCTGTCCATCTCCACCCTCTGACAAACAGAGTCTAGGGACACCATTCCTTACCCATCCTGGCTAATAGTCATTAATGAACTAAACCTTCATGAATGTATCTAGTTCTCTTTTGAACCCTGTTATAGTCCTGGCCTTCACAACCTCCTCAAGCAAGGAGTTCCACAGGTTGACTGTGCGCAGTGTGAAGAAGAACTTCCTTTTATTTGTTTTAAACCTACTGTCCATTAATTTCATTTGGTGGCCCCTAGTTCTTATATTATGGGAACAACTAAATAACTTTTCCTTATTCACTTTCTTCACACCACTCATGATTTTATATACCTCTATCATATCCCCCTTTAGTCTTCTCTTTTCCAAGCTGAAATGTCCTAGCCTCTTTAATCTCTCCTCATATGGGACCCATTCCAAACTCCTAATCATTTTAGTTGCCCTTTTCTGAACTTTTTCTAATGCCAGTATATCTTTTTTGAGTTGAGGAGACCACATCTGTACGCAGTATTCGAGATGTGGCCGTACATAGCAGCATTCAATAGGGTGATAAATAATAGCCTACATGGATTTGTCAAGAACCAATCACGCCAAACCAACCTAAATTCCTTCTTTGACATGGTCACTGCCCTAGTGGATGGGGGAAGCTGTAGTCGTGATATATCATTACTTTATAGTAAAGCTTCTGACACACTCCCACACGCCATTCTCAGAAACAAACTGGGACAATATGGTCTAGATTAAATTACTATAAAATGTATAAAATCCCCCCTCATTCTTCTCTTCTGCAGACTAAAAATCCCAGTTCCCTCAGCCTGTCCTCATAAGTCACGTGCTCCAGCCCCCTAGTCATTTTTGTTGCCCTCCGCTGGACTCTCTCCAATTTGTCCACATCCCTTCTGTAGTGGGAGGACCAAAACTGGATGTAATACTCCAGATGTGGCCTCACCAGTGCCGAATAGAGGGGAACAATCACTTTTGTCAATCTACTGGCAGTGCTCCTACTGATACAGCCCAATATGCCGTTGGCATTCTTGGCAACAAGAGCACACTGCTGACTCATATCCAGCTTCTCATTGACTGTAATCCCCAGGTCCTTTTCTGCAGAACTGCTGCCTAGTCATTCGGTCCCTAGTCTGTAGCAGTGCATGGGATTCTTCCATCCTAAGTGCAAGACTCTGCACTTGTCCTTGTTGAACCTCATCAGATTTCTTTTGGCCCAAATCCTCCAATTTGTCTAGGTCACTCTGGATCCTATCCCTATCCTACAGTGTATCTACCTCTCCCCCCAGTTTAGTGTCATCTGCAAACTTCTTCTTCGAGTGCTTGCTCATATCCATTTCAATAAGTGCGCGCGCGCCGCGTGCACATTCGTCGGAGACTTTTACCCTAGCAACACTCGGCGGGTTGCCCCCTGGAGTGGTGCCGCTATGGCGCTGGATATATACCCCTGCCGGCCTGTCGCTCCTCAGTTCCTTCTTACCGCCTGTGTCGGTCGTTGGAACTGTGGAGCGCAGTCTAACTGTTTCTCCACCTCCCTAGCGATTCTCTCGTTTTTTCTCTGTAAATTGTGTATATAGTTGATCTTTTAACAGTAGTTAGTACTTAGTTTTAGTAGAAATAGTTTTTGTAGATAGTTAGAAGGGATCGGGGGTTAGCCCTGTCCCCTACCTCGGCACCGGGCTTCAAACCGTGCGCGACCTGCCATAGGCCGATGCCCACAGGCGACCCGCACAACTCCTGCCTTAAGTGCTTGGGCGAATCTCACTTAACGGACAAGTGCAGGATTTGTAAGGCGTTCAAGCCCCGAACTAAGAAAGAGTGGGACGTTCGCCTGAAGCAGTTGCTGATGGAGGCAGTGTTAACTCCACTGTCCTCGGCACCGTCCGCGGTACTGGGAACAAGCACCTCCTCGGCACCGCACCGCACGCCCTCTGAGAAGACGTCGTCTCACCAGTCTCCGGCACCAGCTTCTGGTTGGCACCGCTCGCTCTCACCGCGGAGCAAGAAGCGCAAGCCTCCTGCGGCTGCTATACCCGCACCGCAGTCTGAGCGCTTAGCCAAACCAGGCCGCCCGGCATTGACTCCACCTGCCGTGGCACTGATGTCCGCCGCACCGTTGATTCCGGCCTCGGAAGGCCCGTCGAGTCCGGTGCCTACCAGCTCCCCGGCACGTGCCACGGTTGAGCTCATCGTGCCCTCCACCCTGGAGACGTTCTCCGCTGCACGAGACCTGATCGCAGTGACGGAGCCTGAGCTGCCTAGACCCCCGGCACCGCCGGTGCGGGTCCTACAATCTATTGGCAAGCCGGCCCTCGTACCTTCTTCGCCCGGCACCGTGGGACTCCGTCGTTCCAGGTCCCAGTCCAGGTCCCGCAGACGCTCACGGTCTCGTCATCGCTCTCGGTCCCGCGGCCGCTCGCAGTCCCGGTACCGCTCCCCATCAAGGTACCGGTCGTGCTCGAGGTCCCGGTCGCCGTCCAGACGTTACCGGCACCGCTCCAGATCTTGGCACCGCTCGCGGCACCGCACTTCCCGCAGCCGATCTCGGCACGGCGACTCTCGGCACCGGTCGACCTCCCGGCACCGCGCTGGTCGTAGGTCCCGGTCACCCTCACGGCACCGGGGGGACTCCCGGTACCGCTCCCCGGCACCGCACAGGGCTGGTTCTACTGGCCACAGAGATATTCCTCACGTGGTCTCCGCCCCACCTTGGCCGTCTCGCCAGCTGTCGATCTCCTCTCATGCCGACACGGCATCTTATGGAGAGTCGGACAACCAAGGTCCTCATCAGTGGCCCTTTTGGACTCCGTGGGCTTACCACCAGAGCCAAGGTAGCCACCCTCCGCCGCCGCACTCTGCCCCCTCCGACCATCGGGCACCGGAGTCCACGGCGAGCAGATCCCCTCCAGCGAGCATGGACCAGCCTCCTGCCCAGGGCATGGAACAACAGGAGCAGCCCCTGGATGCCCCGCAGGACCAGGAGTCTCTCCAAGACCCTTTGGTCCCTGGAGTCTCTTCCTCATCTTCCCCGGATGAGGCTGTGGCGGGAACGGCAACGTCAGGACCACCCCCAATCGACCTCAGGTCTCACCAGGACCTCCTCCGCCTCGTGGCCCTGAACATAAACTTGCCTGTGGAGGAAGTTCCTGAGGTGGATGACCCAGTGGTCAGTATCCTCTTGGCAGAGGCCCCAACGAGGGTAGCCCTCCCCTTCAGTCGCTCCATCCAGGCTCGAGCCGATACGATCTGGCAAACCCCGGCATCGGTACCTCCTACAGCAAAAGGGGTTGAGCGTAAATATATGGTCCCGTCAAAAGGGTATGAGTACCTTTATGTTCATCCTCCTCCTTGCTCGTTGGTAGTCCAATCCATCAACGAGTGGGAGCAACATTGCCAGCAAGCTCCTGCTCCCAAATCCAGAGAGGCCAGGCGTATGGACCTGATGGGCAGGAAAATCTACTCTGCGGGAGGCCTCCAGCTCAGGGTGGGGAATCAACAAGCCCTCCTGAGTAGATACAATTTCAACACCTGGGAGGCAGTGGGGAAATTTGTAGAACTTGTCCCGCAGGACTCCCGCCAAGAGTTCTCAGCTCTCCTGGAGGAAGGGAAAAAAGTTGCGAGGACCTCCCTCCAGGCCTCATTGGACGCCGCGGACTCGGCGGCTAGGACTCTCGCCTTGGGGATAGCTATGAGGCATATATCGTGGCTGCAAGCGTCGGGTCTGCCACCTGAGCTGCAGTATACTATACAGGACCTGCCCTTTGACTGTCAGGGTCTCTTCTCCCAGAAGACAGACCCTCATCTCCAGAGTCTGAAAGACAACCGCGTGATCATGCATTCACTGGGAATGCACACGCCACAGACTCAGAGACGGTCCTTCCGTTTCCAACCCCAGCGATCCTACCCCCCACCTCGACCAAGACAGGACTTCTCCAGGAGGAGGGGCCAAACCTCTCGTAGGCGCCAGTCTGGCCCTCTTTGGGGTAACAGTTCCGGTCCCACCAAACCACCGGCGGGACCGAAGCCTAACTTTTGAAGGTGCTCCCGAGAGCAATGTACCAATTTCCCCCCAGGATCCCGTTCAGTTCGCCAACCGCCTTGCTGCTTTCTTCCCTGCGTGATCCCAGCTAACAATGGACCACTGGGTCCTCAGCACGGTGGAATGTGGCTACCGTCTTCAGTTTATTTCTACCCCGCCTTCCCACCCTTCCTCCTTGTCCCTCTTCAGGGACCCCTCTCACGAGCAACTCCTTCTGCAGGAAGTTTCGAAGCTCCTCGCGTTGGGAGCCATAGAGGAGGTTCCAGAGGACTTAAGAGGCAGGGGGTTCTATTCCAGATACTTCCTAATTCCCAAGGCGAAAGGCGGTCTCAGACCTATCTTGGATCTGCGAGCTCTGAACAAGTTTATCAAGAAGCTCAAGTTCCGCATGGTATCCCTGGGAAACATCCTTCCTTCCGTCGATCCCGGAGATTGGTACGCTGCTCTCGACATGAGGGACGCGTATTTTCATATCGCGATTTACCCACCGCACAGGAGGTTTCTTCGCTTCGTGGTGAATCGTCATCACTACCAATTTGCGGTTCTTCCCTTCAGCCTTTCCTCGGCCCCTCGAGTTTTTACGAAGTGTATGGCGGTAGTCGATGCCTACCTCGTCACCATCGAATTCATGTCTTTCCTTATCTCGACAACTGGCTGATTCGAGGGACTTGCGAGGTTCAGGTTACCGCACATGTAGACATCATCAAAGGTCTGTTCTCCCGTCTAGGTCTAATCATCAATCTAGACAAATCCATTCTGCATCCTACGCAGAAGATAGAATTCATAGGGGCGCTGCTGGACTCCAATCGAACAACAGCCAGCTTGCCTCCACAGAAGTTCCAATCTATAGTCTCGCTCATTCACGGGCTCCAAGTCTTCCTAACAACCTCTGTCCGCACCGCCCTCACTCTACTTGGTCACATGGCTGCGTGTACTTTCGTGACAAAGCACGCAAGACTACGCATGCACCCTCTGCAAATCTGGCTCGCCTTGGTCTATCGTCCATTCAGGGATGCCCTGGACATGATAGTCACAATCCCGTCGCACGTGCTGGGATCCCTCAACTGGTGGTTGAACCCCTCCATGGTGTGTGTCAGTCAACCGTTCCATCCACCTCAACCCTCGCTGTCACTAACAACGGACGCTTCCTCTCTGGGGTGGGGTGCACACCTGGGGCATCTGCGTACCCAAGGTCTTTGGTCCTTGCCGGAACTGAAGCTCCTCATCAATGTCCGCGAACTCAGAGCAGTCCAATTGGCGTGCCAGGCCTTCCGGCAACATCTACAGGGCCGTTGTGTTGCCATTTTCACGGACAACACAACGGCTATGTATTACATAAACAAACAAGGAGGGACACGATCTTCTCCTCTTTGCCAAGAAGCAATGCAACTGTGGGACTTTTGTATAGCCCAGTCAATAGACTTGGTAGCCTCCTTTCTCCCTGGGGTCCGGAACACACTAGCGGACCGCCTGAGCCGATCGTTCCTGGCACACGAATGGTCCATCCGTCCAGACATCCTGCTTTCTGTTTTCCGGAAGTGAGGCTTTCCCCAGATCGACCTATTTGCCTCCAAGGAGAACAGGAAGTGCCAGGTGTTCTGCTCCCTACAAGGTCGCTCCCCGGGCTCTCTTTCGGACGCGTTCCTCATTTCCTGGAAAGGGGGTCTCCTCTATGCCTTTCCACCCTTTCCCTTAGTCCACAGAGTCCTGCTCAAGCTCCACAGGGCCAGGGCCAGGCTGATCCTAATCGCTCTGGCATGGCCGAGGTAGCACTGGTACACCATGCTGCCCGACCTGTCCCTGGCAACTCCGATACCATTGCCACTCTGCCCGGATCTTATAACGCAGGACTTCGGCAGGCTTCATCACCCGGACCTTCCGTCCCTGCACCTGACGGCGTGGCTTCTATCTGGTTGAACGAGTCTGAGCGCCGGTGCTCCAGCCAGGTTCAACAGGTCCTCTTGGGGAGCAGGAAACCCTCCACGCGGGCGACTTATCTCGCTAAGTGGAAGCGGTTCTCTTACTGGTGTACACAGCATTCCCTTGTTCCTGACACCATTTCAGTCCCTGTTGTCTTGGACTATTTATTGTACCTCAAGGGCCAAGGCCTAGCCCTCTCTTCAGTTAGGGTGCATCTGGCCGCAATCTCCACCTTCCATCCTGGAGAGTCTGGCAGTTCCACCTTTTCTCACCCGATAGTTTCAAGATTCCTTAAAGGATTGGAGAGACTATACCCCCGGTTAAGCCCCCTTCCCCTACCTGGGATCTCAACCTTGTGCTATCTAGGCTCACGGCCCCTCCCTTTGAGCTGCTAGCCACCTGCTCGTTACTCTACCTGTCCTGAAAGACGGCCTTCCTGGTCGCTATCACCTCGGCCAGACGGGTATCTGAGCTCTGTGCGTTGGTGGTAGACCCACCTTACACCATCTTTCACAAAGATAAGGTGCAGCTACGACCACATCCAGCTTTTCTTCCAAAGGTGGTCTCTGCCTTTCATATTAACCAACACATTTTTCTACTGGTCTTCTTCCCGAAGCCACACGCATCCCGCCAGGACCAACAGCTACACACCCTAGATGTCCGCCGGGCTCTTGCTTTCTACATCCACAGGACTAAATCCTTCAGATGCTCGCCCCAGCTATTCATAGCAGTGGCGGAGCGTATGAAAGGTCTACCTGTATCTTCCCAGCGGATTTCGTCATGGGTGACGTCCTGTTTCCGGACGTGCTATGACTTGGCTCACGTCCCAATTGGCCACCTCGCCGCCCATTCTACTCGGGCTCAAGCCTCGTCCGCTGCTTTCCTGGCCCAGGTTCCCATCCAGGACATATGCCGAGCAGCTACCTGGTCGTCCGTGCATACCTTTACATCGCACTACGCGCTGGTTGAACAATCGAGAGACGATGCCACCTTCGGCTCAGCGGTCTTACATTCCGCAACGTCTCGCTCCAACCCCACCGCCTAGGTAAGGCTTGGGAATCACCTACTGGAATGGATATGAGCAAGCACTCGAAGAAGAAAAGACGGTTACTCACCTTTGTAACTGTGGTTCTTCGAGATGTGTTGCTCATATCCATTCCACACCCGCCCTCCTTCCCCGGTGTCGGAGTAGCTGGCAAGAAGGAACTGAGGAGCGACAGGCCAGCAGGGGTATATATCCAGCGCCATAGCGGCGCCACTCCAGGGGGTGACCTGCCGGCCCGCCGAGTGTTGCTAGGGTAAAAGTCTCCGACGAACGTGCATGCGGCGCGCACACACCTAACTGGAATGGATATGAGCAACACATCTTGAAGAACAACAGTTACAAAGGTGAGTAACCGTCTTTTGCTGAGGGTGCAATTAATCCTATCATCCAGATCATTAATAAAGATGTTGAACAAAAGAAGATGAAATTTAATACAGGCAAATGCAAAGTACCACATGTAGGAAGGAGAAATCATGTCCATAACTACAAAAAGGGGAATAACTGGCCAGGTGGTAATACTGCTAGAAAGGATCTGGTGATTATAGTGGATCACAAATTGCATATGAGCCAACAACGTGATGCAGTTGACTAATCACTCTAGGGTATATTAACAGGACTGTTGTATGTTAGACATGAGTGGTAGTAGTTCCACTCTGTTCGGCACTGGTTAGGCGCCAGTGGAGTGTTGTGTCCAGTTATAGGCACCATGCTTTAAGACAGTGGTTTCCAGCCTGTGGTCTGTGGATCTCTGGCTGTCTGCAGACTATGTCTAAGATTTCCAGAAGGGTCTGCTCCTCCATTTGAATTTTGTTAGGGATCTGCAAATGAAAAGGTAGTTTGAAAACCACTACTTTAAGAAATATGGGACAAACTGCAGAGTCCAAAAGAAAGCAACAACAATGCTAAAAGGTTTAGAAAACCTGACCTGTGAGGAAAGATTAAAACGGGTTCTCAAACAGGGAGGTGCAAGATTTTTATATGAGGGGGTTGCGAGCTGTCAGCCTGTACCCTAAACCCCACTTTGCATCCAGCATTTATAATGGTGTTAAATATATAAAGAAGTGTTTTTAATTTACAGGGGGAGGTTGCACTCAGAGGCCTGCTGTGTGAAAGGGATCACCAGTATAAAAGTTTGAGAACCACTGAATTAAAACAGCTGGGCAAGTTTAGGGTTGAGAAGGAAAGCCTAAGGTGGAAGATGATAACAGAGCTGTTAGAAAGAGAAGGTGAATGACTGTTCTGCATGTCCACTGCAGGTAGGACCAGCAGTAATGGACTTAATCTGCAGCCAAGGAATGTGAAAGGGCGATTGGTCCCTTTAAGAGGGAGCAGGGCCTGTGCACCTGTGACTGGTCAACTGACCCCAGTTAGATTGAAAAGATGACACCGGAGCATAGGAGAAAGAGAGACAGGGTGAGTGAGAGACCTGCAAGAAGCAGCAATAGGTAACAGCAAAAACAGAGAGGTTTCCTGAGAGGAGAGGCAGTGAACCCTGATGGGGAAAAGCTCTGGGTGGCAGTGCTCTGTGAACAGAGTATGGATGGTTCCCACATAAAACAGGAAGGACTGAAAGATAAAGGAGAAGTTACATGGGATCTGTGTAGCCCAGGGTGGACTGAGGGCTTATTAAGTGCGGAGAATGCAAGCATAGTGATTGCCCCTGAAATGAGGGGAAAGTGATCAGATGGGGTGTGCGGGGGGGGAGGGGGGGGGCAGGGAGATGGCGGGTGTGGAAGCCGCCTGAGCTGAAGAAGAGTCTCTCCTTCCAAGCTGGCATATAGTGGGACGCAGGTGGCTGCTGGTGGCAGCCAGACTGGAGAAGCACGAGGAGCTGTGGAAGGGATTGGTGCTGGAGGAGCAGCAGTGGTACCTCCAGGAGCTACGTCCTGCACGAGGAGAGAGGAGCTCATGGGCATGAGGTTTCCGGCCCAGCAGAGGATATGTTTGGCAAGTGGGTCACATAGGGAGTGTTTGCCCCCACATGGATGTTAGTACTGGCTATGCTGAGCAAAGCGCAGAAGAAACCGGCAAGTTTCTGGGCAATACCTTCATGGGAGGCCTGGGGGTTGTATGTTTTCATTGTGCTGTTGCCCCCACAAAGATCTCAGACTGGAGGAAGCCTGGACACGGAAGGTTTGGGTGCCCCATGGGAGGTTTGCAGACCAAGGGACGTACTCGCCCCAGGAGAGAGCCCAAGAGAGTGGGTGCAGCAGATCCTATCACAGAGATCAGTAGAGCTAAAGGCCAAGAGGCAGTCTGCAGCGCCAGAATCTCCTGGGGCAGGAAAGGGCTGTAACCTGCTTGCTGCAGTACAAGGGCAGGAGAGCCAGACACCTCCCCTCACCAAGGCTGAGGAGAGGGAATTGAACCAGAAGGTTGAGCTGAAGACGGTGATGAAGTGGACACAGCATCACAGACTGTAATAAGACACGTCTATAGTTTTGTCCCAGCAACAGAGAATGCCCCGGGATAGGCATGGCTCAGTCTTCTCCAAGAGGGTCGCTTGAGTGAGCGCGTGTTCCTCTGAGGAGAAACAGCCTATTTTCCTGGGAGTGCTTGTCCTTGTCAGCTCAGTGTATGCGCTGGGCCAGTTATCCTTGTCAGCCTGGTGCCTGGCTGGGAGCTCACAGTGCTGGGATTGGAGGCAGGCAGGAAGGCAGCAGGAAAAGGAAAGTGGAACAGGGGTAAGGATAGCTCAGTGCTTTGCACATTGGCCTGCTAAATCCAGGTCTCACCTGCCTGGCCTGTTCTGTAGGCAGCGTGACAGAGGTGAGCCTTACGGCTGGGCTGGAAGGAGGCTTGGGATGTAGAGGTTTGGATTTTTGTCAGGGTGTTTTCCCCAAGCATATAGGGCTATGTGGGAGTCAGGAGAAGCTGGCTGCTAGGCAGAGAAGGCTGGGAATGAAGGCATAGTTAAGGCAGGGTAGCATCAGTCCAGGTTCCTAGGTCAGCTGCATAGGACAGAGACAGTTCAGATGGACTGAAAGGTCAAGGCCAGACTCATGGGTGTGGGAAGCTAAAGTGGAGCCTACAGAGAACCCAAGGAGGTGGCTGTGTGTGACTGAAGCCACAAGCCGAGGACACTCCAGCAGCAGAATCTTTCTGAATAGACTTGCGGGGAAGCAGGTTGTAGGTGTCAAGGCCAGAAAAGTGGAGGCTGCTGTAGTCAGGACATGAGGTGAGGAGGACTCGAGCAAGTTCTGCCGGTTGGATAGAGGAGAGGCTAGACTTCAGAGATTTCTGGGATAAGAAATGGGCTGAGCAGG
This sequence comes from Aldabrachelys gigantea, assembly GCA_026122505.1. Lineage (NCBI taxonomy): Eukaryota > Metazoa > Chordata > Testudines > Testudinidae > Aldabrachelys > Aldabrachelys gigantea. The sequence goes on from CM047479.1 coordinate 9,221,451, forward strand.
TGGGTCCAGTGAGGGGTGAGTCAAAGCTGAAACCCAGGTTACAAGCCTGGGTGGTTGGGATCATGGTGGTGGTGTCCACAGCGATGGAGTAGGGGAGAGGGCAGGCCTTGCCGGGCATTCACGATCTTCAGTTGGGAGCGTCACCTCATCTGGCCCAGAGTCCAGGCAGTGCATACAGAGGGTAGCTACAGAGAGCACCGGAGCAGGTCTGGTGCCTTGCAGACACACGACATGGAGAGCACAGGGCGTAAATTTCACACTCCACAAGACGGGTGATGCTTTGTGACCCTTCCCTCAAGAATGCCAGGTGTATCGCAGTCAGACCCTTCTCGCTCCCCAGTATGGAATTGTCCTTGTATAGGAACTTTCTACCCAGCAGGCATCTCTGGGTCCTGTCCCTATGTGGGTGGCCAGAGTTACCAGAAAGCATCAGTCAAGCCATTTGAGATCACCGAGAGCCTTGGCTAAGACAGGCTAGGCTTGACATGTGAACAAACACCTGTGCTCTTTGTCCATTTCTGGGCACGATGCAAGAAATGGGATGTTGTGAAACCGCCCTGTGCTCCCCAGGAACCAGAACTTGGATTCTGCCAAGGGACACACGGAGAAACCTCTGGCAAGCAGAGTTAAGGACAATAAGGGGTTTTAAAGTATATTAGGAACAAAAAGAATCCCCTGGCGATGGTATTGGTCCATTCCCAGCTGGCAGTGGTAGAGCAGCGATAATACAGCAAAGGCAAACATGTTCAGTAAATATTCTGTTCTGCTTTGGGGTAGGGGTGGGGGAATGGACAGATAATGTAGTGGTATCATAACACTCTTTCCATTCCACTAATCTCAATGAAACAGCTGCTACTAAAGTTAGACGTTTTTAAATATTGGCAAAACATTAGCTTTCTTCTGAGACTTCCTCAGTGTTCCAAGTCATATAGAAAATCAACATTAATGGTTCAGCGAGCTTCTCAGCCAGCTTTTAAAACTCTTGGATTTAAGTTATCCAGGCCAGCTGATTTAAAAATGTCTATTCTGCATTGTTATTGATAATTCTACCACTACCATCTGGTCATGGACCAATACCATTGTCAAGGCTCTTTTTGTTCCTAATATACTTAGCCTCCTTATTGTCTTTAATTCTGCCGGCCATACATTTTATTTTCTGTGTGTCCCTTGGCTTCCTAGCTTCTAGCTTTTGATTTATATTCATTACTATCCATTGGCCAGCTTCCCGTTTCTTCCACTTACTATAGATTAATTTTTTTTTATAGCTGCCTTCACTCCCTCTCCAAACCAGTTTCTTTTAACCAATACGGCCTTCTTCCTTGGTTGTGGCATTTTGGACAACTAGTATGGTGTTCTTAAACAGTTTCTGATTGTCATTCATGTTTTTCTGATTACATTTTTTCTCCGAGCTTATTTGGCTCATATTGTTTTCAGCTTGTGAAATTAGTCCTCTTAAATACATATACTTGATACTTCATCTGTCAGTCACTGATTTGGACTCTGTTCTGATTTCACATTATAAAGGTCATTGAATCATGATCCCTGGCACCTAAGTTACCATTATTTTTTAGAGACAAGATAGATGAGGTAATATCTTCTATTGAACCAACTTCTGTTGATGGAAGATATAAGCTTTTGAGCTAACAGAGGTCTTCCTCAGGTCTGGAGAAGGAAACAGAGGCCTGGTCTACACTACGTGTTTAAATGATTTAAAGAGCGTTAAATCGATTTAACGCTGTACCCGTCCACACTACAATGGGCTCTTTAAATCGATTTCTGTACTCCTCCCCGACGAGAGGAGTAGCGCTAAATTTGATATTAACATATCGGATTACGGTTAGTGTGGACGGAAATCGACGTTATTGGCCTCTGGGCGTTATCCCACAGTGCAACACTGACCGCTCTGGACAGCAATCTGAACTCAGATGCAGCGGGCAGGTAAACAGGAAAAGCCCCGCAAACTTTTGAATTACATTTCCTGTTTGCCCAGCGTGGAGCTCTGATCAGCACGGGTGGCGATGCAGTCTCAAATCCAAAAAGAGCTCCAGCATGGACTGTACGGGAGATACTGGATCTGATCGCTGTATGGGGAGACAAATCTGTTCTATCAGAGCTTCGTTACAGAACACGAAATGCCAAAGCGTTTGAAAAAAAATCTCCAGGATACACAGCGCTGCGTGACAAGCGTAACGGGAAGCCAGAGACTCAAATGGACGCTCATGGATGGAGGGGGTACTGAGGACTCCAGCTATCCCACAGTCCACAGCAGTCTCTGAAAAGTATCTGCATTCTTGGCTGAGCTCCCAATGTCTGTAGGTTCAAACACAGTGTCTGGCGTGGTTCAGGGAATAGCTCCTCGGTTTCTTCCCCCTCCCCCCACCATGTGAAAGAAAAGGGAAAGAAATCATTTCTTGACTTCTTACAATGTCACCCTATCTGTACTGAATGCTGCTGGTAGACGCGATGCTGCAGCAGTGAAGAGCAGTATTCGCTCCTCTCCCCTCCCCGGTGGTAGACGGTACAATATGACTGATATCTATCGTCGCCATCAGCCCGTGAGTGCTCCTGGCTGGCCTTAGGTGAGGTTGGCCGGGGGCACCAGGGTAAAAATGGGAATGACTCCCAGTTATTCCCAGTAGATGGTACAGAACGGCTGGTAACCGTCTTCCTCATAGCAACTGGGGGCTGAGCTTCAATCAGCCCCCTCCCTTTCCTGTGTAAAGAAAAGATTCTGTACTGCCTGGACTGTCATAGCAGCAGCATGCTGTGCTCCTCTCCCCCACACCACTTAATGTCCTGCCTGGACTATCATCGCACCGGGAGGCTGCCTCCCCATCATTTTATGTCACTAATCAGTGTTTCTTATTCCTGCATTCTTTATTACTTCATGACACAAATGTGCAGGACACTGCCACGGTAGCCCAGGAAGGTTGGGGGAGAAGGGAAGCAATGGGTGGGGTTGTTGCAGGGGCACCCCCTGTGAATACTGACACAGAGCAGCTATGCTCTGATACACTGGTCCTCTAATACACTTGCCCCTTATTCTAGGCAGGACTGACTCTATTTTTAGAAACCATAAGGGATGGATTGACTCGGGGAGTCAATCCCAATTTTGCTTTTGTGTTGCGACCCTGGCCGATTTCAGCCAGGGGCACTCATGATAGCAGCGGACAGTACAGAGGGGGAGAGATAACCGTCATTTCATTGCCAGTTTACTCCGGCAGTAGACGATACAGAACGACTGGTAACCATCTCTGCTATCATGCAAAAGCAAGTGAATGCTGCTGTGTAGCGCTGGAGTATCGCCTCTCTGTCCGCGGCATCCAGTACACATACGGTGCCGGAAAAAAAAAAGCTGAAGGGGCTCCATGGTTGCCGTGCTATGGCGTCTGCCAGGGCAATCCAGGGAAAAACGGCGCGAAAGGATTGTCAGCTGATGTTTTCCCGGAGGAAGGAATGACTGACGACATTTACCCAGAACCACCCGCGACAATAATGATTCAACCCAGAATTCCAAGGGGCGGGGGAGACTGCGGGAACTATGGGATAGCTACGGAAGAGCTACCCACAATGCAACGCTTCAGAAATTGACGTTAGCCTTGGACCATGGACGCACAACGCCGAATTACTGTGCCTAGTGTGGCATCATGAAATCGAATTTATAATATCAGTTTTATAAAACCAATTTTAGCTAATTCGATATTATCCCATAGTGTAGACGTGGCCGGAGTGTCTGACAAACATTAATTTTTAGTTCTGTGATCAGTTCCTCTCAATATGAGTCTCCATTTCTAGTGTCTCAGTCAGGAAGGCCTGATAAATGGATTAGAAAACCTGCTTTTTGATAGACTCAAGGATCTCGATCTGTTTAGCTTAACAAAGAGGAGGCTAAGAGGTGACTTGATTACAGTCTACAAGTATCTACATGGGGAACAAATATTAGATAATAGACTCTTTGGGCTAGCAGAGAAAGGGATCACACTAGCCAGTGGCTGGAAATTGGAGCCAGACAAATTCAGACTGGAAGTAAGGCATGAATTACCCTCACCGTTAGAAATGTACCATGGGAACAATTTTCCAAAGGTTGCGGTCAATTTTCCATCACCGACCATCTTTAAATCAAGATTGGCTGTGTTTTGTAAAAGATCTGCTCTGGCTATTTTTGTGGGGAAGGTCTGTGGCCTGTCTTAGACTGGAGGCAGGACTAGATCATGGTGGGGTCTCTGGTGGCCTTGGAATCTGTGAATAAAATTGGAGGGACTGAGGTCATTTGGACCCCTAGCAAGGAAAACTCTAGAGCGGAAAACAGGCTGAACTATTCATTCTCTATAGGAACCAGTGTCTGGGCATAATTAGGGCCTGCAGTACGAAGCCTCTTCCTGGTGGGGTTTGCGCGGATTAGAGTAGGGCAGTATTAGTTTATAAGTTATGCTAATATGTGGTATTTGTTATGTAATGACAGGTTGCACCATGGTGAAGGGCACAGTAACTCTAGCTGGTAAGCTCTTCCAAGGGTCTTGTATTAGGAGGAGGCAAGAGTCGGCAGGTCCTGGAGGGGATGGCTACCCAGGGGTATAGGAGGTGGATTTGAATTTGAGAAGGCAAACTCTCCAGAAGACCGTGTTGCTTGCAGTGCTGCAGCTTTCTACTTGGTGCAGCACAGGGGCTGGGAGAGCCCAGGTGTGGGGATGGGCATGATAAAGCAGCAAGGCTGGGGAGATGCTGTCTCAGGACAGGTAAAGAGAAGCCACTTTCTTCAAGAGGCTTTTACCACCTCAGCTGTGAGACATGGTTGCTCCCATTATGGCAGCAAAATAAAACAAAGGGCCCTCGGGAGGTCAATTGCAAGTGGAGGAAATAACAGCAGATTCAGCTTGAATAACACGGTGAATCCACATGAAGCCCAAATACGAAATGGGAGGCAGAACCAGTGTGCTGGGATTGATTGGCCCAGCAGGAGAGCTGGGAGCAGAGTGACACAGCTAGTGAGCAGCCCATGATCGCACTCCTGTAAACCTCTCCTTCCTGCCAGTGGTGTCATGGTGAAACTGAGGCCATGTCTACACAGGAACACTCAGAGTTAAGCCAGATTAACTATAGGTGTGAATTCAAAGTGCTTTAAACTCCTGTATGGATGCTGTCCTTCAGAGGTAAAGTGATCTTAATTCACTTCTGTTTCAGAAGCAAAATAATGCATCCTTTCTCGGGAATGGGAGTGTTCACATGAGGGCTTAATTCATTTTAAGTTAATTCCATTCAAGCTAAATGGAAGGATAAACAAAAATATGTCTGCAACTCCTATTTTTTATTTTTTCAGAAGGACAAACTTAAAAAATGATGAGAATTAGTTAGGGGAAGCTGGATGGGCTGAAGAGCTCACGGGTCTGACCATGAAGGAGGCTTCGCATTACTTCAGGTTAAAGTTGCAGAAACCATCAGGAGCCTGGATTGTGAAGAAAGGGGGGAAATCTCCTAGGGAAGAGTTGCAGACCAAACTAAATGAACAAGCATCTCAAACAGGTTGTTAAGAGAGAGCCTTCAAGAAGTGGAAGAAGGGAGGGATCAGCAAGGAAAGCTGCCGCTTGGAGGTCAGGAAGTGTAGGGATAAAGTGAAAACTGCTGGCAGCCAAGCAGAGTTGGACCTTGCAAAGGAAATTAAAACCAATAGTAAAAAATGCTTTGGCCATATGGGCCCACTGAAGAGATTAACGATAATCCAGGCATGGCCCAACACCTAAATGGATACTTGGCTTCAGTTTTTAATGAGGGTGATAGGAAACTTGGGGTCAGTGGCAGGTTGGCTAATTGGAACAAGGATATGCAAGTAAAAGTTACCACATCCTAAGTGGAAGCCACTCAGACACCCTAATGGGACCAAACTGGGAGGGACAGTTCAGGGCCGGCTCCAGGCACCAGCGAAGGAAGCACGTGCCTATGGCGGCACATGCTAAGGGGCGGCACAGTCCAAGGGGCGTTCTATTTTATTTTTTTTTATTTTTGCTTGGGGGTGCAAAAATGGTAGAGCAGGCCCTGGGACAGTTAATCTCTATGCAAGGATATTAAAGGAGTTGGCACATACAATTGCAGGCAGAGCCCTGTGTGGGACTAGTATAGAGCCCTGCAGTGGGACTGGGATCCCCCGGCTCCCACAGGACCTACTGCCATAATAGCAGGAGCAGAATTAAAAATAGTCCCACACAGGGCTCTAATTGCAAGCCCAGCAATCAGGATTTCTAATGAATCTGTAAACTCTGGAGTTGTACCCTGTGACTTGAGAGTTGCATCTATGGTACCTGTATTTAAGAAAGGGGGAGTAGGGAAGGGATGCGGGAAGCTAAAGGCCCATTAGGTTGACCTCAGTTGTATGCCAGGTCTTAGGACAAACTTTGAAAGAGAGGGATGGAGGTAAACGGTAACTGGTAGATTGTGCCAGCAGCCAGACCAAGCTGATCTGTCTTTGGGAAGAGAACTGGTTCTTTAGAAAGAGGAAATGTAGTAGGTGTAATCTGTCAGGATGTCAGTACAGCATTGGATACAGTTCCACATGAGAAATTATCGGTTACGTTGGAGAAGATGGGGGTTAATAAGAGAACTGAAGGGTGGCGAAGGAACTGGTTAAAGGGGAGACTACAGTGGGTTACGCTGAAAGGTGAACTGTCAGGCTGGAAGATGGTTACTAGTGGAGTTCCTCAGGGATCGGTCTTGAGACCAATCTTCATTACAGTTTTTATATTGACCTTGGCACAAAACTTTGCAGATGCACAAAGTTGGGAGGTGTTGCCAATATGGAGAAGAACCAGAATATCTGACTGTGGCAGGGCGCTGCTGGGCAGCCTCAATCAGCTCCTGCCACCCCAGCCCCAGGCAGGGGGAATGGACTGGGGCTGGGTAAATAGCCTAGGTTTGCCTCATCACTGACTGCACCTGCCAGCACAGTAGGCAGGAGCTATAAGGCTGGGAGAAAGAGAGTGAAAGAGGAGTTGGGGACAGAGAGCAGGAGGGAGGGAAGGCTCAGTGAGAGATAGGAGCCTGCTACTCTGTTGCTGACCAGGCCTGGGTCAGGCCAAGCCACTGTAAATATCCCCTGTATATAGTAGGAAACCGGTGGTGAAATGGACAAATAAAGAGCATGAGTGTTGCACCAGCGTGGAGTGTCCCTGAGTCAGTGAGGAGCGGGGCCAAGGGGCTGGGTATGCAGGGGCGTGCTGTACACCCCGTTACCCATACAAGAAGATTTGGACGACCCTGAAAATGGGAGAATAGAAGTGGGATGAAATTTAATGGTGCAAAGTGCAAGATCATGCATAGAGGGACTGAACAAGAGTTTTTTCCTCCAAGATGGGGATTTACCAGTTAGAAGTAATGGTGGGAAAAGACCTGATGTATTGGTCGATCACAGGATGACTGAGGTGCCAATGTGGTGTGGCCATGAAAAAGGCGAATTCCTCACCCAGCACATCCCAGGATTACATTTCCAGCAGAGAGAGAGAGAAAAAATAACGTTTCAGAGTAGCAGCCGTGTTAGTCTGTATCCACAAAAAGAACAAGAGCACTTGTGGCACCTTAGAGACTAACAAATCTATTTCAGCATGAGCTTTCGTGGGCTACAGCTCACTTTTTCGGATGCATAGAATGGAACACACAGACAGGAGATATTTATACATACAGAGAACATGAAAAGGTGGAAGTATGCATACCAACAGGAAGAGTCTAATCAATTGAGATGAGCTATCGTCAGCAGGGGAAAAAAAACTTTTGAAGTGATAATTAAGATGACCCATAGAAGGTGTGAAGAGAACTTAACATAGGAAAATAGATTCAATTAGTGTAGTGACCCAGCCATTCCCAGTCTCTGTTTAGGCCTGAGTTAATTGTGTCTAATTTGCATATTAATTTGAGTTCAGCAGTCTCTCTTTGGAGTCTGTTTTTGAAGTTTTTTTGTTGCAAAACTGCCACCTTCAAGTCTATCACTGAGTGGTTAGAGAGGCTGAAGTGTTCTCCCACTGGTTTTTGAATGTTATGATTCCTGATGTCAGATTTGTGTCCATTTATTCTTTTGCAAAGAGACTGTCCGGTTTGGCCAACGTACATGGCAGAGGGGCATTGCTGGCACATGATGGCATATATCACATTGGTAGATGTGCAGATGAACGAGCCCCTGATGGCGTGGCTGATGTGATTAGGTCCTATGATGGTGTCACTTGAATCGATATGTGGACAGAGCTGGCATCGGGCTTTGTTGCAAGGATAGATTCCTGGGTTAGTGTTTATGTTGTGTGGTGTGTGGCTGCTGCTGAGTATTTGTTTCAGCTTGGGAGGCTGTCTATAAGCGAGGCCTGGCCTGTCTCCCGGGATCTGTGAAAGTTTAACATCCCTGTGATGGGGAAAACACTACAGCAGCCCGCCATGGAAGCATTTCTTTTCAGAAAGGGGAACTACACCAAAATGAAGAAGTTAGTTAAACAGAAATTAAAATGTACAGTGCCAAAAATGAAATCCCTGCAAGCTGCGTGGAAACTTTTTAGGCACCATAATAGCGGCTCAGCTTAAATGTATACACCAAATTAAAAAACATAAGAACCAAAAAAGTGCCACAATCGAGATGCTAAAGGAGACTCAAGGGCTTTGTTTGCAGGGATGATCCCTCTCTTTCACAGACCTTGGGAGACAGGCCAGTCCTCGCTTTACAGACACCCAACCTGAAGCAAATACTCACCAGCAACTACACACCACACAATAGAAACACTTACCCAGGAACCAGTCCCTGAAACGAACCCCATTGTGAACTCTGTCAGCATATCTATTCAAGGGACACCATAATAGGACCTAACCGCATCAGCCACACCATTGGGCTCATTCACCTGCACATCTACCAATGTGATATATGCCATCATGTGCCAGCAATGCCCCTCTGCCATGTACATTGGCCAAACCGGACAGTCTCTATGCAAAAGAATAAATGAATACAAATTAGATATCAACCTATACACTTTTACTGATTTTGGCCTTTGTTGCTGCAGTAAATGTATGGGAATCAGTGAGGTGTCAGCTGACCAATGCCCTGGCTTAATCAGGAAAGGGCTGCTGGCAAGATGCCAGCGAGGGATCCTTGGCTCTGGAATTCACTTCTGCCCTTGGCCTACTCTTCCGGAGCTATTTCAAGGCTTGTCTGTTTTTCTGGGCTATTGGGAGCGGGTGACTTGGGAAGGGAAGGTTATTAGTTAGTCCTGACGGGTTGGGAGGATTTTGCCACTGATGCTGAAGTGCTCTGATAGTAGGTAAGACATCTAGGCTGTACCTTAACTCAGGTTAAAAGTGCGGCGAGGACAAGGCCACTCAGGTCTTAACTCAGGTTAGCAGCTTGAGTTCAGCCCCAGGCTCCTGTATTGGCTGTAACCTGAGTTAAAACCTGAGTGGCCTTGGCCTCACTGCTATTTAACCTGCATTAGCTAATTCAAGTTAAAAACACAGCATGGCCTCTCTTTGCAGGGAAGATGCACTCTTAGAGGCGCATTTTCTAGTTCAGGGAGCACGAGACTGGGTGCCAGACTCCTGGGATCTAATTCCAGCTCTGATACTGACTTGCTGTTCGGCTTTGGGAAAATCAGTTTCCTCTCGGTGCCTCCTTTTCCCTGTTTGTAAAATATTGGCAGTGCTTCCCTGCCTCGCAGGAGACATCTGAACGCATTCATTATGTTGAGATCTTGTTTCCAAAACCCTCCTGACGTCCCTGGAACACCCTGGCTTCCCTTCCACTGCTTACTGTAAACAGGGTGGATGCTCCTGGCGCCCTCTCCAAACGTATCACTGCACACACCTCAGGTCTCTCGCTTTCTAACTGAGGAGGCCGGAAGGACAAAAGACAACCCTTTCCAAGGGCTCTTAGGTGGCTCCTTCCCCCGTGTCCAGGCTCGGACTCTGGACTTGTTTCCTAGGTTGTGCACATCCACAGACCATGTACTTGGGCATGGTAATTCTGTACTCTGCACTGCCCCCTTCCCTGTTCTGAGCTGTATGTCTGTTTCTCTTTCCGTAGTGCTCAGCATTGGTGAGGGTGGCTTCTGGGAAGGAACCGTGAAAGGACGGACCGGTTGGTTCCCAGCAGAATGCGTTGAGGAAGTGCAGATGCGACAGTATGATTCACGGCAAGGTAAGCTTTCCTGCTCGGGTTGGGTGACTGTCTCCGATGCTGGGCTGAGCGCCTCCTCTGCAAGGCAACTGTGTCCAGCCCCCAGTAATTCAGACTTGTTGACTTCCACTGACACAGAACTCCCAGACTGCCCATCTTCTGCCCTTGGTGCCCAGCCCATAAACTGAAACCCACAAAATAACAGACGTTACAGTCTAGTCAATTTGTCAGTGATTCTCTTGCTGCTCCCGGTCCAGAGTTCCTACCTTCAGCACGTTCAGTGTCATGACCTACGTGCTTGCCGCCCTCTGGAAACATTTAGTCATACAGGGCAATGGCTTCAAATCCTACCATTGGATCTTTGGGTGCCAAATTGGAGATAATTCAGATGTCCCCAGATGAGTGGCTGTAGCTCTTTCAGCAGTGGCTGTCAGTATGATACAACCTGTGATTCACAGGGGATCCTGTCCTCTTAATCAGGGCTCACCTTATGCTTGCGTAAGAAGCTGACTCCCATGTGCATCTCATGCTTTCCTCAAGCCATTCAAACACAGGATGCACTGAAAGCAAAGTGGCTGCGTGACATGGAGCCGGTTTGTTTCCCCTGCCAAGTGCCTTCTTCAGTGCCATGTGCAGACCTTGGCTTAGTGAGCAATTGCTCACCTCAGGAAGCTCTGGCCTCCTGGAACAGCGTCTAGCACGGCACAAGTGACTAGCAAGGGGCCAGTCCATTTGGTGCTTTCCATACATCTGAAAAAAGACACAAGTTACATCTGATCATCCAGAGAGGCTCCACGTGTGGGCAGGGCCTTCTGGGAAGGAGGTGTGGTCATGGCAGAAGCCTTCCAACAGCTGTGTAAAACGGGCAGTGCACAGGGCTGTGGCAGGTGCTGGCGAGGAGTCCTGGAGTGCCGTGGACTGCACTGTTTGAGGAACATCCTGCAAGGCTCATATGTTGCACCAGCTCTGCTAGAATTCAGACTGAGAAGCCCTTTCTGTTCAAAGGGTCACTCTTCTAATTGTGCTAAGATGCACATGCTTACTCAGATTGCCTTGGCGTGTGGTATGCCTCATGGGGGTGTGGGGTAGGGGGAGTGATCCAAACTTGGGATCACTTGAGCGAAGGGCTCCCCCCACCAGTTCTGGAGGTTGACAGATTCTACCAATGTTTTTTGGGCACACCAGAGGCTCAGACTGTGGCTCTGATTGTCCCTCGTTTGATCTCAATTGCCTAACATTGGTCCAAGCTAGTGCATGGTTCCCACTGCCTCTTGGGGGAAACAAAATAGAAACATTATTAAAGGAAGAGTTTAGCTCTCTATGTTAGCACATGCTAAACACTCCCACACCAGTCTGCAGTGCATGCATGCAGAAAGACTAGCCAAGAGTTTCAGGCCAGCCAGCTTTCACAGGACCTGTGCGGCTTAGGTGCATGCTGTGGCTAGACTTAAGCTGCTGTCAGGCACTGCAAGTTCAAACCCTACCTGTGGCAGGAATCTGAAAATGAAATGTTGACCTGTTGGTACAAGCTGCCTCTAGCAAATGGTGGGGGGTGGAGTCTGAGCAGAAATTCAGGAGCTGCTGAAACTATTCTAATTACATGTGAATTTTTGCAGGGAGGGGGATAAATGGGGTTGGGTTGGGTGGGGGAAGGGACACTGGAGGAGTGATACGGGGCTGGGTTGCAGGGTGCATGGGGGAGCTATGTCAGCCCCACATTCTCCCCTAATGTGAGTGTGTGCTGAGGCCTGGGAGGCCTGCCCCATGGGACCTCTGTTCTTGTTGCCATGTATTACTGGGATCTGTGTCCCTTTCCCTGCCCTCTCTTGTGAGCTGGGCTCGGGGGATTCCTGCCCATCGAGGGTGTCTAAGCCCCTCTCCCTGCCCCATGAGGGTGAAGGCTGTCACTCCGAGGGGTTGGAGCCCCTCTCCACGTGAGCCCTGCTTCTCTGTGTGGGAGGTTCACCGAGTTGAGAATGGACATGCTTGGGGCATGGCACCAGCTACAAGCGCCCTCACTGGGGCAGGGGTGTGAGAACGCCCACAGAGGTGAATGGAGCAGTTTGTGTGCCTCAGGGCCATGGTTCCAGGCTGGATTCATCTCCAAGGGGGTCCTTGCTCAGCCACTTCACTCTCAGAGTCTCGTGTTCTGCAGCTGTATGTGTGCGGCTCATTCCCGCCATCCTTCCCCTGTTCTTTCTCAAATGTCCCATCTTAGGACTGGCCAGTGCCACACGCCTGAGCACAGCAAAGCAGGTGCTGATTCATTTCGTGCAGTAGCTTACTGGCGTGCCAGCTCCACTTGAGTTCAGGTTGAAAAACTCTGACTGTTTAAAGGTCGACTTTTCTAAGTGCAGTGAAATCCATATGCCTTGGAGTTTGCTGTGCCTCATGGCAGTGCAGGGTAGGGTTAATGAGCCAAATCTGGGTTTGTTCCTGACACATATGCTTCCAAAAACACCATTTCACAAAATCCACAGATTCCGCCTGCCTGGGTGTGTGTTTGCTTTTTGCACATGTGGGGCTCAAACTAAGGCTCTGAGCGTCCCCAGTTGATCCCAGTTGCTTGATATTCATCCCAGTTAGTGCCTGGCAGCAAAAGGATGACACTGCCTCTTTCAGAGGGAAGAGGCCAGTGCACCGGTGGTCAACTGACCCCATTTTGCCTTAAAAGAGGGTCAGGAGGTGGTAGGTGAGAGCTGCCTGGGAGTAAGAGATTAATAGGTGAGAGCTGCTGGAGATCAGAAGAGGTCCCTGAAGGAAGCTGTAGCTGAAGGCCGGGCAACGGTGGAGAGACTTAGCCACTGTTGTCTCCATGCTGGAGAGCTAGAGCCAGAGAGTTGGAAAGGGGAGGGAGCTGGGGAAGGGGGGGGTCCTGGTGCAGATGATCTCCCAGCAGAGATGCTCCTCTTGCTGGGAGTAGCAGGGTTGCACTCCAGCTGGTGGTGTGGAGAAGGCCAAAGAAGACCCTTTGAAATGTGAAGTATTGGATAAGACTTTCCTTGGAACAGCCTCCCTTGTTCCCTCCCCCTGTAGCTGGAGAGAGTCTTAGAAGGAAAAGCCCCTGGTTTGACAGTCTCGCCGATGGTGCTAACTGTTCTTGTGGGGAACAGAGACGCCAGCTGAGATGGGTGGAGCTGCTCTTTCTGCTGCTGCTACTGTTAAATCCAAACCCATTTTATCTACGGTAGTAGTTGGGATTCAGCTAGGGTGGTGATGTCATGTGGGTCCCTTTCAGTGGGACAGGAAACTGGTCAGGATGTCCCTCAGAAACGGTCCAGGGGCCCATGATGGGGGAACTCGCTTCAATAGTCCGCCTCTGTTCTTCCCCGTTCTTCTTGCTGTTCTTTGTCCCACAATCCTCTTTGTTCTTTTAAAACCCCAAAAGGGAGTGATGGGTAGAATAGCCTCTCTCCTCATTAATTTGTCTTCCAGGTAGGCCCAGTATCCAGCCCACCAATATTGGGTTAATTAATTTCTGATCCTATCTCGTCTTCTGTGTTTACCAAGCATAAGTTCAATATAATCCTTGAATTCTGTCAACATGAACTAATTCAGTCTGTCTGCTTGTCTTCCACCTGTTTATAACACTTTTCATTGAAAATAACTTGACCTGCTTTCCATGGTAAATCCTGAATCAGGCCAAAGTTAGAGACTAATTGTCACAATAGCCCAGCAGGGGGAATCTGGTCTGAATACCTTGGACTGGGTGAAGTTTTTAAGGAGCCTTGAGAAGGGGAGACTGAGGCGGGGCTGCTGTAGCACCACCACAGGCCACAAGGGGGCACTCTGGAAGCAGCATACCCAATTACGATTATAGGGTAATGCTGGTTCCGCTGTATGGTTGAGCACCACTTTCTGTTTAAAGGATGCCTCTCTTAATTTCTCTAAACTCAGCATGCTTACTCAGAGTGGCTTGAAATGTATCCGACGAAGTGGGTATTCACCCACGAAAGCTCATGCTCCAATACGTCTGTTTGTCTATAAGGTGCCACAGGACTCTTTGCTGCTTTTTATAGATCCAGACTAACACTGCTACCCCTCTGATACTTGAAATGTTCTGTGACTCATGGGAGGATGAATGGTCCAAATTTGGGTTCATTTGAGCAAAAAGTTCCTGAGATATAGCTCCCTGGGGGGCGAAAAACAGTATTTTACAAAATCAGCAGGTTCTGACAACTTTGCATAGATCTGGCCCTGATTTGTCCATCACATAGCCCTTGCCTCAGCTAGTGCGTGACACCCACTGCCCCTTTGGGGAAGCAACACTAAAAGTTATTAAAGGAAGAGTTCAGCTCTCTAGAATGGGGTTTGCAATCAGCTGTGTGCTGAGACTGAAAGGTGCATGCGCAGCCAGACGAGGAAGGGGATTGGCAGACAGCCTGTGGTCATGGGACCTGCACTGTACCCATGCAATGAATGTAAATTCAAGCCTTACCTGTGGCAGAAACTGTGAAAACGACCTGTAGGCAAGTTGCTCCTGTCCACCGCTTTCCAGGGTTCTGTACTTCGGGGAATGTACCCTGCTGACTTGCATGGCTGACGTACGAGGGGCTCTTTTCTGGAAGATGATAAATCACACGTGCTGCACAGAAACATGAGAACAATTTGTGATCATGCTGCTATTTCCCACCTGCTGATTGATTATAGCACAGCTCCGTACTGAGTCACAGCATCGTATAGTCTCAGGCCAGTGAGGATTCGTGTGATTAATTTGGTCTGACTCCTGTATAATACAGGCTGTAGGATTTCCCTGCATTAACTCCTGTTTGAGCTGGAGCCTGTCCCTTAGAAAATGATCCAGGTGGCTTGGACTGTGAGTCACTGTATTACCCCTGCCTGCCGTGCATGGTAGCCTTGACTGTGTCTGGCCGGGTGCCAGCTCCCTACCGCCACAGACTCTCAGGCCCTCTTCTCTGGGCTAGGCCAGCCCTGTCCTTGCCTTACAGGTTACCAAGAGGGGCACCTGAGTTCCTTTGAATTGTTCCCTGTGAGATCCAGCTCCTGAGACTGGTTCCTCACAATAATCCCCATCCCCTGCCCGCAAAGGAGGGGTTGGTCCTGCTTTGAGCAGGGGGCTGGACTAGGTACCTCCTGAGGTCCTTCCAACTCTGAGATTCTATGATTCCAAAGGAGCAGCGTAGCCCGGTTTTACCTGAAATCATTGCTGTTCTTCTTCGAGTGATTGTTCATATGCATTCCAGTTAGGTGTGTGCGCGCCGCGTGCACAGCCGTCAGAGAAAACTTTTACCCTAGCAACACTCGGCGTGTCGGCTGCGCGCCCCCTGGAGTGGTGCCACTATGGTGCCGTATAAATACCCCAGCCGACCCGGCCACCCTTCAGTTCCTTCTTACCGCCCATGTCGGTCGTTGGAACAGTGGAGTGCAGTTTACTGACCTCCGCATTTTCCCTAGCTACTCGCTGTCTTCGTTCTTTGTTGACTTAATCGTTCCTGTTTTTACATAGTTAATCAGTTAATTAGTTAAAGTTATAGTTGTTAGTGTATTATTTGTTAGTATAGTTTCGCGGGGTTTGGGGGCTCTCCCCTTACCCCGCGCCCGGTACTGTAGCCATGCCTGGCTCACCGGGCTTTAAGCAATGTTCGGCCTGCAGTCGGCCGATGCCGACAGGAGATCCCCACGACTCCTGTCTTAGGTGCCTAGGGGAGTCACACGTATCCTCTAAGTGCCCCATTTGCACGGCAGTTAAGCCTCGCACAAAGAAGGAGCGGGACATTAGACTCCAGCAGCTCCTCATGGAAGCGGCGTTGACACCGGCACCGGCACCGAGTACAAGCCAGCAAGTGACTGAGACCGCTCCACCGGCACTGAGCACGGCCAGTACCGCTAAGGCTCCTCGGCTCCAGCAGCAGACGACGCCAACAGCAACTCCGCGCCGCTCCCTCTCTCCGAGGTTGAAGTCGGCTAAGCCTCGGAAGGGCTCCTCTACGCCCGCACCACAGGCAGAGTCTGCAACTAAGGCTGATCGCCCGGCACCGACCCCGGCTGCGGCGCCGTCTCAACCGGCACCGTCGATTCCGGCCCCACGCGGGCCGTCGAGTCCGGCGCCTGGAAGCTCCCCGGCACCGGCCGCGGTTGAGCTAACCTTGCCATCGACTCCAGAGGCATTTTCAGCGGCACAAGACCTGATTGCCTTGACGGACCCGGCACCGCCATGGCCCTCGGCACCACCAGTCCGTGTGACCCTCTTCAGGGGCAAGCCGCTCTTACCCCGGCCGCCCTCGGTCTCTGCTCTGGACAGCCGCCGCTCAAGGTCTCGCTCCCGGCGCCGCTCCACATCAAGGCGCCGCTCACGCTCACGCCACAGCTCAGCTTCGCGGCACCGCTCACCTCGGCACCGCTCGCAGTCGCGGCACCGCTCGCAGTCGCGACACCGCTCACCTCGGCACCGCTCGCAGTCGTGACACCGCTCACCTCGGCACCGCTCGCAGTCGCGGCACCGCTCACCGCAGCACCGCTCGCAGTCGCGGCACCGCTCACCGCGGCATTGCTCCCGATCGCACCGCCGCTCCCCAAGACGTCAGTCCTTCTCTCGCTCCCCGTCCCGCTATTCGTGGCACTGCTCAAGCTCCCGGCACCGCTACAGGGACCGTTCCTCCCGGAGCAGATCTCGCCGTAAGGGCTCGAGGTCCCGGTCGACTTCCCGGTACCGGCCCGGTCGCAAGTCCCGGTCAGGCTCGCGGTACCGAGATCAGTACCGGCACCGGTCCCCACGACCCCGAGCTGCAAGGTCCATCGGCACCTCGGTGCCTACGTTTGCTGCTCCTCCGTGGCCATCCGGTCAGGAGTCTGCCTCCTCACAGGCAGGTAGTTACTATGGCAGGGACCGAGATGCTGACATGCCTACCGGACTCTTTCAGGATACTCGTCCCCAAGAGACAGGTCAACAACAATGGCCCTTTTGGACACCCTGGGCATACCATCAAGCCCAGGGTGCTCCCCTGGCTCCGGCCCCTCCACTTGCCTCAGAACGCAGGGCACCAGAGGCCACCATGTCCCGCCCTCCTCCAGAAGAGTCAGAGGAGCAGGCCATCTATCCTCCAGGCTCCCCGGACCATCTCGGGCAAGAACTGCCAGAGGAGCAGAGCGTCATCCAGGACCCGCTCATCCCCGGGGTATCTTCCTCCTCCTCCCCAGATGAGGCCGTGGCGGGCTCGTCTTCTTCGGGGCCACCACCCATAGATTTAAGAGCCCACCAGGACCTCCTTCGTCAGGTGGCTCTCAACATAAACCTTCCGGTGGAGGAAGTGCTGGAAGTCGATGACCCAGTAGTCAGCATCCTGGCCGCCGATACCCCGACGCGTGTGGCCCTGCCTTTTATCAGGACCATACAGGCGACTACTGATACCCTGTGGCAGTCCCCGGCCTCCATTCCGCCGACGGCAAAAGGGGTGGAGAGGAGATACATGGTGCCCTCACGGGGGTACGAACATTTGTATGTCCACCCTCCACCCTCCTCTTTAGTTGTACAATCCGTCAACGAGAGGGAGCGCCATGGCCAACAGGCACCTGCCTCAAAATCCAAAGAGGCTAGGCAGATGGACTTGCTGGGCCGTAAGGTGTACTCGGCAGGTGCCCTACAGCTCCGAGTGGCCAACCAGCAGGCCCTCTTAAGCCGCTATAATTTCAACACCTGGTCGGAGGTTGGCCGCTTTACCAAGTTGCTGCCCCCGGACTCACGCCAGGAGTTTGCAGCTTTTGTAGAGGAAGGCAAAAAGGTTGGCCGGACCTCCCTCCAAGCTTCCCTCGACGCGGCTGATTCGGCTGCCAGGAATGTAGCCTCGGGCATCACAATGAGGCGAATCTCCTGGCTCCAGGCCTCCAGCTTGCCACCGGAGCTGCAGTGCACGTTACAGGACTTACCCTTTGAGGGCCGGGGTTTGTTCTCGGACAAAACGGACCCTCGGCTGCAAAGCCTTAAGGACAACAGGGTCATCATGAGGTCGCTAGGGATGCACACCCCCGTGACCCAACGTAGACCCTTTAGGCCCCAACCCTGCCGCCCCTACTTTCCGCCTCGAAACCGGCAGGACTTCAACAGGAGGCGAGGCCGGGGTGGGCGAAGGCGCCAGTCTGTCCCCCATGCGGGGCAGTCTCAAGGTCCCTCTAAGGCCCCACCAGGGCCCAAGGGCTCCTTTTGAAGGTACGCCCGGGGACGGCGCACCAGACTCAACTCAGGATCCTTTTCCCCCCTTTTCCAACCGCCTTTCCTACTTCCTCCCGGTGTGGTCACGAATTACTACCGACCAGTGGGTGCTACGCACGGTGAAGCAAGGATACCACCTCCAGTTTGCTTCATTCCCGCCTTCCCACCCCCCTTCCCGGTCCCTCTTCAGGGACCCCTCTCACGAGCAAATCCTCTGGCACGAGGTGCAGTCTCTCCTCACAGCAGGAGCCATAGAGGAAGTTCCGCTATCCGAGAGGGGGAAGGGATTTTACTCCCGCTATTTCCTCATTCCCAAGTCCAAGGGAGGCCTCCGGCCCATTCTGGACCTACAGGGACTCAACAGGTGGCTGCGCAAGTTGAGGTTCCGCATGGTCTCCCTGGGAACTATTATCCCGTCTTTGGATCCTGGAGACTGGTACGCCGCCCTCGACATGAAGGACGCGTACTTCCACATAGCGATTTTCCCCCCGCACAGGAAGTACCTTCGGTTCACAGTCAACCAGCAACACTTTCAATTCGCTGTCCTCCCCTTTGGCCTGTCTACGGCCCCGAGGGTCTTTACAAAATGCATGGCAGTCATCGCCGCCCACCTTCGCAGGCAGCAGATACATGTCTTCCCGTATCTGGACGACTGGCTCATCAAAGGCGCCTTGCAGGCCCAAGTCCGTCAGCACGTCTCCGCCATCACGGACCTCTTCGTCCGCCTGGGCCTCCTCCTCAACGAGGAAAAGTCCACTCTCGTTCCAACACAGAGACTGGACTTCATAGGAGCGACCCTGGACTCCTCCCTTGCCAGAGCCTTCTTACCACAAGCCCGCTTCCTGGCGATCACCTCGCTCATACAGCAATTGCAAGCCGCTCGTCTCACCTCAGCTCGCAACTGCCTAGCTCTGCTGGGACATATGGCCTCATGCACTTATGTTACCAAGCACGCCAGGCTCCGCATGCGGCCCTTTCAGACGTGGCTCCACTCGGTCTTCCGCCCGAGCAGGGACTCTATGGCCATGCTGGTCACGATCCCTCCGGATCCCCTGCGTTCCCTCGACTGGTGGCTGGACCCGTCTATGGTTTGTGCAGGGATGCCTTTTCATCCGCAGCAACCGTCACTAACCCTGACGACGGACGCGTCATCCCTCGGCTGGGGGGCCCATTTAGGTCGGTTGCAGACCCAGGGCCGGTGGTCAACAGACGAGCTCAACCTCCATATCAATGTCCGGGAGCTCCGAGCCGTTCGTCTAGCCTGCCAGACGTTCCAACAGCGTCTTCGTGGCCGTTGTGTTTCGGTGTTTACGGACAACACAACGGCCATGTACTACATCAACAGGCAGGGTGGGACCCGCTCGTCTCCCCTGTGTCAGGAGGCCATTCACCTGTGGGACTTCTGCATAGCCCACGAGGTGGACCTAGTAGCATCCTTCCTCCCGGGAGTCCGGAACACCCTGGCAGATCGGTTGAGCAGGTCCTTCCTCTGCCACGAGTGGTCGATACGGCCGGACGTTATTTACTCCGTCTTCCAGAGGTGGGGGTTTCCCCTTGTAGACCTCTTCGCCTCCCACTCGAACAGGAAGTGCCAGGAGTTCTGCTCATTCCAGGGCCTCTCCCCCGGATCGCTGACGGACGCATTCCTCCTCCCCTGGAACCACCGTCTGCTTTATGCCTTCCCTCCGTTTCCTTTGGTGCACAGGGTCCTGCTCAAGCTTCGCAGGGACAAGGCGCATCTAATCTTGATCGCGCCTGCGTGGCCCAGGCAACCCTGGTACACCACCCTCCTGGATCTGTCGATAGCCTCTCTGGTTCCCCTCCCCTGTGTCCCAGACCTGATCACACAGGACCACGGGAGGCTTCGTCATCCGGACCTCCAATCCCTCCACCTCACTGCGTGGCTCCTGCATGGCTGAACGCTGAGGAGTTGCGCTGTTCCTCTTCGGTACAGCACATCCTTCTTAGTAGCAGGAAGCCTTCCACCCGTCGGACGTATGTGGCCAAATGGACACGCTTCACGACCTGGTGCGCATCGCACGATGCCTCTCCCTTACAGGCATCAATCCCGACGATCCTGGACTACCTCTGGCACCTTAAGCAGGAGGGCCTGGCGAATTCCTCTCTTAAGGTGCACCTGGCAGCGATATCCACCTTTCACCCGGCAGCGGGTGCTTACTCGGTGTTCTCTCATCTGCTCATCTCTTGCTTCATGAAGGGCCTGGAGCGTACTTATCCCCCCGCTCATCACCCAGCCCCCTCCTGGGACCTGAACTTGGTCCTAAGCAGACTTATGTTACCGCCCTTTGAGCCACTCGCGACGTGCTCGCTTCTCCACCTCTCGTGGAAGACGGTCTTCTTAGTGGCCATCACCTCAGCGCGAAGGGTCTCGGAGATCAGAGCCCTCACTGTAGACCCTCCGTACACTGGTTTCCATAAAGACAAGGTACAACTGCGGCCTCATCCGGCATTCCTCCCTAAGGTGGTGTCTGCCTTCCATACTAGCCAGGACATCTTTCTCCCGGTTTTCTTCCCGAAGCCTCATGCTTCTCGGCGGGAACAGCAGCTTCACACCTTGGATGTGCGCAGAGCGCTAGCTTTCTATGTGGAAAGAACCAAGCCCTTCCGGAAGTCTCCACAGCTCTTTGTAGCGGTTGCGGAACGGATGCAAGGTCTGCCAGTCTCCTCCCAGAGGATTTCTTCCTGGGTCACGGCCTGTATTCGCACGTGCTATGCGCTAGCTCATGTTCCCCTCGGACGCCTTACAGCACATTCCACCAGGGCTCAAGCTTCCTCAGCGGCCTTCCTTGCGCACGTGCCCATCCAAGAGATTTGCCGTGCTGCGACCTGGTCATCGGTCCACACTTTCGCCTCGCACTATGCGTTGGTGCAACAGTCTAGAGACGACGCAGCCTTTGGGGCATCAGTACTCCAAGCTGCCACGTCTCACTCCGACCCCTCCGCCTAGGTAAGGCTTGGGACTCACCTAACTGGAATGCATATGAGCAATCACTCAAAGAAGAAAACAGGGTTACTCACCTTTGTAACTGTTGTTCTTCGAGATGTGTTGCTCATATCCATTCCACACCCACCCTCCTTCCCCACTGTCGGAGTAGCTGGCAAGAAGGAACTGAAGGATGGCCGGGTCGGCTGGGGTATTTATGCGGCGCCGTGGTGGCGCCACTCCAGGGGGCGCCCAGCTGACCCGCCGAGTGTTGCTAGGGTAAAAGTTTCTCCGACGGCTGTGCACGCGGCGCGCACACACCTAACTGGAATGGATATGAGCAACACATCTCGAAGAACAACAGTTACAAAGGTGAGTAACCTTGTTTTGTATTACACACAGCATGTGTGAGCACTTACAATAAAACAAAAGTCCATTTCATTAGGGTTATGTAGAGGTGTGAAGAGGTGGAAACGTGGTTACACTACAAAACAGACTCATAACTCAAACCTGCATCTACACTGAGTTGTCACCTTTCCTATCTAACTAAGCACATCTCTCTTCCCCCACCCACTTCCCAAACAGGTTCAGTCTGTGGCAGAGGTGTGTGGTTTCCTAGGAAGCAGGATCCATTTTTTCAAGAGAACATCCATGCTCCCCAAGATGTCTTCTCCGGGAAAGGCTAGAGTGCTTTTCCGCTCCCTGTTCACGGGAATGGTCTTGTGGCTTCCGTCAGAGACAGGGGGGCTCTCTGTCTGTTGTGCGGTTCCTCTTGTCTCTCCCTGTGGTTGTGATAGTTTGTGGTTGTCCCTGCAGATTTATCATTGAAAGTCTTGGGATGGATCAAGGCTAGACAGCTGAGCCTTGGGTTCTATCACCAGCAAACGGGGACTGGGTGGCAGCTCCCCACTGCCTGAATGGGCCATCACCAAGATAGCCCTTGGTGGCTGACTTTGAGTCCATAGAGTGCACTTCCACTCGAAATACATTATTCCTTAAATATTACCTCTACGTAGGTCTTGCTTGTTGTAGGTACCTTGCATGCCCCTCTTCGTGGAGAAATGCTCTGCAAGATGGGTTCGTTGGAGTGAGACTGTCAGGTCTTGGGTACGAGCTGTTTGTCAAGGGGGTTTAAAAATGGTCAGTGATGGAGAATCTCCCACAGCCCTGGGTCAGTTGTTCCAGTGGCTCATTGCCCTCACGATTCTAAACTAATTAATAAAAACGTATGTTCTTTCTAGTCTGAATTTGTCTCAGTTCAACTTTCAGCCATTTGTTCTTATTCTCTTGCCTGATGAATCAAAAGTCCTTCTGTTACCAGATTTCTGTTCCTCATGGAGGCACTTACAGACTGTAAGGAAGTCACCACTTAACCTTCTCTTTTATAAGCTTAATCTCTTGAGCTCCTTGAGACCCATCCTATGGCCTGTTTTCCAATCCTTTGATCATTCTTGTGATGTTTTTATGAACCTCTCACATTTTTCAACACCCTTCTTTGAAGGGTGGGCACCAGAACTGGCACAGTATTGCAGTAGTGATTGCATCCATGCCAAATACGGGGCGATAGATCCTTTTTACCCCTAGTCAATAGTCCCTGTGTAGACAGCCAAGGATCACATTAGTGTGTGTGGCCATAGCATTGTATTGGGCCCTTATGTTTAGCTGGTTATCTACTATGACTTCCAAGTCGCCTTCAGAGCCGCTGCTCCCCAGGATAGAATTCCCCGTCCTCCATGGAGGGCCTTACAATCAGCTATACTGAAATGCGCATTGTTTGCTTGTTTCCAGCTCACTAAGCGCTCCAGATCACTCTGTGTTAGTGACCTGGCCTAGTATGTGCCCTTGTCACAGCCTCCCCACCGTCCTACCTGTCTGGGGTCCCGCCACGTTTACTAAGGGCATGGAGTGGCAAGGAGGAGGGTCTAGCTGCTCTGTCTGCACATGCAGATAATTCGCAATGGCTATTGCTAGGTTCAGCGCAGGGTGAAGGCTGTGCTGGCAGTCTGTGAGGAACTCTGCAGGATTGACAACAGACACAGTTTGTGGCAGAGTGTAGTGGAGGGACAACTGCACAGACCCAGGAATTGGCCCCACAGTTGTAGAAATGACCCTTTCCCTGCCCCAGACATGAGCTGCTGGGTGAAGCCTCAGGCTGTGAAGTGGCACATTCTGTGGGTAGCAGTAAGCTGAGAGTGGGTATGTAGCCACCAGAGCTCTGAACACCAGCTTCGGGTGACATACAACCGTCAGTGTTTCTGACTCTCCTAGTTATCCTCAAAGCAGTGATCCCCAAACTGTGGGGTGGGGGTGCAGAGGAATGTTTGCGGGGCCCAGGCCAGCCCCCATGGGGGACAGAGGGCGAGTGTCATGCTTCCAGCCCCGTTCCCTCCCTAAACCAGCTCCACCCCCAGTCCCAGCTCCGCCTCAGGTTGCCAGTTTTGGTTGATGTATTCCTGGAGGTTTCATCGCCTGACATAATCTTTAATTAAATATTAATTCCTGGGGACTCCAGGACAATCCTGGAGGGTTGGCCACCCTAGTTCTGCCTGTAGCCTCACTCCTCCCCCACTCCGTTCAGCCTTCAGTCCTGCTCTGCCTCCAGGCCCAGGCCAGCCCCCATGGGGGATGGGGAGAGAGCACCCCAGTTCCAGCCCCACTGCACCCCAGTCCCATTCCACCCCAACTCCACTTCCATCCCAGCTCCGCCTCGATGCCCATCTCCTCCTGCAGCCCTGCCTTCAGTCCTGCTCTGCTGCTGAGGCTGTGCAGTAATGTGGCAGGGAGTGGATAGATTCCGTTAATGGCATGGGGGTGGGGGTCAACAGGAAGAGTTTGCACACCACTGCCTCAGAGGGATCTGGATACCATCTGTGATGCCCAATGGGAAAGTCTCCATGGCACAGAGTCCTGGCATAACGTGGTGTTGCTGCTGCCCATATCTCAGAGTTTTCTACTGCTGCCCAACACTGTAGAACTGAAGTGCCTCCCACATAAAAACTACAGCAATTGCAAAGTCCGTAGAGGCCCTTCTGGGGCCTCTCACGCTCCTCCCTTTTCAGGATAAAGACTCTGATTGGGGTAGGACTTGTCAATTTATTTTATTAAAAAAACCCTATGTACTTTGGGGTGGAGGGCTTTGGGCTGACTTGGAGGGGGGGTTGGTTGGTTGGTTGGGGATTTGAGGCGTAGAATTGAGGGCACTAATGTGATGATTGTCGTTGCCATGATGTAAAAGCCTTTTTGAAGAAGATATTGCAGCTTTTCCTAAAGAGAGTCAGATTCTGGGGTCCCTTTATTTCTGGATCTGTACCAGCTTTCCCATGCTTTGTCTTGCACTTTGTGTCTGTGTTTTCCCAGAGCAGCGCAGCCATCATGGTGGCTCATAGATTGAAGTTTAGGGTGGCCATTCATAGAATGGAAGCTGATCTTTCATGTGGCTGGGGCTTGTTCCATTACTTACCTTGAAAATTGGAACCAATACATTAAATTCCCATTTGAACTGACCAGGAGCTCGTGGATGAACGTGAGCACAGGCTGCATATGCTCGTGGTGGCCTAGATCACGGAGGAGGCAGGCAGGCACATTCTGTACCATCTGGAGCCTGTGCATAATCTTCACATGCAGCTTCAGATGCACAATAAGTGGCACTGACCCAGGTAAGAAACGCATGTTTTACCACGGCCTGCTCCTTGTTGGAGAGGAGGGGACGAAGTTTCCTAGCAAGGTGAAACTTTCACCCAGGTGGTGAATGAAGGTGGTTTTTAGGTTCAGATGCTACCCGGTTTCCCAGCTTAGTGAAGAGTCAAACAGGACCCCAACTCTTCACACTATTTTGATAAGTGGAGTCTGTGCACCTGCAATGGACGGTGAGGACAGTGTCCCAGCTAGTTCTCTGAAGTACTTCTTCCTTCCCAGCCAGCATCACTTCGGTTTTCCCTGCATTCAGCTTGAGCCAGCCGCTTTCTCCCCAAGAGCTGGTTTCTTGTAGAATTTGGACGTGTCGGTAATGGCCACATTGCATCGGTGAAGAAGGAGAGGTAGGGTTGAGTGTCGTGGGTATACTGTTGGCAGCTCGCTGTTGGCAGCTCATTGTCACCCAGGTCTCATGTCGATACTGGAGAGAAGTAGACAGTATGGACTTCTCTGCAAGCAAGGGAGTGCTTGCCCATCACTCTTCTGGAGAGGAAGACTAGAGCCACTGCAGTGCTGGGCCATTCATTCTGGCTGTGTCTTGTTGGTGGGTTAGCAGTAACTTGCAGTCTCCTGGGTCAGAGGCTGCAGAGAGGCCCAGTAGTCTGTGCGTGGAGCACTTGCCTGTCCATGGCCCATATGAGGAGTAGCATTTAGTGCTGCTAGAGCCATCTCTGTGCTGTGCCCTGGTCTGAAGCCTGATTGGAAGGCATCCAGGATGGTGGCTGATGTCACTTATTGCTGGAGCTTGGTGGTTATAACTTTCTCAGTTATTTTGCTCAGGAATGGAAGATTAGCGACAGATGGCCGTTTCAGAGAGCTTAATGATCGAGCAAGGCTTCATGAAGAGAGGGTGAACTATTGTGCATTTGAGGGTGTTTGATAGAAGCATTACTCTGAAGAAGGCATTGACTGTTTTCATTAATAATGAGTGTAGTTCTTCTTTACCATCTTCCACCAGCCAGGAAGGGCATAGATCCTTTTCACTAGTGGTGGCACCAATATTTTTCGGAGTTTCTTGAGTTTTGGCATGTGTAATGGGGCCACAGATGGGGTAGTGGGGTAGATAATTTGAGCTGTTGAGGGGTGGAACTTTGTTTCCTATTTTCATGTGTATTCGGTTGTTCTGATCAACAAAGTATACTGACAGCTCCTCATAGCAGGAGATGAGATGCCGGGGTCTGGTGTCTGGGCTATGAAGTGGGTTGATTAGCTGGCTTAATATGCAAAATAACTCTACTGACCTTGATTCTGTGTCGCTGATTGTGGAGGAGGAGGAGACTTGTTTTGCCTCCTTTACTGCAGTGGTGAAATCCTGTCAGAGTTGTTTGTGCGGCATTCAGAATAGTTGCTGTGCTACTAGCGTTTTAAGTTCCCTGTGCATGGCATCTGCCATAGTTCGTCTATGAACCGTGGTGATCTTCTCAGTCGTTGGGGTGAGGGAGAGCTGGCAGCTTGGGGCCAAGGCATCTGTGGCAGTGGCCATCTGGTGACGTGTTGTGGTACTAACTCATCTGTGCCTTGGGCTGCTTCTTGTAGGGCAAGTTGGAAACCTAGCGGTTCAGGAATCTTGGGAGGCACCAGCTTTGGCTGTTGGCTGCCCTGGAGGGGAGGAGGGAAGTCTCTGAGCTCTGCATGGATATTGGAGCTGTCACCAACAAGAGAGGGGTATGTTGGTGACATCTCCAATATCTAGTCCTAAGCCAAAGATAGGATCCAACGTCTGTCTGGCTGCATGTGTAGTTCCAGAGACTGCCTGTGAGAATGCCATACTTCCGTGTGCTCAGTGAGGTCGGTTACTATTGCATCTTTTGCATTGTCTATATGGAGACTGAAGTCACCAACGCCATGAATTCTGGGGGACTCCAGTACTGTGCTGGGCAGAAGCTCTGGGAGACCCTCCAGAAAATAGACCAGGTTTCTGTCTGGAGGTCTGTACGCCATTAGGAGCCGTAGGTCCCTCTTTGTCCTTTGCTTCACAGAACACAGAGATGTACTTAAATGTGTTTGTTGCTGGGGTGGATCATCTTCTGCATCTGAGTTTGGAGAGAAACAGGATTGCTTCTCTGTCTCTTCTTTTTTTCATGGTGCATTCTGGGGTCTCTCTTGGCCTGAGACATAGAGAGTATCCTCTGGGAGGCTTGCTGTGTTGGGTAGGAATGGAAGTGGCATTGAACCATGTCTGTGATGCAAGTAAGCACAAGACATCATCCAAAATGGGATAATGCATGCCCCAGTGAGGAGCTGGTGTGGCCAGTAGCCCAGCTGATGAGACCCTTTAGGAAGCCCTCTAGGCACACAGAGGCAGTGCAATTGCTGGTCTCAGCAGTGTCCCTGCTGGTCATATGACAGGACTGGTGGAAAGGCAGCCACTTGCAGTGATGGCCCTGACTGACCAGAGAGGAGATGGCCGCCCTGTATCTAGCCCATCCCTCAGCTCATCACACTGGAGCTGGATGGCTTCAGGGAAGAGCCTACGACCTGGGCATTTCTGAAGTCAGTGAAGCCCTCTGCAGGCGTCTACAATACGGGCATTAGAGCAGCACAACAGTTCTGCCACTACAGCTCCGTAGTGCAGGCACTTCCTACAACAGTGGAAGGGTTTTTTGTTGCTGTAGGAAATCCAGCTCCCCGAGTGGCAGTACCTAGGTCTGCAGAAGCATTCTACCATCAGTCCAGCCATCAGGACACCAGGTGTTACGTTGGGCTAGCTTTGAAAGTCTCCTGGACTCAGCTTCCATCCTTCCCATGATAGCACTTCATGGCTGTTTTATGCCAGCCTAATCCAGTAAGAGTTTTGGCCTTAGTGGCTATTTTCTGTGAACGTTCTGCTTTTAGAGGCATTGAGGATCTGTCCTTTTCCAAGCGCTCCCAGAGATTCAGCACAGTGTGGTTCTGTAAACTGGGTTTGAAGCACCCAAGCCCAGCTCTCAGCTTCCATGTCCCTTTCCCTGTCTGACCTCATGTACATCCTTATTTCCACACTCCATTAGCCTAATGTGGAATTATGTGTTGCTGTCACCTAAAATAGGCTCCCAAAAGCCTGTCTGATTCACATCTGACTTATTACTAATGAGGAAAAAAAATCTCATCTCTTTTTCTGTTCCAGAGCTGAGCGACTGCACTTAGGAGCGGGGGTAGGGGCAGTATGATTGGAAATGAAAGATTCCCTATCTTGGCTGTTTGAAATTTCCAATTCCAAGCCTGAAAATGGAAAGCTCTGGTTGAATATTGATAAGTGCAGAATCTGTAGTTTGTCTTTTCTGTGAATATGTGTAGGAGACAGTCTCTGAGAATTCTTATGGAAAGGACTCCTGGAATGGGCATCTGTTCCTAGATAAAAACAACGAGGAGTCATTGTGGCACCTTAGAGACTAACAGATTTATTTGGGTATAAGCTTTCGTGGGCTAAAACCCACTTCATTGGATGCATGCAGTGGAAAATACAGTAAGCAATGTATATATACAGTATATGTATACAGCACATGAAAAGATGGGAGTTGCCTTACCAAGTGGGGGGTCAGTACTGATGAGGCCAATTCAATTAAGGTGGAGGTGGAAGGATTCGGGGAATGGAACAGCTTTCACATGAGGAGAAATTAAAAAGACTGGGGATATGTCTTCACTTCTGGCGAAATCGGTGGGCAGCCATCGATCCAGCGGGGATCGATTCAGACGCAATAAATCGATCCCCAAGCATTCTCCCATCAATTCCTGTGCTCCAACTCGGCGAGAGGCTCAGGCAGAGTCGACGGGGGAGTGGCAGCAGTTGACTCACCGTAGTGAAGACACTGCGGTAAGTAGACCTAAATACGTGGACTTCAGCTACGTTATTCATGTAGCTGAAGTTGCCTAACTTAGATTGATCCCCCTCCCCTAGTGTAGAGCAGGCCTGGTACTAGTCAGCTTGGAAGAGATGGTTAAGGGTGAATGTGGTAAAGGAGTATGAATTCAACAATGATGTGGAG
Source organism: Aldabrachelys gigantea (assembly GCA_026122505.1). NCBI lineage: Eukaryota > Metazoa > Chordata > Testudines > Testudinidae > Aldabrachelys > Aldabrachelys gigantea. The sequence continues at coordinate 9,250,349 of CM047479.1, forward strand.
AAAGTGAAGAGAAGTGTTATTTATCCCTTCACGTAACATGAGAACCAGGGGTCACCCAATGAAATTAATAGGCAGCAGGTTTAAAACAAACAAAAGGAAGTATTTCTTCACACAATGCAGTCAACCCGAGGAACTCGTTGCCAGAGGATGTTGTGAAGGCCAAAAGTATAACTGGCTTAAAAAAAATAATTAGATAAATTTGTGGTGAACAGGTCCATCAATGGCTGTTAGCCAAGGTGGACAGAGATGTAACCCTGTGCTCTTGTTGTCCTTAAACCTCTGACTGCCAGAAGCTGGATCTGGATGACAGGGGATGGATTGCTCTGTAATTGCACCGTTCTGTTCATTGCCTCTGAAGCACCTGGCACTGGCCATTGTCACATTGGATACTGGGCTAGATGGACCATTGATCTGACCCGATGTGGTCGTGCTTGTGGTCCACAGGTCTGCATCTCTCTCATTCAAATGCCTCCTCAAGACCCACTTCTTCAACATCTATCAAAACTATGCTCTGGATTCTACCTGCACTACATTAGCAATTCAGAGAGGGCTTAAAGCTGCTGCAAAGGAGCAGTGGAGAGCCTCTCTTGCTTAGGGCAATCCCTGTGTGGTGTGTCAGTCTCCTGGGCCTCTCCGTCATGGGAGATGTGCTGGGAGTAGGATGGGGCACAGCTGAAGCTGTTTTAACTTGCATCAAGGGGAGATCAGGCTGCAGAGGGGGAACAATGGCTCAGTTCCACTAATGAGCCCCTATCTCTGCAACTCACTTGATAGAGCACTGGGGACTGAGTCTTCTACTTAATTGTCTCATGTATTTTTCCTCTAGGTGAACTGCTAATTTATGGGGAAGGAACTGATTAGCCATGGTCTAGCCCCACCACCCTGATCCATTTGCATGTGCTGTATGCTTTGTAACTTCCTCCACACCTCGCCCTCCAGCCTGTGAGGTCTGCGGGACAGGGAGGGCTGCTTCCTCCATTTGGAAAGTGCTTAGTGCCTGACTAATACTAGGATGTCAGTTTGTAGTGGGAGTGGCTATTGCACCTACAGTTCCTGAAGTCAGAATTCAAGCCTAAGGTCACAATTCAAATGAGTTTAATAGTCCCATTTTAATAGCCTGAGTGTGACCTTGTCTAAATCAGTCTCTGTGCAGGAGAAGCCCATGGTGGACATAGCTGGTGTAGCTGCAGGTCAGGACTGAGATCTGTTAGCCGAGTGGCATAGTTCTCAGGGGTTCTGCATGTCAGGAGTGAGGTGCACTGAAATCAGAAGGGGAATTGCAGGAATCCAAAACTGAGTTGGTCCAGCAGAGGTCTGTGGAACTCAGCATGGGAGTAACTGGGGTGTTACAAGCCAGGATTTTGGAATTGCTTCCCCCTGAATCGTTGCCTGGAGTACTGGCAGACTTCACTGTGTTACAAGCTTGGGCCGTGGGGATAACTGTAGCTATGTGCTCTGAGATTACTGGGATACAGCTGCTGAGGTAGCAGTCCCTTGGGGCTCCTTCAGAAGGATGATCATTCTCTGGAAACCGTGAAGACAGAGTTCCCTGATATGTTGAGAGCTTTGCAGCAGACTGGGCTCCCAACTGGAGTTGTGTATGCAGCCCATGCACATGTGGAAACGTTCACAGAAAGGGCTGAGGGCTGGTAACAATGGAGCAGCCGATTACAGAGCATTGATTGACAAGGCCGACCAGCTGCCTAGGAAAGTGGACAAATTAAAAACCGCCTTCTAAAAGCACTGATAACCTCTCTACTCCCCACAGGGCTGGCGCGCCAGCCAAATCCCAAGCAGGGCTGCTCCCCACCACTGATGGTCATTGCTTGCATCACAGAGGAAGTGGGAATGAGCCCTGCAGCTGCTTGGTTCAGCGCTTTGAAAATCCCTTCATTTGCCTTCCACTTTGCTGGCTCTCATCTCCAGCCCCACCTTATGTCCTCGATCTCCTCAACGCAGGCCTCCTGTTCGGCTGTGTTACCTATAGCCTGGACTCACTTCTTGACCCTAAACTCTCCTCCTCCTTCATCTCATTGGGTAGGCTACCTCTGCACTACTGCCTTCCTACACCGTGGTCGTGCATCGCCAGCACAGCCTCTGTCTCCTCTTGCCTAGCTCTGCTAAACTCCTCAAGCAGGCCTCCATCTCCCCTTAGTTTGAGTCCGACTTTAGTGAATGCTTCAACTTCCTTTCTTGCATGTACAAAGCATGAGCCCATCACAGACTATCTCATACCTGTTATGTCTCCCAGTTTTAGGTTGGCTGTTCAGAGGCGCCTGAGTCTCTGGGCAGGCCCCATGCCCTGGAGGGAATGAAGACTATGGAGCAGCATGGTGTGGGGCAAGTGGGTGATTGATGGGGCATGGGGCAGAGGCAGCAGCATGGAGGGGAGATGGGCTTGGTCACCCTGCAGCAAGTGATGTGATGTGAGGGGATGAGAAAGGCAACCACAAGGGATAGAGCAGAGGGAGAATTAGTGAGTCTGGTGTTTGGCCAGGACCCCTGGGTTTGCACCCAAATCCTTGTGCAGAAAGGGTTAAAAGACCCACTAGAACTTTAATTCCTAGCCAGGCATGCGCTGTGCAACATCTTGGCTTTCTGCCTCACTGGGCTGCACAGATTTTATGTATTAACACAAACAGTTTTGATCCAACTTTGTAATATTTCGGTCAAACTGCAGTTCCCAGAGAAGAGATGGTCCTAGGGCACCGGCGGTTTCCTTGGGGCTTCTAAGTCCCTCCTCCTCTTGTAAGGAAACATCCGAGGGGAGTAGGTGATGTGTTCTAGTAACCTGGGGGCTTATTTGTATAAACAGGGAAATGCATATTCACCAAATACATCATTTGCTTCAAACTCCAGATTTCTGGACCTTGAACCTTAACAAGTATGTTCTATGGACAACTGTGGCACAATATATCCACATTAACAAATATTCTCCCCAGCAAAGTTGGTTAACTTCAGGCTGTTCATTTGATTTAATAACCCTTCTACATATCTAGCAAGAACCTTTCATTGAAAAACCCTCCTCTTGAAAACAGTTCTGCTGCTAGTGTGCCGAGGCCATTGTCAGTCATGCTGACTGTGCCTGATCTGGCTGCGTACATCTGTTTTTCTTGGCTTAGATTTGGTTGTAAGCTGCTTGGGGCAGGGACTGTCTTTTTGTTTTGTGTTTGTGCAGCACCAAACACAAGAGCTTTCTAGGCTACAGGAATACAAATAATAAGCTCTAAAAAGTATGGAAGTTGCCAGTTACAGTTCATACCTGCAAAGAACAACAATGCTGATGTTTACAATTCGATTCTACAAACTGGCTTGTCTTTGGCTCTTGAAGCTGGGACCTTGGCATCGTTCCTGACACTCCTGAGAATTCTGTGCCATAGAAGCAAAGAGGCTTATAGTTTAGCCAGTTAAGCGCTTCGACACTTGAAGATTTGTGTGTACAGCTTTGAGATAGTGAACCACTAACCCCTAATGATGTGTAATCCATTAAAACGGATTTCCCTGATGATGAAAAGGGAGAAACTTGGTTCTTTGAAAGTGGTTTTTTTCAAAGCTGTCCCATGGAGGAGTGTACGTGTGTAAGTTTAGTAACCATTGCATTTTGGAAGCAGGGAGGAGAGAGAGCCTTGCATTTCTGTTTTTTTTAAAGACGACATTTTTAAGTCCTTGTAATTTGAATGAAGTTGTAACTGCAGGAGGAAAAACTTGAACTTCCTATGGTTAAGGACAAAGATTTCAGAGGACAGTGTTATTTCTGTAGGAAGTGAGTGGGGTAGAGGGGTCAGGGGAAAGCTAATAAGGGAAGCCTGGATACACCCACTGCTGTGGAGTCACAGCTAACACCTCCATAACAAATAGGGCACCTATCCTCGTTCAGTCATTGAGGATTTGTTTCAGAATTCATCTCATTTGTTTTTTCTGTTGTCTATTGACACTGTAATAGCTGTTGCCAGCTAACTATTATCGCGTAAGAAGAGATACTGGGAACTTTTTCAGGAACAGTAATCACTTTGATGTCTGCGTCTGTGTCACCCTGCTGGTCGATGATGCTACCTAGGTAGGTGAAGGACTGCACTTCTTCCAGGGGGCTTCCATTCAGTGTGACTGGGTCGTTGCTGATGGAATTAATCCTAAGGATCTTGGTCTTGTCCTTGTGAATGTTAAGGCCAGCCTGTGCTGACGTGGCTGCCACTGTGTTGGTCTTCTCTTGCATCTGCTCTTTACTGTGCGAAAGGAGTGCAAGGTCGTCAGCAAAGTCCAGGTCATCAAGCTGGGTCCACAAAGTCCATCAAAGTAAGGACTGGTAAGGCAAGAGCAGCCTTCTTACAGCTCAAGAACATCTGGAGCTCCAGAGAGCTGTCTTTGGCAATAAAAATTCGACTGTTCAACTCCAATGTGAAATCAGTCCTACTGTATGGAGCTGAAACCTGGAGGACAACCAAAACAACCACCAGGAAGATCCAGACCTTCATTAATAGCTGCCTCAGAAGGATTCTCCAGATCCACTGGCCAGACACCATCAGTAACATCCACCTCTTGGAGAGGACCCGTCAACTCCCAGCAGAGGAAGAAATCGGAAGGAGAAGATGGGGTTGGATAGGACATACACTACGCAAGCAGCCAACTAACATCACCAGACAGGCACTGCGGTGGAACCCCCAAGGCAAGCGGAAAAGAGGCCGTCCAAGAAACACCTGGCGACGCGACCTTCAGGCTGATAGCAAAAAAATGGGTTATCCCTGGAACCAGCTAGAACGAATGGCCCAGGATGGAGGACTCTGGAGATCTGTGGTTGGCGGCCCATACCCCGATTGGGGTGACGGGCATGAGTGAGTGAGTGAGTAATCACTTTACTTAGCTGTTGCTAAGAACTGCACAGGTGGGTATTGTTGGCTTGCCTGTCTGGCTCCAAGGGCCAGCAAAGTGTATTTGCAGATAAAGCTCACTACCTAATGTTTCCCAGGAGTATCAGTGTCCCATTGTTTTCTGTACTCAAACTGAGCACTTGTGATTCAGGTTTCTGAGCTGGACGTTCACACAGTCTGTTCTTCCATATTTTCATTCTCCTCCTGCTCAATTATTTTAGTGCTCCCCTAATCCTGTCCATTTCTTCTACAAATATCTCCATCCTCTGTCTAAACAAGATAAGATCTTGGAGCACTTATGTGTTGATCAATCGCCTTTGCAGGTTTCCGTGCTCCTTTTAGATGAGTACAAAGAGTCTCTCAGTTTTCCAGTGGTGATAAAGGCTTTGTGCCTTTGTCAAAGAAATGTTTTCTGCTTGACTTGTCTCAGTTTTAGCTGGTTTGTATTGCTCCTTGTAACAGCATGGATTGCATCAGTTTTAAAGTTGGCAATCTAGTCCTTAGACGTCTTTCCATGAGGAGTTGAGTAGGTGATGCGCAGTCTCCCAGTGATGTATTTCCATAGCCCAACAGGCTAAGATAGGCTCTACGTTATCAAAATTAGATTTTTTCTGAATCCTTTTTACAATTCTGTTCAGTTGAGGAAACAATGGACTTGAAATTTTGTGAATAAATTTCCATTGCTTTGCAAAAGGTTTAAAATCTCTGGAGCAAAACTGTGACCCATTTGTCACTAATGAGTTCTCCAGGCATGCCATACCTTGGAAACATAGACTTCTGGTGTCTGATGGCAGAAGCACTTGGTTTTCTGAAGCGGGCAGATTTCTAAGTATTTTAAATAATATTCAACCAGAATAAGATAATCTGCACCTTGAAACTCAGACAGGTCAGTGACAAGTTTCTGCTAAGGTCTGTTTGGTACCTCGTGTGCTAGCATTGGTTCCTCTGGATTTTTGTTTTTGAAGGTTTGACATGTATTGCAAGACTGTACCATGTCCTCAGTTTGACTATACATGCATGACCAACAGATAGCATCTCAAGCTCTCCTTTTCTGTAGTTCTGTTGCCAGGTGACTTTCATGAATAATAGCCAAGCTTTCTTTTCTGAGACTTGCCAGCACTATAATGTTGTCACTTTTAAAGACAAGTCCATCTTGTGCTTAGTTCCTCTCTGTATGACCAATAACCATGGATATCTTTTGGTACTGCAGGTCTCTTGTCTGGCCACCCTTGCAAAATAGTTTGTCTTAAAGTTTGTACCATGACGTCATTTGCAGCAGCTGCTTGAAATTCCTTTGATTTCTGTCTAAAATAAGCAAATAAGGACATTGTGAGCTGCACTGCACCATCAGCTGCCTCTGAACTTTCTCCTTCACTGTGGAGCATGAGTGTGTAGTGCCAGCAGACCCTGGTCGTCAGCAGGCGGGATCAAAGCGGGGACTTGTGGAGCTTAGTGCATGAGCCTCTACAGCATGAGCTGAAAGGCAACTGGTTCTTAGCTAAGGCTGTAGAGCAGACTCATTAATCACTCTCTCTCTCTCTCTCTCTCTCTCTCAGAGGTCTTGGGACAGAGCACCACACCAGGAGGTGTGTCGATCACAAATGCTCTGGATGAAGCATTAGCAGTTGCTAACTCTTTCCCTGGTCTGTATCCAGCTTCCATTTGATATTTCTGGAGCCTTGTCTACCATCTTTAAACTCTGGGTGGAGCAATGTACAAAGGTTTTCTGAAGATGGCCTGAAGTGGTGTGTGGTTTGTTTCCACAGCTACTTTCCCCCCATAGATAAAGTGATGAAATCAAGTACAACCAAATACTGTCACCAGCATTTCTCTTTCTATATGGGAATAGTTCTGCAGTCTAGTTGTCAGACCTCTGGAGCCATATGCATCAGGAGCCATCTTTTGTAGCAGTACAGCCCCAATCCAGTAGAACTTGCATCCACTGACACAGTGACTGGTTCTTCAACATAAAAGTACCTTCAGCCCTTGTAAGTAGTTCTTTCAAGTGTTTTTCTGCCACCTCGGGTATTGGCACCCAGGCAAACTTGATCTATTTTCCCAACAGTTATGTTAAAGGAGTTGCTGCTGTTGACATGTGTGAGATAAATGTCCTGAGGTAAGTAACTGTTCCAAGAAATCTTTGCAATTCAGCCTGTCAGGTCAACGTGGCCTTTTCAGTAATTGCAGCAGTTTTTGAGTAGTCAGGTTTTAGGCCTTCTTTGGCCAGGTGAAGCCCCAAATGTCTGATTTCTGTCAGAGCCTGTTTTCATTTGCTCACATTCAGTTTCAAGTTCCTTTCATGAGGCCTGCCTAGAACTCTCTTCTGCCTTTCATTATGTGTCATGCTATTTCCTCACACCAGGTTTTCATCTATATAACTTTCAGCTCCTTCCAGACCTTCAGATATCTGTTGGATCACTCCTTGGTGCGCTCCAGGAGCGGAGCAGGTGCCAGAGGGCAGCCGGGTGAACCTGTACCTGCCAGACGGTGGGCTGGGTGTACAGACTCTCTACAACTTTAGTCATCCACCTCTGTTCGCCAAAATCCGCCACTGGCATCTATGGGTGAAAATTACAGCTCTCACCAGCTGGCTGGTGATTTCTTCTCCTTTAGGCAACTGCAACCGTTCCCTTTGTATTGCTTTTCTCAGATCTCCTAGCACAAGGGTCGGCAACCTTTCAGAAGTGCTGTGCCGAGTCTTCATTTATTCACTCTAATTTAAGGTGTTGCGTGCCAGGAATACATTTAAATGTTTTAGAAGGTCTCTTTCTATAAGTCTATAATATATAACTAAACTATTGTTGTATGTAAAGTAAATAAGGTTTTTAAAATGTTTAAGAAGCTTCATTTAAAATTAAATTAAAATGCAGAGCCCCCCGGACCGGTGTCCAGGACCCAGACAGTGTGAATGCCACTGAAAATCAGCTCATGTGCCGCCTTCGGCACCCGTGCCATAGGTTGCCTACCCCTGTCCTAGCATCTCAACCTCATCTGTCTACACCTACTATAGAATTGACCCATTTCATAGGTTCTTGCACTTTTGCAACAGTTCCATGTGGTGCAGTTTTTTCTGCTTTCTCCCTTAATGCCACTGGCACTTTGTGAGGTGTATGAATCACAGGTGGTGCTGGTTCATCTTTATGGTATACTTACCTGGCAAGTACCCTAAACCTTCAAAGACAGCCTTGCAGTCGTTAAATATATCCCAGTTACCTTCTGGTTCTTCCTTCTTTGCACTAAGTTTAAACTTGTCACAGCTCGTAAACCCAGGTTGTGAGTCAGATTCCACTATTCAGCAATGCTTCCTTATCCTGATACTCATAGTCCAAGTTGCATTTACTGGGGTGTGCTACAGACCGCCGGGATCTGATTGGGATATGGATAGAGACCTCTTTAATGTCTTTAATGAAGTAAACACTAAGGGGAAATGTGTGATCATGGGAGACTTCAACTTTCCGGATATAGACTGGAGGATGAGTGCTTGCAAGAATAATAGGGGTCAGATTTTTCTGGATGTGATAGTGGATGGATTTCTTCATCAAGTAGTTGAAGTACCTACGAGAGGGGATGCCATCTTAGATTTGGTTTTGGTGAGCAGTGAGGATCTCGTCGAAGAAATGGTGGTAGGGCATAACCTTGGCTCGAGTGATCATGAGCTGATTCAGTTCAGACTAGATGGAAGGATAAACAAATGTAGATCTGGGATTAGGGTTCTCGACTTCTCGAGGGCTAATTTTAAAGAGTTAAGGAAATTAGTTAGGGAGGTGGATTGGACGGAGGAACTTGTGGATTTAAATGCGGACGAGGCCTGGAATTACTTTAAGTCGCAGCTGCGGAAACTGTCGGAAGCTTGCATCCCGAGAAAGGGGAAAAAAACCATGGGCAGGAGTTGTAGGCCAAGCTGGATGAGCAAGCGTCTCAGAGAGGGGATTAGGAAAAAGCAGAAAGCTTACAGGGAGTGGAAGAAAGGTGGGATTAGCAAGGGGACCTACCTTACTGAGGTCAGATCATGTAGGGATAAAGTGAGGAGGGCTAAAAGCCAAGTAGAACTGGACCTTGCAAAGGGAATTAAAACTAATAGCAAAAGGTTCTACAGCCACATAAATAAGAAGAGAACAAAGAAAGAAGAAGTGGGGCCGCTATGCACTGAGGATGGAATGGAGGTCAAGGATAACCTAGGCATGGCCCAATATCTAAATAAGTATTTTGCCTCAGTCTTTAATAAAACTAGCAAGGAGTTTAGGGATGATGAATGGGAATGAGGATACGGAGGTGGATATTACCGCATCTGAGGTAGAGGCCAAACTTGAACAGCTGGATGGGACAAAATCGGAGGGCCCGGACAATCTCCATCCGAGGATATTAAAGGAACTGGCGCGTGAAATTGCGAGTCCGTTAGCGAGAATTTTTAAGCTTTCGGTAAACTCGGGCGTTGTACCGTACGACTGGAGAATTGCTAACGTAGTTCCTATTTTTAAGAAAGGGAAAAAAAGTGATCCGGGTAATTATAGGCCTGTTAGCTTGACGTCTGTAGTATGTAAGGTCTTGGAAAAAATTTTAAGGGAGAGAGTAGTTAAGGACATTGAGGTCACTGGTAATCGGGACGAACTGCAGCATGGATTTACTAAGGGTAGATCGTGCCAAACCAACCTGACCTCCTTCTTTGAGAAGGTGACGGATTACTTAGACAAAGGAAATGCTGTAGATCTAATTTACCTCGATTTCAGTAAGGCGTTTGACACGGTTCCGCATGGGGAACTGTTAGTTAAACTGGAAAAGATGGGGATGAATTCGAAAGTTGTAAGGTGGATAAGGAACTGGTTAAAGGGGAGACTCCAGCGGGTCGTACTGAAGGGTGAACTGTCGGGATGGAAGGAGGTTACTAGTGGAGTCCCTCAAGGATCGGTTTTGGGACCGATCTTATTTAACCTTTTTATTACTGACCTTGGCACGAAGAGCGGGAATGTGCTAATAAAGTTTGTGGATGACACGAAGCTGGGGGGTATTGCTAACACGGAGAAGGATCGGGATACTATTCAGGAAGATCTGGACCACCTTGTAAACTGCAGTAATAGGAATAGGATGAAATATAATAGTGAAAAGTGCAAGGTCATGCACTTAGGGATTAATAATAAGAAATTTAGATATACGTTGGGGACGTATCAGTTGGAAGTGACGGAGGAGGAGAAGGACCTTGGGGTATTGGTGGATAGCAGGATGACTATGAGCCGCCAGTGTGATATGGCCGTTAAAAAAGCAAATGCGGTTTTAGGATGCATCGGACGAGGTATTGCAAACAAGGATAAAGAGGTGTTAGTGCCGTTATATAAGGCGCTGGTGAGACCCCACCTGGAATATTGTGTGCAGTTCTGGTGTCCCATGTTTAAGAAGGATGAATTCAAACTGGAACGGGTTCAGAGACGGGCTACTAGGATGATCCGAGGAATGGAAAACCTGCCTTATGAGAGGAGACTCAAAGAGCTTGGCTTGTTTAGCCTGGCCAAAAGAAGGCTCCGGGGGGATATGTTTGTTCTATATAAATATATCAGGGTGATTAACGTTAGGGAGGGAGAGGAATTATTTACGTTTAGTACTAATATAGGCACGAGGACGAATGGGTACAAACTGGATATTAGGAAGTTTAGACTGGAAATTAGACGAAGGTTTTTAACCATTAGGGGAGTGAAGTTCTGGAACAGTCTTCCGAGGGAAGTGGTGGGGGCAAAAGACTTATCGGGCTTTAAGACTAAGCTTGATAAGTATATGGAGGGGATGATATGATGGGATAGTTTAATTTGGGCGATTGATTTTGGATTATCGGCAGATAAGTCTGCTCAGTGGTTTGTGAGGGGATGATGGATGGGATGAGAACTGAGTTACTGCAGAGAATTCTTTTTGGGTGCTGGCTGGTGAGTCTTGCCCACATGCTCAGGGTTTAGCTGATCGCCATATTTGGGGTCGGGAAGGAATTTTCCTCCAGGGCGGATTGGTAGCGGCCCTGGAGGTTTTTCGCCTTCCTCTGCAGCGTGGGGCGTGGGTCGCTTGCTGGTGGATTCTCTGCAGCTTGAGGTCTTCAAACCACAATTTTGAGGACTTCAATAACTCAGTCATGGGTTAGGGGTTTTTATAAAGGTGGATGGGTGGGGTTCTGTAGCCTGCCTTGTGCAGGAGGTCAGACTGGATGATCATGTTGGTCCCTTCTGACCTATGAGTCTATGAGTCTATGAGCTTGCTTCCCCTGAGTAGATTATCAGTCAGATAAGTGAGCAGCAAAGGGGTTTGGCCCTTAAAGTGTAGTATAGTGTGACCCTGGGGTGCATAAACAGGGGACTCTCGAGTAGGAGCAGAGAGGTTATTTTACCTCTGTATTTGGCACTGGTGCACCTGCTTCTGGGATCCTGTGTCCAGCTCTGGTGTCTACAATTTAAGAAGGATGTTGGTAATTGGAGAGAGTTCAGAGAGGAGCCATGAGAACGATTAAAGAATTAGAAAACCTGCCTTGTAGTGACAGACTCCAGGATCTCAATCTGTTTAGTTTAAGAAAGAGAAGGTTAAGGGGTGATTTGCTTATGGTCGATAGGTACCTACCTAGGGAACAGATATTTGATAACAGGCTCTTCAGTCTAGCAGACGAAGATCTAACATGATCCAGTGGCTGGAAGTTGAAGCTGGACAAATTCACACTGGAAATAAGATGTACATTTTTAATGGTGACAGTAATTAACCACTGGAACTGTTTCCCCAGGCTTGTGGTGGATTCTCCATCACTGGCAATTTTTGACTCTAGAGATTGGGTGTTTTTTCTCAAAGATCCACTCTAGAAATTATTTAGGAAAGTTCTACAGCCTGTGTTACGGCAGGTCAGACGAGATGATCACTGAGGCCCCATCTGCCTTAGAATCTATGAGTAACTTTAGAGTCACGTTGGCCTGTGTCCCAGTATCGATTTTAAAACTCAGTTTTGTGATTATTAACAAGCAAATCACCATTTTACTCATCCTTCGCAGGCTCAGTACTCAGCATACTAAGGAACAGATGTTGTGAGTGCTCATTGCCTCTGTGACGGTAAAACATCCGTTTGCCCTGGGCCTTTCCAGAGTTTCACATTTTGGCAAAATAACTGCATTTGGCACCACTTTGGCATTCTTGCGCATATGCAGAACATTCCTTCTGGCATGGCCACAGCTGCATTTATAACAAACGTTAGTTGCCACTGACTGGTAGGTCTTTCTTCTCCTGATCGTAGGCTATTAGCACCAGAACACCGTCCAGTCCATGGCTGCTTATGCAGGGGCTTACTAATGGGGGATTTATGCTGCAATGTGTGCACATATTTTTCCTGTGCAGAGACATGGAGGATTCAACTGAAATCCATTTCTCCTCCCCACTGCTTCTCTTCTTTCTTTTGTACTTAGGAAAAAATAGAGTATTGCAGTGGAAGCATGTGGGTTGCACAGCTCATTTTAAATAACACAGTGTTGCCCTTAGGGTGGGCAAGAACTATCATTGGTTTTAAGTTTTATTTCATAGAACATCAGGAGATATCTAATCCAGCCCCCTGCTCAAAGCAGGACCAATCCCCAGTTCCCTAAGTGGCCCCCTCAAGAATTGAACTCACAACCCTGGGTTTAGCAGGCCAATGCTCAAACCACTGAGCTATCTCCCCCTGTGTTAGCTTGTCATGGTTAACCCTCGTCTCTTCCCATTGCCTGCTTCTTACAATGCGGCCCAGTTCCCCTCCAAGTGTGCAGCCAGGCTTTTGTGAGGGGGTCCAGTCACTGGGTCCCACATGTAGCTCTGCCAGCTGGGTCTGGGCAGAGTCTAGTCACTGCTTTTAGCTCTGGGTCTGTATGCCACACTCCCAGGCTCACATCTCTTGTCCCAGCCCTTCCCTGAGACAGGGAACTCTGAAGTCCAGCTGCCCCAGACCTGGAATCAGAGCCCCGTCACTTTACATGCTCTCTAGCAGAGCTCCCCCTTGGCTGGGGCACTCGGGGTTTCTAGTCTAACCTCTTTGGAAGCAGTGTGGCAGGAAAACCAGCACCACAGGTTTAGCAATGGAAGTTTTCAAGCACAGAAACCTCTCTTGGAAGCACTCATTACAGATCTGTTAAAACAGCAACAGCCTTGAGACTCACCCTCCCCTAGTCAGAGCTCACCCTTCTGTGAGGTCACGGTCTGTTACCATCTCAGCCTGGGCTGAGTATCTCCTGCTGTCTTATTCCTGCAAACCCTTCTCTTTGGGGGCCATAGTCAGCCCCCTGTTCAGAGCAGCACCCCTTCTTAAATGTGGCCTGTCTCCTTGCCACGTGCGCAGCTGGTAAGCTCCAGCTCCTCCCCAGTCATCAGGCTTGGTCCCACCTGTGTAGAAGACTCTGTTCCAAGGATGTGGACCAGTAGTTGAGTCATTCACAGCTGATAGTCCGTTGTTCCTGTCCTCGCTTTCTGGCTTTTTGTGATAGTCCCTCAATGAAGTATTAAACCCCTTTCCTGGGGGAGGGGAGGAGAGGGTGTGCTATGTAGAAAGCAATTCAGTAGGTCTTTCTCAGCAAGTTTAGCCTGTGTTCAGCATCTAATACGAAATGGAGCTAACAGTTTGGTTCAGATGCATCCCACTTGTCACGCCCAACCCAGTGATGCAGAAAAGGCACGACATGTATTTAGGTGCCTGAACAAGTGCTGAAGAGCCTGACTTTAGGTTCCTCTTTTTGGAATTCACAGCCTTAATTGAGTATCAGAACTGTCAAAACCTCGGGGGTGGTCGGTTGATTGCAGTGACCTCTGTGCAATGTCTTTGGCAGGGAGAGAGAACAGATGATAGGTCCTAACATGTCTTTTCCTCCTATTTTCTGTATAAACCTTCTTATTCATGTGAATGGCTCAGGCTGGGTTACTTACTGTTGCTCTTTCCTGCCACTCCTTTCCCCCTGTGTCTCCTGGTGTTCAGCTGTGATGGGCAGACTCCAGGCAGCCAGATCATCCAATTGTGATAGTTACAGTTCTGCCCAGGATGTGAGCCCAGCGTGACTTCTACCCATGTAACTGAGGTCACAGACCTACTGACTGGCGGTTGGCTAATACAATTGTTAATGTAAATATCTGTAAGAAGCCGATGGATAGTTCTCATCCTATCCCAGAAGTATTTTTGTCTTATCGTGTCTTTCCCTCCCCTCTCCTCCTATTAAGCGAAAGGAGAGGAAGACCTCCACCCAGAGCCAGGCACACCACAGAGGCAAAGGACCTGGTAAAAGGATGTTAGTTCTCGGACCCCACATAGTTCTTCTGCTAGTATACTGTGTGCTGGCAGGTCAGTCTGATTAGTTCTAACCCAGAAGGATAAAAGGGTTTGGTTTCAAATGTCTCTGCTGACAAGGGAAATAGGGACAAGGATGTGGGGAACACAAGAAACTACCAAGCTCAGGAGGCATTTATGGCTAAAATATACGTGTTGCTCTTTAAATTGATTGTGGCCACAGGGTACCCAGCAATCCTTCTTCGAGTGCTTGTCTGTATGTGTTCCACAATTGGTGCCCATGCACTCCAAGCCGAGCTTGGAACGCTTTACGTGGCACTGCCTATTGGTGGCACCTGCACCATGCATAGTGGCAAGCCCCTCCTTCCTTGAGGATATAAAAGGGGGTGAAGTGATCGACCAAGCCTCTCTTCTTTTCACTGCTCTTGGCTGTGAGATAGATGGAGCCAGTGGGCAGTGTCCCATCCTATCCACTCACATATTAGTTTATCTGTAAATAGTTGCTAATGGTTGTCACGACTTCCCCGGGCGATGCTGCTCCCCACAAAGCCAGTCAGGACTTTGGGGAGCCTCCTCTCCCTTGGAGCAGACTGTCTTCAGGGCAAGAAGCTCACACGGCTTCACCTCCTGGGTCTGACCTTGGAGCATTCAGCATCCTCTGCCCCTCTGTGGGCTTCCCACAGCTAGTCGCCCCAGCGGGGTCCTGGGGAAGCCAGAGGGTCCTGCCCCCTCCCCCCCACTTCACAGTCAGACGTGACTCTTAGCCAGCCAGTAAAACAGAAGGTTTATTTAGATGACAGTAACACAGTCCAAAACAAGTCTTGCCGGTAACAGACAACAGGACCCCCTTTAGTTAAGTCCATCTGGGGCCCCCAGGGAGGCCATGGCCCTGTTGGGAAGCCCAAGCCCTGTCGGGGCACCCCTCTCCATTTCTAGCCAGCTTCAAACTGAAACTCCCTCCAGCTTCTCACTCAGCCTCCCCAGCCTTTGTGTCCTTTGTTCAGTCTCCTGGGCAGAGGTGTCACCTGGCCTCCAACCCCCATCCTGGGTCTCAGGTTACATGCTCAGGTATCCTCCCTTCCCCAGTGCAGACAGTCCCAGCACAACCCTCTGCAACCTTCCCAGGTCAATGCTCCCCACTCAGCATTCACGGAACGCAGCCAGAACAGTCCCACTTCGTCACAGTCGAAGTTACAGTATATTGTAACTTATCTGATCCTTCATAGTGTGTTTTGATTTGGTTTGTTTTTTCCAGTTTATGAAACTTCCCTCATGTTTCCTCAAAACTCTTCAGGTTTTAAATTTGTTTTGTCATGTGAAGTCACTATGCCCCTTACTTACACCTTCTCCATTTGTCCTTTACTGCCTGGTCGAGGTACATGGCAGGGGAAAGTGTAAGGATTGTCTGGCCCTTACACATCTGAAAGAATTCTAGTTCTTCTTCACGTGATGGTCCCTAGTGTACTTCACAGGCAAACCATGCGTCTGGAACTGGAGAATTTGAAAGTGGCAGCACTGGTCCACACATGCATCCTGACTCGCCTCAGGGTTTTGTCCGAGTTACCGTGTCTCCAGTTCCTTCTCACTGCCGCATGGTCTGGGCCGAAGCTAGTGTCCTCTTGCAGGTGATGCAGTTATATATAGTTAGTTTTACAGATGTTTTCACTGTTTTACTGTTTTATATAGTTTTTAGTAGTTTTAGCAATTTTAGAAGTTGAATGGGTAGTTCGGGGGTTTGTTTTCTCGTAAACTCCCCCATGCTGAAGACCCCAGGCTTTAAAATCTGTGCCTCCTGCTTGTGCTCTTTCTTGGTCAGCAACGAACATCAATGCTGCTTCTACTGCTCAGGAAAAGGCCATGTCACATCCAGGTGCATCATCTGCCAGTCCTTCCCCCCCTGTACCTGCAAATCTCGAGCTCTCCGGGATTCTATCCAGCCTATTTCCTGATACCCTCTGGAAGCACCTAATGGAAGTCGCCATGAGGCCTCATTCAGATCCAGGCTGGGGAACACCTTTTGACAGCCTGAGACAGCCTGAGACAGCCAGGAGTGCACCTCCAGCTACAGAGTCCAGGTCCTGCACCGGTGGTACCACCACTATGGACCCCGCCACAGGGCCTAATCGGGAGGTAAGAAAACACGTCCATAAGCATGGCATTAAGCCTTCCTCCAAACCCAAGAAAGGGGACGCTCCTTCCACAAGATCTAGTCATGGAGGAAGAAAGTGCTCTAAGCTACACTACCATGAGAAGAAGTCTCACAAGATGATGGATTCACCGGTATTGAGTACTGAACTGCTGACATCTTCGACATCAGTACCCCATAAGGTGTGAGACCCTCCCACTTGAGGGATGTCCACTGCTCTGGCACCAGTACCAGATAGAAAGAAAGAAAGAAAGAGTACCCTTAACACCAGGGAGATCGTGGAGTGTGCTGGAACCCCAGGAAGTGTTTGCCCTGGGGGAGCTGACATCTCCATGCCTTTTGGGACCCTCCACTTCCAGGGAGATTATACCTCCCTCTCAGGACATGGCAGTTATGACACCCTTCACTTCCCACTTTGATTATCTGCTTGCTTCCCCCAGCTCTGATGGTACTGTTGATGGAACCGGTGTCTGAGTTTTTGTCTTCAGAGGAGTCGAATGATGGACAGGGACCATCCATCCCATACTGCCAATACGAGTACTCCAGGAGACCAGCTACATTGTGGCAATATCCTCCACTGCAGCCACCAAAGAGCCACTGCTTCCCCACGCTGTGGGGTCCACTGCAGCACCCTCCGAATCTGACATACTGGTCCTACTGGCGACCTTGGCCCCAATACCCACCCTTGAGACCCACCCAGTCCGCGAGGGAAACCTTGCCGATCTCCCCATCTTGTCAGCCTTTCTGTAGATGCTCCAAGCTGGTGATGGAAGAAAAGCTGCTCAGCCTGGTTCTGAAGGTATCACCGGAGCAGGAGAGATTCCCGTTATCCTCACCAGATGTGTCAATGGCTTCAGCATCCCTTCGCCTCCAGATGACTTCCGTCAATTCCAAGATCTCCTACGTAAAGTGGCAGAGGAGCTTCACATCCCCCTGGAGGAGGTTGAAGATAATCAGCATGAGCTCCTAGGCATCCTTCACTCGTTGGCACCAGGTAGAGCTGCATTGCCCATCAACAATGCCATCTTTGAGCCAGCCAGGACAGTCTGGCCATGCATGTGCGTACCCCTACAGGGGCAAAAAAGTGTTATGTACAGGGCCGGCTCTAGCCATTTCGCCATCCCAAGCACGGCGGCACGCCGCAGGGGGCGCTCTGCCGCTCGCCGGTCCTGCGGCTCCGGTGGACCTCCCGCAGGCATCCCTGTGGAGGGTTTGCTGGTCCCGCGGCTCCGGTGGACCTCCCGTAGGCATGCCTGCGGATTCTGCACCGGAGCTGCGGGACCAGCGGACCCTCCGCAGGCACGCCTGCAGGAGGTCCACCGGAGCTGCCCTCCAGGCAACCGGCAGAGTGCCTCCTGCGGCATGCTGCCCCAAGCATGTGCTTGGTGCGCTGGGGCCTGGAGCCGGCCCTGGTTATGTACCTGTTAAGAGGTCTGTGTTTCTTTTTTCTCCCCTCCCACAACTTGCTTGCAGTCCAAATAGCAATGGAACAGTCCAAGCAGCAACATCCATGCTCCACTTCATCTAATAAGGAGGGCACAAAGTCCTCTTGTCAGCTGTCCTTCAATTCTGGATCTCGAACTACCAAGCACCGCTTGCCAAGTATGATTTCCTGAATTATTGCAAACTGGACAAATCTGCTGAAAAACTACCACAGCAAGACTGGGCCAACTTCCAAGCAATCATAGAGGATGATAAATTGGTAGGAAGGCCAATGCTTCAATCAGCTGTAGATGTGCCAGATAGTTCCTCACGATCCACAGCAATGGGCATAGTCATGTGGATGGAACCCTGGCTCCACTCCTTGACTTCCCCAGAGAGGTACAAAATACCAGCAAAGACCTCCTTTTTAGTTAATCCCATCTTTTTAACCAGAAAACGGATGATTCCCTCCACACCCTCAAGGATTTCAGAGTTACTCTGCGTTCCTTGGGTATTTACTGGCCTGCACCAAAGCATAGATTCCACAGCAAGACATGCCATACACAACATTACATGAACACCCAGTTCTTCCATCAGGGGTCCTACGAACCAAAAAGTTCCTGGACTGTCTGTGCACTGCTGTATTGATCTCCCAGCAGATGTCGGGGTGATTGAGATCCCCCATGAGAACTAGGGCCTGTGATCTGGAAACTTCTATTAGTTGTCCAAAGAAAGCCTCATTTACCTCATCCTCCTGGTCTGATAGTCTATAGCAGATGCCCACCACAACTTCAGCCTTGTTGCTCTTGTCTCTAAACTTAACCCAAAGACTCTTAACAGGCTTTTCTCCAGTTTCATACTGGAGTTCTGAGCATTCATACTGCTCTCTTACGTACAATGCAAGTCCTCCACCTTTTCTCCCCCACCTGTTCTTCCTGAGCAGTTTATACCCATCCATGACAGTGCTCCAGTCATGTGAGTTACCCCATCAAGTCTCCGTTATTCCAATCACATCACAGTTCCTTGACTGTGCGAGGACTTCCAATTCTTCCTGCTTGTTTCTCAGGTTTCTTGCGTTCATGTACAGGCACCAAAGATACCTAGCCGATTGCCCTACTTTCTCGGTATGAATCAGGAGGCCTCCCCTTTTGCACCCTTCTCCTTGTGTTTCCTACTGGTATGTCACTTCTCCACTTACCTCAGGGCTTAGATCTCCATGCCCCAGGAAACTTAGTTTAAAGCCCTCCTCACTAGGTTAGCAAGCCTGCCTGTGAAGATGCTCTTCCCTCTCTTTGTAGGTGAATCCCATCTCTTCCTAGCAATCCTTCTTCTTGGAAAAACATCACATGGTCGAAGAATCCAAACCCCTCTCTCCAACACCACCTGAGTAACCACACATTTACCTCCACAATTCGATGGTCCCTACCTGGGCCTTTTACTTCAACAGGGAGGATGGACGAAAACATAACTTGCATCTCAAACTCCTTTATCCTTCTTCCCAGAGCCACATAGTCTGCAGTAACCCACTGAAGGTCATTCTTGGCAGTATCGTTGGTGCCCACGTAGAGAAGTAGGAAGGGATAGTGGTCCGAGGGCTTGATCAGTCTTGGCAGACACTCTGCCACATCCTGAATTCTAGTTACAGGCACTAGTTTCCCACCAGTTCACCAGTCTCGAGTTTCCCAGTCTGGACGGCAGATGGATGACTCTGTCCCCCTTAGGAGAGAGTCCCCAAAAACCACCACCCATCTCCTCCTCTTGGAAATGATGGTTATGGAACCACCATCCCTAGGAGAAAGCATCACACGCCTTCCGTCAATGGGGTCATCAGAAAATAAGAAAGGCCATACTGTGTCAGACCAAAGGTCCATCTAGCCCAGTATCCTGTCTACCGACAGTGGCCAATGCCAGGTGCCCCAGAAGGAATGAACAGAACAGAGAATCATCAAGTAATCCATCCCCTGTTGCCCATTCCCAGCTTCTGGCAAACAGAGGCTCAGGACACCATCCCTGCCCATCCTGGCTAATAGCCATTGATGGACCTATTCTCCATGAATTTATCTAGTTCTTTTTTTGAATCCTTTATAGTCTTGACCTTCACACCGTCCTCTGGCAAGGAGTTCCACAAGCTGACTGTTCTTTGTGTGAAAAAATATTTCCTTTTGTTTCTCTGATTCAGCACAGGGTCGATACTTGGGTCTCTAGCCCTTTAACCTTCTCTTCCAATATAGAGGCCATGCATCACGTCATGGAACTCATGCTGACAGTTCCCCCCTCAAATTAATCTCACTCCTCATCCTGCGTAGGGGTTCCAATCATCCACTCCTCCCCAGACAAGATGATTATCATCCATTCATCCCTCTTAGGGAATCCCGGGACTCTTCAGGAGTCCAAAATGCATATCAGCATTTTGGAGCTCTGAGCTGCAAGGAAAGCATGTCAAGCCTTTCTCCTACTCATCCATTCCCATCATATTCTCATCATGTTTGATAACACCACGACTGTTTGCTACATCAGCAAACGGGCACAAGGTCAACAGCTACATGCACAGAAACAGTCACTCTTTGGAACTGGTGCATCGCCCACCAGATCATCTTATCTGCAGCCTGTCTCAAAGGGACAAAGAATGTGATTATAGACTCACTCAGCAGGCAGTTTGTGACCAGCCATGACACCATAGTACCAGACGTCTTCGACAAATGGAGATCTCCAGTCAGAGACCTCTTCACATCCCCAGTGAACAGATAATGCAGCACATATTGCTCCAGATAGGGTTTGGGGCACCACTGTCAGGGCGATGCTCTCCTCCTCCCCTGATCAGACCAACTCAACCGCACCTTCCTTCCTCTCCCACTCCTACCACGAGTACTTCACAAGATCAGATGAGACAAAGCATCATCTTGATGGCCCCCTACTGGCCCAGACAGTTTTGATTTCCCAACCTCCTTCATATGTCTGTCCATCCCTCAATTCTCATCCCCACTCTCCCCAATCTCCTGACATAGCACAACGTCAGCATCAGCCATCCCAGTCCATAGGCGCTTCACCTCAGAGTGTGGTATTTGGATGAGCATCTTCTGTAGAAGGGGTGTGCTCATCAGACATGCACAACATCCTCCCCTGGAGCAGGAAGAAATCCACTAGGCATTGTTACTGAGCCAAGTGGTATGCTTCATCTCCTGGGCAAAGCACAAGGGACTTTCTCCAGAAGCAGTGGGGATTCTCCTCCTCCTGAACTACCTCCTGTCCTTGAAGGCAATGGGTCTTGCCCTCAGCTCTCTCTAGGTCCACTAGTGGCAATTAGCGCCTTTCATCCCTCTCCCCCCCTATGGAAGGACACTTCTCTTTAACTGCTAGGTTTTGGAAGGGCCTCATGAGAACCTTCCCACTTGTTCAACCCATCACTCCCCAGTGGGAACTCAACCTGGTTCTATCCGTACTGCCTTCCTTGGTGCTATCACTTTGTTGAGCCTGCTCAGTGAATTTGTGGCCATGATGCCTGACCCTCTTTTCACGACTTTCTGTAAAGATAAAGTCTCCCTTCACCTGCATCCCAAATCTTTGCCAAAGGTCATCTTTGTCAAAGGTAATGTTCCACATTAATCCGTCCTTTCACTTACTTGCTTTCTTCCCAAAGCCTTCCTCTAAAGAAGAACAGTGACTCCACTCCCTCAGTGTCCGTTGTGCCTTGGCCTTCCACCATCTTGGACAAAACTGTTTGAAAGAGTTAAGGGGCAAGCAGTCTCTACACAACGGATCTCCAAGTGCATTTTGGAATGCATTACACTCTATCAATTATATGACCTCCCACCATTGTTGGGGGTGTGGGCCCATTCCACGAGAGACCAGATTTTGACTATGGCCTCCTGCCACGATGTGCTGCTTCAGGATATCTGTAAATGGCCACGTGGAGTTCAGTACACGCCTTTGCTTCGCATTACGCCTTGGTGCAGGACTCAGCGGCGGATGTCTCTCAGCACGGCTGTCCTCTGCTCAGCTCTTCCATCTTCATCCTCACACCCTCTTCTGACTTAGGTACTGCTTGTTAATTGGCTTCAGTGGAATACAGTGGGACCGTCACTTGAAGAAGGAAAGGAGGTTAGTTTCTTGTAACTGAAGGTTCTTCAAGATGTGTGGTCCCTATCTATATTCCACTCCCCACCCTCCTTCCCCTGTGCTGCAGAGATGTTGGATTTGCAGGGGAGAAGGAACTGGAGATGCAGTCGGTCCATCTTCATCACCTCAGACAAAACCACAAGGTTAATCAGGGTGCATACGTGGACCAACGCATGCTACTTTCAAATTTGTTGACTGCGTGATGCACATGCATAAACCCTCAGTGGAATACAGATAGGGACCACACATCTCGAAGAACTTCCAGTTACAGGTAAGTAACCTCTTCTTACTGAACAGGTAAGTAACTTCTCTCTCTTCTATCCTGGATAGACCAGAGATCAAAATTCAAGTCTTCGGTTGAGCAGGAAGCCAGCATTGCCATCAGGATCCACCCATGTAAACTCATTACTCTAGCCAGATTTCCAGACATCCTCAGGAAAAAAACCCAACCACCTGACGCGCAGAGAGTGGAAGAACGTGTGAAACATTTATGACCACTCCCCACACATACTTTCCCTTTTGCTCCCCTAGTCTGTTGTTGTTAGCACAAAACATAGGCAGATATAGATATTCATCGCAAGAATCTGCTGGAATCTTACTCTGCAGCTGAAGTAGAGTCTAAGAAGTGTTTTTCCTTCTCTGCTATTGCAGTCACTAATTCCTGATCAGCTGAACTTTTCCTGACTGTATCCCTCTGACAGCCCCAATTGTCTCCACATAACCCCAGAACATAACCCCTTTTGTGAAGATCTGTAGAGCTTTGTAGCGATACCGGTGTCCCTGTCACCATAGCTAGAGAACAAGAACTGTACTTGGAGCCCCAGGATAAAATTATGAAAAGCTCCTGCATGTGTTCGGAGCCTACACTCCATTTTCAGAAGTGACTTAAACACTTAAGAGTCTCTCCATGAAAGTCAAGGGATGTTAAGCGTCCAAGTGCCTGAGTCACTTTTGAAAATGGGACATAGAAGCACTTTTGATAACTTTACCCCAGGCCCGAAAACGCCTCTCCCCATTTTTTCAGAATTCAGCCTATTCACACAATGCGATACTTGAAGCAGTCCAAGAAATCAGTGACTACATGTGACAGTCCCACGCCTTTCTCTGTTAATGAAGGATACTGAGGTCACCTACTGACTGAGATTATCAGTGCCACTATTTTGAGAGAGAAATGTCCTCCCACTCCTTACCATGTCACAGCCCAGCCACTCAATTCGGTGTTTCTAGACTCATCAGACCAACTAGCGCCTGGTATCAAATCTTCCATTCCTGAGCAAGGTAACTGGAAAACAAGCCAAGAGCTACTTTCAGATGTTCACCCCCAATATTCTGGATCCTTCCCAGTCACACGCTGTGGTCATGAGCAAGGGGAAGATGTCCATTCTGCTATTGCTAGTTTTCTTTGTGATATTTACTGTTGATCATCCTGTACTGCCTTCTGCCAGTATAGTGTGGCTCTGTGACGGGTTGTACCCAGGCCCTTTCAGGTCACCTGCTGGAGTCCTTGTGGTCCTACTACACCCCGCCACAGGCAAAGAGAAGCCAATCCGAGCACAGCGGGCTCAGTTAAAAGGAGCTGCAGGGCCTGAGCAGGTTAGCTGCTGGTGGGAACCAGAAGAGCAAGGAAGGGGCTCCTTGCTGGCTGCTGGAGCTCAGGGGAGAACCAGAAGACTGGTTCTTATGGCATTAAGGGTGAAATGGAAGGAGCTATATGGGAAGTGGCCCATGGAATAGCAGCAGCAATTATTAAATGTGGCTGGTATTTGTAGGGTCACTGGATTGGGACGCAGAGTAGTGGTCAGGCCTGGGTCCCCCCATCAGCCACTCTCAGGATGGCCTAAGACCCAAGAAGGGGATACGGCTTGTTTAGAGGCCCATGTGAAGAACAGGACTTAAAGGGACACCAAAGAATGGCGAAAGGAGTTAAAGAGTCTCCAGGGAGGAAGCCCGGGAGGCACTCTTCTGTACCAGGACCGACACGGACTTAGAGCTAGCCCAGAAGGGGTTGAGGATTGAGCCCAGAGACAGGGCTGCAGACTTTACTGAGGGCACAGGGACAGGTCATCTTGGACCTTTTACCCCAGAGAGGTGCCTTCATATGCTAGACTGTCATTTAGCCGGAGGGCTGAACCACTGAAGACCCATCTGACGAAGGCAACAGCCAACGGGGGGCAACAGGAAAAGAAAGAATGCAGGTTTGCACTCAGCCAACAGGAGGCGCTCCTGATAGGTGAGTGTCCCCCGCCACAGGCCCTGAGGTTGTTCCAGTCATTCCTTTGAGGTCACGCCCAGAGAGTGGTGATGGGCAACTGCCCTTCTGTCACTAGAGTGCTCACTGACAGAATCCAACTAGCCTTCGTCCTTTTTCCCATCCTAATTCATGTCTGCAAAGGGAAATTGTGGGACATTGTTTACTTGAACACCAACAGTGCACAGATAACATCCAACTTTGTCCATCATGTACTGCTGCTGCTGATATGTAATTGCCTAACTATCCCAATGCTGGCCAAGACCAGCACCTGGTTGACAGACAGCTGGGGGAAACTGAGCCCAGGCAAAGTGACGGTGGGAAGAGAAGAACGTTTGGAAAATTGAACCACCTCCAGTTTCTGTGGAGGGAGTCTGCCCTGTTTCTTTCCAGAACCTCACTGCTGCTTGGGACTCAAATAGCTGGAGCTGCTAACAGGTCATGGTGGTATGGGAATGGGAGAGATGGAACAGAAAGGAGGACAACTAGAGAAGTAGAAGTTATGTGTGAATTGCAGTACTATCCCTGAAAGTGTGATCAGTTAAACTGACGCATCCGAGTTTTCTTTCTGCGACTTTGGCTAGTGTTTGTCACTGGAGTTTGGAAGTGCGTCGGGAGCCTAGGGCTGTGAGCTGCAAGTAGGACTTATGCCCCTCGTGATTAGCAGTTTCCAGTGGGATTGGTATAGAGACTGAATTGATACATCTCAGTCTCCAGCAGTGGATGAAAAGGAAGTGTCCATGCCGCTGGTTCTGGAATGTCAGTTGCCTTTGCTGCTGCTTACCACAAAGTATTGTCATGCCAAGAGACCTTGGCGCCCTACTGCTCTGCATGGTGTCAAGTATCAGAGGGGTAGCCGTATTAGTTTGGATCTGTAAAAAGCGGCAAGGAGTCCTGTGGCACCTTATAGACTAACAGACATATTGGAGCGTGAGCTTTCATGGGTGAATACGTCTGACGAAGTGGGTATTCACCCATGAAAGCTCATGCTCCAATATGTCTGTTAGTCTATAAGGCGCCACAGGACTCTTTGCCGCTTTTTACTGTACTACTCGTGTGTCTTCATTCTTTACTTTCTCTGAAGAAACAGAAATCAGTACTGAGCAAATGCTCGTCTGCCAATACCGTTCTGTTGTGTAGTCCCTCCTCGGGAGAGCTGGGATAAGGACAGAGGGGACCCCTGATCCTCCAGTCTCACCCCTTGCATATCACAAGTCATACGACTTCCCTGAATGAATTCCTGCTTTGAGTCCAGTGGGTGTGTTTTGAGCTAGAGCCTATCTTTTTAGAAAAATACCCAGTCTTGATTGTAAGGATTTCCAGCAATGGAGAATCCACCACAGCCCTTGGGTATGTTGTTCCAGTGGTTAGTTACTCTCACTGTTAAAGAATTGTGTCTAATTTCTAGTGTGAATTTGTCTAACTTCAGCTTCCAACCCTTGGATCTTGTTAGATTGCTGTCCCCTAGACTGGAAGGCCCACTATTGTCAAATTTCTGCTCCCTGTGTAGGCACTTACAGACTGTGCTCACATCACCCCTTAACCTTCCCATTGTTAGACTGAAGGAGCTCAGTCTATTTAGCTTATCACTACAAGGCAGGTTTTCCAGTCCTTTTCTTATTCTCATAGCTCCGCAGGGAACCCTCTCCAATGTAGCATTGCCGTTGAACTATGAACATCATTTTCCAGTAGTTGTTCAACCAGTGCCAAATACAGAGGTAAAATAATCTCCCTACTTCTGCGCGATATCCCCCTATTTATACATCCAGGGATCATATTAGCCCTTTTGGCCACATGTCACAATGGATGGTGTTAAGCTGATTGATTATCCACCATAACTCCCAAATCCTTTCCAGAGTCCCTGCTTCCCAGGATAGAATGCTCCATCCTGTAATTATGGCCTTCAGTCTTTGTTCCGAGATGTATGACTTTTACATTTGGCTGTATTAAAATGCATATTGATTTGCATCCAACTTACAGTGATCCAGACCACTCTGTATCAGTGACCTGTCCTATTCACTGTTTAACACTCGCCCCCCCAGGGTTTAAGTCATTGATGATAATGTTAAATAGTGTAGGACCAAGGACTGATCCCTGCAGGACCCCACAAATCCATTTTAGTGTGCTGTGTTAATTTTGCAGTGTTCTAGTTTTTTAATCAAAATGTCTTGCAGTACTTAGTCTCGAAATGCCATGCAGAAGTCTAATTATATTACATCAACTCTATTGCCGTTTATCAACCAAACTTGTAGCCTAATAAAAAGATAAGTTATTTTCCTTACATCCATGTTGATGGGCATTAATTATATTATTCTGCTTTAACAGAGTCCCACATTAGCCATTCTATCATTTTGCCAGGGCTAAATGTCAGGTTGACAAGTCTATAATTACCTGAGTCATTCTGTTTGCCTTTTTAAAATATTGTCACAGTGTTAGGTTTCTTCCTATCTTCTGTAAGTTCCACAGTGTTCCGAGACTTATGGAAAATCCACATTAACAGTCCAGACTGCTCCGCAGCCAGCTCTTCAAAAACTCTTGGGTGCAAGTTATTTTAAAATGTCTGATTTTAAAATGTCTAACTTCAGTTGCTGTTGTTTAACACCCTCCTGAGTGACTGTTGGAACTGAAAGTATTTTATCACATGATGTGACTAAATCAAACCCAGAACAGAAATATCTGTTAAACACTTCTGCCTTTTCTGCATTATTATTGACAATTCTACCGTTTCCATCTAGTAATGTACCAGTACCATTGCTCGGACACCTTTTGTTCTTAATATACTTTTAAAACACCTCTTAATGCTGCAGGTCATAGATTTTGCCTTGTGTCCTTTTATTATTTTTTTTTACTAGTAGGTGAAAGCCCATGCTGTCTGCACAGGTGGGGCAGCTGGTTCAATTAATCCGCCATCTAGGTAGACCAGTGAAATTGGTGTATTTAAATTAGCCGTAGAGAGAGGGTGGTGTTTGTTTGAGTTACCTCTGATATCACAGTGGTCTAGGAGTCTTGGTGTGGCGTAGATACATGTCTCACTGTAGCTGTATACTGCATGGGTGTAATCCATAAAGTCAAAATGACTGAAAACTTAAAAATCGAATGGTAACAGGCTGTGAATCCCAGTGATGATTGAACCTGGCGATACTCTCAGCCGTGCTCATGCTTGTATCCGTCACTTCACATTGACTCGATAGACATTTTAGGTTTCAGAGTGACACAGTGACAATCCTGGAATTTTATTATATAGATTATTTGTATTGCTGCATCACCTAGGAGCCCTAGTCATGAACCAGAACCCTGTTTGCTAGATGCTGTGCAAACACCAAACCAAAAGGTGGTCCTTTTGCTTTCCTTATCAAATGGATCCGTGAAGCAAGATGAAGGTGACTCCACCTACCCGTGCTAGGTTGTGTTGCTAATGAGCACCATTTCAGTCCGCAGTGTTGGAATGCTGAGAAGTCTCCAGGAAAATGAGCATGACCATTTACTCTGTGTACACTGATGATCAGCTCTTCTCTCAGTGCTAGGGAGTGCTTTCTCCAGGCCAAGCACTCAGCCTGAGCATCTCATAATTGTCAATAAGATTGATGAGATTATCTTCTTCCTCACGTTAACCCAGCTTGGACAGAACAGAGTTCTTTCACCCAGAAAGTTCATTTACATTTGAAGCTCTCATTTATTATGTCAGTGATAGAGCACTGTCGGGTCCAGAGGGTCAGTGCACTAGTCTGCTGAGATTTTGCTGGTGTGTCTGCTATTACCAAGGAGACTGTGGTGGGGAGTCACTCAAAAGGAATCCTGTTTTGATCTCCCCCAATCTTTTGGAGATAGAACTAACTTGTTTTCAGGGCCAGGCCTATAGTTTTAGCTGGGCGACTGCCACTTACCTCAGTGGACATTGTCCCGCTATAAACGTGTAGGACTCTAAGCCCATTAAATCTAGCTGCATGATGAAGTGTGATAATTGCTGAGCAATGTTCAGTGCAGACACTTTCTTTTATAAATGCAGGATGTGTGAAAATCTGCCTTGTGTGGCCCCTGGTCTCTGTGGTCTTCTTCCCTCTTTCAGGGGTGGTATCTGCTTTCTGTATACCACAGGGGCCAGCTACAGTAGCTTGTCTTGAGCAAATGCCCCATTAAGTGCCAGAGGATCTGGCCCTTTAGTTGGTTGGTGCACTGCTTGCAAACCTGCAAAGGGGGAGGTTGAGAGACAGTGAGCTCACCCCTATCGAAGGAGGTTGCTGAGGTAACTCTCTTGACAGCATGAAGGATTGACTGGTTCAGTCTGCAGAAGGCCAGAGCAGCATAAGACAAAAATGAAAAAGTTTTCGAAGTAGAAACAAATGTTCAAATTATCTGGTGAGTGAAATGACTGTAGGATTTGACTGGAGACTAGCAAGTGTAGAACCTATATGTAAGAAAGGGAGAAGAAGTGATCTGAGCAACTACACACCCGTAAGTTTGAGCTTAGTAGTATGCAAGGGTTTAGAATATATTTTGAAAGAGAATAATTTAAAAGGAGGTAAATGGAAAGTGGGATAAAATGCAACATGCCTTTACCTAAGGTAGATCATGCCTGATTAACCCGATTCCTCCTCTGATAAGATAACTGATTTTTTTTGAAAGGGAGATGTGGTAGATCTGCTCTAGCTGGACTTCAGTAAAGCATTTCATACTTTACCACATGGGAAATTATTAGTTAAGCTGGAAAAGATGGGGATTAATACAAGAATTGTAAGGTGAGAAAGGAACTGGCAAAAGGGTTGTGCTGACAGGAGAACTATCAGGCTGGAAGATGGTTACTAGAGGAATTCTTCAAGGATAGGTCTTGGGACCAATCTTTATTTAATATTTTCATTAATGACAGTGACACAAAAGTAGGAGTGTGCTAATGAAATTTGCCGATGACAGAAAGTTGGGAGCCTTTGTGAACACAGAGGAGGATCAGAATATCACATCGGAAGAACTGGATGATCTCAGGAACTGGAGTAACAGAAATGGGATGAAATGTAATAGTACAAAGTGCAGAGTCAAGCACTTAGGGACTAATAATGAGAATTTCTGCTATAAAGTGCGGACTCCTCAGTTGGAAGTGACAGAAGAAGAGAAAGACCCCTGGTATTAGTTGATCACAGGAAGACTGAGTTACCAGTATGATGCGGTCACAAAAAGGGAAAGACATCCTAGGATCACATCAGGCAAGGTGTTTTCAGGAGAGATAGGGAAGTAGTAATGCCATTGCATACAGCACTGGGCAGACCTCACGTAGCCTGGTGTACAGTTTTGGTCACACATGTTTAAGAAAGATTAAGTCCAACTGAAATAGGTGCAGAGAAGGGCTATCAGGTTGGCTAACCTGATGAGAGGAGGCTAAAAGAGTGTGGCTGAGCCGCCACATGAGTGCTTTCTGGAAATGCACACGATGGGGAGACACCAGGGAAGGAGAATAGCTATTTAAGCTAAAGCCAATGGGAATCAACTGGCCATGAACAAAGTTAGGTTGCGCATTAGAAGAAAGTTTCTAGCTGTCATTGGAGCGAGTTTCTGGAACAGGAGGAGTGGGGGCAAACAACCTAGCTAATTTTAAAATGGAGTCTGATACATTTATTATGAAAAGGTTGGTGTGATGGGGTTGCTGGTGGTAGCCGGAGATCCCTTCCTTTTCTGTGTTCAGGATGAGTGGTGAGGGGTTTGGCTGCAGACCTTTGTGGGGAGGGGTGACGAGGAAAGGGCCTAGGGATTCAGGGACTTCAACTGGAAATGGTACTGCCTCTGAGCAGTGACACAGCAGAGCTGGGAACAACTTTTCTGATGTTTAATTCTGGGGCTGGCCTACCGCTGAAACGTTCACTCATCCTTCAGTCCCCTTGGTATCTACCCAGTATTTATGTTCCTCCTCTGTGGATGCTGCTGCCATCCACTTGCAGAAATCATTGTGTGACCTGTGTCCTTGAGCCCAGAGCAGTCTTGGAGCAGCTCTCCATTCAAGTTCTGTTTCACATGACTTTATTGAGAAGCTGGACAAATGTTGCCAAAGCAGGGGAAAAGAGAGAGCGAGAGACCTCTCAGGCCTCCGTCTGCGGAAGGGAGGGTGTGGCTTTGATCTGCTGTATCGGCTCATCGGTGGCATCCATTCTGATCTCATGGCAGGTGGCTCCATAGCACAATGCGGGGTTTGTATCCATCTCTCTCCCTCCTTTTCTGCCAGGTTCAGGCAGCTTTTTATCAGCACTTTTTAGTGAGCCCTGTAATTCCTTATCATTTGAGGAACTAGTTTTCTAGCATTTGTTTGTTTTTCAGACATTGGAGGAGAAAGCAGCTCTCTGCCCCAGTCTCTCCTGGGTCACACTTGTTGCATATTTTCTCCTTGTTGGGTTTGGACTGTACAGTATATTGTCGCTATAACACCCTTCATAAGAGCAAACCTTTGGCACTAATGAACTTGTGTCATAAGTAGATAGGTAAGGGTTAATTTTCTTTTACCTGTAAAGGGTGAACAAAGGGAACCAAACACCTGACCAGAGGACCAATCAGAAAACTGGATTTTTTAAAAGTCAGGGGCGGGAATTGGGGACTCTGGGTCTTTTGTTTCTCCCAGCTGTGGTGAGAGCATCTTTCCTTCTATCTCCAAGCTTCTTTCTAATCTTCTGTTACCAAGTGTGAGTAGAAAGGAAAGCAATAGGTTGATATTGTAAGTTGTAATTGCTGGACTGGTTTAAATTGGCTATTTTTTGAATCAGACTGTGTATTCCTAATTCTTATAAGCAAGAGGCTGTAATTGACATCTTAATGCAGTGGGTTATATTTTTCTGTATTTTCTTCCTTTTTATATAAAGTTTCTTTTTAAAACCTGGTTGAGGTTTTTGGTTTTTCTCTGGTTAGGCTACAGGAAATGGGGGGTGGAAAATCTCTTTATGTTAGCTTTACTAGGTTTGAATGCATCGCCTTAGGGAGAGGTTGATTGGCCTCTTTGTTTTGTATTCAAGGAGTTAAGTACTGCATCGCCCAGGCTCACTCAGGGAGGGAAGCTGGGGATCAGATAACGAGGAGACAAGGGGGAGGAACTTGTTTTCCCGTTTGAGATAGGAGACCCAGGGGTTCTGGGTCTTGGGGGGTCCCCCAGGGACGATTTTGGGGGGCTTCAGTGTACCAGGCACTGAATCCTGGTTGGTGGCAGCGAAATAAGATCCAAGCTGGTAGAAAGCTTGGGGGAGTCCATAGTAAGCACCCAGATTTTGGACGCTAAGGTCCAGATTTGAGACAGACGTTTACCACAACTTGGTCCCTGGATCTCCCCTCCAGGAGGGGCCGTGGACAACTCCTCCGGCTCCAGGGCCATGGCCCCCACTCCAGCCCCAGCAGCCCCCGCACCCAGCAGCAGGGCTCTTTCACTAGAACAAACCCCTGGCTATAACAAACAAATGGCCTGGTTCCCCAGGGGTTCATAATAGCGAAGGTGTACTGTGCTTCATACCTCCCAATTTACACCTCTACTTTCTGATCACTGATTATGTTTTTGGTGAGAACCTACCTTAGCTTTGCATACTTGGTTGAGACAGGACTGGGTCTTAGCAGCCAGGCTGCAGTGTATGCCAGGGCGGTTTTACTACCAGAGCAGGCCCAGTGCAATGGGAGAAACCCTGTTCTCTCCCAGGTTCTGAAGTAACCCACTGCAGCAGAACTGACCCCAGAAAGGCCCAGAGCAGTTTCTAGAATTTCTGGGGAGTTTTCTCACCTGATATCAAGGCCCTCTATAAAAAGTTCCTAGAGAGGACTGAATGTGCCAGAGATGATCTTGTGGCTTTGATTACTCCCTTCTCTGCACAATTTCTAGTTAGGAGGGAGTGTCTCCTGAGAGTTCAATGTTCAGTAAAATACCTCCAACAGTGGGTCATACAGTCTCGTATTGCACTACTTCCTGCAGCAGCCAGTAGCTGCTTCCACGGAAGATGAAAACCTCCATCATGCACTTGGCCAATTATGCCAGGCTGCAATAATTAACCTGATGAGTACCAATCTCCTGGCTTAAAATGTCATGTTTTCTGGGGCAGTTTTAAAGTGGATAGGAGAGGGGGAAGGGGAGCTTTCACTTAATTCCAAACATTTGACACATTTTTGCTATTTGAAATAAAAAGCAGATGGTCTACAGACGATGAATAATAAGAATAAAGAAGTATTTGTGCACTTGGGTGTCTGTACACAAATACAAGGAGCACAGGAAATAAACAAGAGCAACTAGGAGTGCCATTGAATGATGAAGATTATGCCCAGTGGCCAAAACTGAAACCTGGTGGGATGATTCTTGTGTCTGGTATGTTACCAGTGATGGCAGCAGCCTTCAGCAAACTGTGTTGTAAAAATAGAAGAGACTGGCATGGTGTTATATATTAAAATATTCACAAAACTAGTGTGACACAAATTGATACTGGAGATAATGACATTCTTAGGTAAATTTGAAAGGAATGAAAATCAAAGGTGAAACAACTGAGTACGTATGCTGCAGATTGCTGGGACCAGAAATATGTAGGGTTGTGATGAATCCCAGACACAAATCCACTCACCATAGCAATGAGCATAGTATAAAAACTTAAGAGTTCTCATCTTTGGATTAATTAATTCTTGAACACACCTCTTCCCTATGGGCCGCTTCACCTGGAATGGTTATTTGAAATCCATAACTACTTATGCTGAACAATCTGTTCCATCTTGTATTTAGCTGTGGCGCTCTGAGTAAATTTCCCAGACCTGAAGAAGAGCTCTGTGTAGCTTGAAAGCTTGTCTCTCTCACCAACAGAAGTTGGTCCAATAAAAGAGATTATCTCACCCACTTTGTGTCCCTGATATCCTGGCACTGATACAGCTGCAACAACACTGCTTACAGTTTCTAAGCTAGTTTGGGATTTTTCAAGTTTGTCAGGTTGCTCTAGGTTTTGCTGTATCACCAGCTCCGAATGCTTTGCTGTTTGTATTGCTGTGGCTAGGACAATTATAGTTGCTGAATGGTTTTTATATATTAACCCAATAACCAGCCTGTCTTTGATATATTTTCATGATTTGCATTCCCCAAAATCACAATTGTTTGCCAACGCGCACAGAGCTCTTATAAAACATTCAAGATTTATTTCCCCCAGTTCTTGAATTCTCTGGTGAAAACGTGATCTTTCATAAACCACATTTATCTGAGATATAAAGTATGATCAAACAGAGAACCCTTTCATAGTTATATTTTTGACTGTCTTCAGTAAAGTCAAAGGATTTAAAGATACGCTCTGCTTGCTTCCCTAAAGCATAATCAAATAAAAACCTGAATAGCATCAGTTCTTCGAGTGATTGCTCATATCCATTCCAGGTAGGTGTGTGCGCGCCGCGTGTACAGCCGTTGGAGAAACTTTTACCCTAGCAACACTTGGCGGGTTGGCTGGGCGCCCCCTGGAGTGGCGCCACATAAATACCCCAGCCGACCCGGCCACCCTTCAGTTCCTTCTTACCGCCCGTGTCAGTCGTTGGAACAGTGGAGTGCAGTTTACCTGACCTCTGCATTTTCCCTAGCTAATCGCTCGTTTTCGTTCTTTGTTACTTAATCGTTCTTGTTTTGCATGGTTAATTAGTTTAGTGACAGTTTAAAGTTATAGTTGTTAGTGTATTTGTTAGTAATAGTTTTCGCGGGGTCTGGGGCTCTTCCCCTACCCCACGCCCGGTACCGTAGCCATGCCTGGCTCACCGGGCTTTAAGCAGTGTTCGGCCTGCAATAGGCCAATGCCGACAGGGGATCCCCACGACTCCTGTCTTAAGTGCCTCGGGGAATCGCACTTATCTTCTAAGTGCCCCATTTGCAAGGCATTTAAGCCACGCATGAAGAAGGAGCGGGACGCTAGACTCAGGCAGCTCCTTATGGAAGCGGCATTAGCACCCTCGCCGGCACCGAGTACAAGCCAGCAAGTGAGTGATGCCACCCCCTCGGCACCAAGCACGGTCAGCACTGCGAAGGCTCCTCGGCACCGGCCGCAGCCGACGCTGAAGGTAACCCCATGCCGCTCCCTCTCTCCGAAGTCGAAGTCGGCTAAGCCTTGGACGGGCTCCTCTACGCCCGCACCGCAGGCAGAGACTGCAGCCAAGGCAGACTGCCCGGCACCGGCCCCGGTTGCGGCGCCGCCCAAACCAGCCCCGTTGACTCCAGCCCCACGAGGGCCGTCGAGTCCGGCGCCTGGAAGCTCCCCGGCACCGGCCGTGGTCGAGCTAACCTTGCCTTCGACGCCGGAGACTTTTTCAGCGGCAAGAGACCTCATTGCCCTGACGGACCCGGCACCGCCCGTGCCCTCGGCACTGCCGGTCCCTGTGACTCTCTCCAGAGGCAAGCCGCTCTTACCACGGCCGCCCTCTGTCACCGCTCCGGACAGCCGCCGCTCGAGGTCCCACTCCCGTCGCCGCTCCACATCTCGGCGTCGCTCCCCGCTCCCGCCACAGCTCGGCTTCACGGCACCGCTCGCCTCGGCACCGCTCGCCATCGCGGCACCGCTCGCCATCGCGGCACCGCTCACCTCGACACCGCTCGCCGTCGCGGCACCGCTCACCGTCGCGGCACCGCTCACCGTCGAGGCGCCGCTCACCGTCGCGGCGCCGCTCACCACGACGCCAGTCCGTCTCTCGCTCCCCGTCCCGCTATTCGCGGCACCGGTCGAGCTCCCGGCACTGTTACAGGGACCGTCGTTCACAGAGCCGATCTCGCCATAAGGGCTCGAGGTCCCGGTCGATCTCCCGGCACCGAGCTGGTCGCAGGTCCCGGTCAGGCTCGCGGTACCGATACCAGTACCGGCACCGGTCCTCAAGACCCAGAGCTGCTCGATCTATTGGCACTTCGGTGCCCACGTTTGCGGCTCCTCCGTGGCCGTCCGGTCAGGAGTCTGCCTCCTCGCAGGCCGGTAGTTACTATAGCCGGGACCGAGATACTGACATGGCCGCGGGACTGTTTCAAGATGCACGTCCCCAGGATGCAGGACAGCAGCAATGGCCCTTTTGGACACCCTGGGCATACCATCAAGCCCAGGGTGCTCCCCTGGTCCCGGCCCCTACTCTTCCTTCGGAGCGCAGGGCTCTGGAAGCCACCGTGTCCCGCCCTCCTCCGGCAGAGTCAGAGGACCATGTCATCCATCCTCCAGACTCCCCGGAGCATCTCGAGCAAGAACGGCCACAGGAGCACAGTACCATTCAGGACCCACTCGTTCCCGGGATATCCTCCTCCTCTTCCCCGGAAGAGGCCATGGCAGGGTCCTCTTCTTCGGGGCTGCCGCCAATAGATCTGAGAGCCCACCAGGACCTTCTTCGCCGGGTAGCTCTCAACATAAACCTCCCGGTAGAGGAAGTGCCGGAGGTGGACGATCCGGTGGTCAGCATCCTGGCTGCTGATACCCCGACGCGTGTGGCCCTGCCATTTATCAGGACCATCCAGGCTGCTACTGATACCCTGTGGCAGTCTGCAGCCTCGATTCCGCCGATGGCTAAAGAGGTGCAGAGGAGGTACATGGTGCCCTCCCAGTTGGTACGAACACTTGTACGTCCATCCTCCCCCCTCCTCTTTAGTTGTACAATCTGTCAACGAGAGGGAGCGCCACGGCCAACAGGCGCCTGCCACTAAATCCAAAGAGGCTAGGCGGATGGACCTGCTAGGCCGTAAGGTGTACTCGGCAGGTGCCTTACAGCTCCGAGTGGCCAACCAGCAGGCTCTGTTGAGCCGCTACAACTTTAACACCTGGACGGAGGTTGGCCGCTTTACTGAGTTGCTGCCCCCGGACTCGCGCCAGGAGTTCGCAGCTTTTGTGGAGGAAGGCAAAAAGGTTGGCAGGACCTCCCTCTAAGCTTCCCTTGATGCGGCTGATTCGGCTGCCAGGACTGTAGCCTCGGGAATCACAATGAGGCAAATCTCCTGGCTCCTGGCCTCCAACCTGCCACCGGAGCTGCAGTACACCCTACAGGACTTACCCTTTGAGGGCCGGGGTTTGTTCTCGGACAAAACGGACCCTCGGCTGCAAAGCCTAAAAGACAACAGGGTGATCATGAGGTCCCTCGGGATGCACACCCCCGTGACCCAACGTAGACCCTTTAGGCCCCAACCCCGCCGCCCGTACTTTCCGCCTCGAAACCGGCAGGACTTCAACAGGAGGCGAGGCCGGGGTGGGCGAAGGCGCCAGTCTGTCCCCCATGCGGGGCAGTCTCAAGGTCCCTCTAAGGCCCCACCAGGGCCCAAGGGCAATTTTTGAAGGTACGCCTGGGGACGGTCTACCAGACTCAGCTCAGGATCCTTTTCCCCCCTTTTCCAACCGCCTTTCCGACTTCCTTCCGGCGTGGTCACAACTTACTTCCGACCAGTGGGTGCTACGCACGGTGAAGCAAGGATACCACCTCCAGTTTGCTTCATCCCCGCCTTTCCACCCCCCTTCCCGGTCCCTCTTCAGGGACCCCTCTCACGAGCAAATCCTCTGGCACGAGGTGCAATCTCTCCTCACCGCAGGAGCCATAGAGGAAGTTCCGCTACCCGAGAGGGGGAAGGGATTTTACTCCCACTATTTCCTCATCCCCAAATCCAAGGGAGGCCTCCGACCGATTCTGGACCTGCGGGGACTCAACAAGTGGCTACGCAAGTTGAAGTTCCGCATGGTCTCCCTGGGAACTATTATCCCGTCTTTGGATCCTGGAGACTGGTACGCCGCCCTCGACATGAAGGACGCGTACTTCCACATAGCGATTTTCCCCCCGCACAGGAAGTACCTTCGGTTCACAATCAACCAACACCACTTTCAATTCGCTGTCCTCCCCTTTGGCCTGTCTACGGCCCCGAGGGTCTTTACAAAATGCATGGCAGTCGTTGCCGCCCACCTTCGCAGGCAGCAGATACATGTCTACCCATATCTGGACGACTGGCTCATCAAAGGCGCCTCGCAAGCCCACGTCCGTCAGCACGTTTCTGTGATCACGGACCTCTTCGGCTGCTTGGGCCTCCTCCTCAATGCGGAGAAGTCCACTCTCATTCCAACACAGAGACTGGACTTCATAGGAGCGACCCTGGACTCCTTCCTCGCCAGAGCCTACTTACCGCAAGCCCGCGTCCTGGCGATCACTTCACTCATACGGCGCTTGAAAGCCGCTCATCTAACCTCAGCTCGCACCTGCCTCGCTCTTCTGGGTCATATGGCTGCATGCACTTATGTCACCAAGTACACCAGGCTCCGCATGCGGCCCTTTCAAACGTGGCTCCACTCGGTCTTCCGCCCGAGCAGGGACTCCATGGACGTGCTGGTCACGATCCCTCCGGGTCCCCTACGCTCCCTCGACTGGTGGTTGGACCCGTCTCTGGTTTGTGCGGGGATGCCATTTCATCCGCAGCAGGACGCGTCATCCCTCGGCTGGGGGGCCCATCTAGGTCGCTTGCAGACCCAGGGCCGTTGGTCAGCCGACGAGCTCAACCTCCATATCAGCGTCTGGGAGCTGAGAGCCGTTCGTCTAGCCTGCCAGACATTTCAACAGCACCTTCGTGGCCATTGTGTTTCCGTCTTTACGGACAACACAACGGCCATGTACTACATCAACAAGCAGGGAGGGACCCGCTCGTCTCCACTGTGTCTGGAGGCTATTCAGCTGTGGGACTTCTGCATAGCCCTCCAGGTGGACCTGGTGGCATCCTTCCTCCCAAGAGTCCGGAACACCCTGGCGGATCGGCTAAGCAGGTCCTTCCTCTGCCACGAGTGGTCGATCCGGCCGGACATCATTTACTCCATCTTCCAGAGGTGGGGGTTTCCCCTCGTAGACCTCTTCGCCTCCCACTCCAACAGAAAGTGCCAGGAGTTCTGCTCTTTCCAGGGCCTCTCCCCCGGATCACTGACAGACGCGTTCCTCCTGCCATGGAGCCACCGCCTGCTTTATGCCTTCCCTCCGTTTCCCTTGGTGCACAGGGTCCTGCTCAAGCTCTGCAGGGACAGTGCGCATCTAATCTTGATCGCGCCTGCGTGGCCCAGGCAACCCTGGTACACCACACTCCTGGATCTGTCGGTAGCCGCTCCGGTTCCCCTCCCCTGTGTCCCGGACCTGATCACACAGGACCATGGGAGACTTCGTCACCTGGACCTGCGATCCCTCCACCTCACGGCGTGGCTCCTGCATGGCTGAATGCTGACAAGTTGCGCTGTTCCAATTCGGTGCAGCGCATCCTCCTTAGTAGCAGGAAGCCTTCCACCCGCCGGACGTATGTGGCCAAATGGACGCGCTTCACGGCCTGGTGCGCATCGCATGATGCTTCTCCCTTACAGGCGTCGATCCCGACGATCCTCGACTACCTCTGGCATCTTAAGCAGGAGGGCCTGGCGACTTCCTCCCTTAAGGTGCACCTGGCAGCGATATCCACCTTCCATCCAGGAGAGGGTGGTTACTCGGTGTTTTCTCACCCGGTAGTCTCTCACTTCATGAAGGGCCTGGAGCGTACTTATCCCCCCGCTCGTCACCCAGCCCCCTCCTGGGACCTGAACTTGGTCCTAAACAGACTTATGTTACCGCCCTTTGAGCCGCTTGCGACTTGTTCGCTTCTCTACCTGTTGTGGAAGACGGTGTTCTTGGTGGCAATCACCTCAGCACGAAGGGTCTCGGAGATCAGAGCCCTCATGGTGGACCCTCCATACACTGTCTTCCATAAAGACAAGGTACAACTGCGACCTCATCTGGCATTCCTCCCTAAGGTGGCGTCTGCCTTCCATACTAGCCAGGACATCTTTCTCCCGGTTTTCTTCCCGAAGCCTCATGCTTCTCGGCGGGAACAGCAGCTTCACACCTTGGATGTACGCAGAGCGCTAGCTTTCTATGTGGAAAGGACCAAGCCCTTCCGGAAGTCTCCGCAGCTCTTTGTGGCCGTTGC
Source organism: Aldabrachelys gigantea (assembly GCA_026122505.1). NCBI lineage: Eukaryota > Metazoa > Chordata > Testudines > Testudinidae > Aldabrachelys > Aldabrachelys gigantea. Next base: position 9,289,292 of record CM047479.1, read on the forward strand.
GGAGCGGATGAAAGGTCTGCCAGTCTCCTCCCAGAGGATTTCCTCTTGGGTCACGGCCTGTATTCGCACGTGCTACGCGCTAGCTCATGTTCCCCTCGGACGCCTTACAGCGCATTCCACCAGGGCTCAAGCTTCCTCAGCGGCCTTCCTGGCGCACGTGCCCATCCAAGAAATTTGCTGTGCTGCGACCTGGTCATCGGTCCATACTTTCGCCTCGCACTATGCGTTGGTGCAACAGTCTAGAGACGACGCAGCCTTTGGAGCGGCGGTACTCCAAGCTGCCACGTCTCACTCCGACCCCTTCGCCTAGGTAAGGCTTGGGAATCACCTACCTGGAATGGATATGAGCAATCACTCAAAGAGGAAAACAGGGTTACTCACCTTTGTAACTGTTGTTCTTCGAGATGTGTTGCTCATATCCATTCCACACCCACCCTCCTTCCCCACTGTCGGAGTAGCTGGCAAGAAGGAACTGAAGGATGGCCGGGTCGGCTGGGGTATTTATGCGGCGCCGTGGTGGCGCCACTCCAGGGGGCGCCCAGCTGACCCGCCGAGTGTTGCTAGGGTAAAAGTTTCTCCGACGGCTGTGCACGCGGCGCGCACACACCTACCTGGAATGGATATGAGCAACACATCTCGAAGAACAACAGTTACAAAGGTGAGTAACCCTGTTTTTCCTCAAGAAGCTTGGTAACAAATATTGTTTCCAGTCTGTCCATTCTGAAGGTTTGTCAAATCTGACGTTCTCTGGGGCATTGAAGAGTGGCATGTGGATTAGATTCTGCAACCTTTGTTGATTTGATCCTTCTGTCTGCAAACTTTGTTTCTGTTTTCTTTCTGTTTCTCTTCTTAGTTTACACCAGACACTATGTCACATAGTTCTGTACCAGATATGGACTGGTCACAGAATTTGCTTATACACCCCAGATGTGCTCATCGTAAGATCCTTTAATTCTCTGCTAGGCATGGCCGAGGTTCGTTTAAATAAGGTATTGTACATGGCGCTGTCTAGTGGCTGAATGGTATAATATAGAGTAATATTCCATGATGCCTTGGCCCCATGTCTGGCAGTAGAGTGAACTCTGCATTGAGTTCCTGGAACAAAAGAGCATTGGTCCGATATTTTTACCCCATATCAAATGGCTGGGAAAAGTAGAGGACCCCAAATTCTCCAGGACTCACAGAGGAGAGGAGAGGGGAGGGCTGTGAGGTTTCTGTTCGCTAGGACAGTGAAATCACAAGACTGAGGAGTACACGTTTTCTGTAATCCCGAGGCTACGGAGAAGTAGATGCTGTACAATAATTTGAGGCAATCTCTGAAAAGAGGGAACGGAAACTACTACTGAGAGAGAGGTTGAAGAGTGATGACAAGTTAGCAATTTCTCCACAACAAGGGTAGTGAGAACTAGAACCCTAGGAATTAGAAATGAAAAAGATCTATTTAGCTCTCTGCTCTGTCAACAGACAGTGCAGAATTACAGCATGTTTTCTAGTGTTTGTCCTGGCCAAGTTTATGTGAGGCAGGGGATGGGGTTTCCGCCATTTCCCACCGGAAGCTTTTTTAGCTTAACAAATTGTACCATAAGCAAGTTTTTCCTGACACTCCTCCTACATTTTCCCTTTCTTAATTTCATCCCATTCCTTCTTGTTCATTTATTAGTGGATTTAAGGCCAGAAGGGTCACTTGATGATCATCTAGTTTGGCCTCTGCTTAACACGGGCCCGATTTGACCCAGTGGTTCCTGCAGATGAGGGAATTATTGTCCTTTGCTATGTAAATGAATGCTGTTGAGCCCCATAACTGGGATTGAATGAGAATGAATCTTTTATAGAGACGTCCCATTTCAGATTAAAGACTCTGGGTGGTGAGATGTTTCAACTATTAAGTCCATCATTGTTAAAAAGTTGCATCTTATTTCCAATTTGATATATTTTTATTTCAACTTCTAGCTTCCGTATGTCACTATAATCAATTCCTCTCCCTTCAAGTACTTGCAAATGGATCTCCCTGCCCCTCCCTCCCCCCACCCCCGCATTAGTCATCATTGAAGTAAGCTGAAGTTTATGTGACGTTCTTAGGCTTGGACTGCGCTGTGAAATCTTACTGCCTCACACCGTTATAGGACAGAAGTGTTCAGGAGTTTGTCATCGAAATGTGATTTAAACTGTCAGTCAGGTTTTAGTCATGTTAGCTGACATAATCTTATATCTGTTAAGCTTATGTTGCTGCTCATGACCCTATTATCTGAGCAGCTGAGAACAGTGTCTTTTGGCGTACATTGACTGAGGTCTTGATCTTGACTGGGACAGCTCGGTATTAAGGTAATATAAACATCAAATCACCACCACCAACTGGTAGTACTATGTATTTATAGTTTGTAAAGGTCTTAACTGCCTCAGTCTTCAGACATCCATTCCAATTCCACAGGGCAGAGTTGAACTCCTCCAGTGTTTGAGATTTGGATCTAGGGTTCTTGTTGTATATTCAAAGTCACACCAAATCATAGAATCATAGAATATCAGGTTTGGAAGGGACCTCAGGAGGTCATCTAGTCCAACCCCCTGCTCAAAGCAGGAACAATCCCCAACTAAATTTCATTGGAACTGGGTCTGAGCACAGTATGATGGATTCCCACACAGGTCAAGTTTAAAAATGAAAACACCACCACACAGTATGCAAATATTGAATCAACTCAGGTAATGCTGGGTCTCAAAGTGAAGTTTATGGCCTCTAGCACTGTTGGACTGTTCCCTGTTGTGCAAATGCACTTCCCTCACGCAGTGGCTTGATATTTGATGTCGCTAGTGTGTGATGGTGACTATAGACACTGACTCTGTGAGTGCTCTGGGCCTGGAGCACCCACATGGAAAAAAAATTGTGGCTTCTCAGCACCCACCAGCCACAGCTGTTCTGGTGGCTCCTGCCAATCAGCTGTACAGGTGGCTGGGACAGGCGCTTAGGGGAGGATTGAGAGCAGTGGGTGGGCAGGGCCTTGGAGGAGCGGTTGGAGTGGGGTGGGAAGAGGCTGAGCAAGGATGGGCCTTTGAGGGAGTGGATGGAAAGAGGTGGAGTGAGGGCAGGATCTTGGGGGAAGGGTAGAGTGGGGGCAGGGCTTTGGGGTGGAGCAGGGGTGGAGCACCCCCAGGGAAAAAGAAAACTCAGCGCCTATGGTGGTGAATCATCTGAATGGGTCCAGTGCAGCCCCACACTGAAGTGGGTGCACAAGCACCAGAGATTGCCTGGTTGTTGTTGGGAATTCAGTGACAGCGGTGTAAGTTTGGAAGTTCAGAGTCCCTGATGGAGAATGCTCTGCCAACAACTCCCTCTCTTTAAAACCCTGCTGGCTCCTCTGTAGGACCCAGTGATTGAAATCTTCATCTGATGAAGATGCCACATCCACGTTGCAGTGCTGGGTGAATGAATGGACATGTGTGCACACAGCCACATCGCATATCTTGTCACAAGATCTATTTCTGTCTGTCCCAGAGGCTGCCACTGAGCACCCACTCCGTATCTCAGCACATGCCACCCAAAAGCAGCAGCGACAGTAAAGTCTCTAGAGGACTCTATGGGTGCCGTGGGGCTGGGTTTTCTCTTGGTTTGTCTTTGAGTTGGTTAGTTGATTTGTTTGTTTCTTCTTCGAGTGGTTATTCATGTCCATTCAACGTAGGTGTGTGCATGCCGCGTGCATGCCAGCCAGAAGATTTTCCCTAGCAGCGTCCGTAGGGTTGGCCCAGGTGCCCCCTGGAGTGGCGCCACCATGGCACCCTATAAAGAGGCCCGCCGACCCTCCACCCCCTCAGTTCCTTCGCGCGTAGCAAGTTGGCAGTGTCCTATCCTTACTGTTCAGTCCGTGTATTCAGTTGCATTATAGTTAAAGTAAATCTTTGTATATAGTTCTTCATAGTTGGGGGGTTCCCCCACCACCTGAGTCTTCGTCGCTTACTGGGGCATGCCCGGGTCTCCAGGGTTCAAACTCTGCAAGGACTGCGGGAAATTCATGTCCAAGAGTGATCTTCAACGTCGGTGGCCCCGGCGCAGCTGCCTCCTCCACCGGCACCATCGCTGTTGTCAAGTTCAGCACCCCCTAACCAGGCAGCGGCACCAGCAGTGGGTTCAGTTCGGGCTGTGCTGGCACCACATGATACGCCAAGCTGCTTACTGGCGACCCCGGTACCGGTCGCGGTGCTGCCAGGGCCGGTGCAAGGAAGTTTTGTGCCCTAGGCGAAACTTCCACCTTGCACCCCCCCCACCAGCTAATCCCCCCGTCCACGGCAGCTAACTCAGCCCCCCACCAGGGGAGACCCCCCTGCACCAGCTACTGCCCCACCATAACAGTTAACCCCTCTCCCCCCTGTCCCCCCATGGCAACTAACCCTGCCTAGGGAGACTTCTCCCCCTTCCCCCCCTCTGGCAGCTTACCCTGCCTGGGGAGACTTTCCCCTTTCCCCCCAGCCCCCCGCTGGCAGCTTACCCTGCCTGGGGAGACTTTCCACTTTCCCCCCAGCCCCCTGCCGGCAGCTAACCCTGCCTGGGGAGACTTCCCCCCTTCCGCCCCCCCGTCAGCTAACCCTGCCTGGGGAGACTTCCCCCATTCCCCCCGCCCCCAGCAGCTAACCCTGCCTGGGGAGACTTCCCCCCTTCCCCCGGCTCCAGCAGCTAACCCTGCCTGGGGAGACTTCCCCCCTTCCCCCGGCTCCAGCAGCTAACCCTGCCTGGGGAGACTTCCCCCCTTCCCCCTGCCCCCAGCAGCTAACCCTGCCTGGGGAGACATCCCCCCTTCCGCCCCCCGGCAGCTAACCCTGCCTGGGGAGACTCCCCCCCCCTCCCCCCCCCGGCAGCTAACCCTGCCTGGGGAGACTTCCCCCCTTCCCCCTCCGGCAGCTAACCCTGCCTGGGGACACTTCCTCCCTTCCCCACCCCCGTCAGCTAACCCTGCCTGGGGAGACTTCCCCCCTCGCCCCCGCCCCAGCAGCTAACCCTGCCTGGGGAGACTTCCCCCCTCCCCCCCACCCCCAGCAGCTAACCCTGCCTGGGGAGACATCCCCCCTTCCGCCCCCCGGCAGCTAACCCTGCCTGGGGAGACTCCCCCCCCTCCCCCCCCCCCCGGCAGCTAACCCTGCCTGGGGAGACTTCCCCCCTTCCCCCTCCTGCAGCTAACCCTGCCTGGGGAGACTCCCCCCCCTCCCCCCCCCCGGCAGCTAACCCTGCCTGGGGAGACTTCCCCCCTTCCCCCTCCGGCAGCTAACCCTGCCTGGGGACACTTCCTCCCTTCCCCACCCCCGTCAGCTAACCCTGCCTGGGGAGACTTCCCCCCTCGCCCCCGCCCCAGCAGCTAACCCTGTCTGGGGAGACTTCCCCCCTCGCCCCCGCCCCAGCAGCTAACCCTGTCTGGGGAGACTTCCCCCCTCCCCCCCGCCCCAGCAGCTAACCCTGCCTGGGGAGACTTCCCCCCTCGCCCCCCGCCCCAGCAGCTAACCCTGTCTGGGGAGACTTCCCCCCCTCCCCCCTGCCCCAGCAGCTAACCCTGCCTGGGGAGACTTCCCCCCTCCCCCCGCCCCAGCAGCTAACCCTGCCTGGGGAGACTTCCCCCCCTCCCCCCCACCCCCAGCAGCTAACCCTGCCTGGGGAGACTTCCCCCCTCCCCCCCGCCCCAGCAGCTAACCCTGTCTGGGGAGACTTCCCCCCTCCCCCCCGCCCCAGCAGCTAACCCTGCCTGGGAAGACTTCCCCCCTCCCCCCCACCCCCAGCAGCTAACACTGTCTGGGGAGACTTCCCCCCTCCCCCCGCCCCAGCAGCTAACCCTGCCTGGGGAGACTTCCCCCCTCCCCCCCACCCCCAGCAGCTAACCCTGTCTGGGGAGACTTCCCCCCTTCCCCGTGCCCCCAGCAGCTAACCCTGCCTGGGGAGACTTCCCCCCTTCCGCCCCCCGGCAGCTAACCCTGCCTGGGGAGACTTCCCCCCTTCCCCACCCCCGGCAGCTAACCCTGCCTGGGGAGACTTCCCCCCGTCCCAGCAGCTAACCCTGCCTGGGGAGACTTCCCCCCTCCCCCCCCGCCCCAGCAGCTAACCCTGTCTGGGGAGACTTCCCCCCTTCCCCCCGCCCCAGCAGCTAACCCTGCCTGGGGAGACTTCCCCCCTCCCCCCCACCCCCAGCAGCTAACACTGTCTGGGGAGACTTCCCCCCTTCCCCCCGCCCCAGCAGCTAACCCTGTCTGGGGAGACTTCCCCCCTTCCACCCCTCCCCCAGCAGCTAACCCTGTCTGGGGAGACTTCCCCCCTTCCCCCCGTCCCAGCAGCTAACCCTGTCTGGGGAGACTTCCCCCCTTCCCCACCCCCCGCAGCTAACCCTGTCTGGGGAGACTTCCCCCCTCCCCCCCACCCCCAGCAGCTAACACTGTCTGGGGAGACTTCCCCCCTTCCCCCCGCCCCAGCAGCTAACCCTGTCTGGGGAGACTTCCCCCCTTCCACCCCTCCCCCAGCAGCTAACCCTGTCTGGGGAGACTTCCCCCCTTCCCCCCGTCCCAGCAGCTAACCCTGTCTGGGGAGACTTCCCCCCTTCCCCACCCCCCGCAGCTAACCCTGTCTGGGGAGACTTCCCCCCTTCCCCCCACCCCCAGCAGCTAACCCTGCCTGGGGAGACTTCCCCCCTTCCGCCCCTCCCCCAGCAGCTAACCCTGTCTGGGGAGACTTCCCCCCTTCCCCCCACCCCCAGCAGCTAACCCTGCCTGGGGAGACTTCCCCCCTTCCCCCCACCCCCAGCAGCTAACCCTGCCTGGGGAGACTTCCCCCCTTCCACCCCTCCCCCAGCAGCTAACCCTGCCTGGGGAGACTTCCCCCCTTCCCCGTGCCCCCAGCAGCTAACCCTCCCTGGGAAGACATCCCCCCTTCCGCCCCCCGGCAGCTAACCCTGCCTGGGGAGCCTTCCCCCCTTCCCCACCCCCGGCAGCTAACCCTGTCTGGGGAGACTTCCCCCCTTCCCCACCCCCGGCAGCTAACCCTGCCTGGGGAGACTTCCCCCCTTCCGCCCCCCGGCAGCTAACCTTGTCTGGGGAGACTCCCCCCTCGCCCCCCCGGCAGCTAACCCTGCCTGGGGAGACTTCCCCCCTCCCCCCGTAGAAGCTAACCCTGCCTGGGTAGCCCGCCCCAGCTCACCTCGGCTCCGCCTCCTCCACTGAGCATGTCGGCGCTGCTCTAATTCTCCTCCCCGCCCAGGCGTGCGGCGCTGCTTGTAGGAGACTTAGAGCTGGGCTGTGTGCTCAGCAGAGGAGGCAGAGTGGAGGTGAGCTGGGGCAGAGAGTGGTTCCCCTGTGCGCCCCCTCCGTTACTGCGGGCAGCCCTCCCCGCGCACCCCCCACCCAGCTCACCTCCACTTCCTCGCCTGAGGGGCTTTTTAGGCACCCCCAACCACTAGGCACCCTAGGCGGCCGCCTAGTTTGCCTAAATGGTTGCACCGGCCCTGGGTGCTGCATTTAGACTTGGAACCGGCACCGCAACCTCAATACCATGTGCCACAGGACCCAGAGGGGCCACGTGCACCGAAGGAAGGGCTGCTCCACATAATCTCCTCGTTCTCCTCCCCGGACGAGGCGGTCTCAGGCACGGTTGCGGCACCGGCCCTAAGGACACTCGAATTCTCCAACAGTTGCTTCGGCGAGCAGCTCAGAGCCTCGCAATCCAAGCGGAGGAAATCGAGGTGGATGTGGACCCTGTAGTGGACATCTTGGCTCCCTCAGGGCCATCCAGGGTGGCCCTCCCGCTGATAGACTATAGCGGATACATCCCGCACCCAATGGCAAACACCAGCCTCACTGGCCCCTACTGCCAAGAGGATGGAGCCACGCTACTTCGTCCCCTCTAAAGGGCACAAACACCTGTACACCCACCCTTCCCCAGACTCCCTGGTAGTAGATGCGGCCAACCAGCGGGAGCGTCAAGGGTTTCAGTGGTCAACACCGAAAAGCAGGGACGCGAAAAGACTTGAGCTCTTTGGTAGAAAGGTGGACTCTACAGGGGGCCTACAACTCTGCATTGCCAACCAGCAGGCAATAGTAAACTGATATGGTCACAACACGTGTTCGGCCATGTCGAAGTTTGCAGAGCTTCTTCCCCAGGACTCGAGGTCAGAGTTTTTGGCCCTAGTGAAGGAGGGCAAGCTAATCTCCCGAGCCTCTCTCCAGGCCGCCCTAGATGCAGCGGACTCAGCCTCGCACGCCCTGGCCACGGGCATGGTCATGCGACGGGGAGCCTGGCTCCAGGTCTCCAGCCTGCCCTATGAGGTCCAGCAGACAATTCAAGACCTCCCCTTCGAAGGGCAGATGCACGGACAAACATCTGCATAGCTTAAAGGACTTGAGGGCCACACTTCACTCACTGGACTTGCATACCCCAGCGACCCAGCACCGACAGTTTAGGCCGCAGGCGTCCCCTCGCCCATACCAGCCACAGACTCACCAGGAGCTGGGGCGCAGGCGGGGCAGAAATGGTAGGAGGCGTCACCAACGCCACCCCTCCGGCCAGGGGTCTGGTCAATCGAGACCACCATCAGGACCTAGGCCCCCTATTTGATGGTACAGTTGAGGGCGACCTACCAATCGAGACTCTGGATCCTTCCACCCATACCTTTGGGTCACATCTGTCCCACTTCTACCGTGCCTGGTCCCAAATCACATTGGACAGATGGGTGCTCCGCATGGTAGAGAGGGGATATTCTATCCAGTTCTCCTCCCTTCCGCCCCACCAACTCCCCTCCCCGTCCCTCTTCCGGGACCCATCTCACGAGCAACTTCTAATTCAAGAAGTGAAGTCCCTCACGGAGGCAGGGGCGGTGGACGAAGTCCCGCGGGAGCTCAGGGGCAAAGGCTTCTACTCCCAGTATTTCAATACCGAAGGCGAAAGGGGGCCTGAGACCCATCCTAGAGTTGCGGCGGCTGAACAAGTTTGTGGGAAAACTCAAGTTCCGCATGGTCTTCCTGTCCTCAATTATCCCCTCCCTGGATCCAGGAGATTGGTATGCCGCCCTCGACTTAAAGGACACCTATTTCCACATTGCCATAATTCCCCGGCACCGTCGGTACCTCAAGGTTGTCGTGGTGGGCGCCCATCTGCAGTTCACAGTGCTCCCGTTCGGCCTGTCAGCTGTTCCCAGGGTCTTCACGAAGTGCATGGCAGTCGTGGCGGCCTTCCTGTGCAGGCGGGACATCCAGGTATTCCCCTACCTGGACGACTGGCTCATAAAGGGCCGCTCCAATGAGCAGGTAGAGACCCAGGTGTTGTTCATCAGGTGGACCTTTCTTGATCTTGGTCTCCTCTTGAACAAAGCCAAGTCCACCCTGTCTCCAACACAACTAATAGAGTTCATAGGAGCGGTTCTGGACTCCACCTACGCCAAAGCGTACCTGCCGGAATCCAGGTTCCATGCAATTTCCAAGCTCATCCTCGGACTGCACCGCGCTCCGGTTACCAAGGCGCAAGTTTGCCTCGGGCTGTTGGGCCACATGGCGGCGTGCACCTATGTGGTGGTCCATGCCAGACTCCGGCTTCACCTGCTACAGTCCTGGTTAGCGACAGTTTATCACCCAGCCAGGGACCCCCTGGACTCAGTGGTGTCCATTCCCCACTTGGTGCTAAGCTCGCTGCGGTGGTGGCTCGACCTGCGGAAAGTCTGCATGGGTGTCCCCTTTGCTGCCCTGCAGCCCTCCCTCTCCCTGGTGACGGACACCTCGGATCGAGGTTGGGGGGCGCACCTGGGACGCCTCAGGACGCAGGGCTTGTGGTCGCCGGAGGACCTCGAGTTGCATATCAATGTCAGGGAGCTGAGAGCAGTCCGCCTGGCGTGTTTGACCTTCCGGTCTCACCTGGCCAGCAGGTGTGTTTCAGTCCTTTCGGACAACATGGCAGCAGTTTTTTATATCAACAAATGGGGCGGTGCACGCTCCTCTCCCCTGTGCAGGGAAGCCCTCGCGCTGTGGGATTTCTGCGTTCACAGTGCCACCCACCTGACAGCGTTCTGTCTTCCAGGGGAGTAGAATGATTTGGCAGACACTCTCAGCCACTCGTTCGAGGGTCACGAGTGGTCCCTCCGATGGGATGTGGTTCACTCAATTTTCCAGCTCTGGGGGTTTCCCCAGTTAGACCTGTTTGCTTCAAGGGAAAACAGGAAGTGCCGACGGTTCTGCTCCCTCCTGGGCCGCAGTCAGGGGTCTCTGTTGGATGCCTTCCTACAGTCATGGGAGGTCGGTCTGCTCTACGCCTTCCCTCCAATCCCCCTGATACACAGGGTGCTTTTAAAGATTCACAGGGATCACGCCAGGGTAATCCTGATAGCTCCGGCATGGCCGCGCCATCATTGGTACATGTCACTCCTGTGCATGTCTGTTCAGGCGCCCCTGACGCTTCCCCTACTCCCAGACCTGATCATGCAGGACCGAGGCTCCCTCCACCATCCGAACCTCGAGTCACTTCACCTCACAGCCTGGATGCTCCATGGCTGAACCCAATGGAATTGCAGTGCTCCCAGCCGTCAGACAGGTGCTGCTAGGTGGCAGGAAACCGTCAACTAGGGCCACTTAGGTGGCCAAATGGAAGCGCTTCTCCATATGGTCGGGTCAGCGGGGTCACGACCCACTGGGGGGTACCAATCCCCGCTGTCCTCGACTCTTTGCTTCACCTAAGACAACTGGGCCTCTCCCTTTCCTCCATTCGCGTTCACTTGGTGGCCATATCCGCTTTTCATCCGGGAGAGGGGGGTGCCCCGGTGTTTGCGAACCCGCTGGTTGGGCGTTTCCTCAAGGGTATGGACAGGCTCTTCCCGCATATGCGTCAGCCGACCCCTGCTTGGGACCTGAATCTGGTCCTCTCCACCCTCTCGGGGCCTCCCTTTGGGTTCTGGCTTTGTGCTCCCTGCTGTACCTGTCGTACAAGACCGCCTTCCTGGTGGCAATCACCTCGGCCAGAAGGGTGTCAGAGCTTCAAGCGTTAACATCGGAGCCCCCATACTCAATCTTATGCAAGGACAAGGTCCAGCTTAGACCTCATCCGGCTTTCCTACCCAAGGTCGTTTCACAGTTCCACATGGGCCAAGATATCTTTCTCCTGGTGTTTTATCCGAAACCACGCTCCTCCAGTGAAGAGCGGAGGCTACATTCCCTGGATGTCCGCAGGGCCTTGGCCTTTTACAAAGAGCATACCAAGCCATTCAGACACTCGATCCAGGTCTTCGTCGCAGTGGCAGAGAGGATGAAGGGACTCTCAGTCTCCTCTCAGCGAATCTCTTCATGGATCGTGACTTGCATCTGGGAATGCTACTGTATAGCTTAGACCCCTGTCCCTCTGGTCAGGGCCCACTCCACTAGGGCGCAGGCCTCCTCTGCAGCGTTCCTGGCTCAGGTTCCAACTCAGGAGATTTGTGGAGCGGCCACATAGTCCTCCATCCACATGTTCTCGTCTCACTGTGCCATCACGCACCAGGCGAGCGATGACGCAGCCTTCGGGCGTGCAGTTCTACAGTCAGCAGTGATCTCCAACCCCACCTCCTAAGGTTAGGCTTGTGAGTCACCTACTTTGAATGGACATGAACAACCACTCGAAGAAGAAAAAACGGTTACCCACCTTTTAGAAACTGTTGTTCTTCGAGTTGTGTTGTTCATGTCCATTCCAATACCCATGCTCCTGCCCGTCTGTTGGAGTGCCAGCAAGAAGGAACTGAGGGGGTGGAGGGTCGGCGGGCCCTGTTATAGGGCGCCGTGGTGGCACCACTCCAGGGGGTGCCTGGGCCGACCCTACAGATGCTGCTAGGGAAAATCTTCCGGCTGGCGTGCACGTGGTGCACGCACATCTACTTTGAATGGACATGAACAACATATCTCGAAGAACAACAGTTACTAAAAGATAGGTAACCGTTTTTTCTGAGGGTATGGGGGGTGTATTTGTGTAGAAGAGGTGTCAGGGTTTTGACAGTCAGTCTTTCTGTGGTGGAAAGGGGTTTTGAAGAAGAAGATTTTACAGCATTTCCAAAAGATGATTTAATTTTACACACACTCAGTTCTTGCCCCAAAGAGCTTTAATTTTAAGAAAACAAGCATCATGTGAGGCATGTATGGGGATGGATACAATCAAATATAGAGAGCATTTGGTATACATATTTATTAGGGCTGTGAAGCAATTAAAAATTAATCACAATTAATCGTGTTGTTAAATAATAATAGAATACCATTTATTTAAATATTTTTGGATGCTTTCTACATTTTCAAATATTGATTTAAATTGCAACACAGAATACGAAGTGTACAGTGCTCACTTTATTTTTGTTACAAACATTTGCACTGTAAAAATAAACTCAATTAACCTAATACAAGTACTGTAGTGCAATCTCTTTATCATGAAAGTTGAATTTACAAATGTAGAATTATGTAAAGAAGAATAACTGCACTTAACTATAAAACAATGTAAAACTTTAGAGCCTACAAGTCCACTCAGTCTTACTTCTTGTTCAGCCAATCGCTCAGACAAACAAGCTTTCAGTGTTGGGGGAGGGCAGGGGATGGGGGAAGTAAGCAATGACTTGTGCAGGAGGAAGGTGATGAAGGTGTCTTGCTGCTGCTTCTGGAAGGGTGGTTTCTGGTACTGGGCTCTCCTCCTTTTACTGAGCTAGGTTGGCTCCCTTCAGCTGAGTGAACCCTTGTTTGCAAGGGAGGGTGGGTTTTACCTCAGGGACTCATCATAGAACTGGAAGGGACCTCAAGAGGTCATCTAGTCAGGTCCACTGCACTTCTGACAGGACTAAGCATTATCTAGACCAGAGGTGAGCAAACTACAGCCCATGTGCCACATCCAGACCGCCGGACCCTCCTATCCAGCCCCTGGGTCTCTTTTACGGCCTGCTGCCATTATAGGTTTTTCCTTCTAGAGAGAATGGTATGGTAGATCTCAAATCAATGAAGGCTACACTCAGAAAGACTGCAATATGCTGCTCAAACAGTTTCACTGTTGTTTCTACTGCCTGTCCCACCCTTCTCACATTTATCTCCAGACTTTTCCTTGTCCAGATCTATTCCACCCCCAACAATCTTCTGTTCATTGAACTTTTGGAAACTTTGCACTTTTAGAGAGAGGTAAGGGATTTACTCTGTGTACACAAATTTGCTGAGGGACAGTAGCGTTGAGGTCTGTTATTTCTCACCTCTGTATTATTTATTTCAAAACATTTTTGCTGTTAACAAGCATGTTACCTCTGGAGACACAAATCCACACTTTGAGAACTCCAAAACTAGGTATCTCTGATGGTATCTTCTAGACTGAGCGCTGAGTCCCATTGGGTAGATAGAAAGATTAATTTAAATAATCGATACAGGAGCCCCTGAGACCCCGAAAGATTGGGTCCCTAATCCATGAACTATTGGAACTCTTCTGGAAAACTTTTCTTAAACAAGACATGAATATATTGTCTCCTCCTATAGAATTAGAATTTATAATCCCTATTCCATGATGAGATATCTTTGAGCTATAATGTATCTTAATTAAAATGATCTTTAGATAGGTTTTTTCCTCAGAAAGCATTTTATCAAAAAAATCCGATTTAAATTAAACAAATCTGATTTTTTACATTTTTTAATTTTTTTAAATAATTGATTTGTATCCACCCTGCTTCTCCAGTCGGAACAAACCCATTTTTTTCGGTTATCCCTTATGAGTCATGTTTTCTAGACCTTCAATTATTTTTGTTGGTCTTTGGACTTTCTCCAATTTGTCCACATCCTTCCTGAGATGCGGCTTCCAGAACTGGACACAACACTCCAGCTGAGGCCTAATCAGAGCAGAGTAGAGCGGAAGAATTACTTCTCATGTCTTGCTTACAACACTGCTGCTAATACATCATAGACTCATAGAATATCAGGGTTGGAAGGGACCTCAGGAGGTCATCTAATCCACCCATCCAAATCCCTGAAAGCATGAAAACAAGTTACGGTAAAAGTTTCCAGCATTCCTGGCCATCTCCCCTACAAGCAGATTGGGGGGGAGGAATAGCTCAGTGTTTTGAGCATTAGCCTGCTAAACCCAGGCTTGTAAGTTCAGCCCTTGAGGGGGCCATTTAGAGATTTGGGGATTGAGTTGAGGATTGGTCCTGCTTTGAGCAGGGGGTTGGACTGGATGACCTCCTGAGGTCCCTTCCAACCCTGATATTCTATGAGAACAGGGGTAGGCAATGGGAGTACAGAGGGACAGGAGAGGACTGAATTGTCCCACACAAAAGGGCCAAATTAAGGTTGCACAGGCAACTTTAATTCTGGCATTTCTTAATTGTGACCACAGCCAGCCCAATCTGCTTCAGAGGAAGGCTTCTTCCCTCATTGTGGGCTGGTAACTGGTCTTTCCTCTCTGTCAGTCATTGTAGCTTGGTAACATGAAAAGTGCTACCCTTCTTTGAGTGATTGCACATGTCCTTTCCACTCTTGGTGTCTGTGCTGCCATGCACCACCATGTGCCACCCCTAGAACCTCTCCACTCTTCCTTGCTGCCTGTGAGTCGTTGGAACCTGTGTTCATTGCCAGAACAGTTTCTCTCAGTTCTGTATATAACATAGTTTAGTTAATATTATAGTTAGTACGTGGCTAGATTTTTGGAAAAAAGTGTTTTATGGGTTAGTTGAACTTTTTCCCTTTCTGTGGTTCTGACACCAGCAACAAGGCATATACCAGTTGCCGGCTCCAAGCCATGTGCTGCTTGCCCAAAGCCTGTGCTGGTGAGTGACTCACACAGCAGTCTGAAGTGCCCGGGCAAATCACGTGTGAAAAACCCGTGCCAGTGTTGCTGGGAATTCAAGCCTAGAATAAAGGAGGATAGGCTGAAATTCCGGCCGATGGCGATGGCCTTGGAGCTGTCCCAGTCTGACTCAGTGTCAAGTCCTGCCACTTCAGTGAGCAGCGTGCCTCCAATGCAATCGGAGTCCTAGCACTTATCTCCCTCACCCATGCTGGAGAAGGAATATTTGCCTTCTAAAGAGGCTCCGACAGGGTACGAGCTCCCCTCACCATTGAACTGGTGCCAGAAGCAGCACGGTCAACATCATTGGCACCGTAGCAAGATACGGCCTCCATGCTGACTACCCTGGAGGCGCTGACAGCTGCAAGGAACTTGCTCTGGCTCTCGATGCTGGAGTCGCCAGCAGCACAGGAGTCCGATCCCTTGGCACAGTTGCCCCATCCGGCACCAATACCAATAGTGTAACTTACAGTACCTCAGCTGCCTACTTCCTGGACACTGGGCCCATTGATGGCGGTGCTCCATCCATCCCCGGGGTCTCAGCATCGGTCCCTGGCACCACAGGAACATCACCTAGATGGTCAGGGGAGTCTTCATCATCGGACTTGGAGGTGGGATCTTACATCTCACAAGCCTGAATCAGAACCCATCAATCCCCTTGCAGATCCTCCCTCACTGCCTATCATCATGATCCCATGATGGGAGCTTCCATGGGAATGTGGCCAGGATATCACTGAGATCTGGCAACCTATCACGAGCCTTCCCCCCGGCTCCCAGATCGTCCCCTCACTGGGTCTAGTCAGTGCCCTCATCTGGGTAGGGAGAGTCTGTATGCCAACCTGCCCTGTCTCCAGAATCTGGTACGAAGTACCAAGAAGAACTGGAAGCAGAGGAACAGCCTCTGAAAGAAATTCAGCTGCTTCCAGTCTTGGCTTCCTCTTCCTCTTCTCCAGCCAAGGTGGTTTCCTCAGAAGAAATTCCCCTCCCACCTCCTGATTATTTTAAAGCTGATCAGGAATTGTTGAAGAGGTTGGCTGCAGAGGTGGGCATTCATGTCAAGGAGTTCAGAGATCCTGGCACGGCCTGATTGACATTGGATCGATGGCATGTCCCTCTAGGCTGGCCCTGCTAATTAACAAGGCAGTACTAGAGCCTGTCAAAGCGCTATGGGAGACAGCATCTACATTGCCTCCCACCCCAAAGAGAGCAGAGCAAAAGTACTGTGTGCCCGTCTAACACTTTACACCCACCCTCTTCCAGGATTGCTAGTCGTTACAGCAGTGAATGAGAGAGAGCAACGGGGCATCAGGCTGCCACCCCCAAGTCAAAGGACGCAGAGATTGGAAGATTTATTCAGCTGGGAAACTGCATCTTCACATTTCCAACCAACAGGCTCTGCTGTGCCGTTGTGATGGTAATGTGTGGGGCTCCAGGAGAAGTGCAAAGAACAGCTGCCTGGGAACATGAGGCAGGAATTCTATTCCCGAGTGAATGAGAGCAGACTAATCCGAAAGCAACGCTGCTGAACGCAGCAGACTCAGCAGCTAGAGCCATGGCGTCTGCAATTGCCATGCAGAGATCTTCCCACGTACAGTCTTTTCGTCTCCCTGGTGAAGTCCAGCATACTAGTCTGCTCTTTCTGTTCGAGGCTCCTTCTCTGTTCTCAGACCAGATGGGGCGCAAGGGCCATGGGCTTACGGACTCAAGGGCCTGGGGTTAGTACACACCTGCCCCAGTCAGAAATCACAGTCTGTCCCAAGAGACACACCACTTTTCTGCTCCACTGCTTCATCCGGACCTGTCAGAAAAGAAGTTATGGGTTATGGGGGCAGGCCTCCTCCTCCTGCTGCTGCATCAGCTCCAGCTCTGGGCCCTTCAAGACCCTCAGGAAGTACAGTCATTTGATGGGCCGGTTGAGGTTGTCATACCAGTCTCCATCTCTCCAGACCCAACCCCCCACCTTTGCAAACCCTCTGTCCCAGTTCCAAAATGCTCGAATTACTTCAGACTAGTGGGTCTTGACGCTGTGGAGGTGCGATATACCCTTCAGTTTGTTCCCACGCCCCCCCATCCTGCCCCTTTTCAGGGACCACTCTCACAAGGAGCTTTGCGTTATCCAGACTTATGGGTTCCCCATTTGAATCTTTGGCTACTTGCTCTATGCTGCCTCTGTCAATGAAGGTTGCATTTTCAGTGGCCAGAAGGGTAGAAGAGCTGCATGCCTTCATATTCAGGCCTCCATATACAATATTCTTTGAGGACAAGGTGTCCTTGCATCCTGACATTTGTCATCTTTCCATATCAACCCGCCTGTTTATTTCCATGCATTCTACCCAGAGCTGCATTCGAGCAGGGAAGAGGAGTATTTACATACCTGGGATGTCAGAAGAGCTCTGGCGTTCTTTCCGGGTGGTACCAGGCACTTCTGTAAGTCCAGGGCTGGATTAACCTTTTGTGGGCCCTGTCACGGAGTCTGGGGGAGTCCGGCCCTGCACCCCTCTTCCTGGACCCCACAGTGACTTTTAGCCAGACAGTAAAACAGAAGGTTTATTGTACAACAGGAACACAGGTTACAGCAGAGCTTGCAGGCACAGTCAGGACCCCTCCATCCAGTCCTTCTGGGGGTTCAGGGTGCTTGGATCCTAGCTCGGATGCCCTGAATTCCGCCCCACAGCCCCAAACCCAAACTGACCTGCCCCTCCTCCCGCCGGCCGATCCCTTTTTCCCCTCTCCTCCGCAAAGTTGCTCACCCCCTCCCCCCTGCCGGGCTCAGGTTACAGGCTTAAAGATCCTGTCCCTCACCTAAAGACATCCCCTGCTCTCCCATCCCCCACACCGACAGCCCCTACTCCATCACAGGCCTCACATGAGGAACAATTGTAAAAGCCAGGAGAGCAACACAGACGTCGTATTTGACACAGTGCACAGCTGCACAGCTTTTATAAGGTAAAGTTGCAGATGGAGGGGGCTGTGCCAGCAATAGCAACCTGAGAGCAAAGACACACACACACATGTACATCAAATACACAATACAGGAAAAAATACAAAATAAAACCCAGTGGGTAAAAACTGTGAACAAAAGCCAAAGCAGCCAAAGCACCAGCCATGTGCTGCTGCCATGGAAAGGGAACCTGCGCCCTTCACACGAACTGCAACGGTCTGAGTTACATTTCTGTGTGAAACTGAGGCGGATTTAAAACATTTCAAAAATTAAAAATATGAAAATTGTTATTACATTTTATTTACAGTGTTGTTATTCATAGTGGCCTTGCTTGGCCTCCTTCCCTGCAGACAGAGAAGCACAGAGACTAGGATCAGGGCCAGCTATGCCCCCAAAAGACTGGGCCAACCCTCCAAATCGGACCAGACCCACATCCCTCCCCACAGCGACCCACCTGAACTGGACCAGACCCGCGCCGCTCCCCAGACCAAAGCCCCCGCAATGGATTAGACCACTTTCCAGCCTGAACCAGATCTGACCCTTCTGTGAACTGACCCCTCTCAACCCAAACCTCCCCATTGCCTGCCAGAACAGGGCTTCTCCAGGGCCAAGATGTTTCAGCATCATCGTAGCCGGGCTGGGCCAAGCTGTTTCAGGGCAGAGATTGGCTAAGTGGGTCACCTCTTGCATTTGCCTAAATTATTCTGTGGCCAGGGCCCCACTCCAGTAGGGTCCATTCTACACGAGCCCATGCCACCTAAGCAGCATGGCTCAGCAGGTAGAGGAGAGTGATGCACAGCAGTCACTTGGAGTTACATCGGTCTGGTGAAGAGCTCCCTGACCCACTGTCCTCTGTCGGGGCACTGCTCAATACGCTCCCACCAGAGGGTGAATGCACAGGGGCCCTTGAAAAAGAAAGAGGTTACTTGCTACTATTTATTGTTCTTTGAGAGACACCTCGTGCATTTACACTCCCTACCCACCTTCCCCTCGGCTTCAGAGTTCTCTTCACACTGTGGGACTCTGCTGTGCTCAGGAGAAAGAATTAAGGTGCATAGGGGCTGCGCTTCCTGTGTCTGCTCAGATGCTGGCAGCTGAGGTCAGTAGGGGGCATGGCTAAGGCAGAGGTTAGAGAACTTCACACTTGAGGGCACCACGTCACACACGAATGAATGCACAGCAGCAGTAAGTGACCTTTCTTCATCCCCGTTTCACAGAGGGAATGAAGGCACACAGAGGGGAATGAGATGCCACGCAGGAATTTCTGCCCATGGCAGAGCCAGGACTAGAAATCAGAGTCCCAGCTCGTTGCTGTAAACTGCACAGCCACTCTTTCCTGCTGTTAACACAGCTCTGTGCATGTATTTATCTGAGACAGCTTTGTGAGATATCATAACAAGCTGCTTGTCAGAGCTGGATCCACCTGCAAAGGGAATCAAAAATATCCTGCACAGGGGTTAATAATGGCTCTTAGCAGCTGGATCCGTGATGGGAAAGAGGAGGAACCCTGTCTGAGTAGCCTGCAAGTGTTAGGCCTTTGAAATCCATCAGCCCTCCAGAGGAGTGCGGGAGTGCGGGCAGAGGTGGTAAACAAGGGAAGACTGCACCCATGCTGGCAGGCTAGGGATGGGGTGGGTAAAGACCCTGCCCCTGCCCCATCTCTTTGGACACTAGTGCTGCTGTCAGAAGAGTTGCAAAAGCCAGTTGCTTCTGAGCACTGGGAGCTAGATAATCCCAAGGTCTCCCGCAGGCATGCTGTTGAGGGAAGGCTCGCGGTACCCCATCCCAGTCGAGGACAGTGTGGCCTTAGTGCAGAGAGAATTATTTTAAATACAGTATTGAGGGGGGGGGAGAGAGAGAGAGAGAGAGACGGCCCTTCTGACGATGAAGTGTGACAAATCTTATATATTGCTACAGATATGGATCTAAGCTGCTTAGCAAATAGTCTGAGATGCTCTTTTATTGTCTGAGGAGTAGTCTGTGATTGTGTAATGAATATGCCCAAGGGGCAGAGTTAAGGTTATACAGGCAGCCTTCACTTTGGCATTTCCTGAGTGTTTGCTGCTTAACCATGGGATGTTAATGTTCTTATATTTATTTGCATTTAATTAGGTATACGTATTAAACTACCTGCCTAGGGAGAATTGTCTTTGAAAAGCTTTACAAAAGCAATTTGTTTTAAGGAGTGATTTAAGTAAGAGAGTACTGGAGTGAAGCCTACATCCCCTGAGTCTGTCTGCCCTGTCTGGTTTTCAGGCTGTAGATTTTCAGGGTCTCCTTTGTTTATTTATTCCCACACCCGTTTCCCTACTTGAGACTCTCCCTTGCAGGCTGCCCTGGCGCTCCTCATGCATATCAATGAACTGCCACCTCCGTGTGAGCACAGCTCCACCTGGGGGGCTACCCTGGCATTTCTCCTAGCTGCTCTGTCAGCTGCCACACTAGGGTCCTTTTGCTCTGTCTCCTCTAAATATAGAGCCTCCCCCTCCACACCTATATCCAAGTGGCTCTTTTCTCTCCATCCATCAGCCATCGTCCCTGGTGCCTACTTGACGGCTTCATTAACCACAAGCTCAGCAGCAGCTATATTTAGAAGTTGGGAGGAGAATGTGCTTTCGACTGCGGACAGCCCATTAATCCAGCTCCCTCGTGCAATCACGATTCTCTGCTCTGATCTGGAGTGAGATCGATAGCAGTGTTTTCAGATGAGGAACAAGCGTCTGTGAGCAGAGGGCAGGAGATGCGGGAACAGGTAGACGGGAAAGAGAGCTGAGGAGGAAATGGAAGCAGAGGGGCAGGGGAGAGTGCAGAGGGCAAAGAGAGGGGGCCAACAAAGCATAAACAGGGACACAAAGTGAGAGAACAGGCAAGACTCGAGGGAAAGAAGGGTCCTGAAGGAGGCATTGTCCTCTCTTCCCACCATGGGTGACTGAATATATCGCAGCCAAAGAGTGGGTCCCTGCATACCACAGGCAGAGACTTGGGAAGTCTGGGGAAGGAGCCGGGGACAGATAGAGAGAAGAATGGAGAAGGAACCACAGAGGTGGTGTCTTTTATCCCTTGGACTAGGAGTCTGGCCATTGGGTGCCAGCTCCATTCTGACTGTCCCACAGTTTGGCCTGGTTCTCATCAGTCACTGCTGATCATCTGACTCCAGTCCCACTGCCCACCCCAAAAGAACTTTTAACAGTGAGGCTAAAGCAGCAAAGAGGGGCTGCGACCAGGGACACATCCACCCCATGGGCCCACCCCAGGCAGCCGAGTGGGGCTGTGACCGGGGTCATGACTACCCCGTGGCCCCACCCAAGGCAGCCAGGTGGGGCTGGCACCGATGTCACAACTACCCCGTGGCCCTGCCGCAGGCAGCCAGGTGGGACTGGCACCGGGGTCACACCTACCCTGTGGCCCTGCCCCAGGCAGCCAGGTGGGGCTGGCACCGGTGTCACACCTACCCCGTGACCCTGCCCCAGGCAGCTGGGTGGGGCTGGCACCAGAGTCATGCCCACCCTGTGGCCCAGCCCCAGGCAGCCAGGTGGGACTGGCACCGGTGTCACACCTACCCCATGGCCCTGCCCCAGGCAGCCGGGTGGGGCTGGCACCGGAGTCATGCCCACCCTGTGGCCCAGCCCCAGGCAGCTGGGGACATGCCCAGCCCATGCCCCCGCCCCAGGTGCCACTCTCAGCTAATTCTGTAATGTTTCTTGTTACTTTCATGCCCAGCCTGCTGAGGGCTTGATCTAGAGACCATGTGCTGGGCAGCTGGGGCTCTGCACTCTGCCATACTCCAGCGGTTTGTGGAGATCTCTGACCCCTGCCTCAATGGCAGCTCTTTCTGGGCAGCCTTGGACAAAAGTCTGCTTTTCCCAAGCCGTGGAGCTTTGATCTCCTTGCGTTACAACAAGCCTGCCCACCTCTCCCATCCCCTTTCATATACAGCTGCATCCTTTCTCCCTGCCAGACGCTCTCTTCTTCCCTGCCCCCGTCCGCTTGGCTCTTGCTTGTCTCCCTTCTTGTTGGCCTCCCTCTTGGTTATGATCGATGTCACATTGTAAACTCAAGCGCTGTAGGAGCCAGCATGTTCCAAGTGGGCCATGGGTCCCTAGACATGTCTGTTATACAGAGAGAAGCTGCAAGGATAGTGCACATCTCAGAAGCCTCTTGCTCCTCCTGCTGATTTGCCCCACACTCTTGATGAGAGGGAATGCAGGAGCATAATTACGCAGGCCAAGAAAGAATCTGAAGAGCCTGCTAAACAATCGGTGGGGCCACTGGACAATCGAGGTGCTATCGGAGCACTCAAGGAAAACAAGGCCATTGCAGAGAAGTTAAATGAATTCTTTCCATTGGTCTTCACTGCAGAAGATGTAAAGGAGATTCCCACACCTGAGCCATTCTTTTTAGGTGACAAATCTGAGGAACTGTGCTAGACTGAGGTGTCGAGAGAGGAAGTTTTGGAGCAAATGGATAAATTAAAAAGTAATAAGGCACTAGGACCAGATGGGATTCACCCAGGAGTTCTGAAGGAACTCAGATGTGAAATTGCAGAACTACTAATTGTGATATGTAACCTACTGCTTAAATCAGCCTCTGTACCAGATGACAGGAGGATAGCTAATGTAACACTCATTTTTAATAAAAGACTCCAGAGGCGATCCTGGCAACTACAGTCCAGTAAGCCTAACTTCAGTACCAGGGAACTTGATTGAAACTATAGTAAAGAGCAGAATTATCAGACACATAGATGAATATAGTACGTTGGAGAAGAGTCAATGTGGCTTTTGTAAAGGAAAATCATGCCTCACCAATCTACTAGAATTCTTTGAAGGGGGACAACAAAGGTGGATAAAAGCAATCCAGTGGATACAATGTACTTAGACTTTCAGCAAGCCTTTGATAAGGTCCCTCACCAAAGGCTCTTAAGCAAACTAAGCAGTCATGGGATAAGAGGATATGTCCTCTCCTGGATCAGTAACTGGTTAAAAGACAGGAAACAAACGGTAGCAATAAATGATCAGTTTTCACAATGGAAAGAGGTAAATAGTGGGGTGCCCTAGGGATCTATGCAGGGACCAGTGCTGTTCAACGTTTTCATAAATGATCTGGGAAAGGAGGTAAACTGTGAGGAGCCAAAATTTGCAGATAATACAAAACTATTCAAGATAGTTAAGTCCAAAGCATACCGCAAAGAGTTACAAAGAGATCTCACAAAACTGGGTGATTGAACAGCAAAATGGCAAATGAAATTCACTGTTGATAAATGCAAAGTAATGCATATTAGAAAAACTAATCCCAACTATACATACAAAATAATGGCATCTAAATTAGCTGTTACCACTTAAGAAAGGGATCTTGGAGTCATCGTGGATAGTTCTCTGAAAACATCTGTTCAACATGCAGCAGCAGTCAAAAAAGCTGACAAAATGTTAGGAACCCTTAGAAATGGGATAGATAATAAGACAGAAAATATAAAGTAGCTGTATAAATCTCTGGTACGCCCACACCTTGAATACTTTGTGCAGTTCTGGTCACCCCATCTCATAAAAGATATATTAGAATTGGAAAAGTACAGAGACAGCAGCAGAAATGATTAGAGGGATAAAACAGCTTCCATATGAGGAGAGATTAAAAAGACTGGGACTATTCAGCTTCGAAAAGAGATAACTAAGGGGGATATGATAGCGGTCTATAAAATCATGATGGGATGAAGAAAGTGAATAGGGAAGTGTTATTTACTCTTTCACATAACACAATGAAATTAATAGATAGCAGATTTAAAACAACCATAAGGAAGTATTTGTTCACACAATACACAGTCAATCTGTGGAACTCACTGCCAGGGGATGTTGTGAGTCCAAAATTGTAACTGGGTTAAAAAATATAAGATAATCGAGGATAGGTCCATCAATGGCTGTTAGTCAAGATGGTCAGGGACACAACCCCATGCTCTGGGTGTCCCTAAACCTCTGGCTGCCTGAAGCTGGGGCTGGATGACAAGGGGGCGGATCACTCACTAATTGCCCTGTTCTGTTCATACCCTGTGAAGCAATTTGCGCAGGTCACTGTTGGAAGACAGGACACTGGGCTAGCGGTACCATTGGCCATTCCTGTGTTCTCACTTTGTCCCTAATGTAGAGACAGAAGCTGGTGAAGAGTTTCTGGTAACAGGCTGCTAAGTGATCCCTGCAGTTGCTGCCTGGACAGTTCTGTTCCAGTAGTTTGGAGGGGAGGCGGGAGTCAGTCAGTGATGGCCAGTGCAGCCACTCCTCTGAGGGCATGACCAGGTGCCCTTCGCAAATTCTTCAGACTTTCTTCATCCAAGGCTGCATCATGTTTCTTGATGTTCTGTCACTAGCAGAGTTCATGGATGTGTTTCCAGGAGTACAGGCTGAGGGGGGCACCTAGGGTGACCAGATAGCAAGGGGACAGGGGATGGGAGGTAATAGGTGCTTATACATGACAAAGCCCTGAATATCGGGACTGTCCCTATAAAATCGGGATATCTGGTCACCCTAGGGGCACATGTTCCCAGGGCTGAATGTGAGCAGAATGGTGAGTCGCTGTGAGTGATCTTGGAGTCAGGACAACAGCAACCTTTTTGCAGCTGTCTGTTCACCGTTTACATCACGTTATTGCCCTAGCAAGCTGTTAACATCTTCATCTCCAGACACAAAGTGACCTCTTGCCAATAAGCATGTTGTTAATTCCTTGGCTCTTGGAGCCAGCTTTCCCCAGGGTCACAGGGATGAGACTCATTGGAGGATCAGCCAGGCACAGGGCTGTGAGGATTCACGTGGCGGCCTCAGCCCCCGTCGCACCTGTGTCCATCTCCAGGAAGTCTCTCGGGATTAGGTAAACGTCTTCCACTAATTAGCCCAGCAACAGGACCAAAGAGGGCGAAATAACGAGTCAAACAGCGGTGGCAGCCGAGCTGACAACGCTGGTTTGTGCAGAGCGTTGGCATGCACTGTGTCTGTGACTGAGCAGTTCTGTCACTACAAGCTCGTCACGGAGTCTGATACACTCGGCACCTGCGGGACCACTGCAGGCATCTGCCAGGCTGCCACTGTGGACTTGCCACCTACATGGAACAGCGCTGGGTGCCTGCCCTACTCACTGACCTCTCACTGTCTCTTTGCACCCAGTGTGGGTATCCAGAGTATTTCTGCCACTGCGTCTTCTGCACGCTGTGTGCGCCATCCTGCCAGTTCATCATCACGCTGCAGGTGTGCACATCTCAGCAGCACAGCATGGCTGTTTCTTCTAGACTTGTCGTGCACCAGGCGATTGTATGCATTAGCCGCGTTCGCACTGTGCACTTCTCCTCACACTGGGGTTCCGTGCATGTGGGCACTCGCCTGCCCGATGGGATCACAGAAAGCACCTGCCCCACGCTCGCCACCCGCTCCAGAGCACTGGCTGCATCAGGGCACTCCCCATGTAGGTGGGATGCTGCTGAAATCTGTCGTACTCTCACTGTGTTCTTACTCCACGCTGCAACCTACTGGTGAATTGGGGCACTGGCCCTCGGGATGGCATCCCCTTGGGCATGGCTGTGCCCTCACTACACGCTTGCCATAGCACTCTGTTGCTCTGCTGCTATAGAGATGGGTGCAGTATAAATACCTAGGGTGATGGATGCAGAGAGATGTGTGTCTGCTGTGATTGCCACCTGAGACATTACCATCACATCTGCCCTAGTCTATGTTCTGTTTAGGCTCTTATGTTGTGCCATCATTATGGTATCTGGGCACTTTCGGTAGCTTGTTGAGTGACAAGACTGGTGTCTTTCACATGTGGGTCTTTCGCCATTTCTCTCACTGGATGGTCAATTGTCCTGTGTATTTGTAGTCTGTAAGCATGGGAGTAGCTGTGGCACCTTCGAGACTGAAGAACAGTTTACTCCTGTTCTTTTTGCGGACGCAGGCTAACACGGCTGCTACTCTGAAACCTGTAAGTATAGTGTGATACGTGTGTTAATTTGCTGTTGTGCCCATTCTGCCAGCCTGGACGGGCCCCCCACTGGTGCCTGCTCTGCTGGCCCACCGCACTGCACAGGCCCTGTTCTCCAGTGCCTGATCTGCACAGGTGTGTTCTCACCACTTGCATGGAGTGGATGGGATTGTAAAGCAATCACCACCCTCTCGAGGCTCATCCCACCTACTGCCTGGATTGCTCATTATGCACAAGAACAGCCACTGTGACCACTCAGCCCATGCTGACCCGGCACATGTCAACCATGGGAACCCAGAGAAGGTGTTACCTGCATGCAGGCCATGCAGAGCTGTTCAGAGGCAGAAGCTATGTGCTTTCCTGGACAGACCCCTTCTGTCAGCCCAGGTCTCAGACTAGCTGATAACAGGCTC
The DNA here is from genome assembly GCA_026122505.1 of Aldabrachelys gigantea. Taxonomy (NCBI): domain Eukaryota; kingdom Metazoa; phylum Chordata; order Testudines; family Testudinidae; genus Aldabrachelys; species Aldabrachelys gigantea. The sequence goes on from CM047479.1 coordinate 9,315,357, forward strand.
TATTTGGAACATCTGCTTGATCAAGACTCGCTGATTATCCAAGCTGCTGAGACACGAACTGGAAGGTCAGAAGGTTAAATGTCCGACTAAATAGCAGCAGCAGCTTTGGAGGTTCCCAAAGCCTCTCAACTGTGGGGTAAGATTACCCTCTGCTGGTGACAGGGAGACACTACGCTGTCAGCACTAGAGGGCAGAGGAAATATACCTCCTGCTGCACCACTCAGTGCCCGAATGGGCCTTTCTGGCTCCTGGGACAAGGGACCATTCACAGCTCTTAGCACAGGAAGGAGATGAATGGGGACCAGTCCTAGTATTCCACAGATCACAGCTGATCATGCATGGCTGCGACTAGCACACTTCAGAGGATGTGGAGGGGCATGGTTTGGTATGCAGGGGGCAGCAGGCACAGAGCATCACACGCCTGGGGGACCGGGATGAGTGTGCCGGGGTTGGGGCACACAGAGGAGCATCACCCTGAGTGTCCACACCACGAAAGGAACACGTTGCTGTGAGATTTCAGTCCCCGCCCCACCTCTTTTCAGGCAAAGCATTTAGCCAACAGATTCTCCCTAGATGCAGGAAGGATCGTTGTGTCATGATCAGCGGAAATGGAGTCAGAGGGTGCATGTCCCCTGAAGGGACTGTTGTTGATGGGACACAGGGAACTGGGGAGCTAGGCTGGAAGCAAACAGCCATTTGAGAAGAGCAGTGCACAGAGTTTAACAAAGTCCCACTTGTTCAGCTTCACTTTCATTCAGCTTCACACGTTACCAGTAAAACACGGTGTCAGTGTCTGAGCAGTGCATTCTCTGCGTCTCTGGAGTGCAGCAGCTGGCAGCGTGAGCCCTGAAACGCAGTCTGAAGTCCTGGGGTTTGCAGACGCAAACCTAGGTCAGCGATGGAGCCAGTGGAACTGGCCATGCAGGAGAGTAAAGTCCTTGTTTTCCCTTATTGGGGAACAAGGGAAAGATGTCTACACCACTCTGAAGCTCCTCACTTGCCTTAGAGCAATCCTGGAGCCCTGGACCCATTGCGACCCAAAGTGGAAGGGATCTGTGGAGCAACACAGGTATGTCCCTGGAGACAAAGCTGAAGGGGAGGAGATAGACTCCTGGGTTACTGCCTCACACACACTGGCTGCTACATGCAGTTCTGGGGACTCCCTAATTCAGGCACTTAGGGGCATTTAGGCACCATGTGCAGGAACAGCTGCTCCAGGAAGTCAGTCTCACACTACACAGGTGCCTAGACATGGTGTGTGCATCAGGAAGCCTCAAGAGGAAGGATGGAAACCCTGGGAGGCATGACACCCCCAGAAGTACACGTGGGAAGAGCAGGCAGCCAGGGTTCCATACCCATAGCAAGATGCATTGACCGTGGGAAACAGCCTGAGCTGATAAAGGAGACGTGCCCTGCACTAGGCCAGCATTGCAAGGAACGTGGCAGGTTGAATCGTATAAGCCATGTGTGCAAGAGCAGAGGAAGGTCTCAGAATGATTCAGTCAGACAAGTACAAGTGGGGGCTGGCACATCAGCCAGCGGTGATGACATCATGACTCTCTCAAGTCCAAGGGCATATCATGTTCAGGCGGTTGGGACAGGAAACCAAGAAGGAATGATTCCAACTTCCATGCATAATAGAGAAACGGCCAAGGCAGTTTCACTGGATAGAAGGGCCTTCTGCAACGTGGTTCCTTGGGGTGAACTGGATTCGATCACCCCCATGAAAAAGACAGTGGCAATCTAATAATGTACAATACGAGCATAATGCAGCCCACAGGAGAATGAGATCTCATAGTAACTCTCCTGAAAAATGCCAGACAGGCAGCTGAAGTTTGTGGTGGTGTGGGAAGCACCTCATTCCTCTTGTGGGGAATACTACCATACAAGCCATGGACCTGGTCAGGGTGCAGCATCAGAACTTTATAGCTGCAGTGCAAGAAGCAAAAGGGGCACTCCCATGGACAATGGAGACAATTTTAAAAGCCCTCGGGGATGTTTTCAAAGGCAATGGGTGCCTGTAAGGGAAGCTGCGACTGGAAGTAGGCCCCACAGTGAAACCTGTGCTTACCAGGAAGGAGAATTCCAGCGGCACTATGTAATCCTGCATGCCTGGAGCATGACCGTCTACAGAGCAAGAGTATCATTGCACCTGCAGGGGCCAGTGGGGCCTGGGTAAGCAGCATGATGGTGATAAAGGAGCCATCAGGCAATTATGTATCTGCACAGGCCCAATGCTGGTGAACCAGGTCTTAAGAAGATACCACTATCCACTGCCTATCATTGATGACATCTTGCCAGAACTGCCCAAAGGCAGAATCCTTACAGTGTATGGTGTAAGGAAATGGGTTTTGGCACATCAGCCTGGATAAAGAGTCCAGCATGCTGACAGCCTTCACAACCCCATTTGATTGTTATAGATGGCTGTGCACGCCAGTAGGTATAAGCCCAGCACCAGAGAAATTCCGGAGAAGGCTCAGACAAGCATTGGAAGAATTGGCTGGGGTGAGAGTAATTGCAGATAATATCCTTGTCGTAGGTGAAGGGAGTAATGACAGAACAAGACCACAACACAAAACTACAAGCTTTTTTGCAGCTATGCAGGGATAAGAACATAAACTCAACACAGAAAAAATCTGACTTCAACAGTGTACTTCTGGCAAGGAGAGCCACTGCTACTCCAGTGTGATAAATTGGGAAATGGATTGAGTACAGCTGTTTTGTAGGAGCGGCCAGTTGCTTAGCCAGTTGAATCCTGTCAGAGAAAGAACAAGGGGATGCCAACATAGTAAAAGACCTTCTGGCTGTGGCATTTGGAGTGGAGCAATTCCATCAATGCCCCTAGGGCTGCCCAGCAATAGTGCCATCAGACCACTAATCACTAGAGATAATCATGGCAAAGCCCCTTCTGAGTGCTCCAGAGAGATTGCAATGCATGTGGATGCACCTCCAGCACTACCAGGGAGAGCTCAGATCTTGTCCAGGATGATTACTGGAGTTAGCTGGCAGCCCGAGCTGGGCATATATACCCAGCATTGGTGAGTTGGGGGAAGGGGATCAGAACATAGTGCAGTGTGTCAATCTCCAGTTTCAACAGTGAAACTGATGGAAACCAAAGAGGCTATGGAAAAGGACACCCAACTACAGCCAGTCAGGAGAGTGATACTAGCAGGTGGCCAGAAGACAAAATCCAGGTAGTCTAGGAGTAGAATCCTACGTTCACATTGAAGATGAGTTGAGTGTGTAGGATGGAATGATGTTTCGAGGACAGAAATCTGCTGTCCCACTTCATTACCTAAGGATGTTGTGCAAAAAATGCACACCTCACACCTAGGCATTGACAGCTACTCTAGATGGGCTCGAGAGTGAGTTATTGGCTGGGAACGAATACCCAACTTTGCAGCTTTATAGAGGGGAGTGATACACCCCTGTTGGGTGATAACTGCCAGCACAAGCAGAGTCCATTGCCACAGGAGCTGCCCACCTGGCCAGAGGAAAAGGTGGTAGCGGACTTACTTACCTCCAGGAAAAAGCAGTACTTGACTACAGTGGACTGCTTCTCAGATTTTTGGGAGGTTGCTGCCCTGCATGATACAAGAAGCAGGCCACTGATTGGCAAACTAAATGTAAATTTGTCCATCTTGGAACAAAGAGTGAAGGCCATGTTTACACAATGGGGGACTCTATTCTGGAAGCAGTGACTCTGTAAAAGATGTGGGGGATCGTGATGGATAATCAGTGATCATGCGCTCCCAGTGCAATGCTGTGGCCAAAAGGGCTAAAGTGATCCTTGGGTGCATAAACAAGTGAATCTCAAGGAGAAGCAGAGAAGTTATTTTACATCTGTATTTGGCACTGGTGTGACTGCTGCTGGAATGTGTCTAGTACTGGTGTCCACAATTCAAGACAGGGTGTTGATAAATTGGTGAGAGTTCAGAGAAGATCGACGGGAATGATTAAAGCATTAGAAAACATGCCATATAGCGATAGATTCAAGGAGCTCAATCTGTATAACTTAACAAAGAGAAGGTTAAAGGGTGACTTGATTGCAGTTTACAAGTACATAGATGAGGAACAAATATTTAATAATGAGCCGAGAAACCTACAACACAATCCAATGGCTGGAAGTTGAAGCTAGAGAAATTCAGACTGGAAATAAAGCACAATTTTTTTACAGTGAGAATAATTAAGCATTGGAGCGATTTACCAAGGGTTGTGGTGGATTCTTCATCACTGACAGTTTTTAAATCCAGATTGGATGTTTGTCTTAAAAAAACTACCCTGGGAATTATTTGGGGGCAGTTCTCTGGCCAGTGTCACAGGAGGTCACAATAGATTATCACAATGGTCCCTTCTGGCCTGGGAAGGTTCATATGTATCTATGAACAACTGAAGGCTGTCTTTGAGATCTGGCATTCCGGACACTATATTCACTGACAACATTCAACAAACCCCAATCTACCTTGGAAGAATTCAAGTAATTTGCACAAAGATGAGAGTTTGGCCACAACACCTCCTCCCCAGCACACCCACAGAGTAATGGTAAGGTGGAATCAGCTGTGAAAACAACCAAGAGGCTGTTTCTTCTGGATCAGATCACTTGTTAGCATTTTTGGCACACAGGAATACCAAAACAGGCCAGCACAGGCGGTGTGGGGAAGGAACAAAATCCTGGTATCAAGGAGAGGAGACCTCTTGCAGCCAGAAGGATGAAGATGCCGCCCAGAGGAGCTGGCCAACAGAGAAAGCAGGATCTAGAGTATGACAGATCAGCCAAGAACCTGCCAGCCTTCGAGACAGGCACTTCTGTGAAGATTCAGCCATTAGAGAGACACTAGCAGGAGTGGACTAAAGGAGTCGTGAGGGGTCCAAATGCTACAAAGTGACTACGTAAGAGGGACACATGAACTGAAGGAACAGGAGACACTTAGGAGCCGACAGACACAGCCCCTAGAGAGAGCTGACAGAAATACAGAGCTCTTCACTGGATGGAGAAAGAGAGAACCACCCAGAGGCAGCCCTGCAGGAAAGAGGGAGACTCCACAGAGAGACAGAGATAGGTCACTTCTGGTGAGAAGACCATTTATCTCAGACTGTGTAAGCAGCTGAGTCTATGCTACAGATGAGACACCAGCGCGGGTATGTTGGACTAGATACCTCCTGAGGTCCCTCCCAACCCTGATATTCTATGATTCTATGTGCTAGCAATCTCTGGCCAAAGGGACATGGGGTAAGGGTCTGGGCATCAGTTATTTGTTTTTAATGATTGTTAAAATGTTCAAAAATAGGGAAGATGTATCGTGATTCATAGAACTGGAGTTGGAGGGCCCATGTTCCGTGGAGAGACTGTTATTGGCAGGACACAAGGAAGACACGGGGAATACTGGAGGCAACTCGGCCAGAGGTACAGAGCAGTGCACCGGGTTTAATGAAGTTTCACTTGTTCAATGTAACCTGCACTCAGCGTCACTCTTTGTTAATGAAACAGTCGTAAGGCAGGAAGCTGGAGTTGTGAATGCTTCAGTGGAGCCCCCATCCTGTCAGCGTACCCAAGAGAGGCTAGGGTTTGACTCTGATCTGTGAGGGTCTGGTCAGTGCAGCCCTTTGCTAAGCTGCACATTGATGGGACGGGTACCCCAAACCGGTGAGCAGGGACCACCTCATTCCTGAGCTGCTGTTCCTGGAAGTATGTGTTTTTGATCCCTGCTTCTGAGAGTCAGGCCAGGGTTGTTCCTGTCACAGAGGCCTCAGGGTTTCTTCTGCCACTCAAAGGTCTAACTGCACTGGTCCCACAACTGGGCTAGTCAAAGTGTTCATCAGGCAGTTCATATCTTAACAGCGAGATCATCCTGGAGACCTGCCCCCCTTCACCATTGCACAGAGCACATCCTCTCCCATTCCTGGTTACTCAGCGTCCCTGGGACAGACAAAGGCAGCTGCTTATTTAGCAAATGTGTATTTCTAAATGTTTTGAATATAAGAAATGTTTGTTGTGTCCTTTGTGGAGGAAAAGCACCTCTCACTGTCTAGTTTTGTCCTTCAGTTCATCCTCCCTTCCCATCCAGTTTGTTCTTCTCCCTCACCCTGCCCTTCTGCACATGCTATGGAACATGGGAACTGCCAGGTTAGATCAGACCAGTGCTCCGTTAATGTAGTATCTGGTTTCTGAGAGTGACCAGAACCAGCTGTTCAGAGGGAGAGACAAGAAACTCTGTAATGGGCAATTTACTGAATAACCTGTTCACAGGGAAGCCTCTCCTGGGCCCCATCAGTAGGTTGTTGGCTTATGCCCAAAGCAGGCGGGTTTATATCTTTTCTTTAAAGACTGCATGTCTTAAATAACCATAGAGGCTCTCATTCTGTGTAACCATCAATCCATTTTTGAGTCCTATTTATGTCTTGGCCTCAATTGCATCTTACGGCAGCGAGTCCTGCAGATTAATTATGGGTCATGTAAGTAAAAATATTGTTTGCTTCTATAGTTCTAAATGGTTGCTTTGTAGCATTTCTTTGGAGTTCCAGTTACTGTGTTAGGAGAGAGGGTGAATAGAAGCGGCTGATTTACCTTCTCTCTCTGTCATTTTGTATCTCTCTGTCATATCACATCTGAACACAGTTCATATCTTTTCCAACTCCCCAGCAGAGAAGTTTCTTCAGCTTTCTAATCATTTTCATTGCACCTTGTGTTTCTGTTAGGTGTTTTTTGAGGTGCTGTGACCAAAACCAGGTGCAGCAGCCCAGTGTAGAGTGCCCCGTAGATTGCTAGAATAACACCAGCATTGGCATTATTACTTTCTATCTGCTTTGTTGGGGTTGGTCTACCCTGAAAACTTACATCGGCATAGCAACGTCTCTCGGGTGTGAACAGTGTAGCCCCCGAGAGCCATAGTCATGCCAGCCTAATCACCGGTGCATTCCCTGCTAGATAGACAGATGCATTCTTCCAGCAGCCTAGCTACCGTCACTTGAGGAGGCGGATTAACTACAGCAAAGGAGGACTCCCCTCGTGGTTGGAGAGTGGCTACGCTGAAGCACTAGGGTGCAGCTGTGCTGCTGAAGTGTTTTAATTGGTGTTGCTTTCATTCATTGTCTTTGCATTCTGAGCTGCCCTGGGCCGTTGCCTCCTCTCCCTACATGTACTGTAGCCACTTCTCTTGGCCGGTCGTCTCCCGCAGGTGGCTAAGGTCACTTCTCTTAGTAGCAGTGTCTTCCACAAGAAGCAGCAAGTTCTGCTGCCCACAGTTCAAGAAGGATGCTGATGAATTGGAGAGGGGTCAGAGAAGAGCCAGGAGAATGACCACGATTATAGTAATAAGCCACATAGATTGAGCTCATTGAATCTAACAAAGCGAAGGTGAAAGAGTGACTTGTTTCTCAGTGCCTGCTTGGGGAACAGATAGTTAATAACGGGCTCTTCAGTCTATCAGACAAAGGTGTAACACAGTCCAGTGGCTGGAAGCTGAAGCTAGACAGATTCAGTCTGGAAATAAGGGGTAAATAGTTGACGGTGAGAGTAATTAACCACTGGAACAATTCACCCAGGATCACAGAGAATTTTAAAATCCAGACTGGCTGTTTTTCTATAAGCTCTGTCTAGGAATTATTGTGGGGCAGGTCTGTGGCCTGTGCTGTGCAGGGGGTCAGACAAGAGGATCACAGTGGTCCTTTCTGGCCTTGGAATCTATGGGCATGTCTGCGCCTGCAGCAGGCCCATATCAGCTGACTTAGGGCCACGGGGCTCGGGCTGGAGGCCTATGAAATTGCAGTGTAGAGGTTTGGGCTTGCACTGGAGCCTGGGCTCTGGGCCCCATGAGGCAGCGGGCCCCAGAGACTAGGCTCTAGCCTAAGCATGAATGTCTGCATTGCATTTTTATCACCCTCAGCCCAAGCCCAGACCAGCCACAGATGTTTTATTGCAACAGTTTCTACACCCACCAAATGTGTTTGAACTTAAACTCCAGACCTAAGGGCCTGGTCCGACTCCCAGTGACATCATTGGGAGGTGGATCAACAGCATATGAGAGTGTGTCTTGCCTGCACCTTATTCCATGTGGGTTTCTGAACATTGAATATGTTTTGGGACAAACCTTTATAATAATAAATAATAATTGGAGATACACCAATCTCCTAGAACTGGAAGGGACCTTGAAAGGTCGTTGAGTCCAGCCCCCTGCCTTCATTAGCAGAACCAAGTACTGATTTTTGCCCCAGATCCCTAAGTGGCCCTCTCAAGGATTGAACTCACAACCCTGGGTTTTGCAGGCCAATGCTCAAACCACTGAGCTATCCCTCCTGCCCCTTTGGTGCTTGTCAATCAGTAGGTTGGAAGCTGTGTTGAAAAGTCCTTGTAGAAAACTCTTTTCTGTTGTGTGCATATGAATCTGTGCTCAGAGACACTTTGAGAAGTGAAGAGTCCATGTGTGTCTGTATGGACACATTCTGAGACAGAGGAGTATGCGTGTGGGATCTTTGCAAATGAGTCTGTGTGGGTACGTATGGAGATGAAGAGGCGTATGTATGCATGAATGGGTGTCTGTGTAGACTCATGCCTGGAGGGAGCAGGTATAGGAGCATGTGCATGTGCAGTCTGCTCACACAGTCACATACGTTCAGGAAGATGGTTCTGATCCCATCTTTCAGCAGCATGAGAAATCTCTGCTTTTTTTCTTACAGAAACGAGAGAAGATAGGACGAAGCGTCTCTTCCGACATTACACTGTGGGTTCATATGACAACTTCACTTCCCACAGGTAAGTGCCAGGCTACCTCACGGTGAGAGATGGCAGAAAATGGGATATAGTTAAAGCCCATGGACTGGTATCTCCTTGATTTGTGTTGCAGTAGATCATGGGAAGGGAGCTTCCTTCAGTCAATCCACATTCTACACTGATAGTCCAGGAGTGCAGTTCTTTAGGAAAAAGGCTGAGATAAGTGATGACTATGAGATTGGTGCCCGAGATTAGGAATAAAAGTACTTTTGGTGGCAGAGGAGTAGGGGTCAGAGAAGTGCCTTTTTTTTTCCTAGTGACCCATGTTGGGGAATTGTGTTGGGCGTCCTGGGAGCTGGACCCTGAGCATTGGGCAGGGATGGAGAGCTCTGGTTCTCTGCTGGAGAAGGACAGAAAGGATGCTGTGTGCATGTGTGAGATAAAACAGGGAGAGGTATGTTAGAAATGCCATCGTTTAGATAGGGCTGGAGTGTTCTGGGTCTGGAGATGGTGTGTGGTTTGCTGCATTTGAGACAACCCCAAGATAAAATGTAAGGAGTTACAGCACTCAGCATGGAAATAGAGAAGAGAACAGGGTCTGTGTTGTTACACAGCCGTGCTTGGCCTGGGCGACGCGTGGCTGGGAGACATTCGGAATGGAAGGGGTCCTAGGACTTGGTTTGGTGTTTGAATGCAAAGCTGCCCCTGGAGCTGGGTTTTTATGTGAGGTGTTTGGCTGTCTAGGGAAGGTGATAGGCTTGATGGTGCTTTGAGGATATGATCTCTGCTTACTCCTAGGCACCCATGCTTGTATAATGTATTGGTCGGTGCAGGAGAATGGGCTAGGCATTACCGAACACAATACGAACAAATTGTCACAGCTCTTTTTAGGAAAACAGTCTCTCCAACCACTTTGAAATCCTTCACGTGTGTCAACAAAAGAGTGAATGTTATTCTCTTGAGGTTCTGATAACAAGACCATCAGTGCGGTGTCTGGGCACCTTTGGGGAGAACTGGTAGATGTAATTTATATGAATTTTCAACAACACAAAAGCCTTTGACAAAGTCCTTCAAGACGGGCTGGTAAGGGTCCTGTGTGGTCATGGGTACGAAGCAAATCTGCCATAGATCAGAAACTGACTAAGAGACAGAAAATGGCAATGTGTGAATAGTGGGGATTCCCCAGGGTCTATGCTAGGTCCAATATTGCATTTGTTTGGTATCTTAACATCTTGAAAAAAGCTGTGAATAATGAGTGGCAGTTTGCAAATGACACAAAATTATTTAAGCCAGTGGACAGTGGGACTTAACCAAGCTAGGTGAATAGTCAGATGAATGGCAGATGGAATTTACTTTTGACAAATGCAAGGTATTGAACATCAGAAGGCTCCGTTTGAACTACTCATACACATTACTGAGTTATAACTCCACTGTGATCACTTAGGACTAAAGACCTGGTATCATTGTGAGCACCTCAATGAAAACATCTGCTTGGTGCATAGTGGCAGTCAAAAAGCAAACAAAACGTTACGTTGTATAAAGAAAGGAACAGAAGATATTACTGAAATTGTTGTAATATCATTATATAAATGGAAGATACAGCTTGGGAATGCTGTATTCAGTTCTGGTCATCCCATCTCAAACGAGAGAGAGCGCGCGCAAAAACAGGAAGGGTCCAGTGGTGAAAATGGCCGAGAGCATGGAAAGACTTTGGAATGAGAAGAGAGTGTGTAAGTTAGGGCTAACCTGGATACTCCTATTTACTGTCTAATAATAGAATAACACAAAGGCTTAGCCTGTGCTATAAAGTTTTGCTGGCATCACTGTGTTGACAAGAAATGTGAAAAAAAAATCATACCTCTTAGCTGACTTTGCTGTTCTGGGAAAACCCATCATGTCGATGCAGCTTTGCCAACAGCAGAGTACTTCTGTCAACTTAATTAGTGTCCTGTGGGGCAGTGGTTTGGCTAAGCCGTCAGAATTCCTTCTCCTGTCAGCTTAACCGGTGACTCCAGCAGGGGGCTCTGCCAGCAAAGGCATACCGATAATAACGATACTAGCAAAGCATTTGTAGCATAGACCAGCCTGCAGATGCTCAATGAAACTGAAATGCCATGTGTTCAAAACTGATAAAACAAAATACTTTTTACATAAAACATAATGAACTCAAACATGTTAAACTCAAAGCCACAAGTTATCATTTAGATCAAGAGTTTAGCAAGATTGCAGAAAGGATTAGGTATTACTTTAGTTAGGTTGAAAGCGATAAAACCTGCATGCTTCCGAGGATAAGCCAAATGCTTACTAACAAGGAGGGAAAGTCATCTATGAGCCAATTATTCCAAAACTGTTGGGTATGTGGTTTCTTGTACATTCTCCTGAAGCAGCTGATATTTAACACTATCAGAGATGGGAGACTGGGTTAGGTGGACCATAGGTCTGATCCAGTGCAGCAATTCCTGTGAAGTATCAGAGGGGTAGCCGTGTTAGTCTGAATTTGTAAAAGCAGCAAAGAGTCCTGTGGCGCCTTATAGACTAACAGACGTACTGGAACATGAGCTTTCATTGGTGAATACCCGCTTCGTCGGATGCACCCTGTGAAGTCACTGTGGGTGGCTAGTGTTTGGTAACAGACTGAACTGCACTGAGGGAAACTTGGCTGGGTAGTGCTGAGTCACAACAGTTAGGGCGAGGAGACTGTTTGGGATGTTGGGATTATATTTGGGCCATTGATGCTTCAATTGGTGTTGAAGGTTCTGGGAGGAGGCAGTTTCCGTGACATGGCTGATTTGGACATGTGGCAAATAGCTCTTGTTGCCTTAGAGAGGCAGGCTGGAAAGGGTATTAGGGTTATTATAGGACGAGGATTGGAATGGAGAATGAAAAGAACTGGGGCTGGTGTTGAGTAGCATGCTGCTCCTATTTGCCTGGCTGCCCATCACCACTGGTAAAGTTTGCAGATAATACAAAAATTGCGGGAGTGGTAAATAATGAAGGAGATGCATCACTGGTGCAAAGCACTCTGGATCACTAGGTAAACTGGGTGCAAGCAAACAATATCAAATAAAAAAACACAATAGGAGGACCAAAAGAATGCCACCATGGCTAAACAGCAGAGTAATGGAGGCTGTTAAAGGCAAGAAGGCATCCTTTGAAATATGGAAGTCAGTTCTAATGAGGAAAACAGGAAGGAGCACACACTCTGGCAAGTAAAATGTAGAAGTGTAATAAGACCGGCCAATACAGAGTTCGAGAAGCGCTTGCTAAAGATGCAATAACTAGTAAAAATTTTTAAGTACGTCAGGAGCAGGTTGCCTGTGGGTCACGTTGTAGTGGGGATACTAGATGGCAAATGTGTTAAAGAAGAACCCCACAGACAAGGCCACTGCTGAGAAGCAAAAGGAACTCTTTGCATCGGTCTTCATTGCAGAGGATGTCAGGGAGAAACTCACATCAGAGCTTTTCTTTTTGGGCAACAAATCTGAAGTACTGTCCCACATTAATGTGTCAATGGAAGAGATTTTAGAGCAAATGGATAAATTAAGCAGTAATAAGTTATCAGGACCAGCTGGGATTCACCCAAGAATTCTGAAGGAACTCAAATATGAAATTAAAAAACTACTGGCTGTGGTATTTAACCTATCGCTGAAATCAGCCTCTGTACCAAATGACAGAAAGGTAACTAATGTAACACTGATTTTTAAAAACGGCTCCAGGGGAGCTCCTAGTAACTACAGACTGGTGAGCCTAATTTTAGTACTGGGCCAATTGGTTGAAACAGTAATAAAGAACAGAATTATCAGACACAGAGATACCCACGATTTGTTGGGAGAGAGTCAACATGGCTTTTGTAAAAGGAAATCATGCCTCACCGATCTGTTAGAATTATTTGAGGGAGTCAGCAAGCATGTGGATTCTTTGAGGGAATCAGAAGGACTTTGATCCAATTCCAAAGATCCAATTCCAAGATCCAATTCCAAAGGCTCTTAAGTAAATGAAGTAGCCTTGGGATAAGATGGAGGGTCCTCTCATGGATCATAACTGGTTGAAAGATAGGAAATGAAGTATAATTGTGAAGGCCAAAAATATAACTGACTTTGAAAAAGAACAGGATATGTTCATGAAGGATAGGTCCATCAATGACTCTTAGCCAGGATGGTCAGGACGCAACCCCATGGTCTGAGTGTCCCTAAGCTTCTGGCTGCCTGAAGCTGGGAGTGGAAGATGGGTGGATCACTCCATGACAACCCTCTTCTGTCCACTCCCCCTGAAGCTCTGGTATGTGCCAATGTCAGAGACAAGATACTGGCCAAGATGGACCATGATCTGACCCACTATGGCAGCTCTTGTATTCTTAATGTGCATTTTAATACAGCTAAATGCATACGTCTAGGAACAAAGAATGAGTGCATGCTTGCAGAATATCCCGGGAAGCAGTGACACTGAAAAAGATTTGGGGGTCATGGTGGTTAATAAGCTAAACAAGAGTGGTGCTGTGGCCAACAGAGCTAACGTGATCCTGGGGTGTATAAACAACGGAATCTCTGGTAGGAGCAGAGAGGTTATTTTACCTCTGTCTCTGGAATTGATGTGAACTGCTGGAATCCTGTGTTCAGTTCTGGTGCCCACAGGTCAAGAAAGATGTTGATAAATTGGAGTGGGTTCAGAGGAGAGCCATGAGAATGATTAAAGGATTAGAAAACATACTGTATAGTAATAGACTCAAAGAGCTCAATTTATTTAGCTAAACAAAGAGAAGGTTAAGGGGTGACTTGTTTACAGTCTGTAAGTATCTGCATGGGACAAGAATTTAATGGACTCCTCGGTGGAGCAGAGAAAGGCATGTTCCAATGCCTGTAATTTGAAGCTAGACTGGAAATAAGGTGTCATTTTTTTTAACAATGACAGTAATTAACCATTGGAACATTTTACCAAGAGTTGGGGTAGATTCTCCAGCACTGACAATTTTTAATTCAAGAATGGCTGTTTTTTCTAAAAGCTCTGCTCTAGGAATTATTGCAGAGCAGGCCTCTGGCCTGTGTTTTACAGGTCAGACTAAACGATCACAATGGCCCCTTCTGGCATTGGAATCTGTGACTCTGTAATCAATAATATGAGGTTGGTATTGCTGTGATTTTCTTTGGAAAATAGAAATATCCCGGATATTGAGAACTTGTTTCCCCTCTTGGCCGCAGCAGCTCCTTTAGAGCAGAGATCTTTTCTTGTGAAAGCATCTTTCCAGCCAAGGGGAGCAGTAGACAGATACAGTGGTCTAAAGGTGCATCCCCCAGGTGGCAGATATGGAGAGCCCCTGTTGGGGAAACCCAGAAGGGTTGAATCAAATATTATGGATTAAGGTGCCGTGAAGCAGCAGTATATAGGAGAAGGGAATTTCTGATTTCAGACTGGGCCAGAGAGCAGGCAAGTCTCTCTGGAGGAAGGAAAACTCTGATTTCAGATCTGAGCACTCCAAGCTCACTAGCTTTCAAAGGTAGTGGCCTAGGGTGGAATTGCTGATACCTGTTCGTAGCAGGCCAGCAGGCCATGACATAGCATCCCTAGGAGTGCGTAGGTTGGGTTGGCCTGACAAGCTAGTATGTCTGAACCTCATTTGTTTCAGAAGCAGAACAGCAAACTGAAGAGTGTGGAGATGGCGAGATAATATCTAAGGTACTGTCTGCTCAGTACTGCAAAGCAGATTAAAACAATTTGAAGGAGAGCCCTTATCCCGCCATCCCTCACTTCACTGGAGATCTCGAGAGTGGAAAGAGATCAACTCAATGACGTTGTTTAAGGAAAGACTTCAAGGTGCTTGAGAAAATTATATATTATCTAGCTTAAATTGCAGGGAAAGTCTTTGTAATAGTTTCCAGGTGTGAATGGATGTCCCCCAGCGTGCAGTATGGAACAGCTGAATCAAAGCGAAATAGCAGGTTTGTGGGCTTAGATTTACTCATCTGCCTCTTAGTTTAATAATTTGCTAGAAGAGCCTAAGAGCCAGGCTGTGGTGGCAGCCCCTCCTATTGGTAAGGGTCTGCAGCAACGCGTGAGGAGGGGAACCCAGGCCCTTCCTACTCCACCAGGTTCTAATGCGGGGGCTCTCGTGTGTATCGTAAGGCAGCAGTCCGTTACCTGCGGTCCAGCTAACACTCTCCCCTGGTCTCTTCCTACCTCTCTGCCCCTCCTTGGGCTGTGTCAGGGCTGGCAGTTGTCCCTGGCAATCTGTCCCACAGGTCTCAGTGGGGAGCCCCAGCTCTGGGCAGTAGGCCTTTCCCTGGGAATGCCTTCCTGGCATGCTTCTGCTGCAGCAGTGAGCGTGGATCTCTTCTCTCCACCTGCCACCCAGCTGTGCTGAAGAGACTGCCTGTGTGAAGTCCCTTCCTCAGGCCCGTCAGAGCTGGGCTTCCCAGGCCCGGAGCTGCTCCTGCTCCTTAACTCTCCAGTGGGAGATTTACCCATCCATCACATATCTGCAAACTTGATTTTATGTTCTCTTCCAGGCCATTAATAAAAATGCTAAATAGGTTAGGGCCAAGACCTGTTAGCTGAGAGACTGCACTGGAAACAGACCGCTCAGTGATGATTCTCTATTTACAATCAAATCTGGGGATCTATCCGTTAGCCTGTTTTCAATCCATTTAATGTGGGCCATGTGAATTTTATCTTTCTAGTTTTTAATCAGAATGTCATGTACCATCAAATCAAACACCTTACAGAAGTCTAAGTATATTACATCAACTCTCTGTTATCTTTATCAGTCAAACTTGTGATCTCATCAAAACAATCTTGTTAGTTTGACAGGATCTATTTTCCATAGAACCCTGTTGATTGGCATTAATTAAATAACCTCCTTTAATACTTTATTAATTAAGTCCCATATCAGGTTGTCTTGCCCGAGTCCGATGTCAGATTGACAGACTAGCCAGGTCTTCCCGTTTACCCTTTTAAGTATTAACACATTAGCTGCCTTCTGGAACTTCCCCAGTGTCCCGACGCTTATTGAAAATCAGCATTGAGGGTCCAGCAAGCTGCTCAGCCAGCACTTTTACAGACCAAGTGCAGGGGGGATGTCAGAATGTGTGATTAATAAAAACAGCGATCCCACTCTGCCGAGGCCACGGCCCTGCTGCTCTTCCTGGCCGGGCCCATGTATCCCTGTTGTTTCCCCTCCCCAGTTTCAGTTTGGCTGGTTTCGTTTCCCACCTCTTCCCTAGTCCCACACTGCACATGTTTCTTGGGGATGAGACCCACAGCTCTCACTTTTCCACCTCCCTCAAACTTTGAGTTTTCTCTAGGGCCCAGCACTGTAGTGCCTAAAAGGCAGTTCCTCATGGCACTGGTTTCCAGTCCAAGTCCAGCCCATCTTTGAAGAGATCGGGGTGGAGAGACTCCTTTCCGTCTCCTTCACTGGATTGCTTCTGCACTTTCCTTTCCTAAGGAGTCGTGTGTCCCTCCGCCCCCTCCAGTCCTCTAGAACGGCACAGCTGGTAAGCAGCATATGTGCAAAGAGCTTTACGCCAGTGTTCCATTCAGGATTATATAAAAGGAATCTCACCCAGACTCCTCCTCCATTCTTTCTGAGCTGATGTATGTGGCCTTAGAGCAGGGATCGTCTACCTTTGGAACACGGCCCGTCAGGGAAAGCAGCTGGCAGGCCGGGATGGTTTGTTTATCTGCTGCATTCTCAGGTTCAGCCAATCGCAGGTCCCACTGGCCGC
Source organism: Aldabrachelys gigantea (assembly GCA_026122505.1). Taxonomy (NCBI): domain Eukaryota; kingdom Metazoa; phylum Chordata; order Testudines; family Testudinidae; genus Aldabrachelys; species Aldabrachelys gigantea. Next base: position 9,331,782 of record CM047479.1, read on the forward strand.
TGTTCACTGCTCCAGGCCAATGGGGGCTGCAGGAAGCAATGGCCAGCACATCCCTCAGCCTGCACCACTTCCCGCCGCCCCCATTGGCCTGGAGCGGCAAACCACAGCCAGTGGGAGCCACGATCGGCCGAACCTGCAGATGCTGCAGGTAAACAAACCATCCAGGCCTGCCAGCAGCTTTCCCTGATGGGACGCATTCCAAAGGTTGCCGATCCCTGCCTCAGAGCAAACTCTTCTGTCCTTCTCCTGGCATACACCTTATTTCTTGTCAAGTTTTGACCCAGTGGGTCCATAGTTCATTATTTGGAAGTAGTGACTGAAATGTGCTGGGCACAGCGCAAATATAGTGCCTGGTCTCTGCTCCAAAGAGCTTGCAATCTAGAAGGAAAGCAACAGACAGAGGGCAGGGGTGAAGAAAGAGGCACTACTGCAGAAGTTGCTGGCATTGTTCTGCCCTTCTGCCTAGACATTACTGGCTAGTCAACTGTTTGTAGGCATTGTGATATAAGTGGTTCTCAGGGAGGAATTTGAAAGAGGCCAGGGTCGTTCAGCTGAGCATCCATGTGAAAAAGGGCTGATGTTCAATAGCTAGTGTGACAAAAGCTGAGTCTTTGATAGACTTTTCCTGTAGTTTTAGCTGTGTGTTTGTCGAGCGGTCTTGGCTGGTCTGCGTAAGATGCCTGCTTTGAAGAAGTGTTCGTTATAAAAAAGCTAATTTGCATTAGACCAGGTATCCTGAATTTTTCTTTCCATTCTGAGATGCTGGCTAGATTGTCGGGCTCAATGGGTAGTGATCAAGAGCTTGATGTCTAGTTGGCAGCCGATATCAAGCGGCGTGCCACAGGGATCGGTCCTGGAGCCGGTTTTGCATAACATCTTTATTAATGATCTGGATGATGGAATTAATTGCACTCTCAGCAAGTTCGCAGATGACATTACGCTGGGGGGAGAAGTAGATACGTTGGAGGGTAGGGATGGGGTCTAGCGTGACATAGACAAATTGGAGGATTGGGCCAGAAGAAATCTGATGAGGTTCAAGAAGGACAAGTACAGAGTCCTGCACTTAGGAAAGAAGAATCCCATGCACTGCTACAGGCTGGGGACCGACTGGCTAAGCAGCAGTTCTGCAGAAAAGGACCTGGGGGTTACAGTGGATCAGAAACTGGATATGAGTCAGCAGTGTGCCCCTGTTGCCAAGAAAGATAATGGCATATTGGGCTGTATTAATAGGAGCATTGCCAGCAGATCGAGGGAAGTAATTATTCCCCTCTATTTGGCACTGGTGATACCACACCTGGAGTATTGCGTACAGTTTTGGTTCTGCCACTACAGAAGGGATGTGGACAAACTGGAGAAAGTCCAGCGGAGGACAATGAAAATGATTAGGGGTCTGGAGCACATGACTTACGAGGAGAGACTGAGGGAACTGGGGTTATTCAGTCTGCAGAAGAGAAGAGTAAGGGTGGGATTTGAAAGCAGCCTTCAACTACCTGAAAGGGGGTTCCAAAGAGGATGGATCTAGACTGTTCTCAATGGTAGCAGATGACAGAACAAGGAGTAATGGTCTCAAGTTGCAGTGGGGGAGGTCTAGGTTGGATATTAGGAAACGCTATTTCACTAGGAGGGTGGTGAAGCACTGGAATGGGTTACCTAGGGAGGTGGTGGAATCTCCTTCCTTAGAGATTTTTAAGGCCCAGCTTGACAAAGCCTTGGCTGGGATGACTTAGTTGGTGTTGGTCCTGCTTTGAGCAGGGGGTTGAACTAGATGACCTCCTGAGGTCTCTTTCAACCCTAATAGTCTATGATTCTATTCTATGATTCTATGCTGCCCTTGTGTGAGAGGGCAGGACCCCAGGACAATGGCAGCAGAGTTAATTAAACTGATTCTGTGAAAGACCCCCAAAATTATCCTTCCAACAAGGGTGGAGCTGGGGAAGGCACCTGTAAGAGTCCCAGTGGCTCTGAGAGAACAAGCAGAGAGAGGGGCAGCAAGTTATCTATCGCAGGTGTTTCTGTAGCAGTCATTCACTGAAATGCCAAAGAACTGAATAAGCAAATTAGATCTGTGTGGCAGAGTCCACACTGGACTCCATAGAGGACTCTGCTTTTCATCCTTTTGGGAGGTAGGAAACCCTACTTGCTTTCCACTTACCCATGAGTTGGACAGCTTTAAAAAACAGGTGAGGCTTGCAAACTGTTCTTTGAATAGTCAGCTTTTGGGCTAATCTAATCTCATCTAAAAAACAGAACGAGGAGTACTTGTGGCACCTTAGAGGCTAACAAATTTATTTGGGCATAAGCTTTCGCCAGCTAAAACCCACTTCATCGGATGCATGCAGTGGAAAATACAGCAGGAAGATATATATACACAGAGAACATGAAAAAATGGGTGTTGCTATACCAGCTATAACGAGACTAATCAGTTAAGGTGGGCTCTTATCAGCAGGAGGGAAAAAAACGTTTGTAGTGATAATCAGGATGGCCCATTTCCAACAGTTGACAAGAAGGTGTGAGTAACAGTAGGGGAAAAAATTAGCATGGGGAAATAGTTTTACTTTGTGTAATGACCCATCTACTCCCAGTCTTTATTCAAGCCTAATTTAATGGTGTCCAGTTTGCGAATTAATTCCAATTCAGCAGTTTCTGGTTGGAGTCTGTTTTTTAAATTTTTTTGTTGTAATATTGTGACTTTTAGGTCTGTAATCGAGTGACCAGGGAGGTTGAAGTGTTCTCCAACTGGTTTTTTATTGTTATAATTCTTGACTGATTTGTGTCCACTGATTATTTTGCGTAGAGACTGTCCAGTTTGACCAATGTACATGGCAGAGGGGCATTGCTGGCACATGATGGCATATATCACATTGGTAGATGTGCAGGTGAACGAGCTCCTGGTGGTGTGGCTGATGTGGTTAGGTCCTGTGATAGTGTCCCCTGAATAGATATGTAGACAGAGTTGGCAGTCTCATCTAGTAGCTCATTCTACAATTGAGCAACCTCAGTAAAGAGTGCTTTATCTCTGGTTCTCCCAAGGAGAATTGTATGCCTAGCACAGTTCTCTACCTGCATAGCAAATGCACCCAATAACTCTAAATTAACATAATGTCCAGGAGTGACATTAACAGCACTCCCTCCCACCCAGCCCAGCGCTTCAGAGAAAGCGTCAGAAAAGTACGGGTACAAATGTCAATTCTAAAGGGCTGGACATTAATTTCATAATTACTCACAGCCTAAATGGAAAAATAATTTACTCTTTGGCAAAGAATCTCGGATGTGTCTCATCTTTAATTTAAAGGCAAGAAAATGTTGCATTCTCTCTCTCTCTTTCTTTCTTTTAATTGTCACTATCCCAGTGACCTGTAAAAGAGTCCTTCAGAATGTAAAACCTTCTAGGAAAGCAATGCTGAATTTTTAATATGAGTTTCTATTGTAATATGCATGATGAATATACATACATCATCCCTGAAGGCCAGCCTATCTCATCTGGAGACGCAGTAAGGCAGTGGTTCTCAACCAGGGGTATATGTATCCCTGGGGGTATGCAGAGGTCTTCCAGGAGGTACATCAACTCATCTAGATATTTGCCTAGTTCTTGTGTTACGAGAAGGAGTAAATAACACTTCCTTATTTACTTTCTCCACACCAGTCATGATTTTATAGACCACTCTCTTATCCCCCCTTAGTTGTCTCTTTTCCAAGATGAAAAGTTCCTCTCTTATTAATCTCTCCTCATACGGAAGCCATTCCATACTCCTAATAATTTTTGTTGCCTTTTTCAGAACCTTTTCCAATTCCAATATATCTTTTTTGAGATGGGGTGACCATATCTGCACGCAGTACTCAAGATGTGGGCGTACCATGGACTTATATGGAGGCAATATGATATTTTCTGTCTTATTATCTATCCCTTTCTTAATGATACCCAACATCCTGTTCACTTTTTTGACTGCCGCTGCACATAGAGTGGATGAGTTCAGAGAACTTATCCGCAATGACTCCAAGATCTCTTTCTTGAGTGGTAACAGCTAATTTAGATGTCATCATTTTATATGGATAATTTTATGGGATTATGTTTTCCAGTGTGCATTACTTTGCATTTCATTTCATCTGCCTTTTGTAGCTCTTCACAGTCTGCTTTGGACTTAACTATCTTGAGTAGTTTTGTATCATCTGCAAATTTTGCCATCTCACTGTTTACCCCTTTTGCCAGATCATCTATGAATATGTTGAATAGGTCTGGGCCCAGTACAGACCTCTGCGGGATACCACTATTTACCTCTCTTCGTTCTGAAAACTGACCATTTGTTCCTACTCTTTGTTTCCTGTCTTTTAACCAGTTACCAGTCTCTGAGAGGACCTTGCCATTTATCCCAGAACAGCTTACTTTGCTTAACAGCCTTTGGTGAGGGACCTTGTCAGAGCTTTTCTGAAAACCTAAGTACACTATATCCACTGAATCCCTCTTGTCCACATGCTTGTTGATCTCTCAAAGAATTCTAGTAGATTGGTGAGGCATGATTTCCCTTTACAAAAACCATGTTGACTCTTCCCCAACAAATTATGTTCATCTGTGTCTGACAATTTTATTCTTTACTATATTTTCAACCAGTTTGTCCGGTCCTGAAGTAAGGCTTAGCAGCCTATAATTGCTGGGATCACCTCTGGAGCCCTTTTTAAAAATTGGCATCACATCAGCTGTCCTCCAGTCATTTGGTACAGAAGCTGATTTAAATGGGAGGTTACAGACCACAGTTAGTAGTTCTGCAATTTCACATTTGAGTTCCTTCAGAACTCTTGGATGAATACCACCTGGTCTGGGGACTTATTACTGTTTAGTTTATGACTTTGTTCCCAAACCTCCTCTAATGATACCTCAGTCTGGGACAATTCCTCAGATTTATCACCTAAAAAGAATGGCTTAGGTTTGGGAATCTCCTCGATATCCTCAGCTGTGAAGACCAATGCATTGAATTTATTTAGTTTCTCCACAATGACCTTATTGTCCTTGAGTGCTCCTTTAGCATTTCAATCATCCCATAGCCCCACTGGTTGTTTAGCAGGCTTTCTGGTTTTGCTTTGAGTCTTTGGCTAGCTGCTCTTCAAATTCTTTTTTGGCCTTCCTAGTTATATTTTTACACTTCATTTGCCAGAGTTTATGCTCCTTTCTATTTTCTTCACTAGGATTTAACTTCCACTTTTTAAAGGATGCTTTTTTGCCTCTCACTGCTTCTTTTACTTTGTTGTTTAGTCATGGTGGCACTCCTTTGGTTCTCTTATTATGTTTTTTAATTTGGGCTATACATTTAAGTTGAGCCTCTATTATGTTATCTTTAAAAAGTTTCCATGCAGCTTTCAGGGATTTTGGCACTGTACCTTTTAATTTCTGTTTAACTAACTTCCTCATTTTTGTGTTTCCCCAGTTCCTAATAAATCTAAATCCCTCCTCCTTACACCATCGTCTCGTCTCATCCACGCATTGAGACCCTGCAGTTCTGCCTGTCTAACTGGCCCTACATATGGAACTGGAAGCATTTCAGAGAATGGCTCCCATGGAGGTCCTGGACGTCAGTCTCTTGCCTAGCAGCCTAAATTTGGCCTCCCTGACCTCTCTCCTACCCTTCCCTATATCATTGGTACCTACATGTACCACTACCACCGGTTCCTCCCCAGCACTACACATAAGTCTGTCTAGATGTCTCGAGAGATCCGCAACCTTTGCACCAGGCAGGCAAATCACCATGTGGCTCTCCCCGTCATCGCAAACCCAGCTATCTATGTTTCTAATGATCAAATCCCCCATAACTATTACCTGTTTCTTCCCAATAACCAGAGTGCCCTTCCCCGGAGAGGTATCTTCAATGCGAGAGGATATCATGACACCATCTGGACGGAGGGTCCCAACTGTGGGATCATTTTCCTCTGCTCCAGTTAGATTCTCTCCTTCCCTGAGACTTTCATCCTCCTCAACAGCACAGAGACTGTCAGACCAGGGGTGGGACCATTCTACTGTGTCCCCGAAAGTCTCATCTATGTACCTCTCTGTCTCCCTCAGCTCCTCCAGCTCAGTCACTCTGGTCTCCAAAGCCCATACACAGTCTCTGAGGGCCAGGAGCTCCTTGCACCAAATGCACACATATGCTGCCTGCCTATGGGGAAAGTAATCAGATACGCTGCATTGGGTGCAATAAAGTGGATAGCCCCCACTCTTGCTTGACTTCTACCTGCAATCTCTTTTTATTTCCTGCTGCTCATTCCTTTGTTGATGTTTTGTTTTTATTGGGGGGATGGTTTTGGCTTTAAGTGTAAAGAATGTTAAGTGTATCTGCTCCCTCCTCCCACTTCTCCTCTGAACACACACACTACAGACAACAAACTTACCCCAAGGGTCACGTAATCGCTCCTCCTTCATTGGAGAACTTCCTTGCAAAACTCCCGTGTTAGCCGCTCCTGGTTGCTAGCTCCTTTGGTTGCTTAGGAGCGAGCTTTTTAACAGGGCCGGCTCTACAGTTTTCGCCGCCCCAAACAGCACGCCGAATTGCCACCACGGGCGACGGGAGCAGTCCGTGTGCCCTTAGGGCGGCAGGTATGTTTCCACGGCAGCAGCAATTCGGCGGCAGCTTCTATGTTTAGCTGAAGCTGCCGCGAAAATGCGCCTGCAGCCCTAAGGGCACACGGACTGCCCCCGCTGCCTGCGGCAGCAATTCGGCGTGCTGCTTGGGGCAAAACAAGGGGGACTGCCGCCCCTTGCAGATTGCCACCCCAAGCACCAGCTTGGAATGCTGGTGCCTGGAGCCGGCCCTGTTTTTAAAGCCCTGGTCTTCCTGAGTAATCCTGCCCCCGAGTTAAGGGTTGATGGGGGCTAACGGGCTTAGGAATCACAAGCCTCATTAAGAAGCTCTTAGCCTTGCCTAGCAGGCCGCTAGCCTCAGCACATGGTCCCCCAAACAAAGAGACAACATGGTATATTTCAGTCAAGCAGCAAGCACAACACAAACACAGATACACACACCTCAGATAACAAACTTATCCCAAGGATCATGTAATCGCTCCTCCTTCACCTGGAGAACTTCCTCACCAAAGTCCCCTGTTAGCCACTCCTGTTCGCTTGCTCCTGTGACTTATCGTCATGTAGTTCCTTGATAAAAATCCTGAGTAGTGCTGGGTCACGCACTGATCGCTTGGGGACCCCTTCTAGAAGCATCCGCGCTCATTCATAGCCCTTCATTAACAATTATGTTTTGAGATCTCTCGATGAGCCAGTTTTTAATCCATCTAATGTGCACCCTGTTAGGGCCACATAATGCACATTTTTAATCAAAATGTCATGTGGTAATAGGTCAAATGGCTTGGAGATATCCAAGCTTATTGTATCAACACAGTGACCTTTATCAACCAGAACTGTAATCCTGTCAAAAAATGACAACAGCTTTGTTTGACAAGACCTCGCTTCCATGAAACCATGCTGACTGGCAGTAATTATACATTTCTAGCCTCCGTTCTCTGTTGATGGAGTCGTCAATTAACTTTTCCACTATTTTACCCAGTATGGACATCAGGCTAACTGGTCTGTAGTTCCCTATGGTTTCCCTTTTACCTTTTTACAACATTGGAATTATGCTGGCAGTCCTCTAGGTCGGTGGAATTCCTCCGTTTTCAAGGATTTGTTAAGAATTAGCATTAGTGATTTAGAGAGTGCCACAGTTAGTGCCTGTGCCATGGGGTGATGTTGCCCATGCCCATTGGTTTGGAAATGTTCAGTTTCAGCAGATGCTGGCTCACATCCTCCGTTGTTACACATGGTAAGCTTTTTATTCCATGCGTAACATCATACAGGATGCATACATCCTCCTGCTTTGTTCCAAGCACAGAACAGAAATATCTCTTGAACATTTCTGCATTTTCTAGATGACTATTTACGGTTTTGCCATCTGCGTCTAGCAATGGACATATACTGACCTGATGGTATTTTTTGTGGACAAGCGCCCTCCTTGCATGGAGATATTGTAGAAGCCATTGAGCGTATTTCTGCACCCAAGCGTTTCTTTGGCTGCACTCCATCTCTCTAACAATGGAATCAGACATTCAAAGAAATAACAGAGCTCAAAACACTGAACAAAGGTACAAAATATCTCTGGCCACACAGCAACCCTCACAGTCACCATCTCAGGGCATTTAGTCACCTTAACCTATGTTAAGGAGATGAGATGTATGTTCGCTTTCCAGCGAGGCTGTGACACAGCATGCCCTGTGTTTGATTACAAGATGCTTCTGTTACAGGGCCCTTCCTTTTTTTTTTTTAAAACACCTCAGCAAATCCCTGCCAAGATATTTTTATGCCAATGGTCCTGCAGCACCTTTGTGAACAAATGGATCTGATTTGGGATGGCATTCAGATCAGGGCTCAGCCAGAAATGCAGTTCTGAAAGCCAACAGACTACAACTCTTCCACTGAACCAACACAGCCTTGTGATTAACTTCAAGAGCAACGGCAAACACACGTTCAGATCCCTGCCCCATTGGGCATGCTCACTAGAAGAGTTTTTGTCTCTTCAGAAAATAGCTAAGAACCTCTGATTAACCCTGTCTATCCAATCCCTGCTGAAACTACTGTGAGGAGTAGACTCCTACGCAGAAATGCTTTCCTGTGCAAATTTCATCTGAGGTTGCTGCAGCTGGGACCAGAGGAATTCCACTCACTTTCATGTGCAAAGTACCAGGGTTGATTAATTTAGTAGACAAAGGCATACCCATATCCAATGAGTGCAAGCTGAAATTAGACAAATTCAAACTAAAATTAAGGTACTTTTTTTTAACAGTGAGTATAACTAACCTTTAAACAACTAATTTATGGATGTGGTGGATTCTTCTCTTTTAATCTTGAAACCGAGATTGGATGCCTTTTTAAAAGATCTGCCCCAGCTCATCCAGAAGTTTGGGCTTGCTGCAGGAATCACTCTGCAAAATTCTGTGGCCTGTCTTACAAAAGAGGTCAGACGAGATGAGCATAATGGTCCTTTCTGGCATTACGATAAATGGAAGACTAACCATCTGGGTCATCAGGACAATTCTGTCGAAGGTAATTATCATCTTTCTAGATTCTTATAGCTTACCCATTGGAGCACCTTCCAGCAGTCCATAAAGTGAGGTGTCACATCAGATTCCTTCTCAGTTTCTGTCCCTGGGGGAACATACATACATTGTTCTTGTTGTAGGGTTGGGGAGCCAGGGGGGTGGGATGGTGTGGTAATGATCTGATAGATGAATTTTTCAGTTACAGTGATGTTACAGAAATGCAGCTTGTCCTTGAATCAGAGAGTAGGACGCTGGAGGTGGTTTTGGGGGAGTGAGTTCTATACAGTCATGGACCAGCCCCCGGAAAGTGCTGTTTGTTGCACAAACACCGTTACAGTGGACAATCACATTGTGTCTGGGTGAGAGTTGTCATGGGAGATGGAGGTCTCTGTGCTCCAGGCAATCTTTTAGGTGTCCTGGACCCATTCTGTTCATGTCTTGAAGATAAAAACCAAAGTCTTGCATTTTATATGATGATTTTGGGGAGACGGTGTCGCGAGTGGAGGGCAGGTCTGATATGTTCATGACAATCCTTGCTGCTGATGAGAAGGGCTACCGTGTTATCAAGGGTGGAACAGAGCCTTCTAGCCAAGCGGAGCTGGGTGCACGCTACTTACAGGTGTGGCAACTTGGGAGCTCAGTGACAGTGAGGAATCTGGTAGTCTTCCAAACTATAGACTGACTTGACTGGCTGTGATTGTGAGTTTTCATCCGGGGAGACTGCACCAGGGCTGCAAACTCCTCAAATCATTTTTCCCTCTGTCAGCCAATATCGCATGCTACGGATTAACTTCAATCAGTTCTGCAGAAGCTGAAGTCCAAGAGCTGAACTCAGCCGAACAGTGGGTGATCATGGTATTATTTCATGTTCTATTGGGCAGAGAGAGCTGTGTGTTACCCCTGCATCGTTGGCATTTAAGTCTGTGTTGTCTCAATAGGGGTATGGGACCAGAGAGAGAACTGATCTTTGTGGGACTCTGCACATGAAAGGCTAGGCGGCAGAAGAGCGGTTTCTTTTCGCTCTCCTTTGGGGTGAGTCCTTCTAGGAGGGATTCAGATCATTTGGATGCATTCCTCTGGAATCCTGCTGTCTTCTTCAGGTGAGAGAGCAGGACCTCATGATCAGCAGTGACAAGTGCTGCAATACACTTCAGGAACGGAAGAACAGTTGCTTGCCCTTCATCCACTGACACAACATGAGATAAACCATCAGTGCTACTTGTCGTCAGATGTTTGGCTTGCATGTGTGCTCTCTCTGCATGCTGTACTGACTCCGTGATTTGCCCTGAATCCAGTTTACGCAGAATCCTGTATATTGAATCAGGTAGCTACACTTGAAGGTAACCTTTAGCTACCTTCTCTGTGAGCTTCCTGAGGAATAGAAGTTTTGATGCTACGTACTTTGTTAACTGGGTGTGATGCTTCAGTGGTGATGGTCACACAACTGCCAGACGGTCCTTCACTGAATGAGGCACTGGCTATTTCACTCAGAAGAGAAACAAATTGCTCACAGGTCTCAATAATCAGCCAGGAGGGGCTGGGGCCTCATTCACAGATAGTGAATCAGGCCTCCATTAGTGTGAGAGCAACAGAATGAGGAAAGACAACTTCAGCAGTCTCAGAGAACTGGTAAGTGTAAGTAAGGTCCTGTGGGAAGAAAAAACTAAGGGAAAAAGGAATTCAGAGGAGCTGGTAGTTTCTCAAGGAAACAATATTACAGGTACAACTGAAAACTACCCCTGTGTGAAGGAGAGTCAGAGCCACATTGGCTGTGTTCTGTTCATCCTATCAGGAGCTCTTTAATGACCTGAAAATATATGGAGATACACCTTTCTGATAGAACTGGAAGGGACCTGGAAAGATCATTGAGTCCTTCACTAGCAGGACCAAGTACTGATTTTTGCCCCAGATTTCTAAGTGGCCCCTTCAAGGGTTGAACTCACAACCTGGGTTTAGCAGCCTCATGCTCAAACCAATTCCCCCTAAATAATAATACACAACAACTGCTACAAAAAGCCTGAATGAATTGCAGAGGCGTGTAAAAGAACAGCACAAGCATGTAGGGACAAAATCAGAAAGGCTAAGGCACAAAATGGGTTGCATCCAACCAAGGGATATAAAAGGCAATAAAAAGAGTTTCTTTAAATACATTAAGAGCAAGAGAAAAATGAAGGAAAGTGCAGGTCCCCTACTTAGTGAGGAGAAGAGCCAATAACTGATGACATCAGGAAGGCTGAGGTGTTTAATGCCTGTTTTGCTTTGGTTTTCAGTAAAAGGGTTGACGGTGACCAGCCACTCAATACAATCAACATTATCAAAGGGGAAGGAATAAAAGCCAAAGTAGGGAAAGAACTGGTTAAAGGGTATTTAATTAAGTTAAAAATAGTCAAGTGAGCAGTGCCTAATGAAATTCATCCTGGGATACTTAAGGAGCTGGCTGAAGCAATCTTGGCACCATTAGCTGTTATCTTTGAGACCTGATTGGAATGGATTTGGTCCCTGAGGCCTGGAGAGGGCAACCATAGTACCTGTGTTTAAAAAAGGGAACAGAGAGGATGCAGGGAATTACAGACTGGTGAGCCATGACTTCTGTACCTGGAGAAACAGTGGAATAAATTATTAAACGATCAATTTGTAAGCACCTAGAGCAGTGGTGGGCAACCAGCAGGCCGCAGGCTGCACACAGCCCATCAGGGTAATCCACTGTGGGTTTACAGACAGTTTGTTTACATTTGGATGGCTGCCTGCAGCTCCCAGTGGCTGTGGTTGGCCGTTCCCGGCCAATGAGAGCTGGGGGAAGCGGAGGCCAGCATGTCCCTGTGGCCTGTGCTGCTTCCCCCAGCTCCCATTGGCCGGCTAATGGAGTGGAAAATATTGCTTATAAAATCTGCAAATGACACCAAGCTGCAAGCACTTTAGAGAACAGGATTAAAATTCTAAATGACCTTGACAAATTGGAAAATTGGTCTGAAATGAATAAGATGAAATTCAGTAAAGATAAGAATCATAGAAGATGAAGGTTGGAAGGGACCTCAGAAGATCATCTAGTCCAACCCCCTGCTCAAAGTAGGGCTAATCCCCAGACAGATTTTTACCCCAGTTCCCTAAATGGCCCCCTCAAGCATTGAACTCACAACCTTAGTTTAGCAGGCCAATGCTCAAACCACTGAGCTATCCCTCCCCCCCAAAGTCTTTCATGTAGGAGGGAAAAATCAAATGTACAGCTACAAAATGAGGACTAAAGGGCTAGGTAGTAGCACTGCTGAAAAGGATCTGGGAGTGGATCACCGAAGTACTTGATGCTTTTTTTGCCTCAGTCTTCACAGACAGGGTCAGCTCCCAGACTGTTGCACTGGGCAGCACAGTGTGGGGAGGAGGTGAGTAGCCATCAGTGGTGAAAGAACATGTTGTGACGTTATTGATATAATCTGGGACCATATAGAACAGGGTTGCAACCAAGGTCCTGTAGTGTCACCAAATCTTATGTAAAGGGGGTCATATAAGGTGTCTAAGACCAGGTTATGGGTTGCTGGTTATAATTATGCTGTCTGTATGTGTGTGTCATTTTGTAGTTGAAGTTATGAATATTGGCTCTATACTGTCTGTATTTCAAAAGCGTGCTGTGCTTCTGGGAGACATCCCAGACAAGTTGGTGTTAGCTCTGCCTAGCCTGCTTGATGGTCCATTAAGGACCATCAGCTACACAATTGACCCATGGAGAGAAGGCAGGTACATCTTGTAACTCAGCAAAGTATGCAGGGACTTGCCCATGTGACTCCAGACTCCATTTTGCTGTAATTTTCCACAGTAAGAACAAAGAGGTTCTTACACCTGGAAAAAGCTATAAAAGGCTGATGCCTCATCTCCATCTGGTCTTCAGTCCTGCTTCTTACCCCTGGAGGGACTTTGCTACAAACTGAAGCTCTGCACAAAGGACTGAATGACCCATCCCAGCCGGGGATGTTCTCCAGAGACTTGATTTGAACCTGCAGTTTATTCTATCACTGCTACAAGCCTGAACCAAGAACTTTGCCATTACTGTATGGAATTGATTCCATTTAACCAATTCTAGCTCTCATCTCTATCTTTTTCCTTTTATGAATAAACCTTTAGATTTTAAATTCTAAAGGATTGGCAACAGCGTGATTTGTAGGTAAGATCTGATTTGTATATTGACCTGGATCTGGGGCTTGATTCTTTGGGATCGAGAGAACCTTTTTCCTTTATTGAGGTGTTGGTTTTCATAACCACTTGTCTCCATAATGAGTGGCACTGGTGTGATACTGGAGAACTGGAGTGTCTAAGGGAATTGCTTGTGTGACTTGTGGTTAGTCAGTGGGGCGAGACCAAAGTCCTCTTTATCTGGCTGGTTTGGTTTGCCTTAGAGGTGGAAAAACCTCAGCCTTGGGCTGTAAGTGCCCTGTTTAAGCGATTTGTCCTGAATTGGCACTCTCAGTTGGATCCCACCAGAACTGCATCATCACACAGGTTAAGGCCTGTAGCAGGGTGGTCACCCGTTCCTGCCCAGTGGGGTTTAGGGACAGCCCTGGGAGAGGGCTGTGGCAGGGGAAAAAGCTGCTAGGCTGATTGGGGAAGTAGCCGCAGCTGGGCCACACCCCAACCAGGCCCCTGCTGGCCTGTATAAAGAGCCTGGGAGCCAGGAGCTCAGCAGTTTCCCTCTGCCTATAGACGGAGATGGGTCTGGCTGCAGGGAACTAGAGACTGGGCACCAGAGTGGAGCAGGGCTGGGGAAAGGCACAGGAGCTGGGGAGCTCCAGCCTGGAAAGCCCCAGGCTGTGGCCTAGCAGAAGGCAAATAGGTATTGGGGGTTGCAGAGGGCAGCCCAGGGGTAGGCAGAGGCAGCAGGTCCAAACCCAACCTTGCCAGTGATGAGTAGGCTAATACTGGAGTCGGCCCCAGGGCATGGCTGCTAGATGATGACTGGCAGTGACCTTAAACTGAGGTGAGGTGAGGATAGTGGGTGGGTTCCCTGGGGAGGGGTGACTCTAAGACCGAGGGGATTACTGCTAGGGGGCAGCACCCCATGGTGGCCAAGAGGCAATGGGACACCAGCCTCAGAGGGCGCACTGGAGGCTGGAGAGCTAATTCCTGGAAGAGACCAGCAGGAGGCGCCTCAGGGGTGAGTCTTCCCCCCTTACAAGGACTATTTAGAAAAGTTGGAGATGAACAAGTCCATGGGCTGGATGCGCTGCATCCAAGGGTGTAAAGGAGTTGGCTGATGTGATTGCAGAGCCACTGGCCATGATCTTTGAAAACCCATGGCAATCAGGGGAGGTCCCAGACTATTGGAAAAAGGCAAATATAGTGCCCATCTCTTAAAAAAGGAAAGAAGGAGAATCCGGGGAACTACAGACCGGTCAGCCTTACCTCAGTACCTGCAAAGATCATGGAGCAGGTCCTCAAAGAATCCAGTTTGAAGCACTTGGAGGAGAGGAAGGTGATCAGGAACAGTCAGCATGGATTCACCAAGGGCACGTCATGCCTGACCAACCTGATTTCTTTCTATGATGAGATAACTGGGTCTGTGGATATCGGGAAAGTGCTGGACGTGATTTGATTTTAGCAAAGCTTTTGATACGGTCTCCCACAGTTTTCTTGCCTGCAAGTTAAGAAGTATGGTCTGGATGAATGGACTATAAAGTGGATAGAAAACTGGTTAGATCGTTGGGCTCAACAGGCAGTGATCAATGACTCAATGTCTAGTTGGCAGCCGGTATCAAGCAGCATGCCCCAGGGGTTGGTCCTGGGGTCGGTTTTGTTCAACATCTTCATTAATGATCTGGATGATGGGATGGACTGCACCCTCAGCAAGTTCGCAGATGACACTAAAGTGGCGAGCGAAGTAGATATGCTGGAGGGTAAGGATAGGATACAGAGAGACCTAGACAAATTGGAGGATTGGTCCAAAAGAAACCTGATGAGGTTCAATAAGGACAAGTACAGAGTCCTGAAAATAGGACACAAGACTCCTATGGGCTGCCACAGGCTGGGGACTGACTGGCTAGGCAGCAGTTCTGCAGAAAAGGACCTGGGGATTACAGTGGACGAGAAGCTGGATATGAGTCAGCAGTGTGCCCTTGTTGCCAAGAAGGCCAACGGCATTTTGGGCTGTATAAGTAGGGACATTGCCAGCAGATCAAGGGAGGTGATTATTCCCCTCTATTTGGCACTGGTGAGGCCACATCTGGACTATTGCGTCCAGTTGTGGTCCCTTCTAGCCCTGTGGGTCTGTGATTCTGTGATTCAGATCCCTTCTGGAATCTCCCTTCTTCCCCTGAGAGTTGCCTTCAGCCCAGCCTGCGTCTGCCTTCAAGTGCTTTGAAAGATTAGCATCAAAGATGTGCTGTATCAAAGTTGTCTGCCCGCGGATAGAGACCCAGCTTTCCTGGAGCAGGTAATCTGCTCCTGTTGTCTCCAAATGATCTGCATTGCTTGTGTCAAGCAGATGTCTCTGAAGTGCGTTGAGGCCTCAGTGCACTGGGTTGATCCGGGTGTGCAATCGGTGCTGAGCTGCCGTTTACCCAATGAGGCACTCACCCATTTCTGCAGTAAGCATGGATTGCCTTCATTGAAGAACTGAGTGCAGCAGGTGCTGAGTATGAGCTATCTCCAGCCAGCTCCGCACGAACACCTCTGTACCCCTCTTCGCTGTGTGTGGGCTGGAGCTGAGGAACCTCACTGGAAGTGTGTGCTGCAGGGTTTTGCTAAGTTTACTGGGCTCATTGCTGAGGTCATCTTGTGAGAAGCTGTACTGCCTTTGACGCACAATCCAGCGGACTCTGCACTGAGTCTGTCGCAGATCCCAGCACAATGAAAAGAATCTTTGCTCTGAGAGTTTGCTTTCTTGGCACAGGCCGCACGGTGGCCCCCTGCACTGAGGCTTCAGCACAGTGATGGTTAATGTTTTTTCAGCCCTTCACTCAAGCACCGTCGTGAGTGGTCTGAGCAGGATGACAGGGTTGTTCCTCTGGAGGACGGCTGTTAGCTCTGATGAGTCCTCTGCACTGTCAGTGTAAGTGAGCCCTCCGCTGCAACAGAGTAACAGTGACTCTTCTTTAGGTAATCCAGCCTCTCCTACAGAAATTGGCCAGGCACATCCCCAGCGGCCATCTGCATGCACCTCAGGCCATGGGCCTATGAAACCCTCTCCCAGAGAACACCCTGCCGGGAAATACCTCCAACTGCCAGACTTCCTGTCCAGTCTTGGGATTGTGGCTCTTGGGGCATCTACTGAAGTGTTCTTAGACAAGCTCGTTATCCTTTGCATTTTCTGATTCAACTCTTCATCCCAGCTGATCTGGCTCATGATTAAGGCTGTGAGTCTGTCATGGAAGTCACTGATTCTGTGACTTTACAGAAACTCTGACTTCTGCAACTGGCAGGAGAAACTGACCCCAGGACCACCGAGCTTGGGTGGCCCCATGCCAGCCACACCGGCCTCCTCACTCCTCCAGCAATGGCAGTGGTCCCGGGCTGCTCCTTGCCAGCAGCAGCTGTGGCAGTCCCAGGCCAGCGAGGCTACCCCCAGCCAGCCATGTGGCGGTAGTCCCAGGCCACCCCCCTACCCCGAGCACTAGTGGGTACCCCAGAGTCCCCCTCACCCAAGCACCAGGGTGCACCCTGGAGGACCCCCTCCCCCAGCACCAGTGGGTGCCCCAGAGCCCCCCCTCCACAGCAGCACCCTCGGAGCCCCCAGAGCACCCAAATGCACACGTCATGGACAGGTCATGGGGCCATGAATTTTTGTTTACTGTCCATGATCTATCCATGACTTTTACTAAAAATACCCATGACTAAATCTTAGCCTTACTCATAATCATTTTCAGTTTTGTGAAATTGGCCCTTTTAAAGCACCAAGTATCTATATAACTGGTCTGTACTTTGTTCTGCTTGCACATTATAGATGCGAACAAGTCATGATCACTTGTACCTCATTGCCATTCATTTTGGTTCTGTGATCAGTTCCTCTGTCTGTCAAGATGAGGTCTAATAAAGAGTTCCTGTTTTGGATACTCTACTCTTTGAGTTTGGAAATTGTCTTCTGTAATATTTAGAAATTCCCAGGATGTTTTAGTAGCGACAGCATGAGACCGCCAGCATATGTCACTCACATTGAAATCTCCAATGGTCATAGAGGTTTTTAACCCTACACATTATAGGCAAGTGCATGAAGAGGTTCTCACGCTGTTCCCTTCTGTGGTTTGGGAGTCAGTAACAGACACATTCAAGAGCATTTTCTTCTAAGTTATCAGTGGCTTGGGAACCAGTAATGCCATTTTTGACTCTCTGCCCTTTTATCCACTTGAACCTTTCTAAATAGATGTCTTACCGTTGCTTTTAACTGTCCAGTCACGAAACCCATCCCAGCAGGTCCCAGTAAGATGGAAAGATGCACCAAGAATGTTTCCTTCTTTCCAAGGTGGGTTTTTTTGGAATTGCCATCTCTTCAGAGCTGATCCAAGTTTAGACTAAATCCTGGCAGACAAATGAGTGGGGAGAGGGCAGGCAAAATGACCAAAGGTGCACAGTGAAGTTGCACATGAATAACTGCAGTTTGTCCTGGGCTACAACTTCCACATCTGGACTGTACGAAGAGGTGCAGGTAAGTAGTTTTCCTTGTTGTGCACTTTTAACCACCTCACTGACAATCTGCACCATTCCCAGCAGGACTAATCCTAACACTCCAAACCGCTGGACAGCTTCCCTCAGACCCCACTTCAGGTAAAAACACTAGTTTGCGTAGCAAAGGTTGCCTGCTTCCTATCCTGTGGCACTGTAGAATTTGCCCCCATGCCAGGTGCCTTATGAATCCCTGGTGGATGGGAGCTGCTCACCATGGGAAAAGGGAGAGGTACCTGGATGTGGTGGATTCTTCATCACTGGAAGTCTGGCAATCAAGACTGGATGTTTTTCTAAAAGATCTGCTCTAGCTCAAACCAGAAGTCATGGGCTTGATGCAGGAATCACCAGGTGGCTTCTCTGCTCTGTGTAATGCAGGATGATCAGAATGAACCCACCTGTGAGTCTCTCCCCAGAAGGGTGTACGTCGCTTTTGTCTGGGTTTAGTGGGTGCCTTGGCCTGGAAGGGGACTAATGGATTGAAGGGCAGAAAGGATTCTGTGCATATTGGGGAGCGTATTTCCTAGGAGATGTTTGTTTGAAAGATAAGTAACCACTTAATTTCACTTAGGAGGGGATGATTGGTGCAGTGGGCAGGCTGCTAGCCTCTTCGTACCTTTGCCAAAGTCCTGATCTGCCCCAGACTTTCTGTGTGCCTTGGGGCAGATTCGCAAAGGGCCATAGGCCCATAACTGCCTCCTTAGTGCAACATCACTGACATTCACAAACCCACCACTCAGCTTCTGCCTAGCCTGGGGTGCTGACATCTGCAGAGGGACCTCAGTTTCCACTTGTAGACGTGCAAAGCCACCTAAGTCTTGATGCCGTTGCACAGCTAATGACCTGGTGAGAACTTGCACTCACTCCCAAGCCCTGGCATGATACTCAAGCCCTGACATCCACCCATATTGCCTGGGGAGCTGATCCAGTCGGTGTGCTCAGTGCAGGTCTAAGCCACCTCAGAGATCACTGGGGCAAGCCGGTTGGAATAGTGGGGACTGGCTCTTTGTGTGTCCTCCAGAATACACAGCAACTCAGTGATTAGGGCATTCACCTGGGATATGGGAAACCAGTGTTCAAATCCACCCTCTGTTTAATTACTTAGACACTGGAACAGCTTCCACAGGCAAAACTCAGCCCACCCCCCACCCCCACCCTACCTGGGGGTTCAGGCACTCACTTAGAATGGGGGAGACCTGGGCTTAAGTCTCTGCTCCAAATGAGGCAGAGAGGGGATTTGAAAACCAGTCTTCCCAGAGCAGGGGAGAGCCTGGCCACAGAACTGTGGGCTGTAATGGGGCAGGTCTTTCGCTCATTTTTCCTCTGACAGGGCTGCCCTAACTCCAGGAGAGGAGTGGGGATCGGTGCCTCCCTCCACCGGCCCAGATCCCTGGATGCTTCTGTACCTTTGTGGATTTGGGGTCTCAGTCCCATGCCTTTCTCCTGCATTTCACTCCTGGCTGGCTTGGGTGCCTCCTCGCTCAGCTCACTGGCTTCTGAGACTCTTTCTTAGGCACCTTAGCTCCCCATATTGTGGGGGGGAGCCCCGGCGCCTAGCTTGGGGCTGTGAATTCCACTGGCCAGAAGAGCACAGCATAGTCAGGCCTTGCAACATCTAAGTCCCCTTTGTGAATCTACACCATACCTGCCCCCTGCTCCCGGGTAACAGCACTGCCCGGCAGAGCCGTCCTTAGCCATAGGCAAAATAGGCAGCCGCCTAGGGCACCAAAAGGTCTGGGGGCACCAGATGGGAAGCAGTGGAGCATGTAAGAGCAAGGCTGCTGGGTCCTAGAGAGCTGAATGCAGCACAGTCTGAGGGAGGGGATTGGCTGCAGGGAAGGGCTGGGAGAAGGAACTCACCTGCAGGGGTGGAAGCTTATATGGGCTCGAGCGGGTGCTCAAGCACCAGGAATATTCAAAGCTGGGGATTGTGCTCCACCAATATTTGGAGCTGGGGTTTCTCCCCTGCCCCCTCCTCGGAGCTTCCCTGCCTGAAAGAAAACAGCCAGTGTCTCTCCCTTTGTTTGTGCTGCTTTTGCCTAAGGCTATAGAGATCAGGGAGGGGAAGAGGGAGAGAGGAGGGGGAAGGAGGGGCACACATACTTGGGAGCTCTCTGCCCCGCCCCCCTAGCACCCGGTGGCAGCAGCAGGGGTGGGGAGGCTACACATGATGGCAGCCCTCTGCCCTGGTACCCATCATAGGGGAGGCAAGTGGGCTTTCTGGACCTGAGAGAGTCCCTAGGAGCATGTGCAGTGACCATGGTTCAGAGTGAGTGTGCCACGGGTGGGGGGGAGGGAGGAGAGGAGGGGTCCCTCTCCCCTGGAGCTTGCTTCTGCCAGTAAGGAGGGGGGAGAGTCCTCTCTGGCCCTAGCCCTAGGGCAGCCTGTCTGTGTCACCCTTCTGCCCCTCTGAGTTGGCAGCAACAAGGGCCGGGTTCCGTATCCAGGGTTCCGTTTCAGTAACACAATGCATAACCGGCTCGAGCCCCCACCCAGTGACCTGGGACACTTACATACCACACCCTCCTGGGCGCCTCTAGGAGGCAATACTTGCCCTCTCGCAAGCACGGAGTCTGAGTGTAGCAAAACCTTTTTAATAAAGGAAGGAATCAATGCAGCATCCCTTTGGAGAAACACCACAAACAGGGTTATAACACAAACCATAACCACCCCCCAAGTACATTTGGCAATGTCCTTTTCCCCTTAGGGTCTTAAGTCCAATCACTCCAAAGTCCAACAACCCAAAAGTCTCTGGTCAATGCCACCCCAGAATTCAAGAGTCTATCTGTAGAGGTCCCTCCCCCCAGCCTGGGTGAAAGGGGCACCTTACGTGGTCCAGGGCCAACTGCCCTGCCTCTCCGTGGGTTCTGCTTCCGGCTTCTCCACAAACTGCTCCACCTTACCAGCCGTTCCACTCTGCTCCTCCAGCCGTCCTCACAAACTGCTCCGCTCCACCAGCTGCCTCGTGAGCTGCTCCAGTTGTCCCTGCAAACTGCTCAGCTCCGCTCGCTCTGTGGGCTGCTCCACACGCCCCACAGCTACTCCGCTCTGCCAGCCGCTCCGCTCCACCAGCTGTCCCGTGGTCCGCTCCAGCCATCCCCACAAACTGCTGCACTCCGCCAGCTGCTTTGTTCCACAGTATAGCTTCAGGCTCCCCCACTAGTTAGCACATCACTCAGTGCTCCCAGTTCAGTAATTTCAGCACATAGTAGAGGAGCCTAGTGCTAGTGCACCATTAGCCCAAAGTGAGTTCAGCTCAGCAAGCTATATCTAGAGTCTTAAGGGAATAAAAAATCAACTCTGACATTCCACAGTGAAGAGAAGAGGGGGTACAACTGGTGCTTCTAGCTCCACAAGGAGCCTGCACCCCCAGACACAAACATCTGTCCTCAACTTCTCTCCCTTCACTGGGTTTTGGAACCCATGTCCCTTGTCTAGCAAGTACCACCCAACTGAGGTTGAGTCATTTCTGTCACAAAGCAGTCCCACAGCTCGGCAGTCTGGGATGGGGTAGGCGTGCCTATGCAAATATTTGAGATTTCACATTCCAGACATTCTTTCCACACTTCCCATAATTCACCACCAGATGTCAGGGTACAGCTCATCCTGACTCTGCTTACATCTGCATCCCAAGTTCCTTATCCCCAACCCTGAGCACCCTGCTGCAGTGTGAACCCCTCATCCCCAGCCCCATCCCAGAGCCCTCACTTGAGGGGAAAAACGTGCAACTTAAATTTGGTGGTCAGTTTGGAGTATTATTGTGTTCAGCACAATACTTGATTATTTTACACACTTTAAAGTATACAGGTGTTACAAAGTGGGAATGTTCTTAATGTTTTCTCTGACTACTGTGTAGGTGCCTCAGTTTCCCCTCTGCATTTCTCAAGGATCTAGATGGTGGGATAAGGGTGTGTGATTGTTGTAGAGCCCTAGAGTGCCAATGTGATGCCCTCTGCACAGAGAATGGCCGAAACCCTGTCTCCGGGCAACTGATGGCCTGGGCCACTCTCCTGCAAGGTGCCAACTGAAGGTGTTGGAGAACAAAGAGATCAGGTGGCCTCCTAATGCCTGGAAAAGAGACAAAGGCCAGAGCAGGAAGTGTCAGTGCCTGTTTGGACTTCCAGGAAGCGCATGGTGTGGAAGGAGATGCTGGGATGCTTTGGAACTACTCCATACAAAGCCAGTCAGGACTCTGGGGGAGCCTCCTCTCTCTGAGCAGACTGTCTCCAGAGCAAGACGCTTACACCTTCCTGGGTCTGACCTCAGAGCATTCAGCATGCCCTTCCACACTGTGTGCTTTCCGCAGCGAGTGTGCCCAGGCAGGTCCTGGGGCAACCAGAGCTCCCTGCACGCCAACTCTGCAGTCAGACGTGACTCTCAGCCAGCCAGTAAAACAGGTTTATTAGACGACAGGTTCACAGTCTAAAACAAAGCTTGTAGGTACAGAAAACAGGACCCCTCAGGTCCATCTTGGAAGGTGGGGAGCCTAGACCCAAGTTCTGGGCCTCTCCCCATTTCCCCAGCCAGCTCCAAACTGACACTCCCTCCTCTAGCCTTTGTGTCTCTTCTGGATCTCTTCTGATCTCTGTCCCCAGCACCTTCAATTGGCACCTTGCAGGGGAAACTGAGGCACCCACACAGTATTCAGAGAAAACATTAAGAACATTCCCACTTTTTCATAACAAGTGCAACAAAATATAATACCGTGTATTGAAGCAGGCAAGTGCTGCTTCTGACTTTCCACTTTTAATTGACCCTTGTAATCTTGTAGTGCCGACGCACTGTAGCTTCATTTTACATCGGCTTACAGGGCGACAGGGGGTGGGGGTGGGGGCGGGCACCACCATTTTGGGCACTAACAAAAATTATACAGACCTGCCGCCTATGCTCACCTGTGAGTGTGTCTCTTTCCCCCGGCGTGAGGGCTGTCAGGGCTGTGTTGGGTGAGGTGCTGGGGGGGAGGTGAGGCTGGCTGCCTACGTGCTGAGGAATGACAGTGAAAGTAACTCACTTCCTCGCAGGCAGCCGGGATTGGAATGGTCACACACGGCTGGGCTGGGGATAGCCAGATAGCATGTGCGAAAAATCAGGACAGGGGGTTGAGGTAGGGTGAGCAGATGTCCCACTTTTATAGGGACAGTCCCAATTTTTAGGTCTTTTTCTTATATAGGCTTCTCTTGCCCCCCACCTCCCGTCCTGATTTTTCAAACTTGCTATCTGGCCACCCTAGGTGGGGGTAATTGGTGCCTATATAAGACAAAGCCCCAAATATTGAGCCTGGCCCTGTAAAATCAGGACATCTGGATCTGGTCACCCTAGCTGGGGAGCGCATCTCTCCCCCGAACTGGCAGTGATCCATCTCATCCAGGGGGAGCTACATAGGGCAGGATGAGCTGCTGTGGCTCCATGGGTGCCCCGTCCCTGAGATCAGATGCTGTGCTAACTTAACCATGGTCCGGTGGGCTGGCGGTGGTGCCCATTGGCGTGTGATCGGACCTGAGGGTTTGCTGCTGCTGTTGCCACTCTGCACCCCAAGATGTGCATTTTGGGGTCCTGCAGTTTTCCACCTATCTCCTCCTCTACTGCAGCTGTTGAACCAGCAGGCTGGGGGGGGGGGGGGGTGAGCCAAGCATGAAAGCAGTACTGTGTTGCCATTTTGATTGTCATTGAGCAAATTTGTTTGCCAAAAATGCTTGCTAAGAATCCTGAATTCAGTTTCAATATATATATTTTTTTTAAAAAAAAATCAATATCTTAGCCAAAAACAGAAAATTAAGCTGTTGACAATTATTTGTGACAAGTTTGGTATGGGGAAGGGAGTGGGCCAGTTTTCCTCAGAGAAACAAAAAATGTTGACTGACTTTCCTATAGCCTGTTACTGCTAAATAGAGCCCTCCAACAACTGTAATATGCTCGTCTCCTTACTAGTGTATAGAGCAGGGGTCGGCAACCTACGGCACACGTGCCAAAGGTGGCACGCGAGCTGATTTTTGATGACATGCAGTGGTGGGCTGAATGGCTCAGCCCACCGCTGCTCTGGGATTCCGGCTGCTGCCCCATTGCCACTCGGGGTCCCAGCCAGCCCCACTTAGCACCTGCTGCTGGCCTGGAGACCCCCAAGGAACCCCAGGCTGGCAGCAGGCTGAGCAGGCTGGCAGCCAAGACCCCGGCTGAGCCACTCAACCCACTGTCGGCTTGGGGTTCCATTCATTCAGCTGGCAATGGGCTGAGAGGGACTAAATTCAATGAAATAGGAAAGCAAGAGCAACTAATGACAAAGTGCAAGAACCTAGAGCAGTGGTCCCCAACCTTGGTGGCGGACGAGCATCCGCCGAAATGCTGCCGAAATTCGGTGGCAAGCAGTGTCATCCAGGGGCATTGGCGCCAAAATGCCACCGAATTTCGGCGACATTTCGGCAGATGCTCGTCCTCTGGCCAGTATGCGGGTGCACTGAGAAGCCCCTGTGGGCACCACATTGTGGATCCCTGACCTAGAGAGCCTCCCAAAGCATGGTGATTATTTTGATTTAAATGGACTTGAACTGTACGAAGAATTGAGTTGTTGCCACGTGCAAAATCAATGATGGACATTGTACAGTTTATTCATACCAGCAAGCTTGCCACTCATATTCTACTGACAATTCTTGTAACAGAAGCATCAGGAGAACAGAGTTTCTCAAAACTAAAGCTCATTAAAAACTATCGCCGCTCTACAATGAGTCAGGAACACTTGACTGGTCTTGCTATTCTTACAATCGAACATGCCATCACTTTGTCTTTGTCATATGATGACATTATTACTGATTTTGCAGCCAAAAAAGCCAGACAGATTGCTTTTAATTAAAAACTAATCCTTGTTTCAATACCTCTTCATATACAATTCCAATAAAATGTTGACAAATTTAAAAAATTATATTATTTACATCATTCTGTCAAATCAGAATTTTTTCTATAATGCTACTTTTTAGTGCTAGTTCATCAGCATTACAGTGTGCTTAATTAAGTTAAACTGGTTTTAGTAACATGCCTGTGGCAAGTTTTCCAATACTGTAAGCTTATGTTTGTGTTTCTAAGAGCAAGACAGGCAGGGGCACCAGTTTAATAATCTCGCCTAGGGCACCATAAATCCTAAGGACGGCCCTGCTGCCCGGCCTCACAGAGCGTTGGGAAGATAAATACTTTAAAGTGTGGGGAGTTCTCAGGCACTACGGGAATGGGGGTCCAATCAGTGCCCTAGAAGGATTTGTTAGTGATCCTCATCCGCCCATCCTCATTCACTGCGGCTCTCACTGGGTGACACATCTGCCCTCAGAGGGTAGGAACGGTGTCTTGTGTGTATGTGCTGTGTGCAGTATGTTTGGGCACTACTGGCTTATAACTCATAATGTTATTAGTCATGTGTTCGCTCCAGCTGAGGCCTGCACCGCTGCATCCATAACTATCGCACCTTAACTTACAAATGCAGGGATAAAAAACACAAAAAATTGTTGGTCTGTAAAATCTGTGGCCTGTTTTCTCCCTGCTGCCCCTTGTGCCTGGGGAGTGCTCCCCTTAAACTTCAGCAATGCCGCCTCATCACGCACTTTCCAAACCCTCCTCACGACTCTCCTTTGCCAGGATCCCTGCAACAATCTGACAGCAGTTAGGCCAGTGCCTGCCATGCTGCCAACAGCGTCTCCTTGTGCTCCCCCATCAGTCTGTGGCCAGCTGGTGTCTCTCGTCTTCACTTGTGAGCTAGCATGGGAGTGCAAGTCCATCACGGGGCTCCTGGGGCTACAGTAATACACCACACTAATAAGTAGTGGTACAGCCCCTACTCATCAATCCTACGGAATTCCTGGGGGTGTCTTTATAACATGCCACACACCTCTGTATCCCTTACATAGCTACAGTGCTTGCATTTTCCTGGCACAAATTACTTTGTGTGTGTGTGTGTGTGTGTGTGTGTGTGTGCGCGCGCATGTATGTATGTGTGTAGCAATCCATGGCCACAAACTACACACAGATACTGCAGTCTCCATCTAACTATATACAGGCAGCATGGGAATCAAATGTGTGGACTTCTGCTTCAGAAACCCAAGTGTTTCTCCAGCGAACGGAGACAGCTGCTCCACTGACTCAGCTAGCAGAGAGGACTGAAAAATATGCTTGTCAAGCCCTTTTATTTCTGATGGTTCCTTCTGACAGTAAGGACATTTCCACGGCTTGTGTAGCTGCATCATCATTCCACCACATGAAGATATCCGTTTCCAGCACACTGTAAGAGCTCCTAGGTCTCCCAGGAGAAATGAATATGATATAGTTCCTCTGTAGAAAACTTTTTCTCGGATTTGAACAAGTTTGTCCACATCCTGGACACTCACAGATGGATTAAAAACAAACTTCTGGCACCTCCTCCTGGCTGACAGTTTGTGTTTATAGTTCAGCACTTGTAGATGAGCAGCTCTTCAGTGATGCATCCAAAGTTGTATCACATCAGAATAGTCAAAAGGTTCCATAAGGTGTAAATCAGACCCAATCTGTATTTACATCGTTCTTAGCGTTTGAGCCCTGCGAATCCGCAGAGACCTGCTGACCATGTATCCAGATTGCAGATCAGATGTGGATACAGTTTTGTATCTGCGCAGGGCTCTACTCAGCATCATGGTATCCAAATGCAGATGGAGCCAAATTGCCCAGATAAGAAACTGTACGATCTAAGGCAATGAGCTGAACATAACGAGCCAGAGGGTACCAGTGTAATCAGGTCTGATCAGCTCTGTATTGGAGCCTCAAGTATGTTCTGTAGCTCTTCCCAAACAAATGGCAGTGAAAACAACAGATTCCTTCCCCATATTGGTGTCTTTATTTTTTTTTTTCAGTACTTATCCCTCCTGTGGTTTGGGAAACAAAGGTATTTATAGAACAGGAGCACTTGTGGCACCTTAGAGACTAACAAATTGATTTGAGCATAAGCTTTTGTGGGCTACAGCCCACTTCATCGGATGCATGTAGTGGAAAATACAGTAGGAAGATCTATATATATACACACACAGAGAACATGAACCAATGGGTGTATCATACACAGTCTAACGAGAGTGATCAGTTAAGGTGAGCTATTATCAGCAGGAGAGAAAAAATCTCTTTGTAGTGGTAATGAACATGGTCCATTTGCAGCGGTTGACTAGAAGTTGGGGGGTAATAAACATGAGGAAATAGTTTTACTCTGTGTACTTGAATAAAGACTGTGACTGGATGGGTCATTGCGCCCGTTGGTTCATGTTCTCTGTGTATATCTAGATCTTCCTACTGTATTTTCCACTGCATGCATCTGATGAAGTGGGGCTGTAGCCCACGAAAGTTTATGCTCAAATAAATTTGTTAGTCTCTAAGGTGCCACAAGTGCTCCTGTTCTTTTTGCAGATACAGACTAACATGGCTGCGACTCTGAAACCTGAGAGGTGTTTATGCAACTCTATGTATTTACCTATGTAAGAGCCAGGATATTATTGTTAGTCGTATTTATTAGTATCTGGTAGTTCTAGCAGGAACCCGAAGTTGTGTCCCCTCCATTAAGGGGTGTCTACGAGCACACCCAAGCTGCTGGCAGGTTTGGCTACACTCAGCGCAGAATATAAAGGGCCACCTACTAATTCAAACACTGGTCTGCAATGGCTAATGCCACAGTACCAGCTAAGTGCCCACTGCACGCACCTTGAAGTATAGCACTTGGAACCCACCCGCTTTTCAGTCCGGAAATACAGCTCTCTTCTTACTCTGACTGTGGCACACGGCTGCTGCTGTGATGGCAGTGGTATACGAACCTAGCTACAGCGGAGCAATTCCACACGCTCAGTCGGCAAAGTGGGAAATCCTTGATCAGCTGTGATACTCGTTCCAGGCAGTAGGGGGCAGCAGCACACCGATCCAGCACTGTGTGTAATCTGTGTGTGTTCAGGGGTGTGTGTCTCTGTATGCAGCGCATGCATCTGGGTGTGTTGAGGGAGTTTCTACTGCAGTGTGTGTGTGTGCACATGTACACTCTGTCTGTCTTGCACAGGTGTCTGTCTGTAGCCCACCCTTCTCCCTCTGGTGCACAGGAACCACACGGACATGTCCCTGGAGGGTTTACTTCTCCAGGCAGTGCCTGGATGCTTTGGCTCTTTGTTTCTCTGTTGCTGCACTCGGGGTGTATCAGCCTGAATGGCTACACACATGTAGTTGTGGCTTTGGGGCTGGCACATTCCCTGCCCTCTTGCTGTGCCTTTGGTGTGTAAAACTCCTTCAGCTGTGCTGCTGAAAAGCACTGAGATCTCTGATTAATTCCACTCTGATGTCAGACATGCGGCTCTGCTGGGAGGGATTTACAGAGCTGCATTTAAGCTCTCGTTCGCTGAGAGAATCTTTCTCTGTTTCTTCCCTCCCCCCTTCCAGCCGCCCCCCCCCCCCCAGTTCTCTGAAAATGTGTAGACATTTTTCTGTTGAAAGGGTCGCTAAGGCTTGGGGTCGGTTCAGAGCTTTGCATTTGATTCCCTCTCCTTACCACTGGATATTTCTTCATTCTTCTCATCTAGCTGCCATTGAGGACAGAGAGAGCAGCTTTGTTAGAATAGGACAATGAAATGAACACCCCCCCTTTTTTCCTCTAATGACAGCCCGTTACTTAGCAACGGGGGTGGATTTTAACAGAAGATCAGAGCATCAGGATGAGGAGATAAACTCTGTCATTCTCTCTCCCAAGAAACTTATAAAGAGCCACCTTCCCTTTTGTCAGGCTCCTGATTTTTTCCCCCCAAGAGCCAGCAGGAAAGTCTCAGAGAGAATCCTCCCTGATGGCTGGCTGGCTGCCTCCCCCTGCAACTCCTCTGCTCAGGCGCCCCATTCTTCAGTTACATGCTAAGGGCATCATGTAAAGGGAAGTCCAGTGTGGGATCAGTCAGCTCTCTGCATACATATGCAGGTGACTGAGAGGGGGATCTGTGGGCAGAAGGGAGAGCCAGGCGGCCAGGGCTGACCCCTACCCACACAGGGAGGGAAAGGAGCATTTGCCTTTTTGTTCTGACAGTGGGCAAGGGAGGGAGGGAGAGAGACTGTGCCCAGCTCCGTGCTGAGAGCGATGGTTGTTCTGAAGAGGTCTCCGTGTGAAAGGCAGAGAGGCCACCTGCGCCTGGCAGCATGGTGCTGAAATCTAACCCTAGCACCATTCTCTTGTGCTCTTTCCTGCCCAGTGACTACGTCATCGAGGAGAAGACGGCCGTGCTGCAGAAGAGGGAGCATGAGGGATTCGGGTTTGTGTTGCGAGGGGCCAAAGGTAAGGGCTGGTTTGTTTCACTCGGCTGGGGCTGGGGCTGGGGCTGGGGCTGGGGCTGGGGCTGGGAGGGAGGGAGGGTCCGTGTCTACAGGGCCCTGCTCTGGCTGGCTGCACTGATGTTACACATTGCCAGCAGGGCTCTCCAGGGGCTCTCCCGCCCAGTGTCTCTTGCCCAGGCGCACTGGAGTTTAACTCTGTTGATGTACATTGTCCATACCTGGTGTTTGCACTGACTGGTAGTTCCCTGATAGACTCTGCACTGTGCGTAAAGCTCTGCATGCCGAGGAGCTTCCCCTTCAGCTATTGCATGTGGACGGTGTGCATGCCCTGTGCTCTCTGCATGCGTGATTCAGACTGCGAGCCCCTCAGAGCAGGGCCCGTGCAGCCCCAGGCCCCCGTGTTGACTGTGAATTTGGAGCCCAGTTACTACAATCCCTGGCTGTGTTGGGGCATAACTCCAAGCTGGGAAGAAGGATCGTGCTGGTGGTGCCTCTGTTCTGAGGCGGCTACTTGTGGTACTGTGCAGTCACCACACCCCCAGTCCTGCCTGATCAGGGTCTCCCCTGCTGGCATCAAGAGGACATTTCCAATCCCCACACACCGTCTTGGGGAATTCCTTGGCTCACGCTGCCAGTGTATCTGGCCCACGCGGTAGCTATTGTGGTTCACATTACTAGGAATTGTTACCAGAAAGAATCCCTCTGGGAAAGAGTGTGATTGAGCTCATATATTGGCATTGAATAACCAGCGTTAGCCCTGAGCTGCAAGCATGTGGAAGGCAGGGGTCTCCTAGGTTAGAGGGTCATTTTTCCAGCAATCTCAGGTTGAAGACTGGGGCAGACTCAGCACTGAAGTGTACTGAGGAATCAGATCAGTATGGGAGAACATAGCCACAGTGATGTTTGTCTGTGTCCCCTCTTGCTGCACAGGAGACATGGTACCTATAGGGAAGGCTTGGAGAGTGGCTGCCAGCTTTGCGTAGGAGATCTGCTCCTTTTTGAGACCTTGCTGTGGGTGGAGACCCTTTTGATTTGGGTTTGAGCCCCACAAGTGATTTCCTCATAGCATTCATTGATTGCCTTTTTCTGCATGTATCACAGAAGGGTTTTGTGTGCAAATGGGTGTGTCTCTCAGTACATCTATGTTTGTATTTGTGTGTGTGTCCCCTACTCACATCTGCTAGTCTGCAAATTGTGTAATGAAACTTCCCCGCCCTCAGCATGACATCTCCCTTTCTCATGGGTTCAGTTGTCATGGTGCGGGGTTACTCCCATAATGACCAGCTTTTCTCCTATTCTCTCAGGCTCTCTCTGTTTCCTCTCCTCAAGTTTGTATGCTCTGTATTTTCTTGAGTCTGCTGATAGCTGGCGGAAGAGACTCCAGGCAGATTAGACAATGGACATTTGGCTGTGGGGCTCTGCAGCCAAATGAGTCTTTGTGGGATTTTTGGTATAAATATGCCTTAGCATCTGTATGACTCTAGGAGCCACAACACTGCTGTCAGAGGCCGGGGGAAGCATATGGCTCTGGAGGGTCATAGGCTGAAGGTAGCTTTGAGGGCAGGCCTTGTAGGGGTGAAGGTCTCTGATTAGTGAGGTGTGGATGTGGCTCACTTGGGAACCCATTACCTTCCCATGGTCACAAACTGTTAATCCAGGAGTCATCCTTGATCCCTCTCTCTCCTTTACCTTCCCCTGCTTAAAGCTACTGCCAAACCTGCTTCTTCCTCTGTAACGTGCCCCAATCCACTCATCCTCCTTTCCCACTCCCAGAGGCCTTGCCCATGCCCTGGTGTCACCCAGCCTGGGCTGCAGGCTCCATCTTTCTGGATAACCTGCTCACCCCTCCCACCTGTTTATGTGACCGTAGAAAACATAGAAAAGCCCCCATCCCTTCCTGTGCCCAGTGTTATCACAATGAGCTTAAAGGGCATTTCCTGCTCCCAGAGTAATGGCACACACAGACAAGGCGCTGATGTCTGTTCACCCCACAGCAGCCATAATTTTATTATTGATTTGGCACGTCCTTGGGCCGGGTGCTGGGTAGACATACAGGAACAGGTGGGCCCTGCCTCAGGGACTTTGCCATCTAAACGAGGGCTTGGCAGTTAGATGAATAGTGAAAACCCCAGCTAGGTGAATCAGAGTGAAAAAACCAGATGGGTTATGAGCCCCCATGCTTGAAGGCAGGCTGCAACCACTAGCTGACTGGGTTGGGGGAGAAGCAGCCCCACTCGTCAGGTTATTCCCTACGTGGTTTTTGTACTTTCCTATGAAGCAGCTGGTCCCGAGTCTGGTTGGAGCTGGGATCCGGGGCTGATCCTGTTCCTATTTCTCTTCCAAATGCTGTTGCTGAACACCTCTTCTTGTCCTGCCTCTCTGAACCTGTCATCTATCCCCTTCCTTTTTCAAATCCCTTCGTTGGCTCTACCAGTCTCAGATTCAGACTCTTTGTCTTCACTGTCAGGTCTCAGCCCAGCTCTGCCCTTGCCTGCCTCTCCTCTCTCATCACTTGCTGCTTCCTGGCCCAGGACCTGCACTCTACCAACTCCACTTGCCTCCATCTACCATGAGCACTTCCACCTTCCCTTACTCTCCTCTGTGCCTGGAATAACTTCCTTGGTCCTACAGGCCACACAATGTCCTTCTCTTCAAATCCCAGTGTTGTATGTCCGATGCCGAGCCACACACTTGCACCAAACTAATTATTGAAAAGTAAACAAAGTGCAAATGGAAGACGTATCTCTAATGTGGTGTATCCACTGCAGAGTCAAAGGAAAGGATGGTGCCGTGGTTAGGATGCTAGTCCGAGACTCTGGAACCATAATTCACAGATTCCAAGGCCAAAAGGGACCATTGTGATCCTCTATATCACAGGCCATCGAGCTTCCCCAAAATAATTAGCTCCTTTCTTCATCACAGACTTCCTGTGTGGCCATGAGCAAGTCTCTGTGTGCCTTTCTGTACTCTGAGATGACTGAACTTTCCAACCTCACAAGGGTGATGTAGGATAAATCTGTTACAGATTGTGAGATGTTGTGGTACTTCAGTGATAGATACGCCTTATTTCATTACGCGTCCCTTCCTAACCCACTGACATCTGTCTTTTGTCATCTTCATCGTTCGTGTGGAAGAGGCTTAAGGTTTGGTACTTGATGTCCTGTTTTGGGGATTACACTCTTTGCGGGACTGCATGATGTATTGCCACAGTGATAAAGTAGCACTTCCCATTGCAGTAGCAATATAGAAATATTCAAAGTACTAGAAAATAGCAGCTTAAGAAATTCAGTCGTCAGCCGTAGTCCAGGTGGAATCCCCTGGTCTCATTTGTGATTCTGGGACAACGGGAATAAGACTCATACTTGCAGCTCATAGTATTAGCACACAGTTGGTTTTTGTAAATCCACCACCATCCTCAATTTAGTGGTGGCTGAGACACTTGACCTTCCTTGAACTTCTTTGGTTCATGCTTCTGGCCCTGCTTTGTCTTTGAGCCTTTGTCCAGAGAGGTAGTGGAACCGGTTCGGAGTGGATGTGACCACCCACACTTTGTCTGTCCTCACCTGTATCGGGCACCCCACCCTCAATGTGGTCTCCCTTGGTATATGAGTCCTAGAATGAAATAAACACTGGAGTTGTCTTAGTTACAGGGTAAGCAGCCTGGTCACTGAGATTCCTCTCTTGCCTGGTGATTTATCTGATCTGTTTTTGGAATTCAGATAAATTGCTCCGAATGAGTTCAATTATTCTCACCAACTCAAACTCTTCTGTGCATTTTCTCTGTATCTCACAGCTTCCATGGCAACTTTTAGACTGTACTAGGTCATTCTGGGCTCAGTCATCACCTGGTGGCGGGATGCAACACTCTGATCTTCACGATGGGACTGGACATTGGAGATGTGAAAATGACATATCCCCTCTTCCTCCACACCACCACCTCTTCTAGGCTGAGGCCAAGAACTCCCCTCATGCCTGAGGAGATGGACGTGCTAGTTTCAGTGCCTGCCCTAGGAGGCTGATAAGCATAGCTGATTCCAGACATTTCTGGGGCTATGTCTAGAGTGATGGTGAGGGGTGTGATTCTCCTGCTCATGTACTCAAGCTCACACTAGCTGTCATCAGGCTAGTGCAAGTACAAATAGCAGCGTATCCACGGTAGCAGGGGTAGCAGAAGCAGAGGCACGGCTTAGCCGTGCCAAGTATACACCCAGCAGTTTCAGGTGGGTTCCTACTTGGCATGGCTAAGCCATGGCACTGCAGCAACACTGCTCTTTATACCCACACTAGCTCAATGAGTGTACGCGAGCAGAAGAAATCACACCTCTAGCTCATAGGATATACCTTGCCCAAGGCAAGAGACGCTCTCCTCTCCCGCAGAACCACTCTGCCCAGGGTGGGGTCTGCATCGTCCCACATTTCAGGTAAGTTTATCTCAGTGCACAAACTTGGAGTCTTCTAAAGAGCAAAGTTCATTAGAGCTACTCACCTCCCCTTCCTCCTCTTTTCCTGCAGAGCTCGAGGGTAAAAAGGGGGACTTGCCACAGGTGATGGCTGAAGCTGCAGTGAGCTCAGAATTCGTTCACTTAAATTCTTGGCCACCCTCATGTGTTTTTCTCATACCCCACTGGGGCCTCTTGTTGTGTATATGTAGTGTGTGTGTCAGCTTGCCTTTTACAGCAAAGAAACACAAAAAATGAGTGGAAGCCAGGCAAGGGTGCCTCTATGCTGTGGGCTTTGTACAGACCTGCAATGACCAGAAGGGCCACCTCAGACTTCTTCTGACCAAGGGAGGCTTGTCAACCCCAGTTGACTCTGCTGGTTACTGTGCAACCAGCATCAGCTTTGGAGAACCACTTGCCCAAATGGTTCTGTGCCCAGCGTAAGCCATCCCTAGATATCTGGGTTGATGTTGAGATCCTCTGTCTTTCTGTGCTGACTGAATTCAGTGCTGGGGGTCTGGATTTAAGGATTTATGTGGATGGCACTGCCAAGGGGCATGGCCACTCCCCAGAATGTCCAAATGATCTTCATGGGGGACTCCAGTTTGAGTGACACATGCTGGAGGTCTCATGGTGCCAGCAGTAAAACACCCTGGGAATTTCTAAACATTACAGGTGACAATTTCATAACTCAGAAGGTGTTGCCGCTGGCATAAGGGAATCCTTTGTTAGACCTTGTCTTAACGGATTAAGAGGCCTTGATCACAGGACTAAAAATTAATGGTAGATTAGGTACAAATGATCATGACTAAGGCAAAGATTTAGTCAGGGATATTTTTAGTACAGGTCATGGACAGGTCAGGGTTTATGGCCCCTGACCTGTCCATGACTTGTACTAAAAATACCCCTGACTAAATCTTATCTGCTTTGGGGGTTGACCTGGGACCGCTGTTGCTCTAGCAGTCCCTGGAGCCAGCCACACCTACTGCTGCAACTGCAGAAATCCCAGAGGTCCCGGAAAGTCACAACATCCGTGACCACTGTGACAGACTCACAGTCTTAACCATGACTGGGTCATATTTATAATGTGCAAGTAGATTAAAGTCCAGACCAGTTATATATAAACTTGGTGCTTTAATAGTATAATTCCCAATTATCATTCACATTTTTCTGATTACATTCTTCCTCTTAGCTGATCTGGCTCATTTTTTTCCGCTCTGTGAAATTGGCCCTATTAAAGCACTGTGACAGACCCAGGCCAGTGGGGTACAGGAGTCTGGCAGAGGGCAAATATACTGGTCACTGGCTGAGTAGTTTTCTGTTCCCTGAGTGACTAGAGCAGGGGCTGCACTGGAGTAATCAGGAACCTGCTAGAACCAATTAAGGCAGACAGGCTAATCAGAACACCTGCAGCCAATCAAGGCAGGCAAATCAGGGCACCTGGATTTAAAAAGGAGCTCACTCCAGTCAGGGAGGGGGGAGCCAGAGGAGAGGAAATGTGTGTGAGGAGCTGGGAGCAAGAGGCACAAGGAGCTGAGAGTGAGAGGATGTGCTGCTGGAGGACTAAGGTGTACAAGCATTATCAGACACCAGGAGGAAGATCCTGTGGTGAGGATAAAGAGATGTTTGGAGGAGGCCATGGGGAAGTAGCCCAGGGAGTTGTAGCTGTCATGCAGCTGTTACAGGAGGCAGTATAGACAGCTGCAATCCACAGGGCCCTGGGCTGGAACCCGGAGTAGAGGGCGGGCCCAGGTTCCCCCTAAAACTCCCAACTTCTGATCAGACACAGGAGGAGTTGATCCAGACTGTGGGGAAGATCACCGAGGTGAGCAAATTTGCCAATAAGCACAGGACCCACCAAGGTAGAGGAGGAACTTCGTCACAGCACCAAGTGTGTGTGTGTGTGTGTGTGTATGTATATATGGAAGAAGGAGAAAGTTGATAGCAATTACTATAATTCAGAAGTTAGGAACTGTAGAAAATTGGATAAGGGGGAAGCAAAAAGACACAAGGAGAAAGCTGTAGCCGGCAGAGTTAAGGACAATAAGGAGTTTTTTAAATATATTAGGACCAAAAGAATTCCTGACAATGCTGTTGGTCCATTATTAGATGGAAGTAACAGAATTATCAATAATAATGCAGAAAAAGGCAGACGTGTTCAATAAATATTTCTGTTCTCTACTTGGGGGGAAAATAGATGATATAGTCTCATCATGTGGTGATGACACACTCTTTTCATTCCACTAATAACTTGGGAAGATGTTAAACAGAAGCTACTAAAGTTAGACATTTTGAAATCCAGAGGTTCAGATAACTTGCATCCAAGAGTTTTAAAAGAGCCAGTGGAGAAGCTCACTGGACCATTAATGTTGATTTTCAATATGTTTGCAATATCAGGGAAGTTCCAGAAGACTGGAAGAAAGTGAATGTTGAGTGAATTTTTTAAAAAGGGAAAATGAGATGACCTGGGGAATTATATGCCTGTCCATCAATCCCAAACAAGATAATGAAGCGGCTGGTATGGGACTTGATAAAGAATTAACAGAGGATAATGTAGTTACTGCAAATCAACATGGGTTTATGGAAAATATACCCTCTCAAACTAGTTTGATCTTTTTGATGAGATTATAAATTTGGTAGATAAAGGTAGTAATGGTGATGTAATATACTTAGACTTCTGTAAGGAGTTTGACTTGGTACTGCACAACATATTGACTTTAAAAAGCATAATAATATGACATTTACATGTCACACATTAATGGATTAAAACTGGCTAACTGATAGATCACAGAATGTAATTGTAAATGGGGAAATCTTCATTCAGTGGTGTGTTTCCAGTGGAGTCCAACACATTTCTATCAGTGACATGGAAGAAAACAAAATCATCACTGATTAAGTTTGTAGATAACACAAAACTTGGAGAGTGGTAAATAATGAAGAGAACAGGTCACTCATTCAGACCGATCTAGATCACTTGATAAACTGGGTGCAGGCAAACAATGAATATACATTTTAATACGGCTAAATGGAAATGTGCACAATCTAGGAACAAGGAAAGAAGGCCACACTTACAGGATGGTGGACTCTATACTGGGTAGCAATGTCTCTGACCAAGATTTGGGTGCTGGGGTGAATGAGCAGCTGAACAGGAGTTCTCAGTGTGATACTCTGTCCAAAAGAACTAATACAAGCGTGGGATGCTGTGACGGTGCTGCCCATGGGAACCAGCTGAGGTTACTCAATCAGGGTGAACTGCAAACAAAACAGGGCAGACAAATGCCAAACGCTGGTGGCTATTCCACTACTTAGATTTACCAACCAGCACAAAACAGCTTTTATAGCACCTCACTGGTTACTTAGAAGTTTAAACCACGCAGTTCCCTTAAAGTGCCCAGCCTCAGGCCTCCGTCCAGACACACCTGTCAGATATGATGATGATTCCTGAAAATCTTACTTCATCATATAAAAGAAAAGGTTCTTCCAATCCCAAAGGATCAGCCACATATCCAGGTTCAATTATAACTTAGATCTTACCCACAATACACGCTATAGCCAATTCTAATTAACTAAGCTAAAATTTATTAGAAAAGAAAAGAGAGAGAGTGTTGGTTAAAAGATCAATATACAGACAGACTTGAATTCAATTCTTGAGGCTCAGATACATAGTAGAGGTGAGCTTGTAGTAGCCAAAAGTCCTTTTAGAAATAGTCCATAGGTTATAGTCCAATTTCCAGATTCAGGCTGACTCCAGTTAATGTCTGGGGATCTCAAACCTTGTGGCTTAAGGTTTCCCCCTCTTGAAACCCAAAGCAGATCTGAGATGAAGAAGGATCGTGTCCCAGGCTTCTTATACATTTCCAGCAGCCTTTTGGTCTGAGAAAACAATAGGCTTAACTCCTTGTCCCAAACATCCTGGCAATTAGCACAGAGTAATTTATCCATTAAACAGTTCAGATACAGGTTACCACAACCTTCAAAGAGACACATAGACAATTATACTATTTCACTCAAGTATCATCTTAAATGCTAGTATTCCTTTTTTGATCTTTGAATTAGAACTATAGCAATAGACAAGACTTGTTTGCTGGCATCCCAAGACCTGAGCAAACATCTACCCTTCTACCTCTAACAATGCAGATTTACATTTCAAAGCTCTATTCATTTACATATCTTGCTAACCAGTTCTTAAGGTTCACCCATGGGTCAGGTTAGTCGGTGAGGTGAGTTAATTAACTCTTTCTGGCCCTGTCATCTTTCAATGAGATATTATATTATACTCATAACGTCACAGATGCATAAACAGGGGAATCTCAAGTTGGGGTACATTCAACTTCTGTCTTTGGCACTGTGTGACCACCACTGGAGTCCTGTGTCCTGTTCTGGTGCCCACAATTCAAGAATGATGTTGATAAATTGCAATGGGGTCAGAGAAGAGCCATGAGAATGATTAAAGGATTAGAAAATATGCCTGACAGTGATAGGTTCAAAGAGCTCTATCTTTTTATCTTGATAAAGGGATTAAGAGGTTGACTTGATTATAGTCTATAAGTATTTACATGATGAACATATATTTCATAATGGCTCTTCGATCAGCAGAACAAGGTGTAACAGGATCCAATGACTTGAACTTGGAGCAGACCTATTCAGACTGGAAATAAAGCATAAATTTTTAACAGCGAGTGTAATTAATCATTGAAACAATTTACTAAATGCTGTGATGAATTCTCCATCAATGGCAATTTTCAAATCACGATTGGCTGTTTTTCTATAAGCTCTGCTCCAGGGATTATTTTGGGGAAGTTCTCTGGTTTATGCTATACAGGAGGTCAAACTAGATTATCACAATGGTTCCTTCTGGCCTTCGGTTCTATGAATTTTTGGAGCCCCTTCCTGTCCCATGAGGGAAGGAAGATAGAAGGCAAAGGATTCTGGAAGTGAACACTGCCGAGTTAAGTGGTATAAGGTAGAGGGTTTTGGTTTTATGGATCATCTGCCCCCCTTCGGTGGAGAGAGAGGGCTGAATACTTCAGGTGGTCTCCATCTCAGTAAAAGGGGGACCAAGTTCCTCGAGGACAACTGGCTAGAGTAGTCAGAAGGGGATTGAACTAATAACAAAAAAGGAGAGTGAAAACAGAGAACAGATGAGCACGCAGCACAAAATGTAGATGTTGAGAACAAAATTAATCAAGACACCAAAGTACATGAGGAGAAGAAATTCTTTAATTGCTGATACACCAACGCTAGGAGCTTGGGTAACAAACGAGAATTGGAATTGCTAATTTAGTAGCATAAATTCGATCTAGTTGGTATTACTGAAACCTGGTGGGATGATTCACCATGATTGGAATGTTAAAATCAATAGTTATAATCTATTTAAGAAGGATTGAGTGGGCCAACGGGGAGTGGCACTCTGTCAGAAAAATAACACTGTCTGTTTCCAAGGCATTAGAATCATAAAATCATAGAAGATTAGGGTTGGAAGGGACCTCAGGAGATCATCTAGTCACACCCCTTGCTCAAAGCAGGGCCAATTCCCAACTAAATCATCCCAGCCAGGGCTTTGTCAAGCCTGACCTTAAAAACCTCTAAGGAAGGTGATTCCACCACCTCCCTAGCTAATCGATTCCAATGTTTCACCACACTCCTAGTGAAAAAGTTTTTCTAATATCCAACCTAGACCTCCCCCACTGCAACTTGAGACCATTACTCCTTGTTCAGTCATCAGGTACCACTGAGAACAGTCTAGATCCATCCCCTTTGGAACCCTTCCTCAGGTAGTTGAAAGCAGCTATCAAATCCCCCCTCATTCTTCTCTTCTGCAGACTAAACAATCTCAGTTCCCTCAGCCTCTCCTCATAAGTCATGTGTTCCAGCCCCCTCATCATTTTTGTTGCCCTCCGCTGGACTCTCTCCAATTTTTCCACATCCTTCTTGTAGTGTGGGGCCCAAAACTGGACACAGTACTCCAGATGAGACCTCATCAGTGTCGAATAGAGGGGAATGATCACATCTCTCGATCTGCTGGCAATGACCCTACTTATACAGCCCAAAATGCTGTTAGCCTTCTTGGCAACAAGGGCACACTGCTGACTCATATCTAGCTTCTCGTCCACTGTAACCCCTAGGTCGTTTTCTGCAGAACTGCTGCCTAGCCAGTTGGTCCCTAGTCTGTAACAGTGAATGGGATTCTTCCGTCCTAAGGGCAGGACTCTGGACTTGTCCTTGTTGAACCTCATCAGGTTTCTTTTGGCCCAGTCCTCTAATTTGTCTAGGTCCCTCTGTATCCTATCCCTACCCTCCAGCGTATCTACCACTCCTCCAAGTTTAGTATCATCTGCAAACTTGCTGAGGGTGCAGTCCACGCCATCCTCCAGATCATTAATGAAGATATTGAATAAAATCAGCCCCAGGACCAACCCTTGTGGAACTCTACTTGAAACCGGGTGCCAACTAGATATGGAGCTGTTGATCACTACCTGTTGAGCCCGACGATCTAGCCAGCTTTCTATCCACCTTATAGTCCGATCATCCAGCCCATACTTCTTTAACTTGCTGGCAAGAATACTGTGGGAGACCATATGAAAAGCTTTGCTAAAGTCGAGGAATAACATGTTCACTGCTTTCCCCTCATCCACAGACCCAGTTATCTCCTCATAGAAGGCAATTAGCTTAGTCAGGCATGATTTGCCCTTGGTGAATCCATGCTGACTGTTCCTAATCACTTTCTTCTCCTCTAAGTGCTTCAGAATTGATTCCTTGAGGACCTGCTCCATGATTTTTCCAGGGACTGAGGTGAGGCTGACTGGCCTGTAGTTCCCCGGATCCTCCTCCTTCCCTTTTTTAAAGATGGGCACTACATTGGCCTTTTTCCAGTCATCTGAGACCTCCATTTGCCATGAGTTTTCAGAGATAATGGCCAATGGCTCTGCAATCACATCCGCCAACTCCTTTAGCACCCTTGGATGCAGTGCATCCAGCCCCATGGACTTGTGCTCATCCTGTTTTTCTAAATAGTCCCGAACCACTTCTTTCTCCACAGAGGGCTGGTCACCTTCTCCCCATACTGTGCTGCCCAGTGCAGCATCTGGGAGCTGACCTTGTTTGTGAAGACAGAGGCACAAAAAATCATTGAGTGCATTAGCTTTTTCCACATCCTCTGTCACTAGGTTGCCTCCCTCATTCAGGAGACTTTCTTCTTGTTGCTAACATACCTGAAGAAACCCTTCTTGTTACTCTTAACATCTCTTGCTGGCTGCAACTCCAAGTGTGATTTGGCTTCCTGATTTCACTCCTGCATGCCTGAGCAATATTTTTATACTCCTGTCTGGTCATTTGTCCAATCTTCCACTTCTTGTCCAAGCTTCTTTTTTGCATTTAAGATGAGCAAGGATTTCACTGTTAAGCCAAGCTGGTCGCCTGACATATTTACTATTCTTCCTACACATCAGGATGTTTTTTTCCTGCAACCTCAATAAGGATTCTTTTAAAATACAGCCAGCTCTCCTGGACTCCTTGCCCCCTCATGTTATTTTCCCAGGGGATCCTGCCCATCAGCTCCCTGAGGGAATCAAAGTCTGCTTTTCTGAAGTCCAGGGTCTGTATTCTGCTGCTCTCCTTTCTTCCTTGTGTCAGACAGCTGCAGCGGCACAGCAGCCAGCGAACAGAGCTGCTAACAGAGGAGTTTCCAGCGGGAGGTTGCAGGGGAGACCAAGGCAGAGGAACCAACAAGCCAGAGAAGAGAGTGGACATTGGGGTGCCAGCAGCCCAGTGCCTGTAGGGGGTCCGTGTTGTGTTGTGTGGCCTGGACCGCCAGGCACGAGGCAGGGAGGCCATGACTAATACAGAGGTAGCAGCAAAAGACACAATGAGGATGACTGGATGTGGAAGCTGCAGCATGTACATGATCCTGGAAGGGTTACCTGAAAAGGGTTACATCTGCATGAAGTGCCGCCTGATAGAGCTGATGGAAGAAAAGATCCGAGGCCTGGAGATGCAGGTGGAAACCTTGGTTGAGTTTAGAAGGGGGTTTGAGGAAATGATGGAACACAGACATGAGGGGGCCGAAGGGATAAGCTCAGACGTGCAGATGGAAGCAGGACCAAAGAATTCTGAGGAGGGGCTGCTGGGTGAGGAAAATGGACGGTGGAAGCATGTGACTAAGAGAACCAGGCAGAGGAAAAGAAAAGCCAGTGAAGGAGAAATAGAACTCAGGAACAGATTTGCAGAGTTGGAAAATGAAGAAGGGGCACAGCAGGTGGTCGCTGAAGGAGAGAGGGCAAGGAAAAAGAGAAGAGCAGCTAGTCCTGCAGAAGGAGGGGAGGAGTCAATGGAGGCAACACCAAATATGAGCCCCAGGAGGATTGCAAGGGTCAATAGGAATTGAGGGGACTTGCAGCCAGTGGGAGCAGGGGATGGACCGGGGAATCACACTGTCACCAGAAAAAGGCAGGTCTACGTGATTGGAGACTCCTTACTGAGAAGAATAGACAGGCCTGTAACTAGAGCTGATCGGGAGAACAGAAGGGTGTGCTGTCTGCCGGGTGCTAAGATACAGGATGTGGACCTGAGGCTGAAAAGGATCCTAGCGGGAGCGGGAAAGAATCTGTTGATTGTCCTTCATGTGGGAACGAATGATACGGCTAGTTACTCGCTGGACTGTGTCAAGGAGGACTATGCCAGATTGGGGAAGACGCTCAAGGAAATCGAGGCTCAGGTGATCTTCAGTGGGATTCTGCCAGTTCCTAGAGCAGGGCGACGAAGGGGTGACAAGATTATGGCAATTAAAAGATGGCTCAGGCAGTGGTGCTATAAGGAGGGCTTTGGGATGTACGGTCATTGGGAAGCATTTACGGACAAACAACTGTTCTCTCAGGATGGACTTCACCTAAGTAAGGAGGGAAATAGACTTCTAGGATGGAGGCTCTCCGATCTAATTAAGAGATCTTTAAACTAGGAATTTGGGGGAGATGGTTGGGAGATGTCCAGGAGATCTCCACGCCGGAATTTAACCAAGAGAGGGAGCTAAACAAAGTAAGAGGGGATACGGCTGTGGACCAAAGAATTGACATAAGGAGGAAGGGTAGTGTACGTACCAGACTAACAGGTGATGCTGGTGGTACAATGTCTGTGCATAACGGGGTAAAGAATGTCAGTGAAGCCAAACGCCAAAAGTTAAAATGTCTGTACACTAATGCGAGGAGCCTAGGTAACAAAATGGAGGAACTGGAGCTATTGGTGCAGGAAGTGAAACCGGATATTATAGGGATAACAGAAACATGGTGGAATAGTAGTCATGACTGGAGTACAGGTATTGAAGGCTATGTCCTGTTTAGGAAAGACAGAAATAAAGGCAAAGGTGGGGGAGTAGCATTGTACATCAATGATGAGGTTAACTGTAAAGAAATAAGAAGTGAAGGAATGGACAAGACAGAGTCTGTCTGGGCAAAGATCACACTGGGTAAGAAAGCTACTAGAGCCTCCCCTGAGATACTGCTTGGGGTGTGCTACAGACCGCCGGGATCTGATTTGGATATGGATAGAGACCTCTTTAATGTTTTTAGTGAAGTAAACACCAAGGGGAATTGTGTGATCATGGGAGACTTCAACTTCCCAGATACAGACTGGAGGACAAGTGCTAGTAAGAATAATAGGGCTCAGATTTTTCTGGATGTGATAGCTGATGGATTTCTTCACCAAGTAGTTGAAGAACCAACAAGAGGGGATGCCATTTTAGATTTGGTTTTGGTGAGCAGTGAGGACCTCGTAGAAGAAATGGTTGTAGGGGACAACCTTGGTTTGAGTGTTCATGAACTAATTCAGTTCAAACTAGATGGAAGGATAAACAAAAATAGATCTGGGATTAGGGTTTTTGACTTCAAATGGGCTAACTTTAAAGAGTTAAGAAAATTAGTCAGGGAAGTGGATTGGACTGCAGAACTTGTGGATCTAAATGCGGAGGAGGCCTGGAATTACTTCAAGTCGAAGCTGCAGAAGCTATCGGAAGCCTGCATCCCAAGAAAGGGGGAAAAAAACCATAGGCGGGAGTTGTAGACCAAACTGGATGAGCAAGCATCTCAGAGAGGTGATTAAGAAAAAGCAGAAAGCCTACAAGGAGTGGAAGAAAGGTGGGATTAGCAAGGGAAGCTACCTTAGTGAGGTCAGGACATGTAGGGATAAAGTGAGGAAGGCTAAAAGCCGTGTAGAGTTGAACCTTGCAAAGGGAATTAAAACCAATAGTAAAAGGTTCTATAGCCACATAAATAAGAAGAAAACAAAGAAAGAAGAAGTGGGACCGCTAAACACTGAGGATGGAATGGAGCTTAAGGATAACCTAGGCATGGCCCAATATCTAAATAAGTACTTTGCTTCAGTCTTTAATAAGGCTAATGAGGAGCTTAGGGATGATGGAAGGATGTTAAACGGGAATGAGGATATGGAGGTAGATATTATCACATCAGAGATAGAAGTCAAACTAGAACAGCTTAATGGGACAAAATCGGAGGGCCCGGACAATCTGCATCCAAGAATATTAAAGGAACTGGCGCATGAAATTGCAAGCCCGTTAGCAAGAATTTTTAGTGAATCGGTAAACTCAGGGGTTGTACCGTACAACTGGAGAACTGCTAACATAGTTCCCATCTTCAAGAAAGGGAAAAAAAAGTGATCCGAGTAACTATAGGCCTGTTAGTTTGAAGTCTGTAGTATGTAAGGTCTTGGAAAAAATATTGAAGGAGAAAGTAGTTAAGGACGTTGAGGTGAATGGTAACTGGGACAAATTACAACATGGTTTTACTAGAGGTAGATCGTGCCAAACCAACCTGATCTCCTTCTTCAAGAAGGTGACAGATTATTTAGACAAAGGAAATGCAGTAGATCTAATTTACCTCGATTTCAGTAAGGCATTTGACACGGTTCCACATGGGGAATTGTTAGTTAAATTGGAAAAGATGGGGATGAATATGAAAATTGAAAGGTGGATAAGGAACTGGTTAAAAAGGAGACTCCAATGGGTCATACTGAAGGGTGAACTGTCAGGCTGGAAGGAGGTTACTAGTGGAGTTCCTCAAGGATCGGTTTTGGGACCAATCTTATTTAACCTTTTTATTACTGACCTTGGCACAAAGAGCGGGAATGTGCTAATAAAGTTTGCGGATGATACAAAGCTGGGGGGTATTGCTAACACAGGGAAGGACTGGGATACCATACAGGAAGATCTGGGTGACCTTGTAAACTGGAGTAATAGTAATAGGATGAAATTTAATAGTGAAAAGTGCAAGGTCATGCACTTAGGGATTAATAATAAGGAATTTAGATATACATTGGGGACCCATCAGTTGGAAACAACAGAGGAGGAGAAGGACCTTGGGGTATTGGTTGATCGCAGGATGACTATGAGCCGCCAATGCGATATGGCCGTTAAAAAAGCAAATGCAGTTTTAGGATGCATCAGGCAAGGTATTTCCAGCAAAGATAAGGAGGTGCTAATACCGTTGTATAAGGCGCTTG
Source organism: Aldabrachelys gigantea (assembly GCA_026122505.1). Taxonomy (NCBI): domain Eukaryota; kingdom Metazoa; phylum Chordata; order Testudines; family Testudinidae; genus Aldabrachelys; species Aldabrachelys gigantea. The sequence continues at coordinate 9,376,724 of CM047479.1, forward strand.
TGAGACCTCACCTGGAATACTGTGTGCAGTTCTGGTCTCCCATGTTTAAGAAGGATGAATTCAAACTGGAACAGGTTCAGAGATGGGCTACTAAGATGATCCGAGGAATGGAAAACCTGCCTTATGAAAGGAGACTCAAAGAGCTTGGCTTGTTTAGCCTAGCCGAAAGAAGACTCCAGGGGGATATGCTTGCTCTATATAAATATTATCAGAGGGATTAACATTAGGAAGGGAGAGGAATTATTTAAGCTTAGTACTAATGTAGACACAAGGTCAAATGGGTACAGACTGGACACTAGGAAGTTCAGACTTGAAATTAGACGAAGGTTTCTAACCATTAGAGGAGTGAAGTTCTGGATCAGCCTTCCAAGGGGAGTAGTGGGGGCAAAAGACATATCTGGCTTTAAGACTAAGCTTGATAAGTTTATGAAAGGGATGATATGATAGGATAGTTTAATTTTGGCAATTGTTCTTGGATTATCAGCAGATAGGTCTGCTCAATGGTCTGCGATGGGATGGGATCAGAGTTATTGCAGAGAATTCTTTCCTGACTGCTGGCTGGGGAGCGTTGCCTACATGCTCAGGGTTTAGCTGATCGCCATATTTGGGGTCGGGAAGGAATTTTCCTCCAGGGCAGATTGGCAGAGGCTCTGGAGGTTTTTCACCTTCCCCTGCAGCGTGGGGCAGGGGTTACTTGCTGGTGGATTCTCTGCTTGAGGTCTTCAAACCACAATTTGAAGACTTCAATAACTCAGACATAGGTTAGGGGTTTTTATAGAAGTGGATGGGTAGGGTTCTGTGGCCTGCTTTGTGCAGGAGGTCAGACTAGATGATCATATTGGTCCCCTCTGACCTATGACTCTATGAGTCAGGATCCTGAACTCGACCATCTCATGGTCACTGCCTCCCAGGTTCCCATCCATTTTTGCTTCCACTACTAACTCTTCTCTGTTTGTGAGCAGCAGGTCAAGAAGAGCTCTGCCCCTAGTTGATTCCTCCAGCACTTGGACCTCCAGGGGTGGAGCACATGGTGCTGCCGATGCATTGCCAACAAACTTGGCACTACCTTTTATGTCATCTGGAGAGACAGCGCCATGTCTCCAACCCATTGTGCTGGTACTGCCAGCACCGATCCTTTGATCAGTGTTCCAACCATCTCAGCCCTCAGTTATGCTGAACCCCCAGGTATCTCCTGTAGCCAGAGCACCTGGAACCCCAAAAGGGACCATTCCCTGTGTCACCCTTGAGGTCTTTTAGCGGTCCTTGCAGACCTCCTACTAAGGTTATGGACCAAGTCTAGTTTTCTTATAAAGAGGCTCCAGCATGGTGTCCCTACCTTGGATGACTCAGACAATGCAATGTCCTTTGTGGCCTTACTGGTCTTGGGCTACTCCAAGGCATGCTCCATCACAATCACATGTAGGAGGAAGTCTCCTCCTCCCCTAGTGCAGGAAACCTTTACCCAGGATTCTGCTACCGTCCCTCCACCCACTGTACTGGACCCTATGGAGGACAGAGAAATAATGAAGGACCCCCTGGTTGTTTCCAACCATATTTTATCATCTTCTCCAGAGTCAACAGCTTCCGCCACAACCCCCTTGAGGACTTCAAGGTCTTCCAGGACCTTATGAGGAGGGTGCCACTTCCCTAGGAGAACATGCCGAACGTGAGCAAGAAAACCTGCACAGCCGCCTCAATATTTTGCAGACTCCTGCCCCATGAAGCATTGCTCTTCCCATCAGTGAAGCCTTGCTGGAGACAGCATGAACCCTCTGGCAGACCCCAGCCTCTATACGACCTATAGCCAAGCAAGAGGATATCAAGTTCCTCAACAAGATTAGCCATGCCACCTGATTGGATGCAGAGGTCAGCAGGCTGTCTCTTAAGCCAGCAGCATCAGCAGCTCACTGGCTTCTCAATGCTCATACCCATCTCTGTGCGTGCTCCTGCATTACCTGGTTCCTCTTTGAGTGATGGTTGCTATCTGTATTCCAAACATGGGTGCACATGCACACCATGCACCGGAGCCGGAAGTTTTCAGCAGCTGTGTCTGTTGAACTGCACATGTGTCTTGCATGCTCCAAGTGAGGTTATAAGTTCCCTCTTACAGCATGGTCATAGTCCGAATCTTCTCTCCTCATGCTTGTAGCTTCTGCGAGAGCACTCAAATCTGTTGTGTATAGTTAGTTTAGTTGTTTTCTTTGTTATGTACGTACCTATAGTTAGAGTAGATTGTTGCCCCGTTGGGGCACCATCAACTCCCACACCAACCATGCTATGCAGCAGCCCTCTGAGGCACACCCCTCCATCTTGGCAGGAGTCCCCACACTCCACTCTGCACACACCTGCTGCCAATTTGGTGGGCAGCAGGACATGCCCTGGACACCCAGACAGGCTAAACCTGTGACAATGCACCTTAACTTGCCATACATGCTCCCCTCACTTCTCTCAGCTCCACAACCACCTACACCGGCAGATGCACCACTCTTCCTGATCCAGGATCTGCATTCGGCAACCACTGGACTGCCTGCACCACCAGCCCTGTCATTGCCAGAGGCCTCTTCAGATTTGGAGGGTTTTTCCATGGAGGAGCCATCATTCTCCCTGGTGCCCAGGTGCAGCTCAGACCCCTGAGTGCATCCACCACTTGTCCAGCTGCAGTGGTACACTTATTCCTGGGGCCCACAGTATCCACCAAACCCAGCCCCATGGCATCACTGTCCCACGTGGGATCCACGCCACTGCCTGTACCTACCCCCACCAGCCTCACACCATTCCATCCATGCCCCTCTGCTGGAACCGTCCAGCTCAGACCCAGAGGTGAACCCAGAATGCTGCCCATTAATGCACATAAAGTTATGAGGTGGTGGTGTATGGTTGTGACTAAAACATGCTGTAAGTTGGGGAATCAGCCAGACATTAGCTCCCCAAAGGCAGCAGCAAGGAAAGTAACCAGCGCTCAGGCAGGGTGTCAATCAACCCATCGACAGCCATTGTCCAGCAAGGGAGCTACAATGCAATGACTAACCTTCATGAGGCCCCAGCAGGGGAATTGCTCAGCCTTGTCTGGACACTCAGCAATGCCCACCCAGACATGCCTGGACTTGTGTTCTCCAAGCACATGGACTGAGGGTCTAAAACTGAACACAGGGGGCCCAGGCTTGGCCTTTCTCCTTCACCCACCTACGCTACAAGCAACAAGGACACTCCGAAGACTCCAACTGAGGGGACTGGCCCAGATTTCAAGGACAAAATCTGTATACTATGGACTGCAGTATCCAGTGGGGTGAGAAAAGCTGCTTAATCTTGATGTTGCCCAGTCTAATAGGGTTCAGAGTTTAGACTGCGTGGTTGTATTTTCTTTTCTTGTGGTAACTAACTCTGATTTTTTGTCTGTCACTTAATATCACTTAAAATCGATCTTTTGTAGTCAATACACTTCTTCTAGTGTTTATTGTTACCAGTGAGTTTGTATAAAGTGTGTGGCAAGTGAGCTCAGGTCTGCAAAGGTTGGTGTACATCCACTTTCCATTGATGAAAGTGGGGAACCAATTAATAAATCTCCACTGCTCGTCTTGAGCAGCGCAAAGATGGCATATTCCTGATGTGCAGTGCTCAGGGCTGGGGGGATTTGGCTGGTGCCTTTCTCTGTGTGATTCATGACCAGCTCTGGGAGCATTCATGCAATGTAGCTGGATGTGGGGTCTCCACATGCGGTTATGCTGAGTGATCACAGTGCCAGGATGGGTTTGCAGCTGGTCACTAGCAAGGCATTGTGAGAGACAGCCCTAGCTATTTTTAAGGCAGGTTTATGAATGGGATGGTATGAGCGGCTGCCTGTGACAGCGGGGATGGGACTCGATGGCCCAGAAGGTCCCTTCCAGCTCTATATCCAATGTTCCTATGTGCCAGTCTTGTCCCCAGGCACATGAGCTGAGGGAGAAAGGAATTCCTACACAGTCAGGGATAGCCCCTGGCAGCCATAGACAGCCATTGTCAGCAGCAGCCAGAGCCCAGGAGGAGTGCTCCAGCTGCAGTAAGCCCCTGTTTTTCCATCAGGGACCTAGATCCCAGTGAGGCAGGCAGCAGCAGCCCAGCCAAGGCCTTTGCTGGAGGGGTCTCAAACTTCACTGCACCACGACCCCCTTCTGACAACAAAAATTACTACACGACCCCAGGAGAGCAGACTGAAACCTGAGCCTGCATCCCTGGGTGGGGTGGAGGGAGCAAAGCCCAAGGGATTCTGCTCCAGGCAGGTGGCCTGTAACCTGAGCCCCATCCCCTAGGGCTGAAGCATTCAGGCTTCAGCTTCAGCTGCAGTTGATGGGGCTTCCGTTTTGGCCCTGGGCAGTGGGGCTTGGGCTTTGGCTTCAGCATCAGTAATGCCAGCCCTGGTGACCCCATTAAAACAAAGTCATGGCCCACGTTGGGGTCCTGACCCACAGTTTGAGAACTGCTGCCCTATGGCATTCCTGGATGTGGTATTTTTCTCTCTGTTCCTGGGTACCTGCAACAGTCTCCTTTTTGGGGATCAGACAGCATACCCTCGCCTTCTCCCCACTCTACTCCACACCAAGGAGCAATCCGTATTTCCCCCCCATCCCTCAGTGATGGTTCCCAGTACCTCCTCGGCAAAATGACTCACCATGGCTGGACAGCGAAGTCGGATTGGGTGGGTGAGGGTGGGATGTAAGGGAGCAGGCGGTAGAGGCTGGAAGGGGATTTTGGTTGGTTGGTGTGGAGGAAATTTCATGTGTATTGGGGGCCATATTTCCTAGCCAGACGTGTGGTTAAAGTCTAAGTAAGCATGGACCTTCTTTCTGTGGTACATGGCTTTGGGAGAGGGACTGGGATGAGTGGCTGTGGGCATCTTGTGGAGGATGAATGTGACTGTGTGTGAGGTAAATGTGGCTCTGGGGGGCCATTAGCAGATTGTACAGTGATGAACATCACAGAAATGACTGTACATAAATAACATTGCACCATGCTGCAAGGGGAGTGGATCAGGTGCTCAGCAGAGACACCTTGGCTTGGTCTCTGAGCCAGTAAAGCTCCTGGAGAGCTTTTTCCTATTCGTCACTGAATGTTCTGTTGCCTCCCTGCTGCATACTACTAATTGGGGCTCGGTCTTTCTCTTTCAGCGGAGACTCCAATTGAGGAGTTCACCCCGACTCCAGCCTTCCCAGCGCTCCAGTACCTGGAGTCAGTGGATGTGGAAGGTGTGGCCTGGAAAGCAGGACTTCGCACGGGAGACTTTCTGATTGAGGTAAGCACCAGAGGCTGAGGAGAGCTAGGTGTGCTCATTACTAAGGTTAAGATTCTGTCATGGTTATTTTTAGTAAAAGTCATGGACAGGTCATGGGCTATAAACAAAAATTCATGGAAGCCAATGACCTGTCCCAGACTTGTACTAAAAATAACCAGGACTAAAGGGGGTTGACATGGTAGGGGAGGAGATGAGAGCCTGAGCACCACTACAGAAAGGCAGGGGTCCAGCACCTACTGCCCATGGCGGCTCGGAGCTGTGGGGGCCCCCTGCTGCCCACAGCGGCTCAGAGCTCCAGGGCCGCTGCCAGCTGACTGCTCTGGCCCACCACCCTGGGGCTGGAAAATTTCACATAGGTCTCTGTATGTCATGAAATCCGTGAGCTCTGTGACATAATCTTACCCTTACTCATTACTTAAATCTCTGCATCTGCCTCCTGTCTCGGCTCCTCCAGTAAACCCTCCAGCTTCTCCAGATGTGACAATGCAGCCAGGGAAGTCAGGCAAGCAGCTATATGTTTCCCATTCCACCAGTCAGGAAACAGGCTGACTAGGCTGTGGTGGGAGGTACTCTGGGGTGAAGCCTGGAAGCTGTTGGAACCGCTGTGCCCCCTGACTAGTCAGCTGGGTTGGCCTCTCGCACTGCCTTAGCTGATGACATACAGCCAGCCCTTCTGGGCTCTATCACCAAGCAACATGACAGCAGGTGGCACCACACCCCCAACTGAGTTACCTACATGTTTTACCCGAGCCACTCATGGACCAACAATGGAGGCACCAGCCAATTTCCCAGCTCCCCAGCCTTGCCCCCCTACTGGACCAGAAACCCAGAATTATTCCATCCTGCACCGGTCAGGGGTCTGTGCGGTGCAAGCTCAGTAATTAGCCTGCTTCCCCCTCGCTGTGGGGAAGATATGCACCAGCCTTTGTTACAGAGCTGAGATGCCCTAACGCTTCACTCAGACACACAGGTTCAGATAAAACAGGTTTATTAACTAGAGAAAGATAGATTTTTAAGGGATTATAAGTGATAGCAAACAGATCTAAGTAAATTACCCTGCAGATAAACAAAAACCGCAATCTAAGCCTAATATACTAGATAAGATTTGAATCAAACAGTGTCTCAGCTGTTAGCTAGTACAAGCAGTTTGTAGATGTTCTATACACAGGCAGGAATCCCCTCTTCCAGCCTGGGAGCAGCACTTCCCCCAGTTCACTTGTTATTTCTAAAGTGTTTCCAGGCATTGAGCTGTAGAGAGAGTGAGGCCTCTTGGTGATGTCACTTCCCTCTTTTATAGTTTTTTCCATATGGCGGGAACCCCTTTGTTCCAAGACAAGTTCCCAGCCCACTTTATGGAAAAATACAGGTACCAAAATGGAGTTCAGTATCACCCAGTCTAGTCACATGCCCTGGCATCTTGATGAGTCATGGCAGCCATTATCCATAGGCTGTTTGAAGTGTTCCCTGGTGAGGACAAGTCTTTTCCATGGCCATTGTTTTTGTTGATGGACCATTAGCACTGTCTAGCTCAGGGGTGAGCAAACAATGGTCCAGGGGCCGCATCTGGCCCTTCAGATGTTTTAATCCAGCCCTCGAGCTCCCATCGGGAGCAGGATCCGGGGCTTGCCACACTCCAGCTGAGGAGTGGGGTTGGGGGCTTGCCCCCCTCCACATGTGCTGTGGCTCCGCATGGCTCCTGGAAGCGGCAGCATGTTCCCTCTCCAGCTCCTATGTGTAGGGACAGCCAGGGGGTTCCACACGCTACCCCCCACCCCAAGCACCATCCCCACAGCTCCCATTGCCCAGGAACCACGGCCAGTAGGAACTGCAGGGGTGGCACCTGCATACCGGCGAGCACACGTAGCAGCCGGAGGAGGCACATACCATTACTTCTGGGAGTTGCTTGAGGTAAGCGCCACCTGGAGCCTGCACCCTGACTTCCTCCCACGCCCCAACCCCCTGCCCCAGCCCTCATCCCCTTCCTGCCTTCCAAACCACCGTCCTGCACCCCCAACCCCTTATCCCCAGCCTCACCACAGAGCTCGCACTCCCAGCCTGAGCCCTCCCCCCCTGCTCCCCAACCCTCTGCCTCAGCCCACAGCTCCCTCCCACACCCTGAACTCCCCATGTCTGGCCCCATGCCAGAGTCCGCACCCCCTCCCGCACCCCAACCCCCGGTTTCATGAGCATTCATGACCTGCCATAAAATTTCTATTCCCAGATGTGTCCCTTGAGCCAAAAAGTTTGCTCACCTCTGGTCTAGCTTCTTCACTGTTGCATGTGAAAGGCTAATTGTGGGCATTTCCAGCTTCACAACATCTTTCAGTAACACACACGCACACACAACAAAACTTTACATACAATGACAGCACGTACAATCCAACCGGATATTATTGTTCACAGATCAGGCTTTTAGAGTGATACCTCACAAGGCAGACTTTGTACAAAACAGCTTAATTATAGGACAGTGATGAATATGAGGGTGTGAGGGTGTCACAATGTCCCCTGCCACTAACCAGGAATCATAATAATAATCGAGGTTAGAAATAAAATGGTCCACTGGATGCTGTCCAGTCCCTCTCCTGGAGGCTAGTCCAGGATTGTTCACCACGGGACATTTACTGGAGCAGTTTGAAATATCACAGCTCCTGGGGCTTCCAGCCAGGTATCGTGTTGAGCTGATACAGAGCGTTGCACTCTTCCAGCGCCGCGCTGTAGGCTCCAGCAGTTTCGGCAGAAAGTCAGAGACAATCAGTAGATACCTGTGCTCTGCCATTCATCCGCCTTAATGACATTTTTGTATGTGGAATTCCCTGATTTTGTTAAAACAACAACCACTAAACTTGAACTTTTGTGGTATTGTTTCCTAATGCTGCTGTACAGATAGTTAAGTATTAGAATGAAGAAAATCTTGTTACCGCATATGCTAGTGTGTAAAACAGATGCTCAGAATCCGGCCACACCGATCAGTTAAAAAAACAAAAAAACCCTGACCAGCCTTTACACTGACATGGCTTGTGTGTCCATGGCTGGAGCTGGGGCGTAGCAAGACATCCTGTCTGGGGAGCCCAGCCCTTGAGTCGGGGACGGTGAGTTACCTGGTGTGGGAAGCATGCAGCAGCTTTGTCAACATTATTTAATATTCATACAACATTCACTCCCCGAAGCACTGGTGCTGATGAGAACCCCAGTGTGCTGGGTGCTGTGTTAACACACAGGGTGAGACAAGGTGTGGGGAGGATAATTGGATGGATTCACAAGAGAGTGAGCTGGGTGGGGTTAGAAAAGTAACTGCCAAGCCACTATGAGTCCATATTTTATTATGTTAGGGGGCTTATTCCTTACCCTCCCACTTCCCTGGTCCTTCTTGCATGAACAGAGAGCAGCAATACCCAAAGTCCAAAGGTGGAAACAATTCGATGTTTATTGGGGTGAACTTTCAGCAAGCATGATTCCAGTCTCCTTCCTCAGTGTCCCCCTTCCCAGCTCTGACACCACAGAGCCTTGCCTGTGTCCCTGTTCCTGTTCCCATCCCCTGTTCCCATTTCCCCCTTAGCAAAACATGATCCCAATTCTCCCAGACCCTGTTCCCATTCCCCCCCTTACTTCCTGATTGACTGCAGACTATATAGTAAAACCTGAGTTTTGCTTAGCTATTCCTTAACCAATTATTTTACTGAAATTTAACTAACCAATCCTAACACACTGTAACACGGTTATTTAACCAATTATATTTGACCACCTTTATTGGTTTACACCCAACAAAATTAATTATACAGAAACAATTACAGAACCAGACAGAGACCATGCAAATAAACATACAAAACAATATAGAAGTGAGGATTTTACAACTACATCTATACAGACATAAGGGTTTTCCAGCTGTGTCTATACATAAGTGAGTTCTTGCCAGACAGGATGCGATCAAACTAAGTTTCCTTTTACATCTTCTAGGCTCTTCCCTTTCTCTGGAGATGATAGGAATATCAGGGCAGGATTGTATTCCCAATAGCCCCTTATTTCAATGTGATTAGTTTGGAATGTGAGGATGTGACCATACACTTCCCAGCTTATGGCTTCCTAACTACATCTTAGCTGAAGGCCTCAGACTGTCACAGTAAGAAAAGGCCGTTACACAGACAGTGATCTTTGATTCTTTCTTTTATACCTCTATAACTAGCTAAGTGATAAGAATACACCTACATTCTTAAAGTCTAGGCCTTTGCAGACAGGCCTGAATATCTATATCCTAACACACTATCCATGCTGAGCCTGGACTATTCCCTGCTTCATCGATTCCGAGGCCAGCTGGGACCACTGGGATCATCTCGTCTGACCCCTGCACAGCACAGGCCAGAGACCTGCCCCACAATAATATTGGATCTGGGTGGTTGGTTCTGGCACTTTCCTTGAAACCATCACACCTTTGGTGCCAGTTGAGTCTCTGCTCTAGCTCATACTGGTGCCAGCATCACAGCTGTGGGGTCTGTTACTCTGACTGTTGCCGAGTTTGGTTCAGTGGAGTTCTTAGATCTGAGAAAAGCTAGTTACACCCAGTTCAGTTCCTACTGCTCATAGAGAGCCAGAGAGTGGAGCAGGGACTTCGTCTGAGCCTTGTTTACGTCCTTGGACTGTTCTTGGGTACACTACCCTTCGTGGGCCACCTGGGCCTCCCACTTCAGTAACATCATGAAAGAGAAGTGCATCCAAGCCAAAGTCACCGCCTCTTAAAAAGGGAAGGAAACTTCTGGAGGCGTCCTAGCTCCTTCTCGCGTATCCCCTGCAATGTGGTAGGGGCAAATGTGGTTTCTGCCGGTTAGAAGAGAAGGAGGGAACCAGTGAGTGGAGTGAAACAGAAACTTCCCCACTGGACAGGTTATCCCATAAGAGGCCATCACTGGGTTTCTTAACCTTCCTCTGAAGCATTTTGCAGTGTTGCTTGTCAGAGACAGGCTACTGGGCTAGATGGTCTGACCCAGTAGGACAATTCCTTTGGTCTGACATGGCCTCTTGAGCCCAATTTATACCAGAGGAAAATAGGCTGGAGTTTCTTGAACTCTTTCCGAAGGGCTAGAAGGAGTCAAAGCACTCTTTGATGGCTTCCTTTCACATCTCTGACACCGAAACCAGGTCTTCGGCCACAGCTGTGACTTTTCCATTCCAAGGCTGAGGAGGTTTTTAAAAACTGAAGGGCCCTCAAGGCAAGAGCCAGGCATTCGGACCTGAGCCAGCCCACTGCGTGAGGGCTGTCAGCCTCCTGTTCCAGCTGTTCTCAGAGATGGCACAACCCAGAGCTAGACATCAGGGAAGCTAGACAGACCTTGCAGGGGCGTTAGGGAGCCTCCCCTTTGCATCTCTTCAGCCTCAGTGAGCGTTGTGTCTAGGACTGAGGATATATTTAGCCTTGGCAGAATTCACTTTCTATTTTTATATCATTTTGACAGATAAAATCAGGGTTTATTTTAAGCATTTTTTTCCACAGTTGTGAAAAATTATGGGGGGGGGGGGTCAGACAATTATTTAATGACAGCAAAAGTTGAGAGTCAAGAAGTTAGAGCTTTACAAACTGTTAAACATCACATGTCCAAAGATACAAAGTCAATGTCCATAAATCCGCAAATCCCAACCGGTTTTACAGTTCATTCACTCGTCCATTTGCAACAAGCCTAAATCAAAATTCTAAATCACTGGGTTTTGACTCTAATAATTTCTGAAGCAGCATTTTTCTTACTTTGCCTGTCTGTACATTTCTGTTGTTATTGATGGAAATATTTTTTGTTGGTTTCTGCCTGCACAGTGAAATTGATGTTAAGCAACATATCCTGATACAAATCTAATTCTTCCAAGCCTAGATATACTAGAAGGCTCAGAGACAGCTCTGAAGTTAGATCTGCCTTCTCCATGTATCTCACCTTTTGGGGAGTGCTTAACCCAACTTTTTCCAGCATGACAGAAGATCTGTTCAGACTGTTGGGTCCTGGAGATCATCACCCAGTTTTGTGAGATCCTTTTGTAGCTCTTCGCAGTCTACCTAGGACTTAACTATCTTGACTAGTTTTGTATCATCTGCAAATTTTGCCACCTCACTTTTTACCCCTTTTTCCAGATCATTTATGAATATATTGAATAGGTCTGAGCCTAGTACAGACCCCTGGGGAACACCACTATTTACCTCTCTCTGTTCTGAAAACTGACCATTTATTCCAACCCTTTGTTTCCTGTCTTTTAACCAGTTACCATCCGTAAGAGGACCTTCCCTCTTATCCCATGACAGCTTACTTTGCTTAACAGCCTTTGGTGAGGAACCTTGTCAAAGCTTTTCTGAAAATCTAAGTACACAATATCCACTGGATCCCCTTGTCCACATGCTTGTTGACCCCCTCAAAGAATTCTAGTAGATTGGTGAGGGATGATTTATCTTTGCAGAAAGTATGTTGACTCTTTCCCAACAAATTATTTTAATGTATGTGTCAGACAATTTTACTATAGTCAGGCTTACCGGCCTGTAATTGCCAGGATCACCTCTGGAGCCCTTTTTAAAAATTGGCGTCACATTAGCTATCCTCCAGTCATTTGATAAAGAAGCTGATTTAAATGATAGGTTGCAGACTACTGTTAGTAGTGCTGCAATTTCACATTTGAGTTCCTTCAGAACACTTGGGTGAATACCACCTGGTCCTGGTGACTTATTACTGTTTAGTTTATGAATTTGTTCCAAAACCTCCTCTAATGACACCTCAATCTGGGACAGTTCCTCAGATTTGTCATCCAAAAAGAATGGCTTAGGTTTGGGAATCTCCCTCTCATCCTCAGCCTTGAAGACTGATGCATAGATTTCATTTAGTTTCTCCACAAAGTCTTATTGTCCTTGAGTGCTCCTTTAGCATCTCAATCGTCCAGTGGCCCCATCGGTTGTTTAGCAGGCTTCCTGCTTCTGATGTACTAAAAAAGTAAGAACAATTTTTTTTAAGTCTTTGGCTAGCTGTTCTTCAAATTCTCTTTTGGCCTTCTGTAGCAAGCCACCAACTCACCGGCGTGGTGACTCCTGCTGGTCAGTCTGGGAATTAGCTCATCCAGTTCAGGAGCGCCCTTCTCTAGCCAGTTTCTCCCCTGCCCTTACTTGCCCCTCTGCAGTCTCTTTATCTCCTCCAGTTCAGGCCACGCGTTCCTTCCGAACCATGGTGCCCCATACCTTGGGGTACTGCCCCCCCAGCAGTGTCCCCACACTATGGGTCTCTCGTCCTCAGGGGAACCCCAACCCCCCTATACCCAGCTTGTGTCAGTGGCTACTGCCAGTCATCATCTAGCCCCTTCTTTCAAGGGCAAACTGCAGTCTGTAATGGCCACTCATCACTGGCAAGGGGGTTGGACCTGCTGCCTTTCTAGCCCCAGCTGTCTCCTTTCAGCCTAGTAATTCCCTCAGCCTGGGGAGTCACCAGGCCAGAGCTCCTCAGCTCTGCATGTCCTTCCCCAGCCCTGCTCTGCCTCAGATACCCTGCTTGCTCTCTCAAGCAGCACGGTCCTCTCTGCTCCCCAGCTGGAGCAAGAGTCTCTACAAGGCAGCTAGGTCCTTCTTGCTCCACTGCTGGAGCAAGACTCACTTCCTTTCCCTAGGAGCCCTTCTTATACTGGCCCATCTGAACATTTTTGAAGCAGTTCTCAACTGCCCCTCAGTCATCAATGATGAGGCCATTGACAAGATGCCTCAGGTTGCAGTCGATGACTCCATGGGCCTTCTTTTCCTTTGGCTGCTCACACTGGTGCAGTCCTGTGAGCACAGCTTTCCAGGGGGTGCCAGAGCCCAGCAGTGCAGCAAGACCCACCTTCCTCAGGTGTGGCTGCTCTACGCACAGCTATGCGGCCGGGAGCTGGGTGTTCTGGAGCCAAGTGTGCTGTTACTGCTCATGCCCCAGGCTGTAGGGACAGCTTCCCCACTCGAATCCCATGACTCCTGCCAACTCTCCTGCTCTAGTCTCCACCCCTCCAGTCTACCAGTAGACACCCCTGCAGCCCTGACTTTCCACGCTGAGATCAGACTGAGAGTGGTGCCACCAGCCTCCCTGGCAGTTAGAGCAGCTGGGGGCCTACTGGAAAGGTTGCCAAGGGCGTGAGCTCCATAATGGAGCTGGGGCTGGCAAAAAATGTCACACCGTGGGGGTCAGCTCCACCACATGGCTTACATGCCATTCCCCCTTCCTGACACGGCAGGGGGAAGGGGGTGCAGGAGGTGGCTACTCCAGTGCAGATTCACCTCCCCTCCAGGGACACTTTGTGCCACATCACGGGGGTATCTGGGCATTGTAATGCCCTGTGATACACAAAAGGTCAGACTGCGTGAGCTGGTGGCTGTTTTTGGCATGAACTCTGTGAAGGTATTAAATTGTTGTTAATGATGCAGAAAATCATTAAATCTCAGGAGAAATTTCCTAATTGTCAGAGCAGTCGGACAATGGACCAGACGCCTCGGGAGGTCGTGGAAGCTCCTTCACTGGAGGGTTTTAGGAGGAGGCTGAAGAGCCATCTGTCTTGGATGGTTTAGACACAGCACATCCTGCATCTTGACAGGGGGTTATACTGGAGGACCCTTGTGGTCCCATCTAGCCCTGTGGGTCTGTGATTCTGTGGAAAGGCAGACGTGTTCAATAACTGTTCCTGGTCTGTATTTGTAAAGATGCAGGATGATCTAATCGTATCACATGAGGATGATGTAGTATTTCCATTCAGTAGTAACTGAGCAGGATATTGGATAACTTCTACTAGGGAGAAACATTTTCAAACCTGCAGGTCCAGATAACTTGCACTCCTACAAGAGTTCACTGAGGAGCTCTCTGGCCCGCAGATGTTAATTTTTAATAAATATTGGAATACCAGGAACACTCCAGCAGAGTGGATGCTAATGTTGTGCTGGTAGTCAAACGGGGCAAGTGGCATGACCTGGACCTGTGTAGGCAGGCTAGTCTATCAGTGTGACGAACTGGGAATATTCTTAATGTTTTCTCTGAATACTGTGTTGGTGCCTCAGTGTCCCCATGTCAGTTCTTAAGTATCTGGCAGAGCAAAGGGCCAGTACACCTAAATGCCTGGCACTCTGTCTCCTAGCAACTGATGGCCTGAGCCCCTCCTCTGCAAAGGTGCCAACTGAAGGTGTTGGAGACAAAGAGATCAGGTGACCTCCTGGCCTGGGAAAGGGGCTGAGCAGAGAGGAGGGGCTGGAGGGGATTGTGAGTCTGGAGCTGCCTGGGGGCAAGGAGTGAAGTGCAGACCTGGGGGTCTGGCTCACTGCCCCCCAGAATGGACCCGGTCGAGGGGTCTGGCTCGCTGTACCTACAAGCTCTGTGTTAGACCCTGTTCCTGTCATCAAATAAACCTCTGTTTTGCTGGCTGGCTGAGAGTCACGTCTGACTGCAAAGTGGGGGTGCAGGACCCTGTGGCTTTCCCAGGACCCTGCTGGGGCGGGCTCGCTGTGGGAAGTGCACGGAGCGGCAGAGGATGCTGAATGCTCCAAGGAGAGACCCAGGAGGTGAAGCTGTGTGAGCTTCTTGCCCTGAACAAGTCTGCTCCAAGGGAGAGGAGGCTCCCCAAAGTCCTGCCTGGCTTAGTGGGGAGCTGTTCCAGAGCATCACCCGGTGACTCCGTGACAATCAGTTCTAGGCAAAATAACAGAAAAACCAATACAGGATTCAATTAATTAAGGCTTAAAGGATAGGAATGTAATTAATGCCAGCTAGCGTGGTTTTATGGAGCATCGGTCTGGTCCCACAAACAGGATTTAGTTCTAGGATGCGATTACAAGTTTGGTTCATGAGGATGACTGTGTAGATGTAATATACTTAGACTTTTGTACAGCATTTGACTTAGTACCACAGGACATTCTGATTACAGAATTAGCACTGTGCAGATCGATAGAGCACATGGTAAATGGATTAAGGAGTGGCTAACTGATAGACCTCAGACAGCTGTTGTCAGTGGTGAATCAACATTGCATGGGAGTGCTAGTGATGTGCCACAGGGATCGATTCTAGGCCTGATGCTATTCACCGTCTCCATCAGTGATCTGGGAGTGAAACATGAAATCGCAGCTGATACAATTGGTGAATGGCGCAGAGGTTGGTGGAGTGGTATATAGTGACGAGGACGGGGCAGTCATACAACGCGATCTTGATCACTTGATAAGCTGGGCCCACTCAAAGAAAATGCCTTGTAACACATCCAAATGCAAAGTTATATATCTAGGAACAAGGAATGCTGGCAATGCCTACAGACTGGGCCTGTGTCCTGGAAAGCTGCAAAGGATTTAGGGGTCGGAATGCACAAGCAGCTCAACTTGCTCTCCTAATGCTATGCGATTGCCAGAAAAAAAAAAAAAAAGGCTAGTGCCGTTCTTAGAAGTATAAATAGAGGAGTAGTGAGTAGGCGCAGTAAGGATTTGATTTTACCTGTGTATATGGCATTGGTGAGACCAATACTGGAATACTGTGTACAGGTCTGGTGTTCACATTTTTACAAGGATGTTGAAAAATTGGAGACTATGACCTCCTGAGTATCACAGGCCTTTTCATTTTGCCCAGTTACTCCTGTATTTCACCCAATAGTTTATATTTGGCTAGAGCATCTCTTCCAGAAAGGCATCTAGGCCATCTAAGAGATGGAATATCCACCACTTCTCTTTGGAGTTTGTTCCAGTGGTTAATCACCTGCACTGTTAATAAATCTAATTGATCTGTCTTTAATTTCAGGCTGTTGATTCTTATTATGCCTTCCTCTGCCTTTAGTACCTGGCATTTTCTCTCCGTGAAGGTACTTACACAGTGTAATCAAGTCACCTTTCAATCTTATTTTTGATAAGCTAGACAGATTGAACTCCTTCAATCTCTCACTGTAAGGCGTTTTTCCAGATCTCATCATTTTCTTTTTTTATGTTCTCTGCAGCCTCCAATTTTTCAACACCATTTTTAAAATGTTGACACCAGATCTCTATGCAGTTATTCCCACACTGGTCTCATCAATGCAGCGTAGAGAGGTAAAATCACCCCCCTTCTACCATGCTCCTCTTGTCACACAGGATTAATGTGGATATAAATTCCTTTAATGTTTGAGAGTCTCTCAGATGCTGTGTGGATGAGCACCACAGAGAAGAGCACGAGGAAATGAATAATGCACTATTCAGGGCAGGCTTTGGCTGGTGTCCAGTACATAAGGCAAGGGTCACTAAAAGAAATGTGAAAAAAAATACTGCACAGCTGTTCATCCTGTGCACTGAATGAGCCAGCGGCCCTGTGGATGACGGGCTCGTAATGCATGTGCACAAGGGGGCAGAATGAATGTTACACAGGCAACATAAACTGGCTTGATTTCGCAACCGTAATAGTGTTCTTTTATCATACAGATTTTCTTTTTAAAAATGTGTTTTGTTTCAATTCTATTACCAATAGATAAAGTGTCAACCGTCCTCATCTGCCCGCCATGTAGACCCCATTAATGAACTCACTAGTGGCTCTTGGAGTATATGGCACTTTTCATCAGTAGCTGTCAAAGCACTTTACAAAAGTGGGTCCTCAGTGGTGCCCAACCTCTGTGTTGCAAAGGAGGTGACTGAGTCACAAGGAGCTTGAGGCCAGCACTTCCAGGCAAAGTGCCTAGAGCTGGGCATACTGATCCAGGCTTAGGCGCCTAGATCTGTGCTCTGATTTTCAAAGGCGTTGTGCACCTCCACTTACAAAGGTTCCTGTGCCCAGCACCTCTCAAATTCAGGCCACTTGTTTAAGTGACTAACGGGTGCCTGATTTTTTCATTTCTTCCATTTCGTGCTAGTCTACATCATATTGCATGTCATGAGGCCTCGGATCATAATCAGACTCTTTATGGCCCAAGAAGTCTTTAAAAAGCTGGATACCAGCACTAGAAACTGGGTGAAGAATGATACCTAACATGTCACCTACTGATTGCTGAAGAGATTTACCAAACATGCTGATAAGGGAGGAAATTCTGGGGAATTAAACTCAGGGCTAGAAACCCAAAATTCCTGGGTTCTCCTTTAAGTGATTGTCCATACACGTATTCCACTTATGGTGCACGTGCTTCCCATGTGCCAGAGGTCAGAGTTGTTTGCCCAGCAATGTCCAGCGTGGCCACAGATGTTACAGTTCATTACTGTGCCTGTTGGTGTCACAGTAGTAGATTGTTCAGAGTAGGTTCCTTTTTACCAGCAGACTGCTTATTTTTCTTCCTGGTACCAGCATGCCTAGTTCTAAGTCTCCTGGTTTCAAACACTGGCCCTTATGTTCGGGGGAGTCGTCATCCATGGTAAAAGTGCGATATGTAAGTCATTTACGCCTAGGTCCTGACAGGGAGGCCCATCTCCAGATATTTCTAATGGACACATCAATGAGACAGACTTTGGCCCCTGGGTCATTTGACCCCACTGTACACGAGCTGACTGTATCTGAGTGCTTTTATTAGCATGGTCTCTGCAACATCTGAAAGCCCATCAGCTGTGGCTTCAGACCTGACCCTGACTCCCTCTGTGATCTTGGACAGTTCACGTCACCTGTCAGCCTCAGTTTCCCCATCTGTTAACTATTAACTACAGAGCAGTAAAGAGGCTCTGTCCAGGTGACCTGGGTTTTCTGTCCCCGACCTTGCTTCCTGATGCACACACATCACCAGTGTGCTCTGCAAGTTCAGAACACAGCCTGGGACCCCTAAGCCCCCTTTGTCTGTGCTGCCTGCTTGCTGTGGTCTGGGCAGCGATTGTGCTGATCAGTGTCTCTTTGTGTCCCAGGTGAATGGTGTGAATGTGGTAAAGGTAGGGCACAAGCAAGTGGTGTCGCTGATCCGGCAGGGGGGAAACCACCTGGTGATGAAAGTCGTCTCCGTCAGCCGCAAGCCAGAATCAGAAGACGTCGTCCGAAAGAAGGGTAGGTGTGGAATGGCCTGGTGTTTCTGAGCAGTGAACAAGTGAGCTCCGTCTCATTCTGCAGGTTGTCCCCCCGGCTCAGCCTAGTCATTTGTTATGCTGGGTTCAATCTCCCACCAGGCCAAGCTCTCGGTACCTCTGGAAGCCTTTCTCTGCTGGCAGGGCCTGTTATCCTGCTGGCCCGGCTCAGCTGCCTCTTCCCCTGGGGCCCTTACCTCACTAGCCCAGCTCATTTAACCCGGGGGAAGCTGGCTAACCACTGAATTGAACCTCCAGAGCTAAAAGCGTGAGTGGCTGCAGTGTGTGCTGTAGAGCTGTGCCCCTGATGCAGGCACCATAACCACTCGGATCCTCGCCAGATAGCACAGCGTGGGCCTTGGACCCGTGGATGATTCTTTGCCATTCATTACCCCGGGCCTGTTTACTGCCCTGGACCAGCCCAGCGAAGGTGAGAGCCGCTGCCTGCTGCTCTCTGGTGACAGGAGACTGGCTCCTGTCTGTGAAGCTAGACAGGAGTTTCACAGCAACAGTGGGATGGAAATGAAGGTGAGTGGCTCTCCAGGTGCAGCTTGAGCTAAACCAGGCCGGAGGTGCTTACCAGCGGCGAGGCCAGCCAGCCTGCGCAGACACTTCTGGGATGCATTTAGCACAGGAGACACTGCAGCACGCAGCACAGGCTTGTGGGCACCACATCGGCCAGAGCACTGGACTGTGCGAGGCAGGATAAGGTGTCTCAGCACAGGATAAGTCTCAGGCTGGTGGCTCCGGCCAGGACAGAATGAACAGCGTATCAGAGACCAGTGGTACCGGGCACCCCGGGCTCAGGATGGCACGTCCAGGGCTTCCCCTTGGGCTGAGAGAACCACCTGGACTCTGGCTCTGTAGGGCATTCTGAAGTGCCCCCTCTAGCTTCTGCCAGGCCAGGCCCTCCACTGTTCTCCAAGAGATCGAGGGCTGGAATCTCCACTCAGAGCTCAGGGGAATTAGGGGAGGGGGGCCACAGGGAGCCAGGCGTGGCTTCCTTATTCTGAACCACGGAGGCCCTTAGGCCCTGTAGCTAATGGAGGACAGGGCAGAGCCCCTTTTCCCTGTGCCTCACCCCTTTCACGGACCTTGGGGTGCCTGGCAGCTTTATGCAGGGGAATTATTAGCAGACCATCTACGTAAGCAGCTGTAGAGGACTGGAGAATTTAGCCCTGAGTTTATAGGCTTTTCTTGGCAAGGTGTTGCACCCACAGGCCACCCATCATGGACCCAAAGACACGGGAGGCTTTGGCAATTCCCAGGCTCTGTGCAGGAGGAGCTCTTTGCAAAGTGCTTGTCAGGAGAAGGGAATTTTTTCTGGTTTCTGGCACAGCTCCTGCCATCTAGAGGTTTTCCCAGTCTGGCCAAAGGGGCTTTTCTTCAAGGATGGAGAGATTCCAGGAGTGAATTGTGCCCCTGGCCTGGAGTGGGAGGTGCCAGGTGCGGCTCATGCCCCCAGCCCCGAGGGAGAGGTAGTGGGTGGAGTTCGTGCCCCCGGCCTGCAGGGGGGGTGCCGGGTGGGGATCGTGCCCCAGATCACGTCCCCAGGACAGAGGGGAGATTCCAGGTGAGGGTCGTGCCCCTGGCCTGCAGGGGGAGGTGCTGGGTGGGGGTCGTGCCCCTGACCCACAGGGAGAGGTGCTGGGTGCGGCTCGTGCCCCTGACCCACAGGGAGAGGTGCCAGGTGGGAGTCGTGCCTCTGGCTGCAGGGATAGGTGCCGGGTGGGGGTCGTGCCTCCGGCCCACAGGAGGAGGTGCTGGGTGGGGCTCATCCCCCTGGCCCTCAGGAGGAGGTACTGGGTGGGGCTCGTGCCCCTGGCTGGCAAAGGGAGGTGCTGGGTGGGGCTCGTGCCCCTGGCCCACAGGGGGAGGTGCTGGGTGGGGTTCGTGCCCCCGGCCCGCAGGGGGAGGTACTGGTGGGGCTTGTGCCCCTGGCCGGCAAAGGGAGGTGCTGGGTGGGGTTCGTGCCCCTGGCCCGCAGGGGGAGGTGCCGAGTGCAGATTCTCTCCTGCTCTGAGCCAGGGAGGTGTCTGGGGCACATGGAGCGTCGGGAGGCTGTTAGAGGAGGAGGGTGATTGCAGGGGAGAGGCCCCTCTTTCCCCCAGGCGTGGGACCCGCATGGACCTTCCAGCCAGCAGCAGCTCCCTGGGGAGGTTCTGAGCAATCTGATCCCCTGGCAGCCAGGCCAAGGGGAGGCAGCTGCCAGCGCAGGTGGTGGACCGGGGGGCAGGTCAGAGCGAGTGCTGGTTTAGCAGTCAGGGGCTGTGTGGCGAAGGAGCCGGGGCGCGGAGCCTGTTCTGGTGTGGAGCGTGGCTGGGCGCCAGGCGCTGAGGGAAAGGGAGGACTGAGGCGCTTGGAAAGCAAGACACGAGGAAAGGGGGAGGGAGGCAGCTCTGCGCTGACACTAAGAGCTGTAATTATATTGTCACTGCTCGAGAGCACGAGTCGTGGGAAAGACTGAGGCTCAGGAGCTGATGCTGGGATCTCTGCTGGGGCCGCTTCCGCCTCCTCTTCCCACGCCTCCAGCCTCTTCTTCCCCTGCTCTCCGGCACCAGCTTCCTCCCCAGGCCTGCTGTGGGACCCTGCCTCAGGCTGGCAGCGGCTGCTAGGAACCGGGCACCTGCTCTTTCTAGCAGAGTGTATGTGGGCTGGCACCCAGGTCCTGGCATTCACCGAGCCAGCTGGTACCCGAGCGCTGGCCTCACCGAGCTTGCTGGCACCTGGGTCCTGGCATTCACCGAGCCGGCTGGCATCCAGGTCCTGGCCTCACTGAGCTGGCTGGCATCCGGGTCCTGGTGTTCACTGAGCCGGCTGGCATCCGGGTCCTGGCCTCACCGAGCCGGCTGGTACCCGGGTCCTGGCGTTCACCAAGCTGGCTGGCATCCCGGTCCTAGCATTCACCGAGCCGGCTGGTACCCGGGCCCTGACCTCACTGAGCCGGCTGGTACCCGGGTCCTGGCGTTCACCGAGCCGGCTGGTACCCGGGTCCTGGCCTCACTGAGCCGGCTGGCATCCGGGTCCTGGCGTTCACCGAGCCAGCTGGCATCCGGGTCCTGGCCTCACCGAGCCGGCTGGTATCCGGGTCCTGGCATTCACCGAGCCGGCTGGCATCTGGGTCCTGGCATTCACCGAGCCAGCTGGTACCTGGGCCCTGGCCTTACCAAGCCGGCTGGCACCTGCGCCCTGGCAGGCTCCCCTTGGCTGGAGGAAGATTGCTTCTGCAAGGCTCTGATTGCCCAGAGGCCCAGGCCGCTGTGTCCCCCGCCGCAGAGCTCTGGCCGTGCTGCCCTCCTCTCCTCCCGGCCCGGGTCTGCCTGTTTTCCTGGCTAATGGAGGTCTGTGTGGGAACAGCGTTCTCCGCCTGAATCCGCCCCTGTTGGGGTCTCTGATGCAGGCAGCTCGGCACCAGCCCGAAGCTCTGGTTCCCATGGTAACGCCTGAGCGTTGAATCCTGCATTGTTCCAGCCGAGCAGGCGAGGAGGAGGCACCTGAAGTGAAGAGGAAAAGCCTTCAACTCGTCTCCACTCCCGTGAGCCCATGGCATGGCACCTCTCTCTGGCAGACCCACCGGCGGGCCTGGCTAGGGAGCCCCTCTCCCCAGCCCTGCCCCTCGCCACAGCACCCACTGCTCGTGGGCTTTGCCACATGCGCCACGTGGCCCCTCCGCTTGGCACAGAGACGTCAATCTCCAGCCCTTCGCTGGGGCCCTGACACCGCAGCCGGGCCTGGATCCAGCCTGAGTTCAGAGCCGGGGCGAGGTGGGCTCTGGGCACTGCAGGATAGACACCCCCCAGGAGCTGGGGAGTGAGAGGCTGAGAGCCCGGACTCTGTCCCCCTCTCCCACCCTCCGCCCATGGCGTGCACGGAGGGGAAGCAGCCAGCCAAGCTGTTTGCCGAGTCACACAGGCAGCCAGCTGCCTGAGGGTGAATTTGAGAGAGAGGCTTTCACAACCTGAGCATCTCCTGGCACTTCAGGGGTGCGAGCAGCCCAGGGACCATGGCTTGGACTCTCGCATGCTGAGGGTCTGTGGTCACCTGGGCACAGGACACTCCCTTGCAGACCTCAGCAGCCCCTCAGTCCCGGGGCTGCCCTGTGCCCTTGGGAGCCTGTGACTGGGACAATGAAGAAGTTTGCTTCCACACGCAGCCTTAATAAGATTCTGCAGCAGTGTGACTCCTCGTCCCGCGAGTACGAGGAGATCCAGGCTGTGGAGAAGAAGTGGCACCTGCACTTGGCCACTCCTCGCAAGTTCCTGGACAAGAAGTGCAAAATGCCATCTCTCTTCCTTTCAGCCCCGCCGCCTCCCAAGAGAGCCCCCAGCACCACCCTGACGCTGCGCTCCAAGTCCATGACGGCCGAACTGGAGGAACTAGGTAAGCAAGGGGCACGGGGGCAGCCGCAGGAATGCCAAGGTGCATGAGGAGCATGTGCAGGACATGGAAAGTGCAGGGACACGCCCAGCAGGGAGCCACATGCAACACACGCTTCCCGGGGCAGGGGGGTGCAGGGGGGAGCTTGAAGGGACGCATGCACCACTCCACACACGGAAGTTTCTGCATTGCTTGGTCCTGTGCAAAGCGTCACTGCTACCAGCACAGACGAGCCAGCAGGAGCAGAAAACCTGCGCAGAACCACCCGATCCCCGGCGCCTGCACTGCTCGGGCTCGGGGGTGGGGCCCTCCAAGAGTGCTTCCAGGCAGCCGCGCGTCCCCCCAGCTTGCACATGTGCTGTTCCCGGCAGTCCCCACCCCCTGTATTTGTCTTCTGCCTTCCTGCCCCTCCAGGGGGACCCCACCTGCTTCTGGGGGTTACCACGGAGCCCGCCTCCCCCCACCCACTTCCTGGGGTCACCACAGAGCCCCCCTCCCCATTTCCTGGGGTCACTACAGAGCCCCCCTCACTTCTGGGGGTCACCATGTAGCCCCCCACCCCCCACTTCCTGGTGTCACCACAGATCCCCCTCTTCCCCCCAGTTGCTGGAGTCACCACAGAGACCCCCTGTCCCCCACACTTCCAGGTATCACCACAGAGCCCCCCCCTTCCCCGCCGCTTCTGGGTGTCATCATGGACCCTCCCCCTCCCCCCCCGGTTCCTGGGGTCACCTCAGAGCTCCCCCTTCCCTGCCTGCTTCCAAGTGCTCCAGGGAGACCCCAAGCGCTTCCCATCCGTCCTCGTGGAGCCCTCACCGATTCCAGGAGCTCAGACATTCCTGCAGAGGCCCCTGATCCCATGGCCGCCTGCCGTCCCCCTGCACACACTTCCACGTGTGTCAGGGCTTCCCCAGCCTGCGGGGGTCACAGTTTGTTTCCTATGCATAGAAATGACCCCGTTCCAAGCCAGAGTCTGCCCAGTGCCCAGCGGGGCAGCTCCAGCGGTGCCTTCCTGGGATGTGCACGTCGGCTGGGTCAGAGACACGGGGCAGGGCCGTGGGCCTGTGCAGGTGCTAGCTAGCCGCAGGCACCAGAGGTAGTGAGGAGTCTCCTTACCCCTGTGCCCCCAGTTGTGTTGCACGCCCATTTGGCACGAAGGATGGGTGCTGTTCAGGGGCCCGGGGCTGGAACTGAGGCACCTGCTGAGCTCTGGAGCCAGGAGCTCTGGGTGGAGGAATGTGTCACAGTACCTGCCTGCCCCGGGCCTGGCTCATCGTTGTCTGGACACTGAAACGTAGCGATGTGTCCACCGCTGCCTCTCTGAGCATCCCACAGTGGGAGGAGAGACGCTGGGGTGGGGAGGGTCTCCCTGTCCCAGCCCCTCCCTCTAGCATGGCTTTCTCACCCAGCTGTGCCGGTGGCTGGCTTTACACTGGCCCTGCTTCCTTGCCCCCGCCAGGGGAAGCGCTGGGTTTGAACAGCCTCTGGCCAGTCCGGGGAGTCTTCTCTTTCTTGCTTTTCCCTTTGAACATGTGGGCCACAGCTGCTCAGTGTTGGTGGTCACAGGATTCTGCCCCAGCCTCCTGCTCTCACAGGCCTTCTGATTAACTTGATGAGGGTCCCTGAGGATGGTGAATGCACACTGACAGTGCGGAGCTGGGCCCACGGCAGGCCGTCATCGGAGACTGGCGTGTTCCGTGCGTGTGCACTGCTCTCGCACGTTGATGGGGACACGCCAGCCTAGGCACTCGCCCAGCAAGTCCCTGTGCACACATACAGGATGGGCGCGCAAACGTGTACTTACACCTGTGTGAGGGCAGGCACAGCTCTCTGTGCATGGGGGGTGCAGACTCACAGCATGGAAAGGGAAGTCCCCAGAAAGGCAGGAATTGGCTCTCTGTGCGGGGAGATATAGGGAGAGTCCCTGCTCTGATCTCCCTGGGGGATCATTGACAGCCAGTCCCTCCATCAGGCCTCAGGGCAGAAGGAGGGCGGAGGTTGGGGGCTGGTCTCTGTCCCCCCACCTCTCCCGGGGGGGGAGGTTAAGGGCTGGTCTTTGTCCTCCCACCTCTCCCGGGGGGGAGGTTAAGGGCTGGTCTCTGTCCCCCCCCCTCCCAGGAGGGAGGTTAGGGGCTGATCTCTGTCCCCACACCTCTCCCGGGGGGGAGGTTAAGGGCTGGTCTCTGTCCCCCCACCTCTCCTGGCGGGGAGGTTAACGGCTGGTCTCTGTCCCCCCACCTCTCCTGGGGGGGAGGTTAAGGGCTGGTCTCTGTCCCCCCACCTCTCCCGGGGGGGGGAGGTTAAGGGCTGGTCTCTGTTCCCCCCCCCCCCAGGAGGGAGGTTAAGGGCTGGTCTCTGTCCCCCCACCTCTCCTGGGGGGGAGGTTAAGGGCTGATCTCTGTCCCCATACCTCTCCCGGGGGGGAGGTTAAGGGCTAATCTCTGTCCTCCCACCTCTCCCGGGGGGGAGGTTAAGGGCTGGTCTCTGTCCCCCCACCTCTCCCGGGGGGGAGGTTAAGGGCTGGTCTCTGTCCCCCGCCCCTCCCAGGGGGGAGGTTAGGGGCTGATCTCTGTCCCCCCACCTCTCCCGGGGGGGAGGTTAAGGCCTGGTCTTTGTCCCACCCCCCCAGGGGGGAGGTTAGGGGCTGATCTCTGTCCCCCCACCTCTCCCAGCGGGGAGGTTAAGGGCTGGTTTCTGTCCCCCCACCTCTCCCAGGGGGGTTAGTGGCTGGTCTCTGTCCCCCCACCTCTCCTGGGGGGAGGTTAAGGGCTGGTCTCTGTCCCCCCACCTCTCCCGGGGGGAGGTTAAGGGCTGGTCTCTGTCCCCCCACCTCTCCCATGGGGGAGGTTAAGGGCTGGTCTCTGTCCCCCCACCTCTCCTGGGGGGGAGGTTAAGGGCTGGTCTCTGTCCCCCCACCTCTCCGGGGGGGAGGTTAAGGGCTGGTCTCTGTCCCCCCCCTCTCCTGGAGGGGAGGTTAAGGGCTGGTCTCTGTCCCCCCCCCTCCCGGGGGGGAGGTTAAGGGCTGGTCTCTGTCCCTCCACCTTTCCCAGCAGGGGTTGGGGGCTGATCTCTGTCCCCCCACCTCTCCCGGAGGGGAGGTTAAGGGCTGGTCTCTGTCCCCCCACCTCTCCTGGGGGGGAGGTTAAGGGCTGGTCTCTGTCCCCCCACCTCTCCCGGGGGGGGGGGGGTTAAGGGCTGGTCTCTGTTCCCCCCCCCCCCCAGGAGGGAGGTTAAGGGCTGGTCTCTGTCCCCCCACCTCTCCTGGGGGGGAGGTTAAGGGCTGGTCTCTGTCCCCCCACCTCTCCCAGCGGGGAGGTTAAGGGCTGGTCTCTGTCCCCCCACCTCTCCCGGGGGGGAGGTTAAGGGCTGGTCTCTGTCCCCCCACCTCTCCCGGGGGGGAGGTTAAGGGCTGGTCTCTGTCCCCCCCCCCCCAGGAGGGAGGTTAGGGGCTGATCTCTGTCCCCACACCTCTCCCGGGGGGGAGGTTAAGGGCTGGTCTCTGTCCCCCCACCTCTCCTGGGGGGGAGGTTAAGGGCTGGTCTCTGTCCCCCCACCTCTCCTGGGGGGGAGGTTAAGGGCTGGTCTCTGTCCCCCCACCTCTCCCGGGGGAGGGGGGGGTTAAGGGCTGGTCTCTGTTCCCCCCCCCCCCCAGGAGGGAGGTTAAGGGCTGGTCTCTGTCCCCCCACCTCTCCTGGGGGGGAGGTTAAGGGCTGGTCTCTGTCCCCCCACCTCTCCCGGGGGGGAGGTTAAGGGCTGGTCTCTGTCCCCCCCCTCTCCTGGAGGGGAGGTTAAGGGCTGATCTCTGTCCCCATACCTCTCCCGGGGGGGAGGTTAAGGGCTAATCTCTGTCCTCCCACCTCTCCCGGGGGGGAGGTTAAGGGCTGGTCTCTGTCCCCCCACCTCTCCCGGGGGGGAGGTTAAGGGCTGGTCTCTGTCCCCCGCCCCTCCCAGGGGGGAGGTTAGGGGCTGATCTCTGTCCCCCCACCTCTCCCGGGGGGGAGGTTAAGGCCTGGTCTTTGTCCCACCCCCCCAGGGGGGAGGTTAGGGGCTGATCTCTGTCCGCCCACCTCTCCCGGGGGGGAGGTTAAGGGTTGGTCTCTGTCCCCCCACCTTTCCCAGCAGGGGTTAGGAGCTGGTCTCTGTCCCCCCACCTCTCCCGGGGTGGGGGGTTAGGAGCTGGTCTCTGCCCTGGGTCTCACAGATCAGTCTGTGTACCCAAGGGGAGTGCCCCTGATGGGGGGGCGCACTCTCCTTTGCACCCTCTGGGCCGCTCGTGGGTACTGTGACCATTTCAGGCCAGTGGAGAAAGGTAGATTCCTCGTGAGCCCCCATGAGCAGTGGGGGCTAAAGTCACCTCCTTCCGAGAGGCCTTTCTTGGTGTTTGTCTTCTCCAGGACCCTGTCCAGGCCTCCCTCCACTTCTCTTCTGCCATCCTCTCTCCTTCTGGGCTAGCGCTGGCCAGAGAGGGCTGGGCTCAGGTCTGCCTGGGCATGAGGGTGGCACATGGGAGAGTCGGCCTGGCCTCATGTCCTGTCATGCTGCGCGTCGCGGTGCCACACCATGGCCCTCCCACTCCCACGGAGGGGCTGCAAAGAGCCCCATTATCATGTGCTGGCCCCACACTGGAGACGTGAGCATGGGTCAGACCCCTGGGCTGTCCGAGCCCTGATACACTGCGCGCCCCATTGCAGAAGCTAGGAGGTAACTGCATAGAGAGCCGCCCCTTGCCTGGCCAGAGCAGGGTTCCTGCCAGGTGGGCCCAGTGGGCCCCCGGGGGTTGAGAAGCTGGGAGCGTGCAGCAGAGTAGGGAGGGCAGCTGGCAAGGAGCGAGCGGGACCGGGAGCAGGGACTGTGCATGCCATTCATGTCCTGTGTTCTGTTTCTTCATTCCAAGCCTCGATGCGGAGGAGAAAAGGGGGTGAGTGAAACTGCCCAGCCTGGGAGCTCGTCCCATCCCTGCTGAACCCCACAACTTCCCTGGCTTTCATCCCCCCAGAAACCCCTTGCTCCTCCCCCCATCCCTTCAGAAAGTGGGTCAGGGCTGCCCCACCCTCAGGGCTAAACACACCTCAGTTCTCCACAGGGCTGAGGTTCCCATGCACGACAACAGAGCAGAGTGCAACAGCAGAGAGGCGACTAGTCCCTTGACCAGATGCTCAGAACGGGGAATTCCCTTGTCAGCTAGATTCCCAGAATCCCAGGTCCTGGTCCTTCCCTGCCTTATGTCATTCACGCCTGCGCAGGGTGGGGGTAAAGCTGATAAGCCACAATCTTCCATTGGCTTCAGTTTGCTTTGTGCCTGGCCTGTGGCCCAGCGAAACCAGCCCCTGAAGGATCATCATGCATACGGGACCATTGGGTGCTACCCCATCCTGGCCCCTGGAACTCACAGCTGGATGAAATAATGACCACTAACCTGGCCACACTGACTACTAGGTGCAAACCCTCTGCCTTGCCTGCGTGGACAGGTCGGCAGGGCGAGGCCCATCCCATCCCATGGTGCTGCGTTTCTGTGCGCTGACACCCCAAGCCCTGGAGGGAGGCAGGCAACAGGCGTGGGGCTGGAGCGGGAGGATGTTACCAAATCTCCAGCTCTCCTGGAAATTTGGTGCCAGCTGTAATGGTGACAAAGGTAGAACTCTGCTGCTGCAGCAGGAATGTAGAGCAACCTGATGTGGGGGACCAACACCCCCTCTCCTTCCCTTCGAGGGAGGGGCAAGCCAAGCACCAGGGAGATGCCCAGTCTTGGTCACAAGTACAGAAATTGGGGTGCCCTTGAGAATCCCCCCTGACTTTCAGCTGGGCCAGAGAGGAAGAGGGGATGCACAGAGAGGGAAGGGCTGTTTAAAGGGGATCCCTGGGAGGACAGGGAGGAAAATGAGGACATTGAGTTGCTGTTTGGTAATGCTCAGCTCTGTTAGCTGGGAAATGTCCCTCTGGGCAGGAGCGGGGGAGCCCGTCTCCTGGGATCTCCATAGAACTAGCTGGGGCGCTGCCTTGGCGGATGTTCTCGGCTGCAGGGCACACGCGAGGCGTGACTTCATGGGGCTTTTCTAGCTCGTGCCAGGGCACCACAGAGGCATGTGGCTGTTAATGACAGTTCTCTCCTCCCACTCTCATGGCACCACCGAACTGTAATTCATTACAGGAGATTTGGAAAGACAACTATGATGCTTCTCGGGCACTCAGGCCCGCGAGGCATCTGGCTACCCCCCGCTCTGAACGTAAGGGAGTCTTGTCAGTTCCTGCCAGCAGTCAGCTCCCCGACCCTAATGGCCACGAGCAACACAAGCACTTCCCTCCCAGGGCACGCAGCTCCACTGTCCCTCGTGCAGGCTACCGCCAGACACTCCTCTCCTGCAAATGCTCCAAGCAGCTCCTGCACGGCCCAGCCCCGACCCACAAGCCGCTCACGGAATTGCCGGTCCTGCTGTTCCCAAAGGAACACAACATAACAGCTTATGTGTGACTCCTGGATCACAGCCCCGCTTACCACAAAGCATCTACATTATGTTTAGTTAACAAAGGTCCAAGTCGTATGATAGCAAAGGGGATATTGGAAACGAAGGGTTGTCCAGTAAGGTCCTGCTCGCCCCAAAGGCCTTCTCACAGCGTCTTTCACCAGGATGGCTGAGACCCTTCCTTCATTGGCCCAAACCCCCTGGCAGCTTGCCCCCCCCCCCCCCGCCACATGAAGGGTGCCAGGGTGTCTTTCTGTACCCTGGATATGTCAGCCCAGACCACTGAGCTTCACCTAAAAACAGGGTATCCTGCCCCCTGCCATTTACCTCTTCCTGTTAATTTTCCTTCCAAAGACTCCTATTTGACTCAGTGAGAGAATAGACTTCTATTGTAAGCCACACAACATGCAATGGCTAGCCAGGGAGATGTGTGACTCCTGTCTGGAGACGTCTGTCTCAAAGCACACTGCCTCCGAGAGACCTGCCGTTAATGACAGAATGTCCAGTAGATACAGGGATCTCCTTACGTACTGCCTGCATGTGCGCCACAAAGGTCTGGAGATGTCTGTCTCAAAGCACGCTGCCTCCGAGAGACCTGCCGTTAACGACGAGGCCTCAGGAACAGAATGTCCAGTAGATACAGGGATCTCCTTACGTACTGCCTGCGTGCGCGCCACAAAGGTTATGCCAGCCAATACAGCTTGGCATGGGACTATTTGTTAATCCCGCTCCTGTCCCACCTGCAATACCCACTCGCACTCCTCCTCGCTCCCGCATTGCCTCTTGCATTTTTATCCCACTCCCAGCTGCCAAAACTTTGGATCCCACAAATCCCGCAAGAGAGACAGATTCCCCCATGCTACTAACAAAACAAAAACACCCAAATACGTTAATATGAATTCAAACACAATTTTTACCACTAAAAGAATAAAACAAATCTTGCGTAAACCAGGTAAAAAAGGTACTTTAACTCCTATTATAATAGACATTAAATTGCTTTCTATCCCTCGCTTAAATTTTAAGTATTAAACCCTTTATTTGAAAAACAAAGAAAAGCTTTCTTTCCATTGCTGAAATTCCATTTGTGACGAACTGACGAGATTTAGTGTTTTCCCGGAAATCACCACAGGCTGGAGGTTTTGCCCACCCAGTCCCGCCTCCAACAAAGTACATTTTACCTGATCCCGCTTTTGTGGCAGTGGGGCCTGCGGGATCTCAGTCCCCCTGCTGGGCTCTACAGCCCAGCTTCAGTCGAGAGCTTACCTGACACTTGGGTGAACTAGAATGTACATACCAGAGCCCGGGGAGCCCTGTGAGCCTCTGCCACTTGCTATCAAGAGGCCCTTGGGTCACAGAGACAAAGCCCGGACTTGAATCAGGCTTTCCCGGTGGGAGTGCCCAGGGCTCAGAGCCTCACTGTCGTATTGCTCGTGTCATCAGCCCCAGCATTGTACCCTCGCAGGTGCTAGGGACCCCAATGAGGCACATTTCCAATCTCCTCAGTTCAGCAGAGAGCTTGACGCATGGCCCATTCTCTCCTGCTGTCTTCTGGTGTTCCGCTTTGTGCAGCCGTAGAGGGGGCATTTGCTGTCCTGTCCACTGGCCAGCCCTGCAGATGGTTTGGCTCATGCCAGGAGGGGCCAGTGGAGAGTCACCGGGGCTCAGTGGGTGGGGCTGTGCACAACATTCCTGCCGTGACTCTGCGGCTGTTGAGATGGGCACAGTGCCTGGTCCTGGTTGTCCCCACAGGAAGTGTAGTTCCAGCATGCGGAGAGAGGCACTAAATCGGAGTTGCACGGCTGTCTTCTGGGGTGGGCCGCCCTCCTCCTCAGGCTCGCCCAGGCCAAGTCCTTGGCTTTCAGATGTTCTGGAGCTGCCTATGTCCACCACCCCAGAGAGGCATTGCACATGGCCAGTGCCTCCCATCCCATCAGTCTCTGGCTCCTGACTACTCTCTCCATCTGTCAGGCAGTGGCACCAGGGGTCTGCCCCAGAGAGTTTGCAGTTGGGTGACCAGCCCAGCAGCTCCTCAAGCTTCCACACCTGTGGAAACCTAGAGCTGTGGTCCTGTGCCCCCCCCCCCCAAGTTGGAGTGGGAGTGGAGCAGTGGCTCCAGTGAGCAGGGGGAGGATGCAGACAGGGGGAAGGGGCCCAGGCTGGACAGGAGCAGGGGCGGGGCCAGGAGCAAAGCTGGGTGGCACTCCTTCCCTGCCCCTATGGGGGCTGGGCCGGGCCCCATCCATGCTCCCCCAAATGGAGTACACCCCACAGTTTGGGGATCTCTGACCTAAAGGCTCTGTGCCACGGACACCCCATGGTCTTGTCATCATGGCACTCCAATGCTCACTGGGGGCAGAGGGGGCATGAGTTCTAAAGCGTAGCGACATGCTGTGCAGGGACTCACCTGCATGGCCCCCACGGGTGCAAACTGTAAGGCAGCTCTGATTCACTAGTGCAGATGGCTGCACCAGGTAGACAAGGCCTCCGGGACTGAGCTGTGTTCATGGAGAGATGGCAGTCTCCCTGGAGTCAAGGCGGTGAGTAGCTTTCAGGCAAACTTAGTCTGAAGCTCTCTGCCTGAGATGGCAGCTGTGGTCGCCACTGGCAGAGGATTCATGGGTTTGATTGCTGTCACGGGCCCCACTGCAGACCGGATTGGTGGAAATTTGAGGGGTTTTCAAGTTTTCTCATTTTTTCCCCCATCTAAAAGCAAAAATTATTGGCCTAGCAATGCCAAACGTGGCTCGTATTGCTGCCCTCAGTGAGCACTGCTGCATTTGCCTGGCCAGTGCCTTCACTGTGGAGTTGTTCCATGTGCTTCTTTTGACCCTCTGAGCTGTCTGTGTTCTTTATAGATGCTGCAACCCTGACATTCAAAACTCTGCACCTTTCTTAAAGCTTCTGTTTGACTGGCTAGGCCTACAGAGCCTAGAGATCCAGGTTCAGCAGCCAGGCTGGACAGATCCTAGACATTTATCCGTGCCACATGGGTGCTGGCCGAGCCTGGCAGTGCCACCTGGACAGTCAGTCTTTTCAATAGATGGATTTTTAAAATCTCAAGACTTGCCTAGACGAAGGGCATGACTGGTAACCTAGGAAAAAGAACTGCAGCAACACTTGGCAGTTAAAAAAGCAACCCAGTCTGGATGTTGGCCAGACAGAAATTGTAAATAAGGTGAAACTGTAGAAATTCCTGTTGTTTGGAAGGGGAACAATACAGATGTGGCCTGAGCAGTGCGTAGTGGAATGGGGCTGGGACATACTGGCTAATGCTGCCTTCACACATGAGCCCGTACCTGGATGTAATGTAGGCAAATAACTTGGGGTTGGGGGTGGGGGGCGCTTCATTAGGATTGCAGGACTTAGAGCAAAGGAGGAGAGTGAACAGAAGCTGCCACAAACTCCACCTGATCTGTAGCCCGTCCCCAAATGCAGAGTTCAGACTGTCCCCTGCCACACACCCAAGGCTGGGTCTGCCCCAGGAAAGCTGCCTGGGAGTGGGGGGGCCTTATTAACTGGGTTGGCTTTATGTCTGAATTTCCAGAGAAACTGGATGAGATCTTGGCAGCAGCTGAGCCCTCGCTGAGAGCAGACATTGTCGAAGCAGATTCCAGGGCAGCCACTGTGAAGCAACGACCCACGAGCCGGCGCATCACGCCAGCGGAGATCAGTGTGAGACAGGAGGGCATCTGAGCGCGGGAGGGGGTTCTGCTTACCGGCCTTCAGCAAGGACACAGAATGTTATGACAAGCATCTAGCTGTGGGGCAGCAGATGTGCAAAGGAGCCAGAGCAGGGAGAGGTTTTCTTGGGCTGGAATGGGGGTGGGTGGGTAGATTGGCTGAGAGGACATGGGTGGGCATAGTGAGTGGAGGGATGCCAGAGGTTGCAGGGGAGATGGGGGAGCGGAGGGGAGGCCAGAGGTTGCAGGGGAGTTGTGAGGGGGAGAGGTTGCAGGGGAGATGGGGGATTGGAGGGGGAGAGAGGTTGCAAGGGAGATGGGGGAGCAGAGGGAAGGCCAGAGGTTGCAGGGGAGTTGGAGGGGGGAGAGGTTGCATGGGAGATGGAGGAGCAGAGGGGAGGCCAGAGGTTTCAGGGGAGATGGGGGAGCAGTGGGGGCCAGAATTTGCAGGGGAGATGGGAGAGCAGTGGGGGCCAGACATTGCAGGAGAGATGGGGGAGAGGTTGCAGGGGGGCGGAGAGGCTGCAGGGGATCATGACAGGGAGATATCTGCAAAGCCAGTCGCAATGCTGGGTGTGATGGTGATGGACGGTGAGGCCACACAGGTGACAGGGAGGGCAGTGCTCCAGGTCTGTGCGGAGTGAGAGCGCAGGCTGGCTGCAGCATGTCAGGGCACAAGGGGGTTGAGTCTGGTATTTAGGGAAGATGATAAAAGAGGGAGGACAGTCCGAGAGGTAACTGGAGCAGGAGTGAGGACTCAGGCTCCGGAGACAAGGCGGGACAGGACATTGGGACTGCTGGAGGACTCCGGATAAAAGAAGGGCAAGAGAGAAGTGCAAAGACTGAGGCAGTTTAGATGGAGGATCTCAGTGTCTGGAGCAGACAGTGACGCGGCTGAGGTGCTGGGGAAGCGCCATGTGCCCTCACTGCAGCGGGGTTGGGGGATGGTAGTGCAGTGGTGAAATGGGCATGTGGGAGGGAGGTGCAGCTAATGGCTGAGGGTTCTGAGATGTTCTTGAGAGAGAAGAGAGTCAGAGACAGAGCTCGGGGGAGAGCGGGCCCTTGAGGCTGTGAGCTTTGCACCGTACATTCGCTGTAAGCTCTATGGATGGGGCTTCCTCCCGTTACGCTCCAGGGGCTGCAGCCTGCTGCCAGTGAAGTCAGTGAGGCTTTGGCTGTCAGCCTCAGTGAGAGCCAAGAGGGAAGGGAACGCATGTCCCCTGGACTGCTATGTTAGTGAAGGGTCGCTGCCCCAGGCTGTATGAAGGCCCCACTGCATCAGGGCACGGCACACACACAGCCAGAGATGGGCTTTGCCAGAGTTCTGGCCTGACCTCAGCGCCCCGCTTGTCCTTCACACCACGTAGCAGAGTTGGACGGTGCTGTGGGTGAAGCTTTTGTTTCCATTCATGGAGTCCGGTATCAGAGTGACGTTCCCATCTTTGTTTCTTTCCTAGTCGCTCTTCGAACGCCAGGGAATGGCCGCTCACTCGGGAGTTCTCCCAGGAGCCGAGAAACCCCACGTGTCCCTACGCAAAGGAATTCCCCGGACAAAATCTGTAGGTAAGGCAAACGAGGGGGCGGTCCATTCGTAGAGATGGTGAGCTCTGGGAAGGGTCTGCTGCAGACTATGAGAGCTTCACGAGCCAGCAGATAACACTCTGCCCTTCTCCAGCACCTTCCTTCCCAGGAGCTCAACAGCCTGGTCAGATACTAATGACTAAGAACTCACAGCCTTGCGGGAGGTAGGAAAATGTCAGCATCCCGTTCACCAGGAAGCCAGGCCCAGGCATGAAATTACTGTGTGGTACAGTGGTGTCCGAAGGGCCCAGGGCCAGGCTTGAAGCCCTGTTGTGCTGCAAAGACGTTACAGTGAGGCTGCCTCTGTTGCTGACATGCCAAGGATGGACCGGAGACCTCCAGAGCTAAAACAGGAGTTGCTCCCGCTAGCACTGAAGGGGCTGTCACATCTCATCTCTGCTGTGGCTTGGTGCAGAGCGGGACCTGTAACCCACATGCACCCTAGCCCAAAGAGCATACAGTCTAGATCAGTGGGCCCCAAACTTTTAAGGACTGTGCCCCCCCTCCCCCCCAATCCCTGTCCACACACACCCACCTCCCTGGAGCCGGGGCCATAGTTGGAGGGTGGGGACACGGACGGGGTAAGGGGGCCAAGGCTGGGACTGCAGCTGGGCATGGGTCTGTGGCCAGGAGCAGGGCTGCACCCAGGGGCTGAGGCTGGGGGCGAGGGCAGATCCACAGACAAGCTGTGTTGGGGGCTGGTAACCGGGCCCGTGACCAGTTGCAGCTCTGTTCCTGCTCTCCCCCTCAGTGTCGGCCCCAGGCCAGGAACAGAGACAGGGCCAGCAGCCGAAGCTGGGGGCTGGCGCAGGGCTGGGAGTGGAGCCATCCCAAGGCTGGGCACGGGGCTGGGAGCTGGGGATGCAGCTGGGGGAGGGATCAGAGCAGAGCTGGTGGCTGGGTGGTGGTCCCTCCCTGCCCCCACTGGGGGCTGTCCTGGGCCCCGCTGCACCCTCCTAGCCCCAAAGTTTGGGGACCTTTTCTCTGGATAGAGACCAAAGCAGACTCAGGCTATGGGGTACAACTCAGGAGCTAAGTGATCCGGGTGGTGGCAGGAGAAGCAGGTCAATTCCATGTCTGTTTTTGTTTTTTTCTTGGTAATTGTAAATATATTTCTTTTATTTCTGTGCTAAACCCTTAGTTGTGGGGACTTGTGGGGGGCAGTCAGGTTTGGAGTGGGGAAGGGGAGAGGTTGTTTCATAAGAGAGAGAAGCTGAGGGGGAAGGAGGTGGGAAGGAGAGAGAGAAGAGTAGTGGATACTGACCCCTAGCATGTAACGGGTATTAACCTACAATAACCTTGATCCATCCCTGTGACTGGGGACAAGAGAGAAAGTTCTCTCTCTTACCAGCACCCCCGTGTGTTACGTCCTTATTTACATGCTGCCAGAAGAAAACATGCTCTCTGGCAAAAATGGGAGGAAATGAACCACCAGAACCTCCCAGTCTGGAAATGAGCCTGGCAGAAAATTGAAGGATGTGGTTGTAGCACTCCCAGATTCTCCTGGAAGCAAGTTACATTGCAAAGAAATCCCGAGGATGCCTGGTTCAACAGGCGGAGAGAATCTACAGCGCATCCTCGTGGAGGCATGAGGAGAAGTGCAGATTGCTGGACAGAGCCATTTCCCATGTCAGATACCCTGTGTTCCACCCCCAGAGGGTCATGCAGGAAGGGCATGTTTGCTTTACAGGGAACCAGCTACACAGTGAAACCATTTCCAACCTGCGTAATATGCTAAGGCATGTCAGTTTGAGCAATTAAACAGTGGGCCAATTGGAGACTTATTGTGGTTTAATAACTAGCTCAAAGCAAAGTTATTGCAAGAAGTGGACTTGCCTTTGCCAGAAACAGAAGATATTTACAGGACGAGCAAAAACTGCTTCCCACCAGAAAGTGGTAACAAGTAGAGAATGACCTGCAGTGTATCCAGGTATAAGGAAAGAATACAGAGGCCAGGTTTGTTTGCAGTAAATGTGGAAGCAATCACAACACTATGCTAAGGTATCCAGTATGCAGGGGGTGCAATGCAAAGCAGCCATTTTTTCAAAGTACATCTGACTCTGAATCACAAAGAAACACAAAACAAGTTGATGAGCATACAGCTAAAGGACAGAGCGATGATGATGATGATGAAGAAAACAGAATTCTCGGTTGGGTCCCATAAGATATTTACAAGGCAAGATTCTACAACTGATGGGGGTTGTTCAGCACTGGAAATAAATGAATGAAAAGTAAACTTCAATATAATCACAACAAGCTTTTACAGAATTAATTGTGACCACCCAACGTTAAAATAAAAAAAGGAGCTTCTTTCATTTAATGGACATGAAATTAACCCACATGGCAATGTCTCAGGGGAATGTTTATATAAGGACAGGTTCCACATGTTCCCATGCGAGCTTAGGTTGAAGAGCAGTATGCAAATATAGATGATCAAATGTGTATATAACTTGTCTGCAAAACAGAGTGCCACAGATATCTAAGAATTTGTTGAGGTGTTTAATAGACTGGTATGGAATAAGGATATAATACACCATGTTAGAGTAGGTCCTAAGGTGCCACCAGAAATACATGTATGAAGTACCATTTGCACTAAGAAAATGTAAAAGCTGAACTTGAATGGATGGTAAAATACGATATTGGAAGCAAATAAAGGTACCAGCTGATTGGGTTAAGAGTACAATCACCAGAATAAACCAAACTAGCCAAGGATTTTCATAGATCCAAAAGATTGGAATAAGGCCAGGTGAGATGCAGCACCATGAGAGGAGGCCACAGCTAGACTTCAGAATGCAAGAGTATTTTCAATTTTGAATGCAAGCCAAGACTTTTAGCAGGTCTGACTCGATAAAGGAAGCCCAAAACTGTGTGTCATGAACTCTCCTTTTGGTAGATATATGTTTAGATTACTTCCTTTTGCGGCGGCCTCACCACCTGAGAACACCAAAGCATCATGCCTCAGATCTCTGGGGATCTGCGTGGTGTGGAACTACTTGCTGATTTGGTTAATTTTGGTTAAAACAAAGATCAGTAATACATTGAGAGACTGTAAGGTTCTGCTCTGTGCCAAAGAAAATCTATTTAAAGTGAAGAAAAACAAATACCATATGGAGCTAAATCTGAGCACAACTGAGTAGGAACATAAGAGCCGCCACACTGGGTCAGACCAAAGGTCCATCGAGCCCAGTAAACTGTCTTCCAACAGTGGCCAATGCCAGGTGCTTCAGAGGGAATGAACAGAACAGGGAATCATCCCTTGTCCACTCCCAGTGTCTGGCAGCCAGAGGCTAGGGACACTCAGAGCATGGGGTTGTAGCCCTGACCATCTTGGCTATGGACCTATGCTCCATGAATACAAGCCAAGAAGGGTGAAGGTACAAATGAGTGTGAATAGATACAAGGAGTGAAGCAACACGTGATTCCCGATGATCCTTAGTCCAAGTTTGGGACAGATGTATTTGAATTAAACAGGAATAATACTTTGTATTAGTGAACTGCTACTCAGATTTGTGTGAATTCAGCCGTTTCGTGGCTCATCGAGTAGCAGTGTGTGCTGGCAATCACAAAGGCCTCACTCTGCATGGAATTCCAAGTGAGCTAGTAAGAGCTGTTAGCCACAGTCAGAAGTGTCTTATTGCAGAAATTCTCTTTGATCTCTCAGTCCAAGCCACCCTGGCAAGCCCATGCCATGCGCAGGCAAACATGTTACTGGAAAAAATAGTACAAAGAGCAACAAACTTGTTGATAAATAAAGAATCCTGGTGGTTTGAAGGGACCCACAATTAGCACTGTTAGACCATCACAGCACACCTCGTAGCTAGAGCTGACTATTAGAATCACCAGCTCAAGACTCATGGGTGAAAACCTCAGTGTCAACATACAGCAAGTATCAGAGGGGTCACCGTGTTAGTCTGGATCTGTAAAAGCAACAAAGAGTCGTGTGAGCACCTTATAGGCTAACAGACGAATTGGAGCATGAGCTTTTGTGGGTGAATACCCACTTCGTTGGATGCATGTCAATGCAGGTGATGCGTGTGACTCTTTGTCACTTTTAACATACAAAAGATTTCTTGAGCCAAAGAACCAGAGGGGTTTACAGAAGAGCTCTGTATGCCTGGAAAGCAGAACAGAAGAAGAAGAAGAAAAGTTAGAGACTGTTAGATCCCAGGCCATCTGCCCCAAGGTCATTTGTCCTAAGGCCAGTCCTGCAGGATGGACAGATGACATCTAAATGAAACCAAAGAGGACACTAGCTCTACTTCCTGAGGACATTCATGATTTCAGAGGGAGTTAAGCACCTAAATACCTTTACAAGTTTGGCCCTTAGGCACTGGGAGTTTAGGTCCCCTTGACTTGACTTAGGATACTAAGACCCAGATCATCAGAGGTCATTAGGTGGCCTGCCACCTATGCAGCTAGGCCCCCAGGCTACGGGGAGAGACAGGCACCTAAGAAAGGGATCCTCAGAAGCCAGCAGGCTGCCTGGGGAGCCACCTAAGCTAGCCAGGAGTGAAATGCCAAGGAGAGTAGGCTTAGGCACCTAAGCAGCTGACTGATGCTCCTGACCGATGGACCAGAGAAGATACCTGCCTGTGCTCGGGTACCTCAACTGTGAACTCCCTCCTGGAGTCAGGCACCTGAGCCCAGATCAGCTGCTCGGGCAGCCCATGCCCTATCAGCCGAAACAGCCTCTTCCATCTCTGTCTCCCTCTCTCAAGCTCTCCCTGCCTTGCCCTGTGCCCCTAGCTGTCTGTGATGCAGGTTTGTGCATTGGTGGCCTGCATCCGGCCCTCTCCCTGCAGGATCTGACAGGTGCCTGTGGAGTTAAATGGAAGCTGAGTGCCAGGTTTGAAAATGTCAGTGGTGCCTAAATGGTGGATTTAGGCACCTAAAAAGGCAGAGAGGTGCCTAAATAGCTTTGAGGACCAGGGCCCATGTGCCTCGGTCACTTCTGAAAATGAGACTTAATGCCTTAGACCTTGCAACACTTAGCCAAGCAGGATCTAAATACCTTTAAAATCTGAGCCCTAGTATGTCTGTTGCTGAGGTGCTGAGCTGTAAAAGGAGGGTACTAATGCTTCCCTGCCTCAGACGGTGTTGGGGGGACAAATGCAGCACATCACATATGGCGCTCGGTTACTGCGGGGCAGGGGCCACATCCCTAAGGCAGAGAGGGGCCCAAGTGCTCTTGGCTCTTGCACCATCTAAGAAGGGAATGTGGCTGGTGGGAACTCAGCCAAGGCTTTCTGGTTGTGGCATCAGCTGAATTCTGTGAAGGAAGGAGTTGTGTGGTGGGTTTGGCGTATGTTAGCCAAGTCTGGATTCCAGAAAGACAGTCCCAGATGGCAGTGATATTCTCTGTGAAGCAAGTGGAAAGAAGATATTTCTTGCAATCCTGTGCTGGGTTCTGGAACAGAACAGAAACAGTCTGCATTGATAGAGCACGGTACAGTCTGCCATAGCTGAGTTGGGTACAGCGCTGCAGCTGCTCTGGCTGAAAAGAAAGATCCTGTGGCCTCCTCTGTGGCTTTGGTGTAGGACTGTAGAATGTCCTTCTGTCTTTGCTTTTCCTCGTCTGTGAGCAGTTTTGCCACCAATGGCCAGTTCTGCTGTCTTACCATTTCCTCTGTTACGGGTTCTGAGAACCATGGTGCCCTGGTGGGGAAGGTGGAAGGAAGGGACATGCTTCATTAATCCCAGTGTCTTACCTGATTCTCCATAGCTGGACCTCTCAATTATCTGTCTTTCTGGGTTCTTATCTGAGGGCCCAGGGCATAGCTTTCTTTTAGGATTACTCCAAGCTCCTGGAGTGTGACCCATCACCGCTTGGCCACCAGGACAGAGCTCTGGTTTTGCCTAGGAGAAGCTGGGGATCTGTCTGTGCTAGTGGTTCTTGTATTGCCTGTGTCCATATCCAGAATAAAGATCAGATCATGTCTGGGACGGTCTCCATCCAGCAGTTCAGAGGCATTATCTACCTGGTGCTGAAGTCTAGGGGATTCCACCACCATGCTGGTTGGTCTGCCTGTTAGGAATACCACAGTTCATTTTGTATCTTCCGTCCCAGAGCAGTTGGATGCATTTCCAGGACTAGTGTTCCTGGTGGGGCTTTTCCTGGGTTTGATGTCAGACTGGAATACTATGCCTACTCCTCCTCCAGATTCTCCTTTCCCCATTCCATCCATTTTACTTCTGGGATTATAATGGAAGGAGTATCTTGGGGAGGAGGTGGGCCAGCCTGGGGACTGTGGTATGGTCAAGCCACTCCTCCGGTATGCAGGCAAAGTCTACGTTTTTCTTTTGAGGTCTGATTCTCCGGAGGTATCTGGAGGTAGTCTTCCCCCTTTGGCCTTTTCTGGTCTCTTGAGGACTTGTCCACTTTGACCAAGGCTCATTACCCTGTCGGGCCTTTTATACCTTGCCCTAAGTGGCCCATCTGACATCAGCTTTCTTATGCCCTCCCTTGTAATGGAATTCCTACTACATTAGAGCTGCTGTATCGTAATCTGCCCTTCCCTAGACTGGCAAAGGGATACAACTACTGCTTCTCAGAGAAACATGTCCTCTGCTTTGAGCTAGAGCATGAGCCGTCTGAGTCAGATGAAAAGGGGGAATGGAGAAACCTGGCCCCAGTCCCAGACCAGTGTTCTCCGGCTTCAGTGACCACTGCCTTCTCGTCTCCTGCACATGACTGTGAACAGCTTCAGACGTTGCTGTTTTGTCTGACAGAAGCACTTCAACTTGCATGTTAGGCATCAGGGAAAGATCCCATAAAGACAGATGGAAGTTTCTATTCCCTATCAGAAATGGAGGCCTGGAACCAGCTGCGGATATTTGGAGCACGTGTTCCCATCATGCAACAAAAAGGCTACTAACTGGTGGTTCAGGATGCAGAAGGTGAGGGATCAGACTCAGGGACAAGATTGCACAGCTGTCAGTAAAAGTGTATGCTCAGCATGAAAGTTCTTGTTGTTGGCTTATTTGTTTTCTATCATAGATAATATAAACAAATGAAATAAAGTGAAACAATTTGGTTGGCGCACGTGTTTTGGCATCACAGTAGAAGTGGGCCGTGGAAGATCAGAAGGGGGGGAGGGGAGCATCACAGCAAACCAGCTCAAGGTTTGCAGAAAGGCATGAAGCAGGCTGTGGGGACATGGACACCTGGGGCATCAGACTTGACATCATCAACAGAGTGCCCAGGGCCATGCGACAAGGAACGAGGTCAGATAAATAGATGGGGTGCAGTTCTGCAGGGCTTAGAAGGCAGCACGGTGAAGCTGTGTTGGAATGGTGATGGGGACAGAATGGAGAAAGTGTCTTGTCTCCCACTCTCCTTCCCGGTCCCTTTTCAGGGTCCTTCTAAGCCCTGGGCACCTTCTCTCTAGCATGGAAGCAACAGAAGAAGTTCCTGAGCAGTTTGAAGGGGATACATGTCATCCCTGGTACTTTTAGTAGCCTTGTGGTGAAGGCACTTGGCCAGGCACTCAGGAGAGCTGGGCTGAAGCCCCAGCTCCTCCGCCAAGTCCGAGTGGGCAAATCGCTGACTCCTGCTGGGCCTCTCTCCGCATCTCGGCCATGGAGTTAATGAGGCTTCTCTGCTCTATTTGAAAAATGAAATGAGACATCAGCACAGGAGATGGAAATAAAATATAGAAGTGAGTGGGGGTTAAAAGGAATAGAAGCAGGTGTTTAAAATACAAATGAAACAAAAATGAGCGGGCATGGGGTGAACACTCCTGGCGCTCGTCTGCACAGAGCATTAGTGCCTGGCAAGCTGGAGTATTAATCAGTAGCTCACTAGCCTTTGGGGTCACTGGAGCACAGTGAAGTGCCTGCCCAGCACCTCTCGCAGCTGCCTCAGAAAAGCAGACTGGATGTGTGGGTGCATTAAAGAACAGGATAAAAAATAATAGCGAAAGTAACTGACATGCCAGGCTGTGGCACGCCCTCATCTTCAGTGCTCGCTCGGATTAGTTACTCCTGTTGAGGAAGATCTAGCTGGGGCTGACAAGAGCCAGGAAGGCAAATGATGACTTGAGGTGGTAAGATGGGTTGGGGTAGGAGGGGCCAGATTCACAGGAGAGACCGGGAAGAGTCTAAATTGGTGTAACTCACATCTCCGTTCGGCCCCCTCAATGTCCACATTACATCAGTTTATTCTCCCCCAGACTGCCTTTGCCACCCCAGGCTCTGATATCCTTCTACTGAGTGGTACCTTAGCCGGAAAACAGTCTCACGGAGTATTCCTGGAGGAAGTTACCCTAGTAACACTAGAGTAGTGGAGAGAGACATTTGTCTGTAGTTATGTACCTATTTACCAGCACAGAATTTAGATCCCTCAGAAACATTCCCCTGAGTTTCAATGTGTATAATTCACGCCCAGAAGGGGGAGGGAGAGAAGCAGGGTGTGTGTATGTGTGTGTGTGTGTGTGAGTTACATTGTAACAGGCCACCCCTGGGTATAATGAGCCCTAAGTGAAGCCCCCGTGCACACTGGTAATTGGTGACTACATCCAAGAAGTCTGTGTCTAATTACAGCATCTCTGGATTTGGCCCCGGGATTATTTAGCCTGGCCAGGGAAGAGGTGGAAAGGCCTGACTGAGGGATTTACAATAAACTGGTGAAGGACATAGTGAGAACCAGTCACTGCCTGCTCTGCACCCTGTCTTGTCATACCAGGGAGCAAGCTGCGGAATTAGTGGCTAGTCATGTAGCATGAATATGAGGAGAGTCGCTTCAAAACTAGAACTGCAGTGGAAGGTGGAATCCCTCCCTAGGGCACCAGACATCCAGCTTGCGGTGGCCAGGGAAAGACTGAATTCTCAGCAGGGCCCATCTCCCTTTGTTCTGGGATTCTGACTTCGCTGTTCTTTTGGTTTCCTAGGTGAAGATGAGAAACTTGCTGCTTCTTTGATGGATGGGAAGTTTCCTCGGAGCACATCAATGCAAGACACTGTCAGGGAAGGGCACGGAATCCCACCCCCACCTCAGACAGCTCCGCCCCCTCCTCCGTCTCCATATTACTTTGACACAGGCCCTCCCCCATCCTTCTCCCCACCTCCACCTCCGGGAAGGGTTTATGATACCATAAGATCGAGCTTTAAGCCAAGCCTGGAGGCCAAACTCCATGGCCTCCCCCAGGTTATCAGTGCAACTGAGATGTATGACCAGGCAAGGACTTCTATCCCGTATCCTGAAAGGCAAAAGAGAGCTCGATCCATGATAATCCTGCAGGACTCCTCTCACCTTCCTGTGGAGCCAACAGAGATCCCTCGGCCTGGCCCTTCCGCCACGCCCCCGGAGAAGCTGAAAAGGAAAGGACGAGTGATTGATAACCCTTATGCCAACATGGGCCAGTTCAACGTCAGCCTCTTTGCTCCCACCAAGCCCCAGAGGAAGAAGAGCCCTTTAGTGAAGCAGCTGCAAGTAGAGGACGCTCAGGAAAGAGCAGCTTTATCCATCACAGGAGGCTTTACGCGGGAGCCCTCTCCCACCCGCCGGAGCCATCGCATGAGTGGCATAGAGTATCAGCACCATGCTGGCATCGCTCAGGTCGAC
Organism: Aldabrachelys gigantea; assembly: GCA_026122505.1. Classification (NCBI taxonomy): domain Eukaryota; kingdom Metazoa; phylum Chordata; order Testudines; family Testudinidae; genus Aldabrachelys; species Aldabrachelys gigantea. The sequence continues at coordinate 9,420,585 of CM047479.1, forward strand.
CCCTCGAGCATCCCCTTTGCCACTGCCATCGCTGGAGTCATGAAGGACAGAGAGCGTCGTCTTGATGAGAGGCGGAAATCCACTGTCTTCCTCTCGGTTGGGGCCATTGAAGGGAGCCCTCCCAGCATTGACATGCCATCACTGCAGCAGTCCAGGTCTATTGATGAGCGGTTGCTAGGAAGCCGAGATGTGCTGCTGCCTTCACCTGTCTCAGCTTTAAAGCCATTAATTAGCAGCTCATCCTCAACATTCATCCACCCCCTAACAGGAAAGCCCCTAGATCCAAACTCACCACTGGCGCTTGCGCTGGCCGCAAGGGAGCGGGCCCTGTCCACTCAAGTCCCGTCCAGGTCGCCCACCCCAATCCACAGCCCAGATTCAGACCGAGCAGTACCCCTGTTTGTGGACGTCCAAACCAAAGAACCAGAAAAGGGGGAGCTAGAGAGCCTAGTGTCACCTGCATATTCGCCTGGAGCCAAAGGGGCAGCAGGAGCAGCTCCTGGGACTTTGGCCCCTACAAAAAGCCACTGGGGGACTCCAACAACACTGAGAAAAGAGACTGAGACAAGAGCAGAAACACCTGTGAAAGAAGAGAAAAAACATCAAGACAAGAAATCTATGATCATTAGTATTATGGACACATCACAGCAGAAGACAGCTGGCCTCATCATGGTCCATGCAACAAGTAATGGCCAAGAGGAAATAGGACTTGAGATGAAAGAGGAGAAACCAGATGTTCCTGAAGCAAGCATGGAGCCGGAAGAGCTGCCCAAAGCGGAGACTGAGCCCAGCCCTGTGGGAAAGTCTCCGGTTAGCCCAGCATCTGACAAGACACTTGGTCAAGGAAGTTCAGAGGAGGAAGTGGAGCCCTACACAGTTACCCTCCCACCAGCTCAGCTGTCTTCAAGTGATGAAGAGACCAGGGAGGAACTGGCCAAGATTGGGCTGGTGCCTCCACCAGATGAGTTTGCAAATGGGGTACTAGTCACCACCCCTGGCACACCAATCAGCCAACTGGCTAAGCCTAGCACGCCATCCATACCAGCGGCAGCAGTAGCACCTTCTACCACTGGTGGAACACCCTCAGGGAAGCCCTCTGATGCCCCCGTAGCCCCAGAGTCTGCTGCAGACTCAGGAGTAGAAGAGGTGGACACCAGAAGTTCAAGTGACCATCACCTGGAGACCACAAGCACCATCTCTACAGTCTCCAGTATGTCTACATTGTCCTCTGAAAGCGGGGAGCCTACTGACACATACACTTCCTTTGCGGATGGACAAACTTTTATACTCGAGAAGCCACCAGTGCCTCCAAAGCCAAAACTCAAGTCCCAGCTCAGCAAGGGGCCAGTTACTTTCAGGGACCCACTTTTGAAGCAGTCTTCGGACAGTGAGCTCATCTCCCAGCAACATGCGGCTACTCTGGCTTCAGCCAGTGTTGGTCGGCCACGCTACCTCTTTCAGAGAAGATCCAAGCTATGGGGGGACCCCATGGAGAGCAGGCCAGTCCACGGGGCTGAGGATGACAAACCAACTGTGATCAGTGAGCTAAGTTCCCGGTTACAACAGCTGAATAAGGATACACGATCACTAGGGGAGGAACCTACCGGGCCCCCTTTAGATCCTGGGAAGAAGTCACCTGTGGTCGCAGCACGGTAAGACTTACGCTGGTCAGGGGAGGGGATTGGTGCAGAGTTTAGGCACTCCAGGAAGATAGGGAAACTCATCAGCAATGGTGGCTTTTAAATATGCTGCATAATCACAAGATGCATTTTGAGGAACATTTCAGAGGTGTCAGAATTCCTCAGTTGCATGGAGGAGAGAAAAGCTGAGACAGACGTCCTAGAAATTGTCATGTTTGGTTTTGGGGCGTCTCCTTAATCCTGCCCACAAACACGGACCTTTCTCACTGTCTCCTTTCCTCTTCAAGTTGCCTTTCTGTTGTTTCATGTTGCTTCTCTCTATGTCTTGATTCTGTTGTTAAATTGCTGTATTTGGTTGTGGGTTCCTCTTCTAAGTGTTTTCTCCTGTACAGTTAACAATTATTTGCATTTCTCTAGTGCCTTTGGCCCAAAGGATCCCAAATGCTCTTAGACTAAGTATATAGGAACTGTATAACCCATCAGTGAAAACAAGCCCCTCTGAGGTGGGATGGGGCAGCCTTTGAACAGGCCACAGGAACATTACACACTACCTCTATAACATGAAATGCAAATTAATCCCATATCCAACTGAAACTGCAGAGGGAATTTAGGCTGGCTGAAAGTTGGCAGGAAAAATGCCATGTGAGTGGTCAGAGCCTCAGTTTTACATCACATCTGTCAACATTCCACCATCAATAACACGGGTCTCCCTAGCACCATGACGCAGTCACCCACGCTCCTCCCTGCAGCACAGTCCCTCCTGTCACCACTTTGGGGCTTTGAGACTGTCGCTCACCCAGAGGGCAGAACACCCCCACTGCAGCATCCACACCACTGCCCACATGACCCTCGGTTTTTCTCTTCAGGTCTCTCATTCAAGTACAGACCTGGCCAGACATTGTGTAACTTGTGAGCTCTGATAAGATTGCAGCCCCAGAATATAGGGATAAGAAGCCCATAGAAGCTTCTTTCTCAGTCCCAGCTATATTAGATTCCTTCACGCTCGCGATGCCCAGGGTCACCAGCTCCCACCCACACTTCAGTGACCTCCATACTCCCTAAGTGATATCAACCTCTCCCCATTCCTCACAGGCCTCAAGGGACTCCAGTCCCAGTCTGCCCCTGCCCTTGCAGTTTCCCCAGAGACTCCCAGGGACACAAGCCTCCCACCACCCAGCCTCTTCTCTCAAGGGCCCTTAGCAGTGTCAGCCTCCCCATTCCCTGAGTTCTGCCGACTGCCCACACACCCTTCCTGGCCTGCAAGTGTCCCTGGCTGCCCATCGCCTCCCTCCCATGGGCCGAAGCCTGGATTTCTAGCTGACACTTGGATTGTGCTGGCAGAGCTGTAGAGGGAAGGCCACGTCGGCCTCTCTCTTTCCAGCAGTTTAAATATCTCAGGATGCTATGCTGAGGGCTTTAAGCGTGACCAGAGCCTCCTCTCCTCCCTTCCACTCCCCCACCTTGGGTTCCAAGAGACACCAGCCTTCCTCAGTCTTTCACAGCCTGAGAGACAACAGCTTTCCCAGCCCCACATGCCCCTCGGATATACCAACTCCAGATAAACACCCCGCAACCTCCACTGCTCCCTGAGGGACAGCCTCTCTCCATCCCCCACATTCCCTGAAAAACGCCATCCCCTTTCTGCCAGACAGACCCTCGCCCATCACATTCCTCCTCTGTCTCACAAAGGCACTGAGATACCAGCTCACCCTCTGTTGCCCACGGGCCTTAAATGGCTGCAGCCTGCCTCTCCACTGTACCTGCCACCAGAGACACCAGTTCCCCCCGGCCCTAGCTCTGTCCATCTCCACGTATTCTAGGACACCAGACTCTTCTGTCCATCATGCTTCAAGAGATGCTGACTTCCCACTGCCTCCCATGCTCCCTGACAGACATCCTCCCAGATCCCAGCCCTTTTCCCAGAGAGTCCCCTCATTGTGCTCCATGAAATCAGTTCCTGCACTGCACTCTTCTGTTTCCCACAGCCCCTCAAAGTCCTGTGCCCTGCCGGAGAGCAGCCAGCACCCCACGCTCCCCCACACTGTCACAGGGGGATGCTGCTCATTCCCCAGGCGTTTAGCGTCTTTTACTGGTCTTGTAGAGTTAAATGTGTCTCATTCACTTTTTATGAAAGTTGTGGCCTTTCCTCTCTGAAATTGGGTGCACTTGGTGGGTGTCCAAGAACTGGAAATATTTCCCAGGAAGTCAGCTGTAAATAGGCTATTCTAGAGTGATATGAGGTGCTCTCTTCCATTGTGCTAATTCCCTCTCTTTTATTCAACTCCTGTCAGTTCAGAAATGAATGTAGAGAATAATTTACAAATATACAAATGGAGCCCACTTCCGCACACTTTCCAGTCCCTGTGCTTGATTCTAAGAGAGAAATTACCACCTGAAGCTTCCACAGCACACTGCCCTTAAATCCCTCCAGTGCTGTGTTGAAGGGCAGGAGAACCAGGACCAGCTAAATCTGCTGCTGCCACCACCAGTGATGGCCCATGAATGCTCCTGATTGCTGAAGAATAGTGAGGTCCCACCTGCCAGAGATGACCTTAAATCCACAGTTGCTGCTACTGCTGTCAGAAACAGCATTTGGACCCTGCAGTTCTGCATAAGGGGTGAAGATGCTGCTGCCAAAGCCTCTCCTGCAGCTGCTGGTGCTGTCATCCTTGAGCTCGTCCTCACTTCAGGAGGACAGTGAGGGCCCTTTGCCAGGGGCCAAACTGAAGCCATGTCTCCAGCAGTTGCCCAGGAATCTCCCTGTGATTTGAGAAAGACAGTGCACTTGCTGCTCCCAGAAGCCGTCTCAGCACAGCTGCTGCTATTGCCAGAGATTCTCCTTAGACGAGAGCCCGGGGGAGCTGGAAGAATGGCTGAGTAAGCGGACCTGGTGGTGCACAGTTTTGTTTGTTCCTGATCCTCTTAATTTCTGACTATACAACAAGCAGGCCCTGGTACATTTCTCTTCCAGAGGTTTGTAGAGTTTTGGTCAGGGAGCTCCAGGGATGAAAGACAGAAACTAGGTTCTCTGACTGTGTCTCCTTGCAAGACAGTCTCCCCCAGGAGGATGTTTGACGAGAGTCACTGAAAAAGAGGTCAAGACACTGATGATGAAGAGAACACAAAATGTCAGAATTAAGGCAATCAGTAGTGAGAACATTCCTTCTCTCCTCCCTGTTCTTAGGCCAGTGCTGAATAGGGTGAGGAAGGCTGTGCTTGGCCTGTACATCACATGCTCTATGCACAGATGAAGATTTTGGACAACAGTGGCAAACGGCAGCGCTTCCCCATCCCCAGAGGCAGCACACAGCCTGCAGTACAGTGCTCAGAACAGCACCATAGAGCCTGGCAGGGGATCCTAGCAGAGCCGTGTGGCAGCTTCCAGTCATGGAGTCTCACTGGCATGTGTTGCACCCAGACTTTGCTCAATCCTCAACCACATTGGCAATTGCAAGGAGCCCATGGAGCCTAACAAGCACAGTATAAAGTTCGAGGCAGCCACCTTCATCTTTAATGTGGATGTGGCCCTTGGAGATGGCAGGTCCCAACATCCAGTGTTCTGAGCAGCAAGGAAACATGCCAGTACCATGAAATAGCGATGAGGTGAGCTAACTTCTGAGTTACCTTGTGATCGCTCCTAAGGCAACATGAGCTGTCATATGGTAGCTCCCCTGGAGTGCCAGCCGTACATTGGCTCATAGAAGGCTTATGAAGAGCTTGCAATTGAAGGACGCTCTCTGGACACTACAGTGGAATCACTGTGTGACATGCATTATCACAAGACAACTCCGAAGTTGACTCCTGATCCCTGCGTTCCTTGATCAGTAAGCAGTAGGCCTAGTAAGTCATAGCAAGCTGTGAAAAGGCAGCTGGAGACCTGAATCCTTGCACCAGACACTGAAAGCGTAGCCCTACGGGGCGAACCTCACCTGTTACATGTACAACATTAAAACATATGTTTAAAATGGCATTCTCGTTTAATGTCCTTGTGTCACGTGACTCTGGCCATGGCCATCCAGTCTCATCAGGATTGGGCCATTTCTCATTGGGTGTAGTGAACCTGGACCTAAACAGCCCACCTCTGCTGATTAGCTGTGCTGTGACAGTGGTCATCTGGACCTCAAGGCGTATCCGTGAACAAGTGTTCAACTCAAGCCAGGATTGTTCAGTAGTGTCGACACAGTTTCAATTTTAAGTGCCAGCTAATTCACTGTAGAATCCAGGTTAAAGGGTTCTCTGCACGGGTTTTTGGTTCTTATGTCTAAGCAACAACAGAACATGCCAGATGTATCATTTGAAGCAAATTTTTAGATGCAAAACTGAGTTTTTCAGGTGCTGTTCTGGAAACCCACAACTGCTTTGTATTTCTACAGATCTGAAAGAGAGAGAGAAGAAAAATAAGCCCTTTAGGCATTTAGCTCCTAGGGTAAAACTACCTCTTTCTATATAAACTCATCAGTTAATTCTGTTTCAGTCAAATGGTGTAACATTTCTGGTGTAAGCTTTCCGCCACTGCACTTACAACCCCCTGTTTCCTTGTAGGCTTTTTGTCTCCTCATTGTGTCTAAGCTTATGCACAAAAAAGAACTGAAGTTTCATTCCACAGCCTGGGCAGATTCCTATGGAAAGCTGATTCAGAGGCTCAGGTTTGGTGTTTGTCAAGTCAAAGATGAATTAGATCCTTTTTTTTCAGGCCCTTTCCTAATGAGGATCCCCTGGTGTGTAGGTACAAATGGCACAACTCTGGTTTGGAGAGAACGTGGCCTTTTCAGGTCAGGGTCTGAATCCAGTGCAGGAGTACGGACAGGAGTTTCAGAATTAGGTGAAGTGAGAAACTAAACTCCCCCCTAGCCCCTCAGGAAGATGATCCCCCTAGGCTGGGAATAGGGTCCAATGGTGAAGTAGAACAAAGAATGCCACTATTAGATGAACAAATCTGTCTTCCCCTCCCTCCCCAAGAAAAGGTGGTCCCTCTGCCTCCTGGCAGGGCATGTGGGTTTAAGGAGTATGGGAAAAGCCTGTGATCAATTGAGCTAGAAACTGAGCCTCTGTCCAGAGCTGGATTATGTTGGTGGAGCAGGATGCTGTACTTCAGGGGTAGGCAACCTATGGCACGCATGCCGAAGGCGGCACACGAGCTCATTTTCAGTGGCACTCAGATCTGGGGGCCTCTGCATTTTAATATAATTTTAAATGAAGCTTCTTAAACATTTTAAAAACCTTATTTACTTTACATACAACAATAGTTTAGTTATATATTATAGACATAGATAGAGACCTTCTAAAAACGTTAAAATGTATTACAAGCACACAAAACCTTAAATCTGCGTGAATAAATGAAGACTCGGCACACCACTTCTGAAAGTTTGCCAACCCCTGCTGTACTGTGAGTGTTAGTGCTGAAGAACTTCCCACCCATTCAGTCATGCTCTCTTCTTCTCACACAGGGCTGGATCCTGCACCATTGAAAATGGGGCAAAATTCCTTGAATTCAGTGGAAGCAGAATGGTTCCCATATTCTCTTAGAGGCATCCTTCACTTCAGGAGACCCCCAATGTTTGGCAATGTGGAGAGGCCCCTATTACCACGACATTTCAATTAGACACCTGCGGCTGGCCCATGCCAGCTGACACGGGATAAGGGGCTGTTTAATTGCTGTGTAGCTGTTCTGGCTCCGGCTGCACCCTGAGGTCTGGGACCCTCCCACCTCGCAGGGTCTTAGAGTCCGGCTTCCAGCCCAAGTCCACCAGGACAGGCCAGCCGTGGGTGTCTAATTGCAATGTAGACATACCCTCTGTGATCTGAAACTCAGTGTGGCCCAGCCCTCCCCTGCCTGGTGTGTGTCAGAGGACTAATGCCTTGCTCGTGAGCAAACCCAAATGGTAGGAAGTTGACCAGAGATCAAGCGCTAGAGTGTTAAGGAAACCATCACTAGGTAAGAGTGTTGAAACTCGTCTTACCCGCAAACTTGCTGGGTGCTGATATGTTGTTTTCCATTGGTCCCTAAACTACGCCATCGTCCAAAGGTGTTTTCAGTTAGGCGGATGCTGTGGTGTTCCTGAAACCAGTCTCTCTCTGTCTCAGTCATTGAGATTTCCCTTCTAGGCTTGGCAGTGCAGACAACAATGGAACATGATAGCATATGGCCTGTAGGGACGCAGCTGTGGAGACGGGGTATCTGGAGAGCACAAGCCATGTTTCTAGGTTAGTCGATGAAGAACTAGTGATTCATGTGGTAGTCTCCCCTCAAAGAAATTAGCTCTTTGATCCTGAGCAGACACACTAATCTGAAACCAATCAAAGACTTCCTTCCCTGGAAGAATGGGAAATGTTGATGTGCATTGCCTACAAGGAGACAGGGGCATTGTGGGTAATAAGTCTCAGCATGTGTTCATATCACAGCAAGCACAGCTGGCTTCACCTCATCTGATCACTAACGTACTAATCACAGCTCATGCACCCATTACTCTGACGAGTGAGTAGAAGAGCAAACCTTGACTTCAGCTTGTTTATGCCCATGGGGTTATCACATAGGAATGAGTCTCTCAAATGTGTTACCTACACAGCAGTAAGAAACTTACCCATGCCCCTGACAGATTATTTCACTGTCAAAGTGGCCAGAAAAATCAGAATTAAACCTTACAAGGCTTCCTTCCCTCTTGATTTCAGCACTGAGAGCGTCCTGAAATGAAGTTTTGTTTCATACAAATTATTGCCTAGGTAGAGGGGAATAGAGTCTCTGCTCCAGGGAGAGGGCTGTTCCTGCCAACTTTACGACTGGAAATGAAGGTCACAAAAAGGAAGCTAAAGGAATGCAGGACTTTCCCGCTTCTTGATCAGCCTCCAAAGAGCCACATTTCAGCTGTAAGGCTACTGTCAGTGAACAGGTTGCCAAGCAGAAGATAGAAGCAGTCAACGTAGAAGGCTCCCTGCAAGCCAGCTTAGAGTGGCTCTGTAGGAGTCCCTCCATGTTCACTCAAACTCTTATGTGTAGGTATATTAAGAGATTGGCTTGAAGAGTCCCAGAGGTTGCATACATGGGGAATAGAAAAAAGCCCTTCTCCCATCAGGAGAAGCCGGGCCTTCTAGAGGAGGGTTGAAGTCTACTGTGGAAGACCCATGAGCAGTGAAGTGCTTAAGGATTAGATCCGAATTCCCTTCTCACCAGCAAGGGCAGAGCTGAGGCACACGGATGGGGCAGTAAGCAATGTTGTGGTAACATTCATGGTTATCCTGGATGTTGTGTTTATAAGTCTCCTATTCCTAATGCAGATTTGCTGTTGTCCATGATTTTGATTGAAATACAGTTTTTGGTTCCTATTTCTCTCTGTTTCACCACTCCGCAGATTGTGACGAAGAGACACAGCAGTGTCAGGAGTCAGAAGGACTTTCACTTGACTTACGGGGGTTCTGCAATCATGTCATGGTGTTTGAAATTGCCCAAGAAAAGCTAGGGAAGCCGTTTCATGCCCAGTCCTTCTTACATTAAAAGAATGGGAGGGACATTTTTCAAAAAGAGCTGGGAAGTCCTCTTGCTCTTCTACTTCATTCTAGCAAGCACAGCAAAGTTGTTACTGTGACATCCAGCTGGGACGGCACTCTTTTTAGAAACCCCTAAAACTCACAGATGTTCACTAGGGGAATGGCCACAGTACTTTGTAAGCCAGACAGATGTGTTTGTGGGGCTCGCTCTGTGCATTGACTTTGAGTTGCTCTGCAGCTTAATAAGGATCTTGGGTAGCCTCCACAAATGCAAGCCTCACTTGATCCTGGCTTTTGTGTACTGTACTGAGTGCTAGCCAGTACATTTCACTTGCTGTCTCTCATTTGGCAGAAGACAGTTATGTCTGAAATGATGTTACTGATTAAATTGCTTGTTTCTCTCTCTCCCTCTGGAATCTGATGCAGGCAGGAGAGCTATATGTTCAATACAATGTTCTTGTGAACTTTGTTCCATTATGAGTGCAACCTCTTTCCTTGTAGAAACTTTTAATTAATCCAAGGCTAAGCCCCTGTGTTCATAGCACCAATACCAGCTTGAAATATTGACTAAAGCCCCTGATACAGTGAGAAAAACTTCAGGAAACGAGGTTTCTGAAAATGGGAGAGAGGAAGAGTTTCGATTAGGGAGAGAGATATACGGTGAGCTGTGTTCTCAACTGAGTTCCTGTCCTCTTAGATCCACTGGGGAGCCACTTGACTTTGGAATATACAAAGGGAATAGTTAGGAGTTCCTCTTAGGAGTTAGACAGAAGTAGGATTCCACTGGGATGAGAGCGGACAACTCTCTTGAGCTTTTCGTGTCACTCAGTCTGGCCCAGCTATTTTCTGGAAACCAGATGTCGACCTCAATCTAATTTTCTGAAGAGAAATTCTTGGCGTCCCCGGGTGAGCAGGAAAAATCTACAATTTATTGCAGGCTCTCAGGTAGGGATTAAATCAAACTTCCACACCCAGGGAACCTGGGGTTGCAGTAGCTCTCTCTCAAGTGCACATGAGCTGTCTATTGGCCATTAGTTCTAGTTACTGTTCTCACAACTGTCAAAAATCGAACCACTAAAGCAAATTTCTGGTTCAGTCAGATAAAATGTTGAATTGTATTTACTGCTCTCATTCTCTTGTTCTTTCTGTCGAGCATTCTCTCCCATGCACGTGTTCTTTCTCCCTCTCTTATTCTCCCCTCCCCCCATCTCTCTCTGTTCCCCAAACTCCCCTTCCCCCCCATTCCCCACTCCCTGTCTTTAGGAATACCACTGTCAGATTGTCTCCGGCTTGGGCTGTTGAATTCATGTGATTATGAATGTCCCATTTTCTCTAGTAAATGCAGGAATGTGAACTCAGTGAATACTGAACTGGCTCCCCGAATCCATTTGGTTCCAATCACCTGGATCCCCTTTAACATCTCCCCGAGAACCACACACAGCCCCCTCTGGTCTGCTGCGTCACAGTAAACGTCAAACCCAGTCAGAGCATCCAAGCCTCACTCGTGCCACTTGCAGACCTCAAACACTTTCTGTTCTGCATTGTCTTTGGAGATGAGGGGCTGAGACTATTGTACATACACCAAACCAGAGAGAGCTGGTGCACAGCCCTGGGGGATGCACCAAACCATTTGATGTCAGGTTTATGCCTGATATCCGGCAGTGAAAGAGCTGTGAGAGAGTCACCAAACCCTGCAGTGCTAATCAATTATAAGTGTGGTACTTAGAGAATTGCTTTTCTACCATAGAATTCAGTGCATTTCTGTGAGATGGGGAGAAGGCCCCACTTCAGTAGAGCAAGGACTGTCCACATATTTGCTCCTCAATACAGCTGCACCCGCCCTCCCACTATTGCTGAGTTGGTCATTCTCCTCAGCATCTTCCGCCAGCGGAGAGCTCTGCAATGGGAGGGAAGCGTGAGGAGCCAGCCCTTTGGCCCAGCATGGGTTTCTGGGAGTCACAGTGGTTCTGGAATGTTTTGGGATGAAGTCTGTTCATTCTCTGTGTTGTTACTGCGCCCCGGACTGATGCTAACATTCTCTCTCATTGCCTCTCTTCCTGCTCTCACATCTGCATGTCCGCGCTGCTCTGTCTAGAACCGCCTCAGGCCTCAGGAGGGTGGGCGAGTTGTGTAAGTGAGCATGCTCTCATCTCATAGCAAACCCATGTTGTCCTCCTCGTGCTGCTGTGTGTCAAGTGCCAGTCACTCTCCCTTCTTGTCCCACAACCCTTGGGATGTGGGAGTGGAGGGAGTGGAGCTTGCTGTGAATCGTGAACTTCAACCCTCCCCTTACCCTCTTGTGCCCCAGTAACATGTATGTGTCCCTGTGCTGTGATATTATGTGCCGCTGATTTCTAGGAGGAAACTGAGGAAATTCCCATCTAGCTTCGACATGGTTCAAACTATGGCTTGAGAGAGCCCTCCCACTCGAAATCACTGCTCCCAGGGGGCAGCCAGCAGAGGATGCATGGGGCGGGGGGCAATTTCAAGTCACTCTGCAAGTTTTCAATCAAGTATTCACATTTGTAAGGTTTTTGGAAAAGGCAGAGATTGAATTAGCTGGCAGCTCCTCCACAGCCAGCATTTGCTCCTCCTGCACCTTTCCTAACAGCTCCCTGAGAGTTGACCACATTCCCTTTGTCAGAACTGGAAGAGCTCCGCCCCAAATGTCTTTTCCTTTGAGTACAAGTTTCCCTACCCTAGGATGTCTTTAGCTCACTGCCTGGGCCCTGGAGCACACTGTCAGGTGAGAGGTGGTTGTGAGATGGGGAAAGTAGCATTTTATCCTATTTCAGCTCCTGAAATGAAATAACATTTCTAGGTGTGGGACAAAATGGCAGACAGAGAAGGGGCTATCCAGGCTGGGCAGCAGGAGGATGCTGTCCTCTCTGCCAGGTGGCTGAGCAGTGACAGGTCAACTGAGATGGTCGTGTCAGGTTCTTGTCTTGATTCTAACAGAATAAATGTGAAGCCCTGTTCCATGCAGACACTGGTCACTGATGATGTCTGTACTAGGGTCTGCATGGAGCAGTCACGGAGGAATCTCAGCTCGAAGACCCTGTCTGAGCCCAGCACAGACCCTGGTGGTGACCAGTACCAGTTGAGGACATTGACAAGCGAATGGCTGATCAGTTTAATGTAGCTAGCTGTCAGGAACAGACAATAGGGCCCTAAGCAAGGAGGTTCATTTTTAAACAATACCATTTTCACTGCAGAGTGACAGGAAGAAAATCCCAAGCATGAGCTGAATGTGACATGCCAGAAGGTGACCTGGGGCCAGGAGTAGGGGAGGAAAGCTTTGAATTGTGACGTGCTCCAGAGTCCAGAGGGCCAATCCGGTGAATTTCCCCAGAGTGCATGCCTCACTGTGTTCCAATTGTGTAGGTGCTGTGTCTGTCTACCCCTCTGTCTCTCACCAGTAGCATAAATCAGAGTCCAGCTCACTACCTGTGTGCTGCCTCCATGTGTGAAGGCAGCTCCAGGACACAACCGAAGTTCTGTGCAGACTCATGTTGTTTTTTTACTTGTCTCATTTTCTGCTGATTGCTGAAATTCCAAGGCTGCGTCCCCATCCCAGGGCCCAGCCATGCTGGGCCAGAACCCCGGGACACCCAATGCAACACCTAAGGAATCTCCCAGTCCCATCCCTTCCAACCAGACACACAACTCACCTCCACAGGACCAGAGATGCTCCAGTCCCACAGTCTCTGATGCACAGGAATTCTTAACAGAGATGTAGGAAATGCAGAAGCCCATCTGCCTCTGGGCTGCCTACAAAGCAATTTTAAAGCCCTTCAACCCTCAAGTGTACCAGGAGACCCTGGCTGATAAGTGTGTGCGCCTCAGCTTATGCAGAACGAATCTTGTTCAGTGTGTCCATGGCCAGCGAGGGAGGGGCCTCCTCAGGTCAGAGTTCACTCCGCATGTCCCTGTTTTCATGCATTCAGTCCTGTTGACTCTGTCACTGGTGTTACACAGTGTCTGAGTGTTTAGGGCATTATCATGTGGGCTCAGGAAAAACTGGGCTCCGGCATCCAGATGTGGAGCCAAACATTTCTCAAAATTCCCAACTGAGGCAGGCACCCTGGACCTCCCGCATCCTGATGCTACAGAGAGAGAGGAGGGGTCTGAACATAGCTGTTGCTTAGACCCTTCACTTCCACACACCTGATACTCCCAGAACATTGCCAGCCTGCTGGCAGCACCAAAGACCTTAGAAAGCATCAAAGTGATCAGCTTTGCTTGGAGTAGATGGAGCTGGTGTCATCCCTGACCAACTGAGTGTGGATGTCAGATGATGTCTGAACAGGAGGTTCAGACAGTGCTTTGATCTCGATCTCTCTCTCTCACACACACACACAACGTGACTGAACGTGTCAGCTGTTGTTTCCACTACACAGCCCTGTTTGTTTATGTGAGACTTTTTTGGGTGTTGTTTCTTCTGAGCCCAGCATCCCCATCTGACTGTGAGCATAAGCTTCAAGCAGTGCTGTGTGTCAGCCCCATCCAGTTGTTCATGAGCTTTGAACAATATTTTGTCTCTGCCCCACAGCCCCATCTATTGCTCATGAACTGCAGACAGTGCTTAGGCACAACTCCAAGAGGGTGAAAACTTTGGCTGATTCTTGTCATGGTGCCATATCACATCCAAGTATACATGAGCTTCATACAAAGCTTAGTCTCCGTCCTACTGCCTCATCCTTCTTAACATGACCATGATATCTGTGCTACCCAACTCTATGGGAAGAGCTCCTTAATAATAATCCTAGTTTCTTCTTTGAGTGTCCTCTGCATATTCTCACTTTGTGGATATATGTTGACTGGTGTCACTGAACGGTGCAGCCTTCTACTAGTAATGCCTATTAGAGTGCTCATGTCCCCTTCCCAACTCCCCTCCTTCCCCCCCAGCTTTGAGCACATTCTGAGAGTGGAGCTATAAAAGAGGGTGTAGCAGTGGTCACCTCAGTTTCTTCGAGTCACTGGCCATACGTGGATGTGAACCTTCTTGGGAGTCAATATCCTTATCAAGGTGTCTTATTTTTTCAGTTGTTAGATAGTTAGGTGTAAATAGACTGCTCTACATCTTCTTTAAGCATGAGGATGGCTAACTGTCTAGCCAGTTTCATTTGTAGGACAAGAGTTCACTCTTCACCAAGAATCCACCTGATGAGCATTGCAGACTGATAATGCCCTATTAAGGAGGACCATAATGGTCCTGAACATGCACTGAGAGCACCGTTTGTTGTCTCTGATGCATCTTCAACATTGATAGCTGCAGTGATAGCTATCTGAAGACAAGCATGGCTATGCTCGTCCGCTTTTCCCTACCTAACAAGGTCAAGGAGTGGAGAACTTCTGCTTGAAAGGGATAGACTTTTTAGCTCTAAAATGGATGGAGGGTTGGAGAAAATGAAAGAAACAAGATCAACAGCTAGCTCGCTGGGTCTCTTGTAACCTTTCAAGAGAAGAATTCTTACAGCTGCCTTCAGATATCGAAGGCAATGTTATCCACCTTATTCTTCATCTTCATATTTCAACAAAGGCAGACAACACTACCAACAGCAACAGCAATCCTCTGCTTCTCAGCAGCAATATAAAGGACGTCCCTTTAAGTCCAAGATGAAACAAAAGAGTTCATCCTCCACTTCTTCTTTCCTTACAGTTAAACTTCAGGTTTGACATGAAGATGGAGAGCCACAAACCCAGCCTTAATTCTCTTCCCCTAACCGTTGGAGAATGTTTATGCCATTTGGGCACTATAGTTTTGGACACTATGAAACACAGTTGTATGATCCAGTTTGAGAATCTCCCTCCGAACCAATCTGCCCTGTCAGGATCCCTCTTACAACTCAGTGCTAAGAACAAAAATCAGCGCTGCACTAAGGGAGAAAGTAATAGAAGAGGTTCCAGTAAATCTGAGAAATCGGGGTTTCTACTCCTGCTATTTCCTAATTCCTAAGAAAGATGGAGGTCTTTGTCCAGTCCTGGATCTGAAGAAGCTAAACCGATAGATCCAAAGGTTTCACATCAGAAAGGTAACTGTAGGATCCATTATCCTTTCCTTGTCCTATTTAGATTGGTTTGCTGCTCTCTATCTCAAAGTATCTTACTTTCATATTTTGATGAGCCCGTCACGTGGGAAGTACCCTAATTTTGCCATAGGTCATTTCTAAGATGGCTGTCACACCTTTGACCTTTCTACTGTATCCCAAGCCTTTACGAAGTGTCTGTCTGTACTGGCAACTTTTCTGAGAAGATGGGATTTTTATTTTACCATATTTCAGTGATTGGCTCCTAAAAGCAGCTGCCAAAGATGAAATGAAGGGAGTCACTCAATTCACATGCTCTCCATTAGAAAGGTTGAGATTTTTGATAAACAAAAAGAAATCTCTATTGACATTTCTCACAAAATATCCTTTTCATAGGAGCACTTGACTCTAGAATGGCGAGAGCTTACCTTCCAAAGGAGAAATTCCTGAAGATGAAATCTACCATTCAGTCTCTACTTTAAAGTCCTTCTCAGAATGTAAATTTCTTCCTCTCCCTACTGGGTCTCATGGCACCACCACATATGTTACCCCTTACGTAAGACTAAGAATGAGACCCTCCCCTTCAGCACTGATTGGCAAGGAACTTCAGACCTGCAGTACAGGATATGAATCGAATACTTAACATTCCAACAAGCTTCCAGAAAGCTCTTTTGTGGTGGATGAACCAGGAACACGTACGGCGGGGGCATGAATGTCAACCTTCCCTCTCCTTTCATGATAATTACAACAGATGCCTCAAAAACAGGATGGGGTGAACACCTCATGTGACGATGCGGTTCTGGCAGGACCCAGCTGAGAGTGCCAATTCAGGATCAATTGCTCAAACAGGGCAGTTACAGCCGCAGGCTGGGGTTTCTCCACCTCTAAGGCAAACCAAACCAGCCAGACAAAAAGGACTTTGGTTTCACCCCACTGGCTAACCACAAGTCACACAAGCAATTTCCTTAGACACTCCAGTCTCCCAGTATCACCACCAGTCCCACTCGTCCTGGGGATGAATGGTTATGAAAACCAACACCCCAATAAAAGAAAACGGTTCTCTCGATCCCAAAGGACCAAGCCCCAGACCCAGGTCAATATACACATCAGATCTTACCCACAAATCACGCTGGTGCCAATCCTTTAGAATCTAAAATCTAAAGGTTTATTCATAAAGGGAAAAAGATAGAGATGAGAGCTAGAATTGGTTAAATGGAATCAATTACATACAGTAATGGCAAAGTTCTTAGTTCAGACTTGTAGCAGTGATGGAATAAACTGCAGGTTCAAATCAAGTCTCTGGAGAACATCCCCAGCTGGGATGGGTCAGCAGTCCCTTGTGTAGAGCTTCAGTTTGTAGCAAAGTCCCTCCAGAGGTAGGAAGCAGGATTGAAGACAAAATGGAGATGAGGCCTCCGCCTTATAGAGGCTTTTCCAGGTGTAAGGACACTTCTTTGTTCTTACTGTGGAAAATTACAGCAAAATGGAGTCTGCAGTCACATGGGCCAGTTTCTGCACACCCTGCTGAGTCACAAGGCGTATGCATCTCCTCTCAGTGGGTCAGTTGTGTAGCTAATGGTCCTTAATGGGCCATCAAGCAGGCTAAGCAGAGCTAACACCAACTTGTCTGGGGTGTTTCCCAGAACTGCAGCACCAATTTGAAATACAGACAGTATACAGCCAATACTTATAACTTCAACTACAAAATGATACAGACATACAGACAGCATAATCATAACCAGTAACCTGTAACCTGGTCTTAGACACCTTATATGACCCCCTTTACATAGGATTTGGTGCCACTACAGGACTTTGGTTGCATCCCATGTTCTGTATCGTCCCAGTTTATATCAATAACATCACACCTCAGCAATCATTTAACAAGAGTTCTCTGGAATCGTAAAGGTGACCCTCTGGCTATCAGTGTCCTGGAGTGAAGAACAACTCATTTGGCGCTCAGATCTTTCCTCCTTCAGGAGCAACTATCTATGGTTCAAATGGCCATGGACACTATGACAGCAATGTACTATGTGAACAAACAGAGAAGAGCCCACTCCTCACAGCTTTGCAAGGAGGCTTTGATGACTGGTGTATCCTTCACCAGAATTGTCCAGTTGCTCTGCATGTGGCACGATCATTCAACCAGTTAGCAGACCAATAAAGTAGAGACTCTTCCCAGATGCAAGAATGGTACTTCTTCGACTGTGATCCAGGACATTTTTTCTCTTTGGGGTGCTCCAAAAATAGACCTGTTTGCCACAAAATTCAACACCAAGTGCTATTGCTTTTGTTAAAAAGTGAGCATATACTTCTGCTCTTGAATAGATGCATTCCTCCGCAGTTGGGATACAGATCTAATGTATGCTTCTCCACCATTCCCTTGAAGGTTGAAGGACTCAGCAAGGATTATATTGATCACCTATGCATGGCTGAGACAACAGTGGTACATGGACTTCCTCCTTCTTTCCAAAGGGAACTGCAGATGCTTACCTGTGTCTCCAGACCTTCTGTGATAGCAGCACAGGAAAGTACCACCTAGATCCACTTTCACTGCATCTAACAGCGTGGGCACTAGGGCTCTGACAGAAGTAGAGAATTGCTCTCTATCGATGTACATGTTTTACTTAACACTAGAAGATGGTCTAGGAAATGTTACCATTTAAAATGGAAAAGATTTTCATTGTGGGTATCTGTTAAGGTTATTGATTCTGAGTTGGCTCCTATTCAATCCATATTAAAGTATTTGCTGTTTCTGAAGAATAAGGATGTATCTGTTACATCACTCATGGTACATCTAGCTGCAGTTGCGGCTTTTTATATACCTGTAGATAGTCAGTTTATATTCTTGCATGATGATATTGAGGTTTCTGAAAGGCTAAATCATTATCCCCTGTGAGACAGCCTGTTCCCTCATGAGATCTGGACTTAGTGCTAGCAGACCTTGTCTCCACCCTTCGAACTTTCTCTTCTTGCTCTCTGTTACATCTCCTGACTAAACTGCATTTGTTATAACGATAATGTCAGCCAGGAGGTTTAGCAAACTTCATGCCTTAATGACTCACCTTCCAGTTACAATTTTTCATAAAGATAAAGTAGTTCTTCATCCTCACCAAAAAATATATACAAAAAATAATTTCTTATTTCCCTGTCAGTCAATCCATTACTCTTCCAGACTACATTCAAATAAGGGCAAGTCAAAGCTACACTGTTTGGATGCTAAGACTGTTACATTTCTGTTTCAGTAGGACTATAGATTTTAGATCTTCATGCAAGCTTTTCTTTTATACATGGATACCTGTAAATGAAATCCCATTTCCACACAAACTGATCTCACTGGGTCAGACTGTGTATAGTAGAAAAGGGATAAAAATGCCTCATGGGTTCCCTTGCTCTGCTGAGAGCACACTCCACAAGAGCAATGGCTGCTTCTGTCGCATGTTTCAGGCATGTCCCACTAATTGAAAATTGTAAAGCAGCCCTGTGGAGTTGAATACAAATGTTTACCTCAATCAGATGCCCAGTTAGGTAGCTTGATACTGCCTTCCTTGTTCTAATTAGGACTCCTTACCCACCATGCATCTTTCAGTATATACTGACTACACTGTCCCGAGAATGGGAATTTGCAGAGGACACTCAGAGAAATGCAGGTAACTTACTTGTCACCAAGATTCTTCAAGATGGACTCTGCATATTCACACTCCTTCCCCTTCTTCCCCTCTTCTGCGGAGCTGTAACTCCTCATGGCTCTACACTACCAGTGGAAGGAATTGAGGCAGCAACTGCCACTATGCCTCCTTTTCTAGCCTCGTGCTCACTGAGGGGAGGTGTAGGAGGGGGCATCTGAGTGCTCTACTACTAGCAGAAGGCTGCACCGTTCAACGGCTCCAGTTGATGCATATCCCAAGAGTGGAAATGTGCAGAGTCCATCCCAAAGAACCTTGGTTACAAGTAAGTAACCTTCATTTACTTTTTGAACTGGGGCTGTATAGCAAGGACTCTTCCCATAAGCAGCACAGACGGGAGCCAGGCATTGCTCATATATAAAGCACTTTATGAAGATGTAGTTCTACTTAATATTTAAAAAAAGTAAAATAGTGGCTCATCATAATGGGGCAGAGTCCAGGTTGTGTATTCAACCTTAACATTTGCTTTGTCTGACTCTGGCTTAGCTGTGCAGCCTTAACATTGCCTTATTGTAACTTTTTGCATTTAATTTCCTAAGTTTTTTAAAGATAGAAGCTTTAAAAAAAATAATAAAAAGGTCCAATTCTAAAACCAACCAGGACCAGTCAACACAGAGTCCCAGGTGTCTGCTAACACTGAAGACCAGGTGCGCGTTTCCAGACCTGCACACATCTGTGCGTGTAATACTGCACTACACCCTGTGAAGTTCCCCACTATCAGCAGTGTTAAAACATTCCTGGGCAAAATTTTGCTCTCACTTGTACCTATGTAAAGCCAGACTGATTCCACTGAAGTCAATGGATTTACTTCAGATTTACACCAGTGTAACTCAGAACAGAATGTGTCTCATATAACTTTAAAACATCAGAACCAAATTTCCCCATACATGGCTTAGCACATCCATCTCTGTGAGATTTACAAAACAAGACAGACTTGAAGGAAATCAGTCCAGTAGCTTGAGTGCTACAATCATTTATCAGAGGGGTAGCCGTGTTAGTCTGGATCTGTAAAAGCAGCAAAGAGTCCTGTGGCACCTTATAGACTAACAGACGTATTGGAGCATGAGCTCCAATTGGAGCATGCATCTGACAAAGTGAGTATTAACCCACGAAAGCTCATGCTCCAATACGTCTGTCTCTATGGTGCCACAGGACTCTTTGCTGCTTTTGCAATCATTTATGTAAGCAAACCAGCTGCCTCCTGTTACCCAGCTTTGAAACATGCTGACTTTCTGAACTGTCTCCCATTGAGTGTGCACCTCCTGGCTTAATGAAAAATAGCTATTGCCTGTGCTCAGTGCACAGTTTTGCTTTATTTAAACCATTATTTTCAAACCAGCTGAAGTGCCTACTCATTCCTAAGGACTAGAGCCAACTGCAGGTGTCAGACTTTGGCCATTTTGGGTGTTCCAAGAGATGGTTAGAATTTTCAAAGCAACAAAAAGTGTATTTCTTCTTCGAGTGCTTGCTCATATCCATTCCAGTAGGTGTGCGCGCGCCGCGTGCACGTTCGTCGGAGACTTTTACCCTAGCAATACTCAGTGGGCCGGCAGGTCGCCCCCTGGAGTCGCGCCGCCATGGCGCCTGATATAGACCCCTGCCGGCCCGACCACTCCTCAGTTCCTTCTTACCGCCCGTGTCGGTCGTTGGAACTGTGGAGCGCAGATTATCTGTTCTCCACCTCCCTAGCATTCACTCGTATCCTCTTGAATTTTGTATATAGTTCAACTTTAAAGAGTAGTTAGTAGTTAGTTTTTCGTTCTTTAGTAGTTGTTTATAATTAATTAGTAGGGATCGCGGGTTAGCCCGTCCCCTACCCCGGCACCGGGCTCATGCCCGGGTCGCCGGGCTTCAAACCATGCGTGGCCTGCTGTCGCCCGATGCCCACAGGCGACCCGCACGATTCTTGTCTGAAGTGTCTGGGCGACTCCCACCTGACAGACAGATGCAAAATTTGTAAGGCGTTCAAGCCCTGAACCAGGAAAGAGAGGGACGTTCGCCTTAAACAGTTGCTCATGGAGGCAGCGCTCACTCCACCGTCCTCGGCACCGCCCGCGGCACCGGGAACAAGCACCTCCTTGGCACCGTATCATACGCCCTCAAAGAAGACACCTCACCAGTCTCCGGCACCAACTCCTGGTCGGCACCGCTCGCGCTCTCCGAGAGGCAAGAAGCGTAAGCCTCCTGCGGCTCCTACACCAGCCCCGCAGTCAGAGCGCTTGCCCACAACAGACCGCCGGGCACCGACTCCGGCCGCGGCCTCGAGGTCTGTTGCACTGTTGATTCTGGCCTCGGAAAGGTCGTCGAGTCCGGTGCCTATTGGCTCCCCGGCGCGTGCCGCGGTTGAGCTCATTGTGCCTTCAACCCCGGAGACGTTCTCAGCCGCACGAGACCTCATTGCAATGACGGAGCCTGAGCTGCCTCGACCCCCGGCACCCCCGGTGCGGGTCCCACAATCTCTGGGCAAGCCGGCTCTCGTGAGACCTTCTCTCGGCACCGTGGGACTTCATTCCAGGTCGAGGTCACGCAGACGGTCCCGGTCTCACCATCGCTCCGGATCCCGCGGCCACTCGCAGTCCCGGTACCGTTCCCCTTCACGGTACCGGATGTACTCGCGGTACCGCTCACAGTCCCGATCGCCGTTGAGGCATTACCGGCGCCGTTCCAGATCTAGGCACCGCTCCTGGCATCGTACGTCACGAAGCCGGTCCCGGCACGGAGGGTCCCGACACCAGTCGACCTCCAGGCACTGCACGTCTCGCAGCCGATCTCGGCACGGCGGCTCCCGGCACCGGTCGATCTCCCGGCACCACACTGGTAGTAGGTCCCGGTCGCATTCACGGCACCGGCGGGACTCCAAGTACTGTTCCCCAGCACCACGTGGACGTGATTCACCTGGCCGTAGAGAGGATCATCTCAGACTCTCGGCCCCGCCGTGGCCAACCCGCCAACCATCCATTTCCTCCCATGGCAACTCGGCGTCTTATGGGGATTCGGACACTCAAGGCCCTCAGCAGTGGCCCTTTTGGACTCCGTGGACTTACCACCAGAGCCAGGGGTGGCACCAGCCACCGCCTCGCTCAATTCCCTCCGACCGAAGGGCACCTGAGTCCACGGTGAGCAGACCACCTCCGGACACTATGGAACAGCTCCCTGCCCGGGATACACCTCACCCTGACCAGGCCGTAGATGCCCCACCGGACCAGGAGTCTCTTCAAGACCCTTTGATCCCGGGAGTCTCGTCCTCTTCTTCCCCGGACGAGGCTGTGGCGGGAACATCTACATCAGGGCCACCGCCTATCGACCTCAGGGCTCACCAGGACCTACTACGACGGGTTGCTTTAAATATAAACCTACCCGTAGAGGAAGTCCCTGAGGTGGATGACCCAGTGGTCACTATCCTCTCGGCGGAGGCCCCAACACGCGTAGCGCTCCCCTTCATTCGTACCATCCAGGCACGAGCCGATACAATCTGGCAGACCCCGGCTTCGGTGCCGCCCACAGCAAAAGGGCTTGAGCGCAAATACATGGTCCCGTCCACAGGGTACGAATACCTCTATGTCCACCCTCCGCCTTGCTCATTGGTGGTCCAATCAGTCAACGAGCGAGAGCGGCATGGCCAACAAGCCCCTGCGCCCAAGTCTAGAGAGGCCAGGCGCATGGACCTCCTGGGCAGGAAGATTTACTCTGCTGGGGGTCTCCAGCTCAGAGTCGCCAATCAACAGGCCCTACTGAGCCGTTACAGTTTTAACACTTGGGAGGCAGTGGGAAAATTTACTGACCTTGTCCCACAGGACTCCCGCCAAGAATTCTCAGCGCTCCTGCAGGAGGGAAAAAAGGTGGCGCGCACCTCCCTTCAGGCCTCCTTAGATGCAGCAGACTCTGCAGCTAGAACTCTTGCATCAGGGGTCGCTATGAGGCGTATTTCGTGGCTGCAAGCGTCCGGGTTACCGCCGGAGGTCCAGTACACGATACAGGACCTACCCTTTGACGGCCAGGGTCTGTTCTCTCAGAAGACAGACCCTCGCCTCCAAAGTCTTAAAGACAATCGAGTAATAATGCGCTTGTTGGGGATGCACACGCCGCAAACTCAAAGACGGTCCTTCTGTCCCCAGCCCCGATGGTTCTACCCCCCACCTCGGCCAAGACAAGACTTCTCCAGGCGTAAAGGCAGGACCTCTCGTAGACGCCAGTCTGGCCCTCAAGGGGGTAACAACTCCGGTTCCGCCAAACCACCAGCGGGACCGAAACCTAGCTTTTGAAGGTGCGCTCGAGAGCACCGTACCGATTTCCTCCCAGAATCCCGCTCAGTTTTCCAGCCGCCTCGCCGCTTTCTTCCCTGCTTGGTCCCAGCTAACATCAGACCGCTGGGTCCTCAGCACGGTGGAAGGCAGCTACCGTCTTCAGTTTATTTTGACCCCGCCTTCCCACCCTCCCTCCTCGTCCCTCTTCAGGGACCCCTCTCACGAGCAACTCCTCCTACAGGAAGTTTCGAACCTCCTCACATTGGGGGCCATAGAGAAGGTTCCAGAGGCCAAGAGAGGCAGAGGGTTCTATTCCAGGTACTTCCTGATTCCCAAGGCGAAAGGCGGTCTCCGCCCCATCTTAGACCTGCGAGCTCTGAACAAGTACATCAGGAAGCTCAAGTTCCGCATGGTATGCCTGGGAAACATCATTCCTTCCCTAGACCCCGGAGATTGGTACGCTGC
Source organism: Aldabrachelys gigantea (assembly GCA_026122505.1). Classification (NCBI taxonomy): domain Eukaryota; kingdom Metazoa; phylum Chordata; order Testudines; family Testudinidae; genus Aldabrachelys; species Aldabrachelys gigantea. The sequence continues at coordinate 9,444,128 of CM047479.1, forward strand.
TCTCGACATGAGAGACGCATATTTTCATATCGGGATCTACACACCGCACAGGAGGTTTCTTCGTTTCGTAGTGAACCGTCATCGCTACCAGTTTGCGGTTCTGCCCTTCAGTCTCTCCTCCGCCCCTCGAGTTTTTACCAAGTGTATGGCAGTAGTTGCGGCCTACCTCCGTCGTCGCCACATTCATGTCTTTCCCTACCTCGACGATTGGCTGATTCGAGGGGCTTTCGAGGCCCAGGTGACCGGGCACGTACAGTTCATCAAAGACCTGTTCTCTCGTCTAGGATTGATCATCAATCTAGACAAATCCATCCTGCTCCCAACTCAGGAAATAGAATTCATAGGAGCGCTGCTGGACTCGAATCGAGCAACAGCCAGGTTGCCCCCTCACAGATTCACATTGATAGTTTCTCTCGTTCAGGGGCTCCTCGCCTTTCCCACTACCACTGCCCGCACCGTCCTCGCCCTCCTCGGTCACATGGCTGCGTGCCCTTTTGTGACACAGCACGCAAGACTACGCATGCGCCCTCTGCAACTCTGGCTCGCCTCAGTCTGTCGGCCACGCAGGGATGCCCTGGACATGATAGTCACAATACCGTCTCATGTACTGGGCTCCCTCAACTGGTGGCTGGACCCCGCCCTGGTGTGCGCCGGTCGGCCGTTCCAGCCGCCTCAGCCCTCACTATCCCTGACGACGGATGCTTCTGCTCTGGGATGGGGCGCACACCTGGGCCAGCTGCAGACCCAAGGGCTTTGGTCCTTACCAGAACTCCAGCTCCACATCAATGTCCACGAACTAAGGGCGGTCCAGTTGGCGTGCCAGGCATTTCGCGAGCAGCTACAGGGCCGTTGTGTTGCCATTTTCACGGACAACACAACGGCCATGTATTATATAAACAAGCAAGGAGGAACACGATCTACTCCTCTTTGCCAAGAGGCTCTACAACTGTGGGAATTTTGTATAGCCCAGTCGATTGACTTGATAGCCTCCTTCCTCCCCGGAGTCCGGAATACTCTAGCGGACCGCCTGAGCCGATCGTTCCTGACACACGAATGGTCCCTCCGTCCGGACGTCCTGTTTTCTGTTTTCCGGAGGTGGGGCTTTCCCCAGATAGACCTATTCACCTCCAAGGAGAACAGGAAGTGTCAGATGTTCTGCTCCCTCCAGGGCCACTCCCCGGGCTCCCTATCGGACGCCTTTCTCATTCCCTGGACAAGGGGTCTCCTGTATGCGTTTCCACCTTTCCCCTTAATCCACAGGGTCCTGCTCAAGTTGCGCAGGGACAAGGCCAAGCTGATCCTGATCGCTCCGGCATGGCCGAGACAGTATTGGTACACCATGCTGCTCGACCTGTCCCTGGCGCCTCCAATACCACTACCTCTCTACCAGGACCTTATAACACAAGACTTTGGCAGGCTTCGTCACCCAGACCTCCCGTCCCTACGCCTGACGGCGTGGCTTCTGTCTGGTTGAACGAGTCTGAGCGCCAGTGCTCCGCCGAGGTTCAACAGGTCCTTTTGGGTAGCAGGAAACCCTCTACGCGGGCAACTTATCTCGCAAAGTGGAAGCGATTCTCGTTCTGGTGTACACGGCATTCTATGGTCCCTGATGCCGTTCCAGTCTCTGTCATCCTCGACTACTTGTTGTATCTCAAGGGCCAGGGCCTAGCCCTCTCTTCCATTAGGGTCCATCTAGCCGCAATCTCCACGTTCCATCCTGGAGAGTCCGGTACTTCCACCTTTTCAGACCCCATCGTTTCTAGATTCCTTAAGGGATTGGAGAGACTGTACCCTCCGGTTAAGCCTCCTTCCCCCACGTGGGATCTAAACCTGGTGCTGTCTAAACTCATGGGGCCCCCTTTTGAGCCATTAGCAACCTGCTCTTTACTTTATCTGTCATGGAAGACGTCCTTCCTGGTAGCTATCACCTCTGCCAGACGCGTATCTGAGCTCCGTGCGTTGGTCGTAGACCCACCTTACACCATCTTTCACAAAGATAAGGTGCAGCTACGACCACACCCAGCCTTCCTTCTGAAGGTTGTCTCACCATTTCATCTTAATCAAGATATTTTTCTGCCGGTCTTCTTCCCGAAGCCGCATGCATCCCGCCGAGACCAGCAGCTACACACCCTGGATGTTCGCCGGGCCCTCGCGTTCTACATCAGCAGGACTAAAGCCTTCAGACGTTCGCCCCAATTATTCATAGCAGTGGCGGAGCGTATGAAAGGTCTCCCTATAACTTCCCAGCGAATTTCATCGTGGGTAACATCTTGTATTCGGACGTGCTATGACTTGGCTCACGTCCCAATTGTCCGAATCACCGCCCATTCTACTCGGGCTCAAGCCTCTTCAGCTGCTTTCCTGGCCCAAGTCCCCATCCAGGACATATGCCGGGCGGCTACCTGGTCATCCGTGCATACCTTTACATCGCACTATGCGCTGGTTGAACAATCTCGAGACGACGACGCCTTCGGTTCAGCGGTCTTGCTTTCCGCAACGTCTCACTCCGACCCCACCGCTTAGGTAAGGCTTGGGAATCACCTACTGGAATGGATATGAGCAAGCACTCGAAGAAGAAAACAAGGTTCCTCACCTTTGTAACTGTTGTTCTTCGAGATGTGTTGCTCATATCCATTCCACACCCACCCTCCTTCCCCTCTGTCGGAGTAGCCGGCAAGAAGGAACTGAGGAGCGGTCGGGTCGGCAGGGGTATATATCAGGCGCCATGGCGGCGCCACTCCAGGGGGCGCCCTGCCGGCCCACTGACTGTTGCTAGGGTAAAAGTCTCCGACGAACGTGCATGCGGCGCGCGCACACCTACTGGAATGGATATGAGCAACACATCTCGAAGAACAACAGTTACAAAGGTGAGTAACCTTGTTTTTTCCACACCTATAGCTCAAATGCAGATAAAGGGATTTTAATGTAACTCCCTAGACAAACTGGACACAAACAAGGACTTTCAGCTCAGTGTCTTGGGTAAATTTCTCAGAAGTATGTTAGCATGTGAAAAAAGGAGGCTAGAATGGAAGCTGTTTTTCAACCTTAATGTACAGTGCTACCCTCCTAATCTAGTCCCCTGTCTAGGGCCATCTGACTGCCCCCCCCCCCACACAGGAGCTTCTGGGTACCAATATGCCCTCTTCCAGGACCAGGAAACTGCCCACATAATGCAGCTCCGCTAGGGATCAATATAACAACCCTCAAAATGCATCCCTTTGGGAGCCACCTGACCTACCTTGAAGATGATACAGTGGCTGCCCATAAGCAAAGGAAACAAGCTCCAGAGAACAGATAAATATACAGCTGGGTGTCATAGATGGGGATGTAGGTGGTCAGAGCAGGAGTTAGAAGCTAGGAAGCAGAGACCAAGTCAGGAGTCAAGCCAAGAAGGAGGTATAGAGCAGGGTCTGGAACAAGTCAGGTGGTCAGGAATGGGACAAGAAGGCAGAAATCAGGAATAGGATAAGGCCCAGGAGCCAGGCAAGAGGCAGGTTCCAATGTAGCAGCCATCCAGGAATTCATCTAGTTGTTCACACAACTTCCTGTGCCTCCCGTCTTATGTAGTGAGTCTGAGCTAATTGGAGAAGCCAGTCGTCTCGTCCATTTGGGAGCTTTGTGGGTGGTGACTATGGTAAGCAATGTTCTACCAGCCCATACTTGCTGCTGGTACTAGCAAGCTGCTGGATGGTGGCTGTGGTCTGGGGACCTGCAGACCCAGGTTCAGAACCCATGAGCCTTCACACTGGGGCAGTTGATGATTCAACTCCAGCACAAGAAACTTCTAGTTTCCCTTAAGTAGCGTGTCACCGCAGGACCCACTTGCACCAAAGCCTCTGGAAAGCTGTGACTGTTGGGGCTGCATACACCCTATCTTGTTCTACCAAATGTTCTAACAGAGGTTTTATAGCCACATGGCCCACCACTACCCCTTCTCTTTCTAGCCACCAAACAGCCAGGTTGGAACTTCCTTGCTCCCTTCCTAACACACATTGCCCTGCCTGCAGTGCTCTGTCAGGCCTGTCTTTGTATTTCTAATTACTACTTCAGATGGCATGAGAGAATCAGGTGGAATCAAGTAATTCCCACTGCCCCGTTCCCTTGTTGCTGTCACACCCTCACCAATGAGATGGTCTCAGAGAATGGCTCTCCTGGCTGATAGTATTTCAGGACAGGGGCATCTGATATAATATGTGGCAGCGTGTCAAACGTTTGCTGGTGGGGAACTGCACAGTTCCACTCAAAATCCTGCCTGCTGATGTATGGCCTCTACTCCTGGACAGAACATTTCTCAGTCCTGTGAAGTGCTGTCTCCCTTTCACATCCAGTGAAGCTGCTGTCTCTCTGACTGCCTTGGTCTTGCTGGGATCTGCTTTCAGCCCTGTTGTTGTGAGCAAGCGTTGCATGTACATCGCTTCTCGCTGTGTGAGATGATTTGTTTTCTGGGATCAGTTTTACATTCTTGTCCCTGCCTAGCTGTAGAAAAGGTGGTAGTTTTCTGTCATGGTCTCATTCAGCTTCTGTACCATTGCTCCCTTCTCCTGCAAGGGGATGTCATCTGCAATTATTTTCAACCTGGGCCGTCCTTCCCGCATTTGGGAGCGTTTCTCTGGAACGCCTCTGGTGCTGGGCTTGTGCCCATCTGCATGTACAGCCATCTATAGCCACCTACTGCTGTTGCAAAGGGTGTCAGCATGCTGGACTCTTATCCAGGCGTCTGCACCATTCCTCCCCTCACAGACCATGAAGATGCTGGCAATGGAAAGTGAAGGCAACATGTCATCAGTTGTGGACAGTGGCTGTTGGCATCTTCGTAGTGCCCAGTCCAGTGAATTTGGGCCTGAAGTCCCCTTTACCACCCTCATGCTGCTTCCCCAGGCCATGCTGGCCTCTCCAGGTGCTATGCTGCCCCTGTTTGCAAGCCGAGGTCCTGGCTCCCACTGGCAGCTGCTGCACTGCAGAGAACGCACTGCTCAGATGCTGCCACCATGCATTGTTCACAGAGAGAGATGCTGAATGCGGGTTGGGTTAAGCAAGTGGAACTTCATTAAACTGTGTAGAATTGGAGGAGGGTGGGAGAAGAGTGATCAGAATGATCAAAGTCTGGAAAAACTCTCATAGAGAGATTGAAAAGATTTAGATTGTTACTTTACAGAGGAGACGAATGATATGGGACACCATTAAACGTATATGAAATACTAAATGGTTTAGAGAAGAGAGACTGGGAACTTCTGTTCTTGTCACATAGCACAAAAAAGGGGGCATGCAATGAAATGAAAAGGTGGCAAGTTCATAATAGATGAAATACTTCTTCACAATGCATGATTAAACAGTGGAACTCATTGCCATCGTGTGTCTGTTTTAGAAAGGTTCTTATGCCAACCTCGTCACCATGGTCTCCGAGCACCTTCCAGCATGCTTTTAAGCAACATGACTAACTCCTGTCACATGTGGCTGATTCCCTCTCATCCTCTCCCCAGGGAGAGAATTTGTGTGCAGTTGAGTGGGTTGTTTCGACAGCGTTTTGTTTCACTGAGTTTTCTATTTTTTTTCTTTCTTTATTGTGCATATAAGCTGTCAGTGAGGTCAAAAACTTAGTGAGGTTCCAAAATGGATTGAGCGTTTCTATGGCTAACAGGACTAGCCATCGGTAGAATAGCTATTTCTAACACATTTTGGCAAGGGTGCATAAATCTGTGCTTTAGGGCTTAAAACTCTAATGATTGGAGATCATAATGAGACCTTCCTGGGGATCGAATTGTCCCATATCTGCTACTGGGGGATTCTCAGACCTCCTCTGAAGCAGCTAATGCTGGTTACTGAACTAGTCAGGCAATTTCTGTGTTCCTGAGGAGACTCTCTTCTAGTTGTAGTTCCCTCAGGGGTGACAATGTCATGCACAAGGTGATGGAAAACCAGGGGGATCTGCCATGGGAAGGAGGGCCTGTTGGGTGCCAGCGTGGTGGTGGCTGAGGTTAGCATAAGCCGTTGTAATGCACCACTCCTTGGCCATATGCACCCATCTTTGGCCTGGTGGGGAAGCGTGGCCGGTTTTCTGCATGCCCTTTAATTTGGAAGGGTCAATGAGCCTCTGTGGATAAGCCAGAATTGTGGACCTTTTGTGTTCCAGAGATCTGGGAGAGCTCAGACCACAGCCTGAATGTGCAAGAAACGGACTAGACTCTGACACTCTCTGTATCAACATCTCATCCAAAGAGCAGGTGTAGGATGTGACCAGCCATATGGGCGGGTGATGACCTGCCAGAGTCCTAAGAAAGCAAACAATGAAATAAATTTGGGAGGTTTTGCATCTGGTGCCTTGTTGATGTGGATGTAGAAGTCCCCCAAGGCAACAAGCCACGGGTGTTTCATTACCAAGGTCACAGTCAGGGCCTTTATGAGCCATGCAGCCTTTGGCAGCCTGTACCTAAGAACTAAGTCAGCATTCGCTGTGCTTCTGGTTTCCACTGTTAAGTGGCTGAATTTGAATGATTTGGTTTTACCTGTCTCTCTTTTGGATCTAAAGTTAGAGGAGAAAAATCCTGTTCCACCTGCCCCCCTGCACTTCCTTGGCTTGTGATGGGCTAAGCAGCCTGGAGGTGACAAGAGGGGCTGGCCTGGGGCTCAGGTTGTCATCCTGCCAGGTCTCAATGCAGGGTGCATTGTGAGCTTCATCAGTCATGACAGCATAGACTGCTGTCTGTTTGCTGACCGCCATCCGTTTGTGTTCATGGGACTTTGTAGCTCCTGCCATGTGTATGTCTAGGCAGTGGCTCTGAGCAAGGACTAGGCAGTAAATATCTGCTGACATGTCTTTTTTCTCTTGGGCCATTCCCAGTTTGGACTGTGATAAGTGATGAGCTGGGTTGAATCAAGGACCCTTCTGAGTAGTGCTGGGTTTCTGGTTCCCAGATGCTGTGATTACAACAGACCCGTTTGATACTCAGCTAGCTGAGTCCTCGGAGGAGAGGAAGCTTGGTGTAGTCTGGTCCAAAGGAGTCATGGTTATGGAGAATGGCATGGGAAGTAGTGGAAGGTTTTTGCCTTCTTCATGTTCAGCTTAGTCTTCAGTCTATGCAAGTAGAAGCTTCTCTCCAAGTATTCTTCCAGAGTCTTCAATTCCACCAGTAGCCACTGGTCACCCTTGCTGCCAGCCACACAAAGGCTGAGGCATGTGGGGGCTTTTGAACATGTTACTCTTTGTGTATTAAAAACAAAATATTTCCTTGTATCAGTTTTAAACGTGTTGCCTTTCAGTGTCATTGTGTATTCCCTGGTTCTTGCATTGTGAGAGAGGGTAAACATGAGTGTCGGATCTGCCCTCTCCAATGGGAGTGCTGGCCCACGGGGATTCCCCAAAGCCCACTCCCAGGAGAAGGTTGTGAGGCAATTAGAACACCTTGGATGTAAGCACTGTCCTTCACCAGCTCCTCCGCTAAGGGTGGAAATCATCAGGCACCTCTAGCCCCATAATGATTCCCTAGTGTGGGATCAGATAACCCCCCTTTCAGATCACTTTGCAGAAGACCATTGAAGGACAAAGGATGGCCCGACATTCCCTGAAGGCAGCTCTTAACACTTCAGATAAGGCAGCTCCATCTGTTGCTACTGCTGTTACTATGCAGAGAGCAGCATGACCGCAGTGGCAAAGTCATCCTGCAGGCTTGCTGTCTGCAGAGAATACTAACCTTTGGAGGGGCCGGAGTTTTTCAATTCCTGCAGGGTTAGACTGGTTCAACTTTGTGATCTTTGGGAGTTTATCAAGCATTCTTCAGGAAGCATCCTGACAGTAGGGTACATCCTTCCAATGTCAGAGGCAGCCCAAGCCTCCTCCATCTACAAACCACCAGAGGAAAACCTTGCAGCAAGATCTAAATCTCAGACAGAAAATAGTGACTTCTCCTTCCACTTCTGGACTCTCATCATTTGTGACAGAGACTATCTGAAAGTTTCTGACTGGTTCCAGTGAATTTCTTCATCTTTCCTGTCTCTTTTGAAAACCGTTGGCAGCATGCAATGAATGGGTTTTTGCAGATCACCCAGAAATGCTTTTTTCCATTCAATTCTGCCCCAAACCACTCCCTTTTGCCCTCCCTTTTCAGGGATAACTCTTGTGAGAATGTTCTGAGGCTCTGTCACCACCTTCCTTCAGGCGGGGAGCAGCAGAAGTGAGACCTCAGCCCAGCGGTGTCAGGGAGGGAGATTGCTATGCCCATTATTTTCTCAGCTCGGAGATGCCAGGATGCCTTCATTCCCGTATGGACCTAAGAGGACAACCCCTTCCCTAAATCCACTGGCCTCAGCTCACCCTCACCTTTGCTACAGTGAGATCACTATAACTACAAAAAGCAACAAAGAGTCCTCAGGCACCTTGTAGACTAACAGATATATTGGAGCATGAGCTTTCATGGGTGAATACCCACTTAATCGACATGTATCCGACGAAGTGGGTATTCACCCACAAAAGCTTATGCTCCGATTCGTCTGTTAGTCTATAAGGTGCCACAGGACTCTTCGTCACTTTTTACAGATCCAGACTAACACGGCTACCCCGCTGATACTTATAACTACAAAGTTCAACATTTTGTCTTTACACTGCACCAAGTTTTCATGACAGATCACATGAGAAGGCAGAGAATTTGCATCTCCCCATACCTCAGCAATTGGTTGGTGCATGTCCTCACCTAGACCTGAAATCTTTGCAACTGGCAGCATGGTTAATGCAATCTTGATAAGAGGAGTTGAGGATTACTTATTGCAGGTATGGAAGCACCTGCTGGAGAGTAAAGAAAACAGCGACTAGAAAGTCTTACTAAGCGAAATGGGAAAAGGTTTTCTCACTGAACTGCTTAAAAGCTCAGCACCCCAGTCTCGGCATCTGTCCCTAACATCCTGGATTATTTGTTACTTTTGAAGAAATCTGGATTGAGCCTCTTGAGTTCATTAAAAGGACACAACTGTGTCAGCGCACCGATTCCGGTCAAGGAACCTGTGTTTGGACGCCCTCCTGTAAAATGATTCTTAAACAGGTTAGTCAGGTTCTTCCCAGCTGTATGGAATTCAGGTCCCTCATGACTCTTACACTTAGTTTTCACTAAGCTGATCTCCTTTGCAACCTTTCGGAGGCTGGCTCCTACAGGCCCTTTTCTTCCCCCTGAATTGAAGTCAGTGGGAGTCACTCCTATCCTGTGGTGGGAGAATCAGGCCCTATCTTACTTGTTTCCAAAGACTGCATACCTCATACCAATAGCATTAGCCTGGAGAGCCTGCTACCTCCAAGCCGTAATGGCCGGCCACATGGCCTCCCACTCACTCCCAACGCATGGTATTCTCTGAGGATGAAGGTAGCAGAGCTCGTTCTCCCTGGCCTGTCTCACATTTGCAAAACATTTCTATGGTGGAGATGAGCAGCGCTGCCAGCTGGAGCTCCACCCATTCCCTTACACAGCATCAGTCTCATGGCCTGGCCTCCAGGTCTAATGCCAGTTTGGGAGAGCAATCCTGCAATCGCTTTTGAATGACTCCTCTTCTCACACCCTCCTCTCTGGGGATTTGGTACTGCGTATCAGTGTCCCCAGAGCATGGATGTGTGCCGACAGTGCTCGCCTCAGAACGTACATTTGCCCACCAGTAACTGTGGCTCTTTGGGTGACTCACCAGCCCAGATCTCCACCCACCACGTTGTTGCAGCATCTCCTAGATTCAAAGTGGAAGGACCTGAGAGGTGGGAACCACCAGGCCTTGTGAAAGGCTGAGTAGAACTGGGTAAAATTGTTTTGGCAAATTATTTGCCAAAAATGGAGTTCTTGGTCAACCAAAACTCTTCATGAATTCTGGTTCAATTCAGCAAATACTTTCAGCTGGAAAAAAATGGGTAGCAGGAGGGAATCCTGGAAAAATGAAAACATTTTTATTTTAAAATGATGTTTTATTTAGAAAATTAGCTAGATTTGATGAGAAAAACTCAACAAAAGCAAACAAAAGACTCAAAAATGAAACATTTAATTTTGGGTTGAACAAAATATTTCATTCAACTCTAAACAATTTTATTTGTTTGTTTGTTTATATATTTATTTATTGGGGGGTTGTTTTGGCAAGAAAAACTGGAAAATTGTCATTTGGGGTTAACGTGAAATGAATTTTGGGGGGAATTTTTCCATTCAGCCACTGAACTAAAAACTCAAGTTATTTGCCAACTCTAGCATTGAGGGAGTGTATGTGGGGGACCCCAATGGTCACAGCTCTCCAGAAGGTTCCAGCCTGTGGTGCTTTACACAGAGATGTCCCAGTCTGCTCTGATATCCCCAGGGGCAGGTGAGTAACTGCTCTTTCCAACCAAGAAGCCAAAGCTAGAATTGGCCAGGCAGCAACAGAGAGAGGGGAAGGGTAAAATGTCACACAGCATCAGAACGAGCTGCATAGTGGCTGTGACCAAAGGGGGGCTCTGTCGTGAGAGCCCCAGGCTATTAATTCTGCCCTTCAGCTGGATTGGCTGCAGGCCTGCACAGTCTCCCATCCCTATAGCTGTGTTAAAGAGGCTGCTTCATCCACATCACATAAAGGTGCATCTGTTTCTCAAAGAAGATTGGGTGGTGAAGGAAGCACCATGGCCTAGCTACGTTCACCCTCACTCCATCCTTTAGCATTTCATCCCAGGATTAGCTGTTGTGTTTTGTGTCTGTGGAGCACAGAAACAGAGCCATGGGGTGACTTTGATCACCTCTCTGAACTCTGATTCCAGCCCCAGGTGCACCCTTGCTTCTGCCCCACTCCCCATTAGTGACCTGGTACAGCTTTTAGTGGAATAGGAACATCTGACAAGAACTGACAATCAGCTCTGTTATTGTGCAGTGACTATTCGTTGAGCCTCTCCTGGGGCCACCAAAACAGACCTCAGTGCACTGCACAGACCATTCTTCAGTCCCAGGATGTTAATGTTTCAGTTTAAATACTCTCTTTAACACTTACACAAATTATTCTGATCCCAAGGTTAATCCTGGATAGAGGCGGCTGGTTTTCTACCCCCAGCACCAAGCCCTGCTCCCACCCAGGCAGATGTCATGTGCGGTTCCTCACTACCCGCCTGCCGCAGCAGGAGGTGTAGAACTACCCAGTGGTGTTAAACAGCTGTAGTTGCATTGCATTTCACCCATTCTATCTGGTGGGCCATGCTCCATGGTATTGAGATACCCAGACCCGAGCCCGTGGAGCCAAGGACCCAGCTGAGGGATGTCTTAACCCATCCCAGGGGTACCAACCTACCCAGCCTGAGGATCCCTGGACCCACCTGTGAAGTCGAGCTACCTGGCATGAGGCTACCTAGACCCATGGCAGTGACACCAAGCTAGCCAACATGGGGCACAGGAGCTGAGCCAGTGAGGCCTTGCTTCTCTGCACAGGGACCCTCAAAGCAGAGTCAGTCTGCCATGATTTCCTTCACAGAAACATTCAGAGCTGTGCCACATTGATTCACAACCTGTACCTTTGGCAATGCGAGAACTGGCCTTTCCTCGTGGGTCTGGCGCAGAGCCTGGGGTGTGTACAGCGAGAGAAGTGAACCTTCTCTGGTTCCACCCACCCACCACAAATGGCCACCTAGGAGGAGGGAGGGAATAAACACAAGCAGGAAAGAAAAACATTCTTAAAAGAAGAGGCCTTGACTGTAGCACGCAGTGTACCCTTCAGTGCCATGTAAACCTCACAGCTTCTAGAGGGGCGGGAGGCATGCTCAGCTTGCTCTGTCCATGCCCCTCTTTCACGCATTACCCACATGGACGACCTCACACCTGCATTAATGGGCCAAGAGAAACAGTCAAAATACCTTGTGTGCAAGTTGTACCCTACATACCTGAGCCCCGGTACTTAGCTGTCTCACCTCCCCTGTGGTGACTCACACCCTGCTCGATACCGCCTCACTGTGCAGGAGCTTTACTCCCATTCACACCCCATGATACCCCTGATACAACCCCAGCTGGGTCTATCTTGTTCCAGGCTTGGCTCTGCCCTCTGAGATGGTAGAATGTGCGCAGGAGGTTTCCGTTACTTTCTGATAGCATAGTGGGATGCAATGTCAAAGGCAGATTTACATTGTTAGCAGGAGGAAGCTGCAGAGATGACAGGCCGTGTAGTGAGGAAGCTCAAGTTGTCTCAGCCTGTGACCATGGTATAATGCAGCAGTCAGGTTAAAAAGCTGCAGAAGGTCGGCATGTGTATGTAGGGAGCGTCAGGGCCTACCTGGTGGATCTCCACAGGAATCAAGAGTTATTACACCTGGGCTGCGTTTGACCAGGATGTGGATACTTGCACACACCTATGATACTTCCTCCGGAAACTGATCTTCAGGGCTTTCCCGAGAATCTTGGCTAAAACACTCCAGGCTTGATGCCACCCCAAGAACAGCATCCCCTTGACTGCTACACAGAACCACTCCTCCAGTCCCAGGCTGACCCTATTCTCCAGCAGCTGGCTACTTCCCCCATGTATACTGTATCTGTATGTTCTTGTGTCTCGGGAGCTCCACCTCACCCCTGCCCTTTGCTCTCTTTCTCTCTCTCTCTTTCTCTCTCTCCCTGTATCTCTCTTTCCACAGACTTTTCAGTAGTTTAGGAGAACTCAGCACCATTTCCCAGCGGAGCTCCGGAACCACCTACACAGTTCGACCTGGCAGCCGCTACCCTGTAACCCGACGTACTCCCAGTCCAGTGAAGCCTGCCCTGGATAGGACAGACCCTCTCAGCACCGTGCGGCCCTATGGATTGACACCTCCCACCATCCTCAAATCTTCCAGCCTCTCCATCCCGCATGAGCCCAAGGAGGTGCGCTTTGTGGTGCGGAGTGTGAGTGCTCGGAGCCGCTCCCCATCCCCCTCGCCCTCTCCTGGGCCTCCCCTGCACACTCTGCACCCACCGCGGCCCTTCATGCAGAAACCCCTCCACCTGTGGAACAAATACGATGTAGGGGATTGGCTGGAAAGCATCAATTTGGTGGAGCATCGAGACAAGTTTGAGGACAATGAGATTGAGGGCACACACTTACCTGCCCTGACCAAGGAGGACTTTGTGGAGTTGGGGGTGACACGTGTGGGGCACCGCATGAACATTGAGCGAGCACTCAAACAGCTGGTAGACAGTTGACCATCCTAGGCAGTGCTGGCCTCTTCCAGAGCCAACTTATGGGGGAAGGGGGGCATTTCTACTAGACGAATAAAACCAATTTGATTCTCTTTCTATTCTGACCACTGCACTGAAGGGCGAAGAGCTGAGGAGCGCCCACTCACTCCATACACCCAGAGCCCCAGGTGTGCACAAACACGGACACACACACATGCACACACACAAACACATGCTCAGCCCCTACTCAACCATGCACCAGCCAACACCGCCTTTGGGAAAAGGAATGTTGCATGAAATACACCCCCTTTTCTGTACTCCTAAAGAGTCAGGCCTGTATAGCGCTTGATGTGCCTTTCCCCAGGGGCGCTGCTGGTGGCAGGAGGGCAGCGGGCCCTGCCCGGATTGGCCCATGCTCCCCAGTCTGTGATAGAACCTTGTTCACCTGCGTGGAGCAGGCTGTGGAATGTATTCTGATCAAAGGGCTGTGGAGAGGAGGGGGAGTGGTCAGTGTTATGGTGCAAATTAGGAACCATAGCTCAGTTTAGGGTGATGGGGCTGTGAGCTAAAGGGGCTCAGCTGTGTAGCAATGGTTGTTTTGTGACCCAGGAACTGAACTGATCTGTATGATACAAGGTGGGCGTGCATTTGAATGTCAATAGAGTCCCCGGTTCTTGAGCTACATCCTGCGAAGCTGCCGCTCACCAGTCCCATGGGAGTGGCTGACTGGTACCTGGGTCAGGGGTCCTCAGTGTGCCCAGAGGAGCTGCTGAATAGCATAGGGGTGGCGATGGGAGTCTTGGAGGGGCCATGTGGAGAGTGCAATGCTGGCACTCACAGTCCCTGATGCCCGCTCAGAAACTGGTGAGGGCAGGCAGGCACTGAGGTGCAGGTCCCTAGGCCCAGCAGTGCAGTGGGAGCGGCGTCAGGGGTTCTGGGAGCAGGCAACCTGTTTCCCAAAGGCCGAGGGCAAAGCCTGCGCTGGCATGCGGGCGCCTGGCACTATTGGTGGGCTCCAGCTCAGACAGACCCTAGTGGCCGTGGCAGCAAGCAGGGCCATTCTGATTCAATGGCCAAGATGCACAGTTAGGAATGCCCCTGCAAGGAGAACCAGATCTGCAGCCTCTAGCCAATTGTTGCTTCTGCCTGCGGAGCCCCTTCACTCTAGGCTCCTTCAGCAGCTTCCACCCCAAAGCGGAGCAAGCCTGTTGGCATGCAAACAAGAAACCTGTGATGACCTTGCTGAGAAAGCCGAGCCTTCGGACTCTGTTCCTTTGCCCTATTGCCCTGGGCTGCCCTGGTGAGAGAGGAAGTGAAGCTGCATGGATAGAAGCATGTTTGGGGATGTCCGAGGGAGGCTGGTGGGGAATCAAGCAGAAAATGCTTTGCCAACGTTCAAAGGGGGTGGGGGGTGGGGGGAGTCTTCTTTTGCCTCTTGGTTTGGCGTCTTGTTCCCAAGAGGGACACACTGATGGCTAATATATAATCTCCATGCATTTATGTAGAGCAGCTGATGATCAACAAGAGATGATGCTAAATGCCAGGATCCCCATGCCGTCCTAGTCATCCTTATTTTGCATCTTTTTAATCAGCTATATATTTGAAAAGAGAAGAGAAAAAATATCTATCTATATCTGTAGCACCTGAGTTTGTTAGCATTTTACTAAATCTCTGTATCTCTAGGCTTCCCGAGCGGCTCCCTTTCCCTGGGATGCTCATGACTTGGTGAGTTTAGTGACTGGCTGAACAAATGTTAAAGTCTTTTCAAGAATCTCTATCTCCGTTGGGACTCTCAGGCTTTTAAAGATTTAGAAATAGAGAATAAAACATGGGTTTGGGGCACGCCAAGTCTCCCGTTCCCAGGCCGAGCTGAACAGTGCTGCAGCTTCCCTGGCACTGCCGCAGTCCTGGGGTGCCCGGTGCAGCAGGTTCTCCTCTGCCCCCCCATCCTGAGGAACAGGCATTATTGTCTGAGTGCAGGGAGGCTAGAGGCCCACACCCAGCCAGCATGGCAAGGAGGCAGGTGCCTTTTGGCTGCTCCCACAGGACTCCAGGGTCAGAGATGAGGCTGGGGAGGAGGACAAAGAAGGGCCCTTTCAGGACAGAGACTGGGAGGTGGAAGGAAATGCACCCCTCCCCATTCCAGGGCTGGGCTGTGGCTGGGCAGGAGGAAGGCCTGCTCGGAGGGCAGCTGGGAGGAGATGCTTGCTCTGGGCAAAGGGCAAGTCCCCACTTGGTTGCAGGAGCAGTGTCCCTCCCAGCCTGGGGGGAGACCCTGGGAGGAGCAGCATTCCTTTATAATGCCGGGATGAGCCCAGGAGGCCGTCGCAGCCAGGGAGATCTGCGGCTAGCTCCTTGGGTGGTTCTTGTCCCTTCTCCGCTGGTGCAATGAGTTGTATCAGGTCTCATGTCTGCCAGCATGCCCTCTGGCCCACCTTCAGACTTGAAAGCATGCAAGTGAGGGGTGGGGGGAATTACAGGAAAAGAAAATAAGCAGGGAGGAGGCTGTCCTGCAGGGCCACCCCAGCTTGTCCTGCAAATGTCGCATGCTGGCTTTTCACCTGTCTTTGATCTCTCACCTATACGGCCAGCCCCACCGTTTCTAGGTGCCCCATCTGGGGCGGAGAGGAGTCAGCCCCTGCCCTCTCAGATGGCTGGTGTGACCAAAAAGCCAAGTGCCCTCGTGAGGCATTAATGCTTCTGGTGCTAGAGGGAAGGACAAGGAGGTTCCTCTCCAACCCTCACACATCTTGGAACCTTACACCATCAGCTGGTGTAGACACAAGCCATGTGCTGAGGCACTGCAGCCCCACGGTGTGCTGGGGCCGGGGGCTCTGGAAGCTAGTTCCTGACGTACTCTGAGGGTGCTGTCTCCCCTTTCCTGAACTGTCACTCGCGCTGGGCTCAGAGGAGCAAACCCAGCCCATGCCCTAGACCACCCTCTCCAGAGGACACTACTCTGCTTCCTTCCATGTGGGCATTGCACCAATTTGGCCCATGCTGCATCTCAGAGCTTGCAACGTGGGGCAGTGCCATGGGGAAGGGACAGAGAGGGGCTGGGCATCTGTAGCCATATTAGTCTGGAAAGAAAATCCTACTGTGCACCCTTTATGGACCCCAAACACACACCGGCTAATCCTATGCCCTGACCCAGCCACAACCCAGTCGTCCCATTCTCCCAAGACCCCATGGCGCCTACCCCAGCCTGAGCCAAGAACACAGCCGTAGATACCCGACCCAGTGCTCATGCCCCATCCCAGTACAGCAGCCCTGCGACAGCCACCATTCCAACTCTGCTCAAGTGCCCAGCCCCACATCCCAGCCACAGCCCTTCATACCTAGCCACATGTCCCAGCCACCAGCCACACATCCCAGCCAGCAGCCCTTCGTACTAAGCCCCATCATGAATATAGGGGGAAGGGTAGCAACCTTTATGTAGCCTTGGCAACTGTACTGGATTGCCTTACCTGTAAAGGGTTAAGCAGTTCACTTAACCTAGTTGGCACTTGACTAGAAGGACCAATGAGGAAAGAAGATACTTTCAAATCTGGGGGGAAGGATTTGTTTGTTGTTCTGTGGGTTCTCTGGACAGAGGGAGAAGCCGAGCAGGTACAATATCTTCTGAAATTATAACTGGAATAATCCATCTGACACCACAGACACTGTGAGTAGGGCAAGGAAATGCACTAGGTTATCTTCTGTTTTGGCTTGTGAATTTCTCTATGCTACAGGGGTAGTTTCATTGAAGACAAAGGGTCTGGTCTGTGCTTCTGGTTCAAAATGATCCCACCGCTCTGCCACCATGCCCCCCCCCCCACTCTGAACTCTGGATACAGATGTGGGGACCCACATGAAAGACCACTCCCCCAAGCTTATAGTCTACCATCTTAGGTTAAAACTTCTCCAAGGCACAAATTCCTTTCCTTGCCCTTGGACGGTATTGCTGCCACCACCAAGTGATTTACACAAACATTCAGGGAAGGGTCACTTGGAATCCCTGTCCCCCCAAACCCCTTCACCCCCGTTCCTGGGGAGGCTTGAGAATAAACTACCAACCAGTTGCCTTAGCCATGTAAGCACAGACCAGACCCCTTGTATTAAGACACTGAAATCAATCAGGTTCTTAAAAGAACTTTATTTATAAAGAAAAAAATAAAAGAATCACACCTGCAAAATTAGGATGGATGGTAACTTTACAGGGTAATAAAAAAATTTAAAACACAGAGGATTCCCTTCTGGCTCAGCTTCAGAGTTACAAAAACAGGAATGAAACTACCCCTGTAGCATAGGGAAATTCACAAGCCAAAACAAAAGATAACCTAGTGCATTTCCTTGCCCTACTCACAGTATCTGTGGTGTCAGATGGATTATTCCAGGTATAATTTCAGAAGATATTGTACCTGCTCGGCTTCTCCCTCTGTCCAGAGAACCCACAGAACAACAAACAAATCCTTCCCCCCAGATTTGAAAGTATCTTCTTTCCTCATTGGTCTGTCTAGTCAAGTGCCAACTAGGTTAAGTGAACTGCTTAACCCTTTACAGGTAAGGCAATCCAGTACAGTTGCCAAGGATACATAAAGATTGCTACCCTTCCCCCTATATTCATGATAGCCCCACATCCCATCCACCAGCCCCACATCCCAGCCACCAGCCCTTTGAACTGAGCCCCACGTCCCATCCACCAGCCCCACATCCTAGCCATCAGCCCTTTGTACCCAGCCCCACGTCCCCATGCACCAATCATTCGTACCGTCCACCAACCCCACGTCCCAGCCACCAGCCCTTCATACCCAGCCCCACATCCCACCCACCAGTCCTTTGTACCCAGCCCTACGTCCCCATCCACCAGCCATTCATACCATCCACCAGCTCCACATACCATCCACTAACTCTTCGTACCCAGGCCCATGTTCCAGCCACCAGCCCCACATCCTAGCCATCAGCCCTTTGTACCCAGCCCCATGTCCTCATCCACCAATCATTCGTACCATCCACCAACCCCATGTCCCAGCCACCAGCCCTCCATACCCAGCCCCACATCCCACCCACCAGTCCTTTGTACCCAGCCCTACGTCCCCATCCACCAGCCATTCATACCATCCACCAGCTCCACATACCATCCACTAACCCTTCGTACGCAGGCCCATGTTCCAGCCACCAGCCCCACATCCTAGCCATCAGCCCTTTGTACCCAGCCCCATGTCCTCATCCACCAATCATTCGTACCATCCACCAGCCCCACATCCCAGCCACCAGCCCTCCATACCCAGCCCCACATCCCACCCACCAGCCCTCCATACTCAGCCCCACATCCCCACACATGGTACTCCTGCACCCATCCCCAGCCACATATTCCAATGTACCCTACCCATACACCATAACCGCAGCCCCAGACACTGTATCTCCCAGAATACACATCTCCAGACACTGTAAATGCGCTCCCCTGCCCCATATTGCCATACATAACCAATCTCTATTCTCATACAACATACTCCAACCCTGTATCCTCATACACCATAGCCCAGCTCCTAGCCCCACACACTCTACCCCCCAATCCCCATACATTGTACCACAGCCCTGTATCCTCATACACCATATCCCAGCCCCGAGCCCCACACACTCTACCCCCCATCCCCGTACATCGTACCCCAGCCCTGTATCCTCATACACCGTATCCCAGCCCTGAGCCCCACACACTCTACCCCCCATCCCCGTACATCGTACCCCAGCCCTGTATCCTCATACACCATATCCCAGCCCCGAGCCCCACACACTCTACCCCCCATCCCCGTACATCGTACCCCAGCCCTGTAGCTTCATACACTGTATCGCAGCCCCAAGCACCAGCCCTTCGTACATTGTGGCCCCCCAACCCCTATCCTCACACACCATACCCACAATGCTATCCCCATACACTGTACCCCCCCAGCCCCTATCCTCATATACTGTATCCCCTCCGTACATGACATCTACCCCCATATCCAACTCATCCCTTCCCAATCCCCTATACCCCCTTGCCTGTACACTGTGCCCCCACCACCGTCATACGTGATATCACACACAGTATCCATGCCCATGTCAGCACCCTCCACATACATCCACGCTGTCAGCATCCAGCCCTACTCACCTGCAAATGCTGCTGCCTCCCTGCAACCTGCGCAAGCCCTACACCACCCAAAAGCCCCCTTCATGCAGCACGTGTTCAGTGCTAAATGTTCTGCAGCCTTGCCTGTCTCACCAGAGCCCCTTGCTAATCTTTCTCCCCAGTACTCAACAGTGAGATGTGAGGGTATCCTGTTGTTTGCTCCAGGCCTGACAATTGCTACCAGACAGGATTTCCCATTCCGGCCTGGACCCTTTACCCACTGCCTCAGTTCCCATGGTAGGCCTTGCTTCCACTCACACCACAGCGTCTGGCACACCCAGCGCAACTCCCCAGCCGTGACCCCAGCACTTAGCCCTGAGATGCAAACTCTGCCCAGAGCTCCCAGCAGCCCGTCAGTCGCAGCCTGCAGCCGTGTCATCATGCCCCAGGCTGAGGGAGTGATCCCCGAACCTGCTGAACGAGTCAGAAAAGCATACTTTCCTCTTTGGCATGGGTCACAGGCTTCTCCCTAGCTGTCCTTGCAAGCCCCATCCTGGCTCTCTGGGCCCCCCTTGGCAGCTGACAGGTCTTTTCTGGCTCTTAGGCGCCTGAGGGTGGGTTGCAGCTTTACTGGTTGTGTTAGCCTGAGTGCAGGCTGAATTCTAGTTCCTGGTCTGGGTCTTTGTCCCTTCTGCAGCTGTTTCTGGGGCAAATCTGTTGAGACCCTGCCTGCACCCTGCCTCCTGCTTGAGGAGGCCAAAAGCCTGCAGACCATACCTTGTCTGCAACGTGTTCCGCCTGGGACAGGGAAAGCTGGAGACCTTCGCCCATTTCCCACGCGCCCTCTCCCATAGCGTTCTTAGTCCATGAGAGGGCTGGAAATGGCAGAAGCAGCAGCTCTGCTGACTGCACAGCGCCGCCCAGGTGCTTCTCAGCTTCCATCCCACTAAGCAGCTGCAGCCGTACCTGTGTTAACAAACACTGCGTGATTTCCTGACACTAGACTGAGGCATCTGAAGCTATCAGTCCTGGGGACACCACGGCTAGTCCCAGGCAGGCATAACATAAAAGAAAGAAACTTTCAACCAAAGTGGCTAAACGCTTTCCTGCGCTGGAAACGTCTCTGGCCAACAAAGGCCTACCGAGCTCTTTCAGCCAATACCCCATTTCTCTGCCCACCCAGTAATGCAGCATGGTACCTATTGGCCCATCCGAAAGGCCCTTCCCTGTTTATGGGTCACCCTCCCTTCCAGGACAAGATTGACTGGTTCCTCTTATTACCCTCCCACCCCCTGCCCCTGGTGCATGATTGTAGTTAAATGTGTCAGCTCTGCGGCACAGACACAGCACCCTCCCAGTACATGCTCGATGTCCCAAAGGCACATGCTTTTGTTGAGACACCGTAGCGTTCTGGAGCTGTCTCGCCACAGCGGACGCCTACAGAATGCAGCCCTGATGCGAGGAAGTCCTATTAGGCTGCACTGTGACCAGCTGGGCTGAGTGTCTCTTGCGATGGGTGTTAATTTCCAAAGGCAATTGCTGCTGTTGATGCTTAACCTAAGGCAGTGACAGGCTGAGGCTAGATCAATAGCTCTGCTTCCTTCTTCCTCTCGTCAGACGACAGAATTTCCTTTTGTAGCAGGCGAGATGCTGTCAGAAACCCCCGCTTCTGGTGAACACAGGGCTCTTGAGGGAGGGGCTCCCCATCTTGGCTGCCCAGTGAAAGCCATGGGTTATGTTAAGATCTGTACAGAGCCTTGGTTGCATCACAGTTTCACTGACTTCTTGGGGAGTCACATCCCATAGTTAAGCACCATTTGCCCAGGGCTCATTCTTGGGAGCCCCATCTGTGGGCTCCTGGCTGTGACGACTGTCTCGTGCATTATTCGCACCCACAGAAGTCCAGTTCAGAGCTGGCCACCTTCCCCTGCTGGCCCCCAGGGGCCTTGTCCCATGGTCATTTATAGACTCCCGTTGGCAGAAGTGTAACTTGCCACTTACCACAGCTGCTGCTCCAGAACTGTGTTTTCTCAGCTGAAGCAAAGGGGATTTTTTTTTTCCATGTGTAGATAGTGTTTTCCTGACTTTATACCTATTCTAGCTGCATTGGCATCTCTGTTCTCACCGTCTCCAGACAGAGTAGAACAGCTCATTCTGAAAAGCCATTTGAGGGGAGGCTGAAAGACCCAGGAAAAGGGAGCCAACCAAGACACGTTAGCATCAGGTTCATGTAAAAAAACAAATGCACCCATCTGTCAGGACATCCTGAGCGACTCAGGATTTGCCATGTGCTGAGGTGACTGTGATTGCTCCTGGCTTCTCAACGACTTTTGGTATCTTCTGTATAAACTGAGGACAACGTTTTTGCTTTGTTTTTTTTTTGTTTGTTTGTTTGTTTTTTTAAAGGTGTCAATTTTTATTTTTATTTTTTGGTCCAGACTAAATTCATTACTTTTTTGTTATTCATGTTCTTCTGTTTGTATTTCTAGACATTAAAACAAGGAAGACTCAAAACCCTGAACACTTTGCTCCTGATGGTTAAAAGCTTTTCCAGCTACAACTGCTTGGAACTAGAAACAAAGTGTGGGTTAATGGTTCCAGTCTCACACGCGCACATGGCCCTACCAACACAGACACACACACACACACACACACACGCACGCACGTGTGCGCCCTGTTCTTTCACCCAGACAAACTCACCTGTGGGTTTTTGGTTTGGTTTTTTAAATTTTACAGGGTCAGTTTGACGTCACACCTTATTTTGTATGGATTTTCGGAGATTTCTCCTTCTCCAGCGTCATGGAGGTGTGGCCCATGCACCTCCTGCCCCTCAACGTTGTGATACACACACCCCACAGAGATCTATGTTTCTTATATTATTATTATTATTATTATTATTATGTAATAAATTTATAAGAAACCTTTTGTTGTGTTGTGGGCAGTATCTTTGCTTTGCTCTTACTGGCTTGGGACCAGGGTGAGCAGCTCAGGGAGCAGCACCCCTGGACAGAGAATCTGTGGGCATCTGTTTATGGCTCGTCAAATCCCTACGCATGGGTGTAGAACAGTGACACTCAGACCTCAGTGGTTCAGGGGCCAAATTAGCCATCCACATGCCCCAAAGAGCCGCAGGTGTGGGAATTCAGTGTCGCGTTTACTGTTAGTGCTATTAGAGTCATTTAACCCACGTGATGGGAAAGATGTAGTTTATCTCTATCATTCTCACAGCAAACTAACTGACCAAATATTGTTATTTTATCAACTACAAGTGGCTAGTGACATAGTAGCTGCATCCTGAGCCAGCATGGTTAGTAATTCAGTCACCCAGCGCTTCAACATCATGTGCTGCTAAGAGCCACAGGAGATACGTTAACAAGTCACTGACGGCTCCCGCTCCGCAGCTGGAGGGGATCCTATCGTCACTGACCAATAGAGGCACAACACCAACCCCACCCTGCCCAACCCCCTGCAGGAAATCCCCACAGGTTACAGCATTACCTCACCCACACCCTAGCCAGCCACAGTCAAGCATCCTGACTCCAAGGCCAGGCTGGACTGTGGCTTCCCACACCATGCCCTAAAGGCTCCCAAAAGTGGGCTTTGCTGGGCTGCAGGATGGCATGAAGTCCAGCACCAGGGGGTCCTGACCTGGGACAGTTGGACCCCCTGGTTTGGAGCTCTGCCCTCGGGTGAGGACAGACAGCAAGAGCACTCCCAGGCCAGCAGATGCGGGTGTGAGCCTGGGGCGTCCGACCCAGTACCTAGAGGTGGGGTACATGGGATGGCATGAGAAAGTGGCCGGGCATGCTGATGTCAGCCCTGCATAGTGCAGCAGCAGGCCCTCCCGCAAGTGCTCAGCCAGGTTACCACTATGCAGTGCATGTTGCCCCAGGGAAAGAGCCAGGAGTCTGAGGCGGGCTCCACACCAGCAAGGCAGGAGAGGTTTCCCCCAGACGGCTGACCCATGCCCCACAGTTCCTAGCTCAGGGCTTGCAGTCTGGAAGACCCTTGGAGTCAGCTGGGGGCATTGCCCATGTTCTCCGCCAGGGCCAGCGCCATTCCAGCCAGCAGTGCCAGTGCCTGAGCTGCACTGGGCTTCAGCCCCACCCCCAGCGTTCAGCCAGCAGCCTCGCTTGGCCAAGCGTAGGGGGACCAAGGAAACGGCACAGGCCATCCAGGACCCAAAGCTTAATGTCAGCTGCCCAGTGCAGGAACTGGAGCCGAAACCCCTCACACATGTCCAGCTGTGGCACCCGCTGGCTGATCGGGGGTGGGGTGGGGGGGAGCTCTTGGGGGGAGAAGGGACTGCCCAACTGGGACTGCAATCCAGTCACCAGCCCTTGTGTCTAGCTGCCACCACATGCGTACAGGATCCAAATGCCTCAGCAAGGTGCCTGGTCGCCACCTGCCATGACCAGGGTGGCCGTGTCACTGCCCTCCTCAGGCCTTACTGAGGGCCAAAGGCTGGTGGAGCCGAGGACCACAGGCTCCTCACCCAGCTCTCATCAGCCATGTGGGCCAATGGCTGCTGAGTGAGGCCCAGCCTCCACCAGGAACATGTGCCTGCCACATGCTCCTCCTACCCTGACGTGGGGAGGGCCACAGCACTAGCCAGTTTTCTGTCAATGGCTGCAAGCCCAGTGCAAACCTGGGAGCTCAAGCAGGAGCTGGGAGGCAGTGGCGGGGACCTGTCCCCATGGCTCCTACACTCGGCCAGCTTGGGAGTCACACATTCACAGGCCCTCCTCTTGGGATTGAAAGGTCCCAGACAGCTGTGGGAGGTGACTCGCACGGCTCAGCCAAGGCTCGAGCACACACACACACTGGGACGGGAATTAGTGGCAATGAAAGCAGGCGTGGTCATGCTGCAGAGTCGCTGCCGTTCGCTGGAGGGTGACGCTGAAAGCACCAGGGCCTGGGAGTGCCCAGCAAGCACCTGGCTAGTTTCCCATGCAGCTGGGCCTCGCCTTGCACGGTGCCAAGTGAGCTGGCAGACCAAGGGCACAGCAAGCGAGCTAGACTGGCTGCCCTGGCTGGAAGGTTCCAGGGCAAAGAAAGAGACGTGTTCAGAGCAACTTGAGAAAATATACCAAGGGCTGGAGGCCTGGGGACCATAAACAGGCTGACTAAGGTGTTTCTGAGACAAAACGGCACAAACCCCCACTCAGTGTAAACTTGGAGCCAGGCAACCCCGCCCAGGGTGAGAGGCAGAAGACGGACATCCTGATGGCTCAGAGAGGTGCGATTCCAGAAGATGGAAGGGCCTATGGTGTGAATCCCGAGAGTGCCCCCCCACCCCCCCGCGAGAAGGGCTGTCACACTGAGGGAGACTGTATGGCGCCGAGCGAGCACGGGACCTGTAAGTCCATGACCGATCTCAGTGTAATGTTACACAGGGGCTCATCCACCAGTGGGGCTGTTTCCTGCGGGGAGCCCACAGGGGTTAGGCCTTGGCCCTTCCACATATTGGGGCATGGTGGGCAGTGACGAAGCCAGGCCCATCCACAGAGCTTGGTGAGCTGGCCACACGCAAACTACACACATGTCAAGGTGGCCACATGCATGGCCATGCAACTACCAACACAGCTAGCCCATGTTGTATTCCTGCCTGCTCCTGGCCTCCAGCACCACCGGCACCTTGGAGCCCTGCAGAGCCATGTCTGCAGAGGGAGTTGTACTGACGGGCCAGGCTTGCTTGCAGTCCCACCCTCTGTGAAATCCAGAGTCACTCAGCTGGAGGCAGAGTCCACACACTCTGGACCCCCAGGGCCTCTACCCCCCGAGGGAATAATGCCCCCTGATCTCTAGACTGGAGTTACTTTCAGCCAGCATCAAACAGGAGGGTTTATTGAGCATCTGAACCCAGCATAGGCAACTCGCTGGGCCCTTGGGCCTAGCACTCCTCAGCCCAGCACATCCAGGTCTCTCCTCCATCAAGATGGGCTCTGGCCGCTCCCTCCTTCCAGCCGATATCATCTCCCCCAACAGCTCCCCCCCTGTCCTTTGGCTTCAGTCCCAGGTAAACAGGTCACTGGGGCCTTTGCTCTTCCATACTTTCTTCCCCACTGGCTGGAACTAGCTGGTCAGGTCACAGGGTCCTCCCGCCTCAGCCCTTTGTCCTCCACTGGCCATAGCAGGCTGACTGCCAAGCTGGGGTGGGCCTCCTGGTCCCTAGGGTCCCCATCTCCAGGCCATTGTCCAGGATCCCAACTGCTAGGCGAGGTCACATCGGTCCCCTGCAACAACCAACCCTCTCCCACCCCCATTACACAGCACACGGGGAACCTGAGACCCACACAGTGTTCATGCCAAGCACTAAGACAATCCCACACTGTCAAGCCCCATTTGCCCTGCTGTGTTGGGCTTTGCTCAGTGGCAGCCAGAGACTGACCTGGGAGGCAGGTGCGGGCATCAGGGGTGTGAGTCAGGAAGGCCGTGGGGCAGCAGGCTTGTGTGGCATGAGGCTTGGGCTCTGTGACCTCTGCTGAGGGGCCCCCGTTGTCAGAGACCATGGAAGAGGCTGCGCCAGTGGTGAGGGGCACATGGTGCACGCCCTAGCCAGGCTGAACACGCCAAAGATGCCAACCCTGCAGAGGGGAACTGCCCAAGGATCCAAGCTAGGGACACCTGTAAGGACGTGTGTGGTGGGGCTGCCTGTGAGAGGGATACAGGGGGAGACCCTGTTAGCTACACCCCTGCCCCCGACCCATACAGGTGGGGCTAGGTGGGGTCTGACCAGGGGGCCCCCTCGCCAATGGCCCAGTTAGCTGCCATCCCTCAAGCTGCACCTGCTGGGCTCTCTTGCAGCTCAGCTGGGTCGGGCTGCCCCAAGGCTTGGCGCGATGCTGGCAACCCAGCTGAGTGCCCAGCCAGCTGCCGGCCAAGCACTATGAGGGGGCTGCAGCTTGCGACCACCCCCCTCCCCCCCGACATGGCTTCAGCCTGTCAGGCTGCACCAGCTAGTGTAAAATGGCTCTGGCCTTTCGGCCAGTGTCTGCGTGACAAAGTGGGAATGTTCATAATGTTTTCTCTGAATACTGTGTGGGTGCCTCAGTTTCCTCTATGCAGTTCCTAAATATCTAGGTGTAGGAGAAGCGGGTGTGATTGTTGCAGAGCCCTAAAGCGCAGACGTGATGCTGGCTGGACAGAAAATGCCAAACACCCTGTCGCCTGGCAACTGAGGATCTGGGCCCCTCCTCTGCAAGGTGCCAGCTCAAGGTGTTGGAGACAAAGGGATCAGGTGACCTCCTGGCCTGCGAAAGGGACAAAGCCCAGAGGAGGAGGGGCTGGAGCGAGTCAGTTTGGAGCTGGCTGAGGATTAGGAGTGAGGGCAGATGTGGGTGTCTGGCTCGCTGGGCCCCAGGATGGACCCGGCCGAGGGGTCTGGTTAGCTGTATCCACAAGCTCTGTTCTGGGCAGGTGCGTTTCCTGACGCCGACACATTGACAGAGGAACCCGCGTGAACTAGAGGGAGGAGCCTAGTTTGCATGTACAGTGACACACGTCTGTCCGGAGGACTGAGCCAGGATCCCTGGCTGCCCCCCCCGCCCCCCCATGGCTGAGCGGGGTGCCCTGCTGGGCTGCGCTGCCAGGCTCGCAGGGCGGCTGACAGACGGCCCAGCCCGCGGGCTCACACCAAGCAGATATTTATTGAAAGATCAATGCCAGGTGAGGGGAGACTCTTGCCCCGGGGTTTTGTACAAGTCACGGTCGCTCGGGAGTTCCCGTGGTGGCTGGAGTTCACGATAACTAGTGGGACACAGAGCAGTGGGGCAATGGGCACTACGCTAGCACGGAGCGGAGATACACGCGGGCTGGCAAGCTGCAGAAATGACCAGGCACACCAATGGGGTGGGGACAGCAGGGCCGAGGAGCTGGGCCCAAAGGCAGCTGCAGGAGCGCAGCTCACAGGCCCTATTGCCCCACCCCGGGGCTCCAGACAGAGCGCTGGCTTTGTAGCCACGGGCTAGTGACTTGGGCTACTGGGGTGTCTGTTGTAACCACCTGAGCTGCTCCAGTGGTGGTGCAGGACGGGGTGGCCATGAACCAGTCCCCCCGCTCCCTGGTGACCCCGCAGAGGTGCAAAGCCCCTCCTGCACCCCAGCCCTCTCAGCCCGGACCCATCCCTCTGGGCCAGCCCCACATGGCTACGGTAGGTGCCCTGAAGGGGACATTGGCTGGGAAGGGGCCAGTCAGGGCAAGGTGCTGAGCAAAGCAGAGGCCAAGTGGCCCAGGGGTCAGCGTCGCACCTTCTGGGGAGGGGACACGGCTTGCCAAGTGCATGTGGCGAGGGGGGGAGGGGAATGACTCAGCCCAGGGGTTGGAGCCATTGGAGGTGGGAGGGTCGTGGGGGATAAGGCAGCCGGGGCCGTTCGGGGGGTTGGGGGATGAGCCGGCCCAAGGGCTGTGGGAGGGAGTCATGAGAGATGAGCTGGCCAGGGCTGTTGGGGGGGTTTGGGGGATGAGCCGGCCCAAGGGCTGTTGGAGGAGGTCGTGGGGGGATGAGCTGGCCCAGGGGGCATTGGGGGGGTTTGGGGGTGAGCTGGCCCAGGGGCCGTTCGGGGGGTTGGGGGATGAGCCGGCCCAAGGGCTGTGGGAGGGAGTCATGGGAGATGAGCTGGCCAGGGCTGTTGGGGGGGTTTGGGGGATGAGCCGGCCCAAGGGCTGTTGGGGGAGGTCATGGGGGGATGAGCTGGCCCAGGGGGCATTGGGGGGGTTTGGGGGTGAGCTGGCCCAGGGGCCGTTGGGGGGGTTGGGGGATGAGCCGGCCCAAGGGCTGTTGGGGGAGGTCGTGGGGGGATGAGCTGGCCCAGGGGGCATTGGGGGGGTTTGGGGGTGAGCTGGCCCAGGGGCCGTTGGGGGGGTTGGGGGATGAGCCGGCCCAAGGGCTGTGGGAGGGAGTCATGGGAGATGAGCTGGCCAGGGCTGTTGGGGGCCTTTGGGGGATGAGCCGGCCCAAGGGCTGTTGGGGGAGGTCATGGGGGGATGAGCTGGCCCAGGGGGCATTGGGGGGGTTTGGGGGTGAGCTGGCCCAGGGGCCGTTGGGGGGTTGGGGGATGAGCCGGCCCAAGGGCTGTTGGGGGAGGTCGTGGGGGGATGAGCTGGCCCAGGGGGCATTGGGGGGGTTTGGGGGTGAGCTGGCCCAGGGGCCGTTGGGGGGGTTGGGGGATGAGCCGGCCCAAGGGCTATGGGAGGGAGTCATGGGAGATGAGCTGGCCAGGGCTGTTGGGGGGGTTTGGGGGATGAGCCGGCCCAAGGGCTGTTGGGGGAGGTCGTGGGGGGATGAGCTGGCCCAGGGGGCATTGGGGGGGTTTGGGGGTGAGCTGGCCCAGGGGCCGTTGGGGGGGTTGGGGGATGAGCCGGCCCAAGGGCTGTGGGAGGGAGTCATGGGAGATGAGCTGGCCAGGGCTGTTGGGGGGGTTTGGGGGATGAGCCGGCCCAAGGGCTGTTGGGGGAGGTCGTGGGGGGATGAGCCGGCCCAGGGGGCATTGGGGGGGTTTGGGGGTGAGCTGGCCCAGGGGCCGTTGGGGGGGTTGGGGGATGAGCCGGCCCAGGGGCCGTTGGGGGGGTTTGGGGGATGAGTCGGCCCAGGGGCCATTGGGGGAGGTTGTGGGGGGATGAGCCGGCCCAGGGGCCGTTGGGGGCGTTTGGGGGTGAGCTGGCCCAGGGCCCATTGGGGGAGGTTGTGGGGGGATGAGCTGGCCCAGGGGCCGTTGGGGGGGTTTGGGGGATGAGCCGGCCCAGGGGTCGTTGGGGGAGGTCGTGGGGGATGAGCCGGCCCAGGGGCCGTTGGGGGAGGTCATGGGGGGATGAGTCGGCCCAGGGGCCGTTGGGGGTCGTGGGGGATGAGCCGGCCCAGGGGCCGTTGGGGGGGCCGTGGGGGATGAGCCGGCCCAGGGGCCGTTGGGGGGGGGGTGTCATGGGGGATAAGCCAGCCCAGGGGCTGTGGCGGGGGGGGTCGTGGGGGATGAGCCGACGCAGGGGCTGTTGGGGGGGAAATTGGGGGATGAGCCGGCTCAGGGGCTGTTGGGGGGGATTGGGGGACAAGTCGGCCCAGGGGCCGTTGGGGAGGTTTGGGGGATGATCCGGCCAGGGGGGGCAGTGCTGTGGGGGGGGTTGGGGGATGAGCCGGCTCAGGGGCTGTTGGGGGGGATTGGGGGATGAGCTGGCCCAGGGGCCATTGGGGGGTTTTGGGGGATGATTCGGCCAGGGGGGCAGCGCTGTGGGGGGGTGATGCCTGAGGTAAGTCTGGCAGGTGCCCAGATCATGCTCCCCTTTGTACCAGGCACCCCTCCCCCACTCTCTGCACCCTCCCCCTTCCCCTGCCGGCTCCTCCCCCACTCCCTGTGCTCTCCCCCTTCCCCCACCGGCCCCTCCCCCACTCCCTGTGCTCTCTCCCTCCCCCGCTGGCCCCTCCCCCGGGGAGCCTGCTGCAGGACCAGCCGCCCTGGCCCAGCCCTTGCGCCCTCCCTGCCTTAGCGTTGGTCATTGAGGCAGGTGCCCTGCAGGTGCAGTCTCTCCTCAGGCCCCCAGGCACCACTCCCAGCAGCTGCCGGAAAGGGGCCAGGCCAGGGCGGGGTGCCCCACACCAACGCCTCCAGCCTGCCCTGCCTGGGACACGCCTGCTCTCCTGGCGGCTCAGGGAGGGAGCAGTCGACTCGCTGGGCCCCAGCGAGAAGCAGTGAGGATGTGCAGCAAGTCTGTAGGGTTGCGGGGCCGGTGCATGTGCAGGAGGAGGGTTCAAGCCGGCTGGTTGTGGGATCAGACAGAGTCTCTGGCCATCTGTGGGGCTGGATGGGTGGGGGCAGAAGCAGGAGACGCAGTGACTTGCTCCCTTACTCCAGGTAAATGTCCTCTGTGGGGCAGGCATACTCCAGGTGCTCCTGGTAATATTCCTGAAACGCCCGGCTGCAAGGCAAGGGACACGGTGAACCACGGACCAGGGTGAACCCTGGGGGATGGGGGGGGCACGCTGCAGGCCAGCCACGGGCCAGGGCAAACCCTGTGGGGGGCCCACGCTGCAGACCAGCCACGGGCCAGGGCAAACCCTGTGGGGGGGCCCATGCTGCAGACCAGGCATGGGCCAGGGCAAACCCCGTGGGGGCAGGGTACATTGCAGGCCAGCCACGGGCCAGGGCAAACCCCGTGGGCGGGGGGGGCACACTGCAGGCCAGCCTCAGGCCAGGGCAAACCCTGTGGGGGGCCCACGCTGCAGGCCAGCCACGGGCCAGGGCAAACCCCGTGGGGGGGCCCATGCTGCAGACCAGGCATGGGCCAGGGCAAACCCCGTGGGGGCAGGGTACATTGCAGGCCAGCCACGGGCCAGGGCAAACCCCGTGGGCGGGGGGGGCACACTGCAGGCCAGCCTCAGGCCAGGGCAAACCCTGTGGGGGGCCCACGCTGCAGGCCAGCCACGGGCCAGGGCAAACCCTGTGGGGGGGGCCCATGCTGCAGACCAGGCATGGGCCAGGGCAAACCCCGTGGGGGCAGGGTACATTGCAGGCCAGCCACGGGCCAGGGCAAACCCCGTGGGCGGGGGGGCACACTGCAGGCCAGCCTCAGGCCAGGGCAAACCCTGTGGGGGGCCCACGCTGCAGGCCAGCCACGGGCCAGGGCAAACCCTGTGGGGGGGCCCATGCTGCAGACCAGGCATGGGCCAGGGCAAACCCCGTGGGGGCAGGGTACATTGCAGGCCAGCCACGGGCCAGGGCAAACCCCGTGGGCGGGGGGGGCACACTGCAGGCCAGCCTCAGGCCAGGGCAAACCCTGTGGGGGGCCCACGCTGCAGGCCAGCCACGGGCCAGGGCAAACCCCGTGGGGGGGCCCATGCTGCAGACCAGGCATTGGCCAGGGCGAACCCCGTGGGGGGGCCCATGCTGCAGGCCAGGCATGGGCCAGGGCAAACCCCGTGGGGGCGGCGTACATTGCAGGCCAGCCATGGGCCAGGGCAAACCCTGTGCAGGGGGGGCACACTGCAGGCCAGGCATTGGCCACGGTGAACCCCGTGGGGGAGAGGGGCACGCTGCAGGCCAGCCTCAGGCCAGGGCAAGCCCTGGGGCCCATAACTCCAGCTCCAGGCTCCCCGCGGCCCCCAGCTCACCCGACACACTCGGCGACGTGCCGCATGGACTCCTGGGAGACGAAGACGTGGCAGGCGAAACGGCTGAGCACGGGGTGTTTGGTGATGAACCCGAAGTAACTGCAGCACAAAGCGCAGGGTCAGAGCAGAGCCCCAGCCAGGCACCAGGGCCTGCCTGCTTGCTGTGGGGTTAGCAGAGCCCAGGAACCCAGGGCTGCCCCACAGGGCTGTGGGCACAACCAGTGGGGAAGTCAGCACAGGGGCCACGTGGGAGACATGGGCTGGAGAAGACCCATGATCCCCAAAGCCCCCCTTGCACTCCAGGTTTGCACAACAGCAGTCAAGGAGCCAAAGCAACTGCAATAACCTATTGCCAGGACTCCGGGATGTGATTCCCTCATCTCGGCAAACCGGGGATGGGGTGTCCCCAGGGCACAGGCTGGGCAGAGCAGCAGTGGGGGCTCTTGGGCTGGGCAGGGCAGAGGTGGGGGCTCTCAGGCTGGGCAAGGCAGAGGTGGGGGCTCTCGAGGGGCTGGGCAGAGCAGAGGTGGGGGACTCTCAGGCTGGACAGGGCAGAGGTGGGGGCTCTCGAGGGGCTGGGCAGGGCAGAGGAGGGGGCTCTCAGGCTGGGCAGGGCAGCGGTGGGGGGCTCTCGAGGGGCTGGGCAGGACAGAGATGAGGGGGTTCTCAGGTTGGGCAGGGCAGAGGTCGGGGGCTCTCGGGCTGGGCAGGGCAGCAGTGGGGGGGCTCTTGGGCTGGGCAAGACAATAGGTCGGGGCTCTCGGGCTGGGCAGGGCATAGGTGGGGGCTCTCGAGAGGCTGGGCAGGGCAGAGGTGGGGGTTGTCGAGGGGCTGGGCAAGGCAGAGGTGGGGGCTCTCGGGCTGGGCAGAGCAGAGGTGGGGGGGCTGTCAAGGGGCTGGGCAGGGCAGAGGTGCGGGGGCTCTCGAGGGGCTGGGCAGGGCAGAGGTGGGGGGCTGTCGAGGGGCTGAGCAGGGCAGCAGTGGGGGATCTCAGGCTGGGTAGGGCAGAGGTGAGGGGGCTCTCGAGGGGCTGGGCAGGGCAGAGGTGGGGGATCTCAGGCTGGGCAGGGCAGAGGTGGGGGCTTTCGGGCTGTGCAGAGCAGAGGTGGGGGGGCTGTCGAGGGGCTGGGCAGAGGTGGGGCTCTCAGGCTGGGTAGGGCAGAGGTGAGGGGGCTCTCGAGGGGCTGGGCAGGGCAGCGGCGGGGGATCTCAGGCTGGGTAGGGCAGAGGTGGGGGCTCTTGGGCTGGGTACGGCAGAGGTGGGAGGGCTCTCTAGGGGCTGGGCAGGGCAGAGGTGGGGGGCTGTCGAGGAGCTGGGCAGGGCAGCGGTGGGGGCTCTCAAGCTGAGCAGAGAAGAGGTATGGGGGTGTGAGGGGGCTGGGCAGGAGCAGGGGGGTGCTCTTGAGGGCACAGGCTGGGCAGTACAGGGTACGCTGAGTGTGTTGTGCTGGAGGCCACCTCCAGAGCCCTGACCCTGGGTAGCCAGCTGCTGTGCTGTGCTGTGGGTTTGCCCCCTTTCCCTGCTGGATAGGGGCCTCTCACCAGCTGTTCCTGGGGTGGCAGCCGCAGAAGGAGATGTTCTTCATCTGGAAGAAGTGGCTGCATCGCTCATACTGAAAAGGAAGCAGCAGTCAGAGACCATCTGAGCCCCGGGGCCCCCAGTCTGCAGAGAGCTAGCTGCCCCCGCTAGTGCCAGGGCACCCCCCTCCGTCCGTCCGTCTGTCTGTCTGTCAGACCCCCCTGCCCTCATCAGAGCGTCTCTTCCCCCGTTGTACCAGCTTTAACCTTATTTGGTGTGTCTAACCCTCCTGCTGTCATCTCCTGTCTGACTGTTTCATGGCACACGAGCCCCTCTGGCCCCGTCTCTCTGCCTCAGGCCGGGCCCCATGTCTCTGTGTCATGCCAGACCCCCCAGTGCTGGCCCAGTCTCTTCCCCCCTCGGACCAGGCCCCCATCTCTCTCCGCCTCGAGCCAGGCCCCCAGTGCTGGCCCAGTTTCTTCCCCCCTCGGGCCAGGCCCCCATCTCTCTCCGCCTCGAGCCAGGCTCCGTCTCTCTGCCTCAGGCCGGGCCCCATGTCTCTGTGTCATGCCAGACCTCCCAGTGCTGGCCCAGTCTCTTCCCCCCTCGGGCCAGGCCCCCATCTCTCTCCGCCTCGAGCCAGGCTCCGTCTCTCTGCCTCAGGCCAGACCCCATGTCTCTGTGTCATGCCAGACCCCCCAGTGCTGGCCCAGTCTCTTCCCCCCTCGGACCAGGCCCCCATCTCTCTCCGCCTCGAGCCAGGCCCCCAGTGCTGGCCCAGTCTCTTCCCCCCTCGGGCCAGGCCCCCATCTCTCTCCGCCTCGAGCCAGGCTCCGTCTCTCTGCCTCAGGCCGGGCCCCATGTCTCTGTGTCATGCCAGACCCCCCAGTGCTGGCCCAGTCTCTTCCCCCCTCAGGCCGGGCCTCTATCTCTCTCTGCCTTAGGCTGGGCCCCGTCTCTCTGCCTCGGGCTGGGCCCCAATGCTGGCTCAGTCTCTTTCCCCCTCGGGCCAGGCCCCCATCTCTCTCTGCCTCCAGACAGGCCCTGTCTCTCCGCCTCGGGCTGGGGTCTACTGCAAAGCTCTCTTCTGCCAGACATGGGGACAAGGGTTTGGCCTGTGTCACTTTCCAGATCCTGCCCCTGGCCTGGCTCCAGCTGGGCCAAATGTCCTGTTGCTGCATCTCAGTCTGATCCTTGTGTACTTCCTGCATGAGGCCATGGGCACCCCTTGCCACACTTCAGACCATTTGTCCAGATCAGTCTGAATTTTAATCATATCCTGCAAAGCACTTGCAACCCCTCCCAGCTTGGTATTGGCCTCAAACTTTATCAGCGTACTCTCTATGCCATTATCTAAATCATTGATGAAGATATTGAACAGATCTGGACCCAGAAACAATCCCTGCAGGACCCCACTCGTTATGCCCTTCCAGCTTGACTGAACCACTGATGATTACTCTCTGGGAACAGTTTTCCAACCCGTTATGCACCCACCTTAGAGTAGCTCCATCTAGGTTGTATTTCCCTAGTTTGTTTATGAGAAGGTCATGCAGGACAGTATCAAAAGCTTTACTAAAGTCAAGATGTACCACATCTACTGCTTCCCCTCATCCACAAGGCTTGTTACCCTGTCAAAGGAAGCTCTCAGGTTGGTTTGACATGATTTGTTCTTCAGGAATTCGGGCTCACTCTAAGTGTTACTTATCACCTTATTATCTTCTAAGCATTTGAAGCCACTCATGTGGCCAAGGGGCCCATCCCCCCACCTTGCCCCAGCCCAGAGCTCCCCAGCCTCCCTCACCTCGTTGTCCTCGCTGTACTCATTCACGGTCAGGATCAGCTTGATGCCCTGCAGCGTTATCTTCAGGTCACAGGTTGCCGGTGGGCGCAAATGCACCGTCAGCTTCCTGGTGGTGGCAATCTGAAAATGCCCAGGGAGAGTGTAAGCAGGAGGAAGGGGCCAGGCTGGGAGCAATGGAAGCAGGTTGCTAGTCAGGAAAGGCCGCATGCACTGGACCCACCTTCTGCAGGCACGTTTCCCACCACCCAGTGCCCCCAGCAGCCAGACCAGACAGGAGCTGCCGGAAGCTCCCCCGCAGCTAGCACTCCTGCCCCACTCCCTGCAGTGCCTCTCGAGTCAGAAACTGATTCTGACCCCCTGGGTAACTGTGATCTTATGAGTGTAATATAATATCTCACTGAAAGGTGACAGGGCCAGAAAGAGCTAATTACCTCCCAGACTGACCTGATCCATGGCTGAACTTTGGAGACTCATTAAGAAGATCTGTAAATGAACAGAGCTTTGAAATGTAAGTCTGTATTCTTAGAGGTAGAAGGGTAGATGTTTGCTCAGGGCTTGGGATGTAAGCAAACAAGTCTTGTCTATTGCTACAGTTTTAATTCAAAGATCAAAAAAGGAATAGTAACATTTATGATGATATTTGAGTGAAAGTGTTATTGTCTATATGTCGCTGTGAAGGTTGTGGTAACCTGTATCTGAACTCTTTAATGGATAAATTACCCTGTGTTAATTGCCAGGATGTTTGGAAGGTGAGTTAAGCCTATTTTGGAAATGTATAAGAACCATGGGATACGATCCTGTTTCATCTCAGATCTGCTTTGGGCTTCAAGAGGGGGAAACTTTAAGCCACAAAGATTGAGATCCCCAGTCACTGACTGAAGTCACCCTGAATATGGACATTGGACTATAACAGGGAGTTTCACAAGGGAGTTCTCCAGGTGAAGGAGGAGCAAATACAGCATCTGTGGGCTAAGTGACTGTCTGCAGTGTGTGTGTTTGTTTGTGTTTGGAGGTTACTTGCTGTGTGCTGAGCTTGTGTTTGTCAGTCTGTTTGTTTGTTTTGGTTGTTTGAAGGACCGTGTGCTGTAGCTGGCAGCTGGAGGCTGAGCGACAAAGGAAGGTTTGAAAGCCAGAAGCCTCTGGTAATTGGCTGAGTCTTAACCAGTGGGCGGGGCATTCACTCAGGCCAGGGCTTTATAAAGCCGCGCACAAGTGACCAGGGGAGCTTTGCGACCAGGGGGCTGCTAACAGAGAGTTTCACAAGGGAGTTTGGAAGGGGAGTAGGAAGGAGTGGGGGTCCCTTGTTGGTCCTATCCGTGACCCGTTAATCCCTTGAAAACCTATAAACCAAACTACATCCAAAACCTTTCTCTTTAAAGCAGAGCAGAGCGGACAGGGAGCTGCAGACAGGGGAGTTTGAGAGGATGTTTGACAGAGGGAGCCTTACGATGGTTAGGAAGACCCACAACACCTGTGCCAGCACTGCTTCTGTCTCCTCCACCTGCGCCTGTACCCAGACAGAGCACCAGAGCATGGATGCTTCTACCCAGATTCTGGTGTGGTTTTGCAAAGACTGTAGCTTGCAATTTCCACTTACTGATATCCAGGCTGGGGGGGGGGCATCCAATGTGAAAGGTGCCTACTGGTGGAATCTCTCAGGCAGCAGGTGGGAGAGCCACAGGAGGAGGTGGCTAGGTTGAGGAGTGTCCATATCCACGAGCAATTTCTGGACAGTGTCCATGCGGAGACAGCTGAGGTAGCTGTCCCAGTTCACAGGACTGCTGACACACCACTGGTGGAGAAGGAGATGGCTCAGGGTGGACACTGGCAGCTGGTTGCTTCTGGCAGCGGGCAGTGCTCCACCCCTGTTGCGAACCTTTCCGCCATGGTAATAGGTAACCGTTATGCTTTTCTTGATACAGGAGAGAAGGAATCACCCCCTACAGTAAAGGAGAAGACTCGTACCCCTAAGGCTGGGAGGTCTGCTGCCACCACTGAAAATAGGAAACGTAGGGTAGTGGCGGTCGGAGACTCTCTGCTGAGGGAGACGGAGGCGCCCGTCTGTTGCCCTGACATTTCATCTCGGGAGGTATGCTGCCTGCCGGAGGCTCGTATCCGAAATGTTACAGAGGCATTGTCGAGGATTATCCGGCCTTCTGACTACTACCCCATGCTACTCATCCATGTGGGCACAAATGATACTGCGAGGTGTGACGCTGAGCGGATCAAGAGTGACTACAGTGCTCTGGGAGTACGGGTGAAGGAGTTTGGAGCACAGGTAGTATTCTCTTCGATTCTTCCTGTCAAAGGTAGGGGCCCGGGCAGAGACAGATCCATCATGGAGGTGAATGCCTGGCTGCGAAGATGATGTCACCAGGAGGGCTTTGGCTTCCTCGACCACGGGATGCTATTCGAGGAAGGACTGCTAGGCAGAGATGGCGTTCACCTTTCGAGGAGGGGAAAGACCCTATTTGCTCACGGGCTGGCTAACCTAGTGAGGAGGGCTTTAAACTAGGTTCGACGGGGACAGGTGAGCAAAGCCCACAAGTAAGTGGGGAACATGAAGACCTGGGAGATGGGTCGGAAACAAGAGGGAGCGTGGGCTATAATGGCAGAGAGAAAGGAGGGTCAGGGCAAAACTGGGAGGCAAGATCAAACCAGTATCTTAGATGCCTATATACAAATGTGAGAAGTATGGGTAATAAGCAGGAAGAACTGGAAGTGCTAATACATAAATACAACTATGACATTGTTGGCATCACTGAAACTTGGTGGGACAATACACATGATTGGCATGTTGGTGTGGATGGGTATAGTTTGCTCAGGAAGGATAGACAGGGGAAAACGGGAGGAGGTGTTGCCTTATATATTAAAAATGTACACACTTGGACTGAGGTGGAGATGGACATAGGAGACAGAAGTGTTGAGAGTCTCTGGGTTAGGATAAAAGGTGTAAAAAACAAGGGTGATGTTGTGCTAGGAGTCTACTACAGGCCACCTAGCCAGGTGGAAGAGGTGGATGAGGCTTTTTTTAAACAACTAACAAAATCATCCAAAGCCCAAGATTTGGTGGTGATGGGGGACTTCAACTATCCGGATATATGTTGGGAAAATAACACCACGGGGGACAGACTATCCAATAAGTTCCTGAACTGCATTGCAGACAACTTTTTATTTCAGAAGGCTGAAAAAGCTACTGGGGGGAAGCTGTTCTAGACTTGATTTTAACAAATAGGGAGGAACTCGTTGAGAATTTGAAAGTAGAGGGAAGCTTGGGTGAAAGTGATCATGAAATCATAAGAGTTTGCAATTCTAAGGAAGGGTAGAAGGGAGTACAGCAAAATAGAGACAATGGATTTCAGGAAGGCAGATTTTGGTAAGCTCAGAGAGCTGATAGGTAAGGTCCCATGGGAATCAAGACTGAGGGGAAAAAGAACTGAGGAGAGTTAGCAGTTCTTCAAAGGGACACTATTAAGGGCCCAAAAAAAAGCTATTCCGATGGGTAGGAAAGATAGAAAATGTGGCAAAAGACCACCTTGGCTTAACTACGAGATCTTGCATGACCTACAAAATAAAAAGGAGTCATATAAAAAATGGAAACTAGGTCAGATTACAAAGGATGAATATAGGCAAATAACACGAGAATGCAGGGGCAAGATTAGAAAGGCAAAGGCACAAAATGAGCTCAAACTAGCTATGGGAATAAAGGGAAACAAGAAGACTTTTTATCAATACATTAGAAGCAAGAGGAAGAACAAGGACAGGGTAGGCCCACTGCTCAGTGAGGAGGGAGAAACAGTAACAGGATACCTGGAAATGGCAGAGATGCTTAATGACTTCTTTGTTTCGGTCTTCACTGAGAAGTCTGAAGGAATGTCTAACATAGTGAACGCTTATGGGAAGGGGGTAGGTTTAGAAGATAAAAAAAGAGGAAGTTAAAGATCACTGAGAAAAGTTAGATGCCTGCAAGTCACCAGGGCCTGATGAAATGCATCCTAGAATACTCAAGGAGTTAATAGAGGAGGTATCTGAGCCTCTAGCTATTATTTTTGGAAAGTCATGGGAGATGGGAGAGATTCCAGAAGACTGGAAAAGGGCAAAGATAGTGCCCATCTATAAAAAGGGAAATAAAAACAACCCAGGAAACTACAGACCAGTTAGTTTAACTTCTGTGCAAGGGAAGATAATGGAGCAAGTAATTAAAGAAATCATCTGCAAACACTTGGAAGGTGGTAAGGTGATAGGGAATAGCCAGCATGGATTTGTAAAGAACAAATTGTGTCAAACCAATCTGATAGCTTTCTTTGATAGGATAGCGAGCCTTGCGGATAAGGGAGAAGCAGTGGATGTGGTATACCTAGACTTTAGTAAGGCATTTGATGCGGTCTCACATGATATTCTTATCGATAAACTAGGCAAATACAATTTAGATGGGGCTACCATAAGGTGGGTGCATAACTGGCTGGATAACCATACCCAGAGAGTGGTTATTAATGGCTCCCAATCCTGCTGGAAAGGTGTAACAAGTGGGGTTCCGCAGGGGTCTGTTTTGGGAGCGGCTCTGTTCAATATCTTCATCAACGACTTAGATGTTGGCATAGAAAGTACGCTTATTAAGTTTGCGGACGATACCAAACTGGGAGGGATTGCAACTGCTTTGGAGGACAGGGTCAAAATTCAAAATGATCTGGACAAATTGGAGAAATGGTCTGAAGTAAACCGGATGAAGTTCAATAAAGACAAATGCAAAGTGTTCCACTTAGGAAGGAACAATCAGTTTCACACATACAGAATGGGAAGAGACTGTCTAGGAAGGAGTATGGCAGAAAGAGATCTAGGGGTCATAGTGGACCACAAGCTAAATATGAGTCAACAGTGTGATACTGTTGCAAAAAAAGCAAACGTGATTCTGGGCTGCATTAACAGGTATGTTATAAACAAGACACGAGAAGTCATTCTTCCGCTCTACTCTGCGCTGGTTAGGCCTCAACTGGAGTCTTGTGTCCAGTTCTGGGCACTGCATTTCAAGAAAGATGTGGAGAAATTGGAGAGGGTCCAGAGAAGAGCAACAAGAATGATTAAAGGTCTTGAGAACATGACCTATGAAGGAAGGCTGAAAGAATTGGGTTTGTTTAGTTTGGAAAAGAGAAGACTAAGAGGGGACATGATAGCAGTTTTCAGGTATCTAAAAGGGTGTCATCAGGAGGAGGGAGAAAACTTGTTCACCTTAGCCTCGAATGATAGAACAAGAAGCAATGGGCTTAAACTGCAGCAAGGGAGATTTAGGTTGGACATTAGGAAAAAGTTCCTAACTGTCAGGGTAGTTAAACACTGGAATAAATTGCCTAGGGAGGTTGTGGAATCTCCGTCTCTGGAGATATTTAAGAGTAGGTTAGATAAATGTCTATCCGGGATGGTCTAGACAGTATTTGGTCCTGCCATGAGGGCAGGGGACTGGACTTGATGACCTCTCGAGGTCCCTTCCAGTCCTTGAATCTATGAAAACCTCTGGACTATTTCTAAACGGACTTTTGGCAACTACAAACTCATCTCTGCTGTGTATCTGAACCTCAAGAATTGAATTCAATTCTGTCTGTATATTGATCTTTTAACCAACACTCTCTCTCTTCTCTTTTTAAATAAATTTTAGCTCAGTTAATAAGAATTGGCTGTAGTGTATATTTTGCGTAAAATCTAAGTTGTAAGTGGACCTGGGTATGTGGCTGACCCTTTGGGATTGGAAGAAACTTTTCTTTTATATGATGAGATCAGATTTTCAGTAATCACGTCTAGACGGAGGCCTGAACCTGGGTACTTTAAGGGAACTGCGTTGGTTGGACTTCTGAGTAACCAGTGAGGTGCTGTAGAAGCTGTTTCGTGCTGGTTGGTAAATCTAAGTATTGGAATAACCACCAGCATTTGGGGTTTGTCTGCCCCGTTTGGTTTGCAGTTCAGCCTAATTGAGTGACCTCAGCTGGCTCCCACAGGCAGTATTGTCACAGTAACACCGACTAGAGACCCTTGCCCTGTGCTTCCTGCATCCAGCCCAACCCTTCTGGCTGAGTGTCTGAGACAGACCCACCCGATCTCCGAGTGAGGGGGAAGGCACCAGGACCCTGGTAAATTGTTCCAGTGGTTAACTACCCTCACTGGTAAAAGCTGAATGTGCCTAGCTCCAAGCTGCCAGCCACTGGATGTATTGTGTCTTTGCTAGACTCAAGAGCTGTCAGCTAGCAAAACCCTTCTGCCAAGGGAGAAACTTGTAAACAGACTGCGGCCAAGTCGCCCCTTCACCTTCTCTGTTGAGCTCTCACCCTTTAGTCAGTCTGCTGGCTCTTCTCTGGACCCTCTCCCGTTTCTCCACACCCTTTCAATGTGTGGACATGAGAACTGGGCCCCGCCTTTCCTCCTGGGACTGTCTGACTGATGGTGGCAGCACCTCTGTATGACTCACTACTCTGCCCCTCGTATGGCTGGGGACTGCACTGGCTTTCTTAGTGACAATATCACCCTGGGAGCTCACACACGGCTACTGGAACCAGGGTGCCAGGCTGCGGCAGCAGCCCCAGGCTTGGAGTAATAGCAACCAAATGCCTGGCTCCCATCACCGAAAGGGCCCATGGTTTTGTTCAATGGCTTTCAGCTCCCACGGGTGACCAGACAACCCAATGTTATCAGGACCATCCTGATATTAGGGGCTTTGTCTTAGATAGGCAACTATTTCCCTCCCCCTCATCCTGATTTTTCACATTTGCTGTCTGGTCACCCTACAGTGCCCTGGAGCTCACATTCAGCAGGTTTCCACCACGACCTGTAAGCCCCTGGCAGAGTCACTGCTTTGCAAAGTCCAGTCCCCCCGCCTACGCGTGTGCCCGCCATTCTTGGCTCCTAAATCCTGCTCTTGCATTTCGCTGTGTTAAAACATGTGGTTCAGTGCAGCAGAGAGCACTCTGGGACCTGAGCAGCCCCACCACATGGTACAGGCACAGCACTGTCTGTATCTTCTGCAAACATCATTCACCATTACTTGGTGTTTTCTTCCTGATCACTGACAAAGATACTGAGTAGCACTGGGCCTGGAGCAGATCCCTGCAGGACCCCCCTAGAAACAGCCACTGGATGCTGATTCCCCACTCACAATCACTTTTCCAGCTCGGTCAGTAATGGTTTAGTGTGGGCTGTATGGATTTTATAGTAGTGCTCTGCTGTTTTTTATCAGAACATGCTGAAGTACAAAGTCCAATGTCGTGCAGAGGCCAAGTACATTATGTCAACAGGTCCCTTCATCAACCAAACTTTGCATCATCAAAAATGATATTAGATTTGATTGACAAGCCCTATTTCCCATAAAACCATTTTGAATGGCTTTTTATTATGCTGCCACCCTTGGGAGAGGCCAGGAGCGCCCCCCACAGCCAGTGCTTCTGCCCCATCCTCTACAGCGCCCCCTGCTGGGAGAGGCTGGGACAGGAGTAGCAGGGAGCGCCTCCCCCCACACACCCAGCCAGGGCTCCTGCCTCGCTCCTCACAGTGCCCCCTCCTGGGAGAGGCTGGGACAGGAGTAGCAGGGAGCGCCTCCCCCCACACACCCAGCCAGGGCTCCTGTCCTGCTCCTCACAGCGCCCCCTGCTGGGATAGGCTGGGACCGGAATAGCAGGGAGCGCCTCCCCCCCACCCAGCCAGGGCTCCTGTCCTGCTCCTCACAGCGCCCCCTGCTGGGAGAGGCTGGGACTGGAATAGCAGGGGGCGCCTCCCCGCCCACACCCTGCCCTGCTCCTCACAGCGCCCCCTGCTGGGAAAGGCTGGGACCAGGGTAACTGGAGCACCCCCCACAGCCTGTGATCCTGCCCCATCCCCTATGGCGCCCCCTGCTGGGAGAGGCTGGACCGAGGCAGCTAGGAGGCACCTCCCCCCAAGCCCAATGCTGCTGGGTTATCACATCAATTCCCTGGGAAGTACAAAGTCATGTCCCTTGACTCCAGCTACCCATTTTGCTTGGCCCGCCCCCTGCAGGCTCCCTGCGGAGTGTGTTGCCTCACCTTCTGCATGGCTGCACACAGGATGCCATTTCCCTGATGGTATGGGACCTCCACAGAGCCCAGAAACTGCACGTTGAACCTCTCCACCCAGGAAGGGTTCCTCTTCAGCCCTGAAAACAAAGTCATGCAAGCCCTGGAGAAACCCATCAGCACCAAAGGGTTGGAGGGAGTAGGGGCTTATCCCTGCCAGCAGCCATCCGCTGAGTGGGGAGGGAGCCAAAGGCATTGCACGCGCTGAGCTGAAAGCAGGGTCGCAGGATACCTGCAGGTGGGCTGGGCACTAGGGAGTGCTGGCGTCCTGGGAGGCAGAGCTGTCTGCTGTTTGGCTGACAGAAGCATGCACATCAGAGACAGGAAGAACCCACTGGGTACGTTCTCTAGTGCCCTGCCCTACGGACCCCCACCTTCTCCCAGTGCCCCTCAGTGCCAAGGAGCTTCAACCCACTCCTCTGAGATACCCCTCACACCAAAACCTGCCCCATAACAGCAATGCCCTTTCCCCCCACTGCGGCCCCAGGAAACGCCTGACCGCTGTGCTACTCCCTCAGTCGCTCTCAGCCAGGCCAGCTCCTGGCTTCCTCCCCCCTCTGAGGACCTGGGCTGAGGATC
This sequence comes from Aldabrachelys gigantea, assembly GCA_026122505.1. Classification (NCBI taxonomy): domain Eukaryota; kingdom Metazoa; phylum Chordata; order Testudines; family Testudinidae; genus Aldabrachelys; species Aldabrachelys gigantea. The sequence continues at coordinate 9,487,390 of CM047479.1, forward strand.
TGGGCTGGGTTGTTCCTGCCCAGGGCTCTGATCTCCCGCAGCCCCACTGGGTTCCCAACTTCTTCTGATTTAGAATCACAGAATCATAGAACTGGAAGGGCCCTCCAGAGGTCACTAGCCCAGTCCCCTGCACTCATGGCAGGACTAAGTATTATCTAGACCATCCCTGACAGGTGTTTGTCCAACTTGCTCTTAAACATCTCCAATGACGGAGATTCCACAACCTCCCTGGGCAATTTATTCCCGTGCTTAACCACCCTGACAGTTAGGAAGTTTTTCCTAATGTCCAACCTAAACTGTCCTTGCTGCAGTTTAAGCCCATTGCTTCTTGTCCAATTCTCAGAGGTTAAGAAGAACCATTTATCTCCCTCCTCCTTGTAAGAACCGTTTAGGTACTTGACTTAGTATCATCTGTACGTGTCAGCAACGGGCTAGTAAAGATGCTAAACAAGCCTGGACCTAATGGAACCCCCATGAGGCTCTGCTCCCAGGTCCCTATCATCTGTTCTCCACAGGCTACTCCCTATCAGTGCCACTCCTGCCCCACTGGAGCCCCCGCTGCATCATGCAAGCCCGGGTGGGAGGGCAGGGCTCCTGTACTTGATGTGATAATGGGGCACAAGTTTACCCCAGCTGTAAGCTTGGCTGCAGAGGAAGGGCAAGTTTATATGGTGGCACAGAAACCTGTGACAAGAATGGTCGGTGGGGAAAGGGGCAGAAAAGAGAGCGACTGAATTAGCCCAAACAAAAAGGTTCCTGGCAGAACTCCTGGGCCAGGTTAAGATCATGCTGCTGCAGGAGAAGTGTGGGACTGGAAATCCGGGCTCTGAAACTAGTGTGCTGGAAATTCGATCTAACTGGTGCACACAATAACGAGGGGCTGTTTCGCCTTCACTGGCTTCTGGGGTCCTTACAAGAAAAGAGACCGGGGGGGAAGGTGAAAATGACCAGAGGGGAGCTGCTGGGTCCCACGATGTTGGATGACTGACAGATGAGTAGGAGAAGCAGCAAGCTTCCCAATCATGGCTGCACCTCTCACCATCTCCTGGGACCCCAGATCCCGATCCTTACAAGGGGCCTGACCAGACCGGGCCGGAAGGAGGGACCCAGATGACATCATCTCATCACCGGCTCCAGCCTAATCCTAGACACTGCTTGAGACATGAGATGTCATCTCCCCCGTCTCCTCAAAGCGTGTCCTGTCCCTCCCCTGCCTCATTTCTCCTCTTTCCTCTCCCTTCTGTCTAACAAGAGTCTGGCTTAGGCAGCCAAGACTGCATAGGTTGGAACACTGCTGTGAACCGTGACCAGAAAGAGTCTGCTAAAAGCAATGCCCTGAACCAGTGGCCCTCAACAAGAGGTACGTGTATCCCTGGGGGACGCAGAGCTCTTCCATGGGGTACGTCAACTCAGCTAGAGATTTGCCTAGTTTTACAACAGGCTACATAAAAAGCACCAGCAAAGTCAGTACAAACGAAAATTTCATACAATGACGTGTTCATACTGCTCTATCTACTATACACTGAAATGTAAGTACAATATTTATATTCCAGTTGATTTGTTTTATAGTTCTATGGTAAAAAGGAGAAAGTCAGCTATTGTTCAGTAACAGTGTGCTATGACAATTCTGTATTTTTACGTCTGATTTTGTCAGCAAGTAGTTTTTAAGTGAAGTGAAACTTGGGGTATGCAAGACAAATCAGCTTCCCAAAAGCGGAACAGTCGTCCGGAAAGGTTGAGAGCCACTGCCCTAAACTCTCTGATGCTGGTAGAAGTTGCCGGTCTCAGAGACTGGGTGCTGGGCCTGTATTTTCCCAGCAATGAGGTTGCAAGCACGAGTCAGCACCAGAGGCAGACGCCACGTTTTCTCTCTTTGCTGTCCTTTCCCCTCCCCTTGTGGGTTTGTCTTGTTTTGGCTTCTGGGAGCCAATATTGGATGTTAACAGCAGCAGCAGCAGCAATGCCAGCTCCAGCCCAGCTCCAAGACTTCTCTTTTCCCCAAAAGGGAAGAGACACCATTGTTAGAATCAGGTAAGAGGCTGCCAGACATGAGGTTTTTCCTGCTAGAGGCTCTCTGCGGCTGAAGAGAAAGGGAACCCAGGGTGCTGTGAAATGAAAGCCTTACTCAATACTTTATCTTTCAAATAGTTTAACCGGGTTTCCTTCTTTTCTGTGTCCTTACAAAAGGGTTCAAAGGAGTCATAAGGGTCTGTTCGCCATGTACTAAGCAGGTGGAGGTCTCTGTGTACCCACAGACCTGGTTTAAAACTCTTTAGTCTGGACGGTTTCAGGGTCATGTTAACACCTTTGACTCTTTGACCCCTTTATTCCATCTAACTCAGTGCTTTGCAACCTTTTTTCATTTGTGGAACCCTAAACATTTCAAATGGAGGTGTGGCTCCCTTTGGAAATCTTAGACATAGTCTGCAAATCCCCACGAGTCCATGAACCACAGCTTGGAAAGCACTGCTCTCAGGGTAGATAGCTAAGCTGCCAAGAGCAATACAGAACGGTTACTCCTCTGTCCGTGGCAGCTGTTCTTCACCATGTGTTGCACGTCTCCATTCCACGTTAGGTGTGTGCGCGCCCAGTGCACCGAAGCTGGAGGCTGTTCCCACAGTGGTTCCCGTTGGGGTGGCACATGTGCCCAGGGTCTGACCGTGCTCCCAGTGCAGGGTATAAAGGAAGGAGCCACCCTGGGTACCAGCACTGCCTAGCCCAAGCAGGGGTTATTAAGATCAACTTGGTGCCATCCTGCTTGAGTCTGAGAATCACCTTAGGAATTAAAGGCATGGGAGGGAATGCACAGAGTAGACTGTCCTTCCTCGGGAATAGCAGTCCATCCAGGATGGAGCCCAGACTATAACCTGCTCTGCAGCATATGACGTTATTGATATAAACTGGGACCAAATTGAACACGGTTTGCAACCAAGGTCCTGTAGTGGCACCAAATGCTATGTAAAGGAGGTCATATAAGGTGTCTAAGACCAAGTTACGGGTTACTGGTTATGATTATGCTGTCTGTATGTCTGTATCATTTTTGTAGTTGAAGTTATGAATATTGGCTGTATACTGTCTGTATTTTAAACTTGTGCTGTGTTACTGGGAAAGATCCCAGACAAGTTGGTGTCAGCTCAGCTTAGCCTGCTTGATGACCCATTAAGGACCATTAGCTACACAATTGACCCATTGAGAGGAGGCAGATAAGCCTTGTGACTCAGCAGGGTGTGCAGAAACTGGCCCATGTGACTGCAAACTCCATTTTGCAGTAACTTTCCATAGTAGGAACAAAGAAGTGTCCTTACACCTGGAAAAGCCTCTATAAGGCGGAGACCTCATCTCCATTTTGTCTTCAGTCCTGCTTCTTACCTCTGGAGGGACTTTCCTACAACTGAAACTCTGCACAAAGGACTGAATGACCCATCACAGCCGGGGATGTACTCCAGAGACTTGATTTAAACCTGCAGTTTACTCCATCACTGCTACAAGCCTGAACTAAGAACTTTGCCATTACTGTATGTAATTGATTCCATTTAACCAATTCTAGCTCTCATCTCTATCTTCTTCTTTTTATGAATAAACCTTTAGATTTTAGATTCTAAAGGATTGGCAACAGCATGATCTGTGGGTAAGATCTGATGTGTATATTGACCTGGGTCTGGGGCTTGGTCCTTTGGGATCGAGAGAACCTTTTTCTTTTACTGAGGTGTTGGTTTTCATAACCATTCATCCCCAGGACGAGTGGCACTGGTGGTGGTACTGGCAGACTGGAGTGTCTAAGGAAATTGCTTGTGTGACTTGTGGTTAGCCAGTGGGGTGAAACCGAAGTCATTTTTGTCTGGCTGGTTTGGTTTGCCTTAGAAGTGGAAAAACCCCAGCCTATGGCTGTGACTGCCCTGTTTGAGCAATTGGTCCTGAATTGGCACTCTCAGTTGGGTCCCGCCAGAACCACGTCGTCACAATTGTCCTTCCTCGGGAATAGCAGTCCGTCCAGGATGGAGCCCGGACTATAACCTGTTCTGCAGCAGAACTGATGGCACTTCCTATTCTACTTTATGGTGAACAGATCTACCACAGGTGTTCGTCAAGTGTGAAACAGCAACCGGAGCACTTTGGTTTTCAGACACCAGTCTTGGCCCATCCTGATGGACCTGCCAAGATGGTCTGTAAGGCGGCTCTGTATTCCCAGAAGGTGCGGCCCTTTGAGCATTACTGTGTGTCTGATGCAGGACTTTGAAAGGTTCACTGCTTCCTGTCACACACGGCACTGTCCTGTCTGTTCAAATAAAGCATGGCTGTGGTGTTGTCCATGTGGAGGTGCAAAGGGCTGCCTTTGATGTGGGGCAGGAAGACCTGGCCTGCCTGCCACACTGTGCAAAGCTTGAGAATATTTATGTGTAGGGATATGGACTAAGTCTTTGGGAGGATGTTTCTGTGGCTAGGCTCATGGAGGGAAGGGGCGGTGAGAAGGAAACTCTCCTGCACAAGTTGGACAGGTTTACCCATCAATTAAAGGAAGCTAGAATCCTTGCAGGCATGTGAACTAGCATGCCCAGTGGATGTCTCGATGGATGGTAGAGAGACTTCAGACACCCCTGCACACACCTCAGGTGACGACTGCCATACAGAGTCATGTATGCACAAGCTGCCACATGCCCGAGGTGGCTCAGACAATTTCTTACAGGAGTCTGAGGTTGAGCTGGAAGAGCAGCACACAGGTCCAGAGTCACTTGGAACCTGGTCTGAGGCATGTAGGCTGTTGTCGAAGTGAGAACTGCCTTGATAAACTTTTATCCTTTGCGGAGTACGGGACTAAGGTGTCAAACTGGGACTGGATTTGTCTGTTGTCCTCTGCTTGCTATCTGGAGCAGCCTCGGATGCACCAGCAGTCCAGACACAGGAATACTGGAACATCAATCTTCCAGAGGTAAGCAGCAGCCACTGCCATGCACTTGGGGCTCACAACAGGGTGAAGGGGGGACTGTAAACTGGTAGTGAACATGTACAACAATGAACCCGGAGGAACTTCTTTGGCCCAGGTAGATAGCCACATGAAAATAAGCGTCTCTCAAGCAGAGAGCACCATGCCAATCAACAAGATCTATGGAAAGCATACGGGGAACCAGGGAAACCAGGCAAAACATTATCTTCTTGATGAATCTATTCAAGGTTCCTAGATGGAAGATAAACCTCAAGTCCCCTGGACTTTGCTTTGAGGGAATAGTGAGAGTAAAACTCCTTTCACCAGTGTTGTGCCAGTACCTCCTCTATGACTCCTAACCCGAGTAAAGTCTGTTCTCTTGTTTGAGAACAGCCTGATGAGATTGCCCACTGAAAAGGGATGGAGAGAAACTGCAGCGTGTAGCCCAGCCCCACAGTTCTTAGCACCCACCAGTCTGTTGCAATGGCACTCCAAGCACTGAGGAAGTGAGACAGCCTGTTTCCAAAGGGAGCAGTGGGACAAGGAATAGTCCCATGAACGGATATGGTGGCCTCAACTGAAGAGTCAAAGAGCCTGCTTCAAACTAGAGAGTTGCTCAGAAAACACGGTTACTCACCTTTGTAACTGTTGTTCTTCGAGATGTGTTGCTCATATCCATTCCAGTAGGTGTACGTGCCGCGCGTGCACGTTCGTCGGAGAACTTTTACCCTAGCAACTCCAGCGGGCCGGCAGGTCGCCCCCTAGAGTGGCGCCGCCATGGCGGGTGATATATACCCCTGCCGGCCCCGCCCGCTCCTCAGTTCCTTCTTGCTGGCTACTCCGACAGTGGGGAAGGAGGGTGGGTGTGGAATGGATATGAGCAACACATCTCGAAGAACCACAGTTACAAAGGTGAGTAACCGTCTTTTCTTCTTCGAGTGCTTGCTCATATCCATTCCAGTAGGTGATTCCCAAGCCTTACCTAGGCGGTGGGGTCGGAGTGAGAGGTCACAGTGCGTAACACAGCAGAGCCGAAGGCTGCATCATCCTTGGACTGCTGGACCAGGGCATAATGGGTAGCAAAGGTGTGCACGGAGGACCAGGTCGCTGCCCTGCAGATCTCCTGGATGGGTATTCGTGCGAGGAACGCCGTCGATGAAGCCTGGGCTCTGGTAGCGTGTGCCGTTACTCTGCCCGGAGGGAGATGGGCCAGGTCGTAACAGGTCCGTATACAGGAAGTCACCCATGAGGAAATCCTCTGAGAGGAGACTGGTAACCCTTTAACTCGCTCAGCGACGGCGACGAAGAGCTGGGTGGACTTACGGAATGGTTTGGTTCGCTCTATATAAAAGGCGAGCGCTCTGCGCACGTCTAAGGAGTGTAACTGTTGCTCCTTGCGAGACAAGTGTGGTTTCGGGAAGAAGACAGGTAGGAATATGTCCTGGTTGACATGAAAGGCCGAGACGACCTTGGGAAGAAAGGCGGGGTGCGGCCTCAGTTGCACCTTGTCCCGATGGAACACCGTATACGGGGGATCTATGACGAGGGCGCGCAGCTCTGATACGCGCCGAGCGGAAGTGATCGCCACCAGGAATGCCGTCTTCCAGGACAAGTAGAGGAGGGAACACGTAGCCAGCGGCTCAAACGGGGGAGACATGAGATGGGACAGCACCAGGTTGAGATCCCAGGAGGGGGCTGGGTGGCGGACCTGGGGGTAAAGGCGCTCCAGCCCCTTGAGGAATCTAGACACCATTGGGTGCGAGAAGACCGAGCGGCCGTCGCTCCCTGGGTGGAAGGTGGAGATGGCCGCTAAGTGGACGCGGAGGGAGGACAGTGCCAGGCCTTGTTCCTTGTGCGACCAAAGGTAATCTAAAACCACTGGCATGGAAACATCGGTGGGATGGAAGCGCTTCCCCGCGCACCAGCACGTAAAACGTTTCCATTTGGCTATGTATGTCGCCCTCGTAGATGGTTTTCTACTTCCCAGAAGTACCTGCCTCACTGGGGAAGAGCAATGCAACTCGTATCGAGTTAGCCACTCAGGAGCCACGCTGAGAGGTGCAGCGACTGGAGGTCCGGGTGACAGAGGCGGCCATGGTCCTGCGTGATCAGGTCCAGGTGAAGAGGCAGGGGAACCGGGTCGACTACTGACAGGTCCAGCAATAGAGAGTACCAATGCTGACGGGGCCATGCCGGAGCGATCAGAATCAAGCGGGCCCTGTCCCTGCGCGCCTTCAGAAGGACCTTGTGAACTAAGGGGAACGGGGGGAACGCATAGAAGAGATGCGTTGTCCAGGGAATTAGAAAGGCGTCTGCTATTGAGCCCGGCTCGCGGCCCTGGAAAGAGCAGAACATTGGGCACTTCCTGTTCCTGTGTGTTGCAAAGAGGTCCAGGTGGGGATGCCCCCACCGTCGGAAGAGAGCAAGGGCAACGTCCGGGTGAAGGGACCATTCGTGGGAGCTGAAGGACCGGCTGAGACCGTCCGCCAGGGTATTTCGAGCCCCGGGCACGTAGGAAGCGATCAGGTGAACCGAGTGGGCTATGCAAAAGTCCCACAGTATCATTGCTTCCTGACAAAGAAGAGGAGATTTCGTTCCGCCTTGCTTGTTCACGTAGTATACCGCCGTTGTGTTGTCGATAAAGACTGAAACACAGCGGCCCTGGATCTGACGATGGAACGTGAGACAAGCCAGGTGGACCGCTCTCAACTCCCGGATGTTGATATGGAGGGCGAGCTCGGGAGGAGACCAGCGACCCTGGGTCCTGAGGGTCCCTAGGTGAGCCCCCCACCCCAAGTCTGATGCATCCGTCGTCAGGGACAGGGAGGGCTGGGGCTGATGAAATGGAAGCCCCGCACATACGACAGACTGATCTAGCCACCACTGGAGAGAGAGGAGGACGACTTGGGGAATCGTGACCACCGTGTCCAACGGGCGCTTGGCCGGACGGAGCTGAGGGTGAGCCAGGATTGCAGGGGCCGGAGGCGGAGTCGGGCGTGCGCTGTGACGAAAGTGCAGGCTGCCATGTGCCCCAACAGCGTCAGGCAAGTGCGCAGGGAGGTCAGAGGTGCTGACTGTAGCCTGCGGATGATGGCCGACAGCGTATGGAACCGTGCCGAAGGAAGGACCGCCCTGGCTACAGTAGAGTCTAGAATGGCTCCAATAAACTCTATCCTCTGAGTAGGGGATAGAGTGGACTTCTCCGCATTGAGCAACAGCCCGAGACTGGAGAAAAGGCGGCTGACCACTTGGACGTGCTCCCGGACTCGATCCTGTGAAGGTCCCCGGATAAGCCAGTCGTCGAGGTAGGGGAACACGTGTACCCGACTGCGACGAAGAAAGGCGACGACTACGGCCATGCATTTGGTGAACACTCTCGGGGCCGTGGAGAGTCCGAACGGGAGGACTGTGAATTGATAGTGTCGGCCGCCGACAATGAAGCGAAGGAACCTTCGATGGGGCGGAAAGATGGATATATGAAAATAGGCGTCCTGCATGTCGAGGGCGGCGTACCAGTCTCCGGGATCCAGGGAAGGAATAATGGTCCCCAAGGAAACCATGCGGAACTTCAACTTGAGTAGGTATCTGTTGAGTTCGCGGAGGTCGAGGATAGGTCGGAGACCTCCCTTGGCTTTGGGGATCAGAAAGTAATGGGAGTAGAACCCCCTGCCCGTCTCGTCCTCCGGCACCTCCTCTACGGCCCCCTTGTCGAGGAGCGTTGCAACCTCTTGGAGGAGGATTTGCTCATGAGAGGGGTCCCTGAAGAGGGACGAGGAAGGGGGGCGGGAGGGCGGGAGTGAAGCAAACTGCAGGTGGTACCCAAGCCGCAGCGTGCGGAGGACCCAACGATCTGTAGTAAGCTGGCACCACGCCGGGAGGAAGGATGAGAGACGGTTGGAAAAGGGAGGAGATGGATCGACGGAAAGAACTGGTACAGCGCCCCCAGGCGCACCTTCAAAAGGATGGCTTCAGACCGGAGGACGGCTCGGAGGGACCTTGATTTTGGCCCCCTTGGTTGCCAGATTGTCTGCGCCTGCCACTTCTGTTGCGTCTCCTGGCAAAGTCTTGCCTTTGCCTGGGTTGTGGGAAGGGCCTGCGCTGTTGTTGCGGCCTGAACGGTCGACGCTGTGTTACTGGCGTGTGCATCCCTAGGGCACGCATAAGGACCCTATTGTCCTTAAGACTTTGTAGGCAAGGGTCTGTCTTGTCAGAAAACAGGCCCTGGCCCTCAAACGGAAGGTCCTGTATTGTGTTCTGGAGTTCCGGAGGAAGACCAGAGACCTGTAGCCAGGAGATGCAGCGCATAGTGACTCCGGAGGCGAGAGTCCTGGCGGCTGAGTCTGCTGCGTCCAAAGACGCCTGCAGCGAAGTGCGCGTGACTCTTCTGCCTTCGTCCAGTAGGGCACTGAACTCTTGTCGAGCATCTTGTGGGAGAAGCTCTCTAAATTTATCAGCCGCCTCCCAGGTGTTATATGAGTAGCGGCTGAGCAGGGCTTGTTGGTTCGAAACCCGCAGCTGTAACGCTCCTGTGGAGTAGACCTTACGGCCGAGTAGGTCCATACGTCGCACCTCCCTAGACTTTGGGGCCGGAGCTTCTTGCCCATGCCGTTCCCTCTCATTCACAGATTGAACGACGAGGGAACATGGGCTGGATGCACATACAGATACTCGTATCCCTTTGAGAGGACCATATATTTGCGCTCCACACCCCGAGCAGCGGGGGGAACGGAAGCCAGTGACTGCCAGATGGTGGTGGCGTTGGCTTGTATGGTCTTTATGAAGGGTAGGACGACACGAGTGGGCGCATCTGCGGAGAGTATTGTGACGACCGGGTCTGCAACCTCGGAGACCTCCTCAGCTTGGATGCTCATGTTTTGTGCAACGCGCCTGAGGAGATCCTGGTGTGCCCTGAGGTCTAGCGGGGGGGGGACCGGTGGTTGTCGTCCCCGCCACCGCTTCATCCGGCGAGGATGATGAGGAAAGACCTGGTAGAAGCGGGTCAGGTGGCGGCTCAGAATGGACGGCTGTCTCTGGCACCTGCGGGGGTTCAGTCTCGGGCGGGTGGGACGACTGCTCCTCTGCAGGGGATGGTGGGGGGCGTGAAACAGTAGCCTCCGGAGCCCTACGCTCTGAGCCAGAGGGACGTGGTGGAAATTGCTGAGGCCCCTGGGCTTGGTGATACACCCAGGGTGTCCAGAAGCCCCACTGCTGCGAACCATGTTCCTGGTGACCCTCAGGAAAGAGGGCGGCGGGCCTGTCAACGTCCAGGTAGACACTGTCCGCCCGTGAAGAGACTGAACCCTGTCGAGAGGGCCACGGGGGGGCGGAACGCGAGTAGTGCGAGTCCAGCGCCCGTGATGGCGACGGCCTCCTCGGTGCCGGGGAGCGGTGCCGTGAGCTGTACCGGTGCCAGGATCTGGACCGGGACCTGCCACCAGCGCAGTGCCGGGAGGTCGACCGGGATCTGGACCTTCGGTGCCGTGAGTGGCTCCTCGAGTCGCGGTGCCGGTAGCGGTGGCTGGAGCCGGAGCGGTGCCGGGAGTATCGGGACCGACGTGAAGACGATCGGTACCGCGAGTATGACCGGCGCCGCCGGGGAGAGCGGTGCCGGGACTGCGAGCGGCGCCTCGAACCAGACCTCCCTCGGGATCTGGATCGGTGCCGTGACCGGGATCGGAGCCGGGAGCGTGACCGGTGCCGGACCGGAGAATCCAGGGACGGTGCTCGCATCGGGGTCGGTTTGCCCTTGGAAAGTACAACCAGCACCGGTGGTGCCGGGGGTTGGGGCAGCCCAGGCTCCGTCAAGGCAATAAGGTCCCTTGCCGACGAGAATGTCTCGGGCGTGGATGGGACTATGAGCTCTACCCCAGATCTTGGCGGGGAGCTAAGAGGGATCGGACTCGACGGACCCGCTGGGCCCGGAGTCAATGAAGCCCCTGGCACGGCCAGTGCAGCCGGCATCGGCATTGGGTGCTCCTTCCGGGGCTGTTTAGCCGGGGTAGAGGATGACGAGGGCCTCTTCCCAGGAGCCGGTGCCGGAGAAGGGTGGTGCCGCTGCGTTTTCGCGGTGCCGGAGGGATCCGGTGCCGGAGCCGCGCTCGGTGCCGAGGGCGCGGGGTGAAGTGCCGCTTCCATAAGGAGCGTCCGGAGGCGCTGGTCTCGCTCCTTCTTAGTCCGCGGCCGGAAGGCTTTGCAGATGCGGCACTTCTCCGAGACGTGTGATTCCCCCAGGCACTTTAAGCAGGCGTCATGGGGATCACTGGTGGGCATCGGCTTTTCACAAGCCGAGCACGCTTTGAATCCTGGCGAACCAGGCATCAGCCCGGCGCCGAGCGCGGGAGAGGCTAGAGCCCGAACCCGCTAACTAACTAACTATATATATACAAGAACTATAACTATAACCACAACTATATTATACTAAGTAAACTACAACTAACTAACACTAGAACTGTAACGATGAACAAGAGAAGCTAGGGACGTGGAGGTCAGCTATGCCGCGCTCCACAGTTCCAACGACCGACACGGCGGTAAGAAGGAACTGAGGAGCGGGCGTGCCGGCAGGGGTATATATCACCCGCCATGGCGGCGCCACTCTAAGGGGCGACCTGCCGGCCCGCTGGAGTTGCTAGGGTAAAAGTTCTCCGACGAACGTGCACGCGCGGCATGTACACCTACTGGAATGGATATGAGCAAGCACTCGAAGAAGAAGAAGCAGAGATGGAAGGAGGAGGTGGGCTCCTTCTGTAAAATTTAGTTCTCCTTCTAGCCTGGTCAGGTTGTTGGGGGGACAGAATGTCTGTCTCTGCTGGCGTTGAGGATGGCACCGTTTCCTCTTTGGTACTAGAGCACAGATGCCCAAGAACCCATGAGTTGCTCTAGAATCCTTGAGCGAATGTAGAGCCTTGTCCATTCTTTCAGAGATGATTCTTTTCTCAAAGGGCAGGTCTTCAATTGTTTGTTGGACTTCACAAATATGTCAGCAGATTACAGCGAAGAACAGGAGCGCATGGTTACTGCCATCACTCTGACTGCTGAGTCAGCCAATCTAGAGCTACTTGGAGGGATGCTCTTGCCACCCAAGGGCTTTCAGCGAGCATCACCTGGAACTCCTTCTCGGGCTTCTTTGTCAGTTTGTCCAGGCACATGATCATCATATCCCAGTTCAAGTAATTGTACCTAGCCAAGAGTGCTAGATGACTGGCTACATGAACTTGCAGTCCTGGTGCTGAATACATTTTTTGACCACATAAGTCCAGCTTTTTCAAGTCTCTGTCCTTGAGGGTAGGTTTTGAGTTTTCTCACTAACTGCAGTGACCATCAAGGACCCTGGGGGTTCAGTGGGAGTAAAAATCCTCATGCCCTTGTAAGGGGACCTGATACCTACTCTCAGTCCTTTTAGCCATGGGAGACAAAGACGAGGGTGTCTGCCAGAAAATCTGTGTTAGTTCCTGTACAGCATCATTAATGGACAATGCCACCCTGTCTGGAGTGGCTGTGTGGAGCTGTCCACAAATCTGTGGTGATTTTTTCCAAACTAACTCCATCTGTATGCCCATGGAATGGGCCCCCTCTGTAGCAATACTTGATACATTTTTCCAGTCATCAGAAAACCCCAAAGCAGAGCCTCATCTGGGGATGATGAGTACGTATTTATGGGAGTTGGAGTAACTTCAGTAAGTGCTGGTAGTTTCCAATGATCCAGTCGCACAGACCCAAGTGCCAAAGGAGACACGTGCTCGATAAAGGTGATAAAGGTCGGTACCAGGATCGGTATCAGGCACAGTTGACTCCCTTTGAGGCAACCTAGACTTAGGTTTAATGGGAGAGGCTGATCTTAAAGTAGTGGGCACATGGCATGGCCAATAAAATCACAAGTGGAACCATCTACTAGACAGGATGGCCCAGCACCAAGCGGGAGTTGTCGGGGAACTGGAGTGGGGCTGATGGTTGGAGGTAACGTTGCAGCTGATGAGTGATCAGTGCCACTTGTCGCCCTTGAGTTTGCACCAGTGGCTTCTTCACAGCTGACACTGAGGTCAGGGCTGGCTGTGGTGCTTGGCACTGTGACAGTGGGCGCTGATCCTGGTACTGGCAGCTGCGCTGGCGTTTGCACCGTGGAAAGAGGAGGTGCCAAAGTGTCCAGGTCAGTTTGAAGCACGGGGGAGTCCAGGACTGAGAGGCACAAAAGATCCTTGGCTGCTTCAGACACCTCTGGTGTGGCTGGTTGCACGGCCCTGTGCGGCGGTGCTGACGTTGAGGTTGGCTCCATGATGTGGTACAGCTGGTGTCAGTCTCAACGGTACCAAGGACTGCACCATAGTCGACAATTCCAACACAGGAATCTCTAACCCTCAGCACTTGGGAGCACCAAGCTGGAATTCACGCCCTAACCTCAGCACCCAAATGGCTCTGCAAGGTATCAGCCGAGGCAGAACAATGTTCCTTGGTGGCCCAAGAGGAGGTTTTCTTAGACCTCTATTCCAGAGGCTGCTCTGAAGCTCTTCTACCTCTTGCTCATGGGCCCCCGAGAGGGAGAGTGTCTCTTCTATCGTGCTCTGCTTGACAAGGAGAGTCCGACAAGACAGGAGGAGCACTTCTGAGCTGCTGCCCTGCACTGATCACCCTGGATCCAAGCGGGACGTAAAGCACACTCCATCCGAAAGTCTCGGAGTCTCGCCTCCCTTGACTTCTGAGTTCTGGTCTTGAAGCCCCTGCAGCTGTGGCTTGTCTCTGATACGGCCCTCTCCAAACATTTTAAATAGCAGTGCTGAGGGGCCCTGTTGGGCACAGCTACTGTACAGACAGCAGAGCTGGTAACCATGAGACTAACGCATTGCTAAGTCCAGGTCTCAGGCACCTGACACCCAGAGCAAACTAGTAAAAAGAGAACAAAAGTGAAAAAAACAGCTAGGACAAAACCTGAGTCCTATTAACTTCCTAGGAGATTTCTAAATGATTTACAATGGGAAATAATCCCCTTCAGAGCAAGAGGGTCATGTGCTCCTGTGCGTGGGATACTCTGCCCACCAACTCCAGGCAGTGAGAAGGAACCAAAGCAGGGGTCGAGGCAGCTCTGTCCCTTATGGTCTTGGCTGGGAGCCGACATAGGCTGCCTGCACTGCTCTGACAGGTCCTGTTGTAGGACAAATCTCTGTCTTTGGCACACTGGACACACACACCTAACGTGCAATGGACATGTGCAATCACTGGAAGAAAAGCCTGGGGTTCCCCCAACCCCACGGCCAGGCCAGGAGGTCTGACTCACTCTGCTCCTGGCCTGGAAGCTGCAGTGGGCATGTCTGTGCCGTGTCTGTGCCATGCTGCTTTCCCTGGTCCCTAACACCAAGGATCCTGCGCTGTCCCACTGCAGCTCCCTGGAGTGGTCACTCCTTTGCTGCCCCTCCCCTGTAGCCCGCCAGCCTGGCTACGAGCCGCAGCCTCCCAGCCTCCCAGTGCTGCGTAACTCTGGCTATCGCCTGGCCCTCCTGGCCTGTCTCCCTGCTCCCAGCTCTAGGTACAGACACTTCAGTCCGTTCAGGCTCTTCTGCAGCGTCAGGGTCAGAGCGACTCCACCTGCTGCTTTACTGCATCCACGGGGCAGGATCGGCCCGTTACTGGAATGGAGGAAAACTCCTTTGTTTTCCCTGCCAGCTTGAAAACCTCCTACCGGCCCTATCTGCCAGGGACCAGGATTCCTCCTGCTCTAGTGGAGACGGTCAGAGCCAGGATGGCTCTCAGCACAGGAGTCATGCAGCTCCTAAGGCTCCTCCCTCCCTCCCCACCCCACAGCTGCCAGGCACTGGAAGGTCACTGGGAAGTTCCCTGTGTCACCCCCATCTCCACTCCTTTCACTAGGGCCCTGAACCTGCTGCACGTGGGCTCTCATTCACAGGAGCTTCCCAGCATGCTTTGGGGAGCCCACACCGTCCTGTCTGAAGCATCAACTGCCCTGGCACAGCATCTACTCCCTGTTAGGGCAGCCACAGATCTCCTGGTCAGGTTCCTCACTACGATGCTTGTGTCTCGCTGGTGACTCCCTGTCACGCTCAACTCCGCTCAGACATCTCCGCTCCTGGCAAGGACAGCGGGTGTTGCAGGGATCAGCACCTATTCCCCGCTGCCTCTCCTTCCATGCCTTCCTCTCCTGCCACCGTCCCACAAGCTGTGTCTCTCTGATGGGCTCAGGTATTTGTGCAGACAGAAACACCTGCCTGAGTGAGCTGGGTGCCCTTTGCCTCTGGCAGAGACCGCAGCAGCTGTTCAGGCTCCCAGAGCACTAACAGATGTGGATCCTTGGTGGTCTCCACTCAGAGACCGGACCACTATGCACTGGGCAGCCTGGACCATCAACAACCAGCCTCCATCACCCAACTGCTGCACCATTGCAGGCCCTCCTGTGCAACTGTCTGCTCCCCTGATAGCTGCCCCCCATGTGCTCGCCTGCCCCCTCCACAGACTCTGAATGTTCGGGACACTTCAGATGGATCCACGCCCTCTTCTGTTCATAAGAACATAACAGCGGCCATGCTGGGTCAGACCAAAGGTGCCAGGTGCCCCAGAGGGAGTGAACAGAACAGGGAATCATCAAATGATCCATCCCCTGTTGCCCATTCCCAGCTTCTGCTGCTGCACTCAGCCTGCAGCTGTCAAGCAACCCCAGTGGCCTGTGGGTTTGCTCTCGCTCTGTTCCTTGCTGGCCGCTCAGAGCTCCAGAGCCCAGGACAGGCTCTTGGTGGGGATAGGGGGGTGAGTGGGGGATTCCTGGCTGCTTTCTCAGTGATTACACAGTATGATCTAGGGGCAGTGGGGCAGCAGGATAGGGTCAATGCTCACCCATCTGGGCGTGTCTGTGAGGGGGTGAGAGGGGTTTATGTGGGGATGGTCTCCCTGGCAGCCCTCCCCATCTGCAGCAGAGTGCTCTGGGTCACTGCCAGCCTGCCACCCACTCAGACACTGCCTGAAACTGGCAGTGCCGTGAGCTGGCTATTGCTGTCCCGGCAGGGCCTGTGGGAGCACCGAGAGCTGCAGGTGCTCACGGCTCCCGCACCACAGGGAGGGAGGAGAGGGGAGATGCCTACCTATGACCTCCTTTGCTTGGCTCACCACCTCGTGGGCATAGAACGCCGGAAAGATGCCTCTCTCTCCAGTCCGCATGTTGTAGCCTCGGTACCAGTAATCATCCTCCTCCAACTCCACCAGGATTGGGTCGTCCACATCCAGCTCCAGCTCGTCCTCATGGCGAGGGATAAATCTGTGAGCAGAGGAGGCAGTGCCAGGATGGGGGGAAGGGGTGTTGGGTAGGGGAGGAGGGCAGAGGAAATGTGAGAGAAAAAGAGAGAGCCAGAGATGAAGACGGGCAAGGATGCTCTTGCACACAGGAGCCAGAGGCACCATGTCTGGTTCCTGGCAGCCCCCTTGGGCCTTTCCACAACAGCAGAGGGCAGGACAATCATAGGCAGACTCAGGACTCCTTGGCACCAGCTGGACCACCATCCTATAAACGTATCTAAATAGGAAACGGTGGGGCTGCCCCGACAAGGCACGCTGCGTGCCTCACCCCCGCTTGTGGCCCTGGGGCTGTGTATTTATTAGCTGTTCAGTCCTGAGGATGAAGCTGTTTCCTCCTCTCAGTGTCAAGTAAACCCCACCTTGTTCCTGGCCACGCGCCCAGAGGGGCAGCGTTGGTGCGGCCCTGGGGTCCAGGCTAGGGTGCTCTTCTCACCTGAAGACAGCCCGGTGAGTCTGCTCCCGTTCTTCCCCATTCACCATGCAGGAGAACAGCCCAAAGGACTCCGTACCTACGGAGCAGAGGAGAGGTCACTGCAGCATGGCGGGAGGAGGACACACAGGAGACACCTTCGCCAGCCAAGCAAAGGACAAGAGACCTGAACCATTCAAGCCTCGCTCCTCAGCGGGGAACGCCTGGCCCTGAGCCACTCGGGCCTCGCTCCTCAGGAAGAACATCCAGGTCAGAGCCAGTTGGGGCTGCTCTTCCTCTCTCAATTCAGCCCCCGCAGGCTGTGGTGAGAGGAAGGGAGGAAGGAAGATGGCCTAGCAGTTAGTGCACTAACCCTGCTCCATCACAGACTTCTTGTGTGACTCATCGACAGGGCCCCGCAGTCAGCGTACGGGGATGCGATTACAGCACACACCCCAGTGCTGTGCGGAACTGCCCTCGTGGATGTTGCTGGCAGGAATTCAAAGGTACCTCATCCATGCTAACGCAGTCCTGTTTGAAGAGGACAATATTAACACAGACTAGGTACCTTTGAGTTCTGCCCGCAGTGTGACACGGGGCAGTTACAGACCAGCTCTTTGGTGCGCCCTGCAATTCATCATCTGGACGCGGTGCAGGGTAGACGAAGCCTTTCTCTGTCTGTATCTGTACAGTGAGGAGTGTAGCATTGCCCTGCCTTCCGGGGTGAGGTGAGGACACAAGTATTGAAGAGAGTGAGGTGTTTAAACATTGGCGGCTAGGCAAGAGCCCTCCCTGGTGAGAGAAGTAGGTTTAGGGATGGCCCAGTCTGGACATGTGACTCTCCTACAGGGATAGACATGGCTGACCCCTCTCTGGGGCGGGCAGGGGAATTGGTACTTACTGGAGGAGCGGGATGTGCTATTGACAAAGACATTGAGGAACTTCTTGGAGAACTGGAGGTCAGCTTCGGGGGAGGAGTCCTCCGAGGAGCTCTGCCCGTCCTGTGCTGTCAGCCCCTCCCCAAACTCGTCCTCATCCTCCAGCTCGCAGTTGTCACAGGCTCTCAGCAGCTCACTGTCGTCGCTCAGCACCGAGGTGCAGCGCTTCAGGCTCACCAGCTCCAGCTGCGTATTCTCATCCACCACCAGAGTGTATTTAATAGAGTCGTAGACCAGAGATTCATCCAGTGGCTGCGGCTCCTGGGCCACGGGGGGCGGAGGAAGTGGCAGGTCCTCCTCAAAGCTCTCCAGGTCATCGTGGAAGGGGGAGCCCTTCAGGCTGCCGAAATAGGGCATGTCATCCTCATCTGTGGAGTAAGTCAGGTTAAAGCACCGGTTGGTCTTGGCCGTAGAGACGTCAAGCAGGGGCAGGAAGGCGTCAGGGTTCCGGCCCAAGCTCTCTAACCGGATGTCATCGATCATGCCATTGTCCTCCAGGATCCCCGAGTCCAGGTCCTTATCGATGGCCCAATCCTCCGGCCCAGCTGCTGGCTCCACCTCTGTGCCCTGTTCTCTGGACACTGGGTCCGAGCCGTCTGTGCTGGTGAGGGAGGTGAAAGGGAAGCTTTTGATGGGCCCCGTGCAGCAGCCAAAGTTTGCCAGCACCCTTGAGCTGCCCAGTCTGTCGATGGAGAGGGGGTGCCCCAGGAACACTGGCGTGATAGTGTCATTGGTCGGGTTGCTCATGAATAAATAAGGGCCCGAGTCACTTCCTGGAGGCGAGGACTCTGTGGCAGGGCTCGTGCTTGTGGGTTTCTCATCCTCGGCGCTCTGGAGTGAGCTGCGCAGAGTCTCCATGTCCACCAGCTCGATGCTTTGCTGGGAGCAGGACAGCTTGGCCAGCTCTTCTTCGCTCCCTGGGGAGTCCCGCAAGCTGGGCTGCACGTCCAGGGACTCGCTGAGGATCTCGGGCTCCAGGTCAGAGGCTGGGGAGATGGTGTCGCAGAGGGAGTTGGCCTGCTGGAAGCACTCGTCCGGGCACTTGAGGGGATACGAGCCCTCCAAGATCATCTTGTTGACGAGGTTGCTGAGCAGCCAGGGTGAGTCCGAGTCCTCGCTCAGGTCAGGCTCCGACTCGGAGTCAGAGTCGTACTCGCTGTTACCCTCATTGTCCACCTCCGGCAGGAGCTTGGGCCCGATGGGCAAGTAGAAGGAGCGGCGGATGCTCTCCAGGCTGTGGTCTGGGTCAATCTTTAGATCCAGGGGACTGGACCCAGACACATCTGTCTGGTCGATGGGGGCGGAAGAGTCCTCAGGGTTCAAGGTGTCGTAATAACCCTCCATCTTCAGGTCAGCCAGGCTCTCTCTCCTGACCATGTTCCTGTCCCTCAAGTGGCTCTCTGGCAGCTCCCCCTCCAGGGTCACCTCCTCCTCCTCCTTGCACTTATCCAGCAGCAGGGAGTCCTTGATGCCCATGAGCCCCTGGCCTTCAAGCTCTGTCTCCAGCTCAGCCTCCGAGGTGGGGGAGCTGGCCTCCTCGATGGAGTTAGTGAGGTGGGAGGACCTGCCACTGCTGCTGTCGCTGCTCAAATCCAGCTCCGTCTCCGAGATGGAGGAAATCATGTTGCTGACCAGGCGGCCACCACAAGCAAAAGCAGCCTCGATTTCCCCCTCCACATCTGAGTCAGAACCTGGGGAGCTGAGGTCATCACTGTGCCGGCTGCGGGGCAGGAACTGCTTTGAGTTCCTGCTGGTGAGATCTGCCTCAATGCCCGGGTCAGATGACGGAGACGTGGTCTCAGAGGAGCCTGAAGGGAGCCCACGCATGCTGGCAGCCCTACTGCAGTGGAGACCCTCCCCTTCAGAGCTCAGCTGCTCTGTCAGCCCCCTCAGGCAGACATAGGCCCCCAGAGTGCACCCCACTTCCCCATCGCTCCGATCAGAGAAGACTCCAACTTCCTTGTCTCCATAGCTTTTGGGAAGCTCTTCCTCAGACAGTGGGGTGCTGGACTGGCCAAGGAGGGCGATGGGGGAGCCATGACTAAGAGCCAGGCCTGCTCCCCCACCAGCGCCATCTGCAGGGGGACCCTTCTTACTAGGCTTTTGTCCTTCCCTGCCGCTGGCTGCCTCGGGCTTGAGCTTCGCACAGTTGCTTTCAGTGGCTTTGGGCTGCCGGGAGTTAGCTTCGCAGGTCTGGGGCTCCTTGCTGGCTTCCGAATGAGTGGCTATGTTAGGAGGAGCGGCAGGCCCTGTTGGAGAGAGAGACTGTTTAGGAGACGGCTGACGGAGATGAGATGGGGAATGTGGTGAGCATGGTGCAGAGGAGATGACATTCATATTATAATCTTCCCCGGCTCTCTCCGGCGGTTGGTTACCATATGCCCGAGACTCATGTCTGTTGCCTTCCAAGTCATAGAAGGAGGGTTTGAGCAGAGTCTGGGCCTGCCCTGTTTCCTCAGGGGTCAGCCCCAGGCCGTTCTGACTGTCCAAGCAGGGGCCATCTTGGACACAAGGATGAGAAGGAGACAGGTGCCCTGCAAAGAAAAAGCAAAGAGCCTGAGATTAGAACTTTGAACCAGTTCCCGCCCCCCTGGCTAGGGTCCCGCATCCTCCCTCTGATTCACTGGGAAAGCTGCCAGGAGAGTCCCCAAGCCCAGCTCTGATCCCTACTGGACAGTGCCTCACACACGTGGGAGGAGGGAGAAGCTGGCTCGGCTCCTTCTGTGGAGCCACATCTTCACCGGCTGGAGGGGAAGGGTCCCCCAGGCCGAGCCCCTGGGGATGAGCAAGACAGGCCTTAAATGCCAGTCCAGAGAGGTACAACCGGGGCCCGTGTGCTCAGCAGCACGCTGACGCACAACATGGCAGAGACTCTTTCCAGCGATGACCAGTGTGGAGGACAGATTGTTTTGCTGCATTCTCCAGGCACCCAGCTCTATGGGCCTCAGCAGTTAGGCTGGTGTCAGAGTCTCCTTCCCCTGCCCCACATGTGCCAGGGAGGTGGGCTGAGCGGTTCACCTTCTCCGCTCCCCAGAGCTCAGCTGCTGCTCTGTTCTCCAGGCAGCTGGGCTGCCCAGCCTGCACAGTTGGCTCCCTGGCCCCCTCCGCCTGGTGCTGTAGGACAGTGCTGGCAGCAGGCACTGTCATCCACCCAACAATCCCTTGCGGGGAAAGGTGCAGCACCAGAGGCAGCTGCAGGCAGAAAACGGTGCCAGGAACTTGGTGCAGCAGAGTAACGAATCCTACAGCAAAAATACGACATTCTGTGGGACCTTGGGAAATGCCGAATTCCAGGGCCCTCTTGTCACTGAGCCCACGGGCCCCTGTGTCCATCCGCCCTTCTCTGAGCCCTGGACTCTGAGCAGTCACACTTGGGTCCCATTTTCAAGGACTGAGAGCAAAGTATGGCTCTGCCTTCTGGATACGAACCGAGCTCCCAGTCATCGGGCAGCCCTGGAAACAGCCCAAGGGGAGCAGTGTCGGGAGGAGGCACAGAGGAAGCACGAATCTCCCCAGCACAAAGCTCAGACACAGCCCTGGGGGGAGAAGCTGGGTCTGTAACCCTCCAAGGAGCAGCTCACCCCATCTCCTGAACATCCAGCCTCAGTTTCCCTCCCCATCCCTAGGGCCCAGAGCAGACCCTGGCTCTTAGGGCAGCCACACAGCTGAGCTCAGATGCACAAGGCCTGCAGCCCTTCTGCTGGTGGAGGTGGGGGCTGTAGCGGGTGAGGGAGGGGGTATGCTCACCAGTGTGTGAGGAAGAGGAGGAGGAGGAGGAGGAGTGGAGAAGGCTCTCCTGCCAGGTGGCCCGCTGAGCAAGGGAGGGAGGAGGGTAGCTGCCGTTGTTGTTCAGGGAATCCTGGTCAGAAAAAGAAGAGCCAGTGAATTTAGAAATGAGGGCAGGAGGGGTCCGGACCGAGGGAGGAGGGGGAACAAGGAAGTGAAGCCATGTCTACACTGGCAGTGCGTTACAGGTATCGGCCGGCCAGGCTCCAGGGCTCCCAGCTCGGCAAAGCTGGGCTGTGCTCGGGATAGTACAACACCCCGTGAGTGACACAAGCAGCAAAACCCCTGGGGATCCCGCCTCTAACCCCCGCCGGGAAGAGAGAGAGAGAGAGAGAGAGAGAGAGCTACGCCAGCCAAAGTCTGGAGCCTTCCTCTGCTCTGAGAGAAAGCAAAGGCTAAGCCCACATGCAGCCAGATGAGGTCTTTGCAAAAGGCCCCTCTGTCCCCACTCAGACACGAGCTCCCCCCAAGGTATGACCCCCGGCTGCCGCTGCACATGCTGGGTGAACGACAGGTCAGACAGCGTCTCCTAAACTCTGAAGATGAGCCCTGAGTCAGCAACCCTGTCAAACCCCTATCCCCACACGTTCCCCCCTCTCCCAGCTAGCCCCTTCTCCCCCCACCCCCCTTCACCCGTGACGCCCAGTGCTCCAGGAAACTTCAAACATGGGGCAGCTCCTCACGCGCCAGGGGGACTCCCGTCCCTGTCTGCCATGCCTGGGGGGGAGCGAAACAGCCACACCAGGGACAGTATCAGCAATGCCAGCTGGGTTAGCAATACTGACAGGAATGGGGCGTTCACACCACACAGCAATTGTTTTAGGCTCTCTGCAAACTCAGCATCGGGCACCCTGGGTCAGAAGGGAAGGTTTTCACCACACGTGTAACAGCTAGAGACTGACTTGTTACACTGAGAGCTGAGACTTTGAAGGAGAACCCAGAGGTCCATTGGCTTCCTTCATCAGGCTTTGTGTCCCCCAGAGGACAAGACCCCAGGTGGGGAAACACTGATGCAAGACATGCTGCCAGCACCACACAATCTTCCCCTGACAATCTGACACACGTACAGGCACACGCAGACACACATGCACAGAGACACGCACAGGCACACACAGACACATGCACAGAGACACAGACACACACACAGACACAGACACACATGCACAGGGACACAGACAAACACACAGAGACACAGACACACAGAGACATGTATACACAAAAGTATCAAAGAGATAGCCGTGTTAGTCTGGATCTGTCAAAGCAGTAACACAGAGACATACACACAGACACACATGCACAGGCACACATAGACACACATGCACAGAGACACAGACACATAGATAGACAGACACACAGAGACACAGACACACACATGCACACACACGCACAGAGACACAGACTGACACACAGAGACACAGATAGAGACACAGACATGCACATACACACACACGCAGACACACATGCACAGAGACGGACACACAGATAGACACAGAGACACAGACACACACATGAATAGACACACACACACACAGACACATAGAGACACAAACACACACACACGCAGACATACACACACACACAGACACACACACACACAACAGAACAAAGGCAAACGCTGCAGATGGGGTGAGAGGAATGTGATGAGACTGTTATGACTCCACTGAGGAAAAGCTGGACAAGCGGGGGCTGGATCCCGCTCTGCAGGGCTGTGCAAGAGCAGAGATACTCAGATCTGCGCCAGACTCCACCGTGTAGAAGGGAGAAAAGCCATTCTGCTCCATCTGCTCTGGTTCTCACCCGGTGCCCTCCACTGAGTACTGGGACCCCGGCCTGTCCAGACAGTTGGTGAGTCAGGACGATGCTGCACCAAGAAGTGAGCAGTGACTCAGAGATGGGGGCAAAGCAAATGTAATGTTTCTGTCTAAAAAAAAGTGACTAGAATGATCGCACATACCCAATGGGAACTGAATGCCTAGGAAGGAGCACTGTGGGAAGGGATCAGGGGATCAGAGGGGATCACAAGTTAAATAGGAGTCAACAGTGTGACATTGTTGCAAAAAAAGCAAACATCCTTCTGGGCTGTATTAGCAGGAGTGTTGTAAGCAAGGCGCAAGCAGCAATTCTTCCACTCTGCTCCGTGCTGATTAGACCTCAACTGCAGTATTGTGTCCAGTTCTGGGGGCCACATTTCAGGAAGGATGTGGACAAATTGGAGAGAGTCCAGAGAAGAGCAACAAAAATGATTAAAGGTTCAGAAAACATGAGCTGTGAGGGAAGATTGAAAAAATCGGGTTTGTTTAGTCTGGACAAGAGAACAGTGAGAGGAGACCTGAGAACAGTTTTCAAGAGGAGGGAGAAAAATTATTCTCATTAACCTCTGAGGATAGGACAAGAAGCAATGGGCTTAAACTGCAGCAAGGGCAGTTTAGGTTGGACATTAGGAAAAACTTCCTCACTGCCAGGGTGGTTAAACACTGGAATAAATTGCCTAGGGAGGTTGTGGAATCTCCATTTCTGGGGATTTTTAAAAGCAGGTTAGAGAAACACCTGTGAGGGATGGTCTGGATAATACTTAGTCCTGCCATGAGTGCAGGAGACTGGCCTAGAGACCTCTCGAGGGCCCTTCTAGTCCTGTGATTCTATGATCCTGGCAATGACTGTCCCTACCTCACTCCACAGGAGAAGAATGGTACAAGCTGTGTGAGGTACTGAGTTTCTTCATCTACTGACAGCAAAGAGAGTCCAGGGGCAGTTTGGGCCCTTACAAGAAAAGGTCACCAAGGATGGACTGGAGGTAGCAGTGCTGCGAGTTGCTCAGAATCAGCTTTGCCAGACATACTGGGTGACTCTACTATTAGTATTCACCTGCAGGACCAGAGCTGTATCAGCAGCAGGTGTGTGATACAGCATCTCCTAGGGGGCTTGGCTGGGGCACAGTCACTGAAGACTTGCTGAAAGGTTGTAAACAAATTGTTCTGGAAGCAGCAGAGAAGGACCTGGGGGAGCGTCTGGCTCAGCCCCGGCCCCAGCACAAGAGGGTTTAATGACATTTGCAGATTAGACTCTGAGAGGAGCTGTGAGTGCAAGAAGGGACAGAGCTCTAATCTTGGGGCTGAGAGATTAGAGATGTGGGCAGGAAACAAGAGATTGGGCAAATCCAGCGAATCCAGATGGGGACAGATCCCAGAGCCCAGATCTATGTTGGGGAAAGAAACACAGAGAGCTGCCATGGTTCTGCTGCATGACCGGGGGGCAGCGAACCAGCCCGGAGTTTGGCAGGGAATATGGCTGCAGATGAAGCCAATGAGATTCTATGCTGCACGTCCTAAGGGATCATGTCCTGGAGCAGGGGAAGGCTGAG
Source organism: Aldabrachelys gigantea (assembly GCA_026122505.1). Classification (NCBI taxonomy): domain Eukaryota; kingdom Metazoa; phylum Chordata; order Testudines; family Testudinidae; genus Aldabrachelys; species Aldabrachelys gigantea. Next base: position 9,512,094 of record CM047479.1, read on the forward strand.
CAGAGACACCCAGGACCCTACACTCCCAGAGGCCACCTTGTTCTGGGGAGCAAAGAAAGGAGAGTCCCTCTCTCCACAGTCCTGGGGACACCGGATTTAACTCTGGGTGCCTCCTCTCCAGAATGCTATGCAAACCGCTCAATTTGCCCGGCGTGGCTGCGTGATGTCCAAGGAGGGCACACGACCCCAGTCTGCAGACGCAGGAGACCTCCAGGATTACTTGAGCAGGAAATTAGTAAATAAATGATCAGGGTGATACCTGGAGTGGAGCTTGGGATAATGGGATAGAATTAAGGAAAGAATAATTTATATGGAATCTCAACTCTCTCAGCAACTGACAGGGGATCTGGCCAGAAATCCCCACAAAGGGAAGGGCCAGGGGTCCGTCGCTCCCTGACAGAGGGTGGATCTGGCTGGGAATCGCCCCTGGGAAGGGCCTGGGCCCATTGTTCTCTGACAGGGGCTGGCTCTGGCTGAGAATCGCCCCCAGGGAAGGGCCGGGGTCCATCACTCCCCGACAGGGGGAGGATCAGGATGTGGCAGGGCTTCAATCGAGGGTGGAAAGAAATGTCTGATACTCTCAAGCCCCATTCTGAAGGGGTTGGCCCACTGCTGGTGCCTCCTCATGGCCAGGCACGGCATGGCAGCTCTCTCCCCTATGCTCTGCGGCCACTGGCTGCTCCTCTTCTGGAGTAGCCTGCTTCTTCCTGTGTCTTGGCTCTCCGGCCGGCGCACTTCCAAGTCTCTCCCCTTCTGGGGTTGGCTGTGAACAAAAGCCAGGGGAATTAACACCAACAAACAGAGTTAGTGAGAGAGAAAGGAACGTCTCCCTCGCAGGGCATATCACGACTGGGCCCTCCTGTCCCTCAGGGAGGGGCCTCTAGGCAGTGCTTACTGAGGAAGCTCCTGCCTTATCTCAGCCCTTTCCTCAGGGCTGAGGGTCTGGTCTCACCCCTGGGCTCCCCACAAGTGAGCTGTTCTGCTCCCCTGTTACCGCCTCCTCCAGCCCTGTGGGTGTGGGGTGGCGGGGCTGGCTGAGCCTGGGCCAGCTCCAAACCCTTTGTTATCCATTGTGGGGTTTGTGTGCCCCATTACTCCTCCTCCCCCTCACAATGGCACCCAGGGAACCAGGCCCAGCGGACGGTTCACCCTGCCTCCCTGGAAAACCAACTCAGCCTTTTGGTGGGCTTTCCCCGCTCCACTGGGAAGGTATATGGCTGGCAGGACAGGTATCAGTGCATAACGCTGGGCGGGGGGCATCTTTTGTGGCATGTGATCATCTCAAGGGGGCATGGTCGGTGAATGGATTTCACTAGAGGTACTATCAGCGCAAGTTCACAGCCTGTTTCACAGTGAGACCTTCCTTCTCTATTATGGATTGCGCCGTTCCCCAGGGCCCAGTCTGCCGCTCCAACAGAGCGCGGGATGTTTCTCTCTGCTTCCTGGGACAATCCTGCACTTGAGCTGGTTTGTAAAACAAGCTCTTTGGAGAGGTCAGGACTGGTCAGGTCAGACTCTTTACACGGGTGTTTTTTCAACTGCTGAAAGGCCTTTTCACAGGCCTTGGCCCAGCACACCTTCCTGGGGCTACTGTCCTTAACTGGGTCCCTGAGGGGAGCTGCTAGCATTGAAAACCCTGGCACAAAGCAGCAGCCATAGCCTACAGGCCCCCAAAACCTTTGGACTTTCATCTTTGTGGCTGAGCATGGGCACGTTGTGAGGGCCTGGACTTCGCCAATGAGAGGCTGGACTTGGCCCTTCCCCAGAGTATATCCCAGGGAGATGGCCTCTTTTTCCCCCCTTTGCACTTTGCCAGGTTTGCAGGCAGCCCAGCCCCCTGACAGGGACCAAAGCACATCAGCAACCTGTGCTAGATGCTGCTCCCACTCTTAGCTGCAGATGGACCATGTCACCTAATTGGGCTGTTGCCTGTAAGCCGGGGGGTGAAGAACTTGGTCAGTGAGCTGTCGCAACATTGCATGGAGAACAAAGGGAATAGTCTGAAATTGACAGAGGCCAAACGGTGTGGCAACGGTGGTTTTCTCCTGTGATTACAGTGTGAATGGGATCTCTCTGTTTCCCTTTGTTACTTCTAACATGGTGCTATACCGGGCCTCATCCAGCTTGTCCACTCAGGGGATGGGGTGGGCATCAAATTTAGAAATAGCACTGACCTTTCTGTAGAACTGCATAGTGTCATCCGGCGTTAGGACCAATACAACCAGGCTTCGCCATTCACTGCAGGATTCTTCCATGACCCCTAGATCCAACATTGTCTGGACCTCTTGCCTCCTAGCCTCTCACATTTTTGGAGGGAGTGGCCATGGATTCTCCCAGATGAATTGCCAAGATTCCATTTGACAATGGCGGTGCACAAGAGAGCTGGGCTCTCTGTTCCAGGCAGAGGTGTTCCCCCATCTGTATAGTGTCTGGATCTGGTGAGGTGAGAGCTAGGGGCCCCATTTCTGGCTTAGGGGAAAAGGAGCGATAAATAAGCCCCCTCGCTCCTACCCTGGCTTCAGAAGGTTAACATGGTGAGTTTCCTCTTCTCAGTCTGCCTGATTTCATAGTTAACTGGCCCTACTTGTCAAACTACCTCGTATGGTCCTTGCCATTCAGCAAGTGACTTGGACTCCGTCCTTGGGAGTAGAGTTAGTGTCCAATTGCTTTAATGTGCAAATACCTGCCCCCTGCTGCTGGCTCGCTCCTGGGTCTGTTGAGCATTGAGGATCTTTTCTTTGGCAAAAGCCCCTAGGGAGAGGGAGTTTATTGTTGCAGAGGACTGGCGACGGAACTTGGGACCCAGGCCAATGACCTGGAGGATGGAGACCCCAGCGACCGGTGACCTGGCGACCTGGCGACCCAGAGGCCCGGCTTAGGAGTCACATCCGGGTCTGGCCAGTGGGAGGACAATGGGCTGCGGGGAGAGGACCCCGTTGACCTGACCAGCCAGTTCCAGCCAGAGGGACCAGAGGACAGAAGAGAGGAGAGGAGGCCCAGGCAACCCTGTTTACCTAAATGGAAGACAATGGACAGAGGCAGAGCTTGCGGCCGGTGATCTCAGATGCCCAGCTGGGAAGCAGGGGGGCTGGGGCTGGAGGGGGGAGCAGGCAGAGCCCACCTGGATGCAGGGGAGACTTGGATATGCTGTGCTGAGGGAGGCCAGGCCTGAGGCCCTGAGAGTTTCCTATGCTCTGTTCAGACGTTCAATAAATCCTCCTGTTTAGGCTGGCTGAAGAGTCACTCTGGTCTAGAGATCAAGGCTGCATTATTCCCTATGGGAGTGGAGGCCCCAGGAGTCCAGAGTGAGTGGACTCCCTGAGGGGGCCCACGGCGAGAGACAGGTGTGCCAAGGCTTAGAGAGGTGCAGCACCAGGAGGTGGAGGGGCCTAACCCCGAGAGAGAGTTGACCCTCGAGAAAAGCTGTCTCACTGAAGGGGGTTCCCCCGAGCGACCGCACAGGGCCAAGAGCGGGCACGATCTGTGAGTCCATGACAAACGTCGACTATGGGGAGTGTGACCATAGGGGCTTCTATACCCCCTCAGGTCCTAGGAGTTTGCATTTGGGGCACAGCTGCACAAGGATTTAACATTTTGGTGAATTCTGGGCCAAAAGAAGTGATCTAAAATCCTGGCCAGGGTCTTCTCAGGACCAAGGTGACCCCCAGAGGGGATAGCGTGAGCCCATTGCAGGGCTTCTTCCCTGGGATCATGGAATTGAGGAGTTGCGACCAAACGTCCTCCATCGGTTGGTCTTTCTCCAGCTGGTGCGGTTGCTCTGCCTGGAGCTCAAACCATGGTGTTGCTCTGCTTGCTGTGAGTCTGGCACAAAGTTTCGTCCTCCCTCTGGTCCTTTATGAAGTCTGTCTCTCTGGTTAGGATGTCCCTCTCCTGGAGGAGGGCCACTGTGGCTTCGTTGTAAAGAGGCCTTCTGGAGAAGCTTCCCTCTGGCTGGATCCTACCTCCCCAGGGTCCTCACCAACACCTGCCAATGTCACAGGTCTGGGGCTCCCATCTCCCCAGGTCTCCTCAGCTGCTCCCTCCAGGGTCCTGGGGTTGGTTTAAATTCCCTCCATACCTCTGAGAAATGCTCCCAATCGTGTCCCAAGACCATGGGGAAGGATACTGTTGAGGCCAGCCCCATTACAAGCCACTTTGTGTTTTCCCCTACAGCCAATGGCACACTTCTCTGTGGGGCACACCCAGAATCCACTAGGCCCGTGACCTTAGTTCCATTTATCTGCATAGGAACCATTTGTGGTGAACTGGGAATGTTCTTGTTTTCTCTGAATACTGTGTTGGTGCCTCAGTGTCCCCTATGCAGTTCTTAAGTATCTAGGTGGTGGAATAAGGGTGTGTGATTGCAGCCGAGCAAAGGGCCAGTGCACCTAAATGCCTGGCACTCTGTCTCCTAGCAACTGATGGCCTGGGCCCCTCCTCTGCAAAGGTGCCAACTGAATGTGCTGGAGACAAAGGGATCAGGTGACCTCCTGGCCCGGGAAAGGAGCTGAGCAGAGAGGAGGGGCTGGAGGGGGTGGTTAGTCTGGAGCTTGCTGGGGACGAGGAGTGAAGTACAGACGTGGGGGTCTGGCTCACTGCCCCCCAGAATGGACCCGGCCGAGGGGTCTGGTTCGCGGTACCTACAAGCTCTGTTTTAGACCATGTTCCTGTCATCGAATAAACCTCTGTTTTATTGGCTGGCTGAGTGTCACGTCTGACTGCAAAGTGGGGGTGCAGGACCCTGTGGCTTTCCCAGGACCCCGCTGAGGAGGGCTCGCTGTGGGAAGCACACGGAGGGGCAGAGGATGCTGAATGCTCCGAGAGACCCAGGAGGTGAAGCCATGTGAGCTTCTTGCCCTGGAGACAGTCTGCTCCAAGGGAGAGGAGGCTCCCCAAAGTCCTGACTGGCTTTGTGGGGAGCAGTTCCAGAGCATCGTCCGGGGACTCCGTGACACCGTTACTTCAGCTGGAGTTCGTTTATGGGCCCAGCATTCTGCTGTCTACACCTGTTCATAGCCACACTCCTTATGGGGCAATCGTGGTACCAGTGACCTGGGGGCCCACATGAAAAGCAAGTCCTTGCTGCTGGCCGAGTGGCCACTGGCCCCGGGCCCGCTCTTTGAGATAGCCCTTCCCTATATGCCTTGTCTACTCCCCCTCCATAGGGTCCCAAGGGCCTTTGTCCAGACTGGGGTCTGAGATGCTGGGGTTTGCTGCCAGGGTCCAGTCCAGGGCTCAACGACCTGCTGTGCACCTTAGAGGCTGGTGGTTGCAAGAACCCCCCGTCTGATTGCTGGCTCCCTGGAGGGGCTCTCCCATGAGCTGAGGTGCCCTTGGCCTCAGGCAGTTGCTCATATGAAGCAGTTAGAGCCATCTCTGCAGCTAAATAATTCTCCAGCAGCCAGGCACATTGGCTAGGGACTCTGGCCAGCATCTGAGCACCCAGCCCCTGCCCTCACACAGAAGAATGGGATTGAACTGCTCCACCACACTGAGCTCAGCCACCTCCACTGCAGTCTGAGTCTCCGGCTATTGCCATTTCTCTCCAGGGAACCTCCGGGAGGCCTCTCCAAACCCCCTCAGTGCCTCATGCGGAGACTCCCCCTAACACCCTCAGCGTCTCACACAGAGACCCCCCCAAGCCTCCTCAGCACCTCATGCAGAGACACCCCCAAACACGCTCAGCGCCTCACACAGAGACCCCTCCAAAGCCCCTCAGTGCCTCACGCCGAGACCCCCCCCAAACACCCTCAGTGCCTTATGTAGAGATCCCCCGACCCCTCAGCACCTCACGCAGGACCCCCTCAAGCCTCCTCAGCACCTCATGCAGAGACTCCCCCAAACACACTCAGTGCCTCATGCAGAGAGTCCCCGACCCCTCAGCACCTCACACAGAGAACCCCCGACCCCTCAGCACCTCATGCAGACTCCCCAACCCCTCAGTGCTGTATGCAGAGACCCTCTGACCCCTCAGCGCCTCATGCAGAGACCCCCCAAACACCCTCAGCGCCTCACGCAGAGAACCCCCCAAAGCCCTTCAGCTCCTCACACAGAGACCCCCAACCCCTCAGTGCCTCACGCAGAGACCCCCCAACCCCTCAGCACCTCACACAGAGACCCCCCAAACACACTCAGCTCCTCACGCAGAGACTCCCTGACCCCTCAGCACCTCATGCAGACTCCCCAACCCCTTAGTGCTGTATGCAGAGATCCTCCGACCCCTCAGCGCCTCATGCAGAGACCCCCCAAACACCCTCAGCGCCTCATGCAGAGACCTCCCCAAAGCCCTTCAGCTCCTCACACAGAGACCCCCAACCCCTCAGCGCCTCACGCAGAGACCCACCAACCCCTCAGCACCTCACACAGAGACCCCCCAAACACCCTCAGTGCCTCACGCAGAGACCCCCCCCAAAGTCCTTCAGCTCCTCACACAGAGACCCCCAACCCCTCAGTGCCTCACGCAGAGACCCCCCAACCCCTCAGCACCTCACACAGAGACCCCCCAAACACACTCAGCTCCTCACGCAGAGACTCCCTGACCCCTCAGCACCTCATGCAGACTCCCCAACCCCTTAGTGCTGTATGCAGAGATCCTCCGACCCCTCAGCGCCTCATGCAGAGACCCCTCAAACACCCTCAGCGCCTCATGCAGAGACCTCCCCAAAGCCCTTCAGCTCCTCACACAGAGACCCCCAACCCCTCAGCGCCTCACGCAGAGACCCACCAACCCCTCAGCACCTCACACAGAGACCCCCCAAACACACTCAACTCCTCACGCAGAGACTCCCTGACCCCTCAGCGCCTCATGCAGACTCCCCAACCCCTTAGTGCTGTATGCAGAGATCCTCTGACCCCTCAGCGCCTCATGCAGAGACCCCCCAAACACCCTCATCGCCTCACGCAGAGACCTCCCCAAAGCCTTTCAGCTCCTCACACAGAGATCCCCAACCCCTCAGCGCCTCACGCAGAGACCCCCAACCCCTCAGCACCTCACACAGAGACCCCCCAAACACCCTCAGTGCCTCACGCAGAGACCTCCCCAAAGCCCTTCAGCTCCTCACAGAGACCCCCAACCCCTCAGCACCTCACGCAGAGACCCCCCAACCCCTTAGCACCTCACACGGAGACCCCCCAACCCCTCAGTGCTGTATGCAGAGACCCCCCCAACCCCTCAGCACCTCATGCAGAGACCCTCCGACCTCTCAGCACCTCACACAGAGACCCCCAACCCCTCAGCGCCTCAGGCAGACTCCCCCAAGCCTCCTCAGCACCTCATGCAGAAACCCCCCAAACACCTCAGCGCCTCATGAAGAGACTCCCCCAAAGCTCTTCAGCTCCTCACACAGAGACCCCCAACCCCTCAGCTCCTCACGCAGAGATCCCCCAACCCCTCAGCACCTCACGCAGAGACCCCCCCAACCCCTCAGTGCTGTATGCAGAGACCCCCCAACCCCTCATGCAGAGACCCTCTGACCTCTCAGCGCCTCAGAGACCCCCAACCCCTCAGCACCTCACGCAGAGACCCCTTGACCCCTCAGCACCTCGTGCAGAGACCCCCCAACCCCTCAGTGCTGTATGCAGAGACCCCCCCAAAACCCCTCAGTGCTGCCCATGGTGACCCCACCCAGCCCCCGTCTCAGCGAAGCTGCAAGCCCCTCACCTGGGCCCCCCGGCACGCTCAGGCTCAGGGTGCTGGGCCGGGGCTTCTGCGTCTCCTCGGTGCTGGGCGAGGGGATGGGGGAGGCCGAAGGCGAGGGAGGCATGTCCAGTCCAGTCCCATCTGCCTCCTCCTCGTCCTCGTTGTCATCGATCATCTCAAACTCCTGGAAATCCTCCGAGAAGGTGCAGATGGGGTGGGGCTGCTCACAGCGCTCCAGCACCAGGCCGTCCTGGGGGGCACACAGGGGTTAGGGGGCAGGGCTCCATCATCTGGCTGTCCTGGGGGGCCACACAGGGGTTAGGGGGCAGGGCTCCATCACCCAGCTGTCTTGGGGGGGCACACAGGGGTTAGGGGGCAGGGCTCCAGCACCAGGCCATCCTGGGGGGCACAGGGGGTTAGGGGGCAGGGCTCCATCACCCGGCTGTCTTGGGGGGGCACATAGGGGTTAGAGAGCTGGACTCCATCACGCGGCTGTCCTGAGGGGGCACGGGGGTTAGGGGGCAGCGCTCCAGCACCAGGCCATCCTGGGGGGCACAGGGGGTTAGGGGGCAGGGCTCCAGCACCAGGCCATCCTGGGGGGAACAGGGCGGTTAGGGGGCAGGGCTCCATCACCCGGCTGTCCTGGGGTGGGCACAGGGGCTAGGGAGCAGTGCTCCAGCCCTGGGGGGCTGTGACGTTATGAGTGTGATATAATATCTCATTGAAAGGTGACAGGGCCAGAAAGAGTTAATTAACTCACAGGCTGACCTGACCCATGGCCAAACTTTAGAGACTCATTAGGAAGTTATGAAATAAACATAGCTTTGAAATGCAGCCTGGATTGTTAGAGGTAGAAGGGGAGGAGTTTGCTCAGGACTTGGGATGTAAGCAAACAAGTCTTGTCTATTGCTATAGCTTTGATTCAAAGATCAAAAAAGGAATATTAGTATTCAGGAAGACACTTGAGTGAAATAGTGTTATTGTTTACGTCTCTTTGATGGTTGTGGTAACCCGTATCTGAACTGTTTAATGGAGAAATTCCCCTGTGCTAATTCCCAGGATGTTTGGAAGGTAAGTTAAGCCTATTGATTTCTCAGGCCAAAAGTCCAGGTTGTATTCATTGCTTTTCACGAGGAATTGGATTTTCAAATTCATAGATTCATAGACTCTAGGACTGGAAGGGACCTCGAGAGGTCATCGAGTCCAGTCCCCTGCCCTCACAGCAGGACCAAATACTGTCTAGACCATCCCGGATAGACATTTATCTAACCTACTCTTAAATATCTCCAGAGAGGGAGATTCCACAACCTCCCTAGGCAATTTATTCCAGTGTTTAACTACCCTGACAGTTAGGAACTTTTTCCTAATGTCCAACCTAAATCTCCCTTGCTGCAGTTTAAGCCCATTGCTGCTTCTTCTATCATTCGAGGCTAAGGTGAACAAGTTTTCTCCCTCCTCCTGATGACACCCTTTTAGATACCTGAAAACTGCTATCATGTCCCCTCTCAGTCTTCTCTTTTCCAAACTAAACAAACCCAATTCTTTCAGCCTTTCTTCATAGGTCATGTTCTCAAGACCTTTAATCATTCTTGTTGCTCTTCTCTGGACCCTCTCCAATTTCTCCACATCTTTCTTGAAATGCAGTGCCCAGAACTGGACACAAGACTCCAGTTGAGGCCTAACCAGCACAGAGTAGAGCGGAAGAATGACTTCTCATGTCTTGTTTACAACACACCTGTTAATGCATCCCAGAATCACGTTTGCTTTTTTTGCAAGGGTATCACAGTATCACAAATTCACAGCTGGAAGTATATAAGAACCCTGGGACACGATCCTGCTCCATCTCAGATCTGCTCTGGGTTTCAAGAGGGGGAAACCTTAAGCCACAAGGATTGAGATCCCCAGTCACTGACTGGAGCTACTCTGAATATGGACATTGGACTATAACTTCTGGACTATTTCTAAACGGACTTTTGGCAACTACAAGCTCATCTCTACTGTGTACCTGAACCTCAAGAATTGAATTCAAGTCTGTCTGTATATTGATCTTTTAACGAACTCTCTCTCTCTTTTATAATAAATTTTAGTTTAGTTAACAAGAATTGGCTATTAGCGTGTATTTTAGGTAAAATCTAAGTTATCATTTGACCTGGGTCTGGGGCTTTGTCCTTTGGGATCAGGAAAACCTTTTCTTTTATATGATAAGATTTTCAGAATTTATCATCATATGTTTGACAGGTGTGTCTGGATGGAGGCCTGAGGCTGGGCACTTTCAGGGAACTGCAGTGTTTGAACTTCCAAGTAACCACCACTGAGGTACTGTAGAAGCTGTTCTGTGCTGGTTGGCAAATCTAAGTCTTGGAATATCCACCAGCATTTGGGGTTTGTCTGCCCCATTCTGTTTGCAGTTCAGCCTGATTGAGTGACCTCAGCTGGCTCCCATGGGACACACAGGGGTTAGAGGGCAGCACTTCAGCACCAGGCTGTCTTGGGATGCAGGGGGGCACAGGGGTTGGGGGCAGCGCTTCAGCACCAGGCTGTCCTGGGGGGAGGGCACTGGGGTTAGAGGGCAGCGTTCCAGCACCGGGCTGTCCTGGTGGGAGGGCACAGAGGTTAGGGGGCAGCGTTCCAGCACCGGGCTGTCCTGGTGGGAGGGCACAGAGGTTAGGGGGCAGCGTTCCAGCACCGGGCTGTCCTGGTGGGAGGGCACAGAGGTTAGGGGGCAGTGCTTCAGCACCAGGCTGTCCTGGGGTGGGGGCACAGTTTAAATCTGAAATGGTGCCTCTGCCGAAACCCTGGAATGTGAGTGAATGGAGGGGACAGTGACCCACTGAACTGGGAGGCTGCAGCCACATATCTGTCTGGCCCTGTGTCCCCCCCGCATGTGTGTACATGGCCGGTGGGTATAAGAGACCGGGGGAGCCTAAGCCTCCCCAAACAGGATGGGGTGCACCTCCCACTGCAGGCTCGCCGACCCGCCGCATTTGGAGCACTGCTGGTGAAAGGGTGCCTGGCCATAGCCCCATCTGTGCTGCTCCTCTTCCTGCCACCTCTTCCCCTGAGGCCCCGCACGCCTTCCACCTCTTCCCCCGAGGCTCCGCCCCTCTCCATCTCTTCCTGAGGCCCCGCCCCCTTTGCCTCTTCCCCCGAGGCCCTGCCCCTCTCCACCTCTTCCTGAGGCCCCGCCCCCTCTCCACCTCTTCCCCATGGCCCCGCCCTCGCTCTGCCTCTTCCCTCAAGGCCCCGCCCCACTCCACCTTTTCCATGGCCCCGCCCTTGCTCTGCCTCTTCCTGCCCCCACTCTGTCTCTTACTCCAAGGTCCCCCCTGCCTGCTGCTCATGCCTCTCTGCCCCCCTCCCCCAAGGCTGGGGGAGACTGAGAGCCACAAGCGATGAGAGGGGGGACTTAAGGGGAGGAGGAAAGAGGCACGAGCAGCAGAGGGCCTTGGGGAGGGGGCAAAAAAGGCACGGGCGGGTTGGCTTTGGGGGAGGGGGGCAAGCAGGATCAGGGCATGGGGCAAAGGGATCATGGAGCTGGGCCTTTGGAGAGGCAGCCTCGGGGTAAAACAGGTGATGGGGGAACAGTCTGGGCAGTGCAGGCCCCCCAAATGCAGGAGTCACGTGCTGCCCATGTCCGTCTGTCTGGCCCCATGTCCCCCTTGTGTCTGTCTGTCTCTATGTGCCCCCCCCCGTGTCTGGCCCCATGTCCCCCCTGCGTCCATCTGTCTAGCCCCATGTCCTCACCCGTCCGTCTGTCCGTCCCCAGGTGCCCCCCCCATCTGTCTGGCCCCATGTCCCCCCTGTGTCTATGTGTCTGGCCCCAGATGCCCCCCCATCTGTCTGTCTCCATGTGCCCCCCGTGTCTGTCTGGCCCTGTGTCTCCCCCATTCTCTCCCTTCTCTTTTGCCCCCTCTCCCCACCTTTGCTGCTGGTGTCTGGGCTGAGCCTGACGTCAGTGTCCCTGCCTGCCTTCTGCAGCTTCCCTCTCCCTACCCGCACCACCATCCTGGGCCTGGAGTTGCTGAGTAAGCCCAGCCGGAGCGCTGAGTCACCGCTATCTCCAGGCGCCTGTCCCCCAGCTGGCTCGGCCAGAGGAGCAGATCAGGGCACTCAGCAATCCTGGCATGTCTGTGCTAGCCGAATTCATGGCTGGCTTTCAGCACCTGCCAGCTGCACCCCTGGCATCAGCCATGGGCAGGATCCCAGCATGGCAGGGCTGCTGCTCTACCACCACGTGCTCTGGCCCTGCTCTTCGGTGACCGTGTGGTAGGACAGCTGGGATTCTCTCTGCACTAGCAGTTTAGTGCCAGGACCCCAGGACTTGTGCTAGCAGGGGCTGGAATGTGCTCACAGATTAGAGAGGCAGAAGGGACCATAGTGAGAACGTAAGAGCAGCCATACCAGGTCAGACCAAAGGTCCATCTAGCCCAGTGTCCTATCTTCCCACAGTGACCAATGCCAGGTGCCCCTGAGGAAATGAACAGAGCAGGGCAATCATTGAGTGACCCACCCCGTCATCCAGTCCCAGTGTCTGGCAGTCAGAGGTTTAGGGACACCCAGAGCATGGGGCTGCATCCCTGACCAAAACCTGTGTTGACTCTTCCTCAACTAATTGTGTTCATCTATGTGTCTGACAATTCTGTTCTTTACTCTGGTTTCAGCCAATTTGCCTGCTATTGGAGTTAGGCTACCCAGTCTGTAATTGTCAGGATCGACTCTGAAACCTTTTAAAAAACATTGGTGTACATCTGGTACAGAAGCTGATTTAAATGATAGTTTATAAACCACAGTTCGTAGTTCTGCAATTTCACATTTGAGTTCCTTCTGAACTCTTGGGTGAATCCCACCTGTTCCTGGTGACTTTTTACTGTTGAGTGTGTTTAGTTTGTTCCCAAACCTCCTATAATGACACCTCATTCTGGGACAGTTCCTCAGATTTGTCACTTAAACAGAATGGCTCAGGTGTGGGAATCTCCCTCTCATTCTCTGCAGTGACGACTGACACAAATAATTCATTTAGCTTCTCTGCCATGGTCTGTGATCACCAAGTCTGACCCCTTGTGTAACACAGGGCAGAGAGCTTCCCTGAGATAATTCCTGTCTGAAGTAGAGCAGATCTGTTAGAAAAACATCCCATTGATTTAAAATTGCCAGTGGTGAAGAACCCATGCCAGCTGTGGAGAAGCTGCCCCAGTGGTTAATAACCTTCACTTACAAAATTGCACCTTATTTCTAGTCTGAATTTACCTGGCTTCAACTGCCAGTGCTAAATCTTGGTACACTTGGCTTTGCTAAACTCACCAGCCTTCTATTACTCAATGAATTTTGATCAATTCACCCTTTAACCTTCTCTATTAGCTAAACAGATAGAGCTCCTCGAGTCTATTACTACAAGACCGATTTTCCAAACCTTCAATCACTCTCGTGTCTCTTCTGGAACCCCTCTCCAGCTTATCAACAGCCTTCCCAAATTGTGGGCATGGAACTTCACATAGGATCCCAGCAGTGGTCTCCCCAATGCCAAACACAGAGATGAAATAATCTCTCTGCTACTCAAGATTCCCTGCTTATACACCCCAGGATTGCATAAGCCCTTTTGGTCACAGCGTCGAACTGAGAGCTCAGGTTCAGCCGATTCTCCACCACGACCCCAATAGAGTCCCTGTTTCACAGACAGAGTCCCCCAACCTAGGACATGGCCAATGACCTTTGTCCCCAGGTGTCTACATTGACACTTCACCGGAGCCTGCTGGTGCCCAGCTCCCCAAGCTAGTGTCGAGTTGCTCTCTCCTGCACAAGCAGGAGAAACCAGGAGGCCACTGCACAGGACTCTCTAACGTTATGTGATGTTATTGACGTAAACTGTGACCGTATAGATAATTGTTGCAACCACTGTTATATATTTGCAGCAAATATTGTACAAAGATTGTTGTGTAAAGTATCTAGAAAAAGGTTAGAATTTGCTGGTTATGATTATATTACCTGTATGTGTGTATCATTTTTGTAGTTGAAGTTATGAATATTGGTTCTGTACTTGTATCTCAATGTGTTTGATTCTAAGTAGCATTAGTGAAGCATTTGGTCAGCTTCTTGAGAAAGGAATTTGCAGACTAAGTGCCCAATCAAGAAACACTTAACTGACAATGGATCTTGAGAGACTCGAATCCACATGAGAAGTCTGCCTGGGGACGTTCAAGGTAGCATGTGAGCAATGGCTGCTCTCCCTGTAAAGAACTGAGTCATGCATGGACATGTGACTTGCCCATGTGACTCCAAACTCCATCTTGCTGTTGTGATTTTCCACAGTAAGAACAAAGGAGTGTCCTTCCAGGGGGCAGAGAATATAAAGGTCCCTGAAAACTCCTCCATGTTATCTTCAATCCTGCTTCTGACCTCTGGAGGAACCTTGCTTCAAACTGAAGCTCTGAACAAAGGACTGATGACCCATCCCAGCTGTGGATGTTCCAGAGACTTGATTTGAACCTGCAGTTTATTCCATCACTGCTACAAGCCTGAACCAAGAACTTTGCCATTACTGTATGGAATTGATTCCATTTAACCAATTCTAGCTCTCATCTCTATCTTTTTCCTTTGATGAATAAACCTTTAGATTTCAGATTCTAAAGGATTGGCAACAGCGTGATTTGTGGGTAAGATCTGACTTGTATATTGACCTGGGTCTGGGGCTTGGTCCTTTGGGATTGGGAGAACCCTTTTTTCTTTTACTGGGGTGTTGGTTTTCATAACTGTGACGAACTGGGAATGTTCTCGATGTGTTCTTTGAAGGCTGAGTGAGGAGTGTTAGCCGGGGAAGGCTGCAGGGGCGTTTTGCTGGAACTGTCTGCACTGAGAATGGGAGACTGGCCTTGAGGGAAGATACCTGAGCACGGAACATAAGAACCCAGAAAGGGGGTTGGAGGCCAGGTGCCATCTCTGCCCGGAAAACTGGACAAAGGGTGGGGGAGGAGCCGGGGGGAGGCTGAGTGAGATGGTTGGAGGGGGCTTCAGTTTAGTGCTGGCTGGAAGAATGGAGGGGAACCCAGATGGGGCTCTGGTCTTCCAATGCGGCTCTGGCCTCCTTGGCCCCCCAGATGGACCTAACTGAGGAGGTCCTGTTGTCTGTACCAGCAAGGCCTGTCTTGGACTGTGTTCCTGTCGTCTAAATAAACCTTCTGCTTTACTGTCTGGCTGAGAGCTCCGGTGAATTGCAGGAAGCCGGGGGGTACAGGGCCTGGTGTTCCCCCACACTCCGTGACAATAGACATTCATCCTCATAATGAGTGGCTGCTGCTGGTGATACTGGGAAACTGGAGCATCTAAGGAAATTGCTTGTATGACTTGTGGTTAGTCTGTGGGGTGAGACGGAAGTCCTCGCTGTTTGACTGGTTTGATGCCTTAGGAACCCAGCCTGGGGCTGTGACTGCCCTGCTCTAAGCAATTTGTCCTGAATTGATACTCGCAGTTGTGTCCCGCCAGAGGACACATCATTACAGCGGCGCAGTCAGGAGGATCCAGAGCACCAGGTCAGTTAAGCTTTGGGTCAGAACCCCAAGCTATCCAAACTGGAATGTTGGTATGGAGAGTTTAGGTTGGTTAAAGAGCAGTTGCAATGGGTGAGCAAAGAGCATACGAGGCCTTGACAAAAAAGCCCTGGAAGACTTGTGCTCAGAAAGGGGATAAGCTTTAGAGAGAAAGCTACAGATCAAGAACTGAGAGAGCTGTTAATGGCCAGTGATCAGGAGGCAGGAGCACAGCCCTTACCTGAGGTTACAGAAGCTGGAGAAGCAATTGGAATGCAAAAGGTAGCAAGTAAACTGCAACTGGAGCATGAACAGAGACTAGCAGACATTAGCTTGCTGGAAAGGCAAAAGATCGCTGAGATGGAGAAAGAAGCTAAGGAAAGGAATGGCTGAATTAGAAAAAGCTGCTCCTGAAAGAGAGGAAAGGGCTCGTAGAAACAAATGGAATGACTGGCTGCTGAGGAGAGGGTTGCCAGACTTAGGCTCCAAGTCAAAAAAGCAAGGGAAGAACAGCAGAAACTGTATCATCTTGAAAGTTCAGTATATAACAATGTTGGTATTTTGTATAACTCTGAGCAGTTGTCTGTATTTAACCCATTACGCTATCATCAGGGAGAAGGGGACTCTAATCTGGTGGGAAATAACTGTTTGTCTGTGCAAAAAAGCTGTTTGTCTGTGAATGAAGTTTCTGAATGTCTGTCTAACGCAGGGGTTGGCAACCTTTCAGAAGTGCTGTGCTGAGTCTTCATTTATTCACTCTAATTTAAGGTTTCATGTGCCAGTCATACCTTTTTATGTTTTTAGAAGGTCTCTTTCTATAAGTCTATAATATATAACTAAACTATTGTTGTATGTAAAGTAAATAAGTTTTTAAAACGTTTAAGAAGCTTCATTTAAAATTAAATTAAAATGCAGAGCCCCCCGGACCGGTGGCCAGGACCCGGGCAGTGTGAGTGCCACTGAAAATCAGCTCGCGTGCCGCCTTCGGCACCCGTGCCATAGGTTGCCAACCCCAGTCTAATGTCTCAGAAGTGAATCTGGAATTAGATCAAACACAGAAAGAACTCATTGGTCAGGAAAATGTTTCTCAGGAGCAGATTAAAGGGGATGGTCAGGTGGACGCCCTAGCTGAGGAAGGAAAGGGTAGAGTTCTGGTGGGTGATGGATTGGTGGCTAGTACAGCTTGTAAAAGTGAACCTGGAAAGGGTAACTGTGATTTGCTGGGAGTACCTCAGTGTAGCGAAAAAAGTAGCAGTTTATCTGTGGGGAGTGGTCATGTGCCTGGTAAGGAAAGTCTGGATGGGCCCAGGAAGCCTTGTGAACCGATAGATTTGTCTAGTCAGCAGTTTGGGAAGGCAGGGATAGTGGAAGATGAGTGTCCCTATATCCCTTACCTGTTACCTGTGTGGAGAATTGAATAGTGAAGGAAATGTGCCTGTGTCCGTTAGGAGTAATGACTTGCCCATGGAGCTACCCCAGTCTCCAAGCAGTTGTTTGTGGACAGCCCTGAGTGCTGGGACAAGGAAAATGAGATCCCAAGCTGTGTGTCTGGTAAAGGAGAAGGTTTCTATCACGCAGTAGGGAGTGAGACGGCTGCAGTGGAGTTTGAGTTTTGGGCTGGCTGGGGAATCGGAGGGAACCCCAAGGCTGGGGTCTAAGATCCCAACCCCCCAGAAGGACCTGACTGAGGGGTCCTGTTTATGCCTACAAGCTCTGGTTTGGACTGTGTTCCTGTCTTCTAATAACCCTTCTGTTCTACTGTCTGGCTGAGAGTCATGGTGAATCACATGAAGCCGGGGGTGCAGGTCCTTGTCTCCCCCAAACTCTGTGACTGTTTCTCCAGCTCTTTTTTGTCTGTGGAGCAGACAGAAGGTGCCTTTCAGCCTGTGATGGTTGAGAATAGTGCAGCTGTCTCAGAGTTGTTCTGAATTCAACTAAAGCCCAGGAAAGGAATGGTCCTAAGTTTGTGTCTGCTGGGGAGAATGGCACTGTGACTAGGTTGCATCCAGTTTATGTCTTAGCAAAATCCCAGAGACCAGACAATTCTGGTGCTTGTATTTTGCCTGTTACTAACGTGTGGCTGGAAAAGGGTGTAGCAACTCTGTCTGATCAGGGTGATACCCCAGCTGGGGCACAAGGAGAGCATAAAGGTGATTTGATTGTGTTACCTACTGACAGTTTGGAAACTTGTAGCAAGAAGGAAAAGATTCCTGAGCTTGTGTGTGGCAAAGGGAAGGAGAAGGCTTCTGACCCTTTGCCTGAATGGGGATTGTGTAGGAATCTGCCTGATGAGCCAGTGGTGATCCTGGATGTGAGACCCAGGAAGAGTCTGTTGTTGCTCAGGGAAGTGTTCCTTTAGAGCAAGCCCTAGGTGAAGAGGGTAACGGCAAAATTTGTCCAATGAGTGAATTGTTACTTGGAGAAGCTCCCAGGGAAAGGAATCTTCATGGTAATCTGTGCAAGCAGTTTGCTGCAACTGAAGGGTGTGGAAGTGATTTGATCAAGGAAGTTTCAGTTCCTAACAGCCAGAAATGTGCTGTTGTGAATGGATCCACGGACTTTCCTTTTGAAAGATCCAGTGTGGGTAGCTCTGAGAAGGTCTCATATGGAGTAAAAGCTGTTAAGAAAGTTTAACAACCCTATAACCAAGTGACTGTGCTTGACCAGTTTGTTGGGGAGACAAGGTTGTTGAGAAAGAAATGTCTCCATGCTAATTCTGTGCGTGAGCAGTCTGTGCTTCAGGGTCTGAGGACAGATTTGGTTACTGGTAAGTAACCTCTCAACTCAGACTCTTTGGATCTGTGTGGTATCTCTTTGAGCAGGGGGTTGGACTAGATGACCTCCTGACGGCCCTTCCAACCCTGATATTCTATGATTCTTTAAGACAGAGACCAGCCTTGGAATTGGTAGCAATTAAGAATCTGAAAACTGGTGAACAGGCTCCTGTCTCTGTTGAGGCAAATTACCTGGCTGTCAGGGAGAAGAAAGACTTGCTAATAGCTGTTAGCACAGAGAGCCCATCCCATCAGCCAGTGACTTCTGTTAAGCAAGAGAAATCAGGGTTTGATCCTTCAGGAGAAGGAGAAAAGAGAGAACTTATTTTTGCCAAAGGAAGCAACAGGTTAACCCTAAAATGCCCAAGCCCCAATGGTATTGGGCCAAAGGTGTGGCATGACAAACACGATTGTAGGTGGACACTTGCAATGAATTTATTGTTATTGCTAGTGGTGATTTTTGTAACTCATGTGTTGCTATTATCAAGAGCTATAAAAATGTACAATGTGCCTAATCTTTTAAAAACCTTTAAACATGTCATGAGTAATACATAAGAACACACTTTACGTTAAAAGGCCTTGTAAAGCTAATGTTGCACAGTTAATGCCTCTAAACAGTCTTGGAATTTTTCACAGAAGAAAAGACATTCCAGATCTGAGGTGCTGTATGGAAAAGGGAAACTGAGGCACACTACTATATTGCTTTCATGGCTAAATGCCAAGATTTCTATACTATGGATAACATTCACATCTACATTGACTTGATGTTAACTGGGTTCCAAACATTCCCCTGCTCCGCCTTGTATAAATAAAGTAGCTATTTTCTTTAGCTCTTGGCAAGATCACGTGAGACATACATGAACCATGCTGCAAGAGCAGATCCAATCCACTATTGTTTAACCAAGTTTTACCTTGAGTTTGTAAAGAGATTCAATCATGTTATTGAACATGACTTTGATAAACCATTTCTGTTACACAGTGGTACGGCTTCTAACCCAACACTAGCTATAAGACAGAACCCAGGATGGGGAGCTCTTGGGATTGCAGTCAGTGATGTTTGTGTCATCCCCTCCTGCATCAATTTTGTGTTGGGGGTGTGACTTTATTGACAAACTGTGACCACATAGATCATTGTTTGCAACCACTGTTATATATTTGCAGCAAATACTGAACAAAGGTTGTTGTGTGAGGTGTCTAGAAAAAGGTTGTAATTTGCTGGTTATGATTATGCTGTCTGTATGTGTATATCATTTTTGTAGTAGAAGTTATTGAATATTGGCTCTGTACTTGATATCTCAATGTGTTTGATTCTAAGTAGCATTAGTGAAGCATTTGGTCAGCTTCTTGAGAAAGGAATTTGCAGACTAAGTGCCCAATCAAGAAACGCTTAACTGACAATGGACCTTGGGGAGACTCAAATCCACATGAGAAGTCTGCCTGGGGACGTTCAAGGTAGCATGTGAGCAATGGCTGCCACCTGCAAACTAAGTCATGCATGGACATGTGACTTGCCCATGTGACCCCAAACTCCATCTTGCTGTTGTGGGTTTTCCGCAGTAAGAACAAAGGGGTCCATCCACATGGCAGAGGATATAAAAGGCCCTGGTAAACCCCTCCATTTTATCTTCAATCCTGCTTCTTACACTCTGCAGGAACTCTTGCTACACTGAAGCTCTGAACAAAGGACTGATGGCCCATCCAAGCTGTGGATGTTCCAGAGACTTGATTTTGAACATGCAGTTCATTCCATCACTGCTATAAGCCTGAACCAAGAACTTTGCCATTACCATATGTAATTGATTCCATTTAACCAATTTTAGCTCTCATTTATATTTCTTTATTTCTATGAATAAACCTTTAGATTCTAAAGTATTTTGTGGGCAAGATCTGACTTGTATATTGACCTGGGTCTGGGGCTTGGTCCTTTGGGATCAGGAGAACCCTTTTTCTTTCAGCTGGGGTGTTGATTTTCATAACCCATTTATCTCCATAACGAGTGGCTGCAGCTGGATACTGGGAGACTGGAGTGTCTAAGGGAATTGTTTGTATGACTTCTGGTTAGCCAGTGGGGTGAGACCGAAGTCCTCTCTGTTTGGGCTGGTTTGGTTTGCCTTAGGGAATGTAACTTTGCTGCTCTAAGCAATTTGTCCTGAATTGATACTCTCGGTTGTGTCCCTCCAGAGGCCGCATCGTTACACCCTCCGTCAGACATTGCTGGGGTGAGGGGCTGGCAGACCTGGAGGAATGGGAGGTGCTGCAGGCTGAGATTGAGGGGGCATCAGCAGAGCCATAGATGTCAAGGTCAGCAGAGACCATTGCTGACCTGTATCCGGGACCTGACCCCACAAATCACTCCGACAGCACATCTCTAAAAAACCAGCAAATCTGCTTCTAACCCAGGATGGAAAGAGGCTGGGGTGCTGCTGGTTGGGACTGAGGGGCATCAGCCGAAGCGTGTGCACGTTCATCTGTGTGTGCACGTGTGTATGCAGGTGCCGGCACACCATATGCTTGAGGAGCCCGGAGCAGGGCTCAGGGCATGAGGTCTGGGGTAACAAGGCATTTCACTTCTGCCATCTGAACTTGATTTACCTGGAATGAGTGGGGGGGCATCGCTGGTTAAGAGCAGGAGCTCAGTTGTGCTCACCCTGCACTGGCCTCCCATTTCTGGGTGGCAGCACATCACCCTGTTGGCATGCGTGGGCACCAGGGTCTCTGCCTGTCTCAGCCCCGCCTTCCCCCTCTCCACCTTCTCATAATGGTCTGAGTCATAGTTCAGGCCAATGCCACAGTCATCTGTGATTTCCGAGAGGTCCTCATCATCAAACTCTTCCAGGCTGATGTCCTGCGGGGGCCTGGACAAAGAGAGAGCAAGCAGAGATCAGGTCTCCTGGGCTACCCCCACACAGCCATCCCCTACTCCACCCTGTGTCCACGCAGGGAGGCAGAACCGGACACTGGGGGCCTCTGGGCTGGGGAAGGGCAGGCAGGGGGCCTGTCAGGCCTCAAGGGGCAAAGTCCCAACCCCTTTGGGGTGGAAGGAGGAGCTGGAGAGGAGAGAAGACATTGAGGACACCCCACCCCAAACCACAGGAGCAAGCCTGTTCGCACACGCTGCCCCTTGCACGTGGAGTCCCCCTCTCCCGCCTATCGGTTTCACAGAGCCACCATCCAACAGCCTCACACATGCCAGCTCAGCTGGGATCCCCACGGGAGCCAGCTTGAGCGCGGGACGGCAGGGCCAGGCCCTGGTCAGAGGTCATGTCTCCCAGCCACGGCCCCTGTTCAACCCTCCAGCCTGCACCCAAACAAATGTGTGAGCCCTCGTCTTCCTGGCGCTCCCCACCAGGGGGTCTCCTAGGGTCGAGCTCTCTGGGACAGGGACTGGGCTCCTTCTGCACCTGCCCAGCACCCAAGCAGAATGGGGCCTGACCCCTACCAGGGGTCTCTGGGTGCTGTCAGCGCACACACACACCAGTGGAATGGGTAAAGAGGAAGGCCCCTGGCTGCAGCGTGGGACCGCGCCCATGGGTGGGGCAGAGGGAAGGGGTCAGAGATGCATGCTGGCATCCCCGGTGGGGTTCCATTTGAAGTCATATTTTTAAACCACTTCTAGTTTTCTCAGCCAGAGCCAAGGCAGAGACAACCCCCTCCCTTCAGGGCGTGTCCTCCGGCTGCTCTGGCTCCGGCTCAGGGTGTTTGCTTGGGAGCTGACAGGGCACTGGGGGAGAAGTTCCCTGCTGGCTCAGAGATGCCACAGGGGTTTTGCTCTGTCATCACTAGAAAAGAGTTTCCTTTTCACATTTCTCCCCCCCTGTGCTCTGGGCCCTGTCAGGCTTGGGTTAGTAACGCCTGCAGTGAGTGCACTTGGCTGAGGGGGGGAGCTCTGCGGGAGTCAGAGCAGCAGCTTTTCACATCCCAGGAGTGGGGCTTTTCCTTGAAGCCCCCGTCTCTGAGAGCAGGGGGGTTCTGAAGGGGAGCTCCCTGCAAACAGTCCGCCCAACCTCCTGGTGCGCCTTCAAATCCTTCCTTTGCCCTGCTGCCTACAAAACGCTCCAGAGCCCAGCCTGTGACGCTGACCAGTTCTCGTCTGCTTCCTCGTGCTTCCCTGACAGCCTGACTCCCGTCTGACACTTTGACAGCCAGCTCCCTGGGCAGGGGCAGTCCTTTGTTCTGTCTGCCCAGCGCCAGGCACGGTGGGGGGGGGGTCTGGTCCAGGGCTGGGGCTCCCTTGAGTACCAATAATAAATAACCCTGGCACCGTGAACTGCAGCAACTGAAGGGGCGGCAGTGGGACACGGCCGACAGGCCAGCCTGGAAGGAGCAGCCCTGATTCTGTCTCACTCCAAAGCAACTGACTGCACCTGAGGCTGGCTAATCGGGCTTTGTGCCCATGGATAGGGGGTGTGAAGGCCAGTGCAGCGGAACCGGAGTCAGGTTGTTGCTTCTCCTCAGAGAAGCCATTGTGTCCAGAAACTGCACTTTACCCACCACTGCCATGCAGCCCACCTCTGAGGAGCAACATGAAAGCTGCTGAACAGCAACAGTGCACAGGCATTTAGACCAGGAAGTGCAAAAGACTCTTGTATCTGACTGAGGCTGCAGGGGGGATGTAGGGAGGCAGAATGGAGCCATCCAGTTTGGAATGTGGCACGAATATCTGTGAAAAGCAAATTCCCCGACGTGTGAGTTGTCATGGAAACTCAACTTTAAACTCACACTGCACTTGCCTGTGCACCCAGCTAGGCAGGGGACAGAAACAGGGAGCATGAGCACACAGCTCAGCAGCCAGCCCTGACCCCAGATTCTTCCCATGTGCCAAACAAAACTGGCCAAGTGTGTGGAGTGGGGAATAAATGGGTGGCGGCTGTGACCTGCTCCTGGCCATGGCTTTCAGCAAGCTCTCCTGTCCTACCTCTTCCAGCGCACTGGCCTACGTGCAACCCTGCCTTGCTCCTCTCGCTGGCAGCTGCCTCCCTGATGACCAGGCCACCCCCTCTCTGGGGTCCAACCATGACCTGCTCTACAAACTCCCTTCTGCCATCTCCCTTCCAGTGCCTCTCTGGGCCCTGTTCCAGCAGCATGCCCCACTCCCATCCCTTCATGTGACCCTCCCTGCGAGGATTTGCACAATACATGATCCCAGGGCAGCAGGCCCTGCTGCATGCCCCCCCTCCCATGTGCTCTGGAGGCATGGAGCAGCTTTCCGGTCTGCAAAGCAGCACATGGATAATATAATATAATACATGAAGATATACTTATCTCATAGAGCTGGAAGAGACCTTGAAAGGTCATTAAGTTCAGGCCCCCTGCCTTCACTAGCAGGACCAAGTACAGATTTTGCCCCAAATCCCTAAGTGGCCCCCTCAAAGACTGAACTCACAACCCTGGGTTTAGAAGCCCAGTGCTCAAACCACTGAGCTATCCCTCCCCCCCCTTGGATATTCCCAAGCAGCGGGGAGGCAAGCTCTGTTATCTGCTGGGAACTATTCACTCAGCTCAACCAAGAAACAAAGTTTGAGGAGTCTCCCCCCACCCCACCCATCTTTTCCTGCTCAGCAAAGGGCTCTGGGGAATGGCTGAGTTTGCACTAAAAGGGGTGAGACGCAAACTCAGCAGGGCTGGACCCTCTCACCGGCAGGGTCTCTGGGGAATGAGAGGCCCGGGGTCAGAGACCCTGCGATGCAGCATGAGCCAGATATCAGAGGGGTGAGCCCTTCTCCTTGGTCTAGCTGGAGACAAACCACCATCCTGACACTCCCCGGGCTGGGTCTGCCACCCGCCCAATCCATGCCACCATAGTCAGTATGGGAGCGAAGATAAGCGCGAGGTGCCCAGGAACCTCAGGAGCTGGCGGCTCCTGGTGCTGGCCATATAGAGACATGGGGCTGCACTCTGCCTTGCCTCACCGACCGTTCCAATGGGAGGAGCTCCGTGCTGCTGAGAGGAGTCCTCCTAGCCACTCGCGAACCCTGCACCTGTTCCCTCTGCAGCTGTGCTAGGCACTGCAGGGATGCCGTGTCACCAACCCCACATGCGGAAACATCACCAGACGGGCCCAGGGAATCAGGAGATTGTTTCAAAACAACCCACTGGGTGATTTTTCATTTGCCTTCTGCCCCTTGGGGGGTCACTCAGGTCACGTATTCAGACTTCTTGCCTCGGCCACGAGGGCTGGAAACGTACTGTTCTTTCTAACGGAAGCTGAGATTCTCATGGGATCCCAGGACTCCAGGAGCTGGAGCTGCCAGAAAATACCCCAAGCAGCGCTAAACTCCCGGCTGAACTGTGAACCTTGGCACTCCCGGGGAATGTGTGGTCACAGAGGGGTCCATTGGTGTGTCCCTGAAGCCCATGGAGCCATTAGGCCTCATTCTCCCACAAGCCCAGGGGATACCAATGGGCCACAAAGGCCAGGCCATCTGAAGGTTCCCAAGAGAAGAATCTTGTTAAACTGGAGCGAAGGGAACAGTTTCAGTAACTGAGGGCATGTCTACACGACAAGAACAGCCCACGGCAGCAAGTCTCAGACCCCGGGTCAGCGGACTGGGGCTTGCACCTGGGGGCTCGAACTAGTAGAGTAGCTGTTCCGGCTCAAGTTGGAACCTGGGCTCTCAGACCCTCACTCCCCCACTGGGTTTAGTGCCTGAGCGGGAACGGCGACACTGCTGATACCAATGGCCACAAAGGCCAGGCCATCTGAAGGTTCCCAAGAGAAGAATCTTGTTAAACTGGAGCGAAGGGAACAGTTTCAGTAACTGAGGGCATGTCTACACGACAAGAACAGCCCACGGCAGCAAGTCTCAGACCCCGGGTCAGCGGACTGGGGCTTGCACCTGGGGGCTCGAACTAGTAGAGTAGCTGTTCCGGCTCAAGTTGGAACCTGGGCTCTCAGACCCTCTCCCCCCACTGGGTTTAGTGCCTGAGCGGGAACGGCGACACTGCTGGCTTAGCCCTGGGCTACAAGCCTTGCTGCCGGCAGGTCTTTTTGGCAGTGCAGACGTCCCCCGAGAGGTTAGAGAGCTCCTGAGAAGGCTGCAGTTACCCCAAACCAGCCAGAATGGAAGGGACTGAAGGAAAGGTTAAAGTCGGACTAAGCCCAGCACTCGCAAGGATGGCCGGTTCCCTACACCTAGCCCTGTGGTTGCTGTGGCAAGCCGTAACCCAAGGAAAGGGAGGCAGCGGAGAGCTAGATCACGGGGGAGAGCCAGGACCCTGAGCCGTTCCAGTCATTTAACAGCCTGCTAACGCACAGCGCTCCTGGGCCAGGCCGGCATTACAGTCAGCACAGAACGTGTGCGTGGAACCCCTTCCTCCAGGAGCGCAGCAGTGCAGAGACTCTTACAAATGTCATAGCCCTTTGGAAAAACCCCAGAGAACCTGTGCTACACGGCAGGCCTGGGCGAAGACGGGAGCCGTGCTGGAGTGACCTGAACTGCACTTCTGCACTTCTTAGGCGTTGAGGTTATTTTAACTCTAACCTGACCGGAATTCCCTGCAATTCTGATCACTCTCAGGTACTTCTCTGGCCCTCACAAGTACAGCACCTGAGCACCCTGGATTTCCTCTGCACACACCCCTGCGGGGAGGGTCACTTTTGTAACTGCAACAGTCTTGCAGGGGGGGTTACTCTGCAGTTCCTGTTCTTTTCCCCGCCTCTCTCAGCTCAATACTATGTTCACGGTGTGACGCACCAGACAAGTGTTACCAATGTGTTAAAAAGAAAAAACAAAAGTGAGGCAGAGCTGGTCAAAACATGTAGAACTAACATTTCCCTGCCAGACAACAGGATTTCACTGAAATTGTCTTCAAGAAAAGGTCACTTCCAGCAGCATTTTCTCTCAGGAAAGTTGGCACAAAATGTTTTGGGTCAATATTAATCCCAGCCTCAGCATGGGCTGCCGCAGTGCCTCATGGGAGCTGTAGTTCCAAGGGCCTCCTGCTCCCATTCCCCTGCCCGCTCTTGGTCTTGCACCCTGGCCACAGGACATCTGCCTTGACGCACTGTGATCTTTCCCTGGGGCGGATCACAAGGCATTCTGGGAGATGTAATCCAACCACCCAGAGAACAGCAGCATGAGAGGCCCAGAAGGAGGACTCCCGGGAGGCCCTGGAGCAGCCCAGGCAGGCAGAGCTCACTGCCAGCCCTAACAAAAACTTTACAACATTTCTGAATCAACGTATTTCTGACTTTTCCCTTCTGTGACAAGTTTGGCTGTTTGCCATGATCCCCTTTTCCAAGGAGCTGCAGGCGGAGCCCTCACACCCCTGCTGGGGTGCGTACGACTTGCCCAGGATGGAACTTCACAGGACACAGCGGATTGGAGCCTCTGCACCCACTTGCCTTTGCTGGCCGTTTCTGACAGCACCATGGCCAGCCCCAAACATCCCCCCGCAATCACAGAACTGGCATAAAACCAGGAGATTTTACAAAAGAACAAATGTGGGGTTGTTTTTCTCTGCACTCGGCTCCAACCTTTAGTTTTTCCCCTCAGCTGGAGCACGGAGGGGACAGGCTCCTGCAGCGGAGGTGGGCACAGGGCAGGGCTGCTTCTGGGACCTGATCTCTCTCCCTCCTCAGAGTACTGAGTTGAACCGTGGTGCCTTGGGGCAGAGACCAGTCTCCATTTGCCTGGAAAATGCTGAGCACAGGCAGAACAATAACCAACCCCCTGGAAATCTAACCCCTCCCTCTGTTCTGCAGGCAGATTCCCTGGCCAGCAAGGATGGAGAAAGAGAGGAGCGTGGGAGCCAGGTCCCCATGTTAGTTTCCCCTAAGGCTAAGCGCTACTCCTCCCATCTGTGCCGGGCAATCAGCCCTTGGGGAGCCATCCTGGAGACACAGCTCTGCTTGGCTGTTAGGGCCTGTCTACACTGCCCCAGACACCCACGCTGGCCCAGGCACCATGGTGGGAGGGAGACGTGCAATTGGGGAACTGACGGGCAAACACAAGATGATCTGGGACAGGTTCAGAATGGGAGGAGGAAAGAACCCGTCGGGGAAATGCAGACAAGGCCCTCAGAGGAAGCCATCCCGAACCCCAGTAACCAACAGGTACCATGGTGGAGGGAGACGCTGGGGGGAAGAGAGGAGCTGGTGCTCCTCCCACCACAGAGGCTGTCATAGCCCCTACCCAGGTCTATGACTCTATTCCCCAGCTGTCTTACCATGCAGGGACCCTGGGGCTTGGGGAATCAGGTGATGAACAGCAGTGACAGCTGCCCAGTCTGGAGCAGAACCAGGAAAAGACATGCTCTGGCCTGGGTCATGCCCTGAGGCACTGCCCCCTCCATCCCACCAGCCTAGCATCCCCTTCACTTCCTCCCACTTCCATCATACTGTCCTTATGCTGGCCCCAGGCACCCCCCATCCCAACCCATCTGCATGACTCGCTGCTTCCACCAGGCCCACAGACACAAGGAGAAAGATATCAGTGGGTGTAGACCCGCCCCCCATGTCTGTCTGACCAGTGCATGTCGCGGGCATGCCACCCAGGGCTCAGCAACTGCCAGCATGGCTCTCCAAGTGCCAAGGGCCCAGCTCAGAGGTCAGTCACGGTGTACGAGGAGCTGCTGAGTCCAGCTACTGCCTAAGCAGGCCAGCCCCAGCCTCGCTGAATCATGGCTGTGACCTGAGCATGCGGAGCACAAGCTGCCCTTTTTGCAAGGGGAGAGGGAATGTTTCTCTCCTGGTGCAGTAACTGTAGTTATTTGGGATGCCGGGCCCTACGGGTGTGCCACTCCAGGTGCCTGCGCCTCTCGAGCCCTCGGGCGGAGATTTCGAGCTGGCAATGCCCATTCGGAGCCCGCATGTGCCCAGTGCCTCCTCGTGGCAGACCCCAAGGCTGTATAAGGGTGTGTCGGCAAACCACGCTCAGTTCCTTAGAGAACAACGGAAGCAGAGAGGAAGGAGGGTGGGTCACGGAGCACCCACAGGGACACACATCTCGACGAACTCCAGTTATTGCACAGAGTGAGTAACACTTCCTTCTCCTTTGAGTAGGCTCCCGCTGGGGGCTCCACGCCAGGCGGCTCCCGGGTAGTACCCCCAGAGGGAGGAGGAAGCATCGGAACAGGGGCCAGAACTGAAGACAGTATTGCAGAGCCGAGGGCGTGGAGCAGAGTGTAACATTTCGAAAACGTGTGGACTGAGCTCCAAGTGGCAGCTGTATATATCTCAGATACTGGGACATTCTTGAAAAATGCAGTGGACATTGCCTCTGCTCTGGCCGAACGTTCTCTCACTGGCAGACTCGGATCAGGCACAGATACAATCTACTATCCATTTCTAAAGCCTGTGAACAGAAATAGGAACCTCCTTATACCTGTCTGTGAAGGAGATGAAGAGTCCAGTGATCTCCTAAATGGCTTAGTCCTATTGAGGTAGAGGGCCGAGGCCCTTCTGACATCTAGGATATGGAACCAAGATTCCTGCTGGGAACTGTGAGGTTTTGGGAAAAGTACTGGTAGATGGATGGATGGATGAAGATGAAAATCTGACAAACTTTGGGAGGACCTAGGATGGGGATGCAGAGAAACCTTTTTATGAAAAAAACATGGAAAAGGGGCATCTGCCATCAAGACTCCAGTCTCCATGACCCCACGAGCCAACATGATGGGAACTAAGAAGGCTGTCTTCATAGATAAATGAAGTAGAGAACAGGTCGCCATTGGTTCAAATGCAAGTCTCATGAGGTGGTTGAGAACCAGGTTGAGGTCCCAAGATAGGATGGGTGTCTAATGTGGGGGAAGTGGTTACCCAAACCCTTAATAAATCTGGATGATACCAGGTGAGCAAAAATGGAGAATCCCACAAAGGGATGAAAGGCTGAGATGGCAGCCAAGTGTATCTTGACCAAACTGATGGAGAACCCGGATCCAGCAGGTAATCTAGGATGAGGGAAAGGGAAGCTGATTCCACCTGGAGGTAGTGATGACCATACCAATGGATGAATCTCTTCCACTTTTGCTGGTATTTGTTTGCATTGAACTGTAGGTCCAGCTCTTGGAAGAGAGAAAGGGCCTTATCCATGTAGACAAGGATTGAGAACTGGTTAAAAGACAGGCAACAAAGGGTAGGAATTAATGGCAAATTCTCAGAATGGAGAGAAGTAACTAGTGGTGTTCCCCAAGGATCAGTCCTAGCACCAATCCTTTTCAACTTATTCGTAAATGATCTGGAGAAAGGGGTAAACAGTGAAATGGCGAAGTTTGCAGATGATACTAAACTGCTCAAGATAGTTCAGACCAAAGCAGACTGTAACGAACTTCAAAAAAGATCTCACAAAACTAAATGATTGGGCAACAAAATGGCAAATGAAATTTAATGTGGATACATGTAAAGTAATGCACACTGGAAAAAATAACCCCAACTATACATACAATATGATGGGGGCTAATTTAGCTACAACTAATCAGGAAAGAGATCTTGGAGTCATCGTGGACAGTTCTCTGAAGATGTCCACGCAGTGTGCAAAGGCGGTCAAAAAAGCAAACAGGATGTTAGCAATCATTAAAAAGGGGGATAGAGACTAAGGGCTTGGTTACACTCGAAAGTGTGAGTGTGGTTGCGGCGCCAGCGCTGGGAGACAGCTCTCCCAGTGCTGCACGTACTCCACCTCCTCATGGGGATTAGCTTGCAGCGCTGGGAGCTGTGCTAATCCCCATGAGGAGGATTAGCTCCCAGCGCTGTGCTCCCAGCGCTGCGGCACTGTTTACACTGACGCTTTACAGCGCTGTATCTTGCAGCGCTCAGGGGGGTGTTTTTTTCACACCCCTGAGCGAGAAAGTTGCTGCGCTGTAAAGTGCCAGTGTAGCCAAGGCCTTAGACGGAGAATATCTTATTGCCCTTATACAAATCCATGGTATGCCCACATCTTGAATACTGTGTACAGATGTGGTCTCCTCATCTCAAAAAAGATATACTGGCACTAGAAAAGGTTCAGAGAAGGGCAACTAAAATGATTAGTGGTTTGGAGAGGGTCCCATGTGAGGAAAGATTAAAGAGGCTAGGACTCTTCAGCTTGGAAAAGAGGAGACTAAGCGGGGATATGATAGAGGTATATAAAATCATTAGTGATGTGGAGAAAGTGAATAAGGAAAAGTTATTTACTTGTTCCCAAAGTATAAGAACTAGGGGCCACCAAATGAAATTAATGGGCAGCAGGTTTAAAACAAATAAAAGGAAGTTCTTCTTCACACAGCGCACAGTCAACCTGTGGAACTCCTTGCCTGAGGAGGTTGTGAAGGCTAGGACTATAACAGGGTTTAAAAGAGAACTAGATAAACTCATGGAGGTTAAGTCCATTAATGGCTATTAGCCAGGATGGGTAAGGAATGGTGTCCCTAGCCTGTTTGTCAGAGAGTGGAGATGGGTGGCAGGAGAGAGAGATCACTTGATCATTGCCTGTTAGGTTCACTCCCTCTGGGGCACCTCTTGGCAGACAGGATACTGGGCTGGATGGACCTTTGGTCTGACCCAGTATGGCCGTTTTTATGTTCTTAGACAATAACACTGCTGGGAAAGGGCAGCCTTTAAGCAACCGGTTGTCGGGGTATGGGAAGACAAGACTCGCCTCCTGCCGAAGGTAAGCTGCCACTACTGCTAGGATCTTCAAAAACCCTCTTGGGGCCGAGGACAGGCCGAAAGGGAGCACTCGGTTCTAAAAATGATCTTGGCCTATGATGAATTATAGGTATTTCCTATCAGAGGGGTAGCCGTGTTAGTCTGGATCTGTAAAAGCAGCAGAGAATCCTGTGGCACCTTATAGACTAACAGACGTTTTGGAGCGTGAGCTTTCGTGGGTGAATACCCACTTCGTCAGACGCAGGTAGTGGAAATTTCCAGGGGCAGGTATATATATGCTAGCTAGCAAGCAAGCAAGCTAGAGATAACGAGGTTAGTTCAATCAGGGAGGGTGAGGCCCTGTTCTAGCAGTAGAGGTGTGAAAACCAAGGGAGGAGAAACTGGTTCTGTAATTGGCAAGCCATTCACAGTCTTTGTTTAGTCCAGAGCTGATGGTGTCAAATTTGCAAATGAACTGAAGCTCAGCAGTTTCTCTTTGAAGTCTGGTCCTGAAGTTTTTTTGCTGCAGGATGGCCACCTTAAGGTCTGCCATAGTGTGGCCAGGGAGGTTGAAGTGCTCTCCTACAGGTTTTTGTATATTGCCATTCCTGATATCTGATTTGTGTCCATTTATCCTTTTCCGTAGTGACTGTCCAGTTTGGCCGATGTACATAGCAGAGGGGCATTGCTGGCATATGATGGCGTATATTACATTGGTGGACGTGCAAGTGAATGAACCAGTGATGGTATGGCTGATCTGGTTAGGTCCTGTGATGGTGTCGCTGGTGTAGATATGTGGGCAGAGTTGGCATCGAGGTTTGTTGCATGGATTGGTTCCTGAGCTAGAGTTACTATGGTGCGGTGTGCAGTTGCTGGTGAGAATACGTTTCAGGTTGGCAGGTTGTCTGTGGGCAAGGATTGGCCTGCCACCCAAGACCCGTGAAAGTGTGGGATCATTGTCCAGGATGGGTTGTAGATCCCTGATGATGCGTTGGAGGAGTTTTAGCTGGGGGCTGTATGTGATGGCTAGTGGAGTTCTGTTGGTTTCTTTCTTGGGTTTGTCTTGCAGTAGGAGGCTTCTGGGTACACGTCTGGCTCTGTTGATCTGTTTCTTAATTTCCTCGTGCGGGTATTGTAGTTTTGAAAATGCTTGGTGGAGATCTTGCAGGTGTTGGTCTCTGTCTGAGCGGTTAGAGCAGATGCGGTTGTACCTCAGTGCTTGGCTGTAGACAATGGATCGTGTGATGTGCCCGGGATGGAAGCTGGAGGCATGAAGGTAGGTGTAGCGGTCGGTAGGTTTTCGATATAGGGTGGTGTTAATGTGACCATCACTTATTTGCACCGTGGTGTCTAGAAAGTGGACCTCCCGTGTAGATTGGTCCAGGCTGTCACATTAACACCACCTGGACCTCCCGTGTAGATTGGTCCAGGCTGTCACATTAACACCACCTGGACCTCCCGTGTAGATTGGTCCAGGCTGTCACATTAACACCACCCTATATCAAAAACCTACCGACCGCTACACCTACCTTCATGCCTCCAGCTTCCATCCCGGGCACATCACACGATCCATTGTCTACAGCCAAGCACTGAGGTACAACCGCATCTGCTCTAACCCCTCAGACAGAGACCAACACCTACAAGATCTCCACCAAGCATTTTCAAAACTACAATACCCGCACGAGGAAATTAAGAAACGGATCAACAGAGCCAGACGTGTACCCAGAAGCCTCCTACTGCAAGACAAACCCAAGAAAGAAACCAACAGAACTCCACTAGCCATCACATACAGCCCCCAGCTAAAACCCCTCCAACGCATCATCAGGGATCTACAACCCATCCTGGACAATGATCCCACACTTTCACGGGCCTTGGGTGGCAGGCCAATCCTTGCCCACAGACAACCTGCCAACCTGAAACGTATTCTCACCAGCAACTGCACACCGTACCATAGTAACTCTAGCTCAGGAACCAATCCATGCAACAAACCTCGATGCCAACTCTGCCCACATATCTACACCAGCGACACCATCACAGGACCTAACCAGATCAGCCATGCCATCACTGGTTCATTCACTTGCACGTCCACCAATGTAATATACGCCATCATATGCCAGCAATGCCCCTCTGCTATGTACATCGGCCAAACTGGACAGTCACTACGGAAAAGGATAAATGGACACAAATCAGATATCAGGAATGGCAATATACAAAAACCTGTAGGAGAGAACTTCAACCTCCCTGGCCACACTATAGCAGACCTTAAGGTGGCCATCCTGCAGCAAAAAAACTTCAGGACCAGACTTCAAAGAGAAACTGCTGAGCTTCAGTTCATTTGCAAATTTGACACCATCAGCTCTGGACTAAACAAAGACTGTGAATGGCTTGCCAATTACAGAACCAGTTTCTCCTCCCTTGGTTTTCACACCTCTACTGCTAGAACAGGGCCTCACCCTCCCTGATTGAACTAACCTCGTTATCTCTAGCTTGCTTGCTTGCTAGCTAGCATATATATACCTGCCCCTGGAAATTTCCACTACCTGCGTCTGACGAAGTGGGTATTCACCCACGAAAGCTCACGCTCCAAAACGTCTGTTAGTCTATAAGGTGCTACAGGATTCTCTGCTGCTTTTAGGTATTTCCTGTGCGATAAGTGTATAGTTATCCTGAAGTAGGCACAACCCAATCCCTTTCCTCTAGTGAAGGAATTTATAGTTGCCAGAGTCACCATGCTGAACTTCTGAGGCATCATGAACTTGTTCAGCTGTCTTAGAGCCACGATTAGCCCCAACCTCTGTCCATCTTTGGCGCTAGAAATATTTTTAGTAGAACCCTCTGACCCTCTGAGGGGAAGGGAGCGACTGCTGTTTAGAGGACACTTGGGTGGTCATGGAGGGCAGCTGGGCGGCCCTCTTCCTCAGAGATCTGTCTCTCTTTCTGGGGGGTTCCATGGGCCAGTGGTACCCCATGCACTGAGCAGGCCATGACCTCTGGGCAGTTTCCTGCTCATATGTGCGTATATGCCCCAGGGATGTAGGGAAGCCCTGGAGTCCTTCAGCAAGTGCAGGGAGTCATTTGTGGTCTCCAAAAAAGCATTTGACCTTCAAAGGGGAGGTGCTCCACAGTGCTCTGAACATCTCTCTGACCCTGGAAACTGGAACCACGGTGTCCTGCACACAACTACTGCTGGCGAGATGGATCTGGCAGCAGTGTCCGCAGCATCTAGGGGCTCCTGGAGAGGCGTTCTGGCCAACCGTTGGCCCTCCACAACTATGGACTGGAGTTGCTCCTGGCAGTCTCATGGCAGCTGTTCAATAAAGGCCGTGAGACTGTTGTAATGAGTAAAGTTGTATTTGGCCACGGACAGCCTGACAGCCCATGATCCGGAACGCAGGGCTGCAGCCGAGCAAGACTTTCCTCCAAAGAGATCCAGTCACGTCAGTTCTTGTCATGGGGGAAGTTCTCAAACAGTGCTGCTTGCTCCACTCATTCACCACATCCACCACTGGCGGGCTGGGGGAGGAGGAGTTGGAAAATAACAAGTGGAATCCTTCAGGGGCAAGGAGTGCATCATAGCTGCCCTTTGATACGTCAGTGCAATAGTGGCCAGTCTCTGCCCTGCTGTCCGAGCCAGATCCAGGGGAGCCTCGTTACCAGATAGTGTCACACTGGAGGGTGGTGCCAACTGGAAAATATCTGCAGATCTTTGACCTCAACTGAGGGATCTGTAGGGCAATAGCTACCCTTCTAGTGAGGGCCTGACACCATCTGAAGTCATCAGCCATGGAAGGTGGTGGAGCCATAACTTCCGCATCTGGTAACAGAAATGGGAGCCTGCCTCACCTGCTGGAGCTGACGATACCAGTGACAATGGGTGTACTGCAGGCGCTGTAGATATCAGGCACCTATGCTTGCAGTGTCTCCCTGGCTGAGCTGCGTGGGTTGGTGCTGACGGCTGGGACAAGCCACACGATGGCACCAGCTGCTGAGGGGAGTGAGCTCAATGGGACTGGGTGCTTCCTCTCCTTACTGGTGCAGGTGCCCTCTCCTTGGAGCTCCAGGGCTTGGGGGGCTGCTGGTGCCAGAAGGAGAGTCCTTGGCCTCAGCCATACCCTCGGCAACAGCCCTCTGAGTTGCTCCTCAGAGTTAGAGTTCACGCTCCTCTTTTTGGCTTCCCTTTCGGAGGAGAAGCACACCCCGAGGCTGATGGGGTGCTGGGTCTGGCCGAGGACAGATGTACAGGTGGTGGGCAGGGACCTGGCCCAGAGGGTGGCTGCAGGGAATATCCAATGGCCAAAAGTCTGAGCTTCATCCCCCCGGCCTTCCGAGCCCCAGGCTAAAGAGCCAAGGAGAAGTAGCACTTCTGGGAGATGGGGGATGCCCCTCGGCAATGGACTGTCACACCCCAGCAAGAGAGGCAGCGTTAGAAGCCTGGCAAACTGGGCACCCCCACCAGAAGGGGACAGGTGTCCTGGGGGAAAGGAGAGGGAAGAAGCCGTACTCTCACCTTAGCTAACTATTACTAATCACTAAACAGTCACCTACAACCACTAACTAACCGAAGAAGGAGAAAAGGCTGAGTACGCTGTATGAGGACCCGCTGCTGCTTCGTCTCGGGCCAAGGCGGTGGAGAAGGAACCGGGGGTGGTTCGCCTGCACACCCCTCCACAGCCTTGGCGTCTGCCAAAGGAAGGCACTGGGTGCATGCATGGGCCAAATGGACACTGCTAGCTAGAAATCTCCCAGTTAGGGCTGGAGAGGTGCACGAGCCCCTGAAGTGGAGCACACAGAAGGACAAACCCTGCTGAAGACTCCATGTCTGGTCAACACCTCCTGATATGTCAAGGGACCTGTCTGCTACCTGCTTCCCACCTGGGGGCAGCTGAGACCTTAATCTAAGTTAGTAACCAAGGAAAAGCCCTGGCCACATCGCAGTCCGATAGCCCTTTGAACGCATACGTCCCGCGTGGAGCTGTTCAGAACGGCACAGTTCTGCCCCGCTCCGAGTTCTCGAGCAGCTTGCACCGAAGCCTGAACGCAGCCCCAGCAGAGTAACACAAAGCAGGCTCCACACTCCCTGGCTCAGTCTCATTTCACAGAGAGGGGAAGAGACTCCCGCAAGGTCACAAGGAAATGCAGCACTGGGATGGGAACCAGGCTTCCTGATTTGCAGGGCCGGCTTAAGTGCAGGGCCCAATTCAAATACCTGGCGGTGGCCTGGGTCTTCAGCGGCACTTTGGCGGAGGGTCCTTCACTCGCTCCGGGTCTTCCGTGGCACTGAAAGACCTGCCGCTGAAGACCCGGACAGCCACCGGGTGAGGTGAGTAAAAATTAAAAAGGCGCCTAAGTTAGGCGCTCTTCTTTAGGGCGCGGGGCCCAATTCGGGAGAATCAGCCTAAAGCCAGCCCTGTTGGTGGGCACAGGGCCACCCTGCCACGTGCCAGCGAGCTCTGGAAGGTCAGGGACAATCCTGGGAACCTCCCTGCTTGAGGGACTGCAGT
This sequence comes from Aldabrachelys gigantea, assembly GCA_026122505.1. NCBI lineage: Eukaryota > Metazoa > Chordata > Testudines > Testudinidae > Aldabrachelys > Aldabrachelys gigantea. The sequence goes on from CM047479.1 coordinate 9,548,093, forward strand.
GGGCCTTACCCTGATCTCCTCTGCCCATATTCCCCACCTTTCCTCAGCTTCCTGCTTCACCCTGGAGGATGAGGGAGCAGACGCAAGCCCAGCAGCTCCCCCGCAGGAGGCTTGGAAGCTCCCCAGCCTGCTGGTGCCAGGATCAGTTCCCTGGCTGGGTAACGCAGAGCGCAGCTCCAGCCAGAGGAGTCTGGGCCAGTGTTGATCTCTGCAACGGGAGCTGTGGGCCCCTGGGAAACGCCAGGAGTAACAATAGAGGAGTAACAGAGGAGAGCAAGGGATCGACTTCCTGGGAAAGATTAAACCGGCTAAATCTGTCGAGTTGGGCTCAACGGGGGTGGGGGAGGGGACGTGCTCAAAGCCTGCAAATCTCTGGAGGGCGTAAATCCCAAGGACACAGAGCATGACACGAGGGGTGTAACTAGGGCAAGGACAGGCTGAGCAGCAGGATGACTTCCTGGCAGAGTATCCAACAGAACTAGGGAATCGCGCCAGGGAAGGGCCAGGCCCGCTGCTCCCTGATGGGGGACTGATCCAGGCAGGAATCACCCCTGGGGGAAGAGTGAGGGCCCATCGCTCCCTGACACGGGGTGGATCAGGCCGGGAATCGCCCCCGGGGGGGGGGAGGGCTAGGACCCATCACTCACTGACATGGGGTGTATCCGGCCAGGAATCGCTCCTGGGGGGAAGAGCCAGGGCCCATCACTCACTGACACGGGGTGGATCAGGCCGGGAATCGCCCCCGGGGGAAGAGCGAGGGCCCGTCGCTCCCCGACAGGGGGTGGATCCGGCCGGGAATCGCCCCCGGAGGGGGAGGGCTAGGGCCCATCACTCACTGACATGGGGTGGATCCGGCCGGGAATCGCCCCCCCGGGGGGGAGGGTTAGGGCCCATCACTCACTGACATGGGGTGTATCCGGCCAGGAATCGCCCCTGGGGGGAAGAGCCAGGGCCCATTGCTCTCTGACGGGGTGGATCCAGCCGGGGAATCGCCCTTGGGGCGGAGGGTCGAGGCCCATCACTCCCTGAGAGGGGGTGGATCCGGCTGGGAATTGCCCCCGGGGGAGGAGCGAGGGCCTATTGCTCTCTGACACGGGGTATATCCGGCCAGGAATCATCCCTGAAGGGAAGAGTGAGGTCCCGTCGGTCCCTGATACAGGGTGGATCTGGCCGGGAATCTCCCCTGGGGGGAAGGGCTGGGCCCGTCGCTCCCTGATAGGGGGTGGATCTGACCAGGAATCGCACCCAGGGGTAAGAGCCAGGGCCCGTCGTTCCCCCACAGGGCCGGGGGGTCACAACCCTGGGGCATTCAGAGCCCTTGGGAATGGGCACTTGGGTGGGTCCCAGCCCTGTCCACAGGATGGATGGGTGGGATGCAACTGGGGTTTTGGTCTCTAGTTTCTGAGCTTCCAGGATAGGAGGGGCGGGATCAGCCCTACGCCAGCCGAGGACAGGGGCTCCCCGTCTCTGCCGTCCATGACACCACGGGGCTATGCTGTCGGCCTGCAGCTTGGCCCTCAGAAGTGGGGTCTGTGTCTTGGATGCTGCCCTGCCCCCTTGTTTAGGATCCACTCCCCAAACCCACCATTTTCTGATAACATCAGTGGGGACGGACTCCCGCTTCCCCCCCCATGCCCCCACGGAACCAGCCACTAGAAGAGGTCTCAGCCCTGGGGAACAGGATGAGTCCAGGGGCCAAAAGAAAAGAGGACAGACAGTGAGGCCCAGAGGCTCTGAAGGCCCTGCCCCACAAGCTCACTACCTTTGGGGGCAGCTCCCTCATACACACACCAGCTGATGGCCCCTGTGGGGCTGGACCCAGCTCCTGCCATGGGGCAGGGGAACTGGGAACAAAGAAACCAGCCATCAAGCCCATGAGGTGAAGGCCCTGGGCTACTGGGCTTAGTGCCGAGAGCCGGGGCCTGGGCCAGCTTTGGGACAGGTCCCTGCAGCCTGAGGGCTCCTGCTCTGGGAGGCAGTAGGCTCTGACCTGGCCTCTCCTCAGGGGGTCCCTGGGAAGCCTGACCCCATAGACACTTCCCCCTGCTTGTCCCAGGCCAAGGGGAGCTGGCTGGGCAGGGCAGACCTGGGGGAGCTGCACCTTGCACAGGGCAGGGGCCTTCTCGGAGCCGCCTGCCCAGCCCAGTCCATGGGCAGTGCTGTCCCAAGCCCTTCACCCAGTGCCCTTTGGGGCAGGTCTGCGACACCAGCCCCGTGGCCCTGCTGGGGAGCTGGGTCAGGCCTGGCCCTGCCGGAGCATTGCAGCAGCTGCCTGGGCCAATGTGCAGGGGGGTGGGGGGGACACAGACACTCAAGCCCAAGGGGGAGGGGAGCAGGGAAAGGCCCAGCCACGGGTGGGGGGGGGGGAGGGACTGGAGGAGGAAGGGAAAGACCTTGGTCGTGGGGGGGGGGGGGGGGACAGGGAGGCAGAGACCCAGCCCAGGGGGAGAGGAGGGCAGGCAGAGACCCGGCATGGGGGCGGGGGGGAGGCAGGCAGGGGGGCAGGCAGACACCCAGCAGCGGGGGCAGGCAGGGACCCAGCCCGGGGGGCAGGGGGAGCAGGCAGAGATCCGGGGGCGCAGGGGGCAGGCACAGACCCAGCCCGGGGGGCAGGGGGGGCAGGCAGGGACCCAGCCCGGGGGGCCTCAGGCAGGGACCCGGGGAGGCAGGCAGGGACCCAGCCCGGGGGGGCAGGGAGGGCAGGCAGGGACCCGGGGGGGGCAGGCAGGGACCCAGCCCGGGGGGGGCAGGGGGCAGGCAGGGACCGGGGGGGGCAGACAGGGACCCAGCCCGGGGGGGCAGGGGGGCAGGCAGGGACCGGGGGGGGCAGGCAGGGACCCAGCCCGGGGGGGGCAGGGGGGCAGGCAGGGACCCGGGGGGGCAGGCAGGGACCCAGCCCGGGGGGCAGGGGGCAGGCAGGGACCGGGGGGGGGCAGACAGGGACCCAGCCCGGGGGGGCAGGGAGGGCAGGCAGGGACCCGGGGGGGCAGGGGGGCAGGCAGGGACCGGGGGGGGCAGACAGGGACCCAGCCCGGGGGGGCAGGGGGGCAGGCAGGGACCGGGGGGGGGCAGACAGGGACCCAGCCCGGGGGGGCAGGGGGGGCAGGCAGGGACCGGGGGGGGGCAGACAGGGACCCAGCCCGGGGGGGCAGGGGGGGCAGGCAGGGACCGGGGGGGGCAGGCAGGGACCCAGCCCGGGGGGGCAGGGGGGGCAGGCAGGGTCCCGGGGGGGGCAGGCAGGGACCCAGCCCGGGGGGGCAGGCACAGCCCCAGCCCCCCCCCAAATGCCGGCCCGGCTGGGGCTCCGGGCTGTCCGGCGGGCAGGGCGCGGGCCGGGGGAGGCGGGGGTGTCCGGGGGGGCCCCTCGTACCTGCAGCCCGGCGGGGGAGAGCGCGTGGAAGGTGGCGAGGGAGAACATCTCCGCCCGGTCCGCCATCTTCTCCAGCGCCGAGCCCGACTGCGGAGCGAGCCTGGCGGGGGGCGCGGCGGGGCGGGGCGGGGGCGAGCCGGGCCGGGCCACACACGGGGCAGGGCCGGGAGCTGCGGGGCGCGCAGCGCCGGGGGGGGGTGTATCGGGGGGGCGGGGAGCTGTATAGGGGAGCTGGGGGCAGGGCGCTGTATGGGGGGCGGGGAGCTGGGGGGCAGGGCGGGGAGATGTACGGGGGGGGGCGGGGAGCTGTATAGGGGAGCTGGGGGCAGGGCGGGGCGATGTACGGGGCGCGGGGAGCTGTATAGGGGAGCTGGGGGCAGGGCGCTGTATGGGGGGCGGGGAGCTGGGGGGCAGGGCGGGGAGATGTACGGGGGGGGCGGGGAGCTGTATAGGGGAGCTGGGGGCAGGGCGGGGCGATGTACGGGGCGCGGGGAGCTGTATAGGGGAGCTGGGGGCAGGGCGCTGTATGGGGGGGCGGGGAGCTGGGGGGCAGGGAGCTCGGCGCTGTATGGGGGGCGGGGAGCTGGGGGGCAGGGCGGGGCGATGAACGGGGGTGGAGGCTGCGCTCCCCTTACTGCAGACCCCGGCCCGGGCGCTTTGCCGCGTCCATCCCCCGCCGAAGGCGGAGCCCGCGGGCCGAGCCCCGAGCCAGGACCGGCCGGTGCAGCGCCCGGGGTCCCGCCTGGCCGCGGCGGGAGCTGTCCGCAGCCGGGTGCTGATCAGCCGGGCGCTGTCCGGCCCGTGCTGCCGCAGGGCGGAGCTGGCGGGGCTCAGCCCGGCCCGGGGGAAGGAGCCCGGCCAGGCCGGGGGGGACCCAGGGCCAGGCCCGGGGCTGGGCTCCATCATGGGGGGCTCAGCCCCACTCGCTCCCTCCGGGCAGGGGAAATCGTGGCTGGGGAGGGGCCTGCTGCAAGCAGCGCCCGGGGCAGCCTGACCTTGCCCGGGGGGGGGGGGGGGGGGGCAGATACCCCCGCGGGGCCTGGCTGAGGCTCCCCCCCAGAGACAGGTGCTGCCTTTTCTCTCCCCCTTTGCGTGTGTTTGGCCCCTAAGGCCCAGTCCTCCCTTGCCCCCAGCGCCGTGCTGCCCGGGGCCTGGCAGACGGGGGTCTGGGTCGTTCCACGCCCCCGCCAGCCAAGGGAACACGGGGCCCGGCGAAATGAAACTCTGACTTAGTATGTGACATTTCTACTGCGTGCCTGGTTCTACCCTCGTCCCGTGCTGGAGGGTTGCCAGGGTGTTTAATGGGGTGTTTGCCGGGGGGCTAAGTGGCCGGAGGTGGCTGCGGACCAAACCCTCCTTCACTCGGTTTAATGGTGGATGGTTATGGTGGCACATTAACACCTTTGCCTCTTCGGGTTCCTCTGGTCCATCAGCATTAACAGAGACTGTCCGGCCCCCTGGAGCCGGGGTACGCCTAGGCCGGGCAAGGGGGGTGGTTTGCTGGGCCTGTCCCAGAGCTGGGGGGACAGTGTGTGTGGGGGGGGGTTCCCAGAGCTGGGGAACAGTGTGTGTGTGGGGGGGGGGTCCCCCAGAGCTAGGGGACAGTGTGTATAGGGGGGGTTCCCAGAGCTGGGGAACAGTGTGTGTGTGGGGGGGGGGTCCCCCAGAGCTAGGGGACAGTGTGTATAGGGGGGGTTCCCAGAACTAGGGGACAGTGTGTGTGTGGGGGGGGGTTTCCCCAGAGCTAGGGGGACAGTGTGTGTAGGGGGAGTTCCCAGAGCTGGGGAACAGTGTGTGTGTGGGGGGGGGGGTTCCCAGAGCTAGGGGACAGTGTGTATAGGGGGGGTTCCCAGAACTAGGGGACAGTGTGTGTGGGGGGGGGAGGGGTTCCCAGAGCTGGGGGAACAGTGTGTGTGTGTGTGGGGGGGGGTTCCCAGAGCTAGGGGACAGTGTGTATAGGGGGGGTTCCCAGAACTAGGGGACAGTGTGTGTGTGGGGGGGGGGTTCCCAGAGCTAGGGGACAGTGTGTATAGGGGGGGTTCCCAGAACTAGGGGACAGTGTGTGTGTGTGGGGGGGGTTCCCAGAGCTAGGGGACAGTGTGTATAGCGGGGGTTCCCAGAGCTGGGGGACAGTGTGTGTGTGTGTGGGGGATTTCCCAGAGCTAGGGGACAGTGTGTGTGTGGGGGGGTCCCAGAGCTAGGGGACAGTGTGTATAGCGGGGGTTCCCAGAGCTGAGGGACAGTATGTGTGTGGGGGGGGGTCCCAGAGCGAGGGGGACAGTGTGTATAGGGGGGGGTTCCCAGAACTAGGGGACAGTGTGTGTGTGTGGGGGGGGGTTTTCCCAGAGCTAGGGGACAGTGTGTATAGGGGGGGTTCCCAGAACTAGGGGACAGTGTGTGTGGGGGGGGGGGGTTTCCCAGAGCTAGGGGACAGTGTGTGTAGGGGGAGTTCCCAGAGCTGGGGAACAGTGTGAGGTAGGGGCCTGTCCCAGAGCTGGGGGACAGTGTGTGTGTGTGGGGGGGGTGTCAACCCAGAGCTGTGGGGACAGTGTAGTGGGGGGGGGTTCCCAGAGCTGGGGGACAGTGTGTATGTGGGAGGGTCCCAGAGCTGGGGGACAGTGTGAGGTGCGGGCCTCTCCCAGAGCTGGGGGACTGTGTGTGGGGGGGGTTAACCCAGAGCTGTGGGGACAGTGTAGTAGGGGGGTTCCCAGAGCTGGGGGACAGTGTGAGGTGGGAGTTTCCCACCATAGCTGGAGGACAGTGTGTGTAGGGGGGGTTCCCAAAGCTGGGGGACAGTGTGTGTTCGGGGGGGTTCCCAGAGCTGTGGGACAGTCTGAGGTGGGGGGCCTGTCCCAGAGCTGGGAGACAGTGTGTGTGTGGGGGGGGTCCCATAGCTGGGGGACAGTGTGAGTTGGGGGCCTGTCCCAGAGCTGGGGGACAGTGTGTGTGTGGGGGGGGTTCCCAGAGCTGAGGGGACAGTGTGTGTGTAGGGGTGTCCCAGAGCTGGAGGACAGTGTGAGGTGGAGGGGTTTCCCAGCAGAGCTGGGGAACAGTGTGTGTAGGGGGGGGTTCCCACCAGAGCTGGGGGACAGTGTGTGTAGGGGGGGTTCCCACCAGAGCTGGGGGACAGTGTGTGTAGGGGGGGGTTCCCAGAGCTGGGGGACAGTATGTGTAGGGGGGGGTTCCCACTAGAGCTGGGGGACAGTGGGGGGAAGGGGGAGGAGCTGGCAGCACTCGGGTTACTGCACCAGCCCCTTAGCTGCAGCTGTGTTTGTTGGTGCCTCGGGGAGGGCAGGGCCGGAGTTGTGTACAATGTGCTGGCTGCCTCCTCTCCTGGTCTCCGGGGTGTGCGTTGCCATAGTGCTGCAGCTGGGGACTGTTAGACCCACAATACAGCCTTGTCAGGTGTTTTCTGCACCTGGAAAAGGCTCCTGTAAGCACTGAAAGCTCCTCTATAATACTGGCAGAAGTTGCTGCTCTAGGCCAGGCCCCAAGGGACAGGGCAGCAGCTGGGTGGCTGCAGGCTCCCTGGGGCCCTGATGCTAACACCAGCTGTACCTGTGCCGCAGTAAGAGAGGCTGATTCCCACTCCTTGGCTCCTGGGTTCAACTCAGGAAACCTCCCCTGATTGCGCAGGTGTAAATTGTCTCCCTGCAGAGCTGATGTGGTGCAAACCCACTGCAGTGCTGCTGCTAATGTGCCAGGGACACTGCTACCAGTGGTACAATTGTAACCTACGCTGGCCTTGCCAGTCCCAGCAGAGACCTCCCCTGCCAGTCCTGGCTCCATCATCATTGAAAGGACACAGACTCTGCTGAGCTCCCCATCCTGAACTCCTCAGCCAGGGAATTCCGGTTCCAATGCATCGCTTTGCCATTTCTCCTCTGATTTAGTGTTTGTAGCAGGAGCGGAGGGCTGGCCCCACACAGCCCTGGAGAAGGAGGGCCCCTGCCCCTCCTCTGCAGAACACCACCCTGACCCCCAGCTTTTAATTCAAGTGCCCTTAGCTGGTTGAAGTCAATTCTACAACCCCCAGCCATCTCCACAAGCTATGCTGAGAGAAAGTTGCCAGCGCCCTGTCTCCACGGGGATTTCACACTGGGATCGCTCTCACCAGTATAAAAACAACCCTTCTGTGGAAGGAGCAAAGCCCTAAGGTACAGCACAGGCCTAATCACCTTCCCACCTGTGCCAGGACCATGGGAACCTGAAAGGTGGGGGCAGGGCGGGTCTGAGTGCCAGTAGCTGTCAGGACAAGAGGAGAGAGGAGCTCTCCCTGCCTGAGAGGAGGCCTGGCAATTGGTAACCACCAGAGGCAAGAGATCCCAGCAGCATTGTGCATGGCTGGAGACAGATGAGGATAGGGGGACAGGGGCCATCATGGAGAAGAGACTCAGGAGGAATTTCATGCAACTAGAAGTTTCAAATTGATACCAAGTCCTCAGTGTGAACACTGTGGAAGATACCGCTCAAGTTCCAGCAGGTCCCAGGAATGGAGATCTGTACAGGACACGGTATGGACAACAGCTGTAAGAAAATCAAGCTCACCCACAAAGAGTTCTCCAACCATTCAAGGTAGACACACAATCCTTGTTGGAGATGAAATATGCAGAGTCAAAAGAACATTCTGCAAGGGACAGGTGGAGAAACCAGACAGTGCGCTGCCTTCCCAGCGCCGGGACATGAGACATCACTCTCAGTCCGGACAGGTTTCTGAAATCGATGGGCAAGGATCCATCAGAGATGGTTCATATCAGCACTAAGGATGCTGCAGCACAGGATTGCTCACACATAACAGACACTCCAGGGAACTTGGAAGCCTGCTGAAGAAGAATGACCTTGTCCTGTGAGCCCAGGAAAGCAGAAGCCAGAAGACGCTGGAAACGGTGCAGGGCTTTGGTTTCGTGGAACATTGGCCCAAGTTCTACAGGGAGAAGGAGTGGGATAGTTTGGCTGGCCTCCATCTCAGCAGAAGGAGGACCAAGAAGCAAAGAAAGAAAGAAAGAAGTGGGACCGCTATACACTGAAGATGGAGTGGAGGTTAAGGATAATCTAGGCATGGCCCAATAGCTAAATAAATACTTTAATGAGGCTAATGAGGAGCTTAGGGATAATGGTAGGATAACAAATGGGAATGAGGATATGGAGGTAGATATTACCACATCCGAGGTAGAAGCTAAACTTGAACAGCTTAATGGGACTATATCGGGGGGCCCAGATAATCTTCATCCAAGAATATTACAGGAACTGGCACATGAAATTGCAAGCCCATTAGCAAGAATTTTTAATGAATCAGTAAACTCAGGGGTTGTACCATACAACTGGAGAATTGCTAACATAGTTCCTATTTTTAAGAAAGGGAAAAAAGTGATCCAAGTAACTATAGGCTTGTTAGTTTGACATCTGTAGTATGTAAGGTCTTGGGAAAAATTTTGAAGGAGAAACAGTTAAGGACATTGAAGTCAATGGTAATTGGGACAAAATACAACATGGTTTTGCAAAAGGTAGATCGTGCCAAACCAACCTGATCTCCTTCTTTGAGAAGGTAACAGATATTGTAGACAAAGGAAACACAGTGGATCTAATTTACCTTGATTTCAGTAAGGCATTTGATATGGTTCCACAAGGGGAATTATTTGTTAAACTGGAAAAGATGGGATCAATATGAAAATTGAAAGGTGGAAAAGGAACTGGTTAAAGAGGAGACTACAACACGTAAGTATGCCCAGTGGTCTGTGATGGGATGTTAGATGAGGTGGGATCTGAGTTACTACAGAGAATTCTTTCCTGGGTGCTGGCTGGTCAGTCTTGCCCACATGCTCAGGGTTTAACTGATCTCCATATTTGGGGTCGGGAAGGAATATTCCTCCAGGGCAGATTGGCAGAGGCCCTGGAGGTTTTTCACCTTCCTCTGCAGGATGGGGCATGGGTCACTTGCTAGAGGATTCTCTGCAGCTTGAGGTCTTCAAACCACAATTTGAGGACTTCAGTAACTCAGACATAGGTTAGGGTGTCATGGTAAAATTCCCCACTCTGAACCTTAGCGTCCAAAAGATGGGGTACCAGCATGAATTCCTCTAAGCTCAATTACCAGCTTAGTACTTGTAGTGCTGCCACCAACCAGGAATTCCAGTGCGTGGTATACTCTGGTCCCCCCAAAACCTTGCCCGGGGAACCCCAAGACCCAGATCCTCTGGATCTTAACACAAGGAAAGGAAACCTTTCCCTCACTGTTGCCTCTCCCAGGCTTCCCCTCCTTGGGTTACCCTGGAAGATCACTGTGATTCAAACTCCTTGAATCTAAAAACAGAGAGGAAAATTCACCTTTCTACCTCCTTCTCTGTCCCCCTCCCAGACTCCCTGAGAGAGAAAGTGATCCTAACACAGAAATTAACCTCTCTCTCCCCCTTCCCTCCTTTCTCCCCACCAATTCCCTGGTGGATCCAGACCCCGTCCCCTGGCATCTCACCAGAATGAAAAACAATCAGGTTCTTAAACAAGAAAAGCTTTTAATTAAAGAGAGAAAAACAGTAAAAATTATCTTTGTAAATTTAAGATGGATTAGGTACAGAGTTTTTTAGCTATAGACATTGGGAATACCCTCCCAGCCTAAGTATACATGTACAAATTAAAATCCTTCGAGCAAAATACAAATTTGAACTCCTTCCAGCCAAATGCACATTTGCAAATAAAGAAAAACAAACATAAGCCTAACTCGCCTTCTCTCCCTAGTACTCACTGTTCTGAACTGATAAGAGCCTGTATTGGAGAGATTGGAGAGAAACCTGGTTGCACGTCTGGTCCCTCTGAGCCCCCAGAGTGAACAACAACCAAACACAAACAGCACACACAGAAACTTCCCTCCCTCCAGATCTGAAAGTATCCTGTTCCCTGACTGGTCCTCCGGCTAGGTGACAGCCAGGCTCACTGAACTTGTTAACCCTTTACAGTCAAGAGAAATATAAAGTACTTCTGTGCTATTAACTCCTACTATCTGTTTATTACATGGGGTTAGGGGTTTGTTACAGGAATCGGTGGGTGAGATTCTGTGGCCTGCATTGTGCAGGAGGTCAGACTAGATGATCATGATGGTCCCTTCTGACCTTAAAGTCTATGGGGTGTACTGAAAGGTGAACTGTCAGGCTGGAAGGAGGCTACTAGTGGAGTTCCCTAGGGATCGGTTTTGAGACCAAGATTATTTAATCTTGTTATTACTGACCTTGGCACAAAAAGTGGGAATGATCAGGTGGGCAAAAGGGAACTGGCATTATCTGTTTTCAAGTCACTGATAACATGGAAGAAAATTATCATGAAAACATATGGATCAATGTCCTAAACAGATAAAGTCCTAGCTGGTGTCTGCTACAGACCCCCAAATCACACTAGAGAGCAGGAGGACCTCTTCCTTAGACACTTACCCATAGTGTGTAGGGAAAAACCTACTTGATCATGGGAGGTTTCAATCTGAGTGACATATGCTTGAGATCTCATGTTGCCAGTGCTAAATAAATCCTTGAAATTTCCTCGACTTTCTGTAGGACATTTCCTAACTCAAAAATGTTGCGGCCAACACAGGCCAATTCTATATTAGAGCTCATCTTAACAGATAGAGAGGAACTGATCACTGAATGAGAAATTAATGGTAGCTTAGGTACAAGTGATTGTGCCTTAATCACATTCATAATATGCAAGCACAATAAAGTCCAGACCAGTTATATAGAAACTTGGTGCTTTTGTAGGGCCAATTTCACAGAGCCAAAAACAATTATGAGCCAGATCTGCTGGGGAGGGGGGGAAACAATTTAATCAGAAAAGTGTGAACGATAATTGGGAATCATTTAAGAACATCTTACTACATGCACAAAAAGCCACAACTGAGGAAGAAGGCTGTGCTGGTTAAAAAAAACAAAAACAAAAACAAAAACAAAAAACACAACAATCTGGTTTAGAGGGGAAGTGAAGGCAACTGTAAAAATAAAATATATATACACTAAATAGGAGATAGCAAGAAAGTGATAATTATTATAAATCAGAAGTGAGAATTTGTAGAAAATTGATAAAGGAAGCCAAGGGACACAAGGATACCTCTTTGGCTATGTGACAGAGTGCTCTACTCATCACTGGATTGTGCTTCTCTCTGGCTGTTACAGGGATTAGCTTCATGAGGTCAGCACTCCATTCTGCAGTTGCACATGGTCTCTCTGCCTTGCTCTCTCAGTCTACAGCCCCCCTCTTATTCCACAAGCTGCTGCTGCCTGCTTGTGACTCAGCCCTCCAGCCAAATCACTCTATACACTTTCCCCTTCCAGGGTACCACAGTCTTCCTTTTGGAATCCTGTGAAGTCTTCTGAATCCCTGCCACATAGTGTCATGCCCTCAGTGGCTGGCAGGGGAACCTGGGCCCACTCTCTACTCTAGGTTCTGGCTTAGGAACCCTTTAGTGATCAGTCAAGAGCTGTTCCTTTCTAGACCTTACTGCCTTCCCTTGAGCCCTTTTCTTACCATCTGACACTCCTCCTCCCTCCAACTCCCATCCCAGGGGCTAACTGTAGGCTACTTGTCTCTGCAGCCTTCTCCCAGGGAGTGACTGGAGCCTTTCACAGCTGCCCCCTTCTGTTGCCAATTTCCTGCCTTTGTAAGTCCAGCCCACCTTGTTTCTCCTCAGCTGGGCTCCCTCACTCAGCCCAGGGATTCCCCTCTGCTGTGGCTTGTTGGGTTAATTAGCCCCCTTCTCATCCTGCATTAACTCTCTCAGGGCAAGTGTGGGGTGACCACTCCATTCCAGGCCAGCTGAATTATGGATAATAGTAATGAGGATTTTAAAAATATAGAGTCACAGACATATAGCCATACACTTTAAGGTCAGAAGGGACCATTATGATCATTTAGTCTGACCTCCTGCACAATGCAGGCCACAGAATCTCACCCACCCACTCCTGAAACAAGCCCCTAACCTATGTCTGAGTTATTGAAGTCCTCAAATTCTGGTTTGAAGACCTCAAGCTGCAGAGAATCCTCCAGCAAGTGACCCATGCCCCACGCTGCAGAGGAAGGCGAAAAACCTCCAGGGCCTCTGCCAATCTGCCCTGGAGGAAAATTCCTTCCTGGCCCCAAATATGGCAATCAGTTAAACCCTGAGCATGTGGGCAAGACTGACCAGCCAGCACCCAGGAAAGAATTCTCTGTAATAACTCAGATCCCATCCCATCTAACATCCCATCACAGACCACTGGGCATACTTACCTGCTGATAATCAAAGATCAATTGCCAAATTAATTGCCAAAATTAGGCTATCCCATCATACCATCCCTTCCATAAACTTATCAACCTTAGTCTTAAAGCCAGATATGTCTTTTGCCCCCACTACTCCCCTTGGAAGGCTGTTCCAGAACTTCACTCCTCTAACGGTTAGAAACCTTCATCTAATTTCAAGTCTAAACTTCCTAGTGTCCAGTTTATATCCATTTGTTCTTGTGTCTACATTGGTACTAAGCTTAAATAATTCCTCTCCTTCCCTGATATTTATCCCTCTGATATATTTATAGAAAGCAATCATATCTCCCCTCAGCCTTCTTTTGGTTAGGCTAAACAAGCCAAGCTCTTTGAGTCTCCTTTCATAAGACAGGTTTTCCATTCCTCAGATCATCCTAGTAGCCCTTCTCTGAACCTTTTCTAGTTTCAGTTCATCTTTCTTAAACATGGGAGACCAGAACTGCACACAGTATTCCAGATGAGGTCTCACTAGTGCCTTGTATAATGGTACTAACACCTCCTTATCTTTGCTGGAAATACCTCCCCTAATGCATCCTAAAACTGCATTAGCTTTTTTAATGGCCATATCACATTGGCGGCTCATAATCATCCTGTGATCAACCAATACTCTGAGGTTCTTTTCCTCCTCCGTTATTTCCACCTGATGTGTCCCCAATTTATAACCAAAATTCTTGTTATTAATCCCTAAGTGCATGACCTTGCATTTTTCACTATTAAATTTCATCCTATTACTATTACTCCAGTTTACAAGGTCATCCAGATCTTCCTGTAGGATATCCCGGTCCTTCTCTGTGTCAGCAATACCTCCCAGCTTTGTGTCATCCGCAAACTTTATTAGCACATTTCCACTTTTTGTGCCAAGGTCAGTAGTAAAAAGATTAAATAAGATTGGTCCCAAAACCGATCCCTGAGGAACTCCACTCATAACCTCCTTCCAGCCTGACAGTTCACCTTTCAGTATGACCTGTTGTAGTCTCCCTTTTAACCAGTTCCTTATCCACCTTTCAATTTTCATATTGATCCCCATCTTTTCCAATTTAACGAATAATTCCCCTTGTGGAACCGTATCAAATGCCTTACTGAAATCGAGATAAATTAGATCCACTGCATTTCCTTTGTCTAAAAAATCTGTTACCTTCTCAAAGAAGGAGATCAGATTGGTTTGGCATGATCTACCTTTTGTAAAACCATGTGTTAATTTGTCCCAATTACCATTGACTTCAATGTCCTTAACTGTTTCTCCTTCAAAATTTTTTCCAAGACCTTACATACTACAGATGTCAAACTAACAGGCCTATAGTTACTTGGATCACTTTTTTCCCTTTCTTAAAAATAGGAACTATGTTAGCAATTCTCCAGTTGTATGGTACAACCCCTGAGTTTACTGATTCATTAAAAATTCTTGCTAATGGGCTTGCAATTTCATGCACCAGTTCCTGTAATATTCTTGGATGAAGATTATCTGGGCCCTCTGATTTAGTCCCATTAAGCTGTTCGAGTTAGGCTTCTATCTTGGATGTGGTAATATCTACCTCCATATCCTCATTCCCATTTGTCATACTTCCATTATCCCTAAGCTCCTCATTAGCCTCATTAAAGTATTTATTTAGCTATTGGGCCATGCCTAGATTATCCTTAACCTCCATTCCATCCTCAGTGTTTATTCATAGATTCATAGACTTGAGGACTGGAAGGGACCTCGAGAGGTCATCGAGTCCAGTCCCCTGCCCTCATGGCAGGACCAAATACTGTCTAGACCATCCCGGATAGACATTTATCTAACCTACTCTTAAATATCTCCAGAGAGGGAGATTCCACAACCTCCCTAGGCAATTTATTTCAGTGTTTAACTACCCTGACAGGTAGGAACTTTTTCCTAATGTCCAACCTAAACCTCCCTTGCTGAAGTTTAAGCCCATTGCTTCTTGTTCTATCATTAGAGGCTACGGTGAACAAGTTTTCTCCCTCCTCCTGATGACACCCTTTTAGATACCTGAAAACTGCTATCATGTCCCCTCTCAGTCTTCTCTTTTCCAAACTAAACAAACCCAATTCTTTCAGCCTTCCTTCATAGGTCATGTTCTCAAGACCTTTAATCATTCTTGTTGCTCTTCTCTGGACCCTCTCCAATTTCTCCACATCTTTCTTGAAATGCAGTGCCCAGAACTGGACACAAGACTCCAGTTGAGGCCTAACCAGTGCAGAGTAGAGCGGAAGAATGACTTCTCGTGTCTTGTTTATAACATACCTGTTAATGCAGCCCAGAATCACGTTTGCTTTTTTTGCAACAGTATCACACTGTTGACTCATATTTAGCTTGTGGTCCACTATAACCCCTAGATCTCTTTCTGCCATACTCCTTCCTAGACAGTCTCTTCCCATTCTGTATGTGTGAAACTGATTGTTCCTTCCTAAGTGGAGCACTTTGCATTTGTCTTTATTGAACTTCATCCGGTTTACTTCAGACCATTTCTCCAATTTGTCCAGATCATTTTGAATTTTGACCCTGTCCTCCAAAGCAGTTGCAATCCCTCCCAGTTTGGTATCGTCCGCAAACTTAATAAGCGTACTTTCTATGCCAACATCTAAGTCGTTGATGAAGATATTGAACAGAGCCGCTCCCAAAACAGACCCCTGCGGAACCCCACTTGTTACACCTTTCCAGCAGGATTGGGAGCCATTAATAACCACTCTCTGGGTATGGTTATCCAGCCAGTTATGCACCCACCTTATGGTAGCCCCATCTAAATTGTATTTGCCTAGTTTATCGATAAGAATATCATGTGAGACCGCATCAAATGCCTTACTAAAGTCTAGGTATACCACATCCACTGCTTCTCCCTTATCCGCAAGGCTCGCTATCCTATCAAAGAAAGCTATCAGATTGGTTTGACACAATTTGTTCTTTACAAATCCATGCTGGCTATTCCCTATCACCTTACCACCTTCCAAGTGTTTGCAGATGATTTCTTTAATTACTTGCTCCATTATCTTCCCTTGCACAGAAGTTAAACTAACTAGTCTGTAGTTTCCTGGGTTGTTTTTATTTCCCTTTTTATAGATGAGCACTATATTGGCCCTTTTCCAGTCTTCTGGAATCTCTCCCGTCTCCCATGACTTTCCAAAGATAATAGCTAGAGGCTCAGATACCTCCTCTATTAACTCCTTGAGTATCCTAGGATGCATTTCATCAGGCCCTGGTGACTTGCAGGCATCTAACTTTTCTCAGTGATTTTTAACTTGCTCTTTTTTTATTTTATCTTCTAAACCTACCCCCTTCCCATTAACATTCACTATGTTAGGCATTCCTTCAGACTTCTCAGTGAAGACCGAAACAAAGAAGTCATTAAGCATCTCTGCCATTTCCAGGTATCCTGTTACTGTTTCTCCCTCCTCACTGAGCAGTGGGCCTACCCTGTCCTTGTTCTTCCTCTTGCTTCTAATGTATTGATAAAAAGTCTTCTTGTTTCCCTTTATTCCCATAGCTAGTTTGAGCTCATTTTGTGCCTTTGCCTTTCTAATCTTGCCCCTGCATTCTCGTGTTATTTGCCTATATTCATCCTTTGTAATCTGACCTAGTTTCCATTTTTATATGACTCCTTTTTATTTTGTAGGTCATGCAAGATCTCGTAGTTAAGCCAAGGTGGTCTTTTGCCACATTTTCTATCTTTCCTACCCATCGGAATAGCTTTTTTTTGGGCCCTTAATAGTGTCCCTTTGAAGAACTGCCAACTCTCCTCAGTTGTTTTTCCCCTCAGTCTTGATTCCCATGGGACCTTACCTATCAGCTCTCTGAGCTTACCAAAATCTGCCTTCCTGAAATCCATTGTCTCTATTTTGCTGTACTCCCTTCTACCCTTCCTTAGAATTGCAAACTCTATGATTTCATGATCACTTTCACCCAAGCTTCCCTCTACTTTCAAATTCTCAACGTGTTCCTCCCTATTTGTTAAAATCAAGTCTAGAACAGCTTCCCCTCAGTAGCTTTTTCAACCTTCTGAAATAAAAAGTTGTCTGCAATGCAGTCCAGGAACTTATTGGATAGTCTGTCCCCCGCGGTGTTATTTTCCCAACATATATCTGGATAGTTGAAGTCCCATCACCATCAAATCTTGGGCTTTGGATGATTTTGTTAGTTGTTTAAAAAAAGCCTCATCCACCTCTTCCACCTGATTAGGTGGCCTGTAGTAGACTCCTAGTACGACATCACCCTTGTTTTTTACCCCTTTTATCCTAACCCAGAGACTCTCAACACTTCTGTCTCCTATGTCCATCTCCACCTCAGTCCAAGTGTGTACATTTTTAATATATAAGGCAACACCTCCTCCCGTTTTCCCCTGTCTATCCTTCCTGAGCAAACTATACCCATCCACACCAACATGCCAATCGTGTATTATCCCACCAAGTTTCAGTGATGCCAACAATGTCATAGTTGTATTTATTTATTAGCACTTCCAGTTCTTCCTGCTTATTACCCATACTTCTCGCATTTGTATATAGGCATCTAAGATACTGGTTTGATCTTGCCTCCCAGTTTTGCCCTGACCCTCCTTTCTCTCTGCCATTATAGCCCACGCTCCCTCTTGTTTCCGACCCATCTCCCAGGTCTTCATGTTCCCCACTTACTTGTGGGCTTTGCTCACCTGTCCCCGTCGAACCTAGTTTAAAGCCCTCCTCACTAGGTTAGCCAGCCTGTGAGCAAATAGGGTCTTTCCCCTCCTCGAAAGGTGAACGCCATCTCTGCCTAGCAGTCCTTCCTCGAATAGCATCCCGTGGTTGAAGAAGCCAAAGCCCTCCTGGTGACACCATCTTCGCAGCCAGGCATTCACCTCCATGATGGATCTGTCTCTGCCCGGGCCCCTACCTTTGACAGGAAGAATCGAAGAGAATACCACCTGCGCTACAAACTCCTTCACCCGTACTCCCAGAGCCCTGTAGTCACTCTTGATCCGCTCAGCGTCACACCTCGCAGTATCATTTGTGCCCACATGTATGAGTAGCATGGGGTAGTAGTCAGAAGGCCGGGATAATCCTCGACAATGCCTCTGTAACATTTTGGATACGGGCCCCCGGCAGGCAGCATACCTCCCGAGATGAAATGTCAGGGCGACAGATGGGCGCCTCCGTCCCCCTCAGCAGAGAGTCTCCAACCACCACTACCCTACGTTTCCTATTTTCAGTGGTGGCAGCAGACCTCCCAGCCTTAGGGGTACGAGTCTTCTCCTTCTTTACTGTAGGGGGTGATTCCTTCTCTCCTGTATCAAGAGCATAACGGTTACCTATTACCACGGCGGAAGGGTTCGCAACAGGGATGGAGCACTGCCCGCTGCCAGAAGCAACCAGCTGCCAGTGTCCACCCTGAGCCATCTCCTCCTCCACCAGTGGTGTGTCAGCAGTCCTGTGAACTGGGACAGCTACCTCAGCTGTCTCCACATGGACACTGTCCAGGAATTGCTCGTGGATATGGATGCTCCTCAATCTAGCCACCTCCTCCTGTAGCTCTCCCACCTGCTGCCTGAGAGATTCCACCAGTAGGCACCTTTCACATTGGATGCCCCACCCCCACCCCCAGCCTGGATATCAGTTAGTGGAAATAGCAAGCTACAGTGCAAAACCACACCAGAATCTGGGTAGAAGCATCCATGCTCTGGTGCTCTGTCTGGGTACAGGCGCAGGTGGAGGAGACAGAAGCAGTGCTGGCACAGGTGTTGTGGGTCTTCCTAACCATCGTAAGGCTCCCTCTGTCAAACATCCTCTCAAACTCCCCTGTCTGCAGCTCCCTGTCCGCTCTGCTCTGCTTTAAAGAGAAAGGTTTTGGATGTAGTTTGGTTTATAGGTTTTCAAGGGATTATAACGGGTCACGGATAGGACCAACAAGGGACCCCCACTCCCTTCCTACTCCCCTTCCAAACTCCCTTGCGATACTCCCTGTTAGCAGCTCCCTGGTCACAAAGCTCCCCTGGTCACTTGTGCGCGGCTTTATAAAGCCCTGGCCTGAGTGAATGCCCCGCCCACTGGTTAAGACTCAGCTAATTACCAGAGGCTTCTAGCTTTCAAACCTTCCTTTGTCGCTCAGCCTCCAACTGCCAGCTACAGCACACGGTCCTTCAAACAACCACACAAACAAACAGACTGACAGACACAAGCTCAGCACACAGCAAGTAAGCCCCGAACACAAACACACACACACACACACTGCAGACAGTCACTTAGCCCACAGATGCTGTATTTGCTCCTCCTTCACCTGGAGAACTCCCTTGCGAAACTCCCTGTTAGCCTGTTTAGCGGTCCCACTTCTTCTTTCTTTGTTTTCTTCTTATTTATATGGCTATAGAACCTTTTACTATTGGTTTTAATTCCCTTTGCAAGTTCCAACTCTACATGGCTTTTGGCCTTTCTCACTACTAGGAACAAAAAGAATCCTGACAATGATATTTGGTGACTACTAGATGGAAATGAAAAATTGTCAATAATAATGCAGAAAAGGCAAAAGTGTTCAATAAATATTTCTGTTTTGTTTTTGTTTTTGAGGAAAAAGGATCATAGAGTCTCATCGCATGGTGATGTTAACACTCTGTCCATTTGTGATGCAGTAGGGATTGTCTGCGTGGGGATGGGAGAGCAGGGGGTGACTCTAGTGAGAGACAGGACTTGAGCCTGTAACCTGAGCCAGAAAGAGGGGTGGGGCGAGGCAACACCTTTGCCTGAGAAGCTGGACAAAGGGAGAGAGCCTGCTGGGGCGGGTGGTTGGTTTCAGTTTGGGGATAGCTGAGAAGGTGCAGGGAACCCCAAGTCTGAGGTCTAAGAGCCTTGCCCCCCAGAGGGACCTGACTGAGGGGTCCTGGTTGTACCTACAAGCCCTGCTTGGGACTGTGTTCCTGTCATCTAATAAACCTTCTGTGTTACTGGCTGGCTGAGAGTCACGGTGAATTGCAGGAAATGGGGGTTGCAGAGCCCTGACTCCCCCACACTCCATGATGCCATTCCACTAGTATCTCTGGAGGATGTTAAATAGAAGCTACTAAAGTCAGACATTTTTAGATCAGCAGGTCCAGAGGACTTTGCATCCAAGTGTTTTAAAAGAGCTTTCTTAGGAGTTCACTGGACCATTAACATTGATGTTCAATAAGTCTTGGTGCACTGGGGAAGTTCCAGAAGAAAGCTACTGTTATGTCAATATTTAAAAAGGGTAAACAGCATGACCCGAGTAGTTATTGGCTTGTCAGCCTGATGTCAATCCTGGGAAAGACAATGGAGCGGCTGATAAGTGACTCAATTAATAAATGGAGGATAATGTAAGTAATGCAAATCAACATGAGTTTATGGGAAATAGATCTTCAAACTTACTTGATACCTTTTTTGGTGTGATGAGATGGCAAGTTTGGTTGATGAATTTAAGAGTGTGATGTAATAGACTTCTGAAAGGCACTTAACTGGGTACTGCAGGACATTTTGATTAAAAAAACAGAATGATATAAACTGAGCATGAACACATTCAATGGAATAAAAACGACTGACTGATTGGTCTCTGAATGTAATGGGAAATGGAATTGTTATTGAGTGGTTCCTGTGGGGATTGGTTCTGAGCCCTGTGCTAGTTAACATAATAATAATTGGAGATATACATAAGAACATAAGAACGGCCGTACCAGGTCAGACCAAAGGTCCATCTAGCCCAGTACCTGTCTACCGACAGTGGCCAATGCCAGGTGCCCCACAGGGAGTGAAGCTAACAGGTAATGATCAAGTGATCTCTCTCCTGCCATCCATCTCCATCCTCTGATGAACAGAGGCTAGGGACACCATTCTTTACCCTTCCTGGCTAATAGCCATTTATGGACTTAGCCACCATGAATTTATCCAGTTCCCTTTTAAACATTGTTATAGTCCTGGCCTTCACAACCTCCTCAGGCAAGGAGTTCCACAAGTTGACTGTGCGCTGTGTGAAGAAGAACTTCCTTTTATTTGTTTTAAACCTGCTACCTATTAATTTCATTTGGTGACCCCTAGTTCTTGTATTATGGGAATAAGTAAATAACTTTTCCTTATTCACTTTCTCCACATCACTCATGATTTTATAGACTTCTGTCATATCCCCCCTTAGTCTCCTCTTTTCCAAGCTGAAGAGGCCTAGCCTCTTTAATCTTTCCTCATATGGGACCCTCTCCAACCCACTAATCATTTTAGTTGCCCTTTTCTGAACCTTTTCTAGTGCTCGAATATCTTTTTTGAGGTGAGCAGACCACATCTGTACACAGTATTCAAGATGTGGGTGTACCATGGATTTATATAAGGACAATAATATATTCTCAGTCTTATTCTCTATCGCCTTTTTAATGATTCCTAACATCTTGTTTGCTTTTTTGACTGCCTCTGCACACTGCATGGACATCTTCAGAGAACTGTCCAGATGACGCCAAGATCTTTTTCCTGACTCGTTGTAGCTAAATTAGCCCCCATCATATTGTATGTATAGTTGGGGTTATTTTTTCCAATGTGCATTACTTTACATGTATCCACATTAAATTTCATTTGCCATTTTGTTGCCCAATCACTTAGTTTTGTGAGATCTTTTTGAAGTTCTTCACAATCTGCTTTAGTTTTAACTATCTTGAGCAGTTTAGTATCATCTGCAAACTTTGCCACCTCACTGTTTACCCCTTTCTCCAGATCATTTATGAATAAATTGAATAGGATTGGTCCTAGGACTGACCCTTGGGGAACACCACTAGTTACCCCTCTCCATTATGAGAATTTACCATTAATTCCTACCCTTTGTTCCCTGTCTTTTAGACAATTCTCAGCCCATGAAAGGACCTCCTTCCCTTTTATCCCTTAATTTATGTAAGAGCCTTTGGTGAGGGACCTTGTCAAAGGCTTTCTGGAAATCTAAGTACACTATGTCCACTGGATCCCCCTTGTCCATATGTTTGTTAACCCCTTCAAAGAACTCTAATAGATTAGTAAGACACGATTTCCCTTTACAGAAACCATGTTAACTATTGCTTAACAGTTTATGTTTTTCTATGTGTCTGACAATTTTATTCTTAACTATTGTTTCAACTAATTTGCCCGGTACCGATGGTAGACTTACCAGTCTGTAATTGCCGGGATCACCTCTAGATCCCTTTTTAAATATTGGCGTTACATTAGCTAACTTCCAGTCATTGGGTACTGAAGCCGATTTAAAGGACAGGTTACAAACCCTAGTTAGTAGTTCTGCAACTTCATATTTGAGTTCTTTTAGAACTCTTGGGTGAATGCCATCTGGTCCCGGTGACTTGTTAATGTTGAGTTTATCAATTAATTCCAAAACCTCCTCTAGTGACACTTCAATCTGTGACAGTTCCTCAGATTTGTCACCTACAAAAGCTGGCTCAGGTTTGGGAATCTCCCTAACATCCTCAGCCAGGAAGACTGAAGCAAAGAATCCATTAGTTTCTCCACAATGACTTTATCGTCTATAAGTGCTCCTTTTGTATCTCAATCATCCAGGGGCCCCACTGGTTGTTTAGCAGGCTTCCTGCTTCTGATGTACTTAAAAAACATTTTGTTATTACCTTTGGAGTTTTTGGCTAGCCGTTCTTCAAACTCCTCTTTGCCTTTTCTTATTACACTCTTGCACTTAAGCTGGCAGTGTTTGTGCTCCTTTCTATTTGCCTCACTAGGATTTGACTTCCACTTTTTAAAGGAAGTCTTTTTATCTCTCGCTGCTTCTTCTACATGGTTGTTAAGCCACTGTGGCTCTTTTTTACTCCTTTTACTGTGTTTCTTAATTTGGGCATACATTGAAGTTGGGCCTCTATTATGGTGTCTTTAAAAAGGGCCCTTGCAACTTGCAGGGATTTCACTTTAGTCACTGTACCTTTTAACTTTTGTTTAACTAACCCCCTCATTTCTGTATAGTTCCCTCTTTTGAAATTAAATGCCACAGTGTTGGGCTGTTGAGGTGTTCTTCCCACCACAGGGATGTTGAATGCTATTGTATTATGGTCGCTATTTCCAAGCGGTCCTGCTATAGTTCCCTCTTGGACCAGCTCCTGCGCTCCACTCAGGATTAAATCTAGAGTTGCCTCTCCCCTTGTGGGTTCCCGTACCAGCTGCTCCATGAAGCAGTCATTTAAAGTATTGAGAAATTTTATCTCTGCATTTCGTCCTGAAGTGAAATGTTCCCAGTCAATATGGGGATAATTGAAATCCCCCACTATTATTGGGTTCTTAATTTTGATAGCCTCTCTAATTTCCCTTAGCATTTCATCATCACTGTTACTGTCCTGGTCAGGAGGACGATAATAGATCCTTAATGTTATATTTTTATTAGAGCATGAAATTTCTATCCATAGCGATTCTATGGAACATGTGGATTCGCTTAAGATTTTTACTTCATTTGAATCTACATTTTCTTTCCCGTATAGTGCCATTCCTCCCCCTGCACAACCTGTTCTGTCCTTCCGATATATTTTGTACCCCAGAATGACTGTTTCCCATTGATTGCTCTCAGTCCACCAGGTTTCTGTGATGCCTATTATATCAATATCCTCCTTTATCACCAGGCACTCTAGTTCACCCAGCTTATTATTTAGACTTCTAGCATTTGTGTACAAGCACTTTAAAAACTTGTCCCTGTTTATTTGTCTGCCCTTTTCTGATGTGCCAGATTCTTTTTTATGTGACTGTTTATCATCTGATCTGGCCCTTACATTATCCTCTTCCATCCTCTGCTCCTGACTATAACCTGGAGATTCTCTATCATCAGACTCTCCTCTAAGAGAAGTCTGTGTCCCATCCACATGCTCCTCTGCAGCAATCGGCTTTCCTCCATCTCCTAGTTTAAAAACTGCTCTACAACCTTTTTAATGTTTAGTGCCAGCAGGCTGGTTCCACTTTGGTTTAGGTGGAGCCCATCTCTCCTGTATAGGCTCCCCCCATCCCAAAAGTTTCCCCAGTTCCTAATGAACATAAACCCCACCTCTCTACACCATCGTCTCATCCACGCATTGAGACTCTGAAGCTCTGCCTGCCTACCTGGCCCTGCGCATGGAACTGGGAGCATTTCTGAGAATGCCACCATAGAGGTCCTGGATTTCAGTCTCTTCCCCAGCAGCCTAAATTTGGCTTCCAGGACATCTCTCCTACCCTTCCCTATGTCACTGGTACCTACATGTACCACGACTACCAGCTCCTCCCCAGCACTGCACATAAGCCTGTCTAGATGCCTTGAGAGATCCGCAACCTTCGCACCAGGCAGACAAGTCACCATACGGTTCTGCTGGTCATCACAAACACAGCCATCTACGTTTCTAATGATCGAATCTCCCATTACTAACACCCGCCTTTTCCTAGAAACTGGAGTTCCCTCCCCCATCTCATAGAACGGGAAAGGACCTTAAAAGGTCATCAAATCCCACCCACTGCCTTTGCTAATAGAACCAAGTGCTGATTTTGCCCAGATCCCTAAGTGGCCCCCTCAAGAACTGAGCTCACAACCCTGGGTTTAGCAGGCCAATGGGCAAACCACTGAACTATCCCTTGCCCCCCTTCTTTAGCAATGATGTGGAAGGAAACATAAATCATCACTGATAGAGGTTGCAGATGACACAAAAATTGGGGAAGGGGGTAAATAGTCACTGGTCCAGAGCAATCTGGATTTCCTGGCAAGCTGGGTGCAAGCCAACGATATGTATTTACAGAGAGCTAACTGGAAATGCAGACATCCAGGAACAAAGAACTTCAGCCAGACTTACAGGCTGGGGTACTCTATCCTGGGAAGCAGGGACTCTGAAAAAGATTTGGGGGTCATGGTGGACAATCAGCTGAACAAGATCTCCCAGTGTGGCCCTGTTGCCAAAAGAGCTGATGTGATCCTGGGAAGTGGAAACGGGGAATCTTGAGTGGGAGCAGAGAGGTTATTTTACCTTTGTATTGCACTGGTGTGCCTGCTGAAGACGACCTTGTTCAGTTCTAGTGTCTGCAATTCAAGAACTATGTTGATATATTGGAGAGGGTTCGAAGGCGATCCACAAGAATGATGAATGGATTAGAAAACCTGCCTTGTAGTGCTAAGCTAAGTAGATAGAGTGCCTTAAAAAAGAGATGGCTGGAGCGACCCGATGACAGTCTATAAGTACCATGGAGAACAAGTATTTGATAATGGTCTCTTTAGTTTAGCAGAGGAAGGTCTAACATGGTCCAATGTCTGGAAGTTGAAGCTAGACTAATTCAGCCAGGGAATAAGGTGTATATTTTTAGCGGTGAGAGTTGTTAATCACTGGCAATTTTCAAATCATGATTGAATATTTTTCTAAACGCTCTGCTCTGGGAATTATTGGGCAGTTCTGTGGCCTCTGCCACGCAGGGGGTCAGATTAAAGGATCACAGTGTTTCCGCTCTGCTCCGCACTGATACGGCCTCACCTGGAGTGTTGTGTCCAGTTCTGGGTGCCGCATTTCAGGAAGGATGTGGATCAATTGGAGAAAATCCAGAGAATAGCAACAAAAATGATCAAAGGTCCAGAAAACATGAAACGTGACCTCTGAGGGGAGACTGAAAAAATCGGGTTTGGTTAGTCAGGAGAAAGAAGACTGAGAGGGGACCTGAGAACAGTTTTCAAGTACATAAAAGGTTGCTCCAAGAGAAGGGAGAAAAATTGTTCTCGTTAACCTCTGAGGACAGGACAAGAAGCAATGGGCTTAAACTGAAGCAAGGGAGGCTTAGGTTGGACATTAGGAAAAACTTCCTAACTGTCAGGGTGGTTAAGCACTGGAATAAATTGCCCAGGGAGGAGGTGGAATCTTTGTTATCTGAGGTTTTTAAGAGCAGGTTAGACAAACACCTGTCAGGGATGGTCTAGGGGTCGGGATGGCTGGTACTTGGGGTTCTCTGGGATGTCAGCTTTGGGGGAATGACTGTGTCACTTTAAGACAAAGTTCAGTTCCTGTTCCTGCACCAGCCCATGGTCTGAACCAGGAGATCACAGTTAGCAGGATACAAAGCACCTCCCCCTGGCCCCTCCCAGGGTCTGAACCAAGCCAGGCAGGAGGCTCGGAGGGAAGAAGTCATTGGCAGGCCGGGAGGGGCAGGGGATTTTCCCTCAGGCCCATCTGGATGAGCTCTCCCTGACAGCTGGCGGCACAATGGGGCAAGGGACTTCAGGAGCAGCCCGTATCTGAACTCTGGGTCTCCATCCAGCATCTGAGGGCAGGGATCTGTACGTGGGGTGCAGCAGAGGGGAGTGTTCAGGGGACACTGGTCCCTGGGCCCCAGAGCCCTGGAGGAAGGGCTGGGTCAAGACCAAATGCTCTAGGGGTCTCTCCCTGCCCTCTCCTAGGGCCAGGACACCCCAGTTGCAGCAGTGAGAGCTGACACATGGAAGCAGGTGGGCCACTGCCTCCCTCACTTTCTGGCAGACAAGGGGGAGGAGCAGTGGCAGGACCCCAGCATGGTCTCAAGCCCAAAAGTTTTGGGGTGGAGAAAGGGCCCGGGCTGCATGAAAAGTCCCCCTGTGCTGGCCCCCGTCCGCGAGTGCCACGACCAGCCCAGACGTGACACTGCTCTGAACCAGGTCTTGGAACAGTTTGAGTGAATGGCGACTGTGCTGTAAGATCTCAGGACAGCATCAAGGGGAGGGGAAAGAGGCTGCTGAATCTCTGGCTAACATTGGTCAGTTCCAGCTTCCCCAGGTCACTGGTTAAAATGACCCTGCTCAGTTTGTTCTCAATGGGGGAAGAAATGTGACAAAAAGGGACTTTTCTGTAATATTTTTATAACCCCGATGTGTGCCTCAGTTTCCTCAATATTTGGTCTGGCTACCCAGCAGGGGGTTAGGGGTCTGGAAAGAATGGCTAGCAGGCTATGAGACACGCCGGGCTCTCTGATCCTGAATGGGTCATTACAAATCTCTGGCAAAGGCCCACCCCATCTCAGGGCAGAATCCAAGGGGACAATGGTACATGGGCACCTAGCGACCCAGAGGGAGGTGAATTCCCCTGAACACAATCCCTGCTGGAGAACACGGGGCTGGGGAGGCGGGAGGTAGGGGTAAGAGGTAGCTGCTGGAAGGAGGCAGGTGCTGACCTGGGAACCAACCAAGGAGCTCAGAGGGAGACAGACAGAGCTTGAACATGGGGGCCATGAGAATGGACGATGCTTTAACCTTCAGTTCTCTGTGCTGCCCTAGGGGCTTCCTGTGCAGGATAAACCCGCCTGTTCTGACAGTACTGGGGGAGCATCCCTGCCCACGCTGGGCGAGGTGCATTAATCTCTGCAGAGTGGGCATGTCTCAGCTGGATTTCCTGACTGGAGCTCAGGGGGTGAAGCAGGAGGCCTGGAGCCCCAGAGGTTCAGTCTAAGGAGGCGGTGAGGCCACACGGGTCCCCCTGGAGGAAGAGAGACCCCTGGGGGTCTGACCTCCTGATGGGTTCCTCCTGGAGACTTGTTCAAGGCTGGGGGAATGGCACCTCCCTTTGGGATGAGATTTGAGGTCTCTTGGTTACGAGAACCTGCCATGGCCACCCTCTTACCTGGCCTCTCTGTTACCAGCAGCAGCCTCCCAGATATCATGTACTGGTCTTCAGGGATGCTGTACCCAAGGCAGGCTCTTTCAAAATTTTCTAAGAAGGCCTCAGTGTCATCACCTGCCTTGTAGGTGGGAAATTTCTTGGGATGTGGAACAACAACTGGCAAAGCATTGTTAGGATTGGTTGTGTTCTGTTGCTTAACCTGTTCTAATGCCAGGGCCTGTCTCTGGAGTTCCAACTCTTTCTCTTTTATCTCCAGTTCTCTCCTGTGGGCAGCCTCTCTTTTTCTTTCTCTCAGCTCCATCTCTTTTTGTTTTATTTCTAGTTCTTGCAGTTTCTTTTCCATGTCTCGCCTGTGCTCTGCATCTTTGATTTGTTCTTCTGCATCCAGTTTTGCCCTGGAAAGTCATGGTTCCTGTTTTCTTGTGTTGGGGTGCCCTCTGGTGTTTATTGCCTGAACTGTGGCTTCTCTGCTGCTTCCTCTGGTTACCTAGCAACAGTGCCTTTCTAATTTCTTCTATGTAATCTTTCACGTGTAAATTAAACCAAAAAAAAAAAAGCCTCTCTGATATGCAAATGTGTTCTGCTGGTGTCGCTGACTCACAGCTGGAGTTCTATTGTTTAACAAAAGACCCTTGTTAAATCTTAATGGCCTTTGCCTGAGGCAATCTCTATGCACAGACAGAAAGGAGCAAGGAAAAAAAATTCTCTGGCTGCAGTCTAAAAAAACTCCCCTTCTCTCTGCTTATAACCAGCTAGCAGAGAAAAAGAAAAAAAATCATAATCTTACTGGCTTTAGATTCTTATCCCACTTCTCCCACCATGTCACGGTATAATTCCTAAATCTGGACCTTAGCGTCCAAAAATATGGGTACCAGCATGAATCCTCTAAGCTTAATTACCAGCTTAGATCCTGTAGTGCTGCCACCAGTCAGGACTTAGGCTAGAGCCCCTGATAAGCTCTGGTCTCCCCAAACCTTCCCTGGGGACCCCAAGACTCAGATTCCTTGAGTCTCACAACAAAGGGAAATAACCCACTTCCCTTCCCCCCTCTTTACCTCCTCCCAGATCTTTCCTGCCTGGATACACCCGGATACCGTGCTTCAAATCCTTGAAACACAAACACAGAGAGATCAGGTTTCTCTCCCTCTCATCCAGAGGCAATACAGATTCAACCTTCATGAATCTAGACAAACAGATTCTCTCTTTCCCCCTCCCTTCTCCCGGAGAGAGAGATAAACACAGAGAGCAAGTTTTCCCTTCCCCCCTGTCTTCTTCCTCCCACCAATTCCCTGGTGAGTGCAGACGCAATCCCCTTGAGCCTCAACTGGGGAAAAAATCAAACAGGACTTAAAAAGCGAAACTTTTAATAAAAAGAAAGAAAAAAAAGTAAAAGTTATCTCTGTAATCTAGATGGTAAATATTATAGGGTCTTTCAGCCTATAGACAATGGAGAAAAAGCCTCCTCCAGCAGAAATACAATTTAAAATATTTCCAGCAAACTACACATTTGCACATAAAGAAAAAACAAATAAAAAGACTATAACCGCCTTACTTACTCACTATTCTGAATAGATCAGAGACTGTAGCAGGGAGATTGCAGAACCCTGGTTGCACCTCTAGTCCTGTCCAGGACCCAGAGAGAACTAAGCCAAACCCAAAACCCACAAACAAAGGCTTCCCTCCCTTGAGATTTGAAAGTATCTTGTTTCCTGATTGGTCCTCTGGTCAGGTGTTGCTTGTTAACCCTTTCCAGGTGAAAGAGACATTAACCCTTAGCTATCTGTTTATGACAAGGTGCCAGTGCCCGACCCAGGCTCAGCCAGCTGTCCTGAGCGTAGCTGTCTGCCCTGGCTGTTGCAGGCAAGTGGGGAAAGCCCGTCCACTGTGCCAGCGCTTGGCTCAAGCCTTGGATCTTACAGGGAAGGGCGACGGACTGAGCCGTGTCTCAGGGTGATACAGTCATTCCCGAGGAGAATGTTAAATGTGAGGTCATGGAGATACCCTGACTACCAGCCACCCTGATCCCTCCTGTGTCTGCCCAGGAAGCTGAAACATGGGCAGGATTTGGAGCCTTGGCCCAGCCCTTGATGGGGTTCTACCATGCCAGGTTTGACGAGGGGTTTCTCTGTCCCTGAATCTCTCCCCATTAACCACTGCCTTCCGCTCCCCCAGGGGGTCAGATGTGTCTGAGCCCAGGAGAGTACAGCAGGACATGTGGACACCCACTTATGCCGTTTTCCTACAGATGTTGCCCTGCAGGTCTGTGAGATCCCGTAGCTGGTGTCTACTGGGAACAGCTGCTCCCCCAACTTTGGGTTTACCCAAAGTCCCACTTCTGGGGTGCCTCCACTGTTTCAGAGTCCCCAGTATTGGCTCCAACCAGCTGGCTGGATGCATCTGTAGCTCTGGGTCTGAGTAAGGGGTGAGACAGCGGAGCCGGTCTGCAGGGTCAGCGTGGTGCAAATAGCAGGTCTTCTCAAAGGCAGTGAGGCGGGCATCATTTTCCACTCCCCTTAAACTGGGGCAGCAATTTGGTATCGAGGCTCCGTGCAGAATTGGCTTCCTGCGGCCTCCTCCCACTTACTCCTTTTGCTCCCCATTCTCCATCTCCAGTTCATGCTGTCACTACTTTTCCTGGTTTTTCCATTGTTCTTGTGTTTTCACTGCTTCTCATGGACAGCTGTCCCTTTCATGGTCCGCTAGTCTGTCGCTCCAGCGCAGGGGTAGGCAACCTATGGCGCAGGTGCCGAAGGCGGCACGCGAGCTGATTTTCAGTGGCACTCACAATGCCCAGGTCCTGGCCATCAGTCCAGGGGGCTCTACATTTTAATTTAATTTTAAATGAAGCTTCTTAAACATTTTAAAAACCTTCTTTACTTTACATACAACAATAGTTTACTTATATTTTAAAAGACTTATAGAAAGAGACCTTCTAAAAACGTTAAAATGTATGACTGCCACGCGAAACCTTAAATCAGAGTGAATAAATGAAGACCCAGCACAGCGCTTCTGAAAGGTTGCCAACCCCTGATCTAGAGGAAGCTCCTGCACTTCCACCTCCAACTCCCACCACTTCAAATCTATCAATGGGGAACCAGGTTGGGAGATGCTCTATTGCACGGGAACTGAGTCATGAGAACAGCTGACTACTGCTCTGACTGCTGCCTCTCTCATCCTGGGATCCTCTCAGGAACCCCGCCTGGGTCTGGTTCTTGGTCCGATCATCCTTCTCCAGCTGTGCAATCAGCTGCACCTTGTTTAATCCTCTTCCTCTGCACAGCTCTGCGATGCTCTTGTTAGGGGGGCGGTTATATGCTATTTTGTCACTGTTTCCTTTGACTAACATCGTTTTTACTGCTGCAAGTCACTTATTGCAAAATACTACTGCTGCGTGCAATATCCCACTACTGCCACCAGCTCTCACTGAGCCACAGGGTCTGGGCTATATCCCAGCTTTTAAATGGTTCCTAGATTTGTACATTCCCAAGCCAGAAGGGACCATTCTGATCATCTAATCTGGCTGTCTGTGTAACACAGGCCAGAGAACTGCCCTGCAATAATTCCTAGAGCTGCTTTTAGAAAAACAGCCAATCGTGACCTAAAAATTGTCAGCGATGGAGAATTCACCCCAACTCTTGGTCAGTTATCCCCATAGTTAATGACTCTCCTTGTTAACTGTTGACGTCTTATTTCCAGTCTGTGCCAGAAGCTGACACCCCTTCAGTTAACGCTCGGTCCTTGAGGGCTTGGTTGTTGGAGCTGGTGACCAGCCTAGTTCCTCCGGCCTCCTTTCCTGCCCCAGCCCCAGAACAGAGCAGATACAATGATGCACTCACCTGCTGATCCATTATGCCAACTGCAGCTTTTTAAGAGAAGTGCTTTGTTCCGAGTCGGAGCCAAGGAAGCACATTACACTTGCTCCAAGCTGCTGCAGCTGCCTCCCCCATCACAGGGTCCCAAAGCCCAGGGAAACCAGCCCGAACACGTACACTGCAGTTTACACCCCCGGCAGCTTGAGCCCCATGAGCCAGGTCAGCTGACATGGGCCACCCACAATGCAGACATACCCAGAGAGCCCAGCCAGGAGCAGGGGGCTGGGGCCTGCTCCCACGGAGCCCTGCTTCAGCTTGGCTCAAGGTTCTCCTGTGCTGTGTCAATCTGAGGCTGCACGGTCTGAGCTGGGGCGGGATCCCAGCCTAGGGCCTGGAATGGGGCAGAGCCAAGCCTGTGGGCTGTGTGTGGGGCACAGAGAGCAGGGAGGGGTCTGTGCTCTGTACAAGGGGGTTGCCCTACATGGGAGGAGCTGTGACCTGTCCCCAGCTGTCAGCACCACAAGGGGCTCCCTGGTGAAGTGTCTCAGGGGTCATGTTCCAACCTCAGCCCGCAGGGAATTCCCCTTGCGCAGACTCCAGCGGGGCGGAGGCACGGCTTGGAGGCACTGGGCCGTGCACTGCCCCTGCAGGCGGCGAACGCTGCCTCCCCCAGGCGGGCGGTTGTTCTACACAGGATGGAGCAGCACCACTCTGCTCTCGGGATTTTTTGCCTGGGAGAGTTGCAGGCTCAGCCGCTCTCACCCTGCAGTCGTCCTGCCCCAGCCCTCGTTTGTTGGGACACGCCGAGCCCTCGTTCTGTGATTTGACTCACCCACTATGTCCAAAGCCCAGGCTGTCCGTGCCCTAGAGCCTGGGAGTGTCGCGCAGGGTCAGAGGCCCACAATGGGCCCCTTAGCCCCGTTCGGGGTGACTAAAGAGCCAGCCTGACTCCCGGCACCGATGGGAGTCAAAAGGCAACTGTGCATCCGCCCCGAGGGAACCGAACCGTGGCATCCCCCAGGTGGGGCCTGCCTCCTAGGATGCTCAGCACCAAGCTACGACATCTTGGCAAGCCCACCCCTAGCAGGTGAGCTGCACAGCCCCAGGCCCTGCTGACACCCAGCTGGGCTCTGTTAGCATGTATGAGCCCTGGAGGATAAAGCCACCGCAGCCACCTCATCCTCCACCCTTGGGACACTCCAGGCTAGCTGCAGGGTGTGTAGTCACCTCCCCCCAAAGCCCATGGCTGCTCTCCTGGCGTCCCTGGGCAGAGCCGCTGCCAGCCCTTTCCCTGTGCTCCTCACGCTGTCATAAGAAAATAAGAATGGCCGGACCGGGTCAGACCAAAGGTCCATCTAGCCCAGTATCTGTCTACCAACAGTGGCCAATGCCAGGTGCCCCAGAGGGAGTGAACCTAACAGTGATCAAGTGATCTCTCTCTTGCCATCCATCTCCATCTGCTGACAAAGAGTCTAGGGACCCCATTCCTTACCCCGCCTGACTAATAGCCATTAATGGATTCACCACCATGAGTTTGTTCAGTTCTCTTTTAAACATTGTTATAGTCCCAGCCTTCACAACCTCCTCAGGCAAGGAGTTCCACAAGTTGACTGTGCACTGTGTGAAGAACTTCCTTTTATTTGTTTTAAACCTGCTACCTATTAATTTCATCTGGTGACTCCTAGTTCTTCTATTATGGGAATAAGCAAACAACTTTTCCTTATCCACTTTCTCAACATCACTCATGATTTTGCGAGCAGCTTGGCTCCAGAGGGGCCCAGCTGGTGTTTGCAGGCTCTTGTGGGGCAGGATCTGGCTGAATTCAAAGGCCAGAGCAGAATCCTAGGACTGGAAGGGCCCTTGAGAGGTCATCTAGACCAGGCCCCTGCACCCATGGTTAGGCGGGGGCTCTGTCATCTCCTCGGAGAAGCTGGATGAAGCCTGGTCTCACTCACACAGGGCAGATGGGCCTCTGTGCCCAGCTCAGATGGGCCTCTGTGCCCAGCTCCAGCCCATGCCATAGCGTGGCATGAGGGTCAAGGGCTGGTTCTTCTCCCTGCTCCTTGTGCCTCCAGCTCCTCTCCTGCAACTGCTATCACCCTGTGAAGCTTTGGGGGCAGCCTGGGGGCTCTACTCCCTACCCCACTCTGCATGCAGCCCCCCATGGATTCAATGGAGATATACCTCTCTCCTAGAACTGGAAGGGACCCCGAAGGATCATTGAGTCCAGCCCCCTGCCTTCACTAGCAGGACCAAGTACTGATTTTGCCCCAGACCCCTAAGTGGCCCCTTCAAGGATTGAAATCCCAAACCACTGAGCTATCCCTCCCCAAATCGCTGAGGAAGGGCCCTGGATGCAGAGGAGAGGGTCCCCCTTGGGGGCCTGGGAGTGCATGTGCTGGTCTGTGCTTTAAAGATACTCCTGGATCCCCACTCCCTCTGCTGTGCCAGGGTCCTTCTCTAGCAAGGCAGGGCGGACAGGTGCCTGAGGCCACAAAGGGAGGCGAGGCAGGCACAGAACCCAGGTGTCCTGGCTCTCAAGTGCCAGCATTCCTCCCCCAGCCGCCACCAGGCTCCACACTGGTTATTGCAGCTCAAGCACGACGACAGAGCTGTTGTAACAGGGTGGTTTATTAAGGACAGGGACCCCTCCCCAGGCCCCTCGCCCCGGGTAAGGTGGGCATGGGATCCCCCTTGCTGAAGGAGACACACTCAGAGAGGCTGGGGAGGGGAGGGGACGGGAGACCCCGCTACCCCAGCTGCAGGGTTGGGGAAGGGCAGTACCTGTGGCCCCACCCCAAGAAGGAGCAGAGGGAGGCGAGGGAAGGAGATTCTCGCTTCATCCCTTGGGAGCTGAATTCTTCCCCAGTCTCGGGCGCGGAGGGTTTACTCCCCTCTGTGCCCCAGGGGTAGGAATCCTCCTCAAGTTGCATGTAGCTGACGAGTGGGGTGTACAGCTAGAAAGTGGGAGGCAAAGACGATGAGCAGAGGCACAGGTTCCTAGGTGGGACTCCCTTCTGCTAGGAGAAGGTCCAGATAGGCCCCAGCGACCAGATCCTCCTCCTGGACTCCCAGCTCCTCCATCAGCCTCCGGGCCACCTGCTCACCATCCTCAGGGCTCTGTTGCTCACTCAGCACCACCTGCAGAGGGCACAAAGGGCTTGGGTCAGAGCAGGTTGACAGGGAAAGCCCCTGGAGCGAGTGGCACTCCACCCCATGACA
The DNA here is from genome assembly GCA_026122505.1 of Aldabrachelys gigantea. Lineage (NCBI taxonomy): Eukaryota > Metazoa > Chordata > Testudines > Testudinidae > Aldabrachelys > Aldabrachelys gigantea. The sequence continues at coordinate 9,582,289 of CM047479.1, forward strand.
GCCGGTGAGGTGACTCCTTCACAGGCTATGGGGTGAAATGCAGGATCCGGCGCTTGGCTCACCTCCAGCTCCAGGAAATCACCCAGCCCCTCCACACGGTCCAAGTGCACACGGGTCTGTCCCACCACATAAAGACGACGTTCCTTCTTCACCACGCCCTGCACTCCAAGCGCCTGTGACAGCACAGCCTGCAGAGACATTGGGCCAGGACAGCTCAACCAGCTACAGAGCTCTCCCAGATCTACCTCCCCGACCACGAACTGATGTCCCTGTGACACTGCCTGGCACCACCATGGGCTCAGCGCGGAGACTGAAACCTGGCCATCCCGCCGACCCACCTGGGTCCCAGCCTCACCCACCAGGGAGCACTGGTCCAAGGGGCCATGGATAGGGCCCACGGGGTTTTCCTGCAGCACCATGATCCCAGGCAGGGCTGGCAGGAATCTGTCTCCTCTGTGACCTAGAGCATCCCAGAAGAGGTGCACCATGGGAGTGCAGAGCCGGTTCTTGGGATGGGGGCAGCGCGGAGCCCCGTTTCCCCCTCCGCCTCCCCTGCCTAGGAGCTGAACCTGCTGCTGACTACTTCCAGGGCGCAGCGCGGTGTCAGAACAGCTAGGGACTAGCCTGCCTTAGCCAGGTTGGTGGTGCTGACCAGAGCTGCCGTGACCCACTACTGGGTCATGACCCACAGTCTGAAAACCAAGCGACCCTAGAGCCCCCTGACAGGTGGGTGTTCAACCTGCTCTTAAAACCCTTCAGTGACAGGGATTCCACAACCTCCCTTGGGAGCCTGTTCCAGAGCTTCTCTGCCCCGAGGGTTAGAAAGTTTCGCCTAATATGGAACCTAACTCTCCTTTGCTGCAGATTGAGTCCATTGCTGCTTGTCCTGCCTTCAGTGGACATGGAGACAATTGATCCCCGTCCTCTTTATACCTATACCTGACATTTGTGTAGGCTGTTCTCAGGTCCCCCCTCAGCCTCTTTCCTCAGGGCTAAACATGTCCAGCTGTTTGACCTTCCCCCATAGCTCAGGTTCTCTAAACCTTTCGTCATTTCTGTGCTCTCCTCTGGACTCTCTCCAGTTTGTCCCCACCTTTCCTAAAGTGCAGCACCCAGCCCTGGACACCGCATCCAGTGCCAAGCAGAGAGGGACAGTTATCTCCTGTTTCTGCCACACAACACTCCTGTTAATACACCCCTGAATATTAACCTTTTTCACAACTGCTGACTTCTATTCGATCTGTGATCCACTAGAACCCCCTGCTCCTTGGCAGCAGTGCTGCCACCTACTCGTTATTCCCCAGTTTGTAGCTGAACATTTGATTTTTCCTTCCTGAGTGTTGTACTTTGCATTTGTCTTTACTGAATTTCATGCTGCTTTCAGACCAGTTCTCCAATTTTTCAGTCATTTTGAATTCTAATCCAGCCCTCCAAAATGTTAGCAACCTCTGCCAACTTGATGTCATCTGCAAATTTTATAAGCATCCTTTCTATCCTATTATTTAAGTCATTAATGAAGATATTGACTGGTACTGGACCCAGACTAGACAATCTTGATTTAAAAATGGACAGTGACAGAGAATCCTCTACCACCTTCGGTAAATTGTTCCAAGGGTTAATTACCCTCAATGTCAAACATCTATGCCTCATTTCCAGTCTTGGGCTAGCTTCAACTTCCAGCCACTCGATCATGTTAGAGCTTTTTCTTCTAGACTGAAGAACCCATGAGCCCCACGTATGTAACTTACAGACTGTGATCAAGGCTCCTCTTAGCCGTCTCTTTCTTACGATAAACAGCTTGAGCTCCTTGAGTCTGTGTGTCAGGGATCTGGGCCCGCAGCATCTCCAATCTCCAGACAACCCAATGAGCACAGCCGGCCTGTGGCAGGCTGCCTGAGGGTGGGGAGAGGCAGCAGAGATCAGTGACTGCTCAAGGATTTGCCCATGACCGTGACAACCCCTATGATTGCTGGTTCACAGCACTGCCTCACTCCAGGTAACCCATCTCTGACCCTGGGCTCTGACGTCTGACCCGGGATCTGCCTCTAACCATCAGGCCTCACTGGCCATATCCAGGTATCTGAGTCTATCACTCTACGGCAGGTTTTCTAATCTTTTAACCATTCTCATGGCTCTTCTCTGACCCCTCTCCAATTGTCAACATCCTTCCTGAACTGCGGACACCAGAGCTGGGCACAGGATTCCAGCAGTGGGCGCACCAGTGCCAAACACAGAGGTAAAATAATCTCTCTGCTCCTTGAGGTTCCCCTGGTTATGCACCCCAGGATCCCATTTGCTCTTCTGGCCCCTGATTGCACTGGGAACCCATGTTGAGCGGATTATCCACCACAACCATAGATCCCTGCTTACCAGGACAGAGTCCCCCAGCCTGTAAGCATGGTCTACATTCTTTGTTCCTAGACGGATATGCTAACATTTCACTGTATTAAAATGCAGACTCTTTGCTTGTGCCCTGTTTACCAAGTGATCCAGATTGTGGTTTCAGTGACTCGTCTTCTTCATTATTCAACACTCCCCAATTGTGTCATCTGCAAATCTCTATCAGTGATGATTTTATGTTTTCTTCTAGCTCACTGATAAAGATGTTAAATGGCATAAGGCCAACAACTGAGCCCTGCGCAACACCACCAGAAATGGTCCCACTTGATGAGTCCTTATTTACAATTACACATTGAGACCTATCAGCCAGTTTTTAATCCATTTCATGTTACTGAGCAGTGCAGAACTAGAGGGGTTCAGAAAAGAGAGACATGGATGATCAAGGCTTTCGAAAAACTGTCACGTGAAGCAAGATTGAACAGAGTGGGATTGTTACCTGTGAGAAGGGATATGGTCTAGAGAAGGGGGATTGAGCGTTTCTGTTCTCTCTGTCTCAGCACAAGAAAAGGGGGGCGAGCATTAAAACTGGAAGATGGCAAATTCAAAATGGATAAAAAGACAGACTTTTCCTGCCACCGTGGAACTCACTGCCACCGGAAGCTGGTGAGGCCAAGAACTTCGCAAAAGTCAAAAGAGGATTGGACAGTGACCTGGGTAACAAGAATAGCCGCTTAGAATAGCTAATGCTACAAACAATTCTGGAGCGGACACTGAACATTCTGTTTAAGGGCTTTAGCCAAGCTAATGATTAGAGAACAGTGTTAGATGTACTCTGGGGGCTAACTTAGCCTAGTCTATATTTCGACAGCTCGCATAGGTACGGCACTCCCACCCAAGCGTCACAGCTAGGTCACCAGAATTCTTCCATCGACTTAGGTACTGTCACTCGGAGAGGTGGCCTACCGCACTGGATGAACCCCTTCCCTCACTAGTCTGCATCTGGCTCTAGTGCTGTCGCTGGAGTGCTCCTAGAGTAGACGTGGCCTTACTCCTTCCTTTGCGGGGTCTGCCACTGCCCACTGTTAGAAACACACACTGGACGAGAACAGCCGTGGGGCTTATCCAGCCACTCACGCCGGTGCTTCTGTGGGAATGGCTGTGTGCAGACAGTGTCAGGCTGGGAAAGGCTCTTACCACCAGGCCTGCAGGGTCGGCTGTCGGGGAGATGGAGTAATGAGAAAGTTTGGGACCTTCTGAGTCAGGACGCTCATAAAATATCAGCTGCCCTCGGCCATCCTGAAAAGGGAACAGAAAAGTGCGTCAGAATGCGAGGCGACTGCACGGTTGCCCTACCCGCAGGCCCAGACATACTCCCTCGAGTTTGTGGGTTCACGAGAGCCGAGAAACACTCAGGGGAGGGTGGGAGTGACGAAAGCTGGCTCGTTTGGCTCAGACATGCCCATGGGGACCCAGAACACCCTGCAGTTATACAAAGGAGTAGCCCCACTGAGCGAGCTCCAGGCCGTACAACCAGGAGAATCAGCAGGGCAGGTGTGACGTGGAGGATTTTCTTGTTTTTTTGTTTTTCCAATGGTTTGCGTGCAGAGGGAGGGGGGCGCAGTGTCCCCTTTAACGAGGTGAAGGGAAGGGGAGTTTGTTGTTGCAGAGAACCAGAGAGGGAACTTAGGACCCCAATCAATGGCCTGGAGGATGGAGACCCCAGCAACTGGTGACCCGGAGACCAAGCTCCGGAGTCACAGCCGGTTCTGACCAGTGGGAGGACAATGGGCTGCGAAGAGAGGACCCCAGTGACCCTGACCAGCCAGTTCCAGCCAGAGGAGAGCTGAGAGGAGAGGAGAGGAGACCCATGCAACCCTGGAGAGAAGACAATGGACAGAGGGGGGGGCTGGGGCCGGGGATATCGGAGGTCCAGCTGGGATGCAGGGGGGCTCTGGGCTGGAGAGGGGGGAGCAGAAAAAGGAGAAGATGCAGGGGAGACTGGGATGTGCTGGGCTGAGCATTGCTAGGCCTGAGAGTTTCCTGTGCTGTGTTCAGTGCTCAATAAACCTGTTTTATGCTGGCTGAAAGTCGCTCTGGGCTAGAGAATACGGGGCATCAACCCCTTCAGGGGTGGAGACCCAGGGTGCCAGAGCGAGGGGACTCCCTGAGGGGCCCACGGCGAGAGAGACGTGCTAAGGCTCAGACAGGTGCGGCTCCAGGAGGTGGAGAGGCCTGACCCCAAGAGAGAGTGGACCCACTAGAAGGGCTGTCACACTGAAGGGGCACCCCCCACGGACCACACGGGGCCAAGAGTGGGCACAATCTGTGAGTCCATGACAGCAAGGCCAGAGAGTCGAGTCTGCAGGAAATGGGTCTCCACCAGAAGAGCTTTGCTAGCAGCGTTACTGGTCATACAGGTGCAGCGCCCTTGGCCAACCCCGCTCCTAGGGCAGCGCAGCACAGAAGCGCATCCCGCTACCCGCAGCGAAACAAGCTAGGCAGAGCAAAGGCCCTTGATGCCAGGATAACTGCAGCAGGGCTTGGGTGGATACAAAGGTGCCCTCACCTCCCCGGGGCATGACTGCACTGGGTAAAGTGTGCAGCACCCAGCCTCCCAAGGCCCCGCAGACACGGGGATTCATGGGAAAGGAGCTGCCAACCCCCTGGGATGGGATAGCAGAGGCCGGAAGAGTCTGTACTCCCTGGCCAGCCTGCAGAGCCAGCCCCGCGGAATTGGGGTGCAGAAAGGTATGAGGGCTCTGGGAGGGAGTTTGGGTGTACGAGGGGTCTCTGGGCTGGGGTGCAGGAAGGGGGCTCAGGGGAGGGGATTGGGGTGCAGGCTCAGGGCTGGCAGTTCCGGGCTGGGGGTTCAGGGCTGTGATGCAGGATGGGAGCTCAGGGCAGTGGAGAGCAAGAGGGGAGCTCAGGGCGGGGGAGTGCAGGAAGGGGGCTGGGGTGCAGGCTCAGGGCTGTGGGTGGAGAGAGCTCAGGACTGGGGTGCAGGAGGGGACTCAGGACTGGGGGGTGCATGTTCAGGGCTGGGGGTTAGGTGCAGGAGGGGGGCTCAGGGCTGGGGTAGGGGTGCAGGAGGGGGTGGGGGGGTGCAGGAGGGGGGCTGGGGTGCAGACTCAGGACTAGGAGATGCAGGAGGAGAGCTCAGGGCTGAGATGCAGGAGGGGGGCTCAGGGGTGGGAGTTGGGGTGCAAGAGGGGGCTCAGGGGTGGGGGTTCAGAACTAGGTGTTGGGGTGCAGGTTCAGGACTAGAGGGTGCAGGAGAGGGGCTCAAGGGTTGGGGGTTCAGGACTGAGGGTTGGGGTGCAGGATGGGGGCTGTGATGCAGGCTCAGGACTAGGGGGTGCAGGAGGGGGACTAGGGGTGGGGGCTCAGGGGTGGGGGTTGGGTTGCGGGGGGCTCAGGTGCTGGGGTGCAGGACAGTGCTCAGGGGTGGGAGTTGGGGTGCAGAAGGAGAGCTCAGGGCTGGGATTGGGGTGCAGGAGGGGACTCAGGGCTGGGGATTGGGGTGCAGGCTCAGGGCTGGGGGTGGGTGCAGAAGGCAGGCTCAGGACTAGGGGTGTAGGAGGGGAGCTCAGGGGTTGGAGCTCAGGGCTGGGTGTGGGTGCAGAATGGGGGCTCAGAATTGGGGGTTGAGGGCTGGGTGTTGGGGTGCAGGCTCAGGACTAGGGGGCATAGGAGGAAGCTCAGGGCTGGGGGGTAGGGTACAGGCTCTGGACTAGGGGCTCAGGGCTGGGGATTGGGGTGCAAAAAGGAGGCTCAGGCCTGGGGGGTGCAGGGCTGGGAGCTCAGGGCTGGGGATTGGGGGCAGGAGGGGGCTCAAGGGTGGGAGCTGGGGTTCAGGCTGGGGGCTCAGGGCTGGGGACTGGGGGCAGGAGAAGACTCAGGACTGGGATGCAGGATGGGGCTGAGAATTGGGGTGCAGGCTAAGAACTAGGGGTGCAGGGCTGGGGACGGGATGCAGGAGAGGGGTCTCAGGAGTGGGGGTGCAGGACTGGGGGCTCAGGGCTGGGGACTGGGGGCAGGAGGGGGCTCAGGGGTGGGAGTTGGGGTGCAGGCTCAGGACTAGGGGTTCAAGGTTGGGGGTGGGGGGCACACAGGGCGGGGGGTGCAGGAGGGGGGCTCAGGGCTGGGGGGTTGGGTCCAGGCTCAGGACCGGGGGGTTCAAGGTTGGGGGTGGGGGGCGCTCAGGGCTGGGGGCTCAGGGCGGGGGGTGCAGGAGGGGGGCTGAGGGCTGGGGGCTCAGGGTTGGGTCCAGGCTCAGGACCGGGGGGTTCAAGGTGGGGGGGTGGGGGGCGCTCAGGGCTGGGGGCTCAGGGTTGGGTCCAGGCTCAGGACCGGGGGGTTCAAGGTTGGGGGTGGGGGGCGCTCAGGGCTGGGGGCTCAGGGCTGGGGGTGCAGGAGGGGGGCTGAGGGCTCAGCGGCTGGGTCCAGGCTCAGGACCGGGGGCTCAGGGTTGGGTCCAGGCTCAGGACCGGGGGCTCAGGGTTGGGTCCAGGCTCAGGACCGGGGGCTCAGGGTTGGGTCCAGGCTCAGGACCGGGGGGTTCAAGGTTGGGGGTGGGGGGCGCTCAGGGCTGGGGGCTCAGGGTTGGGTCCAGGCTCAGGACCGGGGGGTTCAAGGTTGGGGGTGGGGGGCGCTCAGGGCTGGGGGCTCAGGGTTGGGTCCAGGCTCAGGACCGGGGGGTTCAAGGTTGGGGGTGGGGGGCGCTCAGGGCTGGGGGCTCAGGGCGGGGGGGTGCAGGAGGGGGGCTGAGGGCTGGGGGCTCAGGGTTGGGTCCAGGCTCAGGACCGGGGGGTTCAAGGTGGGGGGTGGGGGGCGCTCAGGGCTGGGGGCTCAGGGTTGGGTCCAGGCTCAGGACCGGGGGGTTCAAGGTTGGGGGTGGGGGGGCGCTCAGGGCTGGGGGCTCAGGGCTGGGGGTGCAGGAGGGGGGCTGAGGGCTCAGCGGCTGGGTCCAGGCTCAGGACCGGGGGCTCAGGGTTGGGTCCAGGCTCAGGACCGGGGGCTCAGGGTTGGGTCCAGGCTCAGGACCGGGGGGTTCAAGGTTGGGGGTGGGGGGGCGCTCAGGGCTGGGGGCTCAGGGTTGGGTCCAGGCTCAGGACCGGGGGGGTTCAAGGTTGGGGGTGGGGGGCGCTCAGGGCTGGGGGCTCAGGGCTGGGGGTGCAGGAGGGGGGCTGAGGGCTCAGCGGCTGGGTCCAGGCTCAGGACCGGGGGCTCAGGGTTGGGTCCAGGCTCAGGACCGGGGGCTCAGGGTTGGGTCCAGGCTCAGGACCGGGGGGTTCAAGGTTGGGGGTGGGGGGCGCTCAGGGCTGGGGGCTCAGGGTTGGGTCCAGGCTCAGGACCGGGGGGTTCAAGGTTGGGGGTGGGGGGCGCTCAGGGCTGGGGGCTCAGGGCTGGGGGTGCAGGAGGGGGGCTGAGGGCTCAGCGGCTGGGTCCAGGCTCAGGACCGGGGGCTCAGGGTTGGGTCCAGGCTCAGGACCGGGGGCTCAGGGTTGGGTCCAGGCTCAGGACCGGGGGGTTCAAGGTGGGGGGCTCAGGGCTGGGGGCTCAGGGTTGGGTCCAGGCTCAGGACCGGGGGGTTCAAGGTTGGGGGTGGGGGGCGCTCAGGGCTGGGGGCTCAGGGCGGGGGGTGCAGGAGGGGGGCTGAGGGCTCAGCGGCTGGGTCCAGGCTCAGGACCGGGGGGTTCAAGGTGGGGGGCTCAGGTCTCAGGGTTGGGTCCAGGCTCAGGACCGGGGGGTTCAGGGCCTGGCTCCGCCCCGGCCCCCGCGCGCTCCGGGAAGCGGCCGGCAGGTCCCTGGGCCCCAGGGGAGGGGGGCGGGGGGCTCCACGCGCTGCCCCCCCCCCCGTCCCGGCCAATGGGCGCTGCGGGGCGGGGGGGGGCGAGGCGCGCGGTGACCGGACCGGACCCCCCCGCGCGCGCACCCCGGAGTCGCGCAGCTTGAGGCGGCCGCGCGGCGCGCGCAGGAAGGTGTCCGTCTGGGTGAGCGCGCAGCCCGCGCCCCCGCTGAGCCGCTCGGCGACGCGCTCCGCCCGCGCCAAGTCCCGCGCGCGCGCCTTAAGCTCCACGTTCCGCGGCATCCTCCGGCTCCCCGCCTCGCCCGCTGCCCATTGGCTGGAGCCCCCACGCGTCCCGCCCACTGCTCCCGCGGCCTTAGCTACGGGATCTAGGTCCTCATTGGCTGCCACTGCCAAAGGCTCCGCGTCGATTGGCTGATTCAGGCTTCCCCTTCCAGCCCCTTCTAGCCAATCACAATGGTAAGTCCGCCAGCCTCGCCGACACAACACCAATCGGGCCTCCAGCGGCGCCGAAAGCGCTGAATGCGGAACGTCATGAGACAGCGTAGGATCAAACAGCGCGTCGATTGGCGCAGGCCGGCGGGGGCGGGCGACGATTGGCGGAGACCGGTGGGATCAGGCGGTGATTTGCCGGGGCCGGCGGGAGGGGCTGGCGGCGATTGGTGGAGGCCGACGGGGGCGGGCGGTGAATGACTGGAGCCGGCGGCGGTTGGCCGGGGCCGCCGGGGGGCTGGCGGCGATTGGTCGGAGCGGGCGGTGATGGCGGAGGCCGGCGTAGATTGGTCGGAGCCGGCGGTAATTGGCGGAACGGGGGGGGCGGTGATTGGTCGGAGCCGGCGGGGCGGGCGGGGATTGGCGGAGGCAGGGAGGGGTGGGCGGTGATTGGTCGGAGCCGGCGGCGGCGGGCGGGGATTGGCGGAGGCAGGCAGGGGCGGCCGGTGATTGGTCGGAGCCAGCGGGGCGGGTTTCCGTCGTTACACCGGCCCGGCGGTAGCAGGTGATGGAGCCGGAGGCGCCTGGCGCGCGCTGCCCGGGCGATGGCGAGTGCGCGGTTCCCGGCTCCCCCCGCGGCGCCGCCGTGCCCGCGCGCACCCGGCTCCGCGCCTTCCTGTGGTGCCGCGAGTTCCTGGCCGGCTCGTGGAAGCTGATCGCGCCCGAGGAGTTCGACATCAGCCCGGTCAGGTACCGCCCCGCCCCGCCCCGCGGCCCTCGGGCTGGAGCCCCGTGGGGCGGGGGGTGCAGCCGGGTCACGGGACCTCCCGCCCGGGCCCCTCGGGCCGAGCCCCGTGCAGGGCCCCCCCCGCCGCACCCTGCCGGGCGGGTCACCACCGACCCGGCCCCGCCTCGCCGCCGGCCCGGCCCCGCGCCCCCCGGCCCGCCCCGCCGCCGGCCCGGCCCCGGCCCCGCGCCCCGCCCCGCCGCCGGCCCGGCCCCGGCCCCGCGCCCCGCCCCGCTGCCGGCCCGGCCCCGGCCCCGCGCCCCGCCCCGCTGCCGGCCCGGCTCCGCGCCCCCGCCCGGCCCCCGCGCCCCCCGGCCCGCCCCGCCGCCGGCCCGGCCCCGCGCCCTCCGCCCCGCCCCGCCCCGCTGCCGGCCCGGCCCCGGCCCCGGCCCCGCGCCCCCCCCAGAGCCCAGTGGGGCCGCTGCTGCCCCGGCAGCGGCTCCTCCCTCGTGCCCGGCGCTGTACGGCTCATGCCTGGGGGGGGAAGGGGGGAGCCCCGGCCCTAGCTGTGGGGCAGGCCCAGGCCATGCTGCGGTCGTGTGGGGCGGGGGCGGGAGCCTGGGGCCCCTCGGCCGGCCGTGCTCGGGTTGCGCCCCCGGCAGGAGCTCGCTTGTGCGGGCTCAGGCTGAGATTGCCGGCGGGGGGTGGGGGGGTCCGCGAGGCTTCCGGGCTGTGCCCCCTGCTCTGCGCTGCCCGGGCCCCCCATGGCCTCTGATCCGGGCTCCGCTCCCCTTTGCAGCGGGGGGCTCAGTAACCTGCTCTACAAGTGCAGCCTCCCGGACCGCGTGCTGGGCCTGGGCGACGAGCCTCGGCAGGTGCTGCTGCGCGTCTACGGGGCCATTCTGCAGGTGAGGCCCCGGCAACCCGCGGCTGGGGGCTACGCGGGCCGGCCGTGCAGGGACCGTGATCCACCCCTCCCGGGCGGGGCCAGTGCCCTGTACTCCCCACCGCAGCCTGCTGCTTTCCCGGCCCGGCCCTGCCCTCAGCCCCCACCCGCACCTCCCTGCTATCCCAGCCCTGCCCCTCCTGCTCTGCCAGTGCCCCATAGCCTCCCCCACACCTCCCTGCTATCCCAGCCCTGCCCCTCAGCCCCCACCCGCACCTCCCTGCTATCCCAGCCCTGCCCCCTCAGCCCCCACCCACAGCTCCCTGCTATCCCAGCCCTGCCCCTCTGCCCCCACCCGCACCTCCCTGCTATCCCGGCCCTGCCCCCCTCCCGCTCTGCCAGTGCCCCATAGCCCCCACCCACACCTCCCTGCTATCCCAGCCCTGCCCCCTCCTGCTCTGCCAGTGCCCCATAGCCTCCCCCACACCTCCCTGCTATCCCAGCCCTGCCCCTCAGCCCCCACCCGCACCTCCCTGCTATCCCAGCCCTGCCCCATAGCCCCCACCCACACCTCCCTGCTATCCCAGCCCTGCCCCCTCCTGCTCTGCCAGTGCCCCATAGCCTCCCCCACACCTCCCTGCTATCCCAGCCCTGCCCCCTCAGCCCCCACCCGCACCTCCCTGCTATCCCAGCCCTGCCCCCTCAGCCCCCACCCACAGCTCCCTGCTATCCCAGCCCTGCCCCTCAGCCCCCACCCACACCTCCCTGCTATCCCAGCCCTGCCCCCTCCTGCTCTGCCAGTGCCCCATAGCCCCTACCCACACCTCCCTGCTATCCCAGCCCTGCCCCTCAGCCCCCACCCGCACCTCCCTGCTATCCCAGCCCTGCCCCCTCAGCCCCCACCCGCACCTCCCTGCTATCCCAGCCCTGCCCCCTCAGCCCCCACCCGCACCTCCCTGCTATCCCAGCCCTGCCCCCTCCCAGGGGGGTCAGTGCCCCGTAGTCCCCACCCACACCTCCCTGCTATCCCAGCCCTGCCCCCTCAGCCCCCACCCACACCTCCCTGCTATCCCAGCCCTGCCCCCTCCCGCTCTGCCAGTGCCCCATAGCCCCCACCCACACCTCCCTGCTATCCCAGCCCTGCCCCCTCAGCCCCCACCCACACCTCCCTGCTATCCCAGCCCTGCCCCCTCCTGCTCTGCCAGTGCCCCATAGCCCCTACCCACACCTCCCTGCTATCCCAGCCCTGCCCCTCAGCCCCCACCCACACCTCCCTGCTATCCCAGCCCTGCCCCCTCCCGCTCTGCCAGTGCCCCATAGCCCCCACCCACACCTCCCTGCTATCCCAGCCCTGCCCCCTCCTGCTCTGCCAGTGCCCCATAGCCTCCCCCACACCTCCCTGCTATCCCAGCCCTGCCCCTCAGCCCCCACCCGCACCTCCCTGCTATCCCAGCCCTGCCCCATAGCCCCCACCCACACCTCCCTGCTATCCCAGCCCTGCCCCCTCCTGCTCTGCCAGTGCCCCATAGCCTCCCCCACACCTCCCTGCTATCCCAGCCCTGCCCCCTCAGCCCCCACCCGCACCTCCCTGCTATCCCAGCCCTGCCCCCTCAGCCCCCACCCCGCACCTCCCTGCTATCCCAGCCCTGCCCCCTCAGCCCCCACCCACACCTCCCTGCTATCCCAGCCCTGCCCCCTCCTGCTCTGCCAGTGCCCCACAGCCCCCACCCACACCTCCCTGCTATCCCAGCCCTGCCCCTCAGCCCCCACCCGCACCTCCCTGCTATCCCAGCCCTGCCCCCTCAGCCCCCACCCACAGCTCCCTGCTATCCCAGCCCTGCCCCCTCAGCCCCCACCCACACCTCTCTGCTATCCGAGCCCTGCCCCCTCCTGCTCTGCCAGTGCCCCATAGCCCCCACCCACATCTCCCTGCTATCCCAGCCCTGTCCCCTCAGCCCCCACCCGCACCTCCCTGCTATCCCAGCCCTGCCCCCTCCTGCTCTGCCAGTGCCCCATAGCCCCCACCCGCACCTCCCTGCTATCCCAGCCCTGCCCCCTCAGCCCCCACCCGCACCTCCCTGCTATCCCAGCCCTGCCCCCTCAGCCCCCACCCACACCTCCCTGCTATCCCAGCCCTGCCCCCTCAGCCCCCACCCACACCTCCCTGCTATCCCAGCCCTGCCCCCTCAGCCCCCACCCGCACCTCCCTGCTATCCCAGCCCTGCCCCCTCAGCCCCCACCCGCACCTCCCTGCTATCCCAGCCCTGCCCCCTCAGCCCCCACCCGCACCTCCCTGCTATCCCAGCCCTGCCCCCTCAGCCCCCACCCGCACCTCCCTGCTATCCCAGCCCTGCCCCCTCAGCCCCCACCCGCACCTCTCTGCTATCCCAGCCCTGCCCCCTCCTGCTCTGCCAGTGCCCCATAGCCCCCACCCACACCTCCCTGCTATCCCAGCCCTGCCCCTCAGCCCCCACCCGCACCTCCCTGCTATCCCAGCCCTGCCCCCTCAGCCCCCACCCACAGCTCCCTGCTATCCCAGCCCTGCCCCCTCAGCCCCCCACCCGCACCTCCCTGCTATCCCAGCCCTGCCCCCTCAGCCCCCACCCACACCTCTCTGCTATCCGAGCCCTGCCCCCTCCTGCTCTGCCAGTGCCCCATAGCCCCCACCCACATCTCCCTGCTATCCCAGCCCTGCCCCCTCAGCCCCCACCCGCACCTCCCTGCTATCCCAGCCCTGCCCCCTCCTGCTCTGCCAGTGCCCCATAGCCCCCACCCACATCTCCCTGCTATCCCAGCCCTGCCCCCTCAGCCCCCACCCGCACCTCCCTGCTATCCCAGCCCTGCCCCCTCAGCCCCCACCCACACCTCCCTGCTATCCCAGCCCTACCCCCTCAGCCCCCACCCACACCTCCCTGCTATCCCAGCCCTGCCCCCTCAGCCCCCACCCACACCTCCCTGCTATCCCAGCCCTGCCCCCTCAGCCCCCACCCGCACCTCCCTGCTATCCCAGCCCTGCCCCCTCAGCCCCCACCCGCACCTCCCTGCTATCCCAGCCCTGCCCCCTCAGCCCCCACCCGCACCTCCCTGCTATCCCAGCCCTGCCCCCTCAGCCCCCACCCGCACCTCTCTGCTATCCCAGCCCTGCCCCCTCCTGCTCTGCCAGTGCCCCATAGCCCCCACCCACACCTCCCTGCTATCCCAGCCCTGCCCCTCAGCCCCCACCCACACCTCCCTGCTATCCCAGCCCTGCCCCCTCAGCCCCCACCCGCACCTCCCTGCTATCCCAGCCCTGCCCCCTCAGCCCCCACCCACACCTCTCTGCTATCCCAGCCCTGCCCCCTCCTGCTCTGCCAGTGCCCCATAGCCCCCACCCGCACCTCCCTGCTATCCCAGCCCTGCCCCCTCAGCCCCCACCCACAGCTCCCTGCTATCCCAGCCCTGCCCCCTCAGCCCCCACCCGCACCTCCCTGCTATCCCAGCCCTGCCCCCTCAGCCCCCACCCACACCTCTCTGCTATCCGAGCCCTGCCCCCTCCTGCTCTGCCAGTGCCCCATAGCCCCCACCCACATCTCCCTGCTATCCCAGCCCTGCCCCCTCAGCCCCCACCCGCACCTCCCTGCTATCCCAGCCCTGCCCCCTCCTGCTCTGCCAGTGCCCCATAGCCCCCACCCACATCTCCCTGCTATCCCAGCCCTGCCCCCTCAGCCCCCACCCGCACCTCCCTGCTATCCCAGCCCTGCCCCCTCAGCCCCCACCCGCACCTCCCTGCTATCCCAGCCCTGCCCCCTCAGCCCCCACCCACACCTCCCTGCTATCCCAGCCCTGCCCCCTCAGCCCCCACCCACACCTCCCTGCTATCCCAGCCCTGCCCCCTCAGCCCCCACCCGCACCTCCCTGCTATCCCAGCCCTGCCCCCTCAGCCCCCACCCGCACCTCCCTGCTATCCCAGCCCTGCCCCCTCAGCCCCCACCCCGCACCTCCCTGCTATCCCAGCCCTGCCCCCTCAGCCCCCACCCGCACCTCTCTGCTATCCCAGCCCTGCCCCCTCCTGCTCTGCCAGTGCCCCATAGCCCCCACCCACACCTCCCTGCTATCCCAGCCCTGCCCCTCAGCCCCCACCCACACCTCCCTGCTATCCCAGCCCTGCCCCTCAGCCCCCACCCGCACCTCCCTGCTATCCCAGCCCTGCCCCTCAGCCCCCACCCGCACCTCTCTGCTATCCCAGCCCTGCCCCCTCCTGCTCTGCCAGTGCCCCATAGCCCCCACCCACACCTCCCTGCTATCCCAGCCCTGCCCCTCAGCCCCCACCCGCACCTCCCTGCTATCCCAGCCCTGCCCCCTCCTGCTCTGCCAGTGCCCCATAGCCCCCACCCACACCTCCCTGCTATCCCAGCCCTGCCCCCTCAGCCCCCACCCACACCTCCCTGCTATCCCAGCCCTGCCCCCTCAGCCCCCACCCGCACCTCCCTGCTATCCCAGCCCTGCCCCCTCAGCCCCCACCCACACCTCTCTGCTATCCGAGCCCTGCCCCCTCCTGCTCTGCCAGTGCCCCATAGCCCCCACCCACACCTCCCTGCTATCCCAGCCCTGCCCCCTCAGCCCTCACCCACAGCTCCCTGCTATCCCAGCCCTGCCCCCTCAGCCCCCACCCACAGCTCCCTGCTATCCCAGCCCTGCCCCTCAGCCCCCACCCACACCTCCCTGCTATCCCAGCCCTGCTCCTCAGCCCCCACCCGCACCTCCGTGCTATCCCAGCCCTGCTCCTCAGCCCCCACCCACACCTCCCTGCTATCCCAGCCCTGCCCCCTCCCGCTCTGCCAGTGCCCCATAGCCCCCACCCACACCTCCCTGCTATCCCAGCCCTGCCCCTCAGCCCCCACCCACACCTCCCTGCTATCCCAGCCCTGCCCCCTCAGCCCCCACCCGCACCTCCCTGCTATCCCAGCCCTGCCCCTCTGCCCCCACCCGCACCTCCCTGCTATCCCGGCCCTGCCCCTCAGCCCCCACCGACACCTCCCTGCTATCCCAGCTCTGCCCCCTCAGCCCCCACCCACACCTCCCTGCTATCCCAGCCCTGCCCGCTCCCCGCTCTGCCAGTGCCCCATAGCCCCCACCCACACCTCCCTGCTATCCCAGCCCTGCCCGCTCAGCCCCCACCCACAGCTCCCTGCTATCCCAGCCCTGCTCCCTCAGCCCCCACCCACAGCTCCCTGCTATCCCAGCCCTGCCCCTCAGCCCCCACCCACACCTCCCTGCTATCCCAGCCCTGCCCCCTCCCCGCTCTGCCAGTGCCCCATAGCCCCCACCCACACCTCCCTGCTATCCCAGCCCTGCCCCTCAGCCCCCACCCGCACCTCCCTGCTATCCCAGCCCTGCCCCTCTGCCCCCACCCGCACCTCCCTGCTATCCCAGCCCTGCCCCCTCAGCCCCCACCCACACCTCCCTGCTATCCCAGCCCTGCCCCCTCAGCCCCCACCCACACCTCCCTGCTATCCCAGCCCTGCCCGCTCCCGCTCTGCCAGTGCCCCATGGCCCCCACCCACACCTCCCTGCTATCCCAGCCCTGCCCGCTCAGCCCCCACCCACATCTCCCTGCTATCCCAGCCCTGCCCCCCTCCCGCTCTGCCAGTGCCCCATAGCCCCCACCCACACCTCCCTGCTATCCCAGCCCTGCCCCCTCCCGCTCTGCCAGTGCCCCATAGCCCCCCACCCACAGCTCCCTGCTATCCCAGCCCTGCCCCTCAGCCCCCACCCACAGCTCCCTGCTATCCCAGCCCTGCCCCTCAGCCCCCACCCACACCTCCCTGCTATTCCAGCCCTGCCCCCTCAGCCCCCACCCACACCTCCCTGCTATCCCAGCCCTGCCCCCTCAGCCCCCACCCACACCTCCCTGCTATCCCAGCCCTGCCCCCTCAGCCCCCACCCACACCTCCCTGCTATCCCAGCCCTGCCCCCTCAGCCCCCACCCACACCTCCCTGCTATCCCAGCCCTGCCCCCTCCCAGGGGGGTCAGTGCCCCGTAGTCCCCACCCACACCTCCCTGCTATCCCAGCCCTGCCCCCTCAGCCCCCACCCACACCTCCCTGCTATCCCAGCCCTGCCCCCTCCCGCTCTGCCAGTGCCCCATAGCCCCCACCCACACCTCCCTGCTATCCCAGCCCTGCCTCCTCAGCCCCCACCCACACCTCCCTGCTATCCCAGCCCTGCCCCTCAGCCCCCACCCACACCTCCCTGCTATCCCAGCCCTGCCCCTCAGCCCCCACCCACACCTCCCTGCTATCCCAGCCCTGCCCCCTCCCAGGGGGGTCAGTGCCCCGTAGTCCCCACCCACATCTCCCTGCTATCCCAGCCCTGCCCCCTCAGCCCCCACCCACACCTCCCTGCTATCCCAGCCCTGCCCCCTCAGCCCCCACCCACACTTCCCTGCTATCCCAGCCCTGCCCCTCAGCCCCCACCCACACCTCCCTGCTATCCCAGCCCTGCCCCCTCCCAGGGGGGTCAGTGCCCCGTAGTCCCCACCCCACACCTCCCTGCTATCCCAGCCCTGCCCCCTCAGCCCCCACCCACACCTCCCTGCTATCCCAGCCCTGCCCCTCAGCCCCCACCCACACCTCCCTGCTATCCCAGCCCTGCCCCCTCCTGCTCTGCCAGTGCCCCATAGCCCCCACCCACACCTCCCTGCTATCCCAGCCCTGCCATTGCCTCATAGTTCCCACCCACACCTCCCTGCTATCCCAGCCCTGCCCCCTCCCGCTCTGCCAGTGCCCCATAGCCCCCACCCACACCTCCCTGCTATCCCAGCCCTGCCCCTCAGCCCCCACCCACACCTCCCTGCTATCCCAGCCCTGCCCCCTCCCGCTCTGCCAGTGCCCCATAGCCCCCACCCACACCTCCCTGCTATCCCAGCCCTGTCCCCTCTCAGGGGGGTCAGTGCCCCCTAGTCCCCACCCGCAACCCTCTGCTATCCCAGCCCTGCCATTGCCTCATAGTTCCCACCCACACCTCCCTGCTATCCCAGCCCTGCCCCCTCCCAGGGGGGTCAGTGCCCTGTAGTCCCCACCCGCAACCCTCTGCTATCCCAGCCCTGCCCCTCCCACTCTGCCATTGCCTCTCACTCCCAACACACAGCCCCTCTACTATCCCAGCTCTGCCCCCCAGCTCTGCCAGTGCTCCTCACTTCCAACCAGCAACCCCTCTGCTATCCCAGCCCTGCCCCCTCCCACTCTGCCAGTGCCCTGTAGTCCCTACCCACAGCACCCTGTTATCCCAGCCCTACCAGTGCCCCTCGCTCCCGACCCGCAGCCCCTCTGCTACCCCAGCTTTGCAACCCAGACCCCCCCTGTGGCCCCCTGCTATCCCAGCCCTGCCCACCAGCTCTGCCAGGGCCTCCTAGTCCCTGTCCGCAGCCCCTTTGTTATCCCAGCCCTGCCCCCTGCCAGTGCCCCTCACTCCAACTCGCAGCCCCTCTGCTATCCCAGCCCTGCAGCACTCTCCGAGCTAGAGAAATGCCTCTGTCTAGCTTGCTGCTGCTGGGTGCTGATTCCTGGGAGCTTTTTGCATGGGCCAGTGAAGGGCTCAAGGCTGAGGGGATTAATGGTGTTCTCCCTTCTCTGGTGGGGGTTCCTGAGGACTGTGCATTGGGGTGGATTGTGGGTTTGCTGCCTCCCGACCGTGGCATCAAGCAGTGTTTGGGGGTCACTCCCCCCTTTTTATGCAGGGTTGGGAGGTTCCCAGGGTCACCAGCTCTCTCTCCAGGGATTGTGTAGGGTTGGGGAGTCCCAGGGTCTGTCCCTCCCCTACCCCGCCCCCATCCGGGGATTGTGCAGGGTTGGGGAGTCCCAGGGTCCACCCGCCCACCCCCCGTCCGGGGATTGTGCAGGCTTGGGGAGTCCCAGGGTCCACCCCCCTACCCCTGTCCGGGGATTGTGCAGGCTTGGGGAGTTCTAGGGTCCACCCCCACCCCCGTCCGGGGATTGTGCAGGGTTGGGGAGTCCCAGGGTCCACTGGCCCCCCATCTGGGGATTGTGCAGCTTTGGGGAGTCCCAGAGTTATCTCCCCCCGGTCCCCGGATTGTGCAGGGTGTGGGGATCTCAGGGTCACGGCCCGTCCCCCGAGTGCGCAGGTTTGGGGGTGGGTGCCCCTCACTCATGCCTCTGTCTCTGCAGGGCATGGACTCGCTGGTTCTGGAGAGTGTGATGTTTGCCATCCTGGCAGAGCGGGCCCTGGGGCCGCGGCTCTATGGGGTCTTTCCCCAGGGGCGCCTGGAGCAGTACATTCCGGTATGGGCCTCGCTGGGCGGCCTACCCTCTGTCCTTCCCCCCACGCAGGACCCTTGGCCCCCAAAGGGCTGGCCAGAGACCTCCTTGCCTGACTTCAAGGGCTGATAAGGCCCAAATGGTTGTTGACGTGGCAGGTGCCTGGCGGTGCCCTGGCTCTGTGCCCATCTTGGCTGGCTTGGCTCAGACCTGTGGGTTCCTGGGGGCGCTGAGCGGGCCTGTCTCTCCCCCAGCACTGGAGGTTCCATGCCAGGCCAAGCAAGCCCTGGGTCCCCTGCTGCCTGCGTCCCATTCCCTGGAAGCCAGGTTGTCTCATGCCTGCCATGTCCCCTCAGAGCCGGCGTCTGCGCACGGAGGACCTGCAGGACCCCGACATCTCCAGGGAGATCGCGATGAAGATGTCCCGCTTCCACGGCATGGTGATGCCCTTCAACAAGGAGCCCAAGTGGCTGTTTGGGACCATGGAACGGTAACCCCTTCCCTAGCATTGCTCCGGGGTTCTCTGGCCTGCAGGCCGGGTCATCCCGGCTGGCCCTTCCCCTGCAGGAACGGGGGCCTAGAGTGTGGCTGGCAAGGAGTCACCCCCATCAGTTTGCAGTAATAGCCCGGAGGGGAGCACTCCTCGAAGCAGTGCCATGGGGCCAGGAGAGAGAATAATGGGCCCTGTCTTGTGGCTAGTGGAGGGGCCCCTCCGCATCTCACTGCTGGGGGTGGGGACTGAGTGTGGGGTGTTTCCCCATCTCCTCACTTCTCCCAGGGGAGGCAAGTGCGGGGGGTCTCATGAGGGAGGGGAGTGAGTGTTGGGGGAATCCCCAGCTCACTGCTCCCGGAGGAAGGAGGTGGGAGGGGTCTCCCCTGCTCCCACAGGCTGGGGTGCGGGGGTCTCCCTTGCTCCCAGGGGATGAGGGCTGGGGGGCCTTGCCCTGTGGAGGTGACAGGACCCTGTGCTCCAGGTACTTGAAGCAGATTGCTGAGCTCACCTTCCCCCAGGAAGCCCAACGGAAGAAATTCAACCAGCTCAAAGCCTATAACCTGCAGCAGGAAATGGGGAGCCTCAGGTGAGCCCAGGGCCCTAGGGGCTGCCATAGCCACGTGGGGGTAGGGGAGGGCAAACTGCTGTTGGGGCTGGCTGGAAAGGTGCCCCCCCCCAGCCCTCTAGGGGTGCCTCTTGCTGCTGGTTCCCCCAGCTTTGCACTGCAACAGGCCCATCCCCCGTCTCCCATCCCGTTCCGGTTCCCCGGTGGGTGGGGACCGGCTGCCCTCCCTGTTCCTGTGGGTGGGCTCTGGCTCCTCTGCCCAGAGGTGGGTGGGTCTCTGCCTGGCACCGCTGAGCAAAGCGGGTGGCAGAAGCTAGCAGCATCAGAGCTGCTCTTCTTGGGGTTCCCCCTCACAGTGCCCCCTGCTGGAGGGCCTGGAGAAGTGGAAGGGATGAAGCGGGCTGTCTGCTGATGTCTCTTTCCCCTCAATTCCAGGGAGCTGCTGGAGTCTACACCCTCCCCTGTGGTCTTCTGCCACAATGACGTGCAGGAAGGTGAGTGGCAGGGGGTGAGATGCCCCTGTCGCATGTTAGCGGTCGGCATTGCCAGCCGGACTAGCCCACCCTTGGGCTCGCCGGCACTTGAACCATCACTACAGCGCGGCTCTCCTCTGGGGTCAGGTCAGGGGAACCTCGCTGGCCTAGGCACAGCATGCCTTGGGGAGCAGCCTGTGCCCTGCCCGGGGACTAACCTGCTTCAGCCCCAGGCCAGGGCTCATGGGACCTGAGGGGCTCCCCAAGGCAGACACTCTCACCTGGCCTTTCCCTTCCCAGGGAACATCCTGCTGCTGGCTGGGCGTGAGTCACATCCTACTGACAAGCTGATGCTGATAGACTTTGAATACAGCAGCTACAACTACAGGTGGGTGATGGGAGGCAGGGGCAGGGGGGGTGTGCCTAAACTGGCATGTGTAGCGCCTCCACTGCCCAGCCCGGTGCTCTCCCTGGGCTGTGTCACCCACGCGGGGCTGTCAGGCCAGCTCTGGGGACGGCTGCCCGGCCTGGTGCTCTCCCAGGGCCATGCAACCTACACAGGTGTGACGGTGCTGCCTGTGGGAGCCAACTGAGGTCACTCAATTAGGTTGAACTGCAAACTGAACAGGGCAGACAAACCCCAAAAGCTGGTGGATATTCCAATACTTAGGTTTACCAACCAGCACAAAACAGATTCTGTAGTACCTCACTGGTTACTGAGAAGTTCAAACAACACAGTTCCCTTAAAGTGCTCCATCCAGACACACATGTCAAACATTTGATGATAAATTCTGCAAATCTTATTTCAACATGAGAATGGCCGTACCAGGTCAGACCAAAGGTCCATCTAACCCAGTATCTGTCTACCGACAGTGGTCAATGCCAGGTAACCCAGAGGGAGTGAACCTAACAGTGATCAAGTGATCTCTCTCTTGCCATCCATCTCCATCTGCTGACAAACAGTCTAGGGACCCCATTCCTTACCCAGCCTGACTAATAGCCGTTAATGGACTTCACCATCATGAATTTGTTCAGTTCTCTTTTAAACATTGTTATAGTCCTGGCCTTCACAACCTCCTCAGGCAAGGAGTTCCACAAGTTAACTGTGCGCTGTGTGAAGAAGAACTTCCTTTTATTTGTTTTAAACCTGCTGCCTATTAATTTTATTTGGTGACCCCTAGTTCTTGTATTATGGGAACAAGTAGATAACTTTTCCTTATCCACTTTCTCAACATCACTCATGATTTTATACATCTCTGTCATATCCCCCCTTAGTCTCCTTTTTTCCAAGCTGAAGAGATGTAGCCTCTTTAATCTTTCCTCACATGGGGCCCTCTCCAAACCCCTAATCATTTTAGTTGCCCTTTTCTGAACCTTTTCTAGTGCTCGAATATCTTTTTTGAGGTGAGCAGACCACATCTGTACACGGTATTCGAGATGTGGGCGTACCATGGATTTGTATAAGGGCAATAAGATATTCTCAGTCTTATTCTCTATCTCCTTTTTAGTGATTCCTAATATCCTGTTTGCTTTTTTGACCGCCTCTGTGCACTGCGTGAACGTCTTCAGAGAACTGTCCATGATGACTCAAGATCTTTTTCCTGACTCATTGTAACTAAATTAACCCCCGTCATATTGTATGTATAGTTGGGGTTATTTTTTCCAATGTGCATTACTTTATATTTATCCACATTAAATTTCATTTGCCATTTTGTTGCCCAATCACTTACTTTTGTGAGATCTTTTTCAAATTTTTCACAGTCTGCTTTGGTCTTAAGTATCTTGCACAGTTTAGTATCATCTGTAAACTTTGCCACCTCACTGTTTACCCCTTTCTCCAGATCATTTATGAATAAATTGAATAGGATTGGTCCGAGGACTGACCCTTGGGGAACACCACTAGTTACCCTTCTCCATTCTGAGAATTTACCATTTATTCCTACCCTTTGTTCCCGGTCTTTTAACCAGTTCTCAGTCCATGAAAGGACTTTCTCTCTTATTCCATGACAACTTAATTTACGTAAGAGCTTTTGGTGAGGGATCTTGTCAAAGGCTTTCTGGAAATCTAAGTACATATATATGGAAATCATATAAAAAAGGTTTTTCCTGATCCCAAAGGACCAAGTCCCAGACCCAGGTCAAATGGTAACTTAGGTTTTACCCAAAATACACGCTTACAGCCAATTCTTGTTAACTAAACTAAAATTTATTAGAAAAGAAAAGAGAGAGACAGTTGGTTAAAAGATCGATATACAGACAGACTTGAATTCAATTCTTGAGGTTCAGGTACACAGTAGAGATGAGCTTGTAATTGCCAAAAGTCCTTTTTAGAAATAGTCCAGAGGTTATAGTCCAATGTCCGTATTCAGGGTGGCTCCAGTCAGTGACTGAGGATCTCAATCCTTGTGGCTTAAGGTTTCCCCCTCTTGAAACCCAAAGCAGATCTGAGATGAAGCAGGATTGTGTCCCAGAGTTCTTATACATTTCCAGCAGCCTTTTGGCCTGAGAAAACAATCGGCTTAACTCACCTTCCAAACATCCTGGCAATTAGCACAGGGTAATTTCTCCATTAACAGTTCAGATCCAGGTTACCACACCCTTCAAAGAGACACATAGACAATAACACTATTTCACTCAAGTATTTTCCTAAATGTTAATTCTCCTTTTTTGGTCTTTGAATCAGAGCTATAGCGATAGACAAGACTTGTTTGCTTACATCCCCAGACCTGAGCAAACCCCTCCTTTTCTACCTCTAACAATGCCGACTTGCATTTCAAAGCTCTGTTCGTTTACATATCTTGCTAACAAGTCTCTAAGTGGGCCCTGGGTCGGGTCAGGTCAGCCTGTGAGTTAATTAACTCTTTCTGGCCCTGTCACCTTCAATGAGAGATTATATTACGCTCATAATGTCACAGTGGGGTTGTTGGGCGGCTCTGGGGGTGGCTGCCCAGGCCAGTACTCCCTTGCCTGTGGGACCCATATGGGGCTATTGGGGCAGCTCTGCTGCGGTGGGGTCAGGGACATGAGGAGGCTGGCACCCTGCAAGCATGGAAGCGCCTAACCCCCCCTCTTCCTGCAGGGGCTTTGACATCGGCAATCACTTCTGTGAGTGGGTGTACGACTACACCCACGACACGTGGCCCTACTACCAGGCCTCCATGGAGAACTACCCAACGCGCCAGCAGCAGGTAACCGAGCCGTCTGGCTGGGGGAGCCCTGGAGAGGGCAGGCGGGCAATGAGTCTGATCCTTGCCAGGCTGCTGCCCTGTGGGGCGAGGTGCTTGCATGCTGGTTGGTGGGGCTGTAGCTGTTGGGATTGTTGCTGGGTGTGGGGCCCTGTTCTGAGCCCTGTGTCCCAGGGAGCTGCCCCGCTCCTGGGGGAATTCTGCACCAAAACCTTAAATTCTGTGCAGAATATTGTAAAATTCTGCATATTTTGTTGAAGTGACAGTATAATCACGCCAGTTTCAGTTGTTTTGGTAAGGGATTTCAAAATATCAGTCAGCAAGTGTGTCTGTAACAGTACAGAGAAGACACAAGCTTCAGGAAACGTTTCATGACAAATAGGTCCTCATTAGGCCTGTTGATACAGACTTTTGAGTAATTCATTTCTACTCTAATACAGAACTGGATTCCCGCCCCCCTCAGGGACAGTGCAGAGGCTGTGGGGAGTCAGGGTAACGGAGGAGCTGAGGGAGCGGGAACGAGCCTGGGGATGAACCTGGTGCGTTTGTGGGTGTGACTGGGAGAAGGTTTTGTGGGGGTGTGATGGAGTAGGGGCTGTCTGTGTGGGGAATGGGAGAGCAGGGGAGGACTTTAGGGGATGGACCATACCGGAGCCTGTAACCTGAGCTAGGTAAGGAAGGGGAAAGGTCAACACCTTTGCCCGGGAAGGAGCACAAAGGAAGGGGCCGGCAGGAGGGAAGGGTTTTCAGTTTGGGTTTGGGGCTGTGTGGGCGGAATTCAGGGTATCCTAGCTGGGATCCAAGCATCCTGAAGCCCAGAAGGACTCGATGGAGGGGTCCTGACTGTGCCTGCAAGCTCTGCTGTAACTTGCGTTCCTGTGTCCAATAAATCTTCTGTTTTACTGGCTGGCTAAGAGTTACTGTGAGTCCCAGGAAGAGGGGTGCAGGACCAGACTCCCCCACACTCCGTGACAACTGGTGACAGCGGCGGGAGATACTGCACCCTGTGGACGGCGCTTCCTGGAGTAAGTGACTGGGGAGCAGTAAAACGAAGGGGTGGTTAACCGCTGGGAGTGTGTGCCCAGTGAGAAGGACTTTGCAGTAACAGGGTCCCCCAGGGGATCGCGGTGAGCTGTCCCAGGGGCGGAGGAGTCTGCAGCTCGACCCTGGCAGAGAGGTGGTGACCTCAAGAAGGGCTGGTGCACTAGGGGTCCCCCTGGAAACCGTGGGGAGCGGCGAGCACCCCGGCCTGTGAGTGGCCAGCAGGAAGGTGTATGCCAAGCGGCGCAAGTGCGACCTGGTGGAGCTGTGCAAGCAGAGGGAGCTGCGCAGGGGAAGGCTCACCAAAGACCAGCTGATTGCCCAGCTGGAGGAGAGAGACCGCTTGAATGAACGGAGCCCTGTCTCTGAGGGAAACAGCCTGGCAGATGCAGCGCAGGCACCAGTGTCTGTCCCCGCTGGGAGTGGTCAGCCGGTGGCTGAGGGCTTCCCGAGACCCCCCCCTTCCTATGCCTAGGGGAAAGGGGGGGAGGAGCCCAGCGAATACTGAGGGCACTGTGACCCCCCCGGCCAGCGGGGGATCCTGCCAGCGAAGCTCGCTCCCAGCAGGGGATCCTCCCAACGACACTCAGCATCCGTGGAGCGGATGTGACTGGAATATGAAAGGGAGCTGAGATGGGAGGAGCTCGAGTTAAAGAGGCAAGAGCTGGAGGAGAAGAAGAAACAGCGTAAACATGAGCGGGAGGAGAAGGAGAAACAGTGTAAACATGAGATGGACCTGGCCCAGCTGAGGAGCAGTGAGGCCCCGGCTGCGTGAGTGAGGGGGGACCCAAGCCTACAAAGAACTTTGATAATCACTTGCTGCCCCAGCGTAAGGAGGGGGAGGACATAGATACCTTCCTGACGGCCTTTGAGAATGCCTGCAAGCTGTACAGGGTTGACTCTGCAGACAGGATTGCAGTTCTCACCCCCTTACTGGACTCCACGGCCGTGGAGGTGTACAGCCGACTGAAAGGGGCGGAGGTGGGGAACTACAAACTGTTCAAACAGGCCCTGCTCCGCGAGTTTGGGCTGGCTCCTGAGATGTACCGGAAAAAGTTCCGGAGCCAGCGTAAAACCTGTGAGGTCACATACCTGCAACTGGTCAACTGGGCGCAGGGGTATGCCCGCAAGTGGACAGCTGGGGCCCAAACTAAAGAGGACCTGCTTGACCTGTTCATCCTGGAGCACCTGTACGAGCAGTGCCCGTCCGACTTGAGGCTGTGGTTGATGGACCAGAAGCCAGAGAACCCGCAGCACGCAGGCCAACTGGCTGACCAATTTGTGGACAGTCGTGCAGGGGATGGCAGGGAGGAGTCTCGAAGGAGCAGGCCTGCCTCAGTGCAGAGAGAGAGTCATCATGGGACCTCCCAGTGAGGGCCTATGGAGAACCCCCCCAAAAGGGGAACATCCAGCGTCAGATCCCTCCGACCCACTCAAGGGGACCCACGAGACATGGGCTGCTATCACTGTGGCCAACGAGGCCACATACGGGCACAGTGCCCCAAGCTCAGGGACAGACCAAGCAGACCCAACCCGCAGAGGGTGAGCTGGGTAAAAACCCAATCGAAGGAGGGGCTAAATTCCCAGGAAAGGGGGGCTGGGAACATACCACCTGTGAAGGAGGGAGGAGGTCTCCAGGTCAGCTCCTCTGGGGGGCTGGATGCTCCAGGCTCCGGGTTTTTGGTTTACAGGGTGGGCGCAGGGCTGCCCCTCCGGAAAGAGTGCCTTGTTTCCCTGGAGGTAGATGGGAGGGAGGTCACTGGGTACTGGGACACGGGCGCAGAGGTGACGCTTGCCCGCCCCGAGGTGGTGGCCTCAGATCGGATGGTGCCCGACACCTACCTGATCCTGATGGGCGTGGGCCGGACCCCATTCAAGGTGCCTGTGACGAGAGTACACCTGAAGTGGGGGGCCAAGGAGGGCCCCAAGGACGTGGGGGTACACCCACATTTGCCCATGGATGTGTTAATGGGAGGAGACCTCAGGGACTGGCCTAGTAGCACCCAAAGTGCCCTGGTCGTGACTCGTAGTCAGAGTCGGCAAAGGGCACTGCACCCCGACAATGGGGAAGGTATTCAGCCCGAGGTGCAGGACCCTAACCTGGTGGGGGGGAACACCCAGGGGCACGGCTCAGAGAGGCTGTGGCCTCAGACCCAGCCAGCAAGAGAGAGCAGGTCCCCATCCCTGTCCCAGCTGCTGAGATCCAGGCCAAGTTGCAGAAAGATCCCTCCTTGCGGAAGCCCAGGGACCAGGCTGACCTTAGTGCGGAACAGACCCTGAGGAGAGGTTGCAAGGAGAGGTTCCTGTGGGAGGAGGGGTTCCTGTATCGAGAATGGGCTCCCCCAGGGAAAGTAGAGTCATGGGGGATCAGGAGGCAGCTGGTGGTTCCCCAGAAGTTTTGCCACAAGCTGCTGTACCTGGCCCATGACATCCCTCTCGCAGGACACCAGGGAATCCGGTGCACCAGGCAGAGGCTGCTACAGAACTTTTACCGGCCTGGGGTCCTTACCCATGTCCGACAGCACTACCAATCCTGTGACCCCTGCCAGAGGGTGAGGAAAGCCCGGGACAAGGGGAAAGCGGCTTTGAGGCCTTTACCCATCGTAGAAGAACCTTTCCAGAAGGTGGCCATGGACATAGTGGGACCTCTCAGCAAGACGACCCGGTTGGGGAAGAAATACATCTTGATGGTGGTGGATTTCGCCACTTGCTACCCTGTGGCAGTGGTCTTGTCTTCTATCGAAGCAGACACCCTGGCAGATGCGCTGCTGACAATTTTCAGCCAGGTGGGGTTCCCCAAGGAGGTCTTAACGGATCAGGGGTCCAACTTCATGTCAGCCCTGCTCCGGTCCTTATGGCAGAAATATGGGGTCCAGCACAACTGGGCCTCAGTGTATCACCCCCAGTCCAACGGGCTGGTGGAAAGGTTCAACGGGATGCTGAAGATGATGCTAAAAACATTTATGAACCAGCACCCGCAGGATTGGGACAAGTACTTACCTCACCTGCTGTTCGTGTACAGGGAGGTACCCCAGGAATCTACCGGTTTTTCGCCTTTCGAACTGTTACATGGAAGGCGGGTAAGGGGGCCCCTAGACCTGATGAGGGTCAAATGGGAGGGGAAGGCCACTCCCGAGGGAGAATCAGTGGTGGAGTATGTCCTGACCTTCCGGGAAAGACTGTCCGAGGTCCTGGACCTGGCCAGGGAGAATCTGGCCCGAGCCCAGAGGAAGCAGAAGGTCTGGTATGACCGCACGGCACGGGCTCGTGCCTTTGCCACCGGGGTCAGGTGATGGTTCTCATCCCCGTGAGGAGAAACAAACTCCAGGCCGCCTAGGAAGGGCCTTCCAAGGTTATCAAGCAACTGAATGAGGTAAACTATGTGGTGGAGCTGTCAAACCGGGCACATCACCGGCGGGTGTACCATGTGAACATGATGAAACCATACTATGACGGGGAATGTGGTGTTGGCCGTGTGTGGACATTGGGAGGAGCAGGGAGATGACCCCTTAGTGGATCTATTCCCTGGGACAAAAGCTGGTTCCCCCCTGTAGGCGATTCCCCTCTCTGATCAGCTGACCCTGGCCCAGCACGCTGAGATCGCTGAGATCGGAGGAGTGCTGCGTCTATACCGACAGCTGTTTTCCAACCAGCCTGGACGCACTAATTTGACTGTCCACCGAGTGGAGACTGGGTCACATCCTCCTATAAGATGCTCCCCTTTTCGGGTCACCTGGAAAACTGCCCAGGACCTAGAAAGAGAGGTCACGGACATGCTGGCTTTGGGGGTGATCCAGCCGTCTTCCAGCCCTTGGGCCTCGCCAGTGGTGCTGGTCCCCAAGAGGAATGGGTCAATCCGGTTCTGTGTGGACTATTGAAAGCTCAGTGCCATCACCGTATCTGATGCCTACCTCATGCCCAGGCCTGACGAGCTCCTAGACAAGCTGGGAGGTGCTCGGTACCTCACCACCATGGATCTTACCAAGCGCTACTGGCAAGTGCTGCTGGACGCAGATGCCAGGCTGAAATCGGCCTTTATCACCCCTCTGGGGCTCTGAGTTTCTGACCCTGCCCTTTGGCCTCAAGGGAGCGCCGGCCACCTTCCAGCGCCTGGTGGATCAGCTACTGAGGGGGATGGAGAGTTTTGCAGTGGCCTATATTGACGACATCTATGTCTTCAGCCAGACCTGGGAGAACCACGTGTCCCAGGTTAAACAAGTCCTGGACCGACTCCAAAAGGCTGGGTTAACCGTAAAGGCTGAGAAGTGCAAGGTGGGGATGGCTGAAGTATCTTACCTGGGCCATCGGGTGGGGAGCGGCTGCCTGAAGCTGGAACCAGCCAAGGTGGAGGTGATCAGAGACTGGCCTGCTCCCCAAACCAAAAAGCAGGTCCAGGCCTTTATTGGGATGGCGGGGTACTATCGAAGGTTCGTGCCCCACTTTAGCGCCATAGCCGGCCCCATCACTGAGCTATGGAAAAAGGGGAAGCCAGACAAGGTGGGCTGGACCGAGCAGTGCCAGGAGGCTTTCTGGGCGCTGAAGGAGGCTCTGGTTAGTGGCCCAGTTCTGGCAAACCCAGATCTTGACAAACCCTTTATGGTGTTCACCGACGCCTCAGACACAGGACTGGGGGCGGTGTTAATGCAGGAGGATGAAAAGGGGGAGAGACACCCCATCGTGTACCTGAGCAAGAAGCTGCTACCCCGGGAGCAAAACTACGCGGCCATCGAGAAGGAATGCCTGGCCGTGGTGTAGGCCCTTAAGAAGCTAGAGCCATATCTCTTTGGGCGACACTTCACCGTGTACACCGACCACTCTCCCCTGATCTGGCTGCACCAGATGAAAGGAGCCAACGCCAAGCTCCTGAGGTGGAGCCTGCTCCTGCAGGACTATGACATGGACGTGGTCCATGTGAAGGGAAGTGCCAACCTGATAGCGGACGCGTTGTCCCAGAGAGGGGGCCCTGAACTTCCCCAGGTCACTGGGCAGAGTGACCCCGCTCATTTCAGTCTCGAAGGGGGGAGAGATGTGATGGAGTAGGGGCTGTCTGTGTGGGGAATGGGAGAGCAGGGGAGGACTTTAGGGGATGGACGATACTGGAGCCTGTAACCTGAGCTAGGTAAGGGAGGGGAAAAGTCAACACCTTTGCCCGGGAGGGAGCACAAAGGAAGGGGCCGGCAGGAGGGAAGGGTTTTCAGTTTGGGTTTGGGGCTGTGTGGGCGGAATTCAGGGTATCCTAGCTGGGATCCAAGCACCCTGAACCCCCAGAAGGACTCAACTGAGGGGTCCTGATTGTGCCTGCAAGCTCTGCTGTAACCTGCCTTCCTGTGTCCAATAAACCTTCTGTTTTACTGGCTGGCTAAGAGTCACTGTGGGTTCCAGGAAGAGGGGTGCAGGGCTGGACTCTCCCACACTCCGTGACAGGGGGCGGGGGAGGGGAAATTGTTAGGGAATTGGGGAGCCTCCCCCATGCAGGCTCTGGGTGACCCCTAGCCTCTCCCATTCAGCCAGGAACATCTGCCCCAATCCCCACATGACCCTGCACTCTCCACTCAGCCACCCCTCTCCCCCCATCCCCTTGTGGCCCTGCACCCCACTCCCATTCAGACCCTGGATCAGTGCTGTCACCCCACAAGCCTTTCTGAACTCCAATCTATGTGACCCCTTGCAGCCTGTGTGCCCTGTGCTGTCCCCCTCCCAATATCCCATGCCTCCTCACCTGGCCCACAGGCAGGGCGCTGTGAGGAATGCAGCCTCTCCGCCTCCCTCTCCGCGGCTGGCTGCTCCGCCTGCTCACTCTTCTGGGTCCACAACAGTCTCTGGTGCATAAAATGTGAAATTGCAGTGTCTCCCCAGCAGAATCTATCATGCTGTGGGGGACATGAATTCTGTGCACGCGCAGTGGTGCAGAATTCCCCCAGGAGTACCCAGCTCACTCTGGGCCACGCCCAGCTGGGCAGGTAGGCAGAACTCTAGTTTCTCCATCCCCTGTACACCCCAGCTCCCCACGCTGCGTTCGGGGCCTGAGGCTGAGACTTGCTTGCTCTTCCTGCAGCTCCACTTCATCCGACACTACCTGTGGGAGGACTCGGGGCGGCACGGGGACACCACGCACGAGGAGCAGGCCCGCATTGAGGAGGAGATGCTCACTGAAATCAGCCGGTGAGTGAATGACTGGGGGCAGCAAGGGGAGACCCCTCCCGTTTCCCCCACACGGAGCGGGTGCAGGGGGACCCCCACCCTGCTGCCCTCCTCAAGGACAGATCCTCTTTTTAAAGAGCCCTTCAGTGCAGTCAGGTATCTGTTGCAGGCTCCTTCTCCCAGCCTTTCTGCACAGCCTGGGGCTCTGGAAGGGAAGCCAGGTGTCCTGGGGACTGAGGGGGCTGTGCAGGCTTGGGGTGGAGTCTGGGACATGGCACAGCGGGGGGGTCTCTCCCAGCATCTCCCCAATGGCTGCTCTCTCCCCTCAGGTTTGCTCTGGCCTCTCACTTCTTTTGGGGCCTCTGGTCCATCCTGCAGGCGAAGATCTCCACCATTGAGTTCGGCTACCTGGTGAGCATGAGGCATGGGCGACTCTGCCCCTTGACTCCACGGTGCACTGCCCAGGGCTGCCTGCTGAGACGGGGCACAGGTCAGGGAGGCCCAGCCCGACAGCTTGGTTTGGTGTCTCAAGGGGTGTCTGTCCTAAGATCTCCCTTGCAGAGGACGGGAGGGACCTGCCCTGCTGAGCACTGTGGGTACCTGCTGCCTCCCTGTGCCAGGCCTTCAGTGCGGCTGCATGTTGGTCCTTGTGTTTTGGCTCTGCCTCCATGCCTAGGGGGGCTGCGCAGGGTCCTTGTTCTGGCCCTGCCCCCACGCCTGGGGGATCTGCGTGGGGCGACTGGGCTCCCCTGCCCCCATGCCTTGGGGGGCTCTCCGGGGTCCCTGTTCTGGCCCTGCCCCCACGCCTGCGGGGACTGCGTGGGGTGACTGGGCTCCCCTGCCCCCATGCCTGGGGGGCTCTGCGGGGTCCCTGTTCTGGCCCTGCCCCCACGCCTGCGGGGACTGCGTGGGGTGACTGGGCTCCCCTGCCCCCATTCCTGGGGGGCTCTGTGGGGTCCCTGTTCTGGCCCTGCCCCACGCCTGGGGGGGCTGTGTGGGGCGACTGGGCTCCCCTGCCCCCACATCTGGGGGGGGCTGTGCAGGGTCCCTGGGTTCTCCTGCCCCCACGCCAAGGGGGTTCTGGGGGGTCCCTGCCCCAGCCTGACACTCTCTCCCTGTGCAGGATTACGCGCTGTGCCGTTTCGAGGCCTACTTCCAGCAGAAGGCGCAGTGCCCATGACCGGCCCGGCTCTGCCTGCGCTGCGCTCGCCTGCCACCTGCCTCAGGCCCCCGGGCTCGCTGTGCGACAGATACGTGGGGCCTGGCTGGAGCAGCACAGTGGCCCCTCCCTGCCAAGGACCCCAAGGGACCAATGCCCCCAGACCAGCCTCCCTTGGCTTGTGGGGCAGGGGGCTGCCCTGGCTGGCCAGTGAGCAGGGGTGGGGTTTGGGGGTCTCTCTGCAGGCATTTGGGGGCAGGGCTGGGCTGGGCTGTCGGGGAGGGAAACGATTCATGTTCCGGTTTGGGGAGTGAAGGTGCATGTGTGAGGATTCCCACCCCCTTCAGGGTGGGCTGTGTGGGGCCGGCTCTCCCCACTGCCCATTGGCGGATGTTCTGTGTGGCCGTGGGGGTCCCGCTCAGCAGGCCGGCTGCAGCCTTGGCCCCCTCTCTGGGGCCGGAGGGGCTCGGCTCCCCTCGGTTCCCTGCGAGTGCACTGGGGGCTGCACACTGGGAGGTGAGGCTTGGGAGCTGAATTTGCCACACGTGCGTCTGCCTCTGTCCCTGTATCTCTGTCTCCCCTGGCCTGCGGCGCTGCCCAGCTCTGCCGCCCTAGTACCCTTCCTGCCTGCCGATGTAACCTGGGATCCCCTGGGGCTCAGCGAGCGTGGGCTGCAGGGGGGAGACCTGGGTCCTCCGCTCCTGCCCCCCGCAGGGCCCTTTTCTGGAGAAGCCAGGGGCATTTGTAGGGCAGTGCTGGCATGGCTCTAGCACCTCTCCCTTTGCTGGGAATGAGGGGTGGGCTCTAGCGGGGTGTCCCCTGCTCCAGCTGGGGGAAGGGATGGGGGAGCATGTCCCGCAACCCTGCGCCAAAGCTCCTTCCTGCTTGGGCCCCGTGGTCGGAGCTCTGCACTCACTGTCTCTGCCAGTGCCTGCTGCTGCCATCCCCTCGGAGCTGAGCCCGGGCAGGGCCCTCCGCTGCCCAGCAATGGACTGTGAACTCTGCACTCAGACCAATAAATGCCTGGCACTGTCTGCCTGTGTCCGTCTGGCCGTCCCTCCTCCTGCCCAGGGCACTCAGAGTCCTGGGGGTCGGCTGCCAGGCCAGGGCAGTGGGGGGTTCAGGCCTGCATATGGACACTGACGCTGGCAGAGGGAGGGGAGGCTGGCGCTATCAGACCCTTAGCGTGCTTGGGAGAGGCGCAGCGCAGCGTAGTCCTAATGCCCTGGCCCCTGTGGGGGCAGTGCCCAGCTCTGGCAGTATGGAAGGGGGCAGCGTGTTTGGATCCATCACGGCCCCCGCCAGCTGTGGGACTCTGCTGCTGGGCCCACTGGCCGTGCTGGTGCTCCTCGGCTTCCAGCCGGTGCGGCATGGCTGCGATCCGCTGTGGTGCCTGCTCCTGCCTGGGGCAGGCTCCGCAGCCATGTCTTGCTGTCCCCAAGCCTAGCCTGCTGCTCCAGGCTGCATTGGTGACAGGAAGGCCAAAGGCTGGGGTGCCACCCACTGCCCACTCTGCCTGGCTCTGTTCCCTGCCCAGCCTGCAGGAGCCGCTTGTGGAGCCTGGGCGCTCCCCTTCCTGTGCTGCTCTGCTTGGCCAGAGGCCCTGCTGCCCGCGCGCTGGCATGGGACATCGATAGGCTGGGGCCTAGGCAGGCTCAGCTTTCCTCCTCGCTGGCTGGGAGCAGGTTAAAAATAGCTTGGCCCTCCTGCCTGCTCTGAGATTCCTGTGGCTGCCTGGGCCTGTGCTGCCCAGAGTGCCCAGCACCGCCGGCTGCCCCACGCTCGGCCGGGCCAGAGCTGCGGGACGTGCCTGCAGGAGCTGCCGCTGACCATGCCCCGCAGGGCGCTCTGTGCCACTCTGCGCAGCCAGAGATGGGGGGGCGAAGGCTTGTGGGCTGCAGCCTGGCACGCCGTGACTCACTGCCCGAGGGCTGTGGCTGGCTGGGCTCTGAGCTGCCTCCTGTGCTTCCTTCGCACCCTGACGAGCTTCTTCCTGCTGCCCAGCAAGGGACCAGGCAGCCTGGCACCAGGGGCAGAGCCCTGGGAGAGCACCCCTGAGCAGAGGGTCTACTGGAGCCGAGCGGCAGGGCTCCCCCTCATTACTGTCCAGACGGATCCCTGTGCCTTCCAGGTATGCTGTCCAAAATGCCACCTTCCTGGTGCTGTGCCAGTTGCTCCCGGGGCCTGCTCCCCCAGGGGCCCTGTGGAGCTGGGGTGGGCTGCAGCCCCCACAAATCCCATTGCACAGGCTGCGTGTTACTGCTTGGGGGCCTGGGCGTCCTGCAGGGCAGGGTACACTCTGGGGCCCTGGGCCCCATACCCATGAACTAAGCCCTGTCCTGTGAGTGGGCTGGGACTGGGTGCATGCAGCACCACCGCCTCAGCCTGCCATCCCTGGCTCTGGCAGGGCCTGTGCCCAGTGGAGCAGAGCGTCCCGCGAGCCCCTCCCCATTGGCGTGAAGGGGGCTGGGTCCCCCCCGGGGCTCTGTGCCCAGTGGCTTTCAGCCTAAAGCACCCGTTGGGTCCTCTCTGCCCTTGTCCCTGGGTGAGCCAAGGTGCCCTCATGCTGCAGGTCCCAGCCTCCACCCGCATGGATTCCTGCTGGCTGCCACCCTCATGGGCCGGGCCAGGCCTGGCTCTCTGCTGGTGGGGCCGTGCCACCTCTGCAGCCCCACAGGCCTGTGGTGATGGACTCATCCCAGCAATGGGCTGGGCTGGGCCTGAGAACGCACCAGGGCCCAGCCCAGCCTGGGCCCCAACAACTGGCTGGCTGAGACCACGGAGGCATAGGTGGGTCTGCAGCCCTTGCCTGGAGATGCCCTCCTTGCGCTGTGGGGCGAGGCCTGGGCTGTGCTCAGTGGCTACCTCCAGTGCAGTGTGTCAAGCGGGGGCTCTGGTGTGGGGTGATGAGACCAGGGCCAAGGACCCTGCTACCCCAGAGCTACCCCCTCCCAGCTGGGAACAGCTCCCCATGCCCAGAGCTTGTAGCACCAGGGAGCAGGCATGAGAGGAGTCCCTGCCTAGCAGTTCCCTCTTGAGCCCCATCCCCTCTCATTTCCTCCCATCCCTTGTCCCCGGCCTGCCTCTGCGCCAAGGAGCTGCTGATGCTGCCCCACTGCCTGCGGGCAGAGGCTGGGGCAGGCCGAGCCCCACAGGGGCCTGGCACCTGCTGGGGATAAATGGACAGGAGTCTGTACATGTTCTGCCTCCAGGGAGCTGGCATCCCCCTGCCCTCGCCCCTGCCCAGCATGGCATTGCCCCCAGCCAGACTCCCTGCCCAAGCTGGGCCAGGTCTCTTGGTGCCCGCAGGTGGAGCTGGCCCGGCTGGCTGAGGAGAGCATGTTTTTCGGGGCGCTGGCCCGCTCCCAGATGCAGGAGGCTGCAGAGAGGTGGCTGGTGCTGGAGCATGTCCCATCGGGTGCCTTCTGCGCCATCCTGGAGTTTGTCTTCCTGGGGCACTTTGGGCTGGGCGAGGAGGAGCTGCTGCCCGCCATCCAGGCTGCCAGCTACTTGCTGGTGCCCTCCTTCCTGGAGCAGTGCTGGCTGGCCCTGCGCCCCCTCCTGCGTCCCCACAACTGCCTGTCCTACCTGCGCTTTGCCGAGGCCATCGGCTGCCCGGAGATGCGGGCTGTGTTGTGCCAGTACCTGAGCGCCCAGCTCCTGGAGCTGGCGCCTGTCACGGGGCAGCTGGCCCCGGCGCTGCTGGAGGAGCTGGCAGGGCTCCGGACGCGGGGCCCCCAGCAGCTGTGTGTGCTCCGCAAGGAGAACCTGAGGGCCCCGGCCACCTCCGCCACGGAGCCCCTGCATGGCCTCTATTGCCTCCCCCTGGCCCAGGGGGGCACCTGGCACCGGGCCACTGGGCTGCCTTTCCGGGCCGACAAGTGGAGCTTCAGCACCGCCCAGCTGCTCAACTACCTGTTCCTCATCGGCGGCTACCGGGAGCGCCGCGGAGCCCGCGGGTTCGCCTTCCGCATGGCGGCCTTCCGCTACAACCCGCTGGCCGGCTGCTGGCAGCCCACCGCCCCGCTGCTGAAGGTCAGTGCCCTGGTACCCCCGTGCCCTGGTACTGCTCCCTCCCCCACCGCTGGCAGCCCACCGCCCCGCTGCTGAAGGTCAGTGCCCTGAGCCCTGGTACCCCCTCCTGCTATAGATCCCTCATCCAGCACCGCCACCCACCACCCGCTCGTGGTTAGTGCCCCGTGCCCTGGTGACCCCCTGTCACAGACTCAGGCCTGGAACTGCTCTGTATGAAGCCAGCCAGGACTCGGGCACTGGGACATCCCCAGGGCAAGGAGCCTTTCCGCCTATGGCCTTCCTGGGACTGACCTGGGAGCACTCAGCCCCCTGTTCCCGCTGTGCACTTCCCCTTGGCAGGGCCTCTGGGGCGGGACCCCTGGGGAAGCCAGAGGGGCCCTGCCCCCCCCCCCCATCCACAGCCAGCATGTGACACTGGTGGGTTGTTAGTCGATGGGAACAGAGCTTGTTACCCAGAAAGCAGGAACTTTCAGCCAAGTCCATCTTGGGGACCCCCGGCGCATGGTGCCCCTGGACTCCCCACTCCGGGTCCCAAACAGGAGACTGACCCCTCCAGCGGCCCGACCTCTGCCATGCCCACTGCTCGTCCTCTGGTCTGTCTCGCTTCCAGGGCAAAGTGTCACCTGGCCACATCCCCCTCCTGGGTCTCCGGTTATGAAGGGCACTGGCTATCGCCTACTTGTAGGCAGCTGGAGCTGCCTCACCTGCCCCCAAGGGCCTCAGCAACAGTCACAGACCCTTATCCCCACCACCGAGGCATCAGTGCAATACACAGGGAAACTGAGGCACACAGTATTCATGCAGAACAGTAAGACTCAGGCTCACATACAACATGATGAGGGGAACCCTGCCCCATGCTTCATCACATGCCTGCCCCTGTTCTCTCACCCAACACTGAAGGTCAGTGCCCTGGTACCCCTCACCCCTCTGGTACCGCTCCCTCACCCACCACCCCCTGCTGCTAGGCGTCAGTGGCTGGTACCCTGGTACCCCCCCTCCTGCTACCGCTCCCTCCCCCAGCACTGGCAGCCCATCCCCCACTCATGGGCAGTGCCCTGGTACTCCCGTGTCTGTACCCCCACAGTACAGCTCTCATCCACCGCTGGCAGCCTCCTACCCTGCTGCTAAAGGTCAGTTCCCTGGTACCCCCGTGCCTAGTACCCCTCCCCCCTGCTACAGATCCCTCCCCCAGCACTGGCAGCCCCCTCCCCCACTTCGCCCTCTGCCCCCTCCCTGCTGGCACTCGCTGGCTCCCCCGTGAAGGACCCATTCTGAGGGCCCCTGGCACTTGCAGCTGGATGGGATGTGGGACCAGCTGCCCCAGGCTTGGAGCCTCCCAGGGCCATGCTCCCACCCCCAGTTCTCAGCCTGGACCCCCAGGCCAAGTGCTGCCCCCCCGCTCCCGCCTCAGGAGCTGCATGGCCTGGGGCTGGGCTCGGCCTGCTGCACCCAGACACCAGGGTGAGGGGCTCCCGGCGGGCTCAGCCCTGAGTTCCTAGACCCCTACCCCACTCTCTCCTCGCAGCGCCGGCGGCACTTCAGCACAGCGGTGGTGGGACAGCGGATTTATGCCATCGGGGGCTGGTATCTGGACACACTCCTGGCGCCGGATGGTGGCACGGCTCTGTATGCGGCCGTGGAGCGCTACGACCCCTGGAGCGACTCATGGGCCTTCGTCTCCTCGCTGCCCCTCACCGACTTCACCTTCGCCCTCTCGCTGTCCCACGACCTGCCGCTCTGCGCGGCTCACGCCGGCAGCATCTACGCCCTGGGCAGCGTGCAGAGGACGGGCGAGAAGCTGCTGCTGCGTTATGATGTCGGGGCAGGTGAGCAGAGCCAGCGCCTGGCACTGCCCGGGCAGGGCCCCAGCCGCCCCGGGGAGAGAGGCCCAGGGCCCAGCTGTGCCACACAGAGCCTCGTCCCCATCTCCAGCCGTCTGCTCCTCCCTGCAGCTGGGCTGCGATCAGAGACGGGCGAGTCCCTGGCCCGTGCCCCGCGTCTGCTGCTGGGCTCTCTCAGGGAGCCTCCCAGCTCCCAGACCGCTGGGCCTCGCAGGGTGCAGAGGGAAGAGGGAGGAGGCTGGGGGTGGGTGTTGGTTGATGGGCAGGGTGAGGCTGGGGCAAGGGTGGGGGTGAGGAAGGGTTGGAGGTGGGTCGAGGTCCAGGTACGGTGGGGACAGGTGGGGGAGAGGCTGGGGTTAGGTGAAGGATGGGCAGGGGTGGGGTGGGTGTGGACGGGGTGGGGCAAGGTGAGATCTGGCAGAGTGAGGACAGGTGTGGGGGTGGGCAGGGTGAGGATGGGGGGACAGGGGTGGGGGGGTGGGTGGGGAGAAGTGCACAGGGTGAGGATGGAGGGACAGGTGTGGGGGTGGGTGGGGTGGGGAAGGATCCAGGCCAGGTGGGCAAGGTCTGGACTGATGTGGGGCGACGCCAGTCCCACCCGCGCTCTCTTGTTGCAGACACGTGGCAGGAGCTGCTCCCAACGCTGACGCGAGCCGACGCCGACCTGCCCGGCCTCTATTTCCTGGGGGGCTCGGAGCCCCTGTACGTGGTGGGGGGCAATGCCCAGGAGAACGTGGTGATTTCCTTCAGCCCAGGGGCCCAGCTCTGGGGCCCTGCGCGGAGCCTGCCCAAGTGCACCCTGGCGGGGCAGGGTGTGGCCCTGGGCAGCCGCCTCTTCATGGCGGCGCCAGAGCTGGGCACGGTGCTGGCCCTGGAGCTGGGCTCGCTGGCCTGCTGCCCACTGCCTGCCCCGCCCTTCCCCCTCTCCTATGAGGCCCTCTTCTTCCTGCACTTCCCCGCCCCCCCCTCGCCCCGTGGGGAGCTGGGCAGTGAGCTGGGGCAGGTGGGGGCCAGCGGGGGCACTGAGGACACCCTCCCCCTGGTGGGCAGGACCCCCTCATGGTGAGCCCGGGGTTCACGCTCTGCCATGAGTGGTGGGTGGCACATGCAGGGGGACGGGGCGCTCGTCTGCCCACTGATGACATGCTGGCTCGTTAAGGACCCGGCACCGGTGCCACGTGGCTGCTGCGGCTGCTCCCCAGCGTTTACACCTGCGGCGGGTTCTCCTCAGGCCAAGGATGGACAGAGGCCGGCACAGGAGCCTGGGGGTGGCCCGATGTGATGGAGTAGGGGCTGTCTGTGTGGGGGATGGGAGAGCAGTGGAGGACTTTAGGGGATGGACAATACCCGGAGCCCGTAACCTGAGCTAGGTAAGGGGGGGGAAGGTCAACACCTTGGCTGGGGAAGGAAGACAAAGGGGCCAGCAGGAGGGAAGGAGTTTTTAGTTTGGGTTTGGGGCTGTGTGGGCGGAATTCAGGGTATCCTAAGCTGGGATCCAAGCACCCTGAACCCCGAGAAGGACTCGATTGAGGGGTCCTGTTTGTGCCTCCAAGCTCTGCTGTAACCTGCGTTCCTGTTGTCCAATAAACCTTCTGTTTTACTGGCTGGCTGAGAGTCACTGTGAGTCCTAAGAAGAGGGGTGCAGGGCTGGACTCCCCCACACTCTGTGACAACTCAGTGTCCATGTCATAGTCCTGCAGGAGCAGGCTCCACCTCAGGAGCTTGGTGTTGGCTCCTTTCATCTGGTGCAGCCAGGTCAGGGGAGAGTGGTCGGTGTACACGGTGAAGTGTCGCCCAAAGAGATATGGCTCTAGCTTCTTAAGGGCCCACACCACGGCCAGGCATTCCTTCTTGATGGCCACGTAGTTGGAAAAACAATGGTGAGCATGAGGCATGGGCGACTCTGCCCCTTGACTCCACGCTGCACTGCCCAGGGCTGCCTGCTGAGACAGGGGACCCAGTCTCCACCCGGTGGACAGTCAAATTAGTGCGTCCAGGCTGGTTGGAAAACAGCTGTCGGTACAGATGCAGCACCCCTCTGATCTCAGCGTGCTGGGCCAGGGTCAGCTGATCAGAGAGGGGAATCGCCACAGGGGGGAACCCGCTTTTGTCCCAGGGAATAGATCCACTAAAGGGTCATCTCCCTGCCCCTCCCAGTGTCCACACACGGCCAACACCACATTCCCCCTGTCACAGTATGGTTTCATCATGTTCACATGGTACACCCGCCGGTGATGTGCCCGGTTTGACAGCTCCACCACATAGTTTACCTCATTCAGTTGCTTGATTACCTTGAAGGGTCCTTCCCAGGCGGCCTGGAGTTTGTTTTTCCTCACGGGGATGAGAACCATCACCTGATCCCCGGTGGCAAAGGCCCGGGCCCGGGCCGTGCGGTCATACCAGACCTTCTGCTTCCTCTGGGCTCGGGCCAGATTCTCCCTGCCCAGGCCCATGAGCTCGGCCAGTCTTTCCCGGAAGGTCAGGACATACTCCACCACTGATTCTCCCTCGCACGTGGCCTTCCCCTCCCATTCGTCCCTTATCAAGTCTAGGGGCCTGTGACGATGGGGTTCTGGCGGGACCCAACTGAGAGTGCCAATTCAGGACCAATTGCTGAAACAGGGCAGTCACAGCCCAAGGCTGGGGTTTTTCCACCTCTAAGGCAAACCAAACCAGCCAGACAAAAATGACTTCGGTTTCACCCCACTGGCTAACCACAAGTCACACAGGCAATTTCCTTAGACATTCTAGTCTCCCAGTATCACCACCAGTTCCAAACATCTGGAGGATAAATGGTTGTGAAAACCAACACCCCAGTAAAAGAAAAAGGTTCTCTCGATCCCAAAGGACCAAGCCCCAGACCCAGGTCAATATACACATCAGATCTTACCCACAAATCACGCTGTCGCCAATCCTTTAGAATCTAAAATCTAAAGGTTTATTCATAAAAGAAAAAAGATAGAGGTGAGAGCTAGAATTGGTTAAATGGAATCAGTTACATACAGTAATGGCAAAGTCCTTAGTTCAGGCTTGTGGCAGTGATGGAGTAAACTGCAGGTTTAAATCAAGTCTCTGGAGTACATCCCCGGCTGGGATGGCTCATCACTACTTTGTGCAGAGTTTCAGCTTGTAGCAAAGTCCCTCCTGAGGTAAGAAGTAGGATTGAAGACAAGATGGAGATGAGGCCTCCGCCTTATAGAGGCTTTTCCAGGTGTAAGGACACTTCTTCGTTCTTACTGTGGAAAGTTACAGCAAAATGGAGTCTGCAGTCACATGGGCCAGTTTCTCCACACCCTGCTGAGTCACAAGGCGTATCCGCCTCCTCTCCATGGGTCAATTGTGTAGCTAATGGTCCTTAATGGGCTAAGCTGAGCTGACACCAACTAGTCTG
This sequence comes from Aldabrachelys gigantea, assembly GCA_026122505.1. Lineage (NCBI taxonomy): Eukaryota > Metazoa > Chordata > Testudines > Testudinidae > Aldabrachelys > Aldabrachelys gigantea. The sequence goes on from CM047479.1 coordinate 9,623,062, forward strand.
GGGTGTCACCCAGAACTGCAGCACCAATTTAAAATACAGACAGTACACAGCCAATATTCATAACTTCAACTACAAAAATGATACAGACATACAGACAGCATAATCATAACCAGTAACCCGTAACCTGGTCTTAGACACCTTATATGACCCCCTTTACATAGGATTTGGTGCCACTACAGAACCTTGGTTGCAACCCATGTTCTATATGGTCCCAATTTATATCAATAATGTCACACCCCCAACGCAAAATTGATGCAGGAAGGGATGACACAGACATCACTGACTGCATCCCAAGAGCCCCCCAGTCCTGGGTCTGTCTTACTACAGCCAGTGTTGGGTTAGAAGCCATATCAGTGTATAACAGAAATGGTTTATCAAAGTCATGTTCAATAACATGATTGAATCTTTGTTTTATAAACTCAAGGTAAAACTTAGTTTTGGATTCCTGTATGTTTTACCTGATCCTGCCAAGAGCTAAAGAAACTAGCTATTTTATCTATACAAGCTCTGGCAAATGTTTGGAACCCAATTAACATCAAGTCAATGTAGCTATTAATGTTGTTCATAGTACAGGAATCTTGGCATTTAGCCATGCAATCAATATGGTAGTGTGCCTCAGTTTCCCTTTTCCACACAGCTCATCAGGTCTGGAATGTCTTTTCCCCTGTGAAAAGTTTCAATACTGTTTACAGGCATTAACTGTGAAACATTAGTATAACAAGGCCTTTTAACATAAAGTGTGTTCTCATGTACTGCTTTCAACACGTTCAAGGGACTTTCCAAAGGATTGGGCACATTGTACATTCTTACAATTCTTGGTAATAGCAATACATTAGTTACAAAAATCACCATTACCAATAACAAATTAATTGTAAGTGTCCATTTACCATCATGTTTGTTATGCCACACCTTTGGATTAATACCACTGGAGTTTGGGAATTTTAGGGTTAACAGTTGGCTTTCCTTTGCAAAATTTAGTTTTCTCTTTTCTCCTTGTCCTGCAGGATCAAACCCTGATTCCTCTTTCTTAACGAAATTCACTGGCTGATGGGGTGGGCTCTCTGTGCTAACAGCTATTAGCAAGTCGTTCTTCTCCCTGGCACTCAGGTAATTTGCATCAACACAGATACTAGCTTTTAGATTTTCAGCTGCTACCCATTCCAAGGCTGGACTCTGTTTTACAGAGAAACCACACAAATTTAAATAGTTGGAGGGTGCGAGTTTGCTTGCTCTTCCCTGCATCCTCAAGCATTCAGCCATAAAACCATTTAGCTCTGAAACACCAGCCACCAAATCTGTCCTTAGATCCTGAAGCACAGACTGCTCACTCACAGAATTAGCATGGAGACATTTCTGTTCCAACACCATTGTTTTTCCCACAAGCTGGCCACACACAGCCACTTGATTGCAGGGCTGCTCAACTTTCTTAACAGCTTCTACTCCATCTGAGACCTTCTTAAAGCTACCCCCACTGGATCTTTCAAAAGGAAAGTCAGTGGATCCATTCACAACAGAAAACTTTTGGCTGTTAGGAACTAAAACTTCCTTGATTAAATCACTTTCACACCCTTTAGTTGCTGTAAACTGCTTGCACAGATAACCTTGAGGATTCCTTTCCCCATGAAATCCTCTAAGTAGCAGTCCATCCTTCTCAGAAATTCTGCCCTTCCCTGCTTCACCTACGGCTTGCTCTAAAGGAACACTTCCCTGAGCCACAACAGACTCTCTCTGGGTCTTACTTACATTCATGATCACCTTTGGCCCATCAGGCAGATTTTTACACAATTCCCTTTCAGGCAAACTAATAGACTTCCTAGATAACAGGTTAGAAGCCTTCTTCTTCCCTCGGCCATGAACAAGTTTAGGAATCTTTTCCTTCTTACTAAAACTGTCAGTAGGTAACACAATTAAAACACCCTTCTGCTCTCCTTGTGCCCTGGCTAGGGTATCACCCTGATCAGACAGAGCTGCTACACCCTTTTCCAGCCACACATTAGCAACTGACAAACTACAAGCACCAGAATTGTCTGGTCTCTGGGACTTTGCTAAGACACTAACTGGATGCAACCTAGTTACAGCGCCAGTCTCCCCAGCTGACACAGACTTAGGACCATTCCCTTCCTGGGCTTTAGCTGTATTTACAACCAACTTTAAGACAACTGCATCACCCTCAACCATCACATGCTGAAAGGCACCTTCTGTCTGCTCCACAGACACAGAAAAGACGGAGACACATTCTCCTTCACCAGACACACAGCTTGGGATTTCGTTTCCCTTGTCCCAGCACACAGGGCTGTTCACAGACAACTGCTTGGAGACCGAGGTAGCCTCCTCCATAGGCAAGTCAATACCCCTGACAGACACAGGCACATTTCCTTCACTGTCACACTTCTCCACACAGGTAACAGGTAAGGGATAGGGACACTCATCTTCCACTATCCTTGTCTTCCCAAACCGCTGACCAGACAAAGCCATCAGCTCACAAGGCTGCCTAGGCTCATCTAGACTTTCCCTACCAGGCACATTGCCACTTCCCACGGATAAGCTGCTGCTTTTTTCACTACACTGAGCTACTTCCAGCAAATCACAGTTACCCATTTCAGGTTCACTTTTACAAGCTGTACTAGCCACCAATCCATTACCCATCACAAATCTACCCTCTCCTTCCTCAGTTAGGGCTTCCACCTGACCATTTACTTGAATTTGCTTCTGAGAAACATCTCTGCAATGAGATCTTTTTGCTCTTGATCTAACTCCAGATTCACTTCTGAGACATCAGACAGACATTCAGAAACTCCATTCAGAGACACACTGCTTTTTTGAACTGACAAACAGCTATTACCCACCAAGTTAGACTCCCTCTCTCCCTGGCCTTAGCAAAACTGGTTACACATAGAAAACTGCCCAGAGTAATACCACATATCAACATAGTTATAAACTGAATTGTCAAGAGGATACAATTTCTGCTGTTCTTCCCTTGCTTTTTTGACTTGGAGCCAAAGTCTAGCAGTTTCTTGTTGCATCTGTCGAGTTTTCTCCTCAGCAGCCAGCAGCTCCAGATGCCCCTTATGAGCTTTTTCTTCTCTCTCCTCAGCCTCTTTCTCCAGCTGGGCCAAGGCTTGCTTCTCCTTCATTCGAATTTCTGCCAGTTTTTGCTCATGGTCAAGCAGCAGGTTGTCCACCAGGGCTTGCAGTTTCATTGCTTTTGCTGATGCTTTCTGGCTCATGGTCACTGATCTTTAACCAACCAAACTCTCAATCCCAAATTTCAAATTTGGATAGAGTGAGGTTCTGACTGTGACGTTATTGATATAAACTGGGACCATATAGAACATGGGTTGCAAACAAGGTCCTGTAGTGGCACCAAATCCTATGTAAAGGGGGTCAAATAAGGTGTCTAAGACCAGGTTACGGGTTACTGGTTATGATAATGCTGTCTGTATGTCTGTATCATTTTTGTAGTTGAAGTTATGAATATTGGTTGTGTACTGTCTGTATTTCAAATTGGTGCTGCAGTTCTGGGAGACACCCCAGACAAGCTGGTGTCAGCTCAGCTTAGCCTGCTTGATGGCCCATTAAGGACCATCAGCTACACAATTGACCCATCGAAAGAAGGCGGATACGCCCTGTGACTCACTGGAGTGAGCAGAAACTGGCCCATGTACTGCAAACTCCATTTTGCTGTAACTTTCCACAGTAGGAACAAAGGAGTGTTCTTACACCTGGAAAAGTCTATATAAGGCGAAGGCCTCATCTCCATTTTGTCTTCAATCCTGCTTCTTACCTCTGGAGGGACTTTGCTACAAGCTGAAGCTCTGCACAAAGGACTGATGATCCATCCCAGCGGGGGATGTTCCAGAGACTTAATTTAAACCTGCAGTTTACTTCATCACTGCTACAAGCCTGAACCAAGAACTTTGCCATTACTGGATGTAATTGATTCCATTTAACCAATTCTAGCTCTCATCTCTATCTTTTTCCTTTTATGAATAAACCTTTAGATTTAGTGGCGTAACTGTGACGATGCGGTCCTGGCAGGACCCAACTGAGAGTGCCAAATCAGGACCAATTGCTCAAACAGGGCAGTCACAGCCCAAGGCTGGGGTTTTTCCACCTCTAAGGCAAACCAAACCAGCCAGACAAAAATGACTTCAATTTCACCCCACTGGCTAACTGCAAGTCAGACAAGCAATTTCCTTAGACACTCCAGTCTCCCAGTATCACCACCAGTCCCACACGTCCTGGGGATGAATGGTTATGAAAACCAACACCCCAGTAAAAGAAAAAGGTTCTCTCGATCCCAAAGGACCAAGCCCCAGACCAGGTCAATATACACATCAGATCTTACCCACAAATCACGCTGTTGCCAATCCTTTAGAATCTAAAATCTAAAGGTTTATTCATAAAAGGAAAAAGATAGAGGTGAGAGCTAGAATTGGTCAAACTGAATCAATTACATACAGTAATGGCAAAGTCCTTAGTTCAGGCTTGTAGCAGTGATGAAGTAAACTGCAGGTTTAAGTCCAGTCTCTGGAGAACATCCCCCGCTGGGATGGGTCATCAGTCCTTTGTGCAGAGCTTCAGATTGTAGCAAAGTCCCTCCAGAGGTAGAAGCAGGATTGAAGACAAAATGGAGATGAGGCCTCCGCCTTACATAGACTTCTCCAGGTGTAAGAACACTCCTTTGTTCCAACTGTGGAAAGTTACAACAAAATGGAGTTTGCAGTCACATGGGCCAGTTTCTGCATACTCCGCTGAGTCACCGGGCGTATTCGCCTTCTTTCGATGGGTCAGTTGTGTAGCTGATGGTCCTTAATGGGCCATCAAGCAGGCTAAGCTGAGCTGACACCAACTTGTCTGGGGTGTTACCCAGAACTGCAGCACCAATTTAAAATACAGACAGTATACAGCCAATATTCATAACTTCAACTACAAAAATGATACAGACATACAGACAGCACAATCATAACCAGTAACCTGTAACCTGGTCTTAGACACCTTATATGACCCCCTTTACATAGGATTTGGTGCCACTACAGGACGTTGGTTGCAACCCATGTTCTATATGGTCCCAGTTTATGTCAATAACGTCACAGGGCCCCCTTACCCACCTTCCATACCACAGTTCGAAAGGCGAAAACCCGGTAGATTCCAGGGGCACCTCCCTGTACGCGAACAGCAGGTGAGGTAAGTACTTGTCCCAATCCTGCGGGTGCTGGTTCATAAATGTTTTTAGCATCATCTTCAGTGTCCCGTTGAACCTTTCCACCAGCCCATTGGACTCGGAGTGATACGTTTAGTGGACCCCACATTTTTCCCAGAAGCACCGGAGCAGGGCCGACATGAATTTGGACCCCTGATCTGTTAAGACTTCCTTGGGGAACCCCACTCAGTTGAAAATGGTCAGCAGCGCATCTGCTACGGTGTCTGCTTCGATAGAGGACAAGGCCACCGCCTCGGCGTAGCGAGTGGCAAAATCCACCACCACCAGGATGTATTTCTACCCCGACCGGGTCGTCTTGCTGAGAGGTCCCACTACGTCCATGGCCACATTCTGGAAAGGTTCTTCTATGATGGGTAAAGGTCTCAAAGCCGCTTTCCCCTTGTCCCGGGTCTTCCCCACCCTCTGGCAGGGGTCACAGGATTGGCAGTACTGTCGGACATGGGTAAAGACCCCAGGCCAGTAAAAGTTCTGTAGCAGCCTCTGCCTGGTGCGCCGGATTCCCTGGTGCCCTGTGAGAGGGATGTCATGGGCCAGGTACAGCAGCTTGTGGCGAAACTTCTGGGGAACCACCAGCTGCCTCCTGATCCCCCAGGACTCTGCTTCCCCTGGGGGAGCCCATTCTCGATACAGGAACCCCTTCTCCCACAAGAACCTCTCCTTGCAACCTCTCCTCAGGGTCTGTACTGCACTGAGGTCAGCCCGGTCCCTGGGCTTCCGCAAGGAGGGATCTTTCTGCAACTCCGCCTGGAACTCAGCAGCTGGGACAGGGATGGGGACCGGCTCTCTCTCGGTTGCTGGGTCTGAGGCCGCAGCCTCTCTGAGCCGTGCCCCTGGGCGTTCTCCCCCCTCCAGGTTAGGGTCCTGCACCTCGGGCCGAGTACCTTCCCCATTGTCGGGGCGCAGTGCCCTTCGCTGACTCTGATTACGAATCACGACCAGGGCACTTTGGGTGTTACTAGGCCAGTCCTCGAGGTCCCGTCTCATTAACATGTCCGTGGGCAAATGTGGGTGTACCCCCACGTCCTTGGGGCCCTCCTTGGCCCCCCACTTCAGGTATACTCTCGCCACGGGCACCTTGAATGGGGTCCCGCCCACGCCCATCAGGGTCAGGTAGATGTCAGGCACCATCCGATCTGAGGCCACCACCTCGGGATGGGCAAGCGTCACCTCTGCGCCCGTGTCCCAGTACCCAGTGACCTTCCTCTCTCTACCTCCAGCTGATTGAGGCACTCTTTCCGGAGGGGCAGCCCCGCGCCCACCCTGTAAACCAAAAACCCGGAGCCTGGAGCATCCAGCCCCCCAGAGGAGCTGACCTGGGGACCTCCTCCCTCCTTCACAGGTGGTATGTTCCCAGCCCCCCTTTCCCGGGAATTTAGCCCCTCCTCGGATTGGGTTTTAACCCAGCCCACCCTCTGCGGGTTGGGTCTGCTTGGTCTGTCCCTGAGCATGGGGCACTGTGCCCGTATGTGGCCTCGTTGGCCACATTGATAGCAGCCCATGTCTCGTGGGTCCCCTTGAGTGGGTCGGAGGGACCTGATGCTGCATGTTCCCCTTTTGGGGGGGTTCTCCATAGGCCCCCACTGGGCGGTCCCATGATGACTCTCTCTCTGCGTTGAGGCAGGCCTGCTCCTTCGAGACTCCTCCCTGCCATCCCCTGCACGACTGTCCACAAATTGGTCGGCAAGTTGGCCTGCGTGCTGCGGGTTCTCCGGCTTCTGGTCCCTCAACCACAGCCTCAGGTCAGACGGGCACTGCTCATACAGGTGCTCCAGTATGAATAGGTCAAGCAGGTCCTCTTTAGTTTGGGCCCCAGCTGTCCACTTGCGGGCATACCCCTGCGCCCGGTTGACCGGTTGTAGGTATGTGATCTCACGGGTTTTACGCTGACTCCGGAAACTCTTCCGGTACATCTCAGGAGTCAGCCCAAACTCGCGGAGCAGGGCCTGTTTGAACAGTTCGTAGTCCCCTGCCTCCGCCCCTTTCAGTCGGCTGTACACCTCCACGGCCGTGGAGTCCAGTAAGGGGGTGAGAAATGGGATCCTGTCTGCAGGGTCAACCCCGTGCAGCTCACAGGCATTTTCAAAGGCCGTCAGGAAGGTATCTATGTCCTCCCCCTCCTTATGCCGGGGCAGCAAGTGCTTATCAAAGCTCTTTGTAGGCTTGGGTCCCGCCTCACTCACCACAGCCGGGGCCTCACTGCTCCTCAGCTGGGCCGGGTCCAGCTTATGTTTACGCTGTTTCTCCTTCTCCTCCCGCTCACGCTGGCGCTGGTTCTCCTCATGTTTACGCTATTTCTCCTGCTCCTTCAGTTCTTGCCTCCTTAACTCGAGCTCCTCCCATCTCAGCTCCCTTTCATATTCCAACCGCATCCCCTCCACGGATGCCGAGCGTTGCCGGGAAGATCCCCTGCTGGGGGGTGAGCTTTGCTGGGAGGATCCCCCGCTGGCCAGGGGGGTCACAGTGCCCTCGGTATTCACTGGGCTCCTCCCTGCCCTTCCCCTAGGCCTAGGAAGGGGGGGTCTCGGGAAGCCCTCGTCCACTTGCTGACCACTCCCGGGTGGGACAGACACTGGTGCCTGCGCTGCATCTGCCAGGCTGTTTCCCTCAGAGACAGGGCTCTGTTCATTCAAGTGATCTCCCTCCTCCAGCCGGGCAATCAGCTGGTCTTTGGTGAGTCTCCTCCTGCACAGCCCCCTCTGCTTGCACAGCTCCACCAGGTCACACTTGCGCAGCTTGGCGTACATCTTCCTGCTGGCCACTCACAGACCGGGGTGCTCGCCGCTCCCCATGGTTTCCAGGGGGACCCCTAGTGCACCAGCCCTTCTTGAGGTCACCACCTCTCTGCCAGGGTCGAGCTGAAGACTCCTCCGCCCCTGGGACCGCTCGCTGCGATCCCCCGGGGGACCCTGTTACTGCAAAGTCCTTCTCACTGGGCACACACTCCCAGGGGTTAATCACCCCTTCGTTTTACTGCTCCCCAGTCACTTACAGCAGGAAGCGCTGTCCACGGGGTGCAGTATCTCCTGCCGCTGCCACCAGTTGTTACGGAGTGTGGGGGAGTCCGGCCCTGCACCCCTCTTCCTGGACCCCACAGTGACTTTTAGCCAGCCAGTAAAACAGGTTTATTGGAGAACAGGAACACAGGTTACAGCAGAGCTTGCAGGCACAGTCAGGACCCCTCCATCGAGTCCTTCTGGGCTTTCAGGATGCTTGGATCCCAGCTAGGATACCCTGAATTCCGCCCCACAGCCCCAAACCCAAACTGAAAACCCTTCCCTCCTGCCAGCCCCTTCCTTTGTCTCCCTTCCCGGGCAAAGGTGTTGACCTTTCCCCCCCTTACCTAGCTCAGGTTACAGGCTCCAGTATCGTCCATCCCCTAAAGTCCTCCCCTGCTCTCCCATCCCCCACACAGACAGCCCCTACTCCATCACACCCAAGCTCCAGGGGCCCTTCGTCCGGATCAGAAGCTGCAGCGGGGGAGGGCTGGGGGGTCTCCATAGTGCCAACCCAGCGGGGGGAGCCAGGCTGGATCTGGGGCTGGCTGTCCCTCACAAGCCTCCAGTTCCCAGGGGCACTGAACCAGGGGGGAGGAACTCGCAGGGATCCCCAGGCAGGTGCTGCCCGTTCCCGGGGGGGCAAGGAAGGGGCTGAGCCTGGTGCCTCCTTTGTTGCTGCCATTCCCCCCCTGATTGCCTGCTCCCAGCCCCCTTGCTTGTTATTTATCAAGCTGCCCTTTCACCCACATACCAGTTGCTATTTCTGGGGCTGGCTCTGAGCCCAGGGCAAGCTCCCGGGGAGGAGGGGGGGCTCCGGGCTGGGCAGGGGGCATCTTTGGGGGTGTCCCTGGGCTCAGCAGGCAGCTCCGCCTCCCTCCTACTGCCCAAAGCCAGGGCACAGCGCCCCCACCCCTCCCCCACTTCCTCCAGCCCTCACTGGGTGTGGGGATGGCTGGTGCCATATTCTCATGGCCCAGCCTGGTGAGGGTGGGATGGAGTTGGGCTGTGATTAGTCCCAGATTCTGGGGACCCCCTGTGACATTATTGATATAATCTGGGACCATACGGAATATGGTTGGAACCAAGGTCTTGTAGTGGCACCAAATCCTATGTAAAGGGGGTCATATAAGGTGTCTAAGACCAGGTTACGGGTTACTGGTTAGGATTATGCTGTCTGTATGTCTGTATCATTTTGTAGTTGAAATTATGAGTGTTAGCTCTATACTGTCTCTATTTCAAATTTGTGCTGTGATTCTAGGAGACATCCCAGACAAATTGGTGTCAGCTTAGCTTAGCCTGCTTGATGACCCATTAAGGACCATCAGCTACACAACTGACCCATCGAGAGGAGGCAGATACACCTTGTAACTCAGCAGGGTGTGCAGGGACTGGCCCATGTGACTGCAGACTCCGTTTTGCTGTAATTTTCCACAGTAAGAACAGAGAAGTGTCCTTACACCTGGAAAAAGTTATAAAAGGCTGATGCCGCATCTCCATCTGGTCTTCAATCCTGCTTCTTACCTCTGGAGGGACTTTGCTGCAATCTGAAGCTCTGAACAAAGGACTGTTGACCCATCCCAGCCAGGGACGTTCCAGAGACTGACTTGATTTAAACCTGCAGTTTACTCCATCACTGCTACAAGCCTGAACTAAGAACTTTGCCATTACTGTATGTAATTGATTCCATTTAACCAATTCTAGCTCTCATCTCTATCTTTTTCCTTTTCTGAATAAACCTTTAGATTTTAGTTTCTAAAGGATTGGCAACAGCGTGATTTGTGGGTAAGATCTGACGTGTATGTTGACCTGGGTCTGGGGCTTGGTCCTTTGGGATCGAGAGAACCTTTTTCTTTTACTGGGGTGTTGGTTTTCATAACCATTCATCCCCAGGACGTGTGGCACTGGTGGGGATACTGGGAAACTGGAGTGTCTAAGGAAATTGCTTGTGTGACTTGTGGTTAGCCAGTGGGGTGAAACCAAAGTCATTTTTGTCTGGCTGGTTTGGTTTGCCTTAGAGGTGGAAAAACCCCAGCCTAGGGCTGTGACTGCCCTGTTTGAAGTGATTTGTCCTGAATTGGCACTCTCAGTTGGGTCCCGCCAGAACCACATCGTCACACCCCCTGCACTGGGAGTTGCTGAGTGTCTTGGTGAGTGTGTCGACTTCCTTCGGGCACGGAGGGAAGGGGACGGACCTCGCCCACACCTGGGCATGCTTGCACATATATGCATGCGCACACACATGCATACACACGTACACACTCAAACACACATACATGCTCACATGTGTACACACACACATACACACTTGCGCGCACACACCTGCTTTACTCATGTGCATGCTCACTCACATGCTTGTACACGGATGCTCACTCACATACTCTTGTACTCATGCCATGCCCCCCCACATGCACATGCTCACACACGCTTGTACACACAGTCACGCATACACATGCACACGCTCACCCACCTGGCATTCCCCCCCCCCCCAGGCTGCACTGAGTCCCCCGGGGCCTTACCCTACTCAGCTGCCCCCACCCCCTGTGCTGCAGCCTGGTTAGAGCCCTGCCGCGTGCCCCGAGGCCTTGGCCAGGAACTGTCCTCCAGATGCCCTCGTGGTGGCGGAGCCGAGGGAGGGGGCCGCGTGCTGCTGGCTGGCTCCAGGCTGCTCTGCAGGGAGCTGCCCCTGTGGGGCTCTGGCCTGGGGGAAGGACACTGGGTCAGTTGGTTTGGCAGGGGCTGGGGCACCTTGAGGCCAAGGCAGCTTGTCCACTTCAGCCCAGCGCTGCAGTAGCCACACATCCCTGCACGCCAGGGAAGGTGCAGTCCTCTGGCTGGGTGGGGCCTCAGGCCTCGGGCCCCACTGCGACATCCTCCCCTTCAGTACTGGTGGGGCAGGTTTTGGGCCATGTGAGGTGAGTGCAGGGGGCACCGTCATGCTCCCCGCCCCAGGGTGGCTGGGAACAAGGCAGAGTGAGGAGGGTGGGGCTGTCAGGGGCCCGGCAAAGCGGAGGGGGGGACAGGGCCGGGTAGGTTTGAGCCCTGGGAGAAGTTGAAGACAGAACAGCAAGGGGGGGAGAGGGGAGGGTGCGGGCTGAAGGCCGGGGCGCAGTGGCGATGGTAGGGAGGGAGGCTCCCCGGTAAAGGGGTTCTCCTAGATGAAAGGGTGGGGGCTCCCCGCTGGTCAGAACGGGGTAATGCTGGGCCGGCTCTGGTGGTATGACGACGGGGAGTCCAGGCGCCTGTGTGCGAGATGCGGGGGAGGGTGTCGTGGGCCGGGATGGTGTGTGAGACGGTCTGCACAATGCCTGATGATAAACCAGCCTCACGGAGGGTACTGGTGAGGCAAGACAGCACGTGTGGAGTTACTGGGGACTCTGAAAGGGGAAACTGAGGCAGGCATGCCTGTCATGCTGCGGCCTGCTGCAGGATGGTGCCCTGGCGAGTGGCTGCCCTCTGACACCCACCCACCTAGGTTCCCATCTCCCCCTGTGCAGGGAAGGAAGGGAAGCATGGCCAGGCCCAGTCGTGCCCCTGCTTGGCTTGTGTCCTGCCAGGCTGGGGGCTGGAGGAGCCGTCTCTGGGGAGGAGCTGCCGTTCTCTGGGTAGAGCAGCTGAGCAGCAGCTGGTGCTAGAGCTAGGCAAGGCCTGGGTCGGGGCCGGGCGGGTCAGGATGGGCAGCCACAGGCTATAGCTACCAGCTGCCTGGAGGGAGGGGCAGAAAAGGGGCATGGGGGGCTGGGCAGGGGAGGGGGCATTGTGGGCAGGGATGTGTCCTTGGCCCTTTGCTAGCCAGGATTTCGGGCAGGCCAGGGGTGCGAGTGCGAGGGAGAGGCGGGGGTGGCCCGCAGGGGCAGGATCTGATTTCCGGATGCCATTTAGGGCTGCAGGGAGGCTGGATGCCAGGTGTCCTGTTACAGGCAGCAGGGAGCTGGGTGGGCAGGGGACGCAGAGCAGCAGGTTTGAAGGACGCAGGAAGCACCGTTCCTAGGGGCTCTGCCAAGGGCAGACGTGGCTCTGACGCCTGGAGATTCGGCACCTTTTGAGCAGGTACCAGCATCTGCTGCTCGGCTCTCTGAGCAGGGCAGGGCAGGGCAGGGCAGGGCAGGGCAGGGCACGGGGCTGCTGGGCCAAGGCTGCCCTCTGCCTCAGTTGCCCTCCAGCCAACTCCCAGCCTGTCCTAGCTGATTGCCAGTGACCTCGCTCGGGTGCCCTGGCCGGACTACAGCCGCTGGCCATCCTGGGCGTGTTTCGGGCCATGCTGCCCCCTGCCCTCCACGTGTCCTTGGCGGGCTGGGAATGCGCTGTCCCTTTGTGTGGTACCTGCTGCTGCCGGGTTTAAGGTGCACAGATGGTGGGTTTGGATGAACGTTCCCCTTTGGCCCATGGCTGGGCTTGGCTAGGGCGGGGTGTCCTCAGCACATGTAGGGGTGCACTGTCCCTTTGGGGGGCTATGGAGGCCTGGGGTACGCTGCCCATTTGAAGCCTGTGTTCCCTGGTGTTTGGGGGTACCCATCCCTGTGTTGGGGTCTCCTAACCTGCTGAGCTTGTGGGGGCCCCCACTGGGTTTGGGGACATGCTCGAGGTGCTTTCCCTGTGGGGGGGAGGCGCGGTGCTGGCCCTCGCCTTGTTGGGGGTCCCTTCGCCTCTGGGCTTGTTGCTGTCGCTTGGGCTGTGTTGGCCCTTTGGCTGCTGGCCCCCAGTCAGGTCTGGCAGAGCCCCTTAGTGCAGGCCCCCCTTTCTGTGGACAGGTGCCTCCAAGGGGCTCCTGCTCTCCCATCCCTGCCAGACTTCCCTGGCCCTTTGGCAGGGCTGATTCCCCCCAGCAGGACTGGGGGCCCGGTGCATCCTCCGCAGCCCGGGAAGCGGGGTGCAGAGTGGCCCCCCACCAGCGAGCTGGCAGCACATCCTGCTGGGGGCTCGCCTACACTGCACTCGGGAGGGAGAGAGATGGCCCCGGGCCAGTGGGATCGACCCAGCACTAGTAACAATTGCAGGGTAGCTGCCGCAGAGCTGCCCCAGGAGACTACAGTCCCTGGGCCCTGGCAGGGGTGTCCGCGTCCGTGTGTCTGTCTGTAGCTGGGTGTGCCAGCCCAGGGAGTGTCCGCGTCCGTGCGTCTGTCTGTAGCTGGGTGTGCCAGCCCAGGGGGTGTCCTCATCCGTGTGTCTGTCTGCAGCTGGGTGTGCCAGCCCAGGGAGTGTCTGTCTGCAGCCAGGTGTGCCAGCCCAGGGGGTGTCCGTGTCTGTGAGTCTGTCTGTAACCAACTGTGCCAGCCAAGGGAGTGTCTGCACCCATGTGTCTATCTATAGCTGGGTGTGCCAGCCCAGGAGGTGTCTGTCTGCAGCCTGGTGTGCCAGTCCAGGGGGTGTCTGCTTCTGTGTGTCTGTCTGCAGCTGGGTGTGCCAGCCCAAGGAGTGTCTGTGTGTCTGTCTCCAGCCAGGTGTGCCAGCCCAGGGGGTGTCTGCTTGTCTGTCTCCAGTTGGATGTCCACTTGTCTGTCTGCAGCCGGGTGTGCCAGCCCACTGGGTGGCTGCATCCGTGTGTCTGTCTGCAGCCGGGTGTGCCAGCCCAGGAGGTGTCTGCGTGTCTGTCTGCAGCCGGGTGTCCAGCCCAGGAGGTGTCTGCATGTCTGTCTCCAGCCGGGTGTCCACTTGTCTGTCTGCAGCTGGGTGTTTCCAGCCCACCGCATGGCTTCGACCGTGTGTCTGTCTGCAGCTGGGTGTGCCAGCCCAGGGGGGAGTTGGTGCCTGCAGCTGGCCATGTCTGTCCATGCCTCTTCCTGCTGCTCCGAGGAGCAGGGTAGCTCTGACCTTTCCCTCACTTGGCCCATTCCCAGTCTCATGTGACGGAAAAGCTGCCCGCCGGTGTGACATCACCGCTGGCTCCCGGCTCAGGGAGTGTCACAGCTGCAGCAGCGATGGAGTGTGATTGGCTGGCACTGCCTAGTGGGTGTGTGTGGGGCACACGGGTGTTGTGGGGAGCCGCTGTGAGGACGGCAGGACCTAGAGTGCTGTGTGCCAGCGGTCTGCACGCTCTGCCCCAGCTTTTAAACACTGTCCAGGAGGGGACCCCCCCCACACTGCACCAGTCCCCCCAGGGGTCCCATGGGGATAGGTCTGTGACGATGTGGTTCTGGCGGGACCCAACTGAGAGTGCCAAATCAGGACCAATTACTTAAACAGGGCAGTCACAGCCCAAGGCTGGGGTTTTTCCACCTCTAAGGCAAACCAAACCAGCCAGATAAAAATGACTTCGGTTTCACCCCTCTGGCTAACCACAAGTCACACAAGCAATTTCCTTAGACACTCCAGTCTCCCAGTATCACCACCAGTCCCACACATCCTGGGGATGAATGGTTATGAAAACCAACACCCCAGTAAAAGAAAAAGGTTCTCTCGATCCCAAAGGACCAAGCCCCAGACCCAGGTCAATATACACATCAGATCTTACCCACAGATCACGCTGTTGCCAATCCTTTAGAATCTAAAATCTAAAGGTTTATTTGTCAAAGGAAAAAGATAGAGATGAGAGCTAGAGTTGGTTAAATGGAATCAATTACATACAGTGATGGCGAAGTTCTTGGTTCAGGCTTGTAGCAGCGATGGAATGAACTGCAGGTTCAAATTAAGTCTCTGGAGTACATCCCCTTCTGGGATGGGTCATTCAGTTCTTTGTGCAGAGCTTCAGTTTGTAGCAAAGTCCCTCCAGAGGTAAGAAGCAGGACTGAAGACAAAATGGAGATGAGGCCTCTGCCTTATATAGACTTTTCCAGGTGTAAGAACACTCCCTTTGTTCCTACTGTGGAAAGTTACAGCAAAATGGAGTTTGCAGTCACATGGGCCAGTTTCTGCACACCTTGCTGAGTCACAAGGCGCATTCGCCTCCTCTCAAAGGGTCATTTGTGTAGGTGGGCTAAGCTGAGCTGACACCAGTTTGTCTGGGGTGTTTCCCAGAACTGCAGCACCAATTTGAAATACAGACAGCATACAGTCAATATTCATAACTTCAACTACAAAATTGATACAGACATACAGACAGCATAATCATAACCAGTAACTCGTAACCTGGTCTTAGACACCTTATATGACCCCCTTTACATAAGATTTGGTGCCACTACAGAATCTTGGTTGCAACCCATGTTCTATATGGTCCCAGTTTATTTTAATAACGTCACACCCCCAACGCAAAATTGATGCAGGAAGGGATGACACAGACATCACTGACTGCATCCCAAGAGCCCCCCATCCCTGGGTCTGTCTCACTACAGCTAGTGTTGGGTTAGAAGCCATATCAGTGTATAACAGAAATGGTTTATTAAAGTCATGTTCAATAACATGATTGAATCTTTGTTTTACAAACTCAAGGTAAAACTTAGTTTGAACAACAGTGGATTGGATCTGCTCTTGCAGCAGGACTCCTGTATGTCTCATATGCTCTTGCCAAAAGCTAAAGAAACTAGCTATTTTATCTATACAAGCTCTGGCAAATGTTTGGAACCCAATTAACATCAAGTCAGTGTAGCTATTAATGTTGTTCCCAGTATAGGAATCTTGGCATTTAGCCATGCAATCAATATGGTAGTGTGCCTCAGTTTCCCCTTTCCTAGTGCACATCAGGTCTGGAATGTCTTTTCCCCCGTGAAAAGCTTCCATACTGTTTACAGGCATTAACTGTGAAACATTAGTATAGCAAGGCCTTTTAACATAAGGTGTGTTCTCATGTACTGCTTTCAACACGTTCAAGGGACTTTCCAAAGGATTGGGCACATTGTACATTCTTACAATTCTTGGTAATAGCAACACATTAGTTATAAAAATCACCATTAGCAATAACAACAAATTCATTGAAAGTGTCCATTTACAATCATGTTTGTTATGCCACACCTTTGGCCCAATACTATTGGGGTTTGGGCATTTTAGGGTTAACATTTGGCTTTTCTTTGCAAAATTTAGTTTTCTCCTTGTCCTGCAGGATTAAACCCTGATTTCTCTTGCTTAACCAAATTCACTGGCTGATGGGGTGGGCTCTCTTTGCTAACAGCTGTTAGCAAGTCTTTCTTCTCCCTGGCAGTCAGGTAATTTGCATCAACACAGACACTAACTTTTAGATTTTCAGCTGCTACCCATTTCAAGGCTGGACTCTGTTTTACAGAGACACCACACAAATCCAAATAGTTGGAGGGAGAGAGTCTGCTTGCTCTTCCCTGCATCCTCAAGCATTCAGCCATAAAACCATTTAGCTCTGAAACACCAGCAACGAAATCTGTCCTTAGATCCTGAAGCACAGACTGCTCACTCACAGAATTAGCATAGAGACATTCCTGTTCCAAAACCATTGTTTTTCCAACAAGCTGGCCACACACAGCCATGGGGTTATAGGGCTGCTCAACTTTCTTAACAGATTTTACTCTATCTGAGACCTTCTCAAAGCTATCCACACTGGATCTTTTAAAAGGAAAGTCAGTGGATCCATTCACAATAGAAAATTTCTGGCCGTTAGGAACTGAGACTTCCTGGACTAAATCACTTTTACACCCTTCAGTTGCTGTAAACTGCTTGCACAGATTACCTTGAGGATTCCTTTTCCTATGAGATTCTCTAAGCAGCGGTCCACCCTTCTTAGCTTTACCTAGGGCTTGCTCTAAAGGAACACTTCCCTGAGCCACAACAGATTTTTTCTGGGTTTTACTTACATCCAAAATCACTTCTGGCCCATCAGGCAGAGTTTTACACAATTTCTTTTTAGGCAAACTTATAGACTTTTTAGATAACAGGTTAGAAGCATTCTCCTTCCCTTGGCAACTTTTCTCACAGTCACTGGCAATCAGCACATTGTCAGGCTTAACACTCACAAGTTTAGGAATCTTTTTCTCCTTTTTACAAGTTATTAAACTGTCAGTCGGTAACACAATTAAATCACCTTTCTGCTCTCCTTGTGCCCTGGCTAGGGTATCACCCTGATCAGACAGAGCTGCTACACCCTTTTCCAGCCACACTTTGGCAACTGGCAAACTACAAGCACCAGAATTGTCTGGTCTCTGTAACTTTGCTAAGACACTAACTGGATGCAACCTAGTCACAGTGCCATTCTCCCCAGCAGACACAAACTTAGGACTATTCCCTTCCTGGGCTTTAGTTGAATTCAGAACCAACTCTGAGACAACTGCACTATTCTCAACCGTCACAGGCTGAAAGGCCCCTTCTGTCTGCTCCACAGACACAGAAAAGCTGGAGACACATTCTCCTTCACCAGACACACAGCTTGAGATTTCCTTTCCCTTGTCCCAGCACACAGGGCTGTTCACAGACAACTGCTTGGAGACCGAGGTAGCTTCCTCCATAGGCAAGTCAATACCCCTGACAGACACAGGCACATTTCCTTCACTGTTACAATTCTCCACACAGGAAACAGGTAAGGGATAGGGACACTCATCTTCCACTATCCTTGTCTTCCCAAACTGCTGACTAGACAAAGCCATCAGCTCACAAGGCTGCCAAGGCTCCTCCAAACTTTCCCTACCAGGCACATTGCCACTCCCCACAGATAAACTGCTGCTCTTTTCACTACACTGAGCTACCTTCAGCAAATCACAGTTACCCATTTCAGGTTCACTTTTATAAGCTGCACTAGCTAACAATTCATTACCCATTACAAATCTACCCTTTCCTTCCTCAGTTAGGGCTTCAACCTGACCATTTACTTGAATTTGCTCCTGAGAAACATTTTTCTCCCCAATGAGATCTTTTTGCTCTTGATCTAACTCCAGATACACTTCTGAGACATTAGACAGACATTCAGAAACTCCACTCACAGACACACTGCTTTCTTGCACAGACAAACCTTTGGAGCAACCCTCCTTAGGCAAACCATTGCCCACAATAGACACAGGTGTAAGATCATTCCTGTCCTGTGACTGGCTACCTGAACTGATCAAAGCTTTAACATTTTCTCCAATTAAAAGATCTTTAGGCAATAACTTTCTTACCCCAGCTATAACTTCATGCTTAGCCCCATTCCATTCGAGGTGGATTCTGGCTAAAGGCACACGGACAGTAAACTCATAGAGGATCACAACATTCACACTCTGATTTGATAAATAATCTTCCTGTTTGACCAAATCTGCTTTAACCAGAGTGATGTTAGATGCCATAATTTGCCCTAAACAGCTTTTACCATTGACTTTTACACTCTCTATGAATTTTTCATTACCACTCCCACCTTCTACTGAACACACAGTATTAGCATTGACATAAAAGGTGGC
Organism: Aldabrachelys gigantea; assembly: GCA_026122505.1. Taxonomy (NCBI): domain Eukaryota; kingdom Metazoa; phylum Chordata; order Testudines; family Testudinidae; genus Aldabrachelys; species Aldabrachelys gigantea. Next base: position 9,641,541 of record CM047479.1, read on the forward strand.
AGTGTTGGGGTACATTTGGTTACACCCAGACAACTGCTCAGAGTTGTACAACATACCAACATAGTTATAAACTGGACTTTCAAGAGGATACAGTTTCTGCTGTTTTTCCCTTGTTTCTTTGACTTGGAGCTAAAGTCTGGCAGTTTCTTGTTGCATCTGTCGAGTTTTCTCCTCAGCAGCCAGTAATTCCTTCTTTCTCTCAGCAGCTTCTTTCTCCAGCTGGGCCAAGGCTTGCTTCTCTCTCATTCGAATTTCTGCCAGTTTTTTCTCATGTTCAAACTGCAGGCTGTCCATGAGGGCTTGCAGTTTCATTGCATTTGCTGATGCTTTCTGGCTCATGGTCACTGACCTTTAACCAACCAAACTCTCAATACAAAAAATCAAATTTAGATAGCGTGGGGTTCTGATCCAAAGCTTAATTGACCTGGTTCTGTGGATCCTAGCACAACTACGCCACTGTGACGATGTGGTTCTGGTGGGACCCAACTGAGAGTGCCAAATCAGGACCAATTGCTCAAACAGGGCAGTCACAGCCCCAGGCTGGGGTTTTTCTGCCTTTAAGGCAAACCAAACCAGCCAGACAACAATGACTTCAGTTTCACCCCACTGGCTAACCGCATGTCACACAAGCAATTTCCTTAGACACTCCAGTCTCCCAGTATCACCACCAGTGCCACAAGTCCTGGGGATGAATGGTTATGAAAACCAACACCCCAGTAAAAGAAGAAAGGTTCTCTTGATCCCAAAGGACCAAGCCCCAGACCCAGGTCAATATGTTTATTAGAAAATATTTAAATAAAGATGATACACAGAGTTTGGCGTGTCAGTCATTAGTCATCGGGGGCAACATACAGAGTATGGGGGGACGCTGGTATTTGGTTATGGGTTAGTATATAGTACATACAGTCTGTAATGTCCCCAGTGCGGGGTGTACGGTGGGTGGGGTCAAAATATAGTAGGGGAGCAGTGAGGGTACATCGCTCATCTAATGGGTTACACATAGTCATGATTAGAGCAAGCGGGCTGGGTAATGGGGACAGGGTGACCCTCACGTGGTGGAATCCAGATCGGTGGGTTCAGGACTCAGGGGATGTAGTTTAGTAGGGGGGTTGTAAGGGTTTCCCCCTCCCCCCCCGTGGGTGAGTCGAGCCACATCGGCTCACTCCTGGTACTGGCGGTGGCCAGTGATATGTTCGGTGTAAATGTCCCTGGACCACCGGATAGTGTCCGAGACCATCAAACGTCTCATGAGTCGCGCATAGCGACAGCCCACCCCACAGGCCCTAAGTACACGTTATACACATCAGATCTTACCCACAAATCACACTGGTGCCAATCCTTTAGAATCTAAAATCTAAAGGTTTATTCAGAAAAGGAAAAAGATAGAGATGAGGGCTAGAATTGGTTAAATGGAATCAATTACATACAGTGATGGCAAAGTTCTTGGTTCAGGCTTGTAGCAGCGATGGAATGAACTGCAGGTTCAAATTTAGTCTCTGGAGTACATCCCCTTCTGGGATGGGTCATTCAGTTCTTTGTGCAGAGCTTGAGTTTGTAGCAAAGTCCCTCCAGAGGTAGGAAGCAGGACTGAAGACAAAATGGAGATGAGGCCTCTGCCTTATATAGACTTTTCCAGGTGTAAGAACACTCCTTTGTTCCTACTGTGGAAAGTTACAGCAAAATGGAGTTTGCAGTCACATGGGCCAGTTTCTGCACACCTTGCTGAGTCACAAGGCGTATTCGCCTCCTCTCAATGGGTCATTTGTGTAGGTGATGGTCCTTAATGGGCCATCAAGAGGGCTAAGCTGAGCTGACACCAGTTTGTCTGGGGTGTTTCCCAGAACTGCAGCACCAATTTGAAATACAGACAGCATACAGTCAATATTCATAACTTCAACTACAAAATTGATACAGACATACAGACAGCATAATCATAACCAGTAACTCGTAACCTGGTCTTAGACACCTTATATGACCCCCTTTACATAAGATTTGGTGCCACTACAGAATCTTGGTTGCAACCCATGTTCTATATGGTCCCAGTTTATTTTAATAACGTCACAAGGTCCCACGGCCTCACCCCCTCCGGGGCTGCTGAGCCAGCCTCGGGGTCAGCCTGTGACTCGGCCCGTGTCTGCGGAGTGTCCAGGCAGCCGGGTTGGGACTCATCTGGACGCCGTGGCCGGAAATCCTGAGGTCAGCAGCTGTGCAGGAAACAAAGGGGAAGGTCAGGCCCCCTTGAACCATACTGCTGCAGGAACCAGCAGGATTTGCTTTCCCTACCCCTCTCTTTGCCGTGCCCCTAGGTGTCCCACATTCACAGGGTCGGGGCTCCAGCTCTGGCCCAGTCTCACGGAGGAGCCTGTCAGTGGGCCAGACCCCCGAGGGGTCTCACACAGGGCCTGCTTTAGGAAGTGCGGGGCCCAGTTTGAACATTTTTGATGGGGCCCCGGCAGGGATGACTATTATTCATATATATATATAAAAACACATAGGGCTTGTACTCACTGGGCGGTGCTCCGAGTCTTTGATGGCACTTTGGTGGTCTGTCCTTCACTCACTTCAGGTCTGAAGGACCCACTGGCGAAGTGCTGCAGACCCAGAGCAAGCGAAGGACCCGCCGCCAAAGTGCTGCTGAAGACCCGGAGCGCCGCCAGGTGAGTAAAAATTAAAAACACGATTCTAGCCAGGGAAGAGATTCTCACTGGGCGCGGGGCCCGATTCAGGGGAATTGGTGGAATTGGCCTAAAGCCGGCCCTGGTCTCAGACCTCCTCCAGGGTCACCCAGCTGGCTTCACCGCCTCCTGAGACGGGCTGTCTGGGCCTGCAGCCCCCCACTGCACGCTGTGAGCTCCAGCCTGTGAGTCCGACTAAGCCAGACCCCGAGGAGGCTTGGCTTGTCTGCAGGGCCGGAGGCACCTTGCCCAGCGTCGGCAGTGACACTCGTCCAGCCAGGACCAGTGCCAGGGTTTCTGGCGCCCTAGGCGCCGGGCCATTTTGCCACCCTGCGCTCGGGTCTTGCGGCTCCAGTGGAGCTGCCGCAGGCATGGCTGCGGCAGGTCCACCGGAGCCGCGGGACCAGCGGACCATCAGCAGAAATGCTTGCGGCAGCTCCACCGGAGTCGCAGGACCAGCGGACCATCCGCAGAAATGCCTGCGGCAGGTCCACTGGTGCCGCAAGACCAGTAGACCCTCCACAGGTACGACTGCGGCAGCTCCACCGGAGCCACCTGCCCCCCCCCCAGCAAAATGCCACCCCCCCTATAATGCTGGCATCCTAGGCGACTGCCTAAGTCACCTAAATGAAAGCGCTGGCCCTGCATCCAGCGTGGTGAGAACGGCCGGGTCAGTCAGCTGGACAGAGAAAGCTGGGTACAGCCTCTTCTGTTCTGCCCAGCTGACCTCCTTGGGCAGACTCCAGGTCAGCGCCCGACTCCTCCCAGCACCCGGCTCTGTCCCCCACCTCCCAGCCCTTTGGGCTCCAGCCCGGGGATACTTAGGGGAGGGAAGTCCACATCTCTCTGGGCCCTTGGGAACTGGAGGTCTCTGTCACAGCAACTGGCTCTGCCATTTTCCTCACATGCTCCACTTAGCTGGGGACTAAGGCCCAGAGAGCCAAGTGATGGCCACACCTGTGTCTCTTCACCCGTCCTGAGAGCCAACAGCCTTCCCCGCCACTGGGTAACAGTGCAGCCCATGGGGGAAATGGAGCCAACAAGAGACTTTACAATATTACAGAATGTCTCCACATGCCACAGTGAGCTCAGTTCCCAGCCCCGCCGCCCGCCACCAGGGCTCTCCTGCTGCCAAGCCAGGCTGGGTGCAGCCCGCAGGCAGCTGCCCGGTGACCAGGGTCAGTTCAGTCCTTGGGCTTCCCACTGTCTCTGCAGGGTCTTCTCTGGCCGCGGTTTTCAAGCTGTGGGAATGGAAGGCACTGGGTCACAGCGGCTCTGGTCAGCACCCCCGACCGGGCCATTAAAAGTCCCATTGGCAATGCTGCCCGGCTAATGCAGGCTCATCCCCACCTGTTCTGACACCGCGCTGCTCCCTGGAAGTGGACAGCAGCAGGTATGGCTCCTAGATGGGGGGGCCACGGGGCTCTTCACTCTGCCCCCCCCGAGCACTGGCTTTGCACTACCAGCCAATGTGAGCTGGGGGGGCATAAAGGGTGGGCAGTGCCTGCGGGTAAGAGCTGTACGGAGCCGCTTGCTCACCTCTGCCTAGGAGCCGGACCTGCTGCTGGCTGCTCCCGTGTGGTCCGCGTAGGGTGACCCGATGTCCCGATTTTATAGGGACATTCCCACTATTTGGGGCTTTTTTTATATGGGCTGCTATTACCCCCACCCCCGTCCCGATTGTTCACACTTGCTGTCTGGTCTAGATTCGCAGTGCCAGGACAAGCAAGCAGCCGACTGGGAGCTGACGGAGGTAAGCTTGTGCCCCAATCCCCAGCCCCAACCCTGAGCCCCCCAAACCCTGAACCCCTCATCTCCAGCCCCACCCTGCAGCCTTCACCTCTGCACCCCAACTCTCTGCCCAGCCCTGAGCCCCTCCCACACCTCGAACCCCTCATCCCCAGCTCCTCTGGGTTGTGGGCATCAACAATTTTCTTCAACTGGGAGAAAAGTTTGAAACAATTGACCTATGGCTATAGACTGGCCCCAGCCAGCCCCGAACGGCCCATCCGTAGTGCCCAAGAGAAAACCCAGCACGGCTCCTGCTTTGCCACTTGAACCCTTTGAATCTTCGCCTGCTGGGTATCAGCACCAAGGCCACGGGGCAGCATCACCCGGCTGGGTCATCTGATTGGTACAGACAGTCCCCACGGCTGTCACAGTCGGCCTAGGGGCGGGGAGCTGAGAGCTGGGGGGTGGCCCCTACGGGGGGTCAGGGCTGAGACCTGGGGCTGAGGGTGGCCCCCTGGAGGGGGGACAGAAGGGCCTAGAGCAGGGGCTGAGGGCCAATCCCCGGGGGGGAGAGGGGGGCTGAGAGCTGGGGCTGGACAGTTGACCTGTGGGGCAGGAGGGCCTGGAGCTGAGGGCCAGACCCCTGCGGGGGCAACGAGGCCTGGGGTGGGGGGACAGTGAGGCTGAGAGTTGGGGCTGGGGAGTGGTGCTGAACCCCTGTAGGGGGTCGGGCCTGAGAGCTGGGGTTAGGGAGTGACTTAATGGGCGGGGGCAGGGCCTAGAGCTGGAGGTCAGACCCTGTGGGGGCAACGGGCCCTGGGGTTGGGGGGGAGGAGTGGGGCTGAGAGCTGGGGCTGAGGGCTACCCTGTGGGAGGGGTGCCTGGGAGTGATTCCCTGTGGGAGGGCGGCAGGGCCTACAACTTGGGCTGGGGGGAGTCTCCTGGGGGGGCAGTGGGGTCAGGGTTCCCCTCTTTAGGAAGCCCTCTGTGGGGGCAGCCCCTGGAGGGGTTCGGTTCACGCTGGGGCCGAGGGGTCCTCTCGGGGAGGGGGTGACGCAGGAGGGAGCGGGTGGAGTGACCTGGGAATGTCATTTACTTTCACTGGGACTGTGTGCATGGGGGATAGGAGAGCAGGGGGTGAGGGATGGTGCCTGAGCCTGTAACCTGAGCCAGGAGGGGGGTGGGGCGTCAACACCTTGGCCAGGTAAACTTGGTAAAAGGCGAGGAGGAGCCAGGGGGAGGGGAGAGAGCCTGCTGGAGGGGGTTTTGGTTTCAGTTTGGGGCTGGCTGGGAAGGTGCAGGGAACCCCAAGTCTGGGATCTAAGATCCTTGCCCCCCAGAGGGACCTGGCTGGGGGGTCCTGCTTGGGACTCTGTTCCTGTCGTCTAATAAACCTTCTGTGTTACTGGCTGGCTGAGAGTCACGGTGAATCACAGGGTCCTGACTCGCCCACACTCCATGACATGGGGCAGGGGGCACCCTCTCTAGGTTGGGAGGTGGGGCAGGGGCAGGGGGTGCCCTCTCTGGGGCAGGAGGTGGGACTTGGGCAGGGGCAGGGGGTGCCCGCTCTTGGGTGGGAGGTGTGGCAGGGGTGGCCGCTCTGGGGTGGGAGGGGGGGCAGGGTCAGGGGCAGTTGGTGCCCGCTCTGGGGCGGGAGGTGGGGCTGGGGTGGGGCAGGGGGTGCCCTCTCTGAGATGGGAGGTGGGGCAGGGATGCCCGCTCTGGGGTGGGGGGGGCAGGTGGTGCCTGCTCTGGGGCGGGAGGAGGGGCTGGGGTGGGGCAGGGGGTGCCCTCTCTGGGGCGGGAGGTGGGACTTGGGCAGGGGCAGGGATGCCCGCTCTGGGGTGGGGGGCAGGTGGTGCCTGCTCTGGGGCAGGAGGTGGGGCTGGGATGGGGCAGGGGGTGCCCTCTCTGGGGTGGGACGTGGGACTTGGGCAGGGGCAGGGGGGTGCCCGCTCTTGGGCGGGAGGTGTGGCAGGGGTGGCCGCTCTGGGGTGGGAGGGGAGGCAGGGTCAGGGGCAGTTGGTGCCCGCTCTGGGGCGGGAGGTGGGACTTGGGCAGGGGCAGGGAGTGCCCGCTCTGAGATGGGAGGTGGGGCAGGGATGCCCGCTCTGGGGCAGGAGGTGGGGCTGGGGTGGGGCGGGGGTGCCCTCTCTGGGGCAGGGCCTTTCCGGTCTCTCCCAGGAGCGGCTGGGGCTGGGGGTTCTCTGGCAGTTGGGGCAGGGAGGGTGGACGTCCGGTGCCAGGGTCAGGAGGCTGGTGCCCTGGGGCAGCCCCTAGCAGCCCGAGCCCCTCGTGTTGGGCGCTGGTCACACACACCAGGAGCTCTCCACCCATTCCTGTCGCTCTAGGGGGTCAGGGCTGGAGCCGTCGCTGCCACGGGGGCAGGGATTTCTCAGCTGTGGGTCACCAGGCCACGGAGATCAAGCTGGTCCCTGGGCGGGTCGCTGACCCCCAGCGCCGGGAGCCGAAGGGAGCTGGCCTGGGTCCCTTGGGCTCTGTTGCCATCCCCCTGCGAGCCCACGAGTGCAGGGTCCGGAGGAGCGTGGTCATGGGGTCCCCTTCCCTCCGCGCCTTCCAGGGCTACCTCTGGCGGCCTGGGCCTCGGGCTGGGCTCGAGCGTTCCCGTGGGGCAGGGAGGTCCCATTTCCTGGGCAGGGGGTGCCGCTCAGGTGGGTGACGGGGGGCAGCGCTGCTTTGTGGGCCGCAGGCAGGGGTGTCAGGAGGGGCAGATGCCGGGGAGAAGGGGGGGCGAGTGCCCATGCTCAGTGGGGACCCCAATGCCTGCTCTCTGCCCCTCCCCCCGGCAGGCAGCGCGGGGGCCCCCAAGATGGCGGAAGCTCATCAGGCCGTGGCCTTCCAGTTCACGGTGACCCCCGAGGGTGTCGATGTCCAGCTGAGCCGTGAGGCCCTCAAGCAGATCTACCTGTCCGGGGTCGCCTCGTGGAAGAAACGCTTTGCCCGCATCAAGGTGAGCTGAGCCCCAGAGGGTGGTGCTGCCAGGGGGCAAGGGGGGTGCAGTGTCTGTGTGGGTGCACTGCTGGGATGGGAGTGCCCAGGGGGTCGGGGGGGGGATGCAGTGTCGGGGTAGTGCCGGGGAGGCACTGGAGGGTGCAGTGCTAGGGGTGGCAGTGCACTGTGGGGTGATGGATTGTCAGTGCAGGGTGGGTACTGGGGGGGTTGGTGCCGGGGTGGTGGGGCTGGAGGGTGCAGAGCTGGGGGGACTATGGGGGCCACTGGGAGGGGAGTTTGGTGCTGAGGGGTGTTGGGAGGGCCCTGGGAGTGTGTGGTGCCAAAGGGTGGGGCTGGGGGTACTACGGGGTGTGGTGCCACAGGGTGGTGGGGCTGGAGGTGCAGTGATGGGAGGCCCTGAGGGGTTGTGGTGCTGGTATGGGGCACTGGGTGTTGGGGGGTGCGCTTCTGGGCGGTGCTGGGAGAACAGTGGGGGTGTGCGGTGTCATGACAAAGGGTGGGGCCAGGGGGCACTGAGGGATGCGGTTCTGGGGGGCACTGGGAGAGGAGTGCAGTGCCAGGGGGTGTTGGAAGGGCCCTGGGGTGGGGGTTGCAGTGCCAAAGGTTGGGCTGGTGGGCACTGCTGGATGCAATGCCAGGGTGTGGCATGATCACGCTGGGGCTGGCGAGTGGCATGGGGCTGGGGTGTCTTGCAGCACCGGGGCACAGGGAGGGAGCAGGGAGGCACGCGAGGGGAGGATCACGGGCTGTGCCACGGAGGCAGCTCCCTGGTGCCCCCTGCCCCGCATCGCCCTGACTCACGCTCTCCCCCCCAGAACAGCATCCTGACTGGCGTGTACCCCGCCACCCCCTCCAGCTGGCTGGTGGTTGTCATGGCGACAGTGAGCTCCATGTACTGCCGCATTGACCTGTCCATGGGTCTGATCTGCCACATCAGGCGGTACCTGCCCAGCTGGTGAGTGTCAGCCTCCCCATCGGCAGGGCCAGCTGCCCCAGGCCTCCCTGCCCGCCTGGAGCCTCCCTTACCTGGCACCCATCACCGCAGCCTCTGGGCCTCCCAGTCTTTACTGTCTGTCTCCCCATGGGAAGCTGGGGCCCAGAGGTGAGGTGACTGGCCCAGGTCACACAGGGACACTGCCAGAGCAAGGACTTGAACCCATGGCTTCCAAGTGCCAGGCCAACACTCAAACCATTGGCCCACACTTCCCTTGGCATCTGCTGGGATTTCCCACTGATTTCCCACTGGTACTGCTGCTCCCTCCCCAGGAGCCCCCAGTGATTCCTAGAGCCCTGGAGCCTCCCGCATGCAAGGTCCACGCTGCTCCACGGTGCCTGGTAGAGGAGCCTGCCGGGTGGAGAAGGCTGCCCCGGCATTGAACTTCCTCTCCTCGTTCATTGCAGCCACTACCTGAGCTTCCAGCACCAGACCCTGCTGAGCGCCGCGCTCTTCTCCACAGGGGTCTGGTTCTCGGGGATCCTGCTCTGCCGGCAGTCCCTGAAGCTGCTGCTCTCCTACCATGGCTGGATGTTCGAGCCCCACGGCAAGATGAGCTGGAGCACCAGGGTCTGGGTGGTGAGTATGCCGGGGCAACCCGTTGCTGGGTATGCACGCGGCAGGGAGGTTGGCAGTTTATCTGTGAAATGGGAGGGTGGTTCATTGCTATGGAGGGGGTACAAGACTCTGGAGAGGGGGGGAGGTGATATGTTAATAATGCACCAGGCAGAGTGTGGGGGCTCAGTCCCCCCCTTCACTGCAGCTCCCTCCTTTGCTTTTCAGGCTCTAGTGAAGGTGATGTCTGGCCGCAATCCCATGCTCTACAGCTTCCAGACCTCTCTGCCCAAGCTGCCAGTTCCCAGCGTGGACGCCACAATCCGTAGGGTAAGAGGGGCACTATCTCACATAGTGACTCATCTCACCACTGTCCTGTGGCAGTGAGTTCCACAGGGAAACCATTTGCCTTTCCTTGTATCTGTTAAATCTCAGTGTCCCCAAGTGCCCCTTGTAGTTCTCTTATGGGACTGGCTGTACCACTCCTGCCTTTCTAAGAGCAGCACCTGCTGGGACTGGATGGCAGATGAAGTCCACTTTCCCAGCGAAATGGAAGCTAATCTGTAGTTTACTGTTCAGCCACTTAGTGGCATCGAGTGTAAAACATCCAGTTGAAATGACCTCTGCCATACCTGGCAGCTTATTAAAGGATCTTATGCAGAACACATCTGGTGTATATAAGCCAGTTCGTAGCTGGTACAGAAGTACGTGACATGGTGTCAGGAGTCAACTAAGAACAGAAACAGAAGGAACCAAGCAACAAAGGTTGCAGGATCGCATCAACATACCACCCTTCACTGCCCCAGAGAACTTCAGCTTTGACAAACCTTTCCAACGGACAGAATGCAAGTAGTAATTTGCAAGAGTTCAGACTGCAAACATACCCACAAAGAAGGTTTTCTGAACTTGGGCCAGTTTACCACAGAAATAACTTACACCCTGAATCCATAGCTTTTGATCAAAGGACCACCAACCAACAGCCTTCTCAGCTGCAGTGTGGCACCAGGATGGACCTAGTGAGAAAAGTGGAAGAACTCATGGAATATTTGCTTATATTGGACTTGTGAAAGGAAATCCCGTACAAATCACCTTAAGAGATGATGCTGAACCATACAGTGTACATTCACCTTGTAGGATTCCTATCCCCGTACTTCATACAGTGGAACAGTTAAAGAGAATAGAGCGGATGGGCATAATTGAAAAAATCTCTGAGCCAATTGCATGGTGTGCCCCAACGGCACTGGTTATAAAGAAACATGGAAAAATATGAATCTGTGTGTATCTTAAAAGACTTAATGAGAAGAGGAAGGTAAGAGAAAAATAAATCCTCCCACCCCTGGCTGACTTCCTCCCCAAAGTGAAAGGAACTACAGTATTTTGCAAGCTGGATGCCTCGAGCAGATTCTGGCAGATTGCTTTAACCAAAGAAAGTGCTAAACTGACTGCATTTATCATACCCCTTGGGAGATTTTGGTTTTGTACATGACCTTTTGGGATCACTAGTGCACCTAAAATTTTCAAAGACCGATTGCAGAACTGTTAATGAACCAAGTGGAGCTGCTGGTTTCACGGATGATATTCTGATAGGTGAATCTTTGAAAACTCTCAAGGAAGCCCTGAGCCTGATCAGTCAACTTTGGGCTGAAGCAAAACAAGGAAAAATGTTTTCCGCCCCACTCCCCCAAATGGAGTGGATCAGTCCTAGCCCTAAGTAAGAGCAATTCAAGAACTGACTGCACCAAGTCACGTACCAGAACTGAGATGTATATGGGGGATGGTCAGTTACTTTGGTTGATATCTACAAGTCATTTAGACCTGCACTGAATGAGCTGTTAAAGTCCAACACTTCGTGGCTATGGGGTCAAATCAAGACATTGCCTTAAAGAAGTGAAGGAAATTATCTCAGCAGCTCCAGTTCTCGAATTCTGTGATCTGAGCAAACCCACAATGGGGTCAGTGTGACGCAAGAAGCTATGGTGTGGTGTGGTATTGGAACAACTGGGCCTGGAGTGGAAGCCAGCTGCATTGGCTCTGGCATGCTCACCGAAGCAGACAGTCGATCTGCACAGATTGGCAAGGAGGGCCAGGCAAGTGTGTGGGCATGAGCACTTTTGCAGATAGCTGTGTGGACTGGATTTGTTTACACTTATTGATAACAGACCATAAACTGCTTAAACCTGATCGGGGGAAAAGACCTGAGTCGAGCACCCGCTGAGGTGCCAGTGTCTATTGCTAAGGTTAATGCAATTTAACCCAATTGCTGGATATGTTCCTGGGAACAATCTCCGAGTAGCAGACACTCTGTCACGGAGCCAGACATTGTGCCCAACTACCTGTGAGCTCGAAGAGGAGGTAAAGGCGTTCGAGGATGCTGTGGACATACGCAGACCAGTGTCAGGAAAGAGACAACTCCAGCTACAGAAACCAACCCCGATAGACACACAACTTCAGGAAATTCTTGTCACAGAGTATGGGGGAGTCTGGGCCCTGCACCCTCCACTTCCTGTGATTCACTGGGACTCTCAGCCAGCCAGTAACACAGAAGGCTTATTAGACGATAGGAACACAGTCCCAAGCAGGACCCCTCAGCCAGGTCTCTCTGAGGGGCAAGGAGCTTAGACCCCAGACTTGGGGTTCCCTGCACCTTCCCAGCCATCCCCAAACTGAAACCAAACCCCACCCCCAGCAGGCTCTCTCCCTTTGTCCAGCTTCCCAGGCAAAGGTGTTGCCTCGCCCCATCCCCCTTCCTGACTCAGGTTACAGGTTCAGGTCCTGTCCCTCACCTAAAGTCACCTCCTGCTCTCCCCTCCCCCATGCAGACAGTCCCTACTGTGTCACAGTTCTAAATTACGCTGGGCAGCAATCTACAGGCACTAAGGAAGTGGCAAGAGGCTACTTTGCAGTGTGGGGACAATTGAGCAACTCAGTTGGACTCAAGATTCAGGTTAAGATTTCATCATGGGTACTTGAGTAAAGGTCACAGGCAGGTCGTGGGGAATAAACAATAAATCACGGAAGCCCGAGCCCCGCTGCCCAGGGCGGAGGCTGCAGAGGTCACCTCAAATCCCAGAATCCATGACCTGCATGACCAGCTCATAGCCCTGCTCATGATTAAAGGCAATTGCTTTGTAATTCCACAGGAAATGAGAGGAGAAATCCTAAACCCCATCCATGAAAAGCACCATGGATTAACTGAATGCTGTGAATGAGCCAACCAGTCAGCGTGGTGGCTGGGCATCAGCGAGGATGTAAAGTATTTGCATGTGAACCTTGCAGAACTAACAGACCATCACAACACAAAGAAAATGAATAAAACTTCCCCTACCAGACAGAGCTGGAAAGAATGAGCTGCAGATTTATGGAACACCACGACCTCGTCATTGTGGACTATTTTTCCTTGTGTTTATGTAACAGTGACAGACCTCAGTCATTGACACACAGGATTGAACTTGGGACCTCTGGAGCTTAGAGCATGAGCCTTTTCTGCATGAGCTAAAAGCCACCCAGCCTTTAGCTAAGGCTGTAGAGCAGCCTCATTAATCCCTCTCTCTCTCAAGTGGTCTCAATGCCACTAGATGGGCCAGACACCACTCCCAGGAGGTGTGTGGGTTAGTTAGAAATAACGTATTTGAAAGCCATGACATCTTGCCGTGTTATAGAGAAATGGATGTGCACTTTTGCTCACTTTGGCATTCCAGAACAAACAGTGACAAACAACGGACCACAATTCACTACAACAGAATTTAAGTTCTTCCAAGCGAAATATGATTGTGATCATATTACTGGCAGCCCACATTACCCACAAGTGACTGGAGAGGCTATCATAAGCATCTTTCCCAAATCTGGACCTTAGCGTCCAGAAATCTGGGTGCCTGCATGAACCCCTCTAAGCTTAATTACCAGCTCAGATTTGATCTCCCTGCCACCAGCCAAAAATTCCAGGGTTTTGGCTCCCTCTGGTCTCCCCAACCCTTCCCTGGAGGGACCCCAAGACTCAGAAGCCCTGAGTCTTACCACAAAGGGAAATAACCCACTTCCCTTCCCCTTTTCTTTCCCACCCAGACTTTCCTTTCTGGGCTAAGCTGAGAGTTACTGATGCAATCTCTTTACATCACAATACCAAGAAGCATGTCTCCTCTATCCCACAAAGAGACAAACCCCAAATACAAGGAAACAGAAATGATTCTATCTCTTCCCCCTCCCACCAATTCCCTGGTGCTGCAGAGCGTTACCCTCCGTAGATCTAACACAAAGAGAATTCCCCTCCCCTTCGTCCCTTAGCCTACCCAGAGAGAAAACTCAAACAAGTCTTAAAAAGAAAGAAAAAACACATGAACATATGATCTCTGCATTAAGGTGACAATACACAGGGCTATTACTGAAAAGAGAAATGTGAACAACCAGCCTTATTCACAAAGAGAGACAATGTAACCATTCCAGCAACTACACACATGGAAATACAAAAAAACCACTAAAAGCTTACTGTCTTTTCTACCTTTGTTCTCACAACTTGGAAACTGAAGATTAGAAGCTTGAAGATAGAAAAGATCCCTCTCATAGCTGAGAGCCAGACCGGAGAACAGAGAGAGCAGACAAAGGGGACACACACCCAAACATTCCCTCCCTGAGTTTGGAAAAATCCAATTTCCTGATTGGTCCTCTGGTCAGGTGTTTGGTTCCCTTTGTTAACCCTTTACAGGTAAAAGAAACATTAACCCTTAGCTCTCTGTTTATGACAGAGGCTAAGAGAGCCGTAGAGAGAGTCCGAAAATTCTGCAGCAGGAAGATCCATTCCTTGCTCCTCTGAGCTACAGATCAAAACCAATAGCAGGTACCAGCTATAGCCCAGCAAAGCTCCCGATGGGAAGACAACCCAGGTTCTTTTCCAAAGTTGGAAAGGTGGTTCTGTCTCCAAAGTGGGCAGACATGGAGAGAGTGGCCAGCTTGGATGAAAAAGCTAAAAGAGCATCTGAATACAGACGTCACTTTGTTACAGAATGTCACGGAGTCACCGGGTGATGCTCTGGAACTGCTCCCCACAAAGCCAGTCAGGACTTTGGGGAACCTCCTCTCCCTTGGAGCAGACTTGTTCAGGGCAAGAAGCTCACACGTCTTCACCTCCTGGGTCTCTCCTTGGAGCATTCAGCATCCTCTGCCCTTCCGTGCGCTTCCCACAGCGAGCCTGCCCCGGCGGGGTCCTGGGGAAGCCACAGGCTCCTGCACCCCCACTTTGCAGTTAGACGTGACTCTCAGCCAGCCAGTAAAACAGAGGTTTATTCGATGACAGGAACAGGGTCTAAAACAGAGCTTGTAGGTACAGAGAACGGGACCCCTCGGCCGGGTCCATTCTGGGGGGCTGTGAGCCAGACCCCCACGTCTGCCCTCAGCCAGCTCCAGACTAACAACCCCCTCCAGTCACTCCTCTCTGCTCAGCTCCTTTTCCGGGCCAGGAGGTCACCTGATCCCTTTGTCTCCAACACCTTCAATTGGCACCTTTGCACAGAAGGGGCCCAGGCCATCAGTTGCTAGGAGACAGAGGGTCAGGCATTTAGGTGCACTGGCCCTTTGCTCTGCCAAATACTTAAGAACTGCCATGGGGACACTGAGGCACCAACACAGTATTCAGAGAAAACATTAAGAACATTCCCAGTTTGTCACACAGAACTTCCAGGTCCAGAGCCTAGTGCCCATGTTCATATCAAAATGGATGGAGACAGAGGAGGGCCAACTCCAACTGTGGTAACGAAAAAGAATTCAGAGCCCAGATCATAGGTGATCACGACCAACAGTGTAGAGTTCAACAGAAACCATCGACATCTACAATTGGTTTCGCAGAACAATGAACGGAGCAACCTCTGCAGATGCAGAACAAGAAGAGGATGACTCAAGAACTCCAAGCAGACCAAAGCCCATCCTTGTACCTAATGGACAGCCCCACGACCAAGTTGTTTCACATTCGGGTCATGTTATTAGCAAACCAGGACGCTTCATACACAGACTGATCCATACTGAACTTCAAAGCCGCTTATTGTCCATGGCAGGAATGGGGCATTTCAAGAGGGTAATGTGATGAAAGACAAAATGGTAGAGCCGGCTGAGCCGCCAGGTGGCGCGGTGTGTACAATACAGTAGAACCTGAGCGTTCTGAACGCCTGGGGATGGAGGCTGCACCCAGCCTGACACTGACCAGAGCCTTATGATTCGTCTTTCAAACAGTTACAACTGAACATTGACTTGCTGCGGCTCTGACACTTCACTGTGCAGAAGAGAAATGCTGCTTGTAGCCATCTTAACTGAAATGAAACAAGCCCAGATGCAGCTCCCTGCTGGGCTGCCCAGAGGAGGGGGAATTTGCCATGGGCCCCGCAGGGACCCCCATGAGAGTTCTTCAGGGCCCCTGGAGCAGGGTCCTTCACTCACTCTGTGGGCCCTGGAAAACTCTTGCGGGGCTCAGGCCCCCAGAGCTTCTTCCGCTCCAAGTCTTTGGTGGTGGGGGGTCCTTCCTCCCCGGGGTGGAAGGACCCCCCGCCGCTGAATTACTGCACAAGCAGGACCTGCAGCCAAAGTGCCAGGTCTTCGGCGGTAATTCAATGGCAGGGGGCCCCCGCCGCTGGTCTTCGGGGCACTTTGGCGGAGGGTCCTGGAGCTGAAGGACTCCCTGCCGCCGAATTACCACTGAAGTGGGGGGCCCCTGGCGCCGAAGACCCCAGGCCCCCTGAATCCTCTGGGTGGCCATGGCTCCCTGACCTCGTCACATCTCCTCCTAACTCTCCCTGTGGTGTGTTAGTAGTTCACATTTTACACAGCGCTGTCCTGTACCTGCTTTTCTCCCTTCTGCTACTGCCCGATTGTGCACTTCCAGTTCCAAACGAGGTGTGCGCTTGACTGGCCAGTTTGTAGCTCTGAGATGTGACTGTTATTTACACAAACCTCGGCCACACCTGGCCAAGCACTGAAGGGTGTTACGGGGTGTGTAAGGCAGCTCTGTGACCGGTCTCTAGCTGGTACAGGAACATGACACCCACAGGATCTGTGGCTCGTGGGCTCCCCACTGCAGGGCCTGTTTGAGGAGCTCTGGACTGGGAAGGAAATGGGCATGGAGGGGGGCTCCAGTAACAGGGTCGGTCCTGCCCCGTGGACGCAGTAAAGCAGCAGATGGAGTTGCTCTGACCCTGACGCTGCGGAAGAGCCTGAACGGACTGAAGTGTCTGTATCTAGAGCTGGAAGCAGGGAGACGGGCCAGGAGGACCAGGCAATAGCCAGCGTAACGCAACGCTGGGAGGCTGGGAGGCTGCAGCTCGTAGCCGGGCTGGCGGGCTACAGGGGAGGGGCAGCAAAGGAGTGACTGCTCCAGGGAGCTGCAGTTGGACAGCGCAGGATCCTCAGTGTTAGGGATCAGGGAAAGCAGCTCGGCACAGACATGCCCGCTGCAGCCTCCAGGCCAGGAGCAGAGTGAGTCAGACCCCCTGGCCTGGCCGTGGAGACCCCTGGATGTCACTCTGGGCTGGGTGGCTGTCTATAGGGGAACAAATGCAGCCTAGTGGGCACCCCCAGGAGCTCTGTCCTGCAGCGTGGGCACACTGGGTGCAGCGTGGGAACCCCACCAGGGCCCTACGGCTGGGCAGGCAGCAGGGCTGGTCCTGCTGCAGGCCCCGAGCGTTGCTGGGAATGTTCAGCAAAGGAAGACTCTGGAGGGGCTGGCTCTGGGCATGGGAATGGGAGAAGCCAACCCCGCCTCGAGTGGCTACAGAACTTGTGGGGTGGGGACCCAGAGAGGGAGCGGCTCTGTTGGGGGGATTCCAGGAGGTGGAAAGGGGAGAAATGGGGGAATCAATGTAAGAAATGCAAAGCTAAGTTTCAAGCAGTGGGTCCTGGCAGGGAGCTGGGGGACTGTTTCCCAGGAGAAGGGCTTGAGAACCAGGGCAGGGGGCATTGCTTCCTGACGGGTGGAGCTGGCTGGGAACTGTCCCCAAGGCAAGGACTGGGACACTTAGAACTGCTGCTGCTTGGAGCAGGGCTGGCGAGGTGGCAACTCAGACCCTGTGACAATGCGGTTCTGGCGGGACCCAACTGAGAGTGCCAATTCAGGATCAATTGCTCAAACAGGGCAGTCACAGCCCAAGGCTGGGGTTTTCCACCTCTAAGGCAAACCAAACCAACCAGACAAAAAGGACTTCAGTTTCACCCCACTGGCTAACCACAAGTCACACAAGCAATTTCCTTAGACACTCCAGTCTTCCAGTATCACCACCAGTCCCACACGTCCTGGGGATGAAGGGTTATGAAAACCAACACCCCAGTAAAAGAAAAAGGTTCTCTCGATCCCAAAGGACCAAGCCCCAGACCCAGGTCAACATACACGTCAGATCTTACCCACAAATCACGCTGTTGCCAATCCTTTAGAATCTAAAATCTAAAGGTTTATTCATAAAGGGAAAAAGGTAGAGATGAGAGCTAGAATTGGTTAAATGGAATCAACTACATAGAGTAATGGCAAAGTTCTTAGTTCAGGCTTGTAGCAGTGATGGAGTAAACTGCAGGTTCAAATCAAGTCTCTGGAGAACATTCCCAGCTGGGATGGGTCATTCAGTCCCTTGTGTAGAGCTTCAGATTGTAGCAAAGTCCCTCCAGAGGTAAGAAGCAGGATTGAAGACAAAATGGAGATGAGGCCTCCACCTTATATAGGCTCTTCCAGGTGTAAGAACACTTCTTTGTTCTTACTGTGGAAAATTACAGCAAAATGGAGTCTGCAGTCACATGGGCAAGTTCCTGCACACCCCTGCTGAGTTACAAGGCATATCGGCCTCCTTTCAATGGGTCAGTTGTGTAACTGATGGTCCTTAATGGGCCATCAAGCAGGCTAGGCAGAGCTAACACCTACTTGTCTGGGATTTTTCCCAGAACTACAGCACCAATTTGAAATACAGACAGTATACAGCCAATACTTATAACTTCAACTACAAAATGATACAGACAACATAATCATAACCAGCAACCCATAACCTGGTCTTAGACACCTTATATGACCCCCTTTACATAAGATTTGGTGCCACTACAGGACCTTGGTTGAAAACCATGTTCTATATGGTCTCAGTTTATATCAATAACGTCACAGACCCACACAGCAGGAATCCTTTCTTTGCTCTGAAAGGAAGAATGCACCCGCTCTGAGCCCTGCCCAGGATGGTGCAGTGGGACTCAGGTGGGGGGCTCAGGCTTCCCCCTGCAGGGAGCCCGGGCTCAGGCTGGCCATGTCTCTGCAGTACCTGGAGTCCGTGCACCCGCTGCTGAAGGATGAGAAGTACCGCGAGATGGAAGTCCTGGCCCAAGCCTTCCAGCAGCACACAGCTCCCAGGCTGCAGAAGTACCTGGTCCTCAAATCTTGGTGGGCAACCAACTATGTGAGTTCCCCTGCCCCTGTGCCACCGAGTGCCCGGAGCCAGCAGCCCTCCCACTCCACTCTGCTCCAGTTCCTGCCTCTCCCGCCTTCTCCTGGGTCCCTCCCCAGCTACCCCAAAGCCAGGGCCTGGAGGCCAGTGGGCTGTAGGCTCTGGGGGTCTGTGGTGCCCAGACTGGCAGGATGCGGGAGCTGGGCGGTGGGAACTTGTGGCGAGCCTACCTGCTCGCAGGGGCTGGCTCAGCATGGGGGACAGCTGCCCTGGGCTTGCCCTGGCAGTACCCCCCACATCCCGCTAGCCCCAGGGC
Source organism: Aldabrachelys gigantea (assembly GCA_026122505.1). NCBI lineage: Eukaryota > Metazoa > Chordata > Testudines > Testudinidae > Aldabrachelys > Aldabrachelys gigantea. The sequence continues at coordinate 9,660,174 of CM047479.1, forward strand.
AGGAGTGGGGCTCTCAGGCCTGTGACAGGAGCTACAGCCCGTCTGCCTGACACGTTCACATGGCTCCGTCTGCCTCGGCTCTGCCTGTGGGCACCAGTGCTGGCTGCGAGGATTCACTGTGCCCCTGGCCCTGCCATCAGCAGCAGCTGCTCCAGCATCAGTGCAGAGGGAAGCGAGGATGGTTAGGCACCCTCCAGCCACCCTGCTTGACTGGGAGGGGCCGGTGGGGAGCAGTGGAGCAGACAAGGAGGTTGGAGGCTGGGGAAGGGCTAGCACAGGCTCAAAAGTGACCTCGTCCTGCCAGAGTCCATGGGAGCCCGCAGGCCCCTCGCAGGTCTAACCGGGATGGCAGCATGCCCAGTCTGTCAGGGGGTGCGGGGGTGGGGGCAGCAAGACTCAAGTCCTTGTGAATCAGGGACCCCTGGCCTGCTCCCCTCTCAGGAGCTTGGGGGCTGTGGGAGGCAATGCAAGGACACAACCCCACGTGTTGTTCCCAGCCCCTCCTGCAGGAGGCACTCCCAGCCCAGCTGTCCCAGGAAGGGAGGTGGGCACCTGGGACCAGCTGCTGGGACATGCCCCAGAGGAGGCAGAGGCAGCGGCATGGAGGAGTCGGGCAGGCCCCTGCCAGCCCTGGCCTCTCCCGCTCGTGATGCTCTCCCATTGCAGGTGAGTGACTGGTGGGAGGAGTACGTCTACCTGCGCGGACGAGGCCCTATCATGGTCAACAGCAACTACTACATCATGGTGAGAACGCAGGGCCGGCAAGGGGAGGCTGCAACCCGTCCTCTCCAAAGGGCCCCCAGTGGAGCGGCCAGAGAGACTGACCCCTTCCCCAGAGGGGCCCAGTGTGTGGGGGGTCACCTCTGCTGCTGGGCTGGGGGCTGCACCCCCAGAGCCTGAGCAGTGGGGCTGGGGCTCGGCTTGTGGCCAGCTGTGACCCCCCCCTCCCCATTGCCCAGGATTTCCTGTACGTGACACCCAGCCCCCTGCAGGCAGCCCGGGCCGGCAACATCGTGCACTCCATCCTGCTCTATCGGCGCAAGCTGGACCGTGAGGAGATCCCCCCAGTGAGTGTCTGCTCACCACATGGGGCAGGGCTTGCGGGGGGGATGCTGAGGCTGTGGGAGGGGCAGGCAGGGACTGTCTGTGAGTCCTCTCTGTGCTGTGCTGCTAGGTGATGGCGCTCGGCATCGTGCCAATGTGTTCCTTCCAGATGGAGAGAATGTTCAACACCACCCGCATCCCCGGGACGGAGTCAGGTACGTGGCATGGAGCGAAGGGGGAGCAGGAACCCGGAGCCGCTGGTCCCTCTCCCCAGAACCAGGACCCAGAGCCCGTTTGCCCTGGGCACAGCAGCTCTGCTTCCCCAGGGGCAGTGCCCGGAGCCCGTTCCCCCACGGCACTGTGGCTCCGTTCCCCCAGGGCAGTGCCCGGAGCCCCTTCCCCCATGGCACTGTGGCTCCGTTCCCCCAGGGGCAGCGCCTGGAGCCCGTTCGCCCACGGCACTGTGTCTCCGTTCCCCCATGGCACTGTGGCTCCGTTCCCCCAGGGGCAGCGCCTGGAGCCCATTCCCGCACAGCACTGTGGCTCCGTTCCCACAGAGGCAGCACCTGGAGCCCATTTCCCCCGGGCATCGCAGCTCTGTTTGCCCCAGGGCAGTGCCCGGAGCCCGTTCCCCCATGGCACTGTGTCTCCGTTCCCCCAGGGGCAGCGCCTGGAGCCCATTCCCCCACGGCACTGTGTCTCCGTTCCCCCAGGGCAGTGCCTGGAGCCCGTTCCCCCACAGCACTGTGGCTCCGTTCCCACAGAGGCAGCGCCTGCAGCCCATTTCCCCCGGGCATCGCAGCTCTGTTTGCCCCAGGGCAGTGCCAGGAGCCTGTCCCCCCGCTGCTCAGTGGCTCCGTTCCCTCAGGGCAGTGCCTGGAGCCCGTCCCGCCGTGGCTTTGCCCCGCAGCTGGGCTCTTTCCCAACAGTCCTAGGTGCAGGGCCCCATGGGCCCTTGGTTAGCTCCGAGGGCTGCCGTGCAGGCCCAGGCTGGATCCTGGCGACCTGGTGCCCGGACAACCCAGGCTGCAGCGAGCAGTGGAGAAGGTGACTGTGGCCGGTGCGTCTCCTGCCCGCAGACACCCTGCAGCACCTGTTGGACAGCAAGCACCTGGCCGTCTACCACAAGGGCCGCTTCTACAAGCTGTGGCTGTACCAGGGTGGGAAGCTGCTGAAGCCACGAGACCTGGAGCTGCAATTCCAGAGGATCCTGGATGACCCGTCACCCCCGCAGCCTGGGGAGGAGAAGCTGGCGGCACTCACTGCTGGAGAAAGGTGGGTACCCAAGGATGCCATGCCAGGGGCTGGCTAATGGGGCACTGGCAGCCTTGGGGACCCAACCCTGGGGAGCTGGGAGCCCCTGGCCCAGCGAGCTGGTGATGGGCATCACCAGCTGGGAGACCACCCAAGTGCAGGCAGGGGAGGGGGACTGGGCCTGGCCCGCGGTGGGAGGAGGGGGAGGGGGACTGGGCCTGGCCGGTGGGGTTGGGGTGGGGGAGAGGGACTGGGCCTGGCCCGCGGTGGGAGGAGGGGGAGGGGGACTGGGCCTGGCCGGTGGGGTTGGAGGTGGGGGAGAGGGACTGGGCCTGGCCGGTGGTGGGATGGGGGTGAGGGGGACTGGGCCTGGCCCGTGATGGGATGGGGGCGAGGGGGACTGGGCCTGGCCCATGATGGGATGGGGGCAAGGGGGACTGGGCCTGGCCTGTGGGGTTGGGAGTGGGGGGAGGGGGACTGGGCCTGGCCTGTGGGGTTGGGGGTGATGGGGACTGGGCCTGGCCCGTGATGGGATGGGGGCGAGGGGGGACTGGGCCTGGCCCATGATGGGATGGGGGCAAGGGGGACTGGGCCTGGCCTGTGGGGTTGGGAGTGGGGGGAGGGGGACTGGGCCTGGCCGGTGGTGGGATGGGGGGGAGAGGGACTGGGCCTGGCCCGTGGTGGGATTGGGGGGGAAGGGGGGACTGGGCCTGGCCGGTGGGGTTGAGGGTGGGGGATGGGGACTGGGCCTGGCCAGTGATGGGGTAGCGGGGAGGGGGACTAGGCCTGGCCTGTGGGGTTGGGGGTGGGGGACTGGGCCTGGCCCATGGTGGGATGGGAGATTGCCCAGGGGACGCATCAGGATCCTGGCATAGGTCTGCCCCAGCGCCTTGCTCAGCCTCAGTAATGTGTCCCCCCCCCCGCTCCCCATCTGGCCAGGGTCCCGTGGGCCGAAGCCCGGGCCAGGTTCTTCAGCCAAGGGAAGAACAAGGTGTCTCTGGACGCCATTGAGCGGGCTGCCTTCTTCCTGGTGCTGGACGAGGAGGCGCATGGGTACGAGCGGGGCAGGGAGGATAGCATGGACGGCTACGCCAAGTCCCTGCTGCATGGGCACTGCTACGACAGGTAGGGGACAGAGCCGCCTCCCCGCACCTCCACCCTGGCACTGGCATCCCCAGCCTTGACTCTGACCTCTTCCTATCACAGTATCCCTCCCCATTCCCTCGCACGCCCATGCCAGCTGTGGGTCTCGTGCCATGTCCCCTGCCCCCTTGTGCTCCCCCTGTGCCAGCCGCGTGTGTCTTGTGCCATGTCCCCCACCCCCTTGCGCTCCCCTGTGCCAACTGCGGGTCTCATGCCATCCCCCGCCTCCTTGTGCTCCCCTGGTGCCAGCCATGTCCCCCACCCCCTTGTGCTCCCCCGTGCCAACTGCAGGTGTCATGCCATGTCCCCCACCCCCTAGTGCTCCCCCCGTGCCAGCCACGGGTCTCACGCTGTGTGCCTTGCCCCCTTGTGCCTCCCCCATGCCAACCGTGGGTCTCATGACATCCCCTGCCTCCTTGTGCTCCCCTCGTGCCAGCCTTATGTGTCTCCCATCATGTTCCCCACCCCCTTGTGCTCCCCCTGTGCCAACCACAGGTCTCACACCATGTCCCCCACCTCCTTGTACTCCCCCCTGTGCCAACCGTGTGTCTCCTGCCATGTCCCCCACCCCCTTGTGCTCCCTGCTCTGAACTTCCCTGATGTCAGCCACAGACATCTCAAGCAGTGTCCCCCTCCCCCTTGTGACTGCCCATGCCAGCCATGTGCACCTCACATCCAGCCTTCCACCCCCTCACTGCCTCCTTCCCGTTGTGTGCCACTCATGCCATGTCCTCAGTGCCCTTGCGGCCACCAGGACCAGCTGTGTGTGTACGACAGTGTGCCCCTCCCCCCATACCAGTTATGTGCGTCTCACGCTGTGCCCCTGCCCCTGGCACCCTCCCTGTCTCAGTGCCTGCCAAGTACGTCTCATGCTGTGCTCTTCCCCAGGTGGTTCGACAAATCCTTCACCCTGGTCGTGTATAAGAACGGCAAAGTGGGCACAAATGCAGAACACACATGGGCCGACGCACCCATCATGGGGCATCTCTGGGAGGTAATGTGAGGGAGGGGGCCGTCCATGGTGTGCCTGGGGCAGGGGCCAAGATCCCACCCTCAGTGCAGGGAGGATAGTGTCAGGAGATGCTGTTTCAGGGTGTTCCTCTGCAGGCGGGTCTGAGCCCTGGTGGTGCGAGGGTGATGCTGGGGGTGGGTAGGGTGGGCACAGGGACAGGAGGGGCTGTGGGTTCCCAACCCAAGGGGGTGTTGTGAGGATGTGGGCACAGGGACAGGAGGGGCTGTGGGTTCCCAGCCAAGCCAAGGGGAGGTTTTTGAGGGGATGTGGGCACAGGGACAGGAGGGGCTGTGGGTTCCGAGCCTGGTAGGGGTGTCGGGGGGACGGGGGCACAGGGACAGCAGGGGCTGTGGTTCTCAGCCCGGGGACGGGGTATCGGGGGGACAGGGGCACAGGGACAGGAGGGGGGGTGGGATGCCAGCCCAGGGAGGGTGTCGGGGGATGTGGGCACAGGGACAGGAGGGGCAATGGGCTCCCAGTCTGGAGAGGTATTGGGAGGACATGGGGACAGGGATAGGAGGGGCTGTGGGTTCCCAGCCCGGGGGGGGGGGGTGTTGGGGGACATGGGTGTGACGTTATTGATATAAACTGGGACCATATAGAACATGGTTGCAACCAAGGTTCTGTAGTGCCAGCAAATTCTGTGTAAAGGGGGTCATATAAGGTGTCTAAGACCAGGTTACGGGTTCCTGGTTATGATTATGCTGTCTGTATGTCTGTATCATTTCTGTAGTTGAAGTTATGAATATTGGCTGTGTATTGTCTGTATTTCAAACTTGTTCTGTGTTACTGGAAAAAGTCCCAGACAGGCGGGTGTCAGCTCTACTTAGCCTGCTTGATGGCCCATTAAGGACCATCAACTACACAACTGACCCATTGAGAGAAGGCGGATACGCCCTGTGACTCACTGGAGTGAGCAGAAACTGGCCCATGTGACTGCAAACTCCATTTTGCTGTAACTTTCCACAGTAGGAACAAAGGAGTGTTCTTACACCTGGAAAAGCTATATAAGGCTGGAAGCCTGATCTCCATTTTGTCTTCAATCCTGCTTCTTACCTCTGGAGGGACTTTGCTACAGTCTGAAGCTCTGCACAAAGGACTGATGACCCATCCCAGCGGGGGATGTTCTCCAGAGACTGGATTTAAACCTGCAGTTTACTTCATCACTGCTACAAGCCTGAACTAAGAACTTTGCCATTACTGTATGGAATTGATTCCATTTAACCAATTCTAGCTCTCATCTCTATCTTTTTCCTTTTATGAATAAACCTTTAGAGTTTAGATTCTAAAGGATTGGCAACAGCGTGATTTGTGGGTAAGATCTGATGTGTATGTTGACCTGGGTCTGGGGCTTGGTCCTTTGGGATCGAGAGAACCTTTTTCTTTTACTGGGATGTTGGTTTTCATAACCATTCATCCCCAGGATGTGTGGAACTGGTGGTGATACTGGGAGACTGGAGTGTCTAAGGAAATTGCTTGTGTGACTTGCGGTTAGCCAGAGGGGTGACACCGAAGTCTTTTGTCTGGCTGGTTTGGTTTGCCTTAGAGGTGGAAAAACCCCAGCCTTGGGCTGTGACTGCCCTGTTTGAGCAATTGATCCTGATTTGGCACTCTCAGTTGGGTCCCGCCAGAACCACATCATTACAGGACGTGGGCACAAGGACAGAAGGGGCTATAGATTCCCGATCCAGAGGGGTGTCGGGGGGACATGGGCACAGGGACAGGAGGGGTTGTGCGTTTGTGAGGGTGCTGCATGTGGGAGCCAGCTGAGGTCAGTTAATTAGGGTGAACTGCAAACAAAACGGGATAAACAAACCCCAAATGCTGGTGATTATTTTGATACTTAGATTTACCAACCAGCACAAAACAGCTTCTACAGCACCTCACTGGTTACTCAGAGGTCCAAACAACGCAGTTCCCTTAAAGTGCCCAGCCTGAGACCTCCGTCCAGATGCACGTCAGATATGATGATGATTCCTGAAAATCTGATCTCATCATATAAAAGAAAAGGTTCTTCCAGTCCCAAAGGATCAGCCACATACCCAGGTCCAAGTATAACTTAGATCTTACCCAAAGTACACGCTGTAGTCAATTCTTATTAATGAAAATAAAATATATTAGAAAAGAAAAGAGAGAGACTATTGGTTAAAAGATCAATATACAGACAGACTTGAATTCAATTCTTGAGGTTCAGATATACAGCAGAGGTGATCTTGTAGTTGCCAAAAGTCCTTTTAGAAATAGTCCTGAGGTTACAGTTCAACGTCCACATTCAGGGTGAGTCCAGTCAGTGACTAGGGATCTCAATCCTTGTGGTTTAAGGTTTCCCCCTCTTGAAACCCAGAGCAGATCTGAGATGAAGCAGGATCGTGGCCCAGGGTTCTTATACGTTTCCAGCAGCCTTTCGGCCTGAGAAAACAATAGGCTTAACTCTCCTTCTCTCAAACATGCTGGCAATTAGCACAGAGTAATTTATCCATTAAACAGTTCAGATACAGGTTACCACAACCTTCACAGAGACACATAGACAATAATACTATTTCACTCAAGTATCTTCCTAAATGTTAATATTCCTTTTTTGATCTTTGAATCAGAGCTATAGCGATAGACAAGACTTGTCTGATTATATCACAAGACCTGAGCAAACATCTACCCTTGAGATCTCTAACAATGCAGATTTACATTTCAAAGCTCTATTTATTTACATATCTTCCTAACCAGTCCTTAAGGTTCCCTCATGGGTCAGGTCAGTCTGAGTTAAATAAGTCTTTCTGGCACTGTCACCTTCCAATGAAATATTATATTACACTCATAACGTCACAGGGTTCCTGGCCCAGGGGGGTGTCGGGGGATGTGGGCACAGGGACAGGAGGGGCTGTGGGTTCCCGGCCGGGGGTGGAGTATAGCATGGATGTGGGCACACGGACAGGAGAGGCTGTGGGTTCCCGGCCCGGGGGGGGAGTATCGCGTGGATGTGGGCACAGGGACAGGAGAGGCTGTGGGTTCCCGGCCCGGGGGGGGAGTATCGCGTGGATGTGGGCGCAGGGACAGGAGAGGCTGTGGGTTCCCAGCCTGGGGGAGTATCGCGGGGATGTGGGCACAGGAACAGGAGAGGCTGTGGGTTCCCGGCCCGGGGGAGTATCATCTGGATGTGGGCACAGGGACAGGAGGGGCTGTGGGTTCCCGGCCCGGGGAAGTATCACGTGGATGTGGGCACAGGGACTGGAGGGGCTGTGGGTTCCCGGCCCAGGGTGGTGTCGGGGGATGTGGGCACACGGACAGGAGAGGCTGTGGGTTCCCGGCCCGGGGGGGGAGTATCGCGTGGATGTGGGCACAGGGACAGGAGAGGCTGTGGTTTCCCGGCCCGGGGGAGTATCGTGTGGATGTGGGCACAGGGACAGGAGAGGCTGTGGGTTCCCAGCCTGGGGGAGTATCGCGGGGATGTGGGCACAGGAACAGGAGAGGCTGTGGGTTCCCGGCCCGGGGAAGTATCACGTGGATGTGGGCACAGGGACTGGAGGGGCTGTGGGTTCCCGGCCCAGGGTGGTGTCGGGGGATGTGGGCACAGGGACACAATGGGCTGTGGGTTCCTGGCCCGGGGGTGGGGAGGTATCGCGGGGATGTGGATACAGGGACTGGAGGGGCTGTGGGTTCCCAGCCCGGGGGGAGTATCGCATGGATGTGGGCCCAGGGACAGGAGGGGCTGTGGGTTCCCGGCCCAGGGTGGTGTCGGGGGATGTGGGCACATGGACAGGAGAAGCTGTGGGTTCCCGGCCCGGGGGGGGGCGTATCGCATGGATGTGGGCACAGGGACAGGAGAGGCTGTGGGTTCCCGGCCCGGGGGGGGGCGTATTGCATGGATGTGGGCACAGGGACAGGAGAGGCTGTGGGTTCCCGGCCCAGGGGGGAGTATTGCATGGATGTGGGCACAGGGACAGGAGAGGCTGTGGGTTCCCAGCCTGGGAGAGTATCGCGGGGATGTGGGCACAGGAACAGGAGAGGCTGTGGGTTCCCGGCCCGGGAGAGTATCATCTGGATGTGGGCACAGGGACAGGAGGGGCTGTGGGTTCCCGGCCCGGGGGAGTATCACGTGGATGTGGGCACAGGGACTGGAGGGGCTGTGGGTTCCCGGCCCAGGGTGGTGTCGGGGGATGTGGGCACAGGGACACAAGGGGCTGTGGGTTCCTGGCCCGGGGGGGGGGCGGTATCGTGGGGATGTGGACACAGGGACTGGAGGGGCTGTGGGTTCCCAGCCCGGGGGGAGTATCGCATGGATGTGGGCCCAGGGACAGGAGGGGCTGTGGGTTCCCGGCCCGGGGGGGAGTATCGCATGGATGTGGGCACAAGGACAGGAGAAGCTGTGGGTTCCTGGCCCAGTGGGGGGGTATCGCATGGATGTGGGCACAGGGACAGGAGAGGCTGTGGGTTCCCGGCCCGGGGGGGAGTATCGCATGGATGTGGGCACACGGACAGGAGAGGCTGTGGGTTCCCGGTCTGGGGGGGAGTATCGCATGGATGTGGGCACATGGACAGGAGAGGCTGTGGGTTCCCGGCCTGAGGGGGTATCGCGTGGATGTGGGCACAGGGACTGGAGGGGCTGTGGGTTCCCGGCCTGGGGGGGGGTGTATCGCGGGGATGTGGGCACAGGGACAGGAGGGGCTGTGGGTTCCCGGCCCGGGGGGAGTATCGCAGGGATGTGGGCACAGGGACATGAGGGGCTGTGGGTTCCTGGCCCAGGGCAGAGTATTGTGGGGATGTTTGCACACGGAGAGGAGGGGCTGTAGGTTCCCGGCCCGGGGGGGGGGGGGGGGAGTATCGCGGGGATGTGGGCACATGGACAGGAGGGGCTGTGGGTTCCCGGCCCGGGGGGTGGGGAGGTATCGCGGGGATGTGGGCACAGGGACAGGAGGGGCTGTGGGTTCCCGGCCCGGGGGGAGTATCGCGGGGATGTGGAGACAGGGACAGGAGGGGCTGTGGGTTCCTGGCCCAGGGCAGAGTATTGTGGGGATGTTTGCACACGGAGAGGAGGGGCTGTGGGTTCCCGGCCCGGGGGAGTATCGCGGGGATGTGGGCACAGGGACTGGAGGGGCTGTGGGTTCCTGGCCCAGGGGCGGGCTTATCGCAGGGATGTGGACACAGGGACAGGAGAGGCTGTGGGTTCCCGGCCCGGGGGGGGTGGTATCGCGGGGATGTGGACACAGGGACTGGAGGGGCTGTGGGTTCCCGGCCTGGGGGTGGGGGGGGAGTATCGCGGGGATGTGGGCACATGGACAGGAGGGGCTGTGGGTTCCTGGCCCGGGGGGGGGGAGTATCGCAGGGATGTGGAGACAGGGACAGGAGGGGCTGTGGGTTCCCGGCCCGGGGGAGTATCGTGTGGATGTGGGCACAGGGACAGGAGGGGCTGTGGGTTCCCGGCCCGGGGGGGGGGGGGGGGAGTATCGTGGGGATGTGGGCACAGGGACAGGAGGGGCTGTGGGTTCCCGGCTCGGGGGGAGTATCACGGGGATGTGGGCACAGGGACTGGAGGGGCTGTGGGTTCCCGGCTCGGGGGGAGTATCACGGGGATGTGGGCACAGGGATATGAGGGGCTGTGGGTTCCTGGCCCGGGGCAGAGTATTGTGGGGATGTTTGCACACGGACAGGAGGGGCTGTGGGTTCCCGGCCTGGGGCAGAGTATTGTGGGGATGTTTGCACACGGACAGGAGGGGCTGTGGGTTCCCGGCCGGGGGCAGAGTATTGTGGGGATGTTTGCACACGGACAGGAGGGGCTGTGGGTTCCCGGCCCGGGGCAGAGTATTGTGGGGATGTTTGCACACGGACAGGAGGGGCTGTGGGTTCCCGGCCTGGGGCAGAGTATTGTGGGGATGTTTGCACACGGACAGGAGGGGCTGTGGGTTCCCGGCCGGGGGCAGAGTATTGTGGGGATGTTTGCACACGGACAGGAGGGGCTGTGGGTTCCCGGCCCGGGGCAGAGTATTGTGGGGATGTTTGCACACGGACAGGAGGGGCTGTGGATGCCCATGGGGGTGCGGGAGTTTTTCCTGCACTCACACAGGCCTCTCCCTCTCCTTGTCTTTTTCTCTGCAGTTCGCGCTGGGGACGGACAAATTCCACCTTGGCTACACCGAGGCGGGGCATTGCTGTGGGGAGCCCAGCGCGGCCATGGCCCCTCCCCAGAGGCTGCAGTGGGACATTCCAGAGGAGGTAGGTTTAGCCCAGCTGCAAGCAAGGGAGATTCCTTTCCCCCAACCCCGACTGCCCTGCCCCTGCTGGGATCAGCAGACCCCCTTTGCCACCAGCTGTGAGCCGGGCTCTGGCTCCCCCGGCCCTGCCAGAGCCCGGAGTCGCTCTCCTCTCCCAGGCTTGGGGGTAGCCCCTCTCCTCTCCCAGGCTTTGTTAGTGCAAGTAGCAACTCCTGCAGATAAGACTGTCCAGATGTTTCACATTGTAAAAGCCTGTTTTCAGCTGCTTATAAGTTTGTCAAACTTCAAGCCTTGGGTGGGAATTTCCCGGGCCGGGGGTCTGCCTCGGGCTGAATTCTCCTGGAAAAAGGTAAGAAAAAACAGGTTGGCTCTGCCCAAGAATGAACTTGGGGAAAGTACATTGATTTGTCCATATGAAACGTTCCGTGAACTGCTTCGTGGTTTTGGAGGCAAGCCTGGGGTGAGCTTGCGTCAGGCGCCTCTTGTCATCCCAGTGCAGATCCCCAGCTCTGAACCTCGGAAAATCTCCGTTCGCAAATGCTCAGTGGAGATTGGCAGCTACATTCTCCAAGCTTCTGTCTGCACTGAGCATGCTCCCTCTCCTCACTGCTCCAAGGTGCGATCGGGTGATGCTCTGGAACTGCTCCCTACGAAGCCAGGCAGGACACTGGGGAGCCTCCTCTCCCGTGGAGCAGACTGTCTGCAGGGCAAGAAGCTCACACGGCTTCACCTCCTGGGTCTCTCCTTGGAGCATTCAGCATCCTCTGCCCCTCCGTGCACTTCCCACAGCGAGTCCGCCCAGGCGGGGTCCTGGGGAAGCCACAGAGTCCTGCGCCCCCACTTCGCAGTCAGGTGTGACTCTCAGCCAGCCAGTAAAACAGAGGTTTATTTGATGACAGGAACAGGGTCTAAAACAGAGCTTGTAGGTACAGAGTTTGTAGGTACAGAGACCCTCAGCTGGGTCCGTTCTTGGGGACAGTGAGCCCGACAGCCTTGTCTGCCCTCACTCCTTGTCCCCAGCCAGCTCCCAACTGACTCCCCCTCTGGCCCCTCCTCCTCTGGGCTTTGTTCCTTTCCTGGGCCAGAAGGTCACCTGATTCCTTTGTTCTCCCACACCTTTAGCTATCCCCTTGCATGGGGGAAGGGCCCCGGCCATTAGTTGCCAGGAGATAGAGTGTCAGCCATTTATGCACACTGGCCTTTATCCAGTGCATAGGGGAAACTGAGGCACTCCTACAATATTCAGAGGAAACATTAAGAACAGTCCCACTTCATCACATCTCTCCCCTCTTCAAGACCGAACTGAGCGGGGTCACTTTAGCTGGTGACTTGGGGACGTTCGAACCCACCAACATTCTCATGGATGCCCCATCATCTTGGCAGGCTCTGGCCTTACACGGCTGCTCCCCACTTTGTGGCCCAGATGTGACATCTTGGCTATTCCTACCTTACACTTTTCTACCTTTACAATCAGTCCTGCATCCTGGAGGTGACGCAGCCCCCTCTTCACCTGGGACATGTGTTCCTCCCAGGTCTGGCTAAAGACATAGATATCGTCAATGTATGCCTGGGCAAAGTTCTCCACTCCTCTCAGAAACTGACCCACCCCGTGCCGGGAGGTGGCAGTTTCCCTCTTGAGGCCAAAAGGCAGGACCAGGAACTCAAACAGCCTGATTGGGTGCTACAAGCAGATCTTAGCCTGGCATCCGGGTCCAAAGGTGCCTGCCAGTAGCTTTTAGTGAGATCCATGGTAGTGAGGTAACAAGTCCCCCCCCAACTTGTCCAGGCTCTCGTCAGGCCCAGGCACGGGGCAGGCACCGGACAGGGTGAAGGCATTGAGCTTCTGCTAGTCCACTCAGAGTCCGATAGATCCGTCTCCCTTGGGGACCAGCACCAGGGGTGAGGCCTAGGGGCTGGGCAGAGGGCAGGATCACCCCATAAGCCAGCATGTCCCCGACCTCTGTCTCCGGGGCCTGGGCTGTGCTCCCAGTGACTCTGACGGAGACACTTTGACGGATGGGAGAGTGGCTCCTGTCTCCACCCCGTGGACAGCCAGGTTAGTGAGCCCAGGCCGGCTGGAGAACAGCGGCTGGTAGGAACGCAGCATCTCTCTGATCTCTGCCTGCTGTGCAGGGGTTAGCTGGTCAGAGAGGGGAATTGAGTCCAGCGAGGGCTAGCTTCTGCCTTGGGGAAAAGGTCCAGCAGGGGATCATCCCCCCTTCTCCTCCCCCTGCCCACACATGGCCCAAATCAGCCTCTCCCCGTCCCAGTATGGCTTTGTCATGTTGACACGGTACGCTCGGTGGCTGTGAGCCTGGCTGGACAGTTCCACCACATAGTTCACCTTGTGCAGCTGTGCGATGACCTTAAACGGCCCGTCCCAGGCAGCTGGGAGCTTATTCCTCTGCACTGGGATGAGAAGCATCACCTGGTCTCCTCCTTGGACCCCAATTTATATAGTGAAACTTGAGTCCTGCTTAGCTAGACCTCAACCGATCATTTTACTGAAAATCTATCTAACCAATCCTAACATATTGTAACACAATTCTCTGACCAACTATATCCCACCACTCTAGTTATCTTACACCCAGCAAAATGAATTACACAGGAGACAGAAACAACTAAAGAACCAGACAGATAAACAACAGGGAAGTGGGGACCATAATGAAAGAAATGAGGATTTCACAACCACAAGCATTGAGAAGGGATTTCTTGCCAGACAGATGCTGTTAAACTAAGTGTTCTTTAACCATCTTAAGATCTGTTCCTTTATCTGGTGACAGTGGGGGCCATTAGGACAGGTTCCACAGGTTGACTGTGCGTTATGTGGAAGTTATTTACTTAACTATATTTTTCCCCAAACTACGTTGAAGTGCAGAGGAACGGCATCTACCTAGTTTAGATGTCAGGTGGTGCTTGGCGTGTTATTTAGAAAGGACTAAGTCATTTTGTTCACCACCTTATCTCCCATGCTGAGCGGATGAAGGGACAACCAGTCTTGGCTCAGTGCATTTCCAGGTGGTAACTGCCTGCATTACCATGGCTTCTGAGGTCTCTAGGATGACCCTTCCACAACCATTGCGGGGTCATTCAATGAGTGCACAGGTGTGTCATGGGGTCCCCAGGCAATGCTCTGGAATTGCTCCCTATGAAGCGAGGCAGGACTCTGGTGAAGTCTCCTCTCTGTGAGCAGATTGTCTTCGAGGCAAGGAGCTCACACAGCTTCACCTTCCTGGGTCTGACCTTGGAGCATTCAGCATCCTCTGCCCCTCCGTGCGCTTCCCACAGTGAGTCCGTCCAGGCGAGGTCCTGGGGAAGCCACTGGGTCCTGCACTCCCACTTCGCAGTCAAACGTGACTCTTAGCCAGCCAGTAAAACAGAGGTTTATTAAACAACAGGAACATGGTCTAAAACAGAGCTTGTAGGTACAGAGAACAGGACCTCTCAGCTGGATCTACTTTGTGGGTCAGTGAGCCAGACCCAGGTCTGCACTCACTCCATGTCCCCAGCCAACCCCAAACTGACTCCCCCTCCAGCCCCTCCTCTCTGGGCTTTGTCCCTTTCCCAGGCCAGGAGGTCACCTGATCTCTTTGTTCTCCAACACCTTTAGCTATCCCCTTGCATGGGGGAAGGGCCTCGGCCATTAGTTGCCAGGAGACAGAGTGTCGGCCATTTATGCACACTGGCCTTTATCCCACCTCCTAGAGACTTAAGAAATGCATAGGGGAAACTGAGGCACCCCTACAATAATCAGAGGAAACATTAAGAACAGTCCCACTTTGTCACAAGGTGATATTGGACGCATCTCTTAGCACTGTCTCAGTGCTGGATAGCAGCAGGGCTGCGATGTGGTCTTCTGTGCATACTTTTTCTAGACATGATGCGATCACCATGGCATCGAGCTTGTTGCAAACTTTGGAAAGGCAGTTCTACACTCATTGTTAAATAGACTCTGAGTCCCCCTCGGGCTGGAACTGCCTGCGTGTGGAATATGTGCCTGCAGCCACTCGAAGAAGAAAAGACAACTACTTACGTATATTGTAACTGGCGCTCTTCAAGATGCAGGTGCAGATGTGTATTCCACAGTCCACCCTCTGCGTCGGAGTGTCCAGCTGGGGAGTTCGGTGCGAAGGACTGAGGGCGGCTGGGCAGTGCCACCCTTATATAGCCATGGAAGGAGCTATGAGGGGAGGAGCGTGAGCGCCACCCCCAGGGTACAGCTGGGCAAAATTCTCCCACTTCGGTGCACTGAGCGCACGCTCGAGTGGAATACACGTCTGCCCCCACATCTCGAAGGACAGTGGTTAGGATACAGGTAAGTCACCATCTTTTCTTACCTCCCCAGCCCGGAGGAGAAGTTAACTCCTTCACACCCGTGGGGTAACAATACAAAGTGAGGGGAAACCAGGTCATGTATATGTCCATTACAAGGAAGCTCAGGTTCTCCATAGTGCTGATGTAATTATCTACTGGATCTTAAGACATACGCACAATGGGAGGGTGAAGGCACCAGGCAACCTTCATTCTGGCATTTTCTAACTATTGTGGGCTTGGCATTGCCATGCTAGCATTATTCTAATGCCATTTTGTGTGTGTAATTCTGTCTGCTCCTGATGTCTCTTCCCTCCTCTGCCAGCGGGGATCAGGAGCCCTGGTGCTGTATGGCGTGGGCACCCTGAGCACTAGATGGTGGCCACAGGGGCTGGGGGACTGAGGCCTGGGCCGTGGAACGGGTAACCCAGGAGGAATCCCTCCCCCCCCCCCGCCTTTGTGCTCTGGGAAGTGTGACCTGGGCTGAAGCATGAGGGGGTCTGTGTCCTGCCTGGGGAGCAGCCCCTGCCCACACTGGGTCACCTACCTTGGGCCAGCCGAGGTCCCCAGTTGCTCCTCTCCCTGACTCTCTGCCTGGCCCAGCCTGACATTGCTAGTGGAATTGAAGCTCTGGGTTAAATCCCAGGGAGAAGGTTCGTGAGCTGCCGCCCTGCGAGCCCAGAGAGGCCCTGCGAAATCCCCCGCTCCCAACATTCCCTGTCCCCATTAGCACAGGAGCCCAGCTCGGGCCCCCGTGTGCTAGCCAGGAGGGCATTAGCCGGTGCTTTCTGCGCAGTGCAGGAAGGTTATCGATAGCTCCTACCGCGTGGCCAAGGCACTGGCAGATGATGTGGATTTCCACTGTTTCCAATTCTCCAATTTCGGGAAGGGCCTGATCAAGCGATTCAAGATCAGCCCCGACGCCTTCATCCAGATCTCGCTGCAGCTGGCTCACTTCCAGGTAAGAGCTGCCCTGTGGCCCCATCTGTCCCTCCCTTTCCCTACATCCGTGGTTCTCTCTGTTTTTGGTGTCCACTGAGGCAGGTGCAGCTGGCTCACCATTTTACTGTAATTCTACCAAGGTTTGGGGTTTTTCTTAGGGCCCCAGCTCCACAATCCTGGGGGTGGCAGTCTTGGCTGTTTCTAGCCCTCGGGGCTGCAGGGAAAGGTTGAACACGGAAAGCCCGAGTGTCCCCGTTAGCTCAGACCCGGGCAGCAAAGACCAGCTCCCAGTGCGAGAGTTACAGTCTAGGGACTGTTTGGGGCCAGCGACGGTGCTGAGGGCTTGTCTGGCTCTGGTGCTGGGCTGCTCCCTCCCTGCAGCCCTCCCGGTCCCCACTGCCAGGGCACGAACAAAGGGGTGAGGGGAGCCTCTCGGCCAGGCACCATGCACTGCTCTGCTGGGCTCCCCCCATGGGCACGAGGGGCAGGTAGCGCTCCTCATTCCCCCTCTCCATGCCCCTCCTGGCCCCTACCCCAGCTCTGACCTGCCCTGTCTCCTTCCAGGACAAGGGCAGCTTCTGCCTCACCTACGAGGCATCCATGACGCGTCTCTTCCGGGAGGGCAGAACTGAGACAGTGAGATCCTGCACCAGGGAGTCCACGGCATTCGTACGGAGCATGATGGACCCGGCTCGGGGCGTGAGTGTAACCCACCAGGCCCAGACCCCTCCTCCCCCCACACCAGGCCCAGGACCCCCCTGCCTCCTCCCATCCAGGCCCATGGCCCTCCTGCATGTCCCCCCAGCCAGGCCTAGGGCCTCTCCCTGCACCCCCCCCCCAGCCAGGCCCAGGGCTCCTCTCTGCATCCCCCCCAGCCAGGCCAGGGCCTACCCCCCAGCCACACCTATCCCCCCAGGCCCACCCCCCACCGCTGGGCTAAGCTAGGGTTCTTCCCCCCATGCTGTGTGTTACTCACTGGGCATTATGCTTCTTCCACAATGTCCAGTGGGTCCCATGGGCTGCTAAGGGGGTGCTCTCCCCAAGGCTGGGCGCAGTAGAGGACACCCCCTAGAGCCAGTGCATTCACTCAGAGCCCTTGGTGGAGGGGGAGAGTGGCACAGGGAGCTGTAACAGGCCAGGGTCGAGTCCCCCGCCCACACCACATGGCCGGGGAGCCCCTGGCCCGTGTCCTGGCTCTGCCCTGAGGACGCCCTTTTCTCACTGCAGCAGCTGGAGCGTCTGCAGCTCTTCCAGGTGGCAGCAGAGAAGCACCAGCAAATGTATCGTCTGGCCATGACAGGTGCCGGCATTGACCGACACCTTTTCTGCCTCTACGTGGTCTCCAAGTACCTGGGGGTGGAGTCACCCTTCCTGGCGCAGGTGAGGATTCCCTCGGGTCTCCTTGCACAGGCCACAGCCTGCTGGGATGGGTGTGCACCGAGCCAGGGCAGCAGGGGCTGCACAGATAGCCAGGGGACGGCTGCTCCAGCCCTGCACCTCTCATATGGCGCCAAATAACCATGGTCCCTGCCAGTGCCATCTGCTGTGTGCGTGGGGCCTTGTGGGGATCTGCCTTCCATCTGTTCCCGCCTTTGAACTCGGAATCCAGGGAGACGTAATCTCCATGCTTGGTTCCAACCCTGAGCAGGAGAGAGGGTATGAAAGGAACAGCAGAGGAGAGGGGAAGGGACATTAAGAGGAAAGAAAGTGGCCGTGCCAGTGACCCTAGCAGCCAGGTAGGCGATACTGGCACTAGAATGACTGTGCCCAGCTGGGCGAGGAATCTGGGCAAAGCCGAGCAGAAACAACTAAGATGTCTGACCCCAAGGCAAGGAGCCTGGGTAACAAGATGGAGGAGAGGTGAAAGCAGGTATTCTAGGGGTAACAGAAAGAAGTGGGAATAGTAGTCATCAGTAAGGCTAAGATTTTGTTAGGGATATTTTTAGTAAGAGTCACAGACGTGTCACAGGGAAAAAGAAAAATTCACAGAAGCTGGGACTTGTCTGTGACTTTTACTAAAAATATACCTGACAAAATGGGGATCTGTGGGTCCCTACACTGCCTGAAGTGGGGCAGCTGTGGAGGGGCTAAGAAGGACCCCTGCCATCTGCAGCTCCAGGGGTCCCCTGCTGCCCATGGGGGCCAGGAGCTGTGGGGTCCCCCCATTGGTGGCTGCTGGGGGCTTGGGGATTCTTCCCAGACAAGGGCAGCTCCCAGACTGCTGGGCTGGGCAGTTCCCAACCTTCACAAGCTGAAGTCACAGAGGTCACTGGAAGTCATGGATTCTGTAACTTCTGTGACCTGAGTGACTAAATCGTAGCCTTAGTCATGAGTGGAGCACAGGTACTGAAGGGTACATGCTGTTCAGCAAAGACAGAAACAAAGGCAAAGGTTGGAGTGGCACTGCATAGTAATGATGAGTAGAATGTAAAGAAATGATGAGTGAATAAAACAGAATCTGTTTGCGTCAAAATCACTTTGGGAAAGAAAGATACTAGAGGTTCCCCTAGGATAGTGCTCGGGGTCTGCTACAAACCCCCAGGATCCAATCTGAGTATGGATAGAGACCTCCTTAATTTGTTTAATAAATGAAAAATTACTGGGAATTGTGTGATTATGGGAGACTTTAACTTTCCGGATATAGATCAGAGGACAAGTCCAACTAATAATGATAGAACCCAGCTATTCCTGACTGTGACGGCTGACAGACATCTTCACCAGATACTCACTGAACCGGGCAATGCTCTGGAACTGCTCCCCACAAACCCATGCAGGACTCTGGTGAAGTCTCCTCTCTGTGAGCAGATTGTCTTCACGGCAAGGAGCTCACACGGCTTCACCTTCCTGGGTCTGACCTTGGAGCATTCAACATCCTCTGCCCCTCCATACACTTCCCACAGCGAGCCCACCCAGACGGGGTCCTGGGGAAGCCACAGGGTCCTGCACCCCCACTTTGCAGTCAGACGTGACTCTCAGCCAGCCAGTAAAACAGGTTTATTTGATGACAGGAACATCTGTGATGATGTGGTTCTGGCAGGACCCAACTGAGTGTGCCAAATCAGGACCAATTGCTCAAACAGGGCAGTCACAACCCCAGGCTGGGGTATTTCCACCTCTAAGGCAAACCAAACCAGCTAGACAAAAATGACTTCGGTTTCACCCCACTAGCTAACTGCAAATCGCACAAGCAATTTCCTTAGACACTCCACTCTTCCAGTATCACCACCAGTCCCACTCGTCCTGCGGATGAATGGTTATGAAAACCAACACCCCAGTAAAAGAAAAAGGTTCTCTCGATCCCAAAAGACCAAGCCCCAGACCCAGGTCAATATACACATCAGATCTTACCCACAAATCACGCTGTTGCCAATCCTTTAGAATCTAAGATCTAAAGGTTTATTCAGAAAAGGAAAAAGATAGAGATGAGAGCTAGAGTTGGTTAAATGGAATCAGTTACATATAGTAATGGCAAAGTTCTTGGTTCAGGCTTGTAGCAGTGATGGAATGAACTGCAGGTTCAAATCAAGTCTCTGGAGAACATCCCCGGCTGGGATGGGTCATTCAGTCCTTTGTGCAGAGCTTCAGTTTGTAGCAAAGTCCCTCCAGAGGTAAGAAGCAGGATTGAAGACCAAATGGAGATGAGGCCTTCACCTTATATAGGCTTTTCCAGGTGTAAGAACAAAGAAGTGTTCTTACTGTGGAAAGTTACAGCAAGATGAGTCTTCAGTCACATGGGCCAGTTTCTGCACCCCCTGCTGAGTCACAAGGTGTATCCGCCTTCTCTCAATGGGTCAATTGTGTAGCTGATGGTCCTTAATGGGCCATCAAGCAGGCTAAACTGAGCTAATACCAACTTGTCTGGGATCTTTCCCCATAACACAGCACAAGTTTGAAATACAGACAGTATACAGCCAATACTCATAACTTCAACTACAAAAATGATACAGACATACAGACAGCATAATCATAACCAGTAACCCATAACTTGGTCTTAGACACCTTATATGACCCCCTTTACATAGGATTTGGTGCCACCACAGGACCTTGGTTGCAACCCATGTTCTATATGGTCCCAGTTTATATCAATAATGTCACAACATGGTCTAAAATGGAGCTTATAGGTACAGAGAATGGGACCCCTCAGCCAGGTCCATCCTAGGGGGCAGTGAGCCAGACAACATTATCTGCCCTCACTTCCCATCCCCAGCCAGCTCCCAAATGAAACCCCTTCCAGCCCTTCCTTTCTGGCCTTTGTCTCTTTCCCGGGCCAGGAGGTCACCTGATCTCTTTGTTCGTCTTTAGCTATTCCCTTGCAGGGGGAGAAGAGCTCAGGCTATTTGTTGCCAGGATACAGGGTGTTGGCCATTTATGCACACTGGAGACTTAAGAAATGCAAAGGGGAACTGAGGAACCCACACAATATTCAAAAGAAACATTAAGAACAGTCCCACTTGGTCACACAAACTCTAGAAACACGAAGGGAATGAGTCAGGGAAGTGGACTGGACTTAAGAACTCAAGGATCTGAACGTGGAGGAGACCTGGAATTACTTTAAATGAAAGTTGCAGAAGCTCTCTGAAGCCTGCAGCCCAAGCAAGGGGAAAACATTGGCAGGGAAGGGTTGCAGGCCAAGCATCTCAAGCAGGTGATTAGAGAAAGCAGAAAGCCTACAAGGAGTAGAAGAACAGAGGGATCATCAAGGGAAGCTGCTGCTTGGAGGTCAGGAAGTGTAGTGATAAAGTGAGCACTGCCAGCAGCCAAGTAGAGTTGGACCCTGCAAAAGGAATTAAAACTGATAGTAAAAGGTTCTTGAGCCATATACATAAAAAGAAAAGGGAAGAAGAAATGGGACTGTTAAGTACTGAGGATGAGGTGGAGATTAAAGATAATCTAGGTGTGGCCCAACACCTACAAATACTTTGCCTTAGTTTTTAATGAGGGTAATGAAGAGCTTAGGGGTAGTGGCAGGGTGGCCAATGGGAAGGAGGATATAGAAGTAGAAATGACCACCTCTGAGGTGGAAGTCAACCACAAACTATTTAGTGAGACTAAATTGCAGGGACAGATAATTTCTATCCAATGTGACAAAGTTCCTCATCTACCTTGGCAGGTCCTGCACTTATTGGCAGATTTGTTCCCCTCAGTGATCTTCCCCTCTTGTGGAATCCACAGTCTGGGTCATCTTCTCCTGTGTCTGATCAGGAGTTGGGAGGTTTGGGGGAACCCAGGCCCACCCTCTACTCCGGGTTCCAGCCCAGGGCCCTGTGGATTGCAGCTGTCTATAGTACCTCCTGTAACAGCTGCGTGACAGCTACACCTCCCTGGGCTACTTCCCCATGGCCTCCTCCAAACACCTGCTTTATCCTCACCACAGGACCTTCCTCCTGGTGTCTGATAATGCTTGTCTCCTAAATCCTCCAGCAGTACACTCTCTCACTCTCAGCTTCTTGCTCCCAGCTCCTCAAACACACTCCTTCTCCTCTGGCTCCTCCCTGCCTGACTGGTGTGAGCTCCTTTTTAAACCCAGGCCCCCTGATTAGCCTGCCTTGATTGGCTGCAGGTGTTCTAATTAAAGTAGCTATCTCTACTGCTTTCTAGAAAGATCTTAATTGGCTCCAGGTGCCTTGATTAACCTGGAGCAACTGCCATTTGGTTACCAGGGTCCTAGGGATTTGTTTAGCCTGGGGCTAACATACCTGTTTCTCAGTACTTTACTATAGCCATCTGGCCTTGCCCCATCACACCAAGAATATTAAAGGAACGGGCACATGAAATTGCAAGCCCAGTAGCAAGGATTTTTAATGATAAACTTGGGAGTCATACCCTATGACTGGAGAATTGCTAATATAGTTCCTATTTTTAAGTAAGGGGGAAAACAGGTGATTTGGGAAACTACAGGCCTGGAAGTCAACTGTATGTGAGGTCTTGGAAAAAATTCTGAAAGAGAAAGTAGTTAAGGACATAAAGGCAAATGGTAACTGGGATAAAATACAACATGGTTCTACAAAAGGGAGATTGTGCCAGGCCAGCCAGCTTTCCTTCTCTGAGAAGATACCCACTTTTTTAGACAAAAGAAATGCAGTAGATCTAATCGACATGGTTTTCAATATGGCATTTGAATTGAAAGGTGGCTAAGGAACTGGTTAAAGGGGCGTCTACAATGGGTCACACTGCAAGGTGAACTGTCAGGCTGAAGGGAGGTAACTCGTGTTGTTCCTCAGGGATCGGTCTTGGGTCTGATCTTATTTAACACACGCATGCACACACGCACCATGTGCACAACCCTCCACACACGTGCACACCCTGCATGCCCACAGGCACCATGCGCACACCCCTCCACACACGTGCACACCCTGCACGTCCACATGCCCACAGGCACCATGCGCACACCCCTCCCCACATGTGCACACCCTGCATGCCCACAGGCACCATGCGCACACCCCTCCACACACATGCACGCCCTGCACGCCCACATGCCCACAGGCACCATGCGCACACCCCTCCACACACATGCACGCCCTGCACGCCCACATGCCCACAGGCACCGTGCGCACACCCCTCCACACACATGCACGCCCTGCACGCCCACATGCCCACAGGCACCATGCGCACACCCCTCCACACACATGCACGCCCTGCACACCCACATGCCCAAAGGAACCATGCGCACACCCCTCCACACACGTGCACACCCTGCATGCCCACATGCCCACAGGAACTCTGTGCACACCCCTCCACACGTGCACACCCTGCACGCCCACATGCCCACAGGCACCATGAGCACATCCCCCCCCACATGCACGCCTTGCATGCCCACATGCCCACAGGCACCATGTGCACACCTCTCCACACACATGCACACCCTGCATGCCCACAGGCACCATGCGCACATCCCTCCACACAGGTGCACACCCTGCACTCCCACATGCCCACAGGCACCATGCGCACACCCCTACCCCATCTGACACATGTGTGCACACACCATTTCACCCACACTCATCTGGTAACTCCCCCACAGACTGAGTGAGCTCCTCTTGGAGGCTGGGAAGAGAGGGTTGGAGCCTTGTTGGTCTCTCCTCGTTCACCTCTGGACCAGGATAGACAGGAGCTGGCCCGGCCTGCGAGCTCCCCTCTGGCGTCTACCTGCCCCTATTCAGCCTCCCGCTGTGTGAAACTGCTTGTGTCCTTGTGGCACTGAGGGCGCTTACAGAAAGCCAGAAAAGGGCCAAGACTCAGCTGGGGATCCAGGCGTGTCAGTCTGGGCCCTGAGCTGTGACTCTGGGCTGGCAGCTCTGATCTGGGCAGGGCTGGGTTCTGGAAGGGAGGGCCCTGTGCTCTGTGCCCAGCTCAGGATGGTCTCTGCAGAGGTTGGAGCCCCAGGGCTGGCAGATGCATGGTGCTCACCGGAGCGTGGTTCTGTGCAGGTGCTGGCTGAGCCCTGGCGTCTGTCCACCAGTCAGACTCCCCAGCAACAGATCAAAATGTTTGATATGGAGAAGAACCAGGATCTCGTCTCCTCCGGAGGTGGCTTCGGCCCGGTGAGTTTTACTCCCACCTGGGGCTTCTGTGCTGTGCCAGGGCAGGGTGGGAGCATATGGGACTGGGGCTGTGTGGGTGGGGAGGGTAATTTGGACAAATGTAGGCTGGGAAGGGCACTTCAGGGGGTAGAGAGGCTGGGCGGGAGGGTGCCCTGGGTACATGCACAGGGGACAGGGCACCTCTGGTCTCTGCAGCAGCTGGGCGGGCGGGTGCCCTGGGTACACCAGGGGGAATGGGGCATCTCTGGTCTCTGCAGTGTTGGGGCAGGGGGGGTGCCTTGGGTACATGCATGGGGGAGGGGGCACCTCTGATCTCTGCAGTGGCTGGTGCCTTGGGTACATGCATGGGGAATGGGGCACCTCTGGTCTCTGCAGCGGCTGGGCAGACGGGTACCCTGGGTACATGCACAGGGGACAGGGCACCTCTGGTCTCTGCAGCAGCTGGGCGGGCAGGTGCCCTGGGTACACCAGGGGGAATGGGGCATCTCTGGTCTCTGCAGTGTTGGGGCGGGGGGGGGGTGCCCTGGGTACATGCATGGGGGAGGGGGCACCTCTGATCTCTGCAGTGGCGGGTGCCTTGGGTACATGCATGGGGGATGGGGCACCTCTGGTCTCTGCAGTGGCGCGTGCCTTGGGTACATGCATGGGGGATGGGGCACCTCTGGGCTCTGCAGCAGCTGGGCAGACGGGTACCCTGGATACATGCACAGGGGACAGGGCACCTCTGGTCTCTGCAACAGCTGGGCGGGCAGGTGCCCTGGGTACACCAGTGGGGATGGGGCATCTCTGGTCTCTGCAGTGTTAGGGCAGGGGGGTGCCCTGGGTACATGCATGGGGGATGGGGCACCTCTGGTCTCTGCAGTGGCGCGTGCCTTGGGTACATGCACAGGGGATGGGGCACTTCTGGTATCTGCAGCAGCTGGGCAGGCGGATGCCCTGGATACATGCACATGGGGGATGGGGCATCTCTGGTCTCTGCAGCGGCTGGGTGGGCAGGTGCCCTGAGTACACGAGTGGGGATGGGGCACCTCTGGTCTCTGCAGGGGCTGCACGGGCAGAAGTCCCAACTGGGGCATTTGGTGGAGCAAGGCTGCTCCGTGTAAGTGAGGGCAGTGAGTGTGACCCTATCGTTTCTCAGGGAGTCTGGCATTGCTGCAGCTCGCAGGGCATCAGCACCTGAGTACCCTGCCCAGCCCAGCTCCCAGCTACCAGCCCCCCACTGCCTGTGCTGGGACCGGGCAGGGTCTGAGTGACACATGTATAAATGTGAGTCAATAGTGTGACACTGTCGCAAAAAAAGCGAACATCATTCTGGGCTGATTAGCAGGAGTGTTGTAAGCAAGACACGAGAAGTAATTCTTCTGCTCTGCTCCGTGCTGATTAGACCTCAGCTGGAGTGTTGTGTGTAGTTCTGGGCACATTTCAGGAAGGATGTGGACCAACTGGAGAAAGTCCAAAGAAGAGCAACAAAAATGATCAAAGTTCAGAAAACATGAGCTGTGAGGGAAGACTGAAAAAACTGGGGTTGTTTAGTCCAGAGAAGAGAAGACTAAGGGACATGAGAACAGTTTTCAAATTGTAGATTGCCGGCGAAAGGAAATGCAGGCCTGTTATTTACCAGGCTGCACGTGCCAATGGACTGTATTGGTAAGGGATGCAAGGAGAGTATGGGTCACGATGCAAACTGCAGACACACACAACTAAAATTAATCAATTTAAAGTTTTATTGGGGATAGTTACAAGGGGTAAGGGAGCAGCGTATGATTAGCTAATAGGGTTAATAAAACTTAAAACACACAATGACTAAAATATCCACTAACAATATTTATAAACAAAGATGCAGCATTTAGTAATAACCGATACTTACAAATACAAACCAACGCATAACGACCGGCAAACGTAGAGACTCTGTTTGAAACACGTGAGCTGAGAGAGAGGCTTCGAGGTGATCAGGCTCGATTACGGGTGTACACAGGATACACAGGATTTGTTTTTCTTTCTCCTCTCCCTGCCTGCACATGGCAGGCCGGCCTAAAGTACCTACTATGACATCATAAAAGTGTCATAGGGGACGGAGCCCAAAACCTGTGTGTGTTCGTTTCTGATTGGCACAAGCAAAGTTTACACCAAGTAGGGGAGCAGGTGATTAAAAGTCTGGCTTTGCCCCCAAAGGGTGAGGAGATGCATATTGTTTTAGAATGCATTCAACACTGAATGACAAAAGAAGAGGCCAGGGCAATACCGGTATGGGCAAGTTCTACAGGATGCAGACAGGAACTCATCTTAACACAAATATCTAAAAGTTTGTTACAAGGTGGAGGAAGAAAAGTTGTTTTTCTTAACCTTTGAGGATCGGTCAAGAAGCAATGGGCTTAAATTGCAGCAAGGGCAGTTTAGGTTGGACATTAGGAAAAACTTCCTCACTGTCAGGGTGGTTAAGCACTGGAATAAATTGCCCAGGGAGGTTGTGGATTCTCCATCATCGGGGATGTTTAAAAGCAGGTTGGACAAACCCCTGTCAGGGATGGGCTAGATAATACTTAGTCCTGCCACGAGTGCAGGGGACTGGCCTAGACGGTTTCTCAAGGGCCCCTCCAGTGCTACGACTCTGTGACGACTGGGTTGCTGAGCACAGAGCTGGGCACAGGGAAAGGCTCACACACCCCCGGAGGCTGTTACTGAATCCGGCTGGCCTGGCGGCCCAACCGAGGTTGCACCACCCACAGTCAGCAGCTCTAGTCCCTTCCTCCCAGCTGCATTCCCTCTCGGTGCCACTGCCCATCTGTCTCTCTCTGACTGTCCCTGCAGGTGGCTGACGACGGATACGGTGTCTCTTACATCATTGCTGGCGAGAACCTCATCACCTTCCACATCTCCAGCAAGTTCTCCAGCCCCGAAACGGTCAGAGTCCCCCTCAACCTGGCTGGGCACAGACTGCCTGGCCAATAGGGGCCAGGCTAGGAACCCCTCCTGGTCCTCGTGGCCCATCAGCATTCATGGCTGTCCCTAGGAGAGGAGCCCTGGGGTACACCCAGCCAGCCAGAGGGCAGCCCTGAGAGGGGACACGGGGTCTGAGAGCCCTCCCCTGGGGCCCACTGTCCTTTAGCTATAGGAATGGGCTGTGTGGGTCAGCACCAGGGCCCATCTTGCCCCCTGTCTGATGGGCCAGGACCAGGACCTTCGGAGGGAGGGGCAGGGATTCTGGAATAACGTGCCCTGGGAGAAGTGTCTCCCAGCCCGTTCAGTTAGGGGCTGGCTTGTAGCTCTTGGCAGGCCTTCCCTTCTGTGTTTGTCTAAGCAGGGATGTTCCTGTTATTCAGGCCTTGTTTGAAACTCACTAAGTCGTACCCTCTCTGGCAGCTTGTGGCAGTGAGTTCCACGGGTTAATTATACCATGGTGTAAGAAAAGCATTTCCATTGCTCTGTGTAAACGTGCTGCCTGTCAGTGCCCTCGTGTGTCCCCTGGCTCCTTTGTTTTGGGACAGCACGTGAGAGCTCCCTGCCCTCCATTTCTGTCCTGTCAGCATTTCCTACCTCTGGCACATTGCCTCTTCTTCAGCTCCTGTCTAAACAGCCAGGCTCTCCAGCTGCTATGGGATCTTGCCACCCATCCCTTGCCCCTTGATCCCTGCGGTTCCCTACCAGGTGGGCAACCATGGCCTGGCTCGCTGTAGCTCCTTTCCCTGGCCCTGCAGTCTGTGGGCATTGTCCCTGTGGCTCGCCTGGAGCCAGATCTCCCTGCTGTCCCAGCAGACATCTGTCTCCGGATGCCCCGTCTGCTGTGGGTGCTGCGCATGGGGTGGGTGCGGCTGTGGGGGCTGGGTTAGGGTCACGCCTGCCGTCTGGGGCATGGGACCGCCAGTCAGGATCTCCACACAGTGCACACTGGCCGAGGGTCAGCAGGGGTTTGCAGATCACTCACCGCATGGGGCTTGGAAGCAGCTGTTGCAGGACCGGCCTAGCCCTGCAGCTGAGGTGTGTGTGGGGGTGGGGGTGGAGGGGAGTTGTGTCGGGGCCTGGCCCCATTCGACTCCCTCCTGTTCCACTGACCCTCGTCCCTGTCCTGGCCTGTCCTGATGTAGTACCCCACTTCCAGAGCAGGATGGGCCCCTCCACATTCCACATTCCCTCGCCCCCCAATGCCATGGGCCAGAGAGCTCTTCCTGCCTGGGGCTTCTCAAGCTGCCCCCTGCCACTCCTGCCCCTGCTAACCCACGGCTCTCGCTGGGACCCAGGTTAACCAGGTCCTGTCTCCTCTCTCACCACAGGACTCCAGACGGTTCGGGAGGAACATTCGCCAGGCCATGCTGGACATCGCAGACCTTTTCAATGTTCCTGCCAACAAGGTGGCCAACTGACCCCGCGCCACGGGAGGGGCGACGGCCCCTGTGCCGGAAGTGTGTGAGGCTGGCCCCAGGGTGGAGGGCGTGGCCCCAGAACACTGGGCGAGCTGGCGGGGCTGCCCCTCCGGTGCCAGCGCTCGCCCTGCAGTAGGTCCCTGCCAGTCGGGGCCCACCCAGCCAGTCACGGGGACCTAGGGACCCACAAATCCATGGGAAAGGGTGCAGGAGATGTCTTCCCTCAATATTACTGATAAAGAAGGCTCTTTGTATAATGCCAACCTGGCTGCCGGGTGATGGGCTCTGCCTGGAACTGGGAGAGGGGCAGACAGAAGGAAACTGCTGGGGAAAGGTGGGCAAGTGTCTCCCATGCCACGGGCTGGAGGAATGAGAGTCGGGGAAGAGGGCCAGCCCGGGCCTCGCTACCATGTCCTCATGGCCAAGGGGAGACTGGGTCTGTTCGAGAGGGGAGGGAACAGGGCGGCAGATTCTGGCCAGGCTGGTGGCTGGGCCTTTGCGAAGCAACCGAAGGAAGTTTGGTCTAAGTGGGACCTGGCTGGGTTTTGGGTGGTTTATGGGGTGGGGGCACCAGTGGGGTTTGGTATGGGGTGATGTGGCCTTAGCTGGGTATGGGGGTGGGTCAGTGGGGTGGGGGATGGGGTGACGGGGCTCTGGCTGGGTGGGGGGGATGAGTGGGCTGGGGGATGGAATGATGGGCCTCCAGCTGGGGAGGGGGGTGAGTGGGCTGGGGGATGGGGTGACAGGGCTCTGGCCAGGTAGGGGGGGTGAGTGGGCTGGGGGATGGGGTGACGGGGCTCTGGCCGGGTAGGGGGGGTGAGTGGGCTGGGGGATGGGGTGACGGGGCTCTGGCCGGGTAGGGGGGGTGAGTGGGCTGGGGGATGGGGTGACGGGGCTCTGGCCGGGTAGGGGGGGTGAGTGGGCTGGGGGATGGGGTGACGGGGCTCTGGCCGGGTAGGGGGGTGAGTTGGATGGTGGATAGGGTGACGGGGCTCTGGCCAGGTAGGTGAGGTGAGTGGGCTGGGGGACGGTGTGAGGGGGCTCTAGCCAGGTGCAGGGGGTGAATGGGCTGGGGGATGAGGTGACGGGGCTCTGGCCAGGTGAGAGGGGGTGAGTGGGCTGGGATGACAGAACTCGAAGAATGTGCCGTGGAGATTAAACACATCAAGGGCAAAGAGAGTATCATGGCCGACACCCTGGCCAGGAAAGAGGGCCGAGGCCTGCAGAGGGGTCAGTCGCTGACCCTATTGCATCAGGGTCGGGGGGGGAAGGGCACAGACATGCCTGTGTCCGAACGTCCTGCAGGGGGTCATGTGGGGATGGGCTCCAGCGAACGCTAAGAACTAGTCCTTTGGCGTGGGTACGGCAGGTTTGTAGGGGAAACCCCTTTAGAGCCATGTCCCTGGACTGTTGGGTTCCCGAACCATTGGAGGCGTGCAACCAACGCTGAGAACAGGTGCCAGACCTCAGCCCAGCCCAGCCCGGGGTTTCCAGGTGGAGCCGGATGCAGGCTGCAGCTCTAACAAAGCTAGAAGAACCCTGGGGCAGGACTCTGCACAGAGGTCCTCGGACTGAGCCGTTCACGAAAAGCCCTGATTGTGAGAGGGCACAAGCTGTTATCCAGTACAGGGGCACTCTGTCAGGGGTCCCCGCGCTCTGTCCTGGACCAGCGCTGGACACACTGAGCACGGGTGACGGGACTTGTCAATCAGTACAGGCTCCAGGCTACATGGATGGTTTGCTTTCACCCATAACCTCACGTCCCCACCCTTTTCCTGGCTGCTGTTTGGATCGGCACCTCACGGTTTGAGTGCTGGGTGCTCTGGAGAGGGCTGAACTGAGGCGCAGCTGGTGACCTGGGGCCTCTGCTCCCATGGAGGCACCGGCTCTACATGTGGCACGTGTCCAGAAGCCAAGTCACTGCACACTGGCGTGTCAGGCAGTGGGGCGCACAGTCAGGTTGGAGGGACCTGTGCCCTGGGGCCAGAGCAGCTAACTCTCCATTGATTTAGTCACAGGCTAAGTCTGCTGTGCCCCAGACCTCTCGTAGGGCCCTGAGGAGGGGTCTGGGAATCGCCAGCTTGCAGAAGGAAGGAGCAGGCCTTGCGGGGCCCAGAGGGGGTGTTTGTGCTGCTAGTGGCCAGTACAGACAGCTCCCTGGGGCCAGAGGAGTGGGGCTGTTACCCAAGGCCTTTGCCCTGGGCCCAGGTCATTGAGCAGCATCCTGAAGATAAGGAGCGAGACCTTGAACTTGGCCCAGGGTTCTCTGGGAGGCCAGCGTAGCGAGTGGAGGACGGGTGTGGCGTGCTTGTGGTAGCCAGTGCTGTTGAGGAGACAGCGGGAGTTATTTAAGAGCTACCAGGTTCATGGCCAGGTCTATCACACTGCAGCCGTGCCTCTGGGGGGTGACAAAGTCGTGAGTAATTGAGGCCAGGGCATCATATGCAGGACAGACCAGGATCTCCTGGAGAAACCAAGGTGGTAGAACATTCCTTGCAGATGTTGTCATGTGTCACAAGCTGGCTGGCCCTTTGAAGGGGAGACAGGTCCCACCTGACCCAGCTGATTTGCCTCTCTGGGTGAAGAGTGTGACGGGTTACCTTTGGGTGCCACCTGGAACTGGGGTACCACTGAGCTTGTCTGACCCACCAGCCTGGGCTCCCTTTATACTGTACTGCTGAGGCAAGCCTGCCACGCCCTTCCCCAGGCGTCAGACCGCACCTTACCAGCACACAGATGGGTAGGGGACACCCAGCTGTAGCTACACACACAGCTGCTGAGACCAGCTCTGCATGGGAAGGCTCAGCTCAGAAACTGCCCAGTTACTCAAGTGCACCCCACCTCCGGAGAGTGAACCCTGAAGTGTATCGCCTGGCGGTGCACAGAGTTCTGCACAGCATTGGTTCATGAACTCCGCCCCGCCCTCAGGGTGGAGGACAATATGCAACAACTTTTTGCCCCCCAGTCGTGTTCCCACACACTGGTCTTATATAAAACAAAACAAGTTTATTAACTACAAAAGGATAGTGTGGTGGGGCAGCCCCACCCCCTGAGAAAAAGGGTGGAACCAGGCCTGAGAGGCTGTGCAGACCAGCAGCCAATCAGAGAAGGCCTGGGGAGAGCCAATCAAGGTAGGGAAACAGGCAGCCAATCAGGGCTGGGCTAGGTCCTATATAGAGGCTGCCTAGCTGAGCAGAAGTGAGTCCCTGACTCCCAAGGGAGAATGATGGGCTCCTGAGCTAAGGGGCGGGGCGGGGCGGGGCGGGGCGGGGCGGGGCAGGGCAGGGCAGGGCAGGGCAGGGCAGGGCAGGGCAGGGCAGGGCAGGGCAGGGCAGGGCAGGGCAGGGCAGGGCTCGGCTCGGCTCGGCTCGGCTCGGCTCCCAGCCAGGCTGTGGCCCTTGCTAGAAGGAGTGGAGAAGGTGCATAGGACCAAAGGGGAAGTGGCCCAGGGAAGCTAGGCAGGCAAGAGGTGAGAGAAGGAGGGCAGAGGGAGGCTGTGGCTAGAGGGTCCCTGGGTCACCGCCCAGAGTAGTGGGTGGGCCTGGGTCCCCCCCTTCCCTCTTTGCAGTGTTCCTGACCATTGAGGACAGAAGCTGAGACAGACTGTGACCTGCCACTGGGGTGGGACAAACGGAAGGCCTCTTGTTAACAATGACCCCGCCATGGAAGGGGGTGAGACCAGAGTAGTGGGCAGTGCCCTGAAATGGATGAAGACTGTCCTGAAGAGGATGTCGCTGAGCAGGGAGCAATGCGGGTCCCAGGACAGCAAAGCGGAGACAATTGGCAAGCTACCACGTGTTGAGGACGCCCCACAGCTGTTGAGCTAATTCCCAGAGTGACCTGCAGGGGGTGCCAGCAGTGATGAGTGGAAGCCCATCAGATAGCTTTTAAGTGATTATAAGGGATAGCAAACAGATCAAAGCAGATTACCCAGCAAACAAAACAAACATGCAAACTAAGCTTAAGATACTAAAGAAACTGGTTACAAGTACTGTGGTAATTTCTCACCTAAGCGTTGTTTTAGGCAGCTTGCAGAGATTCTTGAAGGCCGGCTGCACTTGCTTTCATCTTAAAACTCCAGTTATTCCTTTCACAGGCCAGACCCCTTCCAGCCTGGGCTCAGCCCTTCTCCCTTAGTTCTGTCTTTTTCCATAGGTGTTTCTAGCAGCCGCCTTTCTTGGACAGGGAGTCAGTGAAGAATGAACCATGATGATGTCATTCCCCTGCCTTAAATAGATTTGGATATGGCAGGAACCCTTTGTCTCCCAGTTTGATTCCCACCCCGGTGAGTGGAAAAACACTAGCATCCTCATGGAGTCCAGTACCAGGTGACTTGGTCACATGTCCCTAAAGGGCCAGCATACCCAAGACTCAGAGGCTGTTTGCAGCCTCCCCAGGAAGGCTCCTGCCCACCCCGTGGGTGATTAGCATCTTCTAAGACTTATTTTTCTCCTTAATGGCCCTTCCCAGCCATCCATGGAGACTGAGCGCATTCTGTCCAGTGGGCGTTCCCCAGGTGTAAACGCATTTGTCATAGATGCATAGTCAATATTCTAACTTCAGATACAAAAACGATACATGCTTACAGGTAGGATAATCATATTCAGTAAATCGTACCCTTGCCAATGATATCTCACATGCTGTATCCTGCACAAAATACAGCATATTATGCCATACTTGTACAATAGGAATATTCCTATGAAGAATACGGGGTGTAATGCCACAAAGAGAATGATGTAAGTCACATGACAAGTGATCATGTGACTAGCTGTGACGATGTGGTTCTGGCGGGACCCAACTGAGAGTGCCAAATCAGGACCCATTGCTCAAACAGGGCAGTCACAGCCCCAGGCTGGGGTTTTTCCACCTCTAAGGCAAACCAAACCAACCAGACAAAAATGATTTTGGTTTCACCCCACTGGCTAACCACAAGTCACACAAGCAATTCCCTTAGACACTCCAGTTTCCCAGTATCACCACCAGTGCCACTCGTCCTGGGGATGAACGGTTATGAAAACCAACACCCCATTAAAAGAAAAAAGTTCTCTCGATCCCAAAGGACCACGCCTCAGACCCAGGTCAATATACACATCAGATCTTACCCACAAATCACGCTGTTGCCAATCCTTTAGAATCTAAAATCTAAAGGTTTATTCATAAAAGGAAAAAAGATAGAGATGAGAGCTAGAATTGGTTAAATGGAATCAATTCCATACAGTAATGGCAAAGTTCTTGGTTCAGGCTTGTAGCAGTGATGGAGTAAACTGCAGGTTCAAATCAAGTCTCTGGAGAACATCCCCGGCTGGGATGGGTCATTCAGTCCTTTGTGCAGAGCTTCAGTTTGTAGCAAAGTCCCTCCAGAGGTAAGAAGCAGGATTGAAGACAAAATGGAGATGAGGTCTCCGCCTTATATAGGCTTTTCCAGGTGTAAGAACACTCCTTTGTTCCTACTGTGGAAAGTTACAGCAAAATGGAGTCTGCAGTCACATGGGCCAGTTTCTGCTCACTCTGCTGAGTCACCAGGCGTATCCGCCTCCTCTCAATGGGTCAGTTGTGTAGGTGATGGTCCTTAATGGGCCATCAAGCAGGCTAAGCTGAGCTGACACCAACTTGTCTGGGGTGTGACCCAGAACTGCAGCACCAATTTGAAATGCAGACAGCATACAGCTAATATTCATAACTTCAACTACAAAATGCTACAGACATACAGACAGCATAATCATAACCAGTAACCCGTAACCTGGTCTTAGACACCTTATATGACCCCCTTTACATAGGATTTGGTGCCACTACAGGATCTTGGTTGCAACCCATGTTCTATATGGTCCTAGTTTATACCAATAACGTCACACTAGCCCAGGGCTCTGGAGGTCACGAGCCAGCGGGGGGCTGCAGCGGAAGGCTCCTGCAGTGCTCCCTGGGGAAGGCAATCATGGCTGGGGAGAAAGCCCAGCTGGAAGTTTATTTTCCTTTGGGCACAGGGCAAAGTCATATGGTGCCAGCTTTATAACTGCAATGAACTGAACACCCTTGCCCTGTCCTGGCTCACTCCATCCCCCCTCCCTCTGTCACCTACTCTCTCATACCTTTGCTCATTTTCACTGGGCTGGGGCAAGGGGTTGGGGTGTGGGAGGGGAAGAGAGCTCTTGCTGGTGGTGTGGGCTCTGGGGGGGATAGGGTTGTGGGGGTTGGGGTGCAGGTGGGGGCTCTGGGTTGGGGCAGGGGGTTGGGATACAGGAGGGGGTGAGGGTTCTGGCTGGGGCGTCCCATACAGTCAGCCTGTCACAGGCTCCTGCTTGTGTGGGTCCATCTCCCAGCAATGGGAGAGCTATTCCAAAGGGAAATGTGTGATCGTCATATCACATAGCTTGGCAGGTGGGGTGTGTGAGTTTGGGGGCGGGCGGTTCTCAGAAAGGGGGTTAAACATTAAGATGGCAATCTCCTAACTTGGACCTATGGGAAACCACTTCATGTCCTCTTGGGGGACAGATCTGCTCCAGCTCCTGCCCCAGGGCAGCCCAATTGCTGCTCAGTCTCTGCCTGGCAATAACACCTGCCCCCTTGGTCCCCCGGGGGCCCTTCTGCACTGGGGTGGGGTTGTTAGTTCCCTTAACTATCTACTGTACATTTGGATTATCACCGCTTTGGACGATTTTCCCATTCAGCCTCTTCCACGGCCCTGGTGGCAGCAAAAAAGTGAACAGAATGTTGGGCATCATTAAGAAAGGGATAAATAATAAGACAGAAAATATCATGTTGCCTCTATATAAATCCATAGTACATCCACATCCTGTATACTGTGTGCACATGTGGTCACCCCATCTCAAAGAAGATATATTGGAATTGGAAAAGGTACAGAGAAGGGCAATAAAAATGATTAGGGGTGTGGAACGGCTTCTGTATGAGGAGAAATTAATAAGACTTGGACTTTTCAGCTTGGAAAAGAGACGACTAAGGGGGGTTATGATTGAGGTCTATGAAATCATGACGGGTTTGGAGAAAGTAAATAAGGAAGTGTTATTTACTCCTTCTCATAACACGGGTCACTTGCTGGAGGATTCTCTGCAGCTTGAGGTCTTCAAACCATGATTTGAGGACTTCAATAACTCAGACATAGGTTAGAGGCTTGTTACAGGAGTGGGTGGGTAAGATTCGTGCAGGAGGTCAGACTAGATGATCATACTGGCCCCTTCTGACCTTAAAGTCTCTAAGAACCAGGGGTCACCTGGTGAAATTAATAGGCAGCAGGTTTAAAACAAACCAAAGGAAGTATTTTTTCACACAACACACAGTCAACCTGTGGAACTCACTGCCAGAGGATGTGGTGAAGGCCAAGACTATAACAGGGTTCAAAAAGAACTAGATAAGTCCATGGAGAACAGGTCCATCAATGGCTATTAGCCAGGATGGGCAGAGGTGGTGTCCCTAGCCTCTGTTTGCCAGAAGCTGGGAATGGGCGACGGGATGGATCAGTTGATGATTTCCTGTTCTGTTCATTTCCTCTAGAGCACCTGGCATTGGCTACTGTCAGAGGCATTGGCTACTGTCAGCCCAGGATACTGGGCTAGATGGATCCTTGGTCTGACCCAGTGTGGCCATTCTTATGTGGGGCAGTGTGTTCTGCCTCATGTTCTTCAGTTCTACAACCAAAAGTTTTGTGTACTGTGCCCCTCTCTGCTCCCTCTCCACACCCCACTCACAGTGGTTGTCCTTGGTCAGAGAGGACCCAGGGTTCAGCTATGCATGTGTGTGAGTTCCCCTCTCACCCCAGGGGCTGGTGGGAGGGGTGGTGAGAAGGCACCTTGCTCACTCTGCCATCTGAACACCTGCCCTGGCTGGCTGCCCTGCCGCTGCTATAACACTCTGCCAGCTGTCCACATGTCACCTTCTGCTGCTACCTGCCTTTCTGTGACCTCTGCAGGGCAGTGTTTTGAGCCCCCCTCCCCACAGCTAGTGACTGTCAGCTCTTAGTGGGGGAATGACCCTGCAGAATCAGGCTGGGCAGAAACACTGTCCCACAGCAAGTGATCTCAGCTGGAGTGGTCACTTCATAAAAACCCCTTTGATATTCACCCCGTCTTGTCAACTGTTGGGAACAGGCCACATGCACCCTGATTGATTTGGCCTTGTTAGCATTGACCCCCCAACTTGGTCAGGCAACTCTCATCTTTTCATGTGCTGTGTATTTATACCTGCTTACTGTATTTTCCACTGCATGCATCTGATGAAGTGGGTTCTAGCCCATGAAAGCTTATGCCCAAATAAATTTATTAGTCTTTAAGGTGCCACAAGGACGCCTTGTTGTTTTTAATAAAACATCAGACTCTCAAAGAGCCTTAATTAGTGCTATCATTGAAGAGTGAGAAGGAGCCCATTAAGCCCTACCTAACGTTCTTTGGTAGAGTCCAGCCTTCCTGGCAGGAACACCTGCCCCCACCCCCTCTTACTGTCCCAGGCCTCTGGCATTCGAGCCCCAGACTTCGTGAGTTCTGTTAGTTGAGGGTGACTCCCTCAATCAGGCCAGGCTAAGCACAGATCTGGTGCCCTTCACTCATACAATAAAGATAACAACACTGATACCAACATTTTATTGTGCTGCATTCAGCACTACAGTGATTTGTAACCCAACACCAGCAAAAGCTGAACTAGCTCTGCCTGCTGGATACAGAGCCTGAATGTGTGTGATTGTGTAAATACAGTCTGCTCCTGAAGCCTTTCCGCTCCCCCGAGAGCTGTCAGGGGAGAGCTCATTGAGATCCTGCTTACAGTTAAATCTCTTCTACGGCGCAGTCTCTCTCTTAATACATGTTCTTTAATGCCACAAATGATTCTCTCTCTGACCAGACTCTGTCACTCCCCAAACTCACAGGATTTACTGAGCTTCCTTAGTTCTGTGACATGTTGCTCCATGGTGTCATCTGTTTCTTTGCATGCATGTAAAAAATTGGTGTTTCTCAAAGATTTAATTCCTTTTTGGCATGCAACGTTCCTCGGATTTAGTCAGTATTTTACTTAACTTCATGCTTTCATCTTCTTCAGATGTAAAGTTGTTATAACTATCCAATGCTTCCTCCCGGACAACATGCAAAAAGACTGAGGATTTCACTTTAGCATGTTTCTTCTCTGCCCCTCTGGCTGCTAAATACCATTCAGATTGCTCTGAATGTTTACAAGTTCTCTGCAGCGTTGCCTGACAATTGCAGACTGGATGGAGATTGCAACACCTCCATTTTTCTCTTTCCCCTCCCCCCTCGTCTTAAGCTAGTCGGGCTACTCTTGGCTTCATAAAACACATACACAAGCCTCTGTTCTCTGTTTGCTGCTCCACGCGCTCCCTTGTCGCTGCTTTCAGTTTCAAAGACAGGAGTTAACTTCCCATGACGCCGTCTCCTCCCCATTGGGCACCTGAGCCTGTGTCATGATCTCAGGGTTCCTTAAACAACAAACCCATGAATGAGAGAGAAATACAGCTCTGAATTGCTGTGTACAGCCTCACTGTGTCCTCACCCCTGCTTCCTTCCAGGGCACATCGCTAAATTCCCAGAGTCGTCATACTGTCCCTTCGAGGGAGCGTCCCTGAATTATAAACTTCCACAAACAGACCTCTTCAGTTGGATGGCCCCGAGGGGCATGTGGGGTGTGATTCCTGCAGAGAAGGGCGATGGGTGGAAACAGCAAACATTTAACTCCTCACAGGAGCAGCACCTTGATTTGCACAGATCCACAGCTGCTCCAGCCAGAAGGAACCATTAAGACCATCTAGTCTGAGCTCCTGCCCCACACAGGCCAGAGAACCAACCAGGGGGCAGGGCACTCCTGGTCTGAGAGCTGAATCAGTGACTGTATGGGACCGCTGGGCTCTGATTGGCTGAGACAATTCCACCCAGCAGGCTGAATCATGACATGCTGTCCCTCCGGCTAACAAACGGGATATGGGAAAGTTCCTGTTCCAGGTGTTTTAACAGCCCGTTGCAAGGTTCTAGCTGAAAGCCTTCTCCTCCTCAAACTTGCTCAGGGCTCTGGCTCTATGTTCTTTGACTAAGGCCTGGTCTACACTGCGGGGAGGAGATGGTGTTGATCTAAATTACGCAACTGCAGCTACGTGACTAACGTAGCTGAAGTCGACATCCTTAGATCTACTCACGGTGGTGCCTTCACTGCGGTGAGTCGACTGCTGCCACTCCCCCGTCGACTCCGCCTGCATCACTCGTACAGGAGTCGACAGAAGAGAACTAGGGGTCGATTTATCGCGTCTAGACTAGAGGCAATAAATTGACCCCTGCTGGATTGATCACTGCCCACTGATCCAGTGGGTAGTATAAACGTACCCTAAGACTTGTAACAGGGCTTCAATTTTGGAGTCCTCAACTGAGGACCCCAAAAAGGGGCAGGATGCTGAGCACTCACTCTCTGAGAATCAGCCTCCTCAAAAGTGTCTCAAGTTGAGCACCCAAAATGCTGACACTTTAAAATCCTTGCCCTTCTTACATTTTAATATGGCTAAATGCAAATGTAGACACCTAGAGACAAAAAATGTTGGCCATACTTGCAGAATAGTGCAGCGGTTCTCAAACTTTAGCAGCTCCCCATACTCAGCCCTTGCCCCGAGGCTATGCCTCCTCTCACTACATCCCACCTCCTTCTGTCACTTGCTTTCCCCC
This sequence comes from Aldabrachelys gigantea, assembly GCA_026122505.1. Lineage (NCBI taxonomy): Eukaryota > Metazoa > Chordata > Testudines > Testudinidae > Aldabrachelys > Aldabrachelys gigantea. Next base: position 9,698,640 of record CM047479.1, read on the forward strand.
ACCGTCACTCACTTTCACGAGGGTGGGGCAGGGGGTTTGGGTGCAGGAGGGGGTGTGAGCTCTAGGCAGGACAGCTGTTCCCTGGTGTGAAGGAGGCGCTGGAAGGGAGGGGGAGCAGCTGATCAGCTGGGCCTGCAGACCCCAGTTTGAGAAATGCTGGGAATAGGGCACTCTATCCTGAGAAGCAGTGACTCTGAAAAAGAGTCAGGGTTCATGGTGGATAATCAGGTGACCAGGACATCCCAATGCGAGGCAGTGGCTGAAACGGCTAATGCAATCCTCAGATGTATAAACAGGGGAATTTTGAGTAGGAGCAGAGAGATTATTTTATCTCTGGATATGGCACTGGTGTGACCACTGCTGGAATCCTGTGTCCAGCTCTCGTGCCCACAGTTCAAGAAAGATGTTCATGATAAATTGAGAGCGTTCAAAGAAGAGCCGTGAGAATGATTAAAGGGTTGGGAAATCTGCTTTATCATTAAGGCTACGATTATGTCACAAAGGTCATGGAATTCATGACTTCCATTGACCTCTGTGACATTTTCTGCCCTGAGGGCTGGAGCTCGCAGAGAGACCTGAGCCCCACAGCTCCCAGCCCTTGGCCTGGTGGTGGGGAACACACCACAGCTGCCCAGCTGTGGCAGGTGAGCAGCAGACCCCCTGCAGCCGCCCAGCCATCATGGACAGCAGGGGGACCCTGCAGCTACCAGCTGCCTGGGGGCGAGGGGACCCCTCAACAGCCCAGCCCCTCAGGCAGGGTGACTCTGGGGCTCCCAGGCATTGCAGCAGTGGGGGACCCAGGAGCCCCAGCAGCAGTGGGTGCTGAACTCGCCTATCCCTATTGTCAGGGGTATTTGTCGTGACAGTCAGGGACAGGTCCTGGGCTTCCAGGAATGTTTGTTTATTGCCCATTGTGACGATGTGGTTCTGGCAGGACCCAGCTGAGATGCCAAATCGGGATCCAATGCTCCAACAGGGCAGTCACAGCCCCAGGCTGGGGTACTTCCACCTCTAGGGCAACCAAACCAGCCAGACAGAGAGGACTTCGGTGTCACCCCACTGGCTAACTGCAGGTCACACAAGCAATTCCCTTAGACACTCCAGTCTCCCAGTATCACCACCAGTGCCACCTGTCCTGGGGATAAATGGTTATGAAAACCAACACCCCAGTAAAAGAAAAAGGTTCTCTCGATCCCAAAGGACCAAGCCCCAGACCCAGGTCAATATACACATCAGATCTTACCCACAAATCACGCTGTTGCCAATCCTTTAGAATCTAAAATCTAAAGGTTTATTCATAAAAGGGAAAAAGATAGAGATGAGAGCTAGAATTGGTCAAACTGAATCAATTACATACAGTAATGGCAAAGTTCTTAGTTCAGGCTTGTAGCAGAGATGAAGTAAACTGCAGGTTTAAGTCCAGTCTCTGGAGAACATCCCCCGCTGGGATGAGTCATCAGTCCTTTGTGCAGAGCTTCAGTTTGTAGCCAAGTCCCTCCAGGGGTAAGAAGCAGGATTGAAGACAAAATGGAGATGAGGCCTTTGCCTTATATAGACTTCTCCAGGTGTAAGAACACTCCTTTGTTCCTACTGTGGAAAGTTACAGCAAAATGGAGTTTGCAGTCACATGGGCCAGTTTCTGCACACCCTGCTGAGTTACAAGGCATATTCGCCTCCTCTCAATGGGTCAGTTGTGTAGGTGATGGTCCTTAATGGGCCATCAAGCAGGCTAAGCTGAGCTGATACCAACTTGTCTGGGATGTCTCCCAGAACTGCAGCACCAATTTGAAATACAGACAGCATACAGCCAATATTCATAACTTCAACTACAAAAATGATACAGACATACAGACAGCATAATCATAACCAGTAACCCGTAACCTGGTCTTAGACACCTTATATGACCCCCTTTACATAGGATTTGGTGCCACTACAGGACCTTGGTTGCAACCCATGTTCTATATGGTCCCAGTTTATATCAATAACATCACACCTATGACCTGTCTATGACTTTTACTAAAAATATCCATGATAAAAACTTAGCCTTAATGCTAATGATAGACTCAAGGTGCTGTGACGTTATTGATATAAACTAGGACCATATAGAACATGGGTTGCAACCAAGGTCCTGTAGTGGCACCAAATCCTATGTAAAGGGGGTCATATAAGGTGTCTAAGACCAGGTTACGGGTTACTGGTTATGATTATGCTGTCTGTATGTCTGTATCATTTTTGTAGTTGAAGTTATGAATATTAGCTGTATGCTGTCTGTATTTCAAACTTGTGTTGTGTTACTGGGAAAGATCCCAGACAAGTTGGTATCAGCTCTGTTTAGCCTGCTTGATGGCCCGTTAAGGACCATCACCTACACAACTGACCCATTGAGAGGAGGCGGATACGCCTTGTGACTCAGCAGAGTGTGCAGAAACTGGCCCATGTGACTGCAGACTCCATTTTGCTGTAACTTTCCACAGTAAGAACAAAGAAGTGTCCTTACACCTGGAAAAGCCGATACAAGGTGGATGCCTCATCTCCATTTTGTCTTCAATCCTGCTTCTTACCTCTGGAGGGACTTTGCTACAAGCTGAAGCTCTGCACAAAGGAATGAATGACCCATCCCAGCCAGGGATGTTCTCCAGAGACTTGATTTGAACCTGCAGTTTACTCCATCATTGCCACAAGCCTGAACTAAGAACTTTGCCATCACTGTATGTAATTGATTCCATTTAACCAATTCTAGCTCTCATCTCTATCTTTTTCCTTTTATGAATAAACCTTTAGATTTTAGATTCTAAAGGATTGGCAACAGCGTGATTTGTGGGTAAGATCTGATGTGTATATTGACCTGGGTCTGGGGCTTGGTCCTCTGGGATCGAGAGAACCTTTTTCTTTTACTGGGGTGTTGGTTTTCATGACCATTCACCCCCAGGACGTGTGGGACTGGTGGTGATACTGGGAGACTGGAGTGTCTAAGGAAATTGCTTGTGTGACTTGCAGTTAGCCAGTGGGGTGAAACTGAAGTCATTTTTGTCTGGCTGGTTTGGTTTGCCTTAAAGGTGGAAAAACCCCAGTCTAGGGCTTTGACTGCCCTTTTTGAGCAATTGGTCCTGATTTGGCATTCTCCGTTGGGTCCCGCCAGAACCACATTGTCACAGGTGCTCCACCTGTCTAGCTTAACAAAGAGAAGGTTAAGGGGTGACTTGATCACAGCCTGTGGGAACCGACATGGTGAACCAAGAGTTGATAACGAACTCTTCACTCTGGCAGAGAACAGGCTAACAGAGTGGGGGAGGGGATTTAAGATTGTCACAGTTTACAAGGGTCGTGGGGGATTCTCCATCACGGGCGATTTGTAAATGACAATGGGATATTTTTCTAAAAGCTCTGCCCTACGAGTTATTGTGGGGCAGGTCTCTGGCCTGTGGGACACATGAGGCCAGACTAGACCATCACAGTGGTCCCTTCTGGCTTTTAAAAAAGGGGTAAACAGTGACGTGGCAAAATCTGCAGATGATACAAAACTACTCAAGATAGTTAAGTCCCAGGAAGAGGGCAAAGAGCTACAAAGGGATCTCACAAAACTGAGTGATGAGGCAATAAAATGGCAGATGAAATTCAGTGTTGATAAATGTAAAGTAATGCACATGGGAAAACATTATCCCAACTAGACATATACAGTGATGGGGTGTAAATTAGCTGTTACCACTCAAGAAAGAGATCTTGGGGTCATTGTGTATGTTTCTCTGAAATCATCCACTCTGTGTGCAGCAGCAGTCAAAAAAGTGAACAGAATGTTGGGAATCATTAAGAAAGGGACAGATAATAAGACAGAAAATATCATGTTGCCTCTATATAAATCCTTGGTATGCCTGCATCTTGAATACTGTGTGCAAATCTGGTTACCCCATCTCAAAAATATATATATTGGACTTGGAAAGGGTGCAGAGAAGGGCAACACAAATGATTAGGGGTATAGAACGGCTTCTGTATGAGGAGAGATTAATAAGACTGAGACTTTTCAGCTTGGAAAAGAGATGACTAAGGGGGGATATGTTAAAGATCTATAACATCTTCATTGTCGTGGAGAAAGTAAATAAGAAAGTGTTATAGCAGCAGAGAATCCTGTGGCACCTTATAGACTAACATACGTTTTGTAGCATGAGCTTTCGTGGGTGTCACGGAGTCCCCGGGCGATGCTCTGGAACTGCTCCCCACTAAGCCAGTCAGGACTTTGGGGAGCCTCCTCTCCCTCGGAGCAGACTTGTTCAGGGCAAGAAGCTCACATGTCTTCACCTCCTGGGTCTCTCCTTGGAGCATTCAGCATCCTTTGCCCCTCCGTGTGCTTCCCACAGCGAGCCCGCCTGGGCGGGGTCCTGGGGAAGCCACAGGGTCCTGCACCCCCACTTTGCAGTCAGATGTGACTCTCAGCCAGTCAGTAAAACAGAAGTTTATTCGATGACAGGAACAGAGTCTAAAACAGAGCTTGTAGATACAGCGAACCAGACCCCTCGGCCGGGTCCATTCTGGGGGGCAGTGAGCCAGACCCCTAGGTCTGCACTTCACTCCTTGTCCCCAGGCAGCTCCAGACTAACTCCCCCTCCAGCCCCTTTCCCGGGCCAGGAGGTCCCCTGATCCCTTTGTCTCCAACACCTTCAGCCGGCACCTTTGCAGGGGAGAGGCCCAGGCCATCAGTTGCTAGGAGACAGAGTGCCAGGCATTTATGTTCACTGGCCCTTTGCTCTGCAGCAACCTTATCCCACCACCTAGATACTTAAGAACCGCCTAGGGGACACTGAGGCACCAACACAGTATTCAGAGCAAACATTAAAACAGTCCCAGTTCGTCACAGTGGGTGAATACCCACTTCGTCAGATGCATGTAGTGGAAATTTCCAGGGGCAGGTATATATATGCTAGCAAGCAAGCTAGAGATAATGAGGTTAGTTCAATCAGGGAGGATGAGGCCCTGTTCTAGCAGCCTAGGTGTGAAAATCAAGAGAGGAGAAACTGGTTCTGTAGTTGGCAAGCCATTCACAGTCTTTGTTCAGTCCTGAGCTGATGGTGTCAAATTTGCAGATGAACTGAAGCTCAGCAGTTTCTCTTTGAAGTCTGGTCCTGAAGTTTTTTTGCTGCAGGATGGCCACCTTAAGGTCTGCTATAGTGTGGCCAGGGAGGTTGAAGTTCTCTCCTACAGGTTTTTGTATATTGCCATTCCTGATATCTGATTTGTGTCCATTTATCCTTTTCCGTAGGAACTGTCCAGTTTGGCCGATGTACATAGCAGAGGGGCATTGCTGGCACATGATGGCGTATATTACATTGGTGGACGTGCAGGTGAATGAACCAGTGATGGTGTGGCTGATCTGGTTAGGTCCTGTGATGGTGTCGCTGGTGTAGATATGTGGGCAGAGTTGGCATCGAGGTTTGTTGCATGGATTGGTTCCTGAGCTAGAGTTACTATGGTATGGTGTGCAGTTGCTGGTGAGAATACGTTTCGGGATGGCAGGTTGTCTATAGGCGAGGATTGGCCTGCCACCCAAGGGCTGTGAAACTGGAAAAATTCCACCACGATTTCAACAGCTTCAACACTTCACTCACTTCAACATAGAATCATAGAATATCAGGGTTGGAAAGAAACTCAGGAGGTCATCTAGTCCAACCCCCTGCTCAAACCAGGACCAACACCAACTAAATCATCCCAGCCAGGGCTTTGTCAAGCCAAGCCTTAAAAACCTCTAAGGAAGGAGATTCCACCCCTCCCTAGATAATCCATTCCAGTGCTTCACCCTCCTCCTAGTGAAAAAGTTTTCCTAATATCCAACCTAAACCTCCCCACTGCATCTTGAGACCATTACTCCTTATTTTGTGTGACGTTATTGATATAAACTGAGACCATATAGAACATGGGTTGCAACCAAGGTCCTGTAGTGGCACCAAATCCTATGTAAAGGGCGTCATATAAGGTGTCTAAGACCAGGTTACGGGTTACTGGTTATGATAATGCTGTCTGTATGTCTGTATCATTTTTGTAGCTGAAGTTATGAATATTGGCTGTATGCTGTCTGTATTTCAAATTGGTGCTACAGTTCTGGGAGACACCCCAGACAAGCTGGTGTCAGCTCAGCTTAGCCTGCTTGATGGCCCATTAAGGACCATCACCTACACAATTGATCCATTGAGAGGAGGCGGATACGCCTTATGACTCAGCAGAGTGTGCAGAAACTGGCCCATGTGACTGCAGACTCCATTTTGCTGTAACTTTCCACAGTAGGAACAAAGGAGTGTTCTTACACCTGGAAGAGCCTATATAAGGTGGAGGCCTCATCTCCATCTGGTCTTCAGTCCTGCTTCTTGCCTCTGGAGGGACTTTGCTACAAACTGAAGCTCTGCACAAAGGACTGAATGACCCATCACAGCCGGGGATGTTCTCCAGAGACTTGATTTGAACCTGCAGTTTACTTCATCACTGCTACAAGCCTGAACTAAGAACTTTGCCATCACTGTATGTAATTGATTCCATTTAACCAATTCTAGCTCTCATCTCTACCTTTTTCCTTTTATGAATAAACCTTTAGATTTTAGATTCTAAAGGATTGGCAACAGCGTGATTTGTGGGTAAGATCTGATGTGTATATTGACCTGGGTCTGGGGCTTGGTCCTTTGGGATCGAGAGAACCTTTTTCTTTTACTGGGGTGTTGGTTTTCATAACCATTCATCCCCAGGACAGGTGGCACTGGTGGTGATACTGGGAGACTGGAGTGTCTAAGGAAATTGCTTGTGTGACTTGTGGTTAGCCAGTGGGGTGAAACCGAAGTCATTTTGTCTGGCTGGTTTGGTTTGCCTTAGAGGTGGAAATACCCCAGCCTTGCGCTGTAACTGCCCTGTTTGAGCTATTGGTCCTGATTTGGCACTCTCAGTTGGGTCCCGCCAGAACCACATCATCACATTCTGTCATCTGGTATCACTGAGAACAGTCTAGATCCATTCTCTTTGGAACCCCCTTTTCAGGTAGTTGAAAACAGCTATCAAATCCCCCCTCATTCTTCTCTTCTGCAGACTAAACAATCCCAGTTCCCTCAGCTTCTCATAAATCATGTGTTCCAGCCCTCTAATCACTTTTGTTGCCCTCCGCTGGACTCTTTCCAAATTTTCCCCATCCTTCTTGTAGTGTGAGGCCCAAAACTGGACATAGTACTCCAGGTGAGGCCTCACCAATGTCAAATAGAGGGGAATGATCACATCCCTCGATCTGCTGGCAATGACCCTACTTATACAGCCCAAAAATGCCCTTTAGCCTTCTTGGCAACAAGGGCACAGTGCTGACTCATATCCAGCTTCTCGTCCACTGTAACCCTGTGACAATGTGGTTCTGGCGGGACCCAACGTCACAAACCCCTAGGTCCTTTTCTGCAGAACTGCTGCCTAGCCACTCGGTCCCTAGTCTGTAAGAGAGAATGGGATTCTTCCCTCTGCACTCATCCTTGTTGAACCTCATTAGGTTTCTTTTGGCCCTATCCTCTAATTTGTCTGGGTCCCTCTGTATCCTGTCCCTATCCTCCAGCGTATCTACCACTCCTCCCAGTTTAGTGTCATCTGCAAACTTGCTGAGAGTGCAGGCCACGCCATCCTCCAGATCATTCATGAAGATATTGAACAAAATGGGTCCCAGGACCCACCCTTGGGGCACTCCGCTTGAAACCAGCTGCCAACTAGACATGGAGCCATTGATCACTACCTGTTGAGCCTGACGATCTAGCCAGCTTTCTATCCACCTTATAGCCCATTCGTCCAGCCCATACTTCTGTAACTTGCCAGCAATAATACTGTGGGAGACCATATCAAAAGCTTTGTATTTGTCCTCTGCAAGATGGGCAGGTGCATTGCAGGCAGGCTAGACAGATTCTGCTCTAGACAGCGCTGAGATGAGGACAGGAGGGATGAGCGCCTAGGGTGGTGAGGAGAGGTGTGGGATGAACGGGCCTTGACTCAGGGGAAGCGATGCCCCATGTTTTTACCAGAAGACCAGGGCCTTCATTCCTTGTTCAGTCCCTTTCCCCCGCTGGCTGGCTCTGGGGTGCTGAGACTGGGGCCAGGCAACACAGGGAACTGTCCATGCCAGAGTCAGGAACACGAGAAAGGAGACGCACACTGAGCTGAACGCTGGAGGGAAAGTTTATCATCACTTCACTGTGCTGAGATTGCTGAGAAGAGCAGAGCGTGGGTGCGACATGGAGAGAAGGGGGCAGAGCAGAACGGGAGTGACACAGCGTAACACAGCAATGCTTTGCAGAAGGGATTTCGCAGCTGGGGACACAGGATCTGGTCTCCCTAGGGAATCGGAGGGACCGGATTCACTCACAGCCCAGGTGTTGGGAGCCCTCTGGTCCGGGCGAGCTGCCTCCCAAAAGGTTTACCCTTACAAATGAAAGAGAATCTGTATATACAGGGATAATCGTGCCATTTCTGAAAACCTAGAAAGAAAAACAGAAATGACCCCTGGGGTGGGGCAGCCTGGGCTGTTCCTGCTCATACAATGAATCCTCCTGCGCCACGTTCTGTGCCGCCCTTGGAGAAGATCCGAGCTCCTGTGCACAGCCCTGAGGAAGAGGAGGGTGGGATGGAGCCCTGAGCACCCCAGATTGGGGCAGCCCCATCCTGCAAAGAGAGGCCGAGGTTCAGTGTGAAAGGGGAGATGCCTTGTCCATGTGCTACTGCTCCTACCTCCCCCACCCCATGAGCCCCCCACCCCAGCCAGAGGGCAGAGGAGAGAGCGAGAGCCCTGCCCCAGGACTAGGGCACCCACTCAGGAACTGGGCTGCTGCCTCCTCCCTGCTGAGTGAGCTGCCCCACAGACAGGCCCCCTCCATGCCCTGCCCACCTGGGTCTGGCTACATCCATGGGAACCTCTGTCCCAGGCTGGGCTCAGCCACCGTGCAGAGGGGATGTGTCCCTGCCCCAGGAGTCAGTGTCACCGGCCTGCTGTGCATGGAGCAGCGCGTTCCTCCCTCACACCCCGTTACCCCTCTGCTCTGGGGGTGTATGTGCCTGTGCCCAGCGGCTGCCCGGCTGTAGTATTCCTGCATAGTCAGGCCAGAGAGAGCCCAGGGAAGGACAATCCTGGGGTTGGGCTGGGTGGGCTCAGCCCCTCAGCAGCACCCCAGACCCAGAAGGGAGCTCCGCGGGAGGTATAGGCTGTTCTCAGTGCCCTGTTCCCTGGAGCGCGGGTTTCTGCTGCTCTTTGACTCTATCCCCGTCCAGTGACTGTGTCCCTGGCTGTGCCCATCTGCCGGCATCAGGCCTGATGGACAGTGAGCCTGTAATTCACAGTGGGGAGGGATAACTCAGTGGTTTGAGGCTTGGCCTGCTAAACCCAGGGCTGTGAGTTCAATCCTTGAGGGGGCTACTTAGGGTTGTAGGGCAAAAATCAGTACTTGGTCCTGCTAGTGAAGGTAGGAGGCTAGACTAGATGACCTTTCTAAGTCCCTTCCAGTTTAAGGGGATAGGTATATCTCCCCTTATTATAATCACTCAAGACTGTATGATGATGCACATGTACCAGGGGCTCTGTTAAGGTTACATGGGAAGCCTTAGGCTGGGACTTCCACATTCCTTTAACAGGTTTTGGGTGCAATTTAGGAATAGTTTATAAGTAACAAAGAATTCGTGTTTTAGTAAAATGTGAACCAATCATCAGACAGCCCAGTACTCAATGGGCTGCTTGTTACCACAGTGTGTGACTGTCTAACACATCCGGCTCATGGCAGGCCCAGGCCTGTCCCAGAGATAAATGGAATTGGTCTGAGAGCTCCGGCCCTGCCCCTTGCTCCCCACACCCCCTGGCACTGCAGGCCCCACACAGACACAGCACTCAGTGATTGGGGCCAGGCAGGGGATTCATTGTGAATTTCACCCCTCTCCTGTTCACAGCCTGTCTGCAAAGTGACCCCTCATTATCCACCAACACTGGCTAGTCCAGGGGTTCTCAAACTTGGGGTTCTGACCCTCATGGAGTCATGAGGTAGTTACATGGGGGTCACAAGCTGTCAGCTCTGTGGGGTGACAGCCCCGATTCCCCACTATGTTAAATGACCTCTCTGTGACGAACTGGGAATGTTAATGTTTTCTCTGCAACAGGGGGGACCAATACAAAAAGGTTGAAAACCTGGGCTGGTCACTATCACCGTCTGGGCTATTTGGAACTTCTTCCCCTCCCCACTGGTGCTGTGAGCACCCAGTCACATACCCCACTGCCAGGGTCTGCTCCCTGGCTGCAGCTTTTGCTAATGATCCCCTCTTGGAGCCAGTTTCCATGGGAACAGTCATTAGTGCTCTATCTGTGAACACTTCGAGACTGGGCAGCACTTTCACAAGCAGCCAGCGTGTGTGCGAATGCTTGTGAGTAACATGACCCCACGAGGGGGCCAAATGCAGCTCTGGTGCCCACATCATTGTGTGGATCAGTGTTTGCACAGCAGGGGTGCAACAGCGATTCAAAACTGACACCCGTTTACAGCTCAGCAGAGTCCCTGACTGGGGCCGTGTGTGTGTGTGTGTGTGTGTGTGTGTGTGTGTGTGTGTGTGTGTGTGTGTGTGTGTGTGTGTGTGTGTGTGTGTGTGTGTGTGTGTGTGTGTGTGTGTGTGTGTGTGTGTGTGTGTGTGTCCTGCCTGTCACTGGAGCAGAGAGGTGAACTGACCCAGGGGAAATGGTAAGCAGCAGTTTTACCAGGTGAGACAAGGGGTTCTCTCCTGACTGCCCCCCCAGGATGGGGCAGGGAAGAGAGAGGAGCAAGGATCTGCACTTCAGGGAGCGCTGGGGCCAGCCTCGATCAGCATCTCAAGACCAGAGTGGTCAGGGTGCTGCCGGGGTTGCCCTCATAGGCGCATGTGGGTCTGATCCACCGACTCACCTGGACTCTCTAACACTACGCAGTGCTCATTTCCTGTTGGACTATCAGGTTGGTTTGTATCCCAATTTTTGTAATTGAAGAGGGAATGATCTGTCCATTTCCAGCTTAGAGTCTGCAGAGACAAAGGAGAGCAGAGCCCCTGTCAAACCCAAGGTTACACAGCTAGAGACGTGCCCTGGAGCCGAGGGACCATGGGCAGAGCACGGGCAGAGGCTGCCCAGTGACACTGGAGACACTGATCATAGCTATGAAATGTCAGCGCTGACAACCAGGGCTACATTTACTGGCAGCTGAAGATACACCAGAACCTGCCCAACCCTCGGAAGCATGAAAATAGCAAGTGAAGGGAAAGTCTCCAGCACCCCCTGTCCCTGCCATCCCCACATTGCCGAGGGGAGCGCGCCCCGACCTGTCCTCAGGTTCCACATCCATCTCCAGCACAGCCCGACCGGCAACACTGCAGCATCATCACAGGTGCTGTCCCGCGGCCCCACGCTGCTGCCCCCGGTCCCTCTCGTGTGCACAGACCCACATGATGATGCTCCCAAAGCCACAGAAGAGTTATCTGCTCCCTGCTCCAGAGATCACGGCGGTCGGTCTGGGGGACGGGGACGCTGGATGAAGCTGGGGGTCGCACTGTCAGGGATCAGGTGCTGCAGCAGAATTAGTCACCTGGCGACCCACCCAGCGCAGACAGCCGGCTGCAGGCCCCCAGCCTGACTGCACCCCCTGCCTGGGCAGGAAGGGCAGCTGGCCGGCTCTTAGCCCAGCAGCTCTCGGGCTGCTCCGTGTCTCCATGCCATGGCCGCCATCCTACCTGTCCCCGCTGCTCCTCCCCGTGCCCCTGTCCTGCTCCAGCCCTGCTCCTCCTCCTGCTCCTGCTTGTTTCCCAGCCCTGCTCCTGCTCACTCCTGGTCGCCTCAGCTTGCTCCTGGTCCCGGCTTCCTTACCCTGACCTTGGGCTCCTGCTCTGACCCTTGATGTGCCACCTGGGTCCCCTCCCAGCTCTGACCCTTGGCTTGGCTATTAATGCCTGACTCCGGCTCTGACCCTTGTATTGGAGCCGCTTCCTGCTCCTGCTCTGACCATTAATCCTGACAGCCCACGGCCCTGCATCTATTGTGTGTCCTTTGGGCTGTTTGCTGGGGAGGAAGCAGAAGCTGTATGCGCCGGGAGTGGGCTGCCAGCACCTCTGCCGATGGACGGATCCGGGAATGTTGGCGACAATCCCCTTGTTCTGTCCATGTGTTCAGGGATTCGGGTGGGTCCTGATCCCCCTTTCCCTGTCCCTGAACAGAGTTCTGGGTTATTAATTCCCCAGGGTTTTGTACGGGGCCATGTCCCTCGGTGGGCAACTCCTCCGTGGGCGGGCGCAGGGGGAGCTGCCAAGAGGCAGAGGCTGACGCTGCCCCAGGCTCAGTGGACCCCCCGAGGGGTGAAAGGCTGCGACATGGCCCAGGAGGTCTGTCTCTGGCATTTTATCACAGAGAGAAGTGAGGAGGCCAAGAGCAGTCAGGCGTGTTTAGCAAGTGACGACAGCCTGTCGGCTGGAGGGAGTCTCGTGCAGGAGTCTGTGCTGTCACGGCTGGCCCCCCCCCCCCGCCCCCCGAAACACCAGCCTGTCCCGTGCTCTGGGGCCAGACAGGAGCGGCTGCAGCAGGGTGCATCTGTGCTGCCCAGCAGTGCTGTCCACGGAGCTCCCCCGTCTCCCATCAGTGCCACCGGCAGCTTTGCTCTGCGGCTGCCGTCCGGCCAGCAGGGCCAGCAGCACCCACCACGTGCGCCCAGCCCCGAGCTCTCAGAAACGTCCCCTTCAGCCTCAGCAGCTGGGTGTGTGGATTGACAAGCAGGGGTTGGCCACGGCCTGGCTCGGGGACAAGCAGCACAGCGAGCCCAGAGCAGCAGAGACGCTGGATGCAGAGGAACCCACCGAGGAACAACGTGCAGCACCAGCAGCACCAGGAGCCGGGGAGCAGCGTGGGGAGCAGATTGTGACTGTCAGACACTGCAGCGGGGGCAGCTCTGTGCAGGGTTTATGGGGGAGGAGCGGCGGCTGGGCAGGGCCCCAGGGAGAGGCACTGACTGAGCCTGGCCTGGAAACCGGCCTGCATAGGCACAGAGTCCGTGGGTGCTCCGGGGCGGGGGCGGAATGGGGTGGGAAGTTGGGGGTGGAGGCAGAGCTGGGCGTGGAAGGGGTGGACCAGCCCTCTCATGCTGCTCTGCTGCACAGCGGGCTGGTGGCTGCCTGAGAGCCTGGCTGGGGAGGCGACTTCTGCTCCCTGTCTGGGCTCGGGTGCCGGGGACCAGGGGAGAGCAAGCAGGAGTTTTGCCCCCAGGGGCGGCTCTAGACATTTCACCGCCCCAAGCACGGCTTCATGCCGCGGAGGGCGCTCTGCCGCTCGCCGGTCCTGCAGCTCCGGTGAACCTCCCGCAGGCATGCCGCAGAAGGGTCCCCCCCTGCTGCCCTCCCGGTGACCGGCAGAGCGCCCTCCGCGGCTTGCTGCCCCAAGACACGCTTGGCGTGCTGGGGCCTGGAGCCACCCCTGTTTGCCCCCCATCACGTTTCCGTCTCGCTCAGCATGGGTCACTGGCAGCCGAACAGGGCAGGGATCAGAAACCGCTTCCCCAGCCAGGCTCTGTCAGGCAGCTGCCAGGCTGCAGAGCAGCGACCAGGAGGGGCCGGTGTTAGAAGTGGCTCCTTCTCACCAGGGAGGGGGGCAGAACGTGCCGGGGTGGGAGGCAAGTGCAGTGGGAAGACAGAGCCCCCCCAGGTAATGAGGGGTGGGGAGAGTGTGGTGGCCCCGGGCTGGGAACAGGGGAGGGTTGGCCGAGGGGAACATGTGACCTCCCCTTTTGATCGTGCCCTCCCCTCCCCCGGTATGGGGAGGCACCAGTCATCTAGGGGCTCCCTCAGGGGAGGGGGAAGAAGCAGAGCAGGGGCAGGAAGAGGCGGGCTGGAGTTTTGGGGGAGGGGTGGAGTAAGGGCAGGGCATTAGATGGAGCAGAGGTCGGCCCCCCCCAGGAGATCAGGAAGTCGGTGCCTACGCCAGGCTGTTTGCTGGACTAGAGACTGGACTGGAGCGCTCCTCCTACCCAGGGCTGATGCAAGGATATTTCGCACCCTGGGCAAAACTTCCACCTTGTGCTCCCCTTCCCCTGCCCCCGGAACATCGCTTCTTATCAACTCTCAAAAATGAATCCTGCATAATGTGGCGTTGTTCATTAGAATTAATACACGGAGGGCCGAGGAGAGGATCACAATGGTCCCTTCTGGCCCGGGGGACCCTATGAGCAAGTAGGAGGCTGGGAATGCCCCAGCTCTCAGAGTCTCTAAATGTTCCCAGGTTCTGAGTACCTCGCCCTGCCGGGGGGAGCCAGGGGCAAGGAGGGCAGAGCCAGGCTCTCCCAGGGAGCAGGTGAGGATCTCACTGGGGATCAGGGATTGGCACTGGCCCAGTGCCACCGGCGGCGGGGCGGGATGTTGGTGTTGGGAAGCGGCACCTGCGTCAGCCCTTTCCCCTCCGTCGCTCTGCGGGGTTTAGTTTCACTTTCCCTTGCCCCGGGAGGCGGCTGCGCCCAGCCCCAGGTGTGGTGCGTTGGAGGGCGAAGCTCACCTGAACTCAGGACCACACCCTGCCTCCCCCAATGGCTCCGTCCCTCGGCAGTGCTGGTTGCCGCGCCCGGCCGGCTGTCTCCTCCTGGCTCCGCCACAGGCTCCCACTGACCGTCCTGTGCAGCGCCCCTCGCTGCGGGGGCTCCCCGCCCTGCCCGCTCAGCTGACTCTCATGACGCTGGACACTGCTTTTTGGTGCCCCCATGTGATGGAGTAGGGACTGTCTGTGTGGGGAACGGAAAAGCAGGGGGATCTCTTTAGGTGCGGGACAGGTGATCAGCCTGTAACCCGAGCCCGGCCAGGGGGAGGAGGGAGCTCCTGGGTGGGGAAGAAGGGAACAAAGGACCCCGGCCGGGGGGAGGAAAGGCAGGACAGTTTGGGTTTGGGGCTGTGGGGCGGAATTCAGGGTATCCTAGCTGGGATCCAAGCACCCTGAACCCCCAGAAGGACTGGATGGAGGAGTCCTGACTGTGCCTGCAAGCTCTGCTGTAACCTGTGTTCCTGTTGTCCAATAAACCTTCTGTTTTACTGGCTGGATAAAAGTCACTGTGGTGTCCAGGAAGAGGGGTGCAGGGCTGGAACCCCCAGACTCTGTAACAACTGGTGGCAGTGGCGGGAGATACTGCACCCTGTGGACGGCGCTTCCTGCAGTAAGTGACTGGGGAGCAGTAAAACGAAGGGGTGATTAACCCCTGGGAGTGTGTGCCCAGTGAGAAGGACTTTGCAGTAACAGGGTCCCCCTGGGGATTGCAGCGAGTGGTCCCAGGGGCGGAGGAGTCTGCAGATCGACCCTGGCAGAGAGGTGGTGATCTCAAGAAGGGCTGGTGCACTAGGGGTCCCCTGGAAACCGTGGGGAGCGGTGAGCACCCCGGCCTGTGAGTGGCCAGCAGGAAGATGTATACCAAGCTGCGCAGGTGTGACCTGCTGGAGCTGTGCAAGCAGAGGGGGCTGCGCACAGGGAGGCTGACCAAGGACCAGCTGATTGCCCGGCTGGAGGAGGGAGACCGGAGCCCTGTCTCTGAGGGAAGCAGCATGGCAGATGCAGCGCAGGCACCAGTGTCTGTCCCCGCTGGGAGTGGTCAGCCGGTGGATGAGGGCTTCCCGAGACCCCCCCTTCCTAGGCCTAGGGGAAGGGCGGGGAGGAGCCCAGCGAATACCGAGGGCACCGTGACCCCCCCGGCCAGCAGGGGATCCTGGCAGCGAAGCTCACCCCCCAGCAGGGGATCCTCCCGCCGACGCTCGACATCTGTGGAGCAGCTGTGGCTGGAAGAGGAAAGGAAGTTGAGACGGGAGGAGCTCGAGTTAAAGAGGCAAGAGCTGGAGGAGAAGGTGAACCAGCGTAAGCATGAGGAGAACCAGCGCCAGCGTGAGCTGGAGGAGACGGAGAACCAGCGTAAGCATGAGGAGAACCAGCGCCAGCGTGAGCTGGAGAAGAGAAACAGCGTAAACATGAGCTGGACCTGGCCCAGCTGAGGAGCCGTGAGGCCCCGGCTGCGGTGAGTGAGGGGGGACCTAAGCCTACAACGAACTTTGATAAGCACTTGCTGCCCCGGCGTAAGGAGGGGGAGGACATAGATACCTTCTTGACAGCCTTTGAGAATGCCTGTGAGCTGTACAAGGTTGACCCTGCAGACAGGATCCCATTTCTCACCCCCTTACTGGACTCCACGGCCGTGGAGGTGTACAGCCGACTGAAAGGGGCGGAGGCAGGGGACTACGAACTGTTCAAACAGGCCCTGCTCCGCGAGTTTGGGCTGACTCCTGAGATGTACCGGAAGAGGTTCCGGAGTCAGCGTAAAACCCGTGAGATCACATATCTACAGCTGGTCAACCGGGCCCAGGGGTATGCCCGCAAGTGGACAGCTGGGGCCCAAACTAAAGAGGACCTGCTTGACCTATTCATACTGGAGCACCTGTATGAGCAGTGCCCGTCTGACCTGAGGCTGTGGTTGAGGGACCAGAAGCCGGGGAACCCGCAGCACGCAGGCCAACTTGCCGACCAATTTGTGGACAGTCGTGCAGGGGATGGCAGGGAGGAGTCTCGAAGGAGCAGGCCTGCCTCAACGCAGAGAGAGAGTCATCATGGGACCTCCCAGCGGGGCCCTATGGAGAACCCCCCCAAAAGGGGAACATCCAGTGTCAGGTCCCTACGACCCACTCAAGGGGACCCACGAGACATGGGCTGCTATCAATGTGGCCAACGAGGCCACATACGGGCCCAGTGCCCCAAGCTCAGGGACAGACCAAGCAGACCCAACCCGCAGAGGGTGGACTGGGTAAAAACCCAATCAGAAGATGGGCTACCTTCCCGGGAAAGGGGGGCTGGCAACATACCACCTGCGAAGGAGGGAGGAGGCCCCCAGGTCAGCTCCTCTGGGGGGCTGGAAGCTCCAGCCTCCGGGTTCTTAGTTTACCGGGTGGGCGCGGGGCTGCCCCTCCGGAAAGAGTGCATTGTTTCCCTGGAGGTAGATGGGAGGAAGGTCACTGGGTACTGGGACACGGGTGCAGAGGTGACGCTTGCCCGGCCCGAGGTGGTGGGCGCAGATCGGATGGTGCCCGACACCTACCTGACCCTGATGGGCGTGGGCGGGACCCCATTCAAGGTGCCCGTGGCAAGAGTACATCTGAAGTGGGAGGCCAAGGAGGGCCCCAAGGACGTGGGGGTACACCCATATTTGCCCACAGACGTGTTAATGGGAGGGGATCTTGAGGACTGGCCTAGTAGCACTCAGAGTGCCCTGGTCGTGACTCGTAGTCAGAGTCGGCAAAGGGCACTGCACCCCGACCACGGGGAAGGTACTCGGCCCGAGGTGCAGGACCCTAACCTGGGGGGCGGGGAGCGCCCAGGGGCACAGCTCAGAGAGGCTGTGGCCTCAGACCCCGCCAGCAAGAGAGAGCTGGTCCCCATCCCTGTCCCAGCTGCTGAGTTCCAGGCGGAGTTGCAGAAAGATCCCTCCTTGCGGAAGCCCAGAGACCGGGCTGACCTTAGTGCGGAACAGACCCTGAGGAGAGGTTGCAAGGAGAGGTTCCTGTGGGAGAAGGGGTTCCTGTACCGAGAATGGGCTCCCCCAGGAGAGGTAGAGTCATGGGGGATCAGGAGGCAGCTGGTGGTTCCCCAGAAGTTTCGCCACAAGCTGCTGTACCTGGCCCATGACATCCCTCTTGCAGGACACCAGGGAGTCCGGCGTACCAGGCAGAGGCTGCTACAGAACTTTTACTGGCCTGGGGTCTTTACCCATGTCCGACAGTACTGCCAATCCTGTGACCCCTGCCAGAGGGTGGGGAAGGCCCGGGACAAGGGAAAAGCAGCCTTGAGGCCTTTACCCATCATAGAAGAACCTTTCCAGAAGGTGGCCATGGACATAGTGGGACCTCAAGGCAAGATGACCCGGTCCGGGAAGAAGTACATCCTGGTGGTGGTGGATTTTGCCACTCGCTACCCCGAGGCGGTGGCCTTGTCCTCTATTGAAGCAGACACAGTAGCAGATGCGCTGCTGACAATTTTCAGCCGGGTGGGGTTCCCCAAGGAGGTCTTAACGGATCAGGTGTCCAACTTCATGTCGACCCTGCTCCGGTCCTTATGGCAGAAATGTGGGGTCCAGCACAACTGGGCCTCAGCGTATCACCCCCAGTCCAACGGGCTGGTGGAAAGGTTCAACGGGACGCTGAAGATGATGCTAAAAACATTTATAAACCAGCACCCGCAGGATTGGGACAAATACTTACCTCACCTGCTGTTCGCGTACAGGGAGGTACCCCAGGAGTCTACCGGGTTTTCGCCTTTTGAACTGTTGTATGGGAGGCGAGTAAGGGGGCCCCTGGACCTGATGAGAGATGAATGGGAGGGGAAGGCCACTCCCGAGGGAGAATCAGTGGTGGAGTATGTCCTGACCTTCCGGGAAAGACTGGCCGAGCTCATGGGCCTGGCCAGGGAGAATCTGGCCCGAGCCCAGAGGAAGCAGAAGGTCTGGTATGACCGCACGGCCCGGGCCCGGGCCTTTGCCACCGGGGATCAGGTGATGGTTCTCATCCCCGTGAGGAAAAACAAACTCCAGGCCGCCTGGGAAGGACCCTTCAAGGTAATCAAGCAACTGAATGAGGTAAACTATGTGGTGGAGCTGTGAAACCGGGCACATCACCGGCGGGTGTACCATGTGAACATGATGAAACCATACTATGACAGGGGGAATGTGGTGCTGGCCGTGTGTGGACACTGGGAGGGGCAGGGAGATGACCCTTTAGTGGATCTATTCCCTGGGACAAAAGCGGGTTCCCCCCTGGAGGCGATTCTCCTCTCTGATCAGCTGACCCTGGCCCAGCACGCTGAGATCAGAGGGGTGCTGCATCTATACCGACAGCTGTTTTCCAACCAGCCTGGACGCACTAATTTGACTGTTCACAGGGTGGAGACCGGGTCACATCCCCCTATAAGATGCTCCCCTTTTCGGGTCACTGGTAAAACTGCCCAGGATCTGGAAAGAGAGGTCAGGGACATGCTGGCTTTGGGTGTGATCCAGCCGTCTTCCAGCCCTTAGGCCTCGCCAGTGGTGCTGGTCCCCAAGAAGGATGGGTCAATCCGGTTCTGTGTGGACTATCGAAAGCTCAATACCATCACCGTATCTGACGCCTACCCCATGCCCAGGCCTGACGAGCTCCTAGACAAGCTGGGAGGTGCTCGGTACCTCACCACCATGGTTCTTACCAAGGGCTACTGGCAAGTGCCGCTGGATGCAGATGCCAGGGTGAAATCGGCCTTTATCACCCCTCTGGGGCTCTACGAGTTTCTGACCCTGCCCTTTGGCCTCAAGGGAGCGCCAGCCACCTTCCAGCGCCTGGTGGATCAGCTACTGAGGGGGATGGAGAGTTTTGCCGTGGCCTATATTGACGACATCTGCGTCTTTAGCCAGACCTGGGAGGACCATGTGTCCCAGGTTACACAAGTCCTGGATCGAATCCAGGAGGCTGGGTTAACCGTAAAGGCTGAGAAGTGCAAGGTGGGGATGGCTGAAGTATCTTACCTGGGCCATCGGGTGGGGAGCGGCTGCCTGAAGCCGGAACCAGCCAAGGTGGAGGTGATCAGAGACTGGCCTGCTCCCCAAACCAAGAAGCAGGTCCAGGCCTTTATTGGGATGGCGGGGGTACTATCGAAGGTTCGTGCCCCACTTTAGCGCCATAGCCGGCCCCATCACTGAGCTGTGCAAAAAGGGGAAGCCAGACAAGGTAATCTGGACCGAGCAGTGCCAGGAGGCTTTCCGGGCGCTGAAGGAGGCTCTGGTCAGTGGCCCAGTTCTGGCGAACCCAGATTTTGACAAACCCTTTATGGTGTTCACCGACGCCTCAGACACGGGACTGGGGGCGGTGTTAATGCAGGAGAATGAAAATGGGGAGAGACACCCCATTGTGTACCTGAGCAAGAAGCTGCTACCCCGGGAGCAAAACTACGCGGCCATCGAGAAGGAATGCCTGGCCATGGTGTGGGCCCTTAAGAAGCTAGAGCCATATCTCTTTGGGCGACATTTCATCGTGTACACCGACCACTCTCCCCTGACCTGGCTGCACCAGATGAAAGGAGCCAACGCCAAGCTCCTGAGGTGGAGCCTGCTCCTGCAGGACTATGACATGGACGTGGTCCATGTGAAGGGAAGTGCCAACCTGATAGCGGACGCCTTGTCCCGGAGAGGGGGCCCTGAACTTCCCCAGGTCACTGGGCAGAGTGACCCCGCTCAGTTCAGTCTCGAAGGGGGGAGCGGTGTGATGGAGTAGGGACTGTCTGTGTGGGGAACGGAAAAGCAGGGGATCTCTTTAGGTGAGGGACAGGTGATCAGCCTGTAACCCGAGCCCGGCCAGGGGGAGGAGGGAGCTCCTGGGTGGGGAAGAAGGGAACAAAGGACCCCGGCCGGGGGGAGGAAAGGCAGGACAGTTTGGGTTTGGGGCTGTGGGGCGGAATTCAGGGTATCCTAGCTGGGATCCAAGCACCCTGAACCCCCAGAAGGACTGGATGGAGGAGTCCTGACTGTGCCTGCAAGCTCTGCTGTAACCTGTGTTCCTGTTGTCCAATAAACCTTCTGTTTTACTGGCTGGATAAAAGTCACTGTGGTGTCCAGGAAGAGGGGTGCAGGGCTGGAACCCCCAGACTCTGTAACACCCCAAATCTTGGAGCCCGAGGCAGCTGCCTAGTGGTTGCACTGGCCCTGGCCCCACCGCCATCCCGCACTGGCCTGCAGAGCCCTGATGGCAACTGGACTGGATGGGCCCCCCCCCCCACTGGCCTGCAGAGCCCTGCTGGCGACTGGACTGGATGGGGGCCCCCCCACTGGCCTGCAGAGCCCTGCTGGCGACTGGACTGGCCCAAGGGCCAAACAAGAGCCACGGTGGCTCCCTTTCAGCTGTAAGTGATGAACCCTCTGTAGCCAGGGGGGATCTGCAACCTCCCCGTTCCCGCCAGCCCCAGTCACTGCCCTTTCCTGGGCCTGTGTCGGGTGGGTATCAGGACCCTGCGGGGCTCCCCCTACAGGCCTGGAGCTGACGCGCCTCTGGCCAGGTGACCCCCCCTCACTGAGCCCACCCTGAGGACGAATACACAGAGCGACAGCACTTCCAGGGCTCTGCTGCCCTCGCATTGGTCGCTCTGCCCGTGGGGCTGCCCCTTTCCCCGAGCCCTCGTCTAGATGTCTCGTCCGTGTGGGACGGGGCTGACTCTCGTGCCGGGCGTGTATGGCCGGTGTGGTGGGTCCCTGAGCGCTAGTGTCACGAACGTGAATATTAGAAACAGCAGCTTATACTCTGCACCGGGCGCTGGGGATCGATCCTGTGACTGAAAACCCAGGCGGTACAGCCCCTTTTCACCCCGTTCCAATGGAAACCCTGCTCTGGTGCCACCCCCACCCCAAACAACAACCTCACTGAGCAGAGACCCAGAGCCCAGGGGCTGGGGAGGGGCTGCCAGAGGCAGAGCGGGCACCAGGCACTCACCCCATAAGGGTCTGAGAGTCCGATCCAGACGGGACTGTTCTTTGTGTGGTGCCACTTGATATATTCAGACAGAATTTGTTTGTCCAAAATTGTGAATGGAGGTGAGATGGGACCCTTGGAAGTGGTTCTGGCATTCAACCTGGAACAAGAGAAAATAAGCAAGTCCAGCTCTGTTTTGGGACCCTGCCTCCCCCAGGCAGCAAGGGCCATGAAGGGACAGGACCCCATGTTAGCGCCTCTCCCCTCCCCAGGACCAATGGGGGGAGCAGGTGGAGCCGTCTCCCTCCCTCCATCCCCCTTCACCTTACAGTCCCCACCCCACTCGGCACAGCCACAGCCACCCTGTGCCCTGCTGGCATCACCCAATCCCTCCCTCCCCAGCTCCTGGGCTCTGCTCTGAGCACCATCCTGCCCTGGGCCATGACTCTGCCAGACACACCCGCTGTCATGCTGGGAGGAGAGCACAGGTGGGGCGGATGTAGGGCACTGTGCTGACCCAGGCACTCGGACTCTGCCAGGCGCTCGGCTTGTGCCCGTCAGCAATTAGCACCACATGACCTGAGTGCAGCCCTGGCCAAGGGGATTTCCTGGCAGATCTCACAGGGTCCTGGAGCCCGGGCTGCAGCCCAAGCCCGGAAGCCTACACAGCAATGAAACAGGCGTGACAAGCGGGCAGCAGGGAGACTGGCAGAGAGGCTGGTGGTGAGGGCCAGAGCAGAGCCCCACAGAGACTTAAGAGCCTGAGGGAAAAAGGACACTGCTCAGCTTACTTGGGGGTGGGTCGTTGTGTTTATGAACCCTACGTGTGGTGTTTTCCCAAATTAATGCTGAGTTATTTCCCTCCTTTTATGAAAAGTTTTTGCTACACTCAGACTCAGTGCTTGCGAGAGGGGAAGTATTGCCTCCTAGAGGTGGCTGAGGGGTGGAGTGTAATTGTCCCAGGTCACTGGGTGATGGCTTGAGCCAGTTCTGTGTTGTATTGTTGAAAAGGAAACGCTAGATATTGAACCTGGCCCATCTTGCTGCTGGCTCCACGTGGCAGCAGGGTTACAGACATAATACAATTGAATATCCCTGTGGCAGGGAAAACACCACAGCAGCCCTCCAAGGTAGCATTTCATTTCAGAAAGGGGAACTATACAAAAATGAGGACATTCGTTAAACAGAAATTAAAAGGTACAGCGCAAAAAGTGAAATCCCTACAAGTGGCATGGAAAATTTTTAGAGACACCATAATAGAGGTCCAACATAAATGTATACCCCAAATTAAAAAACATAGTGAGAGAACCAAAAAAGTGCCTCCGTGGCTAAACAACAAAGTAAAAGAAGCAGCGAGAGGCAAAAAGGCATCCTTTAAAAAGTGGACTTTAAATTCTAGTGAGGAAAATAGAAAGGAGCATAAACACTGACAAATGAAGTTTAAACATAGAATTAGGAAGGCCAAAAAAGAATTCGAGGAACAGCTAGCCAAAGACTCAAAAAGTAATAGCAAAATTTTTTTTAGTCCATCAGAAGCAGGAAATCTGCTAAACAACCAGTGAGGCCACTGGACGATCAAGATGCTGAAGGAGCACATACGCATGGTAAGGCCTTTGCAGAGAAGCTAAACGAATTCTTTGCATCGATCTTCATGGCTGAGGATGTGAGGGAGATTCCCAAACCTGAGCCATTCTTTTCAGGTGACTGTCAGGGTTCCCTCCACACTCTGAACTCTGGGGTACAGAAGTGGGGACCTGCATGAAACACCCGCTAAGCTTATTTCTACCAGCTAGGTTAAAAACTTCCCCAAGGCACAAATTCTTTCCTTGTCCTTGGATGATATTTCTGCCACCACCAAGTGCTTTAGACAAAAATTCAGGAAAAGAGTCACTTGGAGTCCCTAGTTCTCCAAAATATTCCCCCAAGTCCCTTCACTCCCTTTCCTGGGGAGGCTTAAGAATAATGAGAGTAACGACCAGACCCTTTGTTTCTAAGATACTGAATATCAATCAGATTCTTAAGGAATAACTTTCTTTAAGGAAAAAGCAAAAGAATCACACCAGCAAAAATCAGGATAGAACATAACTTTACAGGGTAATAAAAAGATTTAAAACACAGACGACTCCCCTCTGGCTCAGTTTCAATATTACAAAAAACTGGAATAAAACTCCCTCTTAGCATAGGGAAAATTCACAAGCTAAAACAAAAGATAATCTAATGCATTTCCTTGCCTTTACTTACGTTTGTAATCTTATATGGATCGTTTCAGGTATGTTTTCAGGGGATGTTTTTCCTGTCT
The DNA here is from genome assembly GCA_026122505.1 of Aldabrachelys gigantea. Taxonomy (NCBI): domain Eukaryota; kingdom Metazoa; phylum Chordata; order Testudines; family Testudinidae; genus Aldabrachelys; species Aldabrachelys gigantea. The sequence continues at coordinate 9,722,410 of CM047479.1, forward strand.
GGCCTCTCTCTCCATCCAGAGAGGGAACAACAAAGAGAGCACAAACAAAACCTCCCCCACCCCCAGATTTGAAAGTATCTTCTTCCCTCATTGGCCCTTGTGGCCAGGTGCCAACTAGGTTATTTGAGCTTCTTAACCACTTACAGGTAACGATTTAGTACAGCTGCCCAGGAGGGCTTTTTATGTTGCCCTTATGTGTATATTTATGACAGTGACAAATCTGAGAAACTGTCCCAGATTGAGGTATCATTAGAGAAGGTTTTGGAACACATTGATATTTAACAATAAGTCACCAGGACCAGATGATAGTAATGCAAGAGTTCTGAAGAAACTCAAATGTAAAATTGAAGAACTACTAACGGTGGGTTGTAACCTATCATTTAAATCAGCTTCTGTGCCAGATGAATGGAGGATACTTAATGTGATGCCAATTTTCAAAAAAAGCTCCAGAGGTGATCCTTGCAATTACAGGCCAGTAAGACTAATTTCAGTACTGGGCAAACTGGTTGAAACTATAGTAAAGAAAAAAATGGTCAGACACATATAAATGAACATAATTTCTTGGGGAAGAGTTAACATGGTTTTTTTTAAAGGAAAATCATACCTCACCAATCTACTCGAATTCTTTGAGGGGGGTCAACAAGTATGTAGACAAAGGTGATCCAGTGGTCTAGTGTACTTAGATATTCAGGAAGCCTTTGATAAGGTCCCTCTCCAAAGGCTCTTAAGCAAAGCAAGCTGTCATGGAATAAGAGGGAAGGTCCTCTCATGGATCAGTAACTGGTTAAAAGATAGGGAACAAAGGGTAGGACTAAATGGTCAGTTTTCAGAATGGAGAGAGGTAAGAAGTGGTCTCCCCGAGGGATCAGTACTGGGACCAGTCCTATTTAACATATTCATTAATGATCTGGAAAAAGGGGTAAACAGTGAGGTGGCAAAATTTGCAGATGATACAAAACTATGCAATAGTTAAGTCCAAAGCCAGCTGTGAAGAGTTACAAAGGGATCTCACAGAAATGGGCAACCGGACACCAAAATGGAAGATGAAATTCAATGTGGATAAATGCAGGGCTGGCGCTTCCATTTAGGCAACCTAGGCGGTCGCCTAGGGCTCCAGGATTTGGTGGGGGGGGGTGGCAATTCGGCGGCGGGGGGTCGTTCTGCGCTCCAGGTCTTCAGCGGCAATTCTGCAGCGGGTCCTTCACTCGCTCCGGGACCCGCCGCCGAAGTGCCCCAAAGACTGAGAGTGCAGAAGGACCCCCCTTCCACCGCCGAATTGCCGCCAACAACCGGGAGCGCGGAATGACCCCTGCCTAGGGCACCAAAAACCCTGGTGCCGCTCCTGGGTAAATACAAAGTAATGCACATTGGCAAACATAATCCCAAATACACACAGAAAATGATGGGGTCTAAATTAGCTGTTAGCACTAAAGAAAGAGATCTTGGAATCATTGCGGATAGTTCTCTGAAAACATCCACTCAATGTGCAGCGGCAGTCAAAAAAGCAAACAGAATGTCGGGCATGATTAAGAAAGGGATAGATAATAAGATAGAAAATATCATGTTGCCTCTATATAAATCCATGGTACACCCACAGCTTGAATACTGCGTGCAGATGTGGTCACCCCATCTCAAAAAAGATATATTGGAATTGGAAAAGGTACAAAGAAGGGCAACAAAAATGATTCGGGGTATGGAACAGCTTCCACCTGAGAAGAGACAGGGATAAGACACGAGATAAGACTGGGACTTTTCAGCTTGGAAGAAAGATGATTATGGGGGATATGATCAAGGTCTATAAAATCAAGACTGGTGAAGAGAAAGTGAATAAGGAAGTGTTACTTACTCCTTATAACACAAGGACTAGAGGTCACGAAATGAAATTAACAGGCTGCAGGTTTAAAACAATCAAAAGGAAGTATTTCTTCACACAACACACAGTCAACCTGTGGAACTCCTTGCCAGAGGATGTTACGAAGGCCAAGACTATGACAAGGTTAAAAAAAGAACTAGATAAATTCATGGAGGATAGGTCCATCAATGACTAATAGCCAGGGTGTGTATGGATGGTGTCCCTAGCCTCTGTGTGCCAGAAGCTGGGAAAGTGTGATAGGGGATGGATCACTTGATAATTGACCTGTTTTGTTCATTCCCTCTGAAGCACCCAGCACTGGCCACTGCCAGAAGGCAGGATACTGGGCTAGATGGCCCATTGCTCTCACTCAGTATGGCTGTTCTTATGCACACAGGGCCCCATCACCACCCTCATGTCCTGTGCAGTGACTCCCTGGCCAAATGCCAGCCAGCAATGGGGATTGAACTGGAAACCTTCAGCACAGCCCTGCAATTGGAGCTAAGGGAGCTGCTCTAGTAACACAAAGTAAGGAGCAGGCCCTCCCGGAGCCGGCTGCTAGAGAGAGACATGACCCCACCTGGGCCCAGGCCGCCCCTGATGTCCCTAGTAGACACAGCGCATGACTAGCATGTCAGGTCCAGAGGAGATCGAGCCCCACGAAGATCTATGTTTACATTCTGTTCTGCTCCCCAGCCTGGCCAGGGCAGGTTGTTCCCTCACAGCCTGTTCCCAGGGCTCTGTCTGGGGCAGTGGGAAATGTGCCATCCCTGTGCTCTCACCTAGCGTTGCAGGTATCCAGTATTTAACCAGAACGCCCGGTCGGAAAGGTACCCTGGCAGCTCTGGTTGGCATCACTGACAGAGCCGTTAAAAGTCCGGTTGGCAGCTCAGCGGAGACCCAGGGCTAAGGCAGGCTCCCTTCCTGCCCTGACTCCACGTGGCTTCCAGAGGCGGCCGCCAGGTCCCTGCTGCCCCTAGGCACATGGGCAGCCAAGGAGGCTCCACGCGCTGCTCCCGCCCCAAGTGCCGGTTCCGCAGCTCCCATTGGCTGGGAACCGCAACCAATGGGAGCTGTGGGGCAGCACCTGCGGATATGAGGGCAGCGCACGGAGCCTCCCTGGCCACCCACATGCATTGGGGCCATAGGGACTTGGCAGCCACTTACTAGGAGCTGCATTAACTTCTGCCAGGACACTATACCCCGAACTCTCTCCCACACCCACTCCCCTGTCCCATTCCTGAGTCTCCTCTTGCACCTAATCTCTCTCCTGGAGCAAACACCCTGCCCACATCCCAACCCCATGCCCAACCCTGAGCCCCTCCTGCACCGCAAACCTCTCCTCCTGGGCCCCACCCTAGGGCCCCCCTGCCAGAGCCATGACCTACTCCCCAAACCTCAACCCCCTGCCCCAGCCCAAAGCTCTCTCCTGCATCCCAAACTGCTCATCTCCGGTCGCACTCCAGAGCCAACACCCTCAAATGGAGCATGCATCCCTTCCTTCACTCCAAACCCCTCGGTCCCAGGCTGGAGCCCCCTTCTTCACCCCAAACCCTTCATCTCCAGCCCCAATCTAAAGCCCATACCCCCAGATGGAGTCCTCACCCCTGCTACCCTCCAACCCCCTGCCCCAGCCCGGAGCTCTCTTCTGCACCCCAAACCCCTTATTCCCACCCACCCCAGAGGCCACACTCCCGGACAGAGTCCACATCCTCTCCTACACTCCAAACCTGGATGGGGCCCAGGATGAGAGGTTTGCGGTGCAGGAGGGGTTCAGGGTTGGGCATGGGGTTGGGATGTGGGCAGGGTGTTTGTTCCAGGAGGGAGACTAGGTGCATGAGGAGACTCAGGAATGGGACAGGGGATTGGATGTGGGAGAGAGTTCGGGGTATAGAGTCCTGGCAGAAGTTAAGGAGGAGAGAGCTTAATCACTCAACCGAGGGGTTTGGAGGGAAGGAAGGGATGCAGAAGCTGCCAACCTGGAGCTCCCTCCTCCACCCCAAACCCTTCATCCCCAGCCCCACTCTAGATCCCACACCCCCCAGCCTGGAGCCCATACCCCCCTTCACTCCAACCCCCTGCCCCAGCTTGGAGCCCTCTCCAACACCCCAAATCTCTCATCTCATCTCAGGGGTGGCACTCCGCCCCCCGCCCCCTTTTTTATTTTTGTTTTTTTGCTTGGGGTCTCATTGCCGGGAGCCGACCCTGGCGCAGCCACTCGCCCGAGCCGGGATCCGCGCCCACTGCCCAGCCCACTCGGAAACGCGGCGCCGCCGGGAGTGGCAGCGGCAGCAGGACCCCTCCTCCCTCCGTCCCCGGCTCCTCGCACGCTCCGGGAGCCCCTCACACAGCCCAGTCCGGCTGCGGCGGCAGGGAGAGGGGCTCCCAGAGTCAGGGCCGCCCAGGCGGGGGGGGGTGCAAGTGGGGATATTTTCCCCAGGCTCCGGGCCCAGCAGGGTATGTCGGGGGCTTCTCCTGCCTCCGTCTTCCCCCACCCCCCGGTGTCTCAGCTGGTGGGGCGGGGGACTGCGAGCTGCGCTGGGACTCAGGCCCCCCTGGAGACACCACGCGCTGCGGCGCTGTCGGGGGGAGGGGGTAAGCGGCATGGTAAGGGGCTGGGCCGGAGCCAGGCACCCCCCGACCCCATCCCCCTCAGCCCTGACCCCCAGCTCCGAGTCCAGCCCCTCTGAGCTGGGCACCCCCCTAAACCCGTCCTCCCCACCCAGCCCTGACCCCCGGCTCTGAGACCAGCCCCTCTGAGGTGGGCACAGTCCCCCGCCCCATCCCCCCCCACCCAGCCCTGACCCTCAGCTCCGAGCCCAGTCCCTCTGAGCTGGGCACCCCCCTACCCATCCCCCCCAGCACTGACCCCCAGCTCTGAGACAGCCCCTCTGAGCTGGGCACCCCTCCGACCCCATCCCCCCACCCAGCCCTGACCCCCAGCTCCAAGTCTAGCCCCTTTGAGCTGGGCACACCCCCGGCCCCATCCCCCCCACAGCCCTGACCCCCAGCTCTGAGCCCAGTCCCTCTGAGCCGGGAACCCCCCGACTCCATCCCCTACAGCGCTGACCATCAGCTCTGAGCCCAGCCCCTCTGAGCCGGGCACCCCCCTACCCATCCCCCACAGCACTGACCCTCAGCTCTGAGCCCAGTCCCTCTGAGCCGGGAACCCCCCGACTCCATCCCCTACAGCGCTGACCATCAGCTCTGAGCCCAGCCCCTCTGAGCCGGGCACCCCCCGACCCCATCCCCCACAGCACTGACCCTCAGCTCTGAGACCAGCCCCTCTGAGCCGGGCACCCCCCGACCCCATCCCCCACAGCACTGACCCTCAGCTCTGAGACCAGCCCCTCTGAGCCAGGAACCCCCCTTCTCCATCCCCTACAGCGCTGACCATCAGCTCTGAGCCCAGCCCCTCTGAGCCGGGCACCCCCCGACCCCATCCCCCACAGCGCTGACCCTCAGCTCTGAGACCAGCGCCTCTGAGCTGGGCACCCCCCTACCCATCCCCCCCACAGCACTGACCCTCAGCTCTGAGACCAGCCCCTCTGAGCTGGGCACCCCCCTAAACCCGTCCTCCCCACCCAGCCCTGACCCCCGGCTCTGAGACCAGCCCCTCTGAGGTGGGCACAGTCCCCCGCCGCATCCCCCACACCCAGCCCTGACCCTCAGCTCCGAGCCCAGTCCCTCTGAGCTGGGCACCCCCCTATCCATCCCCCCCAGCACTGACCCCCAGCTCTGAGACAGCCCCTCTGAGCTGGGCACCCCTCCAACCCCATCCCCCCCACAGCCCTGACCCCCAGCTCCAAGTCTAGCCCCTCTGAGCTGGGCACACCCCTGGCCCCATCCCCCCCACAGCCCTGACCCCCAGATCTGAGACCAGTCCCTCTGAGCTGGGAACCCCCCGACCCCATCCCCCCCAGCACTGACCCCCAGCTCTGAGCCCAGCGCCTCTGAGCCGGGCACCCCCCGACCCCATCCCCCACAGCACTGACCCTCAGCTCTGAGCCCAGCCCCTCTGAGCCGGGCACCCCCCGACCCCATCCCCCACAGCACTGACCCTCAGCTCTGAGCCCAGCCCCTCTGAGCCGGGCACCCCCCGACCCCATCCCCCACAGCACTGACCCCCAGATCTGAGACCAGTCCCTCTGAGCCGGGAACCCCCCGACCCCATCCCCCACAGCGCTGACCATCAGCTCTGAGCCCAGCCCCTCTGAGCCGGGCACCCCCCTACCCATCCCCCACAGCACTGACCCTCAGCTCTGAGACCAGCGCCTCTGAGCCGGGCACCCCCCGACCCCATCCCCCACAGCACTGACCCTCAGCTCTGAGCCCAGCCCCTCTGAGCCGGGCACCCCCCGACCCCATCCCCCACAGCACTGACCCTCAGCTCTGAGACCAGCCCCTCTGAGCCGGGCACCCCCCGACCCCATCCCCCACAGCACTGACCCTCAGCTCTGAGACCAGCCCCTCTGAGCCGGGCACCCCCCGACCCCATCCCCCACAGCCCTGACCCCCATCTCTGAGCCCAGCCCCTCTGAGCCGGGCACCCCCCGACTCCATCCCCTACAGCGCTGACCATCAGCTCTGAGCCCAGCCCCTCTGAGCCGGGCACCCCCCGACCCCATCCCCCACAGCGCTGACCCTCAGCTCTGAGACCAGCGCCTCTGAGCCAGGAACCCCCCGACTCCATCCCCTACAGCGCTGACCATCAGCTCTGAGCCCAGCCCCTCTGAGCCGGGCACCCCCCGACCCCATCCCCCACAGCACTGACCCTCAGCTCTGAGACCAGCCCCTCTGAGCCGGGCACCCCCCGACCCCATCCCCCACAGCACTGACCCTCAGCTCTGAGACCAGCCCCTCTGAGCCAGGAACCCCCCGACTCCATCCCCTACAGCGCTGACCATCAGCTCTGAGCCCAGCCCCTCTGAGCCGGGCACCCCCCGACCCCATCCCCCACAGCGCTGACCCTCAGCTCTGAGACCAGCGCCTCTGAGCCAGGAACCCCCCGACTCCATCCCCTACAGCGCTGACCATCAGCTCTGAGCCCAGCCCCTCTGAGCCGGGCACCCCCCGACCCCATCCCCCACAGCACTGACCCTCAGCTCTGAGACCAGCCCCTCTGAGCCGGGCACCCCCCGACCCCATCCCCCACAGCACTGACCCTCAGCTCTGAGACCAGCCCCTCTGAGCCAGGAACCCCCCGACTCCATCCCCTACAGCGCTGACCATCAGCTCTGAGCCCAGCCCCTCTGAGCCGGGCACCCCCCGACCCCATCCCCCACAGCGCTGACCCTCAGCTCTGAGACCAGCGCCTCTGAGCTGGGAACCCCCCGACCCCATCCCCCACAGCACTGACCCTCAGCTCTGAGACCAGCCCCTCTGAGCCGGGCACCCCCCTACCCATCCCCCACAGCACTGACCCTCAGCTCTGAGCCCAGCCCCTCTGAGCCGGGCACCCCCCTACCCATCCCCCACAGCACTGACCCTCAGCTCTGAGCCCAGCGCCTCTGACCCGGGCACCCCCCGACCCCATCCCCCACAGCACTGACCCTCAGCTCTGAGACCAGCCCCTCTGAGCCGGGCACCCCCCGACCCCATCCCCCACAGCACTGACCCTCAGCTCTGAGACCAGCCCCTCTGAGCCGGGCACCCCCCGACCCCATCCCCCACAGCGCTGACCCCCATCTCTGAGCCCAGCCCCTCTGAGCCGGGCACCCCCCTACCCATCCCCCACAGCACTGACCCTCAGCTCTGAGCCCAGCGCCTCTGACCCGGGCACCCCCCTACCCATCCCCCACAGCACTGACCCTCAGCTCTGAGACCAGCGCCTCTGAGCCGGGCACCCCCCGACCCCATCCCCCACAGCACTGACCCCCATCTCTGAGCCCAGCCCCTCTGAGCCGGGAACCCCCCGACTCCATCCCCTACAGCGCTGACCATCAGCTCTGAGACCAGCCCCTCTGAGCCGGGCACCCCCCGACCCCATCCCCCACAGCACTGACCCTCAGCTCTGAGACCAGCCCCTCTGAGCCGGGCACCCCCCGACCCCATCCCCCACAGCCCTGACCCCCATCTCTGAGCCCAGCCCCTCTGAGCCAGGAACCCCCCGACTCCATCCCCTACAGCGCTGACCATCAGCTCTGAGCCCAGCCCCTCTGAGCCGGGCACCCCCCTACCCATCCCCCACAGCCCTGACCCCCAGCTCTGAGCCCAGCCCCTCTGAGCCGGGAACCCCCCGACTCCATCCCCTACAGCGCTGACCATCAGCTCTGAGCCCAGCCCCTCTGAGCCGGGCACCCCCCGACCCCATCCCCCACAGCACTGACCCTCAGCTCTGAGCCCAGCCCCTCTGAGCCGGGCACCCCCCGACCCCATCTCCCGCACCCCAGACTCCCAGCTCTGAGCCCAGCCCCTGTCATAAGTAGATAGGTAAGGGTTAATTTTCTTTTACCTGTAAAGGGTGAAAAAGGGGGAACCAAACACCTGACCAGAGGACCAATCAGAGAACTGGATTTTTTAAAAGTCAGGGGTGGGAATTGGGTAATCTGTGTCTTTGTTGTTTTCCTCGGCTGTGAGTAAACAAGTTTCTCTCGAACTCCAATCTTCTTTCTAATATTCTACTAAAAGTCTGTGAGTACAAAAGGAAACAAAGTCATCGGCTGTGATGTGCTTTGATTTGTATTTACTGTGTGTTGATTTGCTGGACTGTTTTAAATTGGCTATTTTTTCAATCAGACTGGTTATTCATATTTTCTTATAAGCAAGAGCCTGTATTGATCTTTAATGCAGTATTATTGTTCTGTATTTTCTTTCTTTTTATATAAAGTTTTCTTTTTAAACTTGTGGAAGTTCTTTCCTACTGAGGCAAAGGGGAGAGAAATTTTTGTGCCCAAGAGCTCTGTTACATCTGTGACAGGCTAAGGGGGCGGGCAGGGAAAAGCCCAGGCTGTGGGTTAGTTTCTTACTGTCCCCAGGGCGGGAACAGGCTACGGGGAAAGAGAGAAAGAATCCCTTTAGTTTCCCTGTGTTTGAAGCTGTCTCTTTAGAGAGAAAGGAGACAGGACTTTCTTGGTATTGTAAGGTAAAGGAGATTGCATTCATTCCCTCAGGCTGTTCAGAGAAATGGGAAGGGACGGGAGATAATTCCCTTGCCCGTGGATTCAGGCTTCTGAGTCTTGGGGGTGGTGGTCTTTCCAGGGGAAGTTGGGGAGGCCAGAGAGGGGGTCCCCCAAGGAGTATTTGGGGAACCCGGGCTGATAAGAGCCATAATCTTATCTGGTGGCAGTGAAATAAGATCTAAGCTGGAGATTAAGCTTAGAGGACTTTATGCTAGTACCTCATATTTGAACTCTAACGTTCAGATTGAAGAAATATACTATGACAGCCCCTCTGAGCCGGACAACCCCCAACCCCATCTCCCCACAGTCCTGAGCCCAGCCCCTGTGAGCCAGGCACCCCCCAACCCAGAGCCCAGCTCCCCACCCAGTCCTGAGCAACAGCAGCACCACCTCCAGGCAGCGACAGCCACTGGCACTGACCATCACCCAGCAACAGCCCATTATGTAATTGCAAATGTATACCTACCATTAAAGCATTTAATGTTTTTAAATCGTGTATCTGGTGTACTTTCAAATTATTACAAATTAATTTTTGAATGTATTTCACTAGTTATTTTTTACATTTCCAAATACATGTTACCATAGTATTGCAACTTTTTTTTACGGAAGGGGCCACCAAAATTGCTTTGCTCCAGGCCCCCTGCATCCTCTGGGTGGCCCTGCCTAGAGCGTGTGAGGAGCCGGGGAGGGAGGGAAACGGGGTCCCCTGGAGTCGAGCCCCAGCTGTGGTGGAGGTGAGAGGAGGTCCCGGAGTGTGTGAGGAGCAGGGCAGGCTCTAGCCATTTCGCCGCCCCGAGCACGGCGGCATGCGCGGGGGACGCTGTGCCGCTTGCCGGTCCTGCGGCTCCGGTGGACCTCCCGCAGGTGTGCCTGTGGACGCTCCACCGGAGCCACGGGACCAGCAGACCCTCTGCAGGGACGCCTGCGGGAGGTCCACTGGAGCCGCCTGCCGCCCTCCCGGCAACCGGCAGAGAGCCCCCCGCTGCGTGCCGCCCCAAGCACCCGCTTGGCGCGCTGTGGCCTGGAGCCGGCCCTGGTGAGGAGGTGAATGGCTGACTGGGCTCATTGGTGCTGAGCAGGTAGCCCCACAGCCAGAGAGCCTCGCCTTCCCTCCCCCTGGGGCTGGGCCAGGGCACCATGAGGCTGAAGAGCAGCAGGTCCAGGGGGCTCTCCAGGTCCTCGGCCGCCAGCATGTCGGGGGTGAGGGCGGTGAGCACGAACTGATCCACCATGGCCACCCGCAGTGCTACGAAGGCCAGGGAGGGGGCCCTGTGCTTCATGCTGCCCCGCAGCCGCACCGCCACCTGGAAGTGCTCCCACTGCGCGCTGCCCAGCAGCTCCACCTGCATGGGGACAGAGTCGCAGCTGGGCCAGGGCTCGGCTGCAGTGTGCTGGTAGCGGATCCCACGTTTTGGGGGGGGAGCCCACTGCTGGGGCAGCAGAGGGTGTGAGTGGGGGGGCACTGATGGGCAGGAGGGGGAGCTCATGTCTGGGGGGGAGGCAGCCGAAAATTTTTTGCTTGGGGCGGCAAAAAATCTAGAGCCGCCCCTGCCGCCAGCCCTCCCACTGGATCAGATTCCCCAGACTAGAGGATCATAATGGTCCCTTCTGACCTTAAAGTCTATGAGTCCATGAGCCCTACCCAGTCCAGCTCACTGGCTCTGATATTCACCCTAAACTTCCCCATCCTCCCAGCATCCAGCTTCAGCCCAGCAGCCCTGAGCCCCGCTGCCCCCAGCCTCTCACCTCAGCCTGCATCCAGGTTTTGTCTTGGGAGATGTATCCATAGCAGTTTGCCTTCGAAGGAGATCCAGCCTTCAGGACAGGACCCAGCCTGTGCCCCTGCTGAGAGAGAGGGGGCTGGGGGCAATGGTGGGGACAGGACACTGTGGTTACAGGCAGTTTCAGAGGCACAGCTGCAGCTTTCAGTTAGGACAAATAACATTGGGAGCCCGTTTGAGGCTGTGTCTGGCTGGCAGGACCCTCCAGGCCCTGGCGCTGAAGGAACAAGCTGGGTTTGCCCAGACCCCACATCAACAGAACAAGCCCCATGAAAACCAGCTCTGAGCAGGGATCCCAGCAGGGCAGGGGCTCTGGGTTTGAATGGGATGTTGGCTCCTTTCCCATGGCTCCCTGGGGGAGGAAGGAGCCAATGACTGTGGGGTGACTGATAGACCCTCTCCTGCCCCTGCCTCATTCAGCTGCAGCCCAATTCCTGCCACCCTGAGCTTCTCCCCGACTCCTTCTGGGCCAAGTGGAAGAGCAGGACCAGGGAAGCTGCCAGGGGGGCAGGAAGGGGAGACCCAGGGGCAAGGGGTGAAGCTGGGGAAGCAGTGGGGTTAGCACAGACTGGGACTATCACCCAGCACCCAAACCTCAGGGGAAGAGCTGACCCAAGGAGGCATTTCATCCACATTCTGCCACCCGCTCCCTGAGGAGGGGCTGCAGGGCCTGGGCTCCCCCCGGGCAGTGACTCCCAGCAGCAGGAGATGGGCAGTGGCTCTGGGAGTGACGAGGGAAATGAATTCACTTCCCAATTCCCACCATGGCAACCAGCACCGGGGGCTCCAGCTCTGAGGGGCTGGGCAGGGACTCACCTGCCAGCGAGGGGTTAAAGATCAGGCAGCTGAGGAGGTAGAGGCTGAAGCAGGTGACTGGCCCCATCTTCTTGCTTCTCCTGGGGAGAAAACACACAAGGGAGATGGGGCCATGAGAGCCTGAGACACCGCCCAGAATGATCACCCCCTCATCCCTCATGGGGCATTTCAGTGCTTCAGAGCTGGGGCTGTTTGCTAGAGGGTCTGGCTGGGCTGGAAGGGCCCCGAAAGGGATCCTGTCCCCCAGCCGTGGGGCACCGAGCTCAGAGCCCATCTCCCTGTGTCTGAAGGGCCCTTCCTCTTCCACCCCTCACTGAGCCGGGCCCTGGGGACAGAACTGGACACCCAGCAGGGAGTCAGGTTCCAGCTCCTCAGTGGCTGGGCTCTGCAAGCAGCATCTCCAGGGACTCCCCAAACCAGGGCTGCAGGTGGGGAGAAGAGGGGGTCAGCAGGGAGGCCGTGGTCACTCAGATGGGATCTGGGTCCCAGGCCACAGGGTCCCATTTGCAGAGCAAAGCAGTTCTCAGAAGGGGCATTTGCCATCTCCCGTTGTCCCTCTCTCCCCCATTCTGGGGCTGGCAGGTCCCCTCAGTAGCCACCTACATAGAACATGTAGGGAGGGCACAGGTAGCAGAAGGGAAGAGTTTGGAATAGGCCCCAGTGCTACCAGGATGGAGGCCACTGTGTGTGCACGTGGCTGGAATGCCAGCTGCAGGTGCAGCACCTCTGCAATCGTTCTCTGACTAGAGAGCTGGGTTAGTGTTAGAAACTTGGAGCCTCTCATGTTATTACTCAGCATCTGGTACATGAAACACCCACTGACTCCACCCACGGAGCCTTTTCCCCACTAACAGGTGTTTGAATCACACTCAGATCTCCAGCTCCAGGGAGATTGTGTGTCTAGAAAGCCAACACTGTGTGGTTGGGATGGGAGGGAGGGGCAGGGTTATAGTTACTGCACCCCATTGTGGGGGCTGGGACCCCCGTTGCACCATTATTAGCAGAAGGGGTCAAATGGGAGAGCCGCCCTGCACAGCAATGCTCCGACAGGGTCTGGACACAGGACTGGAGGCTGGACCCAGCTCCCAGAGGGGCAGAGCGCTGGGCACAGCTCCACAGGACGTTAGGGTGCCATGTGCAGGGCTGTGCTGGGTGGGAGGAAGGGGTGAGACAGAGATGGCCCTAGGGTCAGGGCTCAGGGGACACACACAGGACAAGCCTGGCCACCCACCCCCGTAACAGATCAGCTGCCGCCAGCCCCCCAGCACAGGAGGAGGAAGAAGCTGGAGGAAGCCAGGGTCTCACCTGAGTGTCTCGCTGGGTAGCTGCTCTGGTGCAAGGTAGTTCCAAGTGCAGCCTGCATGGGACACTGGCTGTGCCCGGGGCATTAATAGACCAGTGCGGGGAGGGGACCGGGTGTCAGTACTGAACATGCAGTTCTGTGCTGATGGCAGCTACAACCATTTAACGCCCAGGCAAACCGAGCTAAGAGGAGCCAGGACCCATCCACCAGCCAGGCTGGCAGCCGGAGGAAGCGTTTGCCGGGGCTGAGATAACAGATGAAATAAAAGCTGTTTCCTTCCCCCTTCCCACCCACCGTCGGTCAGTGCTGAGGTCAGAGTGGCTGTAGGGAGCCATCGTGCCCTGGCCCTGACCGGCCCAACTGCTCACGTCCATCTTGTCCCATGGAAAGTCCGGGCAGAGCCCCAGGGAGTGTAAATCAGCTGGAGTCCCCCTGAAGTCAGTGGGGGGATCCCCAGCGGGTACAGGCTGCTGTGGGGCTATTGGAGTCCTTGGGGCCAGACCCCCAGCGGGTGGGCATTACTCAGAGCAACACTGGAATCACCGGGGCTAGAACCCCAGTGGGTCTGAACTGGCCAGAGCTCCACAGGGGTCACTGGACTCACAGCAGCTGGGGCCTGGCCCCCATCAGTGCAGGGTAAAACGACAACTTTCCCAATTCCCGGCCCTCAAGCCCGGGGAGCACTCGGCCCATCACGCACCGTGTGCTTGGCTTCTCAGCGCCCTGCACTGGGTGTTGTCATTTGCACCTGTGCAAAGAGACTGTGAAATGCACCATCCTCCCTGGGAGGCGATTTACACCTACCGGACACTGGTGTAAATGGTGACATATGGAGCGGGGGACAATCAGGCCCACGAGGACTGGATTGCGGGTGCTGCCTGTGGCTGAGGGGTTGGCCCTGTTCTGGGCTGCCCACGCTCCCTTGGGTCTGTCTCTCTGCTGCATTTCAAGGGAGCCCATTACCCTGCTATGTAGGTGCTGACCTGGCCCAATGAAAGCAGTGTCAGTCTTGCCCCGAAGTGACTCTGATCTCACATGTCTGTGGCTTGGCTGCATGTATCTGGGGCTAATGAGACCGTTTAAAGGCCAGGCACAGCACAGACCCTGTGAATTCGGGACACCTGGTAACTTTCCTCATCTCATTTCCAAGCACCAGCTGACTCCTACTGTGAATTTTATGCATAGATTGCAAGGCCGGGAGGGACTGTTGTGATCACCTGGTCTGACCCCCCCGTAAAACCCAGGCCAGAGACCTGCCCCACAATAGTTCCCAGAGCGGAGCTGTTAGAAAAACATCCAGTGTCGATTTTAAAATTGCTCTTGATGGAGACTCCACCATTGTTGTTCCAGTTACTCTCACCGGCAAAAATTTCTGCCTCATTTCCAGTCTCAATTTGTCTAGCTTCAGCTCCCAGGACTGGACCGTGTTACACCTTCGTCTGCTAGACTGGGGAGCCCATTGCTCAATATCTGTCCCCATGTAGGTATTTATAGACTGGAATCAAGTCACCCCTTAACCTGTTCTTTGCTCAGCTGAACAGATTGAGCTCCCTGAGTCTAGCACTGTAAGGCAGGTTTTCTAATCCTTTAATCCTTCTTGTGGCTCTTCTCTGACCCCTTTCCAATTATCAAGATCCTTCTTGAACCGGGAACACCAGAACTGAGCATGGGATTCCACTGGCGGTCACACCACTGCCAAACACAGAGGTAAAATAACCTCGCTGCTCCAACTTGAGACTCCCCTGGTTTTGAATCCCAGGTTTGCATTAGCGCTTTTGGCCACAGCTTGCGCTGGGAGCTCATGTTCAGCTGGTTACCCAGCCCCACCCCCAAATCTTTTACACAGTCCCTGCTTCCCAGGACAGAGGCCCCTACCCTGTAAGTCTGGCCTGTGTTCTGCGTTCCTAGGCGTCTGCATTTACGTTTGGTCATGATGATCCATATTGTTTGCTGCACCCAGTTTACCAGGAGATCCAGATCGCTCCCCACCACTGACCTGCCCTCGTCACTATTTACCATCCCCCCAACTCTGTGCCCCCTGCAAACTTAGCAGTGCTGGATTTATGTTTCCTTCCAGGTCGCTGATAAGAGTGTTAACTAGTGTAGGGCTGAGAACTGATCCCTGCAGGACCCCACTGGAAACAAACCCGCCCCATGGTTGGACTGTTCTGCTGGGGACACCCAGAGCTGTGGGCCCCCATGTTACCCCATGGCTACAGCAAGGGTGAGCTTGGCTGGAGATTAGACTGTTTGTCAGCTCCCTGCCACACCAGCCTGCTCCACCATGGGGGTTCCCCCCACCTCTTCCCAGCTCTGCCTTTGAGGTGGAGGGGCCGGAAGGGCTTGTGCAACATCCCTGGGGTGGGGGAGGGCCAAAGGGAGATGAGGGCCAGGGGCCACCCAGCAGGGGATGATGTGCCAGGCCTCACAAAGCGGGAGACACCCGGTTCAGTGCCAGCCAGGGAGGGTGGGGCCCTGGGCACTGCTCCCTGGGACAGGACACTCAGCTCTGGTCCCTGTGGAGGGTAGAGAGGGGGGCAGGGCTGTAGGGGTGGAGAGCCAGTTAGACACTGTCCCAGGGCCCAGGCAGCTCACACAGGGCAAGTGCAGCCACCAGGCCCCGTCCCAGGGCTTGGTTGCCACCAAGAGCCCAGCACCCAGTGCAGACGGGGGAAAGATGGGAGGGGGCAGGGACTCACCTGTCCGTCTGTCTCTCTTGTCTGCAGTGCTGGGTATTGGAGTTCAGCCTGGGCCGGGCGCTGGGTCCCTGGGGAGTTTATAGCCCAGCAGGGGGGAGGGTTCACGGGGTGGGGAAGGAGGAGGGCAAATTTGGAAATGGGACCAGATGTGACAGTTCAAAACCAATGAGGACACAGATAAGAGATGACAATCTGATGCTGCTTCTGCTCAGCTTTCTGCTGCCCCCCGAGATGCCCTGGCGTGGCTGGCAGGGTGAGTGTTATTGCTGCTGAGTCACAGTCTGGCACTGGGAAGGGGGCGCTGGGGCAGGCGCTGAGGCAGACGGACAGCCCAGAGGGGCACATGGGGCAGATTTCTGCAGGGATGATGTGATGGTGGGGGACACAGCAATGGTTTAACTTCCTGCCTGAGTGACCCGCCTCCAACACCCCTGTCCCTGAACACCCAGCTGTGAGCACCCACCACCCACCCCTGTCCCCAAACACCCAGCTGTGAGCACCCACCACCCACCCCTGTCTCCAAGCATCCAGCTGTGAGCACCCACCACCCACCACTGTCCCCAAACACCCAGCTGTGAGCACCCACCACCCACCTCTGTCCCTAAGAACCCAGCTGTGAGCACCCACCACCCACCCCTGTCCCTGAGCACCCAGCTGTGAGCAGCCACCACCCACGCCTGTCTCCAAACACCCAGCTGTGTTTACCTACCACCCACCCCTGTCCCTGAGCACCCAGCTGTGATTACCCACCACCCACCCCATCCCTGAGCACCCAGCTGTGAGCACCCACCACCCACCCCTGTCCCCAAACACCCAGCTGTGAGAAACCACCAACCACACAGACCTGTCCCTGAGCGCCCAGCTGTGATCATACCCAGCTGTGAGCACCCACCACCCACCACTCCCTCCCTGAGCAGCCAGCTGTGAAGGCCCTCCATGCAAAGCACCCTCTACTTTCCCTGAGCACCCAGCTGTGAGCCAGCCCCCCTGACTCTGTCCCTGAGCACCCACCATCCACTCACTCTGTCCCACAGCACCCCGCTGTGAGCACCCACCATCCACCTCTGTCCCTGAGCACCCAGCTGTGAGCACCTACCACCCACCTACCCTGTCCCTGAGCAGCCAGCCCCCATGACTCTGTCCCTCACACCCACCATTCACTCACCCCTGTTCTTGAGCAGGCATCTGTGAGCAATCCACCCCCCCACAACTGTCTCTCAGCCCCTCTATCCACCCACTTGCGTGCCTGAGCACCCCGCTGTGGGAATCTGCCAACCCCACATATACCTGCCCTGAGTAGCTCCTGTGGCAGGAATCGCTCTCATGCAATGTGCTGTAAATCGAGGTCTCTCTCCCCCTGTTCACCTGTATTTGCTGACCATGATGGGAGGTGGGGAATGGTGGGGACGGGAGACAATCCCAACCGTACACTGATGGCGCCAATCAGACTCTGTGCCTCCAATGGAGCGATGAGCCTGGACTGCCTGTTACAGATCATGTTGGGGAAGAGGCTGTAGACTCAGGGTCTGTTATCTAGGAACTTGGGCACAGGCTCAACATTGCTGAACCAAAGGCCTGCAAGGGGCCTGGGGGAAGCTGGGAGCCTTGATTTTCACAGATGTTAAAGCCAGAAGGGACCATTGTGATCATCTAGTCTGACCTCCTGCGTCACACGGGTCAGAGACCCCACCAGTGAGTTCTGAGTCCAGTCCAGAGCGTCTGGTTTCACTGGGGTAGATCTGTAGAACTGACCAGTCCCCACCATTATTTACCGCTCCACCAATTCTTCTGTCACCTGCTCATATCACCAGCAGTGATTTTATATTTTCTTTCAGGTCATTGATGAAGATATTGAATGGCACTGGACTGAGAACTGCTCCCTGCAAGACCCTGCTACATCCACCCCTGGTGGATGGTGATTCCCCATTGTTAGTTCCCTTCTGGGGTCTATCAGCTAGCCATTTCTTACTGCATTTAGTGTAAAAACAAGTTGTCTGGTGGCACCATAAAGACTAACAGATTTATTTGTTGTTTTTGTTGGATACAGACTAACAGAACTACCCCCGATACTTGTATTTAGTATGAGCAACACTGATGATTTTATACTGTGGTAGGTTTTTAATCAGAATGTCCCATGAGACTAAGCCAAATACCTGACACAGTCTCAGTCTATCATGTCAACACAGTTACCTTTATCACCCATATTTGTTATCTGAACAAAACCCCAAGCTGATGGGCTGAAATTAGGCTGCCACATCTTGATTCTTTGCTGAATGGACCCTTGATCGGACTTTCCATGATTTTGCCATGGTTGGTCTCAGACTAACTGATCTCGACTTACCCAGGGCAGCCCATTTCCCTTCTTAAACAATGGCGTAAGATTCACTTTCCTCCAGTCCTCCAAAAGTTCCTCAGTGTTTAAACCGTTCTTAAAAAACAGCATTAGTGCTTCAGACACCTCCTCGGCCATGTCTTGTAATACTCCTGGGTGCCAATTATCCAACCCTGCTGAATTAAAAATGATTCTCTTTAACAGCTGCTAGTTAACATTCTATCTTGGAATAGTAAATATTTCTATAGCTCTGTCAGAGATGAGTGTATCTGGGCTCTGATTGGCTGAGACAATTGCACCCACCAGGCTGGTTCATGACTTCAGTGCGATGCCTACCGCTAACAAATGGGACATGGAAAAGTTTTGGTCCCAAAGGTCAGGTGCTGTAACATCCTGCTGCCCCAGGGGTTCCGCCAGAAACCTTTTCCTCCCCAAACACTTGCTGAGGCTCAGGCTCTGTGAGGAGCTGTGGTTCATTAGCTGGTTGTGTGGCACTCAGATTTCCCTGCAGTGCATTAGCAATTCCCTGTCCCCCACGTTGTGTTACAGAGCAGATGTCACCCATCCTCATTGCTCGTAACCCCAAGGGATCGATTCCTGGCAGAGCCCATCTGGGAGCCACTGAAGAGACCAAGGTGCCCTGGTTAGTGGTGGGAAAAGCCCAAGGCCCTCAGAGATCAGAAGCTGATTGAATTATCCAGGCAGGCCTGGCCCCCACCACACGGCGCTGGGAGCTCTGAGGGCCGATCTCTCCCTGGCCAGGCTCCGGGGCCAGCCAGCCATAGTCATGTCGCTTCCCACCCAGCACCAGGTACGACTGACCAGAAGGTCCTGCTGTCCCACCTCCCAGATGTAGTAGGGGGCAGGGGGATTGTGCTGAGATGGCTTCAGCCACCCCTCTCAGGCAGCACCCAGAGACCTGGGATGGGCACCAGATCCTGCCCCCCCCCCCCCAGCACCCCACATCTCCTCTAGGATATCCTGCAGGGATCCAGCCTCTCCCCATCCTGCTCAGCACCCACCCCACACTGCTAGGAATACAGACCGAAGGGCCAGGCAGTGAGCTCTCCTGGACAGACCGTTAGAGGTGTCATCATTTTATTGCCCCATTAAGAGGTGACATTTGCTGCCACAATTGCAATTTCCTTTGTAATCTAAGAGTTGTGGTCCCTTAGGACCTAGCTCTGAGTGAGCAACTTACCTAGAGGACAATGAGCTGAGATAACAAAGTGCCGGCTCATTGCCTCTGGGCAGGGGCGGAGGAGCTCGCTGCTCTCTGGGGTAACCAGGTTCCTCTCACTCTCTCTGCGGCCCAACACAGCCCAGTATGACTTGGCCTTTGCATTAGGCTTGGCCAGCTGCTGCTGTGCAGGGCGAGGCCACTGCTGGGTTCTGCCTGAATGCTTGGGGAGGCGAAGGTTTCCAGAAGACCTGCGTCTGATGAAGTGGGTATTCACCCACGAAAGCTCACGCTCCAAAACGTCTGTTAGTCTATAAGGTGCCACAGGATTCTCTACTGCTTTTACAGAAGAGATGTTACAGCACCTGTCACATGGGACAGGAACTTCTCCATGTCCCGTTTGTTAGCCGGAGGGACAGCACTGATGTCATGAGACTGCCCATTGGGTGAAATTGTCTCAGCTAATCAGAGTCCACTTGTCCAGTACGATCATTGATTCAGCTCTCAGACCACCAGCCCCCTGCACCCGGCTGGGATTCTCTGGCTTGTGCTGTACAGGAGGTTAGACTAGATGATCACAATGGTCCCTGCTGGCCTCGGAATCTGTGGATCTCTCACATGATACAAAGTTGGGAGACTAACCTATTGTGTGCCTCAGGCAGAGAAAGGAGGGACCCAAGTGTCCCAATACCAAAGGCCCTGCAATGGCAGAGATCTGGTTAAGTGACATGGTTAAGTCCAGGTGATCCTAGCAAATGGCCTTCACCTCACCCTGCTGAGGAAGCAAAAAAACCCTAAGGGCCAACCCAATCTGACCTGGGAGAAAATTAGTCCCTGACCCTGAGCATGTGAGCAAGGCCCATCAGCCGAGCACTGAGAAAGCAAATTCTCAGCACCACCCCGGAGCACTGGCCTCCCCCAACCATTAGCCATGGCCATCTCTAGAGACGAGGAACACAGCATGTCAGCCATCACTGCAGGCTGGGGGCCTCCACCCTGGGAAGCAGCAACACTGAAAGAGATTTGGGGTTTGTGGGCGATAATCAGCTGATCGTGAGCTCCCAGTGTGACGCTGTGGCCAAAAGGGCTGAAACAATCCTGGGATGTGTAAACAGGGAGATGAGGAGCAAGAGCAGAGAGGTTATTTTACCTCAATATTTGGCACTAGTGTGACTGCTGCTGGAATCCTGTGTCCAGTTCTGCTATCACAATACACGGAGGATGTTGATAAATTGGAGAGGGGTCTGAGAAGAGCAACAAGAAAGATTAAATGATTAGAAAACCTGCCATAGAGTGGTAGAATCATAGAAGATCAGGGTTAGGAGGGACCTCAGGAGGTCATCTAGTCCCACCCGCTGCTCAAAGCAGGACCAACCGCAACTAAATCATCCCAGCCAGGGTTTTGTCAAGTCTGACCTTAAAAACCTCTAAGGAAGGAGATTCCACCACCTCTCTAGGTAGCCCATTTCGGTGCTTCATCACTCTTCGAGTGAAAAACTTTTTCCTAATATCCAACCTAGACCTCCCCAACTGCAACTTGAGACCATTACTCCTTGTTCTGTCATCGGGTACCACTGAGAACAGTCTAGATCCATCCTCTCTGGAACACCCCCCCTTCAGGTAGTTGAAAGCAGCTATGAAATCCCCCCTCATTCTTCTCTTCTGCAGACTAAACAATCCCAGTTCTCTCAGCCTTTCCTCATAAGTCATGTGCTCCAGCCCCCTAATCATTTTTGTTGCCCTCCGCTGGACTCTTTCCAAATTTTCCACATCCTTGTAGTGTGGGGCCCAAAACTGGACACCGTACTCCAGATGAGGCCTCACCAATGTTGAATAGAGGGGAATGATCACATCCCTCGATCTGCCGGCAATGCCCCTACTTATACAGCCCAAAATGCCGTTAGCCTTCTTGGCAACAAGGGCACACTGCTGACTCATATCCAGCTTCTCATCCACTGTAACACCAGGTCCTTTTCCGCAGAACTGTTGGCTGGCCACTCGGACCCTAGTCTGTAACACTGAATGGGATTCTTCCATCCTAAGTGCAGGACTCTGTACTTGTCCTTGTTGAACATCAGGGACTGTCTGTGTGGGGGATGGGAGAGCCGGGGATGTCTGTAGGTGAGGGACAGGTGCTCAGCCTGTAACCTGAGCCAGGGAGCAGGGAGGTGTGTCAGCACCTTTGCCTGGGAAGCTGGACAAAGGAAGGGGCCGGCTGGAGGGAGTGGGGTTTTAGTTTTGGTTTTGGGCTGAGTGGTTGGAATTCAGGGTCAAAGCTTCCTGGACCCCCAGAGGGGTTTGATTGAGGGGTCCTGGCTGTGCCTATAAGCTCTGCTGTAACCTGAGTTCCTGTTGTCCAATAAACCTTCTGTTTTACAGGCTGGCTGAGAGTCACTGTGAGTCCCAGGAAGAGGGGTGCAGGGCCGGACTCCCCCACCCTCTGTGACAGCCCAGTCCTCTAATTTCTCTAGGTCCCTCTGTATCCTATCCCTATCCTCCAGCTTATCTACCACTCCTCCCAGTTTAGTGTCATCTGCAAACTTGCTGAGGGTGCTGTCCACACCATCCTCCAGATCATTAATGAAGATATTGAACAAAACTGGCCCCAGGACCGACCCTTGGGGCACTCCGGTTGATACTGCCAACTAGACATGGAGCCATTGATCACTGCCAACTAGACATGGAGCCATTGATCACTGCCTGTTGAGCCCGACGATCTAGCCAGCTTTCTGTCCATCTTACAGTCCATTCATCCAGCCCATATTTCTGTAACTTGCCAACAACCTCAAAGAGCTCAATTTATTTCATTTAACAAAGAGAAGGTTAATAGATGACTTGATTACAGTCTGTAATTATCTATTTAATGAACAAATATTTAATAACGGGCTCTTCAGTCTAGCAGAGAAGCTTAACGCCATCCAATGGCTGGAGGTCAAAGGTAGACAAACATAGACTGGAAATAAGGAATAAATTTTGAACAGTGAGAGTCATTACCTCCTGGAATAATTTACTGCGGTCGTGGTGGATTCTCCATCACTGATAGGTGTTAAATCCAGACTGGCTGTTTTTCTAAAAGCTCTGCTCTAGGAATTATTGTGGGCACCTTCTCTGGCTTGTGTGACACAGGGGGTCAGACTAAATGGTCACAAAGGTCCATGCTGGCCTTGCAACGTATGAGCTCCTGGCTGAGTCGGGAGGGCCGCAGGGCTATTCAGGGGACATGAAGCAGCTGGACCTAGCATTTCCGTCACTTTCCCTCCTTGTTTGTCAGTATCTGGTGGATTGGCAGGTCCCTCTGCCTCCTTAGAACCCCCTTGTGGACATTTTCCCCCATGGCAAACACCTCTTGAGATCAGGACCCTGGCCCCACCCGCTCAGCGCGTGAAGGTCCATCAGGCAGGCTGGGGACGGTTCTGCTCCCCTCGACTCGTACACTGAGGATAACATTTCACACCCCTGCGTCCCAGATTAATCCCGACCAGCCTAAACTGAGCACTGTGGCAAAGCAGGTCTGTCTGCCAAGCACCTAGGCAGCCCAGGTGTGTCAGATACAGTCTGCTCCTGAGGTCTGTTCCCCAGCTCACCCCACAGGGCAGGGGAGAGCCCGTTCAGATCCCGCTCACATACACAGGGCTGATTTTGTCCAGCTTGTGCTAAACCAACGGATTGCTTGAAAGGAGCTGTACTGTGGGGTCCCCACCCCTGGTACCCCTGAACGGGGCTCACGTTTGTGGCTTTGGCAGGAGGCCAGTTCAGTTTTAAAGCTGAAATCTCACAAACTCAGTTTGGCAGGTTGGTGACTGTTCTAGCTGCTATTTGAATGGGATTGAAGCAGGAGAGCCCCTTTCCCTGGAGGAGAGGCCTGGGGCCAGCACAATAAGGGGACGCTCTGGGAGAGTGTAGTGAGGCCGTGTGGCTCCCCTCCTCCCCAGGGAGGGTTGAGCCCCGTCAATTGTCCCCCAGGGCGGGGCTGCTGGGCGGAAGTCCCGCCCCTCAAAGGGTCAGGTGGCGACCCGGAAGGATAAAAGCCGGGCCCCAGCCTTCAGTCAGGCCCCAGCCGCTGCCGGGAGCAGACGTGCCCGCCGGCTCTCGTCACTGGGAGGCTGCTGAGGCCAGAGGCCAGTACCAGGAGCTGCCAGAGCTGCCCCGTCCTTACTACGGCCCCGAGGAGCCGTCGGACCAGAGCTGGGCCGCTGTCCCGGAGGTGTTCCCGGACCTGCCGCCCAGCCCTGCGTGGGAGGAGCCCAGGTGCTGGACGTCCTGGCGGAGCAGGTCGGAGCCGAGGGGGAGATTGGAAGCCGCCCGGGGGCGGCTGACGACAGCCAGGCCGCAGAAGGCCCCGAGCCTATGGCCGTGTGCGTCAGTCAGGATCCCCACTGACCGCCTAGTGGCGACCGCCGCTACCAGGGCCCGGGCTGGAACGCAGAGGAGTGGGTGGGGCTGCGCTCCCCCTGCCACCCCTCCGAGGGCGGCAGACTCCCCCCTTCACCCTGACCTAAGGAGGCCATTGTATTGCCACTGCTCTGCCCTGCCCCGCCCCAAAGGGCCGGAGTGGATAAACTATGACTGTGTTTGTTTGTGCCCCGCCCGCCCCAAGGCCTGGGCCCCTATTGACTCTGCCACTGCTCTGCTCTGCCCTGCCCCAAAGGTGCGGAGCAGAACAGATTCTGGTAACGGTTTGCTGGGCGCCTGCCGGAACCAGAGGCTGGGCCCTGTCTAACTGTGCCACTGTTCGGTCCTGCCCACAGGGCCCGAACAGCTGGAGTTGACTGCGTTCCCAAGGGCAGAGGCCCCGGACGACGAGACGAGGCCAGTGTGGCTCCCCTCCTCTCCGGGGAGGGTTGAGCCCCAGCACTCACATGTCCACAGAGAGGCTGTATGAAGGCTGGGGGCAGAGAACACCCCGTCAGTCGGGGACGGAGATAGTGTAACAGGGAAGAGGAGAAGGGTTGTTCCCAGGTGTCATAGAGTCCCCAGGCGATGCTCTGGAACTGCTCCCCACTAAGCCAGGCAGGACTTTGGGGAGCCTCCTCTCCCTTGGAGCAGACTTGTTCAGGGCAGGAAGCTCACATGTCTTCACCTCCTGGGTCTCTCCTTGGAGCATTCAGCATCCTCTGCCCCTCCGTGTGCTTCCCACAGCGAGCCCACCCAGCGGGGTCCTGGGGAAGCCACAGGGTTCTGCACCCCCACTTGGCAGTCAGACGTGACTCTTAGCCAGCAAAACAGAGGTTTATTCGATGACAGGAACAGAGTCTAAAACAGAGCTTGTAGATACAGCGAACCAGACCCCTCGGCCGGGTCCATTCTGGGGGGCAGTGAGCCAGACCCCTAGGTCTGCACTTCACTCCTTGTCCCCAGGCAGCTCCAGACTAACTCCCCCTCCAGCCCCTCCTCTCTGCTCAGCTCCTTTCCCGGGCCAGGAGGTCACCTGATCCCTTTGTCTCCAACACCTTCAGCCGGCACCTTTGCAGAGGGGGGGCCCAGGCCATCAGTTGCTAGGAGACAGAGTGCCAGGCATTTAGGTGCACTGGCCCCTTCCTCTGCAGCAATCACACACCCTTATCCCACCACCTAGATACTTAAGAACTGCACAGGGGACACTGAGGCACCAACACAGTGTTCAGAGCAAACATTAAAACAGTCCCAGTTCATCACACCAGGGTCACACAGGATCCCTCCCGCAGAGCTGGGATTGGAACCCAGGAGTCCTGGCTCAGTCTTTTCTGGTTTGTATTCCTGCCCTGCAAGATGGGCAGAGGCATTGCAGGCAGGCTAGACAGATTCTGCTCTAGACAGCGCTGAGATGAGGACAGGAGGGATGAGCGCCCGGGGCTGGACAGAGGGGAGCGGGATGAACGGGACGTGTCTCAGGGGTAGCGATGCCCCTTGTTTTTACCAGAAGGTCAGGGCCTTCATTCCTTCTTCAGTCCCTTTCCTGCCCCTCAGGGACTGGCTCCGGGGTGCTGAGCCTGGGCCAGGCGACACAGGGAACTGTCCATGCCAGAGTCAGGAACTCGAGAAAGGAGACACACACTGAGCTGAATGCTGGAGGGAAAATTTATTATCACTTCACTGTGCTGAGATTGCTGAGAAGAGCAGAGCGTGGGGGCCGCAGGGAGAGAAGGGGGCAGAGCGGAGCGGGAGTGACACAGCGTAACTCAGCGATGCTTTGCAGAAGGGACTTTGCAGCCGGGGACACAGAATCTGGTCTCCCCGGGGAGCCGGAGGGACTCGATTCACTCACAGCCCAGGTACTGGGAGCCCTCTGGTCCAGGCAAGCTGCCTCCCCTAGGGTTTGTGCTTACAGACAAAAGAGAAGCTCTCTTCACAGCGATAATTGTGCCTTTTCTGAAAACCTAGAAAAAAAAACAGAAATGACCCCTGGGGTGGGGCAGGCTGGGCCATTCCTGCTCATACAGTGACCCCTCCTCCGCCTCGTTCCGTGCCCCTCGGAGAAGATCCGAGCTCCTGTGCACAGCCCTGAGGAAGAGGAGGGTGAGATGGAGCCCTGAGCACTCCAGATTGAGGCAGCCCCATCCTGCAAAGAGAGGCCGAGGCTCAGTGTGGAAGGGGAGACACCTGGTCCCTGTGCTACTGCTCCTACCTCTCCCACCCCACGTGCCCCCCACCCCAGCCGGAGGGCAGGGGGGAGAGCGAGAGCCCTGCCCTGGGACTGGGGGCACCTGCTCAGGAATTGGGCTGCTGCCTCCCTCCCTGCTGAGTGAGCTGCCCCCAGCCAGGCCCCCTCCATGCCCTGCCCACCTGGGTCTGGCTACACCCATGGGAACCTCTGTCCCAGGCTGGGCTCAGCCGCCGTGCAGAGGGGATGTGTCCCTGCCCCAGGAGTCAGTGTCACCAGCCTGCTGTGCATGGAGCAGCACGTTCCTCCCTCACACCCCGTTACCCCTCTGCTCTGGGGGTGTCTGTGCCTGTGCCCGGGGGCTGCCCGGCAGTAGTATTCCTGCATAGTCAGGCTGGAGAGCGCCCAGGGAAGGATAGTCCTGGGGCTGAGCTGGGTGGGCTCAGCCCCTCAGCAGCACCCCAGGCCCAGCAGGGAGCTCCGCGGGGGGTATAGGCCATTCTCAGTGCCCTGTTCCCTGGGGTGTGGGTTTCTGCTGCTGTTTGACTCTATCCCCGTGCAGTGACTGCAGCCCTGGCTGTGCCCATCTGCCGGCACCAGGCCTGATGGACAGTGAGCCTGTAATGACACATATGAACCAGGGTCTGAGTTAAGGTTATGGGGCAGCCTTAGTCTGGTATTTCCTTGACTTTGTGATCTTCATGCTCCTTTAATATCGGTTTTTGGGTGTAATTTATGAATAGTTTATTAAAGTAACAAATAATTAATGTTTTAGTCAAAGGTTAATTGATTATTACGAGGACTGTTGATTAATCACAGTTAACTCATGTGATTAACTCAAAAAAATTAATTGCAATAAAAAATTTATTGTGATTAATCACGATTAATTTTTTTAATCGCTTGACAGCCCTAATAATTAATGTTTTGGTTAAAGGTTAATCGATTATTACAGAGCCCAGTGTGTCAACTGGCTGCTTGTCTCTGTCTAACACACCTGGCTCAGGGCTGCACCAGTGATAAATGGAATTGGTCTGAAAGCCCCGGCCCTGCCCCTCGCTCCCCACACCCACTGGCACTGTAGGCTCTGTGCAGACACAGCCCCCAGTGACTGGGGCTGGCAGGGAATTTGTTGCGTTTTTTGCCCTTTTCCTGTTCACAGCCTGTCTGCAAACTGTCATAAACAGAGAGTTCAGGGTTAGTGTCTCTTTTACCTGTAAAAGGTTAAGAAGCTCAGTGAACCTGGCTGACACCTGACCAGAGGATCAATAGGGGGACAAGATACTTTCAGATCTTGGTGGAGAGAAGTCTTTGTTTGTGCTTTTTCTTTGTTGTTGTTCGCTCTTGGGACTAAGAGGGACCAGACGTACATCCAGGCTCTCCAAATCTTTCTGAATCGGTCTTTCATGTGTCAAAATTGTAAGTAATAGCCAGGCAAGACGGATTAGTCTTATGTTTGTTTTCTCAACTTGTAAATGTTTCTTTTTGCTGGAAGGATTTTTACCTCTGTTTGCTGTAACTTTGAACCTAAGGCTGCGGGGGGCTCCCTCTGGTCTATATGAATCTGAGTACCCTGTAAAGCATTTTCCATCCTGATTTTACAGAGATAATTTTTACCTTTTCTTTCTTTAATTAAAAGCTTTCTTTTTAAGAATCTGATTGATTTTCCTTGTTTTAAGATCCAAGGGGATTGGGTCTGAACTCACCAGGGATTGGTGGGGGAAAGAAAGGGGGATGGTTAATTCCTCTTTGTTTTAAGATCCGAGGAGTTTAAATCTGTGTTTACCAGGGAATTGGTGAAGCCTCCCAAGGCAACACAGGGAGAGGAAAGTCTGAGGGGGGGACAGGGAGTGCGCCAGACACTGAATTTCTGGCTGATGGCAGCATTACCAGATCTAAGCTAGTAATTAAGCTTAGAAGTATTCATGCAGGTCCCCACATTTGTACTCTAAAGTTCAAAGTGGGGAAAGAAACCTTGACATGGTGAGCAGTGATGTGGGTTTTTAGGAACCAAAAGCCAGTAGGATTTTTTTTTCTCTCCTTTCTAGCTGCTTGGAAAGCAGCCTGAGGGCAGAGGTGTTAAGTTTTTTAACAAGGGTCTTTGTTAAGAGGAGGCTTCAAGCTGTGAGCAAGCAGACAGCAAAAAGGAATTTACGAGTTGAATTGTTTTCTTTCTTTCTACCTCTCGGGTATAGCTAGTTAGAAAATCTCTGTTAACCAAGCAGTCCTGAGTGGAGTGCATCCCAGGTTTCAGCGAGCTGCAGAGGAGGGTGTGGCCAGCACAAGAAAGCAGGAAAATGAGTATCAGTGAAACAGTTAACAAACTAGAAACGGCTAGGCTGGATGCAGAAGAGAAAGCCAAAGAGGCTGACCACAGGAGAACTATGGAGTTGAAACAAAAAGAGAGAGAGATGAAAGAAAAAGAGAGAGAAAGAGAAGAAAAAGCCAAAGAGGCTGACCACCGGAGGGCTTTGGAGCTCCAGAAGGAGGCCCACCAGCAGGCCCTGGAATTAGAAAAGGCTAAGTAGGATGGAACAGCCAACCCTAACAACTCTTCTCCAGGCACTGTTCCCCATCCCAGGAAATTCCTCACCTACAAGGCAGGTGATGATACTGAGGCCTTCTTAGAAAATTTTGAAAGGGGCTGCCTGAAATTAATAGGTAGCAGGTTTAAGACAAATAAAAGGAAGTTCTTCTTCACACAGCGCACAGTCAACCTGTGGAACTCCTTACCTGAGGAGGTTGTGAAGGCTGGGACTATAAAAATGTTTAAAAGGGAACTGGATAAATTCATAGTGGCTAAGTCCACAAATAGCTATTAGCCAGAAAAGGTAAAGAATGTGTCCCTAGCCTCTGTTCATCAGAGGATAGAGATGGATGGCAGAAGAGAGATCACTTGATCATTGCCTGTTAGCTTCACTCTCTCTGGGGCACCTGGCATTGGCCACTGTCGGTAGACAGATACTGGGCTAGATGGACCTTTGGTCTGACCCGGTATGGCCGTTCTTATGTTCTTATGTTGGGTACAAGATCTCTACAGACCAGTACATGATAGAGCTGAGGCCACAGCTCAGTGGACCCTTAGCAGAGTTAGCGGCTGAAATGCCTAAGGAAAGCATGAACGATTATGTTCTTATTCAAACCAAGGCCAGAATCAGAATGAGGCTAACACATGAGCATGCCCATCGGCGGTTCAGAGTCTTAAGGTGGAAACCAGATGTGTCATTTACCCAACACGCCTACCACACTGGAAAGAATTGGGATGCCTGGGTATCAGGAGCAAATGCTAACTCTGGCAGAGCTGTCCTTCCTAATGCAAATGGAGCAGTTCTTAGAGGATGTTCCTGAGGAAATAGAAAGGTACATCCTAGATGGGAAACCCAAAACTGTAATTGAGGCGGGGGAGATTGGAGCCAGATGAGTGGAAGTGGCAGAAAGAAAAAAAAGTACTAGCAAGTGGAGCGAATATCAGAGGGGGGCAAACCGGAAATAAACCCTATCACCAAGGACAACCCAAGACCCCAACTACAACCCAAGGAAAGCCCCAGACATCCTATTGTCCCACCTCACCAGTCTCCAGCAACCCACCTCGACCCAGTGACCAGTCAGCTGGGCAATGTTTTAAATGTAATGAACTGGGCCATATAAAGGCCCACTGCCCCAAGAACCCCAACCGAGTACAGTTCATTACACCACCATCACACCAAGAATCCCCAGGCCCAGATGCCTCTCAAATACCCTCGGAGCGAAGAGAAACCTTGAGAGTGGGTGGAAAGAAGGTTATTGCGTGGAGATACACGGGGGCACAAGTGTCAGCTATCCACCAGTCCTTCGTGGACCCCAAATTCATCAACCCAAAGGCCCAAGTGACAATTCACCCGTTCATGTCCAAATCTTTAAACTTACCAACAGCTGATCTGCCTGTCCAGTACAAGGGCTGGTCAGGAATGTGGAATTTTGCAGTCTATGACAATTATCCCATCCCCATGCTACTGGGGGAAGACTTGGCCAACCAGGTGAAGCGGGCCAAGAGGGTGGGGATGGTCACACCCAGCCAAGCCAGGCAAGCTTCCCCACCCATCCCTGTTCCTGAGCTGTCCACAAGGACCCCATCTGTGTTACCTGAGACCCAGACAGAGGTGGTGGAACCGGATCCCCTGCCAACGACTGCAACAGCCATAGCGCATCCAATCCCAGAAATGGAACTGGAAAGCAACCAGCACCAGAACTGTTGCCAGCACTGACGCCAGCGCTTGCAAACCCATCTACAACTCCAACGCCAGAGGGCACCTGCGGGCCTGAACTGGCAGAAGCAGCAGACAACCCTATCCAAGAGGCTCAGCCAGAGCCTGAAATATCACCTAGTGCACCAGCGGACAGCGGTTCACCATCAACGAAAACAAACCCATCACCTACATCACTTCCAGAGGGACCAAGCCCAAGTCCACAGTCTAAGGAGGAACTGACATCTCCAGCCTCAAGGGAACTGTTCCAGGCTGAGCAGGAAGCAGATGACAGCCTTCAGAAAGCTTGGACGGCGGCACGGAGCACCCCATCACCTCTCAGCTCTTCTAACCGATCCCGGTTTGTTGTAGACCAAGGACTTTTATACAAGAAGACTCTTTCTGGTGGACACCAGGAAGACTGGCATCCTCAAAAACAGTTGGTAGTTCCAACTAAGTACTGGGTAAAGCTCTTAAGCTTAGCCCATGATCATCCCAGTGGCCATGCTGGGGTGAACAGAACCAAAGGCAGGTTGGGGAAGTCCTTCCACTGGGAGGGAATGGGCAAGGACATTGCTAATTATGTCCGGTCTTGTGAGGTGTGCCAACAAGTGGGAAAGCCCAAAGACCAGGTCAAAGCCCCTTTCCAGCCACTTCCCATAATTGAGGTCCCATTTCAGAGAGTAGCTGTGGATATTCTGGGTCCTTTCCCAAAAAAGACCCCCAGGGGAAAGCAGTACATACTGACTTTCATGGATTTTGCTACCCAATGGCCGGAAGCAGTAGCTCTAAGCAACACCAGGGCTAAAACTGTGTGCCAGGCCTTGGCAGACATTTTTACCAGGGTAGGTTGGTCCTCCTACATCCTTACAGATTCAGGAACTAATTTCCTGGCAGGGACCATGAAAAATCTGTGGGAAGCTCATGGGGTGAATCACTTTGTTGCCACCCCGTACCACCATCAAACCAATGGCCTGGTCGAAAGGTTTAATGGAACTTTGGGGGCCATGATACGTAAATTCGTCAATGAACACTCCAGTGATTGGGACCTAGTGTTGCAGCAGTTGCTTTTTGCCTACAGGGCTGTACCACATCCCAGTTTAGGGTTTTCACCATTTGAACTTGTGTATGGCCATGAGGTTAAAGGGCCATTACAGTTGGTGAAGCAGCATTGGGAGGGGTTTACGCCTTCTCCAGGAACTAACATTCTGGACTTTGTAATCAACCTACAAAGCACCCTCCAACACTCTTTAGCCTTTGCTAGAGAAAACCAAAAGGATGCTCAGGAAGAGCAAAAGGCCTGGAATAATAAACACACCAGAAAGTGTTCCTTCAAAGTAGGGGACCAGGTTATGGTCTTGAAGGTGCAGCAGACACATAAAATGGAACCATTATGCATGGGAAGGGCCGTTCAAGGTCCAAGAGCACCTAGGAGCTGTTAACTATCTCATAGCCTTTCCCACCTCAACCCTAAAGCCTAAAGTGTACCATGTTAATTCTCTCAAGCCCTTTTATTCCAGAGACTTCAAGGTTTGTCAGTTTACAGCCCAGGAAGGAGATGACGCTGAGTGGCCTGAAGGTGTCTACTACGAAGGAAAGAGTGACAGTGGCATGGAAGAGGTGAACCGCTCCACAACCCTGGAATGTCTGCAGCGACAGCAGATCAAGGAGCTGTGCACTATCTTCGCTCCAATTTCTCAGCCACCCTAGGACAGACCGAACGGGCTTACCACTCCATTGACACAGGTAATGCTCACCCAGTTAGAAACCCACCCTACCGGGTGTCTCCTCATGCCCAAGCTGCTATAGAACGGGAGATCCAAAACATGCTACAGATGGGTATAATCCGCCCTTCTAACAGTGCATGGGCATCTCCAGTGGTTCTAGTTCCCAAACCAGATGGGGAAACATGTTTTTGCGTGGACTACCGTAAGCTAAATGCTGTAACTCGTCCCGACAACTATCCAATGCCACGCACCGATGAGCTATTGGAAAAGTTGGGACGTGCCCAATTCATATCTACAATAGACTTAACCAAGGGGTACTGGCAAGTACTGCTAGATGAACCTGCCAAGGAAAGGCCAGCATTCCTCACCCATGGGGGGGTGTATGAATTTAATGTGCTTCCTTTCAGGCTGCGAAATGCACCCACCACCTTCCAAAGACTTGTAGATGGTCTCCTAACAGGATTGGAAAAAGTCTTCAAGTGCATCAGGCAGGCAGCACTAACTGTTAAGGCTAAAAAGTGTCAAATAGGCAAAAACAGAGTGACTTACCTTGGACACCAGGTGGGTCAAGGAACGATAACTCCCCTACAGGCTAAGGTGGATGCTATCCAAAAGTGGCCTGTCCCAAAGTCAAAGAAACAGGTCCAATCCTTCTTAGGCTTGGCCGGATATTACAAGCGATTTGTACCACACTACAGCCAAATCGCTGCCCCACTAACAGACCTGACCAAACAGACCCAGCCAAATGCAGTTAAGTGGACTAATAAGTGTCAGAAGGCCTTTACCCAGCTTAAGGCGACACTCATGTCTGACCCTGTGCTAAGGGCCCCCGACTTTGACAAACCATTCCTAGTAACTACAGATGCATCTGAGCGTGGTGTGAGAGCAGTTTTAATGCAGGAAGGACCGGATCAAAACTTCCATCCTGTTGTGTTTCTCAGCAAGAAACTATCTGAGAGGGAAAGTCACTGGTCAATCAGTGAAAAAGAATGCTACGCCATAGTGTATACCCTGGAAAAGCTACGCCCATACGTTTGGAGACGGCGGTTCCAGCTGCAAACCGACCATGCTGCCCTAAAATGGCTTCATACTGCCAAAGGAAACAACAAATTCTTTGATGGAGTTTAGCTCTCCAAGATTTTGATTTTGATAGTCAACACATTTCAGGAGCTTCTAACAAAGTAGCTGATGCACTCTTCTGTGAAAGTTTCCCAGAATCAACTGGTTAAATATTGTCCTTGAAATGTAGAAAATCTTGTAGTTTACATAATTAGTAGCATATGTAAAGGTGGATGTGTTTTATTAATCTGTTTATTCTAAAGTTCTAGGAAGAAATCACCCCCAGTGTGGTTCCACACTATCTGAGATTTGGGGGGCATGTCATCAACCGATAGTTAAGGGTTAATGTCTCTTTTACCTGTAAAGGGTTAACAAGCTCAGTGAACCTGGCTGACACCTGACCAAAGGACCAATCAGGGGACAAGATACTTTCAAATCTTGGTGGACGGAAGTCTTTGTTTGTGCTGTTTGTTTTGTTCTTTGTTCGCTCTTGGAGCTAAGAGGGACCAGACGTGCAACCAGATCTGTCTCCATTCTTTCTAACAGTCTCTCATGTTCAGAATAGTAAGTACTGGCTAGAAAAGGCGAATTAGTTTTATGTTTGTTTTCTTTATTTGCAAATGTGTATTTTGCTGGAAGGATATTTTACCTCTGTTTGCTGTAACTTGTAAATTAGGCTAGGGGGAAGGGAGTCCCTCTAGTCTATATAAGCTAAAGACCCTGTAAACATTTTCCATCTTGGTTTTACAGAGCTAGTTTTTACTTTTTCTTTCTTTAATTAAAAGCTTTCTTTTTTAAGAACCTGACTGATTTTTTTTCTTGTGTAAGACCCAAGGGGATTAGGTCTGAACTCACCAGGCAGTGGTGGGGGGAAAGAAGGGGCGCGAAGGTTAATTCCTCTCTGTTTTAAGATTCAATGAGTTTGGATCACAGTGATCTCTCAGGGAAAGTCTGGGAGGGGGAAAGGAGGGGGAATGGTTTATTTTCCCTTGTTTTAAGACCCAAGGGGTTTGGGTCTTGGGTCCTCCCGGGAAGGTTTTGGGGGACAGGAAGTGTACCAAAACACTATATTTTTGGTTGGTGGCAGCGTTATCAGATCTAAGCTAGGAATTAAGCTTAGAAGGGTACATGCAGGTCCCCACTTTTTGGACGCTAAAGTTCAAAGTGAGAATAATACCTTGACAGAACATCATCCAGCAGGGGTGTTCCTGGGGACAAGGTCCCATCCAGGGATTGGTTCTCAGACCAGTGCTATTCAATATCAGCATCAACAATCTGCAAGAAAATCTAAAATCGTTGATGGTGATATTAGCAGATGACAGAAGACTTGGTGGACTGATAAATAAAATATGGTTCACTTGACTGGCAGGAGTCCAGACAGCAAAACCAGAATTTGCAGACATCTTTGTCAGTATAATATGGAATGTGTACCACATTTTAAATTTCACTTTGTCAGAGAAATGTGGCAGAACTAACGACTGATGTAATTCCACTGACTTTAGTGGACATGATTCAACAATGAATTGGGCTCACTTAGTACAAAAATATAAATCAGATTATAATTACTAACTTGGAAAAGTTTTCTTTCCTTTTGAGTTTGGAAGTATGAATTTATTAAATAATAGAAATCATCTGAATTCCTTTCAGTCCCAAATACACAAAGCCAAGAAGCCTTCTATTTATACACAAAAAGAGCAGTAAAATGCTTTCATATGTCTCATAAAAATAGTAAATCTCTCATTTTCTAAAATCTATGTTTTCTCTAATGTTGAAAGGTGAAGGTGTCACGGAGTCCCCGGGCAATGCTCTGGAACTGCTCCCCACGAAGCTAGTCAGGACTTTGGGCGGCCTGCTCTCCCTTGGAGCAGACTGTCTGCAGGGCAAGAAGCTTCACCTTCCTGGGTCTCTCCTTGGAGC
This sequence comes from Aldabrachelys gigantea, assembly GCA_026122505.1. NCBI lineage: Eukaryota > Metazoa > Chordata > Testudines > Testudinidae > Aldabrachelys > Aldabrachelys gigantea. The sequence goes on from CM047479.1 coordinate 9,756,997, forward strand.
ATTCAGCATCCTCTGCCCCTCTGTGCGCTTCCCACAGCGAGTCCACCCAGGCGGGGTCCTGGGGGGGCCATAGGGCCCTGCACCCCCACTTCGCAGTCAGATGTGACTCTCAGCCAGCCAGTAAAACAGAGGTTTATTCGATGACAGGAACACAGTCTAAAACAGAGCTTGTAGATACAGAGAATGGGATACCTCAGCTGGGTCCATTCTGGGGCCCAGCAAGCCAGACAACCCCAGCTGTGCTCACTCCCCGTCCCCAGCCAGCCCCAAACTGAAAAACCCCCTCCAGACCCTCCTTTCTGGCCTTTGTCTATTTCCCGGGCCAGGAAGTCACCTGATCTCTTTGTTCACCTTTAGCCATCCCCTTGCAGGGGGCAAGGGCACCAGCCATTTGTTGCCAGGAGACAGAGTATTGGCTATTTATGCACACTGGAGACTTAAGAAATGCATTGGGGAAACTGAGGCACCCACACAGTATTCAGAGGGAACACTGAGAACAGTCCCACTTTGTCACAGAAGGCAAGCACAAGTCTGAATTCTACACCCTTCTCTGTATTAGCTGCAGGAATTATACCCTGATCCCTTGCCAAGTACGATAATTTAAAAGAGGTCTAAATCCTTTACCAGTGAAGATTTCTAACATTATAGTGGACAGATGCTACTTCAAGCTAAGATGAAAGCTTCACATTATCGTGATCACAATGAACGCACTATACAGTTCTAGAACCACAGCTAAACTCAGGGAAGATGTTAAAAGTGTGACTCTCTTTGCCTGAAAAACGAGAACTAATTCCCTGCTTCCAAAGAGTAGGTGAAAAGCCAGCAGAAGAATTTCACTGATAAACGTCTCTTTGAAAGGGGATCTTACATGTGTACTTGACAGGCTGAAAGTGAGCCAAGGCATCTCCAGAGAAAATTACTGCTGTGAGAATTCTGCACCACTATCCGCACATATATTTCATGTGCTGCACATATTTCTATTTTTTCTTGCAGAAAATAGCTTCTTCACAGGTCAGGAGACAGGGGATATGGGGAGACAGAGAGAGGCTCATAAGGGCTAGTGGGGGAGGACAGGCTGGGGCAGGGGCTGAATGAAAGTAGAGGAACAGGGCCACACAGGGGAGGAAGGTGCAATGCCACATGAGGGGAGGGGGCAGCTGAGTGGGGGCACAGAGACATATGTGGATAGGGGGTGTAAGGACACATGGAAATGAGGGGAGGGTGCTGGCTGAGGGGTTCAGGGACACATGGGGAGAGAGGTGGCTCAGTGGGGGCACAGACATAGAGGACAGAGGACAGAGGAAGGGGGTACAGGGCTACCTGGCGATGGGGGAGTGGGTGTCTGAATGGGGGGTGGAGGGACCCATGGGTGCAGCGACACATGGGGACAGGGGCCGCTGGGCCTGATTAAATGGGAGGAGACAGGGGTCAGCGAGGGTCTGCATGGGGGATGCTCCCTAACAATCCCTCTCCGCCCTCCAAAAAAGCCTACTGTTCCATACTTTTTTAACCCATACCCAACAACCCTTCAAGTTTATAACCAGACTCCTTCCCTGCAATTACTTCCCTCTTCCTCAGCTCCTCCCTCAACGCTGACTCTCCCAAGCCTTTGCACTGCTTCTAAGGGGCGTGGGAAATATGGTTCTGTACTATAGTTTAAACGAATTATTACTCAGAGTTCTGTATTAATATGCCTAGTAATGAATGTATTTGTCAGTAAACATTTCCTAATCTGTTCTGTGGTCTGTATTGTTAGACACATGCTTGCTGACAGGTATTTTGAAATAAATTTCCAAAATAATTGAAACTGGTGTGATTATATTGTGTTATATGCAAAAATAAAATATGCAGAATTTAAAAATATTGTGTGCATTTTTTTAATTTTTGGTGCATACGTTATTTATTTATTTATTTATTTATTTATGGCACATAATTCCCCCAGGGATAGAAAATGACTGAATAGTGGTTGTAGCTGAAAAATGATTGTTAAATCTGTAGGGAATGAATCATTCCAAAGTACAGTTTCGGAGTGGGGTGACCAGTAGGCTACAGGAGCCAGGGTCACAGCTTTTTAAAACTTGGGCTGTCTGACCTTTTCATTTAAAGCACAAATAAGGAGAAGATGACAAGTGCCCTTCCACTCCCAAAAGCCACAGAAACAAACTGTAATGAATGTGGCTCAATAGGTTATACTAAGTGCTTTGAAGTGAATACATTTCGCAGGATTGTGCTCATAAATGCTGCATCTAAATGCTACCACTACAGCCAAAGCCAATCCACCCAGGACATGTTCGTTTAATGCTCAGATCATCTGATGAATTGAGTCACTGGTGAGAACCCTCAGCTTCCTGCCCTCACAGTCTCAATGCTGATTGGCTGAGCTGGGGGCTAACGCTGTCCCCTTTCTACTCCATCATTTTACCTGACAGCCTAGAGAGTCTGGCAGGCCGTAGCTCTCCTTCTTCGCAGCAACTGAGAGCTCCTGTCCCCAAGAGCACCGCCTTGCCACTGAGTCCTGATGGGCCTTGTCACGGCCAGGTGCTCGACAGACAATCAACTGCCTACACGGGCTCCTTCCTTTTCAATTAGCTTCCCATACGTAACCTGGTCCAGATTCCCCTTAAAGGGACCAGCAACCCCATGACTCCTCAGCACTGACATTCACTAGTCTCCATGGAACACGGGAGCTATTTATCTAGGTTTTTCAGTTGGTTCCCATCACCATAGTATCTGAGGGCCAAGTATCTGAGGGCCATTTTTCCCGTGGGGAGTCAATCTGTCTTCTCTCTGAACACAAGCCCGACTCTTTTGTTTTAATTCAATATAAAGATGCATGAGTGCTGGTGAGCAGGGGCTTGTTTACACTAGAAAGTTGTGCTGCTTGAGCACCACTAGTATAGTTAAAGCGGTACAACCCCCTAGTATGGACACTGTCAGATCGGTGTAAAGGTGCTTTGTACCAGGATATCCCAGTACAGGGAGGGGAATAAGCTATATCGCTGTAAAGCACTTTATAGAGACACAGCTGTGTCCATGCTAGAATTTGTGCCAGGGCAAATATTTAGGTAGCACTAAATAAATAAATGCATCCTAACCAAAGTAGTTGTATTAGTACAAAGAACTGTGTGTAGAACAGGCCTTTACATATTAGGAAACACCAGCGTTGAGGTGGCGTGTACAACTTTAGCACAGTGATGTTGTGCACATGATTTGTGATACAGACTCACAAGTGTGGCTTTGGCATCATTTCCCTTCCCCTCACTGCATCAGTTTCCTCCAAACTCCTTAGGGAAGTGGTGGTTTCTCCACCTACTGGTGTCTTCTAATGAAGACCAGGCTTTGGTCCTTAACTAGCCTCTTTGCTGTACTGGAGCCCTGTGATGTGCAGGGGGTGGGGAGGGGTCAGGTTAGATGATGTATCAGTCTCTTCTGGCCTTCAAGTCTACAAATCTATGAGAAACTGATTGTGGCACGTTGAGCAGCATTTGATATTTTCATGTGTAGCCTGCTTGATCCCCAGAACTAACAGTGAGTGACTGGGCGGTGATACAAGGGGAGCAGCTCAAACATCCAAAGGTCGGGCCAGGGACACGGCAGTGGTGGGTGTGGATGTGACATCACAAGGGCCTTATCCAAGGCCTCAGCTTATTGGTCAGAGGAGGTTGGGAGGCGGTGACCTCACAGAGAGACCCTGACAAGGGCCAGGCAGGACAGGCTGCAGGGCAGGGGCAATCTCAGAGAGCCCCGTGACTTTGCTGCAGCCAGTCTCCTTCTCCAGGTCGCTCCTTGAAGACTGAGCGAGAATTCAGGTTCAGGTTCGTGAGCACGAGGAGGAGCCTCTCTGGGGTTTTCTCCTTTCCCAGTAATAATTTTACTAGAAAACAGAAGTCCCTGTTGAGGAGGTAAGAGCCCAAGGGAGGTTTGGAACCTATTTAACCTGATCCATCTGGTGCTGGCCAAATTCTAGGCCCAGGAAATACTAGGTTAGGGTGGCAGAGGTTTTTTCCCACCTCGGCCTTTGTCCCTTAGAATCACTGGAGTCATTGGGGTTTCCCTTTTCCCTGCTCCCCTCCCTCCACTGGCGAGGAGGGGCTGCTCTCCAGCCCTCATGGTGGGAAGTCCTCACAAAGAGGTGGGACTGGAAGAGTGCTCTGACTGTCATCCCCACTGGTGAGCTTGGCTGTTCTTTGGGACATCTGTGCGGACCCTCAGCCTCCCGCCCCTCAGGGTCTCCATGCTGATTGGCTGCGCTGGGGGTCTAGTGACAGGGAGGAGACTCAGGACTTTATTGTTCTCTTTATGACTAAGCAAATAAGCCATAACCAGTCATGTGCTTGATGAATTTGCTTCTTCTCTCCATTAATTGTCTCTGAGCAGTTCATGATTCTCTCTAATGTTCCAGTGCCTCTAAAATACTTGCTGAATAATTACTGTGAACAGTGGTTGGTCTGTAGCTCATTTGAGATCACTTTGTTCCGATCTTTCAGTGTATGAAATTCAAGACTGATGGTTAGTATGAAAGTCAGGCGTCCTGGTCCTATTCCCATCTCTGCCGCTGACTGGCTGCCTGACGTAAGACAAGTTCCTGCACCTTTCTCAGCCTTAGTTTCTCCTCCTGTCAGTTAGGGATAACAATCCTCCTATACTTACCTCCTGGCCGGGGGAGGGTGGGGGGCTGTGAAGCTCCGTTGACAGTGTCACTCGTAGCAGTGTACAATATGAGGGGTCCTATCAGGTTCAGCCATGGCAGATTACGATGTAATGCAGTAGAACCCTGTTTATCCAGCATCCATGTTAACTGAACAACCAACGCACACAGGTCCAGAAACAGGCGATTTCTCCTATGGCCATTAGATGGCTCCGCAAGCCTGGGAGGCGGGAGAAGTGAAGCAGCCACGGCGTGCTCGGGGAGGAGGTGGGGCTGGGGTGAGCTGGGGCCGGGAGTTCTCCTGCATGCCACCCCCCCAACTTGCTGCAGGTGGCCCTCCCCGCGCCCCCCGCCCCAGCTCTCTCCGCCTAAATGCCAGAGGGAACCAGGGCGGCTGAAGATCCTGCCACCGCGGTCGCTGCTGAAGAAAATGGCGCCCCCGAATCCTAGTGTCCTAGGCGACCGCCTAGGTCATCTAAATGGTTGCTCCGGCCCTGGGTCATTGTCCCGGGTGGTTTGGGGTACATGTCTTCATTCACCCCTCCCTCTGTGAAAGCAACAGCAGACAATCGTTCCATGCCTTTTTTCCATGCAGACCCCATACCACGGCACGCATGCAGCCCACTCAGTTCAGTGCAACGTCTCCGCTGCTGTTGTGTCCTGGGTGCTGCTGGCAGCAGACGGTGCAATGGGTCTGCAAACCATCATCATCCACTGCTTCCACCGCAATGCTGCTCTCCTGCTGCTGCAAATGAGCTCGGTCTCAATTGAGTAAATGATGACTGAGCTCAATAGAGTAAATGATCTCAGTCATCCACTGCTTCTGCTGCAACTCTGCTCTCCTGGTGCCAGGAATCCACCTCACAGGTCCTCTCATTATTCTGTATAAATATCTATTCTTGTAGCATCTGTCGTCATCCACCGCTTCCGCTGCAATTCTGCTCTCCTGCAGACGCCATACTACAGCAAGCATGGAGTCTGCTCAGATCACTGCTGCTGTTGTGAGCATTGTAAACACCTCGTACATTATCCACAGTATGTACAGAACCTGCAAAAGCAGGCGAGGGCATGATCACGACAGTGATGAGGACATGGACACATACTTCTCTCAGAGCATATCCCCTGGCAATTTGGACATCATGGTGTTAATGGGGCAGGTTAATGGAGTGGAACACCAATTCTGGGCCTGGGAAACAAGCACTGACTGATGGGACCGCATAGTGTTGCAGGTCTGGGATGATTCCCAGTGGCTACGAAATTTTGCATGCGTAAGGGCACTTTCTTGGAACTTTGTGACTTGCTTTCCCCTTCCCTGAAGCACAAGAATACCAAGATGAGAGCAGCCCTCACAGTTCACAAGTGAGTGGCGATAGCCCTCTGGAAGTTTGCAACGCCAGACAGCTACCAGTCAGTCGGGAATCAGTTTGGAGTGGGCAAATCTACTGTGGGGGTTGCTGTGATGCAAGTAGCCAAAGGAATACTGCTGTTACCTGTTGTTAAGAGGTGTGTTGTTGTCAGATGCTACCGGTGTGGTGCTCTGCTCTCTCCCCTTGTTGGTATCACTCGGCTGCGTGCGTGTGTTCCCTCTGTGTGCTGCCCCAGCTCTGCGCAGATAGCTGACACAGCAGACCTGACGAGAACCCCCAATGACCACAGAGTCTAGTAAGGTACGAAGGCACGTCGGCCTTGTTTATTGCTGTATTGGATACAGTAGCAGTTCTCCGCAGATTACTTAGTCTACCGAGCATACTACAAATATGTACCCACGGTCAATATACTCGGCTCAGTTAGTGGCGGAACTTTCCACTGCCCCCTCGGCCGGACAAAGACATCACCCCAGTTCGCATTCTTATACCCAGGTACAAACAAATTACACATCACTCCTGACGTATTGAGGTGCAACCCCTCTACGTAGCAAGGTGCTGCCTCTCACCTTGTACATGTTGGTTCGAACAAAACAACTCTATCCATCATATTACCCTTTTGGCCCTGTCATTGGGATGGGTCAGCTTGTTCCTTGTTATCTGTGGAATGTTCCAGTATAAGGTGTTCTGGTACCATGTTTATACTTCGGTATGCTAGGTGAATAAATGTTTATGCAACATCAGCCCTTTCCATGCCAGCGTCTGTGAACCGAGCCGGCCTTCAGCTCACAGCTTGACTTTGCTTTTTAGCTAAGTCTTAACCATACTTTAGTTCAGGCCTTAGGCCTCATACTGGGCCTTATCAGGGCCTTCACTTACTACACTACCAAAGGTAGTGCCTCTGGAAAATGTGCAGGTCATAGTGGATGGCTTTGCTGCAATGGGATTCCCTAACTTGGGGGGTGGGCGATAGACTGAACGCATATCCCTATCTTGGCACCGGAGTGCCAAGGCAGCAAGTATGTAAACCGCAAGGGGTACTTTTCAATGGTGCTGCAAGCACTGGTGGATCACAAGGGATGTTTCACCAACATCAACATGGAATGGCCAGGAAAGGTGCATGACACTCTCATCTTCAGGAACTCTGGTCTGTTTGAACAGCTGCAAGAAGGGACTTACTTCCCAGACCAGAAAACCCAGCTGGGAAATGGGACCCAAGAGAAGACTGAGATTGATGGAAGCTGGACAATGAGTCCCTAAAGCAATGAGCCCCTCCCATCTGAGACTGACCCCAGCTGTGTAATGGGACCCCTGCTGAAACCTGACAACTCCTCCGAGATTGACCCCAGCTGGATGATGAGTCTTTAGATTTTTTCTCCTTCCCCCTCCCCCATTTAGGATCAGATCCCCCCAAACACACACCCAGGATACTCCATGCACTGGAGGGAGCCCTGCCATTGGGCCAGAGATGCAGTGAGAACTCCTCCTAGTGCCAAGTATCAGAGGGGTAGCCATGTTAGTCTGGATCTGTAAAAGCAGCAGAGAATCCTGTGGCACCTTATAGACTAACAGACGTTTTGGAGTGTGAGCTTTCGTGGGTGAATACCCGCTTCGTCAGATGCAGGTAGTGGAAATTTCCAGGGGCAGGTATATATATGCTAGCAAGCAAGAGATAACGAGGTTAGTTCAGTCAGGGAGGATGAGGCCCTGTTCTTGCAGTTGAGGTGTGAAAAGCAAGGGAGGAGAAACTGGTTCTGTAACTGGCAAGCCATTCACAGTCTTTGTTTAGTCCAGAGCTGATGGTGTCAAATTTGCAGATGAACTGAAGCTCAGCAGTTTCTCTTTGAAGTCTGGTCCTGAAGTTTTTTTGCTGCAGGATGGCCACCTTAAGGTCTGCTATAGTGTGGCCAGGGAGGTTGAAGTGCTCTCCTACAGGTTTTTGTATATTGCCATTCCTGATATCTGATTTGTGTCCATTTATCCTTTTCCATAGTGACTGTCCAGTTTGGCCGATGTACATAGCAGAGGGGCATTGCTGGCATATGCTGGCGTATATTACACTGGTGGAAGGGCAGGTGAATGAGCCGGTGATGGTGTGGCTGATCTGGTTAGGTCCTGTGATGGTGTCGCTGGTGTAGATATGTGGGCAGAGTTGGCATCGAGGTTTGTTGCATGGATTGGTTCCTGAGGTAGAGTTACTATGATACGGTGTGCAGTTGCTGGTGAGAATACGTTTCAGGTTGGCAGGTTTTCACACCTCAACTGCTAGAATAGGGCCTCATCCTCCCTGATTGAACTAACCTTGTTATCTCTAGCTTGCTTGCTAGCATATATATACCTGACCCTGGAAATTTCCACCACCTGCGTCTGACGAAGTGGGTTTTCACCCACGAAAGCTCACGCTCCAAAACATCTGTTAGTCTATAAGGTGCCACAGGATTCTCTGCCGCTCCTCCTAGTGTGTAGCCACCAATGGGAATGGAAGGATACAGGCACCGAACCAGAATGAGAAACTTGACCGCATCTCTTGCTCTCTTCCCCAGGGCTGGCAATACATGATGCCGAAGCCCTGTGGTGCTAGGATTGGTACCAGGAGAATGGGCTGCAGGAACACAGCCAGGGCAGGGAAGGGTAGGATTTTCTGCCAGGGAATCACACAGCTCAGGGTGTCGGGCCGGTTGGTGGCCCTGCAATGGCTGCATTCTGGAGACTGGACAAGATCCTGCTAGTTATTTTTAGCTCATAGGATGGCCTTAAAGGTCTGTGATTTTGTGCGTTCTGTGGATCCATTGCTATGTGACATGAAAACAATCTCCGGGTGGGTGAGTTACTGCAGGATTGTGTCTCTGGGGATCCAGCTCCTGTCCCCATTGCCCAGTCTGACCCATGAATGTCTGAGAAGGGAGTCACTGGGTTGGTGAGTGGGCAGGTCACACCAGCTATTGCCTGACCAGATCCTCCTTGGATTCTCAGAAAGAGGGTGGAGTTTGCCCAGTGCCATCACAGGTCAGGAAGCAGACCTCCCACCCTGCCTCCACCAAGGAACTCTTGTCTGTGTGATGAGGTCACATTGGCCTTGTCATGCTGCAGTTTGGATTCACCTTGGAACAAACCCACATTCTGCAGCCACCAGACCCAGTTACTAGAGAAATCCCTAAGGGGAGGAAAATAAACCTTTGGTCTGCCAGCTGCAAAAGACCCAAGCAACTAGTTCCAGGAAGTATCCCTGCTGGAGACGTAAGAACATACGAATGGCCATACTGGGTCAGATCAAAGGTCAATCTAGCCCAGTATCCTGTCTTCTAACAGTGGCCAATGCCAGGTGACCCCAAGGGAATGAACAGAACAGGAAATCATCCCCTGTCGCCCATTCCCAGCTTCTGGCAAACAGAGGCTCTGGACACCATCCACGCCCATCCTGGCTAGTAGCCAATGATGGACCTATCCTCCAGGAACTTATCTAGATTTTTTTTTAACCCTCATATGGTCTTTGCCTTCACAACATCCTCTGGCAAGGAGTTCCACAGGTTGACTGTGCTCTGTGTGAAGAAGAACTTCTTTTTATTTGTTTTAATCCTGCTGCCTATTAATTTCATTTGGTGACTCCTAGTGCTTGTGTTATGAGAAGGAGTAAATAGCACTTCCTTATTTACTTTCTCCAAACCAGTCATGATTTCATAGACCTAAATCATATCCCCCTTAGTCGTCTCTTTTTCAAGATAAAATGTCCCAGTTTTATTAATCACTTCTCCTATGAAAGCCGCTCCATATCCTTAATAATTTTTATTGCCCTTTTCTGAACCCTTTCCAATTCCAATCTGGGGTGATCAGATCTGTATTCAGTATTCAAGGTGTGGGCATACCATGGATTTATATAGAGGCAATATGATATTTTCTTTCTTATTATCTATCCTTTTCTTAATGATGCCCAGCATTCTGTTTGCTTTTTAGACTGCCACTGCACATTGAATGGATGTTTTCAGAGAACTCTCCACAATGACTCCAAGATCTTTCTTGAGTGGTAACAGCTAATTTACACCCCATCATTTTATATATGTAGTTGGGATTGTGTTTTCCAATGTGCTTTACTTTGCATTTTTTCAACATTGAATTTCATCTCCCATTTTATTGCCCAGTCACCCAGTTTTGAGAGATTCTTTTGTAGCTCTTCACGGTCTGCCTGGGACTTAACTATCTTGAGTAGTTTTGTATCATCTGCAAATTTTGCCAACTCACTGTTTACCCTTTTTCCCCAGACCATTTATCAGTATGTTGAATAGAACTGGGCCCAGTACAGTCACCTGGGGGGGACAACACTATTTACCTTTCCCCATTCTGAAAACTGACCATTTATTCCTACCCTTTGTTCCCTAACTTTTAACCAGTTACCAGTCCAGACGAGGACCTTCCTTCTTATCCTATGACAGCTTACTTTGCTTAAGAACCTTTGGTGAGGGGCTTTGTCAAATGTTTTCTGAAAATCTAATACACTATATCCACTGGATCTCTCTTGTCCAGATGCTTGTTGACTCCCTCAAAGAATTCTAGTAGATTGGTGAGGCATGATTTCCCTTTACAAAAACCATGTTGACTCTTCCCCAACAAATTATGTTAATCTATGTATCTGACAATTTTGTTCTTTACTACAGTTTCAACCAGTTTGTCCGGTACTGAAGTCAAGCTTAGCGTCCTGTAATTGCTGGAATCACATCTGGAGCTTTTTAAAATTGGTATCACGTTAGCTATCCTCTAGTCATTTGATACAGAAGCTGATTTAAATGGTAGGTTACAGACTACAGGATCTTACATTGCTAAAGTGGATGTTGCACTTGTTTCTTTGGATTCCTAACTAAGATCTTGCATGGTGTCAAGTATCAGAGGGGTAGCCGTGTTAGTCTGGATCTGTAAGAAGCAACAAAGAGTCCTGTGGCACCTTATAGACTAACAGAAGTATTGGAGCACGAGCTTTCGTGGGTGAATGTGTGCATCTGATGAAGTGGGTATTCACCCACAAAAGCTTATGCTCCAATACGTTTGTTAGTCTATAAGGTGCCACAGGACTCTTTGCTGATTTTTACAGACCCCTCTGATACTAGACTACAGTTAGTAGTTCTGCAATTTCACATTTGAGTTTCCATCTGATTCTGGTGATTGATTACTGTTTAGTTTATCAATTTTTGTTCCAATTTTTTCTAATGACACCGCAATCTGGGACAGTTCCTCAGATTTGTCACCTAAAAAGAATGGCTCAGGTTTGGGAATCTCCCTCACATCCTCAGCCATGAGGACCGATGCAAAGATTTCATTTAGTTTCTCTGCAAAGTCTTATCGTCCTTGAGTGCTCCTTTAGCATCTCAATCGTCCAGTGGCCTCACTGGTTGTTTAGCAGGCTTCCTGCTTCTGATGTACTTAAAAAAAATAATTGTTGTTATGTTTTGAGTCTTTGGCTAGCTGCTCTTCAAATTCTTTTTTGTCCTTTCTAATTATATTTTTTCACTTCGCTTGCCCGGCTTTATGCTCCTTTCTCTTTTCCTCACTAGGATTTAAATTCCACTTTTTAAAGGATGCCTTTTTGCCTCTCACTGCTTCTTTTACTTTGTTGTTTAGCCATGGTTGCTCTTTTTTGATTCTCTTACTATGTTTTTTAATTTGTGGTAAACATTTAAGGTGAGCCTCTATTACGGTGTCTTTAAAATGTTTCCATGCAGCTTTCAGGGGTTTCACTTTTGGCGCTGTACCTTTTAATTTCTGTTTAACTAACTTCCTCATTTTTGTGTAGTTCCCCTTTCTGAAATGAAATGCTTCCCTGGTGGGTTGCTGTGGTGTTTTTCCCCACCTGAAGGCATGTTAAATGTAATTATGTTATGGTCACATTTACCAAGTGGCCCAGCTATATTCACCTCTTGGACCGGATCCTGTGCTTCATTTAGGACTAAATCAAGAATTGCCTCTCCTCTGGTGGATTCCAGGACTAGCTGCTCCAAGAACCAGTCATTTAAGGTGTCAAGAAACTTTATTTCTGCATCCTGTGCTGAGGTGATGTACCCAGTCAATGTGGGGATAGCTGAAATCTGCCATTATGATTGAGCTTTCATTTTTATACCCTCGCTACTCTCCCTGAGCATTTCACAGTCACTATCACCATCCCGGTCAGGTGGTCAGTGATAGATCCCTACTGCAACACAGGCTCTGCTATTGTCATTGAGAGCTGCACTCCAGAGCTGCCTGCCCACCCACAGAGATACATTCCCAGCACGTCATGGCCCCTGCTGTGATCCCACTCCGGAAAGAGCCACTAGGCTTTTGATGCCTCAGTGTCTGCAGCTGAGCCACTAGAGAGCAATGCCATTCCAGCCCCAGAATTCAGAGCCTGGCTCTGGGCAATCAGCTAACGACTCATGTTCTGCTGGTTTCAGGTCGTCAGACGTATCTTCTCAGAGGGACAGAGATGATCGTTCCTCCAAACAGAAACTCTGGCCATCCACAGCCCCCTGCTCCAGATCAGCCAGGCTGGGCTGCTCTTAGCCTACTCCATTCAGGGAGAAGCTGACCAGCTGGTGGGCGATGAGGTAAGCAGCTGGATTAGTCTCAGGAGTTTGGGGGTGGGGCCTTCTGCATTTCACCTCTAGACCATGGAAAGTAATTCACGTCCTATTGCCATTTGGTGGTTGGGCAGCAACAAGCCTGGAGGAGAATGAATGTCAGAGCTGGTGCCATTGGGACAGGAGATGAATTCACCATCAAGAGCAGGATGGAGCCAGCTTGTCCCTGAGCAGTTCAGAATTCAGAACCAGCTCTTTAGCCAGGCTATTTAATTACAAGTGTCACATCACCAGGAGAAGCTGCCGTTGCTCGTGGTAAGGGCAGGAGAGTCCCCTAATGATGTGTATGAGCCTTTCCTGCCCTACAGGGCCTCAGCCCAGTTCCCAGTGATCTAGTGTCTAGGTCACCAGAGCTGCCACTCAGAGTTGTCCCCACCACGGGCAGCCTCAGGCGCTGGGGATTGGCTGGGCCATGGCAGACTGAGCAGGCAGGGCTGAGGCACATGCGCTGGAGGAAGATTGCTTTGCTGCTGCCCAGGCTGGCCATGCTCTGGGGAGAACTGGAGGATTCAATCAGCAGGGGCTGTCGATCAGCCCCATTCCCTAGGGCTGACATCCTACAGCTTCACCATTAGCCACTGGAGGTCACCTGGAGAAAGGACTCAGCCTCCCGAATCCCACATCACTGCTGCTAGAAACACTCCTGCCCCCTCTGCTGGAGCCCCCGCCCTGCCCTGCCCGGGTAGAGGAAAGTGTCTGGGAACTTGAGCTGCCTCCCCAGGTGGGTTTGGAGGTGGAACACCTGTCAGAGGGAGGCTGAGGGAATGGAGGCTGGAGCTCCCCCTCCAGTGGGGGAGAGGGTGTATTTAGCTCTGGGGGTCACTAGCGAGGAGGACAAGAGTCCATCCCAGGGCCCAGGAGAGTAAATCTGTCCCTGAGACATGGGCAAGCGCTGGGGGAAATGCTGCTGATTCCTGTTGCCATTAATCCTCCCTGATTCCTAGGGGCATCCAAGTCTCTGACAGGTTGTTGTTCTCTTGCAGCAGGAGGACGTCATGGCCAAGGTAATGCACCATTTCCACACCATCCATTCCTTTTGCCAGGTGCCTGAGGCGCTGTAGGGACCGTGCCTCTTTGGACACCTGTGATGAGGCATATAAGTCCCGCACTGGGCCAGGAGGTGTTAGACAGCAGTCCTGGGCCACTGTGATCCCATCCCACCACAACTGCAGAACCTGCTCCAACTGGAGGAGGAGGAGTGTGGTGAAGCATAGAAAACACCCACCAGCACAGAAGGGGTTAAGGAGAGTCTTTGGGCTGAGCTAACCCCACCTTGTGATACCTGCAGCTAATGCCAGGCCTGGAGGGGCGAGAAAAGGAGAAAGCCTGACTCGCTTGGAGACAGGAGTTGGCTGCCTTCCCCCTGAGGGAAGGATCACTAGCCTGCGAGCCAAGGCAGCCACCAGGAACCCAGCACTTCCTTCCAGGTCAAAGGAGAGGGAGAAAGAGGCCAAGGATCTCCCAGCCTCAGATGAACCCGGGTGCTAGAAGCGCAGAGACCTGGTAGGGGCTAGAGCCCAGCAGTGGAACAAGGATGCCAAGGCCCCCGGAGGACACACTCACATAATAGCACGAGTAGGATATAAATTCAACAAGACTGCAGGAGAGGGTGGGAGTAGATAATGTGGGGCAGAATGGGAGTAGCTATTAAAAAAATTGTCCTCCTGTGAGGCAAGAAACATGAACACCCCAGCCAGCAGCTGTGCTTTCCGGCAGCACAGCGCTGAAGGCAGTGCCACCAGCAGCAGTGCAGAAATAAAGCTCGTAATACCGTATCGTGCCACCCTTTTGTGCTGCTTCTTGTGGCAGCACTGCCTTCAGAGCTGGACGCCTGGCCAGTGGTCTCTGCTCTCCGGACAGCCAGCTCTGAAGGCAGCACCACCGCCAGCAGCAGCACAGAAGTAAGGGCAGCAATGCCATGCCCTGTTGCCACTACTTCTGTACTGGTGGCAGTGCTGGCTTGAGAGCTGGGTGGCCAGCCAGAGGCCACCGCTATCAGGCCACCCAGCTCTAAAGGTAGTGCCACCGCCAGAAGCTGCACAGAAATAAGATTGGTAACACCATACAGTGCCACCCTTCTGTGCTGATACTTGCAATGGCCCTGAATTCAGAGCTGGATGCCTGGCCAGAGGCCTCCCCTGTAGACACCCAGCTCCGAAAGCAGCACTGCCACCACCAGCAGCGCAGAATTAAGGGTGGAATTACCATACCCTGCCACCCTTACTTTTGTGCTGCAAGTGATGGCAGCACAGAAGCAAGGACGGCAATACCATACCATGCCACCATTACTTCTGCGTTCCTGATGGTGGGGCAGCTGCCTTCAGAGCTGGCTGGCCAGCCAAAGGCCACCACTATCCGGCCACCCAGCCCTGTTAGACAGCTAACGGCAATAGGAGCAGCTCATTCAGGAGTTGGTGGTGCAGCAATAAGAACAGCAGCAGCGACTCATCCAACAAATAGCGACCCTCTTACAACTTCAGTTGTACGTCCTGCAGCAAGACCCTCACGCACCACGCCAGCTCCACGCATTCTGAGAAAATTCACAAAGAAGATGACTGAATGTGACCCAGAAGCCATGTGACCAGGCTGCCATCGCAGCTCAATGGCCACCTGAGCCCTGGGCTATTTTGTTGGCAGGGCTGTAACTAGGACAGGGCGAGCAGGGCAGCAGCTCAGGGCCCAGATCCGGGCTAGGTTCAGACAAATGGTCTGGAATACCAAACAAATGGTAGGTGCTAGAGCCCTTCAGCAGGATGGGGGTCCCACTGCCATAATAACAGGTGCAGAATAAAAATTCAGCAAAGACTGCAGGAGTGGGTGGGTGTAACAGGGTGTTGGCCTAAGAGGCACTGAACCAGCCCCTGTTAGCTCAGCTCCCATTAAGGGGAAGTAATTGGAGCTGGCACAGTGTGGCTCATTAAAGGGCTGCAAGGTAGTCAGGTAGCTAGCAGGAAGGAACAGGAAAGGGAGGAGTTAGGGATGGCTGGTCCCACCTAGCTACAGGAGCTAGCGGTTCCCCAGGTGGATACCTGAGTAATATTGAAGTGTCCAGAACCGTATAGAGGCGGTGGTGGAAATGCATGCAGGGAAATAAAAGGCATTGGGACTGGTCTCCGACTGATTTGTACCATGAGCAAGGAAGGGCTCGTCTACAGAGGGAGTGAGTAATGTGGGGTGGGATGGGAGCAGTATTTAAAAAATAGTCCTCCTGTGAGGCAAGCAACATGAACACCCCGGCCAGCAGCTGTGCTTTCCGGCAGCACAGCGCTGAAGGCAGTGCCATCAACAGCAGCAGCACAGAAGTAATGGCAATACCGTATCATGCCATCAATCTGTGCTGTTACTTGTGGTGGTGCTGCCTTCAGAGCTGGATGCCTGGCCAGCAGCCTCCACTCTCCAGAGAGCCAGCTCTGAAGGCAGCGCCGCCACCAGCAGCAGCACAGAATTAAGGGTGGCAATACTATGCCATGCCACCCTCACATCCATGCTCCTGCTGGTGGTGGTGCAGATGTAAGGGCGGTAATGCCATACCATGCCACGTTTACTTCCGTGCTGCTGCTGGCGACAGTGCTGCCTTCATATCTGGGTGGCCATTCAGCAGCCACCACTATCCAACCACCCAGTACCGAAGGCAGTGGTGCTGCCAGCAGCAGTGCTGAAGTAAGGACAGCAATACCATGCCCTGCCACCCATACTTCTGCTCCACTGCTGGCAGCTGTGCTGCACTCAGAGCTGGGTGGTGTTGAGATGGTGCCAAATTATTATGAATTGCTGTGATTGATATGAATGAATGTGGCAAGCATGAGTCTGGTACGGCTTGGTATGTCTGAATTTGCTAAAGGATTCTGGGAGCAGGATTCTCTTAGCATTATATAAATGGTATGGAAAACTATTGGAGATTCTGGAACTGCACTGGAATGGTTAATAACGTATTGATCTGTGTGTGTGTTTCAACACTGAACTTTGGAATATCAGCCCGGAGACCAGGTCGCAAAGTAAAGAAGATGTAAAATCATGCGATCAGTGTGCTTGGTACAAGCTGACCTGGGTCAAAATGACCACTTTGCATGGCATCACGCAAGAGCTTAAGTGAATGATTGATGAGAGGGTAAATGTTGATTGATCGTTGGGCTATGTCTGCTTTTGCAATCCCTTCTAAAATATTTATTAGAGAAGAGGAGTAATAAAACACCCACAGGGTACATTTCTGAGACGTGACTCCTTTGAGAACAAAAGGTATGTAAGCAGAGTCAGGATGAGCTCTACCTTGACATCTGGTGGTGAATTGTGGCAAGTTGTGGAAAAGAACTTCAGGAGCTGATCTTGTTTGCATAGGCACACCCACCCCACCTAGCATGAGCCCATGACAGCTCAAAATGGTCACTTTGACAGGTGTGGGATCCCCAGTTTCTCTGTTATTGGGGCAGGAGGAATAAAGTGGTGTTGCCCTGATTATGTGTATGAAGGACAATGAGACTGTTTTATGACAGAGGGTCTCATCATCAACTAAGTAGCACTCGCTAGACAAGGGATGTGGGTTCCAAAACCCAGTGAATTGAGAGAGGCTGGAGATGAGTATGTGTTCTTGACAGTATATGCCTCTTTTGAGGGCCTGAGGCACTAATTACATCACTTTCTTTCTCTTTTCTTCCTCCTTTCTTCCCCCCTGCCCCCCATTGTGGAATAGCAGAGCTAATTTTGGTTCTGTTAGGAGTCTAGCTAGAGGCTGCTGAGCTGAATTCACTTTGGGCCAATGGTGCAGCAGTACTGGGGCTCCCCTATTACCAACTGAAATCACTCAAAGAGTTACTTGCTGAGTACTGTGTTAACTAGTGGGGGAGCCTGAGGATATATTGTTAAGTGGCTGGCAGAGTGGAGCAGTTTGCAGGATGGTTGGAGCAGGCAGTGGAGCGGAGCGGAGTTGAGCAGTTTGCAGGGACAGCTGGAATGGTTCATGGGACGGCTGGTGGAGCGGAGCAGCTGGTGAGACAGTTGGAACGGCCCACGGAACAGTGACTGGAGTGGAGCAGTTTGCGGGGACATCTGGAGTGGCACACAGGACGGCTGGAGAAGCAGAGCGGAGCAGCTGGTGGAGCAGAGCCATTCGTGGTGAAGGCTGCAGCAGAACTCCATGGAGAGGTGGGGCAGTCAGCCTCAGCTCGTGTAAGGTGCCCCTTAACACTCTGTGTGCCCTCCCCCATTCCCACCCAGGCTGGGGGGGGATAAAACTCTGCAGATTAACTTTTGAATTCTGGGGCAGCACTGACCAGGGACAGAGACTTTTGGGTTGTTGGACTTTGGGGTGATTGGACTTAAGATCCTGAGGGGAAAAGAACACTGCCAAACTTACTTGGTGGGTCTTTTGCTCATGGTTTATGTTATGAATCCTGTTTGTGGTGTTTCCCCAACATGATGCCACATTGTTTCCCTCCTTTATTAAAAGGTTTTTGCTACCCTCAGACTTGGTGCTTGCGAGAGGGGAAGTATTGCCTCTTAGAGATGCCCGAGGGCATGGTATGTAATTGTCCCAGGTCATTCTGTTGGGGCTTGAGCCAGTTTCGCATTGTGTTATTGAAATGGAACCCCTAGATACTGAACCCGGCTCCTGTTGCTGCCAACTCAGAGGGGCAGAAGGGTTACAGGTATAAATGCTAAGCAAAGTAAATTAGTGAAGTTAGTTCCCCAATTAACATCCGAAGAGGTTCAAGACAGAAGTCCTCAGGGTAACCTAGACCCCGCTTTGAGGGACATTTGTGGGATTCTAGAACCAGAGGGCTCAGAGTGACCTAGACCTTGCTTCGGGGGACACTTGACAAACCAAGTACCTGGGAGGGGAAAGAAGAGAAGAGGAAAGTCTCCATCGAGGACTGATACCTGTACCCACTTCGTTTGCCAGTCAGGATGCTGCGTAAGGCCAACATCGTTACCGAGCGCTGATGCCTGGGGAGCTGAGGCTTACTGGAAAAGATGTGTACTACGTAACCCTAACTGCTTGTGCGATTCTTTCTCAAGTAAATTATTGTGCCTTAAGCATATTGTTTTCCGAAATTTCACTGGTAATTGTCCACCCAGCTGTGGGCCGTTAAAGATGCATTTCAAGAAGTGGCAGCCAGCAGCCATTGCTCTCTCTCCACCCAGCACTGAAAGGGACACTGTCCCAGTAGCAGCGCAGAAGTAAAGGGTGGCAATACCGTACTATGGCACCTTTACTTCCGTGCTCCTGCTGGTGGTGCCGTTGCCTGCAGAGCTCAGTGCCAGCCAGCAGCCATTGCTAGGTGACTGCCCAGCTCTGAAGGCAGCGCCACCACCAACAGCAGTGCTGAAGGAGGAGCAGAAATACCACATCATGCCACCCTTACTTCCATGCTCTTCCTGGGGGCAGCACTGCCTTCAGTTCTGTGTGGACAGCCAGCGGAAACCACTATCTGGCCACCCAGAACTGAAGGCAGCAGCAGTGCAGGAGTAAGGGCAGAAATACCATACCATGCCACCCTTTCTTCTGTGCTGCTGCTGGCAAGGGTGCAGAAGTAAGAGTGGCAATACCACACAGTGCCACCCTTCTGTGCTGCTGCTTGCAGTGGTGCTGCATTCAGAGCTGGACACCTGGCCAGAGACGTCCCCTCTCCAGCCAGCCAGCTCTGAAAGCAGCGCCGCCACCTGCAGCAGTGCAGAATTAAGGGTGGCAGTACCATCCTATGCCACATTTACTTTCACACTGCTGGTGGCAGCAGCACAAAAGTAATGGCAGCAGTACTATACCCTGCCACCCTTGCTTCCATGCTGCTTCTGGCAGCAGTGCTGCCTTCAGAGCTGGGTGGTCAGCCAGCAGCCACTGCTATCTCACTGCCCAGCACTGAAGGCAGCACCGCCACTTGCAGCAGTGTGGAAATAAAGACAGCAATACATACCATGCCGCTCTTCTGTCCATGCTGCTGGCTACAGCTCTGCCTTCAGAGGTGGGTGGCCAGCCAGTGGCCACTGCTACCTGGTTGCCCATCTCTGAAGGCAGGGCTGCTTCCTGAAGCAGTGCAGAAGAAAGAACACAATACCATTCCCTTCCACCCTTCCTTCCGCGCTGCTGCTGGTGGCAGCACTGAATTCAGAGCTCAGTGGCCAGCCATTGGCCACCCAGCACTGAAGGCAGCATTACCACCCGCAGAAGTGCAGAAGTGAAGGCGGCAACACCATGCCACCCTCACTTTCATGCTGCTGCTGGTTGTGACGCAGAAGTCAGGGTAGCAATGCCATAATGTGTCACCCTTTCTTCCGTGCTGCTGCTGGCGGTGGCACAGAAGTGTGGCATTACCATACAACACCACCCTTACTTTTGAGCTGCTGCTGGCAGTGGCACTGCTTTCAGATCTGGTGGCCAGCCAGCAGCCACCACTCTCCGGCCACCCAGCACTGAAGGGAGTGCCACCATCAGCAGCAGTGTGGAAGTAATGTCAGCAATACCAGACCCTGCCACCCTTTTGTGCTATTCTTTTAATCCCATGGGGTGGAATGGCAGGATTAAAAAAATAGTCCCACTCAGCGCTCTAGTCAGGGGCACAAATATGGTTGCTCCTCCCGGGTGCTAAAATTCCCAGTTACGGCACTGCTTGTTGGCACCCTGTCCAAGGGAGCTGGCAAAAGCCTCATATCGTGGCCCTGATGCCATGGCTATGTCTGACTATTGCCATCTCAGACATCTTAGCCAAAATCCGAGAGTGCTTTCGCTGGGAGAAAAACACACTGAGGTCCCGATCTTGAGCAGTGGCCCAGACTCTTTAGAAATGTTGTTGACTTTGACTCCAACCTGAAAGGTGGTCTGGGTGGCAGGTGGCTGAAAAGATTGTACTGGAGCAAGGCCGGCCCACAACATTTTGGCACCTGAGGCGAGGAGCTCAAATGATGCCTCCATGACCCCTCACTTGGGCCACAACTTTGAAAGGTCTCAATTCTGCCTTCTTCCTGTTCTGCTCCTCTCATGGTTCTGCTCCGCTACCTACCCCAAGAAAGGAGAACTAACAACTTAAAATGCCTTGTTCAAAAATTTTAAGTAACACTTAACTTTCAAACACCTGAACAGCAAATGTAACTTTTCTTGTCTGCATAGTAAACACTGGCTGTGACATTGCACTCTATATGATTTTATGAATATATGCTAATGTAACTGGAATATGCTTCATGCAAAAGGTCTCTTGTAAGGTATCATTACAAAGCTTATAATCTACTGAGTGTGATCAACCTATTCGTATAAATGTATCACTCTTGTATCAGAAACTAGAAATATGAAATATAACTCTGAGGGCCTATTGTAATTATGCAAAGTGTGGGCCATTAATGGTGGTTTGGAATCTTGATGATTCCCATCAGCCAGGACAATTGACTATAGATGGTTCTGTTTTACTTGTAAGTTTTCCTGTGTACCTGTGTGCTGGCAAGTGGGCAATGAAGTCTCACAGTGACATGTGATCATGTCACCTGAACTGGAATCCATCTTTAACCTGATGCTTTTCCATTGAGAAGGAGGGGTGGGAACCCAGGGAGGGACAAAAGGATTCCCGCCTTGTGCAAAAGATATATAAGAGAAGGGAACAGACCAAGAGCGAGGAGTCATCATGAGAAATCCCCTACCTACCACCTGAGCTGGAACAAGGGCTGTTCCATGGGAAAGGATTGTGCCCAGACTAGGAAGGCGTCCAGTCTGTGAAAGAAACTTGTGGAAACTTCTCTGAGGGTGAGATTTTATCCGTATTCAGTTTACTACTGTATTAGACTTAGATGTGCGCGTTTTATTTTATTTTACTTGGTAATTCACTTTGTTCTGTCTGTTACTACTTGGAACCACATAAATCCTCCTTTCTGTATTTAATAAAATCACTTTTTACTTATTAATTAACCCAGAGTATGTAGAAATACCTGGGGGGGGGGCAACCAGCTGTGCATATCTGTCTACCAGTGTTATAGAGGGCGAACAATTTATGAGTTTACCCTGTGTAAGCTTTATACAGGGTAAAACGGATTTATCTGGGGTTTAGACCTCTTGGGAGTTGGGCATCTGAGTGTTAAAGACAAGAACACTTCTGTAAGCTGATTTCAGGTTAAGTCTGCAGCTCTGGGGCATGTGGATCAGGCCCTGGCTCTGTGTTGCAGCAGATGGGAGTGTCTGGCTCAACAAGACAAGGTGCTGGAGTCCTGAGCTGGCAGGGAAAGCAGGGACAGAAGTAGGCTTGGCACATCAATTGGCAGTTCCCAAGGGGGTTTCTGTGATCCAACCCGTCACACTGGCATTTGTATCTGTTTGAATAATCAGAGTGATGATTTCCCTGCCTTCTTGTTGCAAAGATTTGAACTGCTTCCCGCTGATGGGCCACAGTCTGGATCAGCTCACACTCTATTGAGATGGTTGCAAGGTCGACCAGGCTCTCCTGTGTCATTGTGGAGCGTAGATGTGTTTTTATTAACTTCAGCTTGGAGAAGCTGCGTTCTCCACTGTCAACTGTTACAGGAAGTGTTAGAAGTATGCACAGAGTGAGGCCAGCTCCAGGCAGCAGTGAAGAAAGCAGGTGCGTGGGTGGCCGGTGGAAAGGGGAAGCATGTCTGGGTCTTCGGCGGCAATTCGGTAGTGGGTCCCTCAGTCCCTCTCGGCGCGAAGGACACACCTCTGAAGAATGAAGTGGTGCGCTAGAGCTGCCACCGAAGTGCCGCCGATCGTGGCTTTCTTTTCTTTTTCTTTCCACTTCGCCACTTGGGGCGGCAAAAAAGCTGGAGCCGGCCCTGGCACAGAGCAATAAAAGCATTTGGAAAGAGGGTGGTCATCTTATTTGTGCACATATATTCCAGAACAGCCTTTGGAGTTGATCCTGCTGAAATGTATCTTGAAAGGACTTTCACTTCATCACCTAAATCACTCGCATCAATATCGTGCACGTCATCATGTGTCAACACTGTCTCTAGTGCCCTGCATTGCTGGTGTAGGTCTTTTTCAGGGATAGTGAGGAGTTTTGGAATATCATACAACATCCCAAATATATTGCTGTGTTCCTTGAGCTGCATGAAACATTCTTCAACTGACTATTGCACAATCTAGCACCTGGTGTGACGATGTGGTTTTGGCTGGACCCAACTGAGAGTGCCAAATCAGGACCAATTGCTCAAACAGGGCAGTCACAGCCCTAGGCTGGGGTTTTTTCACCTCTAAGGCAAACCAAACCAGCCAGACAAAAGACTTCGGTGTCACCCCTCTGGCTAACCGCAAGTCACACAAGCAATTTCCTTAGACACTCCAGTCTCCCAGTATCACCACCAGTCCCACACGTCCTGGGGATGAATGGTTATGAAAACCAACACCCCAGTAAAAGAAAAAGGTTCTCTCGATCCCAAAGGACCAAGCCCCAGACCCAGGTCAATATACACATCAGATCTTACCCACAAATCACGCTGTCGCCAATCCTTTAGAATCTAAAATCTAAAGGTTTATTCATAAAAGGAAAAAGATAAAGATGAGAGCTAGAATTGGTTGAACTGAATCAATTACATACAGTAATGGCAAAGTCCTTAGTTCAGGCTTGTAGCAGTGATGAAGTAAACTGCAGGTTCAAATTGAGTCTCTGGAGAACATCCCCCGCTGGGATGGGTCATTCAGTCCCTTATGTAGAGCTTCAGCTTGTAGCAAAGTCCCTCCAGAGGTAAGAAGCAGGATTGAAGACAAAATGGAGATGAGGCCTCTGCCTTATATAGACTTTTCCAGGTGTAAGAACACTCCTTTGTTCCTACTGTGGAAAGTTACAGCAAAATGGAGTTTGCAGTCACATGGGCCAGTTTCTGCACACTTTGCTGAGTCACAGGGTGTATCCGCCTTCTCTCGATGGGTCAATTGTGTAGGTGATGGTCCTTAATGGGCCATCAAGCAGGCTAAGCAGAGCTGACACCAGCCTGTCTGGGACTTTTTCCAGTAACACGGATCAAGTTTGAAATACAGACAATACACAGCCAATATTCATAACTTCAACTACAGAAATGATACAGACATACAGACAGCATAATCATAACCAGTAATCCGTAACCTGGTCTTAGACACCTTATATGACCCCCTTTACGTAGGATTTGGTGCCACTACAGAACTTTGGTTGCAACCCATGTTCTATATGGTCCCAGTTTATATCAATAACGTCACACCTGGTTAAAGAATTCAACTTTGAATTGTTGTTTGGGATCTCTTATGGGATTATCTCGTGCCTCGTAATCAAAATGTCTTCTTCTTCGGTGACTCTTGTATTCTTGAATGGGTGGGAAAATAGCTTCAGCGTGAAGTTCCTCTGCCAACATCTGTGCACTCTTCAGAACATTTTGAAATCCCTCATCTGACCGGTAAGACTGTGGGTATGACTTTGTTTGTCCAGTTGTTCCATTGCTCCAGACACATCAAGGTCAACGCCTTGGAATCTCTTGCTTACAACATTTATTTCAAACAGCGTGTCATGCCACAATACTAAGCCAGACAGAAATGTGAAGTTATGTATGTTTCTGGTGATTCCATTTCCCTCTGCCACTGTTCTCCCACGAACAGTTCCTGTCATAGATGATGCCCTAGTTGCCATTATGGAGGATAATGCTATCTTCCCAATTTGGTGTTTGTTAGGCTTTATCGCCTCCAGTCGACTTTCCCATCGTGTGGCTCTCAGTGGTTTCAGTGTCAGAGAGGATGTTCCCAGATGTTGCTTCAAAATTTGCCATTGATGAGTGTGATGATGTGGTTTTGGCGGGACCCAACTGAGAGTGCCAAATCAGGACCAATTGCTCAAACAGGGCAGTCACAGCCCAAGGCTGGGGTTTTTCCACCTCTAAGGCAAACCAAACCAGCCAGACAAAATGACTTCGGTTTCACCCCACTGGCTAATCACAAGTCACACAAGCAATTTCCTTAGACACTCCAGTCTCCCAGTATCACCACCAGCGCCACTCGTCCTGGGGATGAATGGTTATGAAAACCAACACCCCAGTAAAAGTAAGAGGTTCTCTTGATCCCAAAGGACCAAGCCGCAGACCCAGGTTAATATACACATCAGATCTTACCCACAAATCACGCTGTTGCCAATCCTTTAGAATCTAAAATCTAAAGGTTTATTCATAAAAGGAAAAAAGATAGAGATGAGAGCTAGAATTGGTTAAACGGAATTAATTACATACAATAATGGCAAAGTTCTTAGTTCAGGCTTGTAGCAGTGATGGAATAAACTGCAGGTTTAAATCAAGTCTCTGGAGAACATCCCCGGCTGGGATGGGTCATTCAGTCCTTTGTGCAGAGCTTCAGTTTGTAGCAAAGTCCCCCCAAAGGTAGGAAGCAGGATTGAAGACAAAATGGAGATGAGGTCTCCGCCTTATATAGGCTTTTCCAGGTGTAAGAACACTCCTTTGTTCCTACTGTGAAAAGTTACAGCAAAATGGAGTCTACAGTCATAAGGCGTATTCGCCTCCTCTCAATGGGTCAATTGTGTAGCTGATGGTCCTTAATGGGCCATCAAGCAGGCTAAGCTGAGCTGACACCAACTTGTCTGGGATCTTTCCCAGTAACACAGCACAAGTTTGAAATACAGACAGCATACAGCCAATATTCATAACTTCAACTACAAAAATGATACAGACATACAGAGAGCATAATCATAACCAGTAACCCATAACCTGGTCTTAGACACCTTATATGACCCCCTTTCCATGGGATTTGGTCCCACTACAGGACTTTGGTTGCAACCCATGTTCTATATGGTCCCCGTTTATATCAATAACGTCACAATGAGTTGATGCAGAGAAAAATAAATAGATGCTTTGAACTACATTAAAAAATTCAGCAGCCTCACTAGAAGCTGATGCTGCATCACTGACCACCAAGTTCAATGAATGAGAACTGCATGGGACAAAAAAAGCTCGAGGGTGTGACAGTGCTGCCCGTGGGAGCCAGCTGAGGTCACTCAATCAGAGTGAACTGCAAACAAAACAGGGCAGACAAATCCCAAATGCTGGTGGTTATTCCACTACTTAGATCTACCAAGCCAGCACAAAACAGCTTCTATAATACCTCACAGGTTACTTAGAAGTTTAAACCACGGAGTTCCCTTAAAGTGCCCAGCCTCAGGCCTCCATCCAGACACACCTGTCAGATATGATGATGATTCTTGAAAATCTTACTTCATAATATAAAAGAAAAGGTTCTTCCAATCCCAAAGAATCAGCCACATACCCAGGTACAATTATAACTTAGATCTTACCCACAATACACGCTAAAGCCAATTCTTATTGACTAAGCTAAAATTTATTAGAAAAGAAAAGAGAAAGAGTGTTGGTTAAAAGATTAATACACATACAGACTTGAATTCAATTCTTGAGGTTCAGATACACAGCAGAGGTGAGCTTGTAGTAGCCAAAAGTCCTTTTAGAAATAGTCCATAGGTTATAATCCAATGTCCATATTCAGGGTGACTCCAGTCAGTGACTGGGGATCTCAATCCTTGTGGCTTAAGGTTTCCCCCTCTTGAAACCCAAAGCAGATCTGAGATGAAGAAGGATCCTGTCCCAGGCTTCTTATACATTTCCAGCAGCCTTTTGGCCTGAGAAAACAATAGGCTTAACTCCTTCTCCCAAACATCCTGGCAATTAGCACAAAGTAATTTATCCATTAAACAGTTCAGATACAGGTTACCACAACCTTCAAAGAGACACATAGACAATAACACTATTTCACTGAAGTATCATCTTAAATGCTAATATTCCTTTTTTGATCTTTGAATTAAAACTATAGCAATAGACAAAACTTGTTTGCTGGCATCCCAAGACCTGAGCAAACACCTCCCCTTCTACCTCTAACAATGCAGACTTGCATTTCAAAGCTCTATTCATTTACATATCTTGCTAACCAGTCCTTAAGGTTCACCCACGGGTCAGGTCAGTCGGTGAGGTGAGTTAATTAACTCTTTCTGGCCCTGTCACTTTTTAATGAGCTATTACATTATACTCATAACATCACAGAGGGTTTAACTCTCGGATCCATATCTGCACTCCTCTGTCCTTTCCTCTCATGTTGGCACCATTATCGTAGCCCTGACCTCTCATATCAGCTCTCACAATTCCCGTATCTTCCAGTTTTTTAAGAAGCACATTTGTAATACCAGCTCCTGCAGTATCATCAATGTCAATAAATGCTAGAAAATGCTCTCTGACAGTCACCATTGCAGGACATTTTCACTAGGTTCTGTTGTTACAAAACACACCATTAAGGTCATTTGTTACATATGGCTGATGTCAGGTGTGCAGTCCAGAATAACAGAGTAATACCTTGCTGACTTCAGATCTGCCACAATCTTCTGTTTGACTTTTGCTGCCAGTAACTGTATGATCTCATTTTGAATGGTTTTTCCAAGGAAGTGGTGTGTATACGTTTCTTGGGTGGTGACTCTTCTTAGATGCTCCTGGAATACAGCGTCAAACTCAGCCATCAGCTCCACAATTTTAAGGAAGTTTCCATTGTTTGGCACAAACAGCTGATCTGAAGTGCCACACAGTGCTAGGTTTTGGGTAGCAAGCATTCTGACAATGGCAATGAGGCTTTTCAGAACATTTTGTCAGTAAAGAGACTCTGATGCAATCTTCTCTTGATGCTGATCATCTATGGTGGCCTTTAACCTTAGTCTCATCTCAAGCTCTTTCCCCCTGTGGAATGCTCTCTGGTGATTTCCTGCCTTCTCATGGCACGTCAGATTTCTAGCCAGATTTTTCCAGTTCTTTGTTCCTGTAGAACCCAATCTGTCTGGAACATTAGACTGGAAGAGTTTGCAACAAAAACACTATGCAGCATTCTGGGGTTTTGAGTACATAAGCCATGGCCTCTCCACTTTGTTACCACTGGGGGCTTCACGCCAGTAATATATTGGATGGAAACTTCTATTTTCATTGTCTTGAGGGAACAGGAAGTTTCACTTGCTGTTGCCCAGGCAGTACAAAGTCCCCCAGGCTACTGCTCAAGTGGGTCCACAGTCCTTGATCATCTAGACTTAAGGAACTAAACTCAGCAGCAGCAGCTGTTTCTTGAGCCTCCACCACATTTCTCTGATCTACACTTTTCTTCAGGAATGTGCATGGTTACATCCATCTGAGATGGAGATAAGGATGCTGCAGTAGCTGCCAGGTCACCTGCAGTCTGACTAACTGGGAGATCAGGCATCTCCTCACCACTCACATCCTCACTGGGGCCGGAAGGCTCACCATGAACATTTGTGTCTATGTATTTCAAGAAAGCTCCTTCCTGCTTAGACAGAAAAGCTTCCTTTGCTTTCTTTCTTTTTCTGAATGCTGCCCCAGAGGGGCATATTCTTCTTTCGCTCATGACTGCTGTGCTGTGCCAGCTATAGTGGCTCTCAACACTCAGTTGAAGGGGACAAATAAGCAGGCTGGTAGCAGGCCCTGAGTGAGGGAAGGTATCAGCGTCTTAAGGGCCTAAATGGCTCCTATTACTTCAGCTGACTGCCTGTTCTCCTCAAGTGGGTTCAGGGAAGCAGCAGGAAACAGGAAGCTCTCTGAGAAGCTGGTGTGAATCAGTCCAGGCTCCTGGGGGTGCACGAGAGGTACATAAGAGGCTCCTCCTCCTCTCTCTCCCTGCAGCTCCTGCTGCTTTCTGTTATTCCCTCTCACCTTTTCTCTTGCCTGCCTGTTATGTCTCTTGTGCCCTCCCTCCTCCAGCACCACACTCCATCATCTCTGTGCATCTTGAGCAGGGAGAAGACATATGCAGCAGCAGCAGACACAACTTTCTACACTCTGGGTCCTAGTGGTGCCCCCCAGAGCCTGGCACCTGAGGCAGCCACCTCAGTTTGCTTCAGGCGAGCCCTGCCTGAGGCTCACCCATATCTCGCCCAGGGTCACAGCTGTCTGGCTACTCAGTGACAGATCCAGCCGCACCACGACTACAGGACCTTTGGAGATGGCCCTGCACCCACTGGGGAAAGTCCCAGCCCAAAGCAAGATCCAACCCGCCCGACAGTCTCCTGGATCCGCAGCTCTCTGCTGACAGGAGCTTATAACAGCCTGCGAGCAGCCAGGGAACCCCAGGGAAGGGACAGCCCCTTACACTCCTGCAGTCCCAGGTGACCTGGGAACCCCCCTGCACCTTGACCTGCAGGGCCTGGGTGCAGAGGGTGGGTGGGCCGGTAGCTACCCCAGAGGTAAATCGCCCGCCCTCTCTCTCTCAACTGCCTGGGACATTTATAGAGACGGAGGGGCGGGCGAATGTCTTGTATGGGACCAGCGTCTGTTGGGGAGAGAGACAGGCTTTCAAGCCACACGGAGGACAGGAACTCCGGGCATCACAGAAAACCTCATTATCAGCTTGAAGTGGGATGAATCTGGTCTCCTGAGAGTGTAGGGATAATGACCCTGGGGAGGTTCTCACTGCACCATGCTGGCCTCTGTGGTGTGTGTTATGGAGTCACTGGGCGATGCTCTGGAACTGCTCCCCACCAAGCCAGTCAGGACTTTGGGGAGCCTCCTCTCACTTGGAGCAGACTTGTTCAGGGTAAGAAGCTCACATGGCTTCACCTCCTGGGTCTCTCCTTGGAGCATTCAGCATGCTCTGCCCCTCCGTGTGCTTCCCACAGCGAGTACACCCAGGTGGGGTCCTGGGGAAGCCACAGGGTCCTGCACCCCTACTTTGCAGTCAGACGTGACTCTCAGCCAGCCAGTAACACAGAGATTTATTCGATGACAGGAACAGGGTCTAAACCGGAGCTTGTAGGAACAGCGAACCGGACCCCTTGTCTGGGTCCATTCTGGAGGGCCGTGAGCCAGACCCCCATGTCTGCCCTCAGCCAGCTCCAGACTAACAACCCCCTCCAGCCCCTCCTCTCTGCTCAGCCCCTTTCCCGGGCCAGGAGGTCACCTGATCTCTTTGTCTCCAACACCTTCAGTTGGCACCTTTGCAGAGGAGGGGCCCAGGCCATCAGTTGCTAGGAGACAGAGTGCCAGGCATTTAGGGGAACTGGCCCTTTGCTGTGCAGCAATCACACACCCTTATCCCACCACCTAGATACTTCAGAACTGCACAGGGGACACTGAGGCACCAACACAGTATTCAGAGCAAACATTAAGAACATTCCCAGTTTGTCACAGTGTGTTATTTCAGTTCTCTGGGCAATGACCACCTGCAGGATCCCTCCAGCCTGTAACTCCCTTCCCAGGCCTCTCAAACCTGGCAGGGTCCCTATGTGCTCTGGACTGCTAACTGAGAGGGGCTTGGCTCCCCACCTTATGCCCCATGTTGCATGCCTGCTGGAGGCAGGTGGCCGGTGTGCTGGGGCTGGTGGGTCCTAGCTTTCCAAACCATGAAGGAAACTGGGGTCACCTTTTCTGTTCCCTTGCCGCACTCTATCGTGAAGCCAGAACCATTGCAGCTGGGACAGGCTCAGCTTGGCTCTGTCTGGCAGGAAGCCCTTTCAGCTCCCCTGCAAGAGTAGCTAGCGATAAGCCAGTGGGCTGGCTGCACTTTGGGCCCGCAGTTCAAAATCCGTGGCACTATCAGCAGCAGACACAATTTTCTACACAGTCTCGTTCACCTCATGGTAAGGCCAGCCCTGTACTGGAGCAGTTCACGCAGATCCTCTTGACTGTGGGGCAGGAGCGGTTGTTGCGGCCTATACTCAAGGTACTGGCTGATGTGGTGAGCCTGGTGGAGAATTATGAGGCAGCCGCTGAATCTCTGAGGTCTGAAGCCAAGCTAGGGCCTTCTGGGACATGTCTTGGGGGGCACTAAAGTCAGCATACGTAATGCAGTGTCTATAATGACACTGCGTTGACTCACTACGGCGACCTAAGCGCTATGCCCCCTGCGGAGGTGGAGTTACATCGTAGTGGGCGAGTTACACCGCTGGGAGAAACATTTTAGTGTGGATGCTCACAGAGTTAGGTTGACCTAAGCGGCCTTGCATCAACCTAACTTGGCAGCGTAGACCACACCTTACGCAATCACAGAGGGTTGCAATGCAAACAATTAACATAACCTGATCCCATGGGCTTCCGGTATTATAGGTAAGTTTGATCCATGCAGCATCCTACAAGCATTTCACAGAGTCTAAACACATTCTTAGAAATAGAAGACCTGCTGTAACAACATGAACCCCCAGCTGAGCCTGACCGGGTTCCCGCCATGCATTTGTCAGTGTTCAGTGAGACCTGGGGCCTTGGCATGAGCTGGCATCTGCTCTGCCTGCGTCACAAAGCCTAGTAGAAAAGGTGCCTTTCCCAAATGCTTGTTGTCTTGAACAACCATTCAAAGCCACAACTAAACATAAAGGCAGAAGCCAGCAGAGGCCTCACTCTGCACAGCAGCAGCTGGCCAAGCCTAATGCAAAAGTCAAGCCATCCTGAGCTGTGTCGGGATGCACGGAGAGTCAGGGGAATCTGGTTACCTCAGAGAGCAGCGAGCTCCTCCACCCCCTGCCCAGAGGCAATGAGCCGGCACTTTGTTATCTCAGCTCACTGTCCTCTAGGTAAGTTGCTCTCTTAGAGCTAAGTCCTAAGGTATCACAACTGGTAGATTATAAAGGAAATTGCAATTGTGGCAGCAACTGTCATCTCTTAATGGGGCAATAAAATGGTGACACCCCTAACGGTCTGCCCAGGAGAGCTCAGTGCCTGGCCCTTCGGTCCGTATTCCTAGCAAAGTGGGGTGGGTGCTGAGCAGGATGGGGAGAAGCTGGATCCCTGTGGGATGTTCTAGAGGAGATGTGGGGTGCTGGGGAGGGCAGGATCTGGTGCCCATCCCAGGTCTGTGGGTGCTGCCTGAGAGGGGTGGCTGAAGCCATCTCAGCGCGATGCCCCTGCCCCATCTGGGAGGTGGGACAGCAGGACCCTCTGGTCAGTCATACCTGGTGCAGTGCAGCAACATGACTATGGCTGGCTGGCCCCGGAGCCTGGCCAGGGAGAGATCGGCCCTCAGAGCTTCCAGTGCCATGTGATGGGGGCCTGTCCTGTCTGGATAATTCAATCAGCTCCCAACCTCTCGGGACCTTGGGCTGTTCCCACCACTAACCAGGACACCCCAGTCTCCTCAGCGACTCCCAGAGATGCTACGCCGTGAATCGATCCCTTATCGTTACGAGTGATGAGGGTGGGTGACATTTGTCCTGTAACACAATGTGAGAGTCAGGGAAATCTGTGTGTTGAACAGCTGGAAAATGAACCACAGCTCCATGCAGAGGCAGAGCCTGAGCAAGTGTTTGGGGAAGAAAAGGTTTTCAGCAAAAACCCTGGGGCAGCAGGATGCTACAGCAGCTGACCCCTGTGACAGAAACTTTCCCATGTCCCTTTAATTAGCCATAGGCACCACTTTGATGTCATGAAGCAGCCTGCTGGGTGCAATTGTCTCAGCCAATCAGAGCCCAGATACACTC
The DNA here is from genome assembly GCA_026122505.1 of Aldabrachelys gigantea. NCBI lineage: Eukaryota > Metazoa > Chordata > Testudines > Testudinidae > Aldabrachelys > Aldabrachelys gigantea. The sequence continues at coordinate 9,789,029 of CM047479.1, forward strand.
ATCTCTTACGAAGCTATAGAAATACTTGCTATTCCAAGACAGAATGTTAACTAGCAGCTGTTAAAGAGAATCATTTTTAATTCAGCAGGGCTGGATAATTGGCACCGAGGAGAATTACAAGACATGGCCGAGGAGGTGTCTGAAGCACTAATGCTGATATTTAAGAAACATTGAAACACTGGGGAACTTTTTGGAGGACTGAAGGAAACTGAATCTTGTGCCAATATTTAAGAAGAGAAATGGGCTGCCCTGAGTAACTATAAGTCGGTTAGTCTGACACTGATCATGGGCAGAAGCAGGGAAAGGCTGATCTGTGGTGCAATCAGTAAAGAATCAAGGCGTGGCAGCAGAATTACAGGCCATCGGCCTGGGGTTTTGTTCAGATAACAAATATGGGTGATGAAGGTAACTGTGTTGACATGATAGACTGAGACTGTGTCAGGTATTTGGGCTAGTCCCACAGGACATTCTGATTAAAAACCCACCACAGTATAAAATCATCAGTGTCCCTGATACTAAATACAGGAAGAACTGGCTGACTAATAGACCCCAGAAGGGAACTGTCAATGGGGAATCACTATTCACCAGGGGTGGATGTAGCAGAGTCTTACAGGGATCAGTTCTCAGCCCTATGACATTCAATATCTTCTGCAATGACTTGAAAGAAAATATAAAATCTCTGCTGGTGATATGAGCAGGTGACAGAAGAATTGGTGGAGCGGTAAATAACAGTGGGGACTGGGCAGTTCTACAGATCTACCCTAGTGAAACCAGACGCTCTGGGCTGGACACAGAACTCACTGGTGGGGTCTCTGACCTGTGTGACTTAGGAGATCAGACTAGATGATCACAATGGTCCCTTCTGGCTTTAACATCTGTGAAAACCAAGGCTCCCAGCTTCCCCCAGGCCTCTCGCAGGCCTTTGGTTCAGCGATGTTGAGCCTGTGCCCAAGTCCCTGGATAACAGGCCCTGAGTCTACAGCCTTTTCCCCAGCACGGTCTGTAACAGGCAGCCCAGGCCATCGCTCTGTTGGCAGCACAGGGGCTGACTGGCACCATCACTGGATGGTTTGGGTTGTCATCCCTCCCCCCATTCTCCACCTCCCATCGTTGTCAGCAAATACAAGTGAACAGGGGGAGAGAGACCTCAATTTATAGCACTTGGTGTGAGTCCAATTCCTGTCACAAGAGTCACTCCGGGCTTGGGGGCTCCAGGTAGGTATATATGGTGATGACAGGTGTCTTCTGCGGTGTGCTCATGGACACAAGTGGGTGGATGGGGGGGCTGAGAGACAGCTGAGGGGGCATGGATTGCTCACCCCTGGATGCCCAGGGATAGGTGTGGGTGGTTGGTGGGTGCTCACATCACAGGTGTGGGTGGGGGTGGGTCACTCAGGCAGGAATTTAACCCATTGCTGTGTCCCCCCATCATGCTCTCTCTGCAGGAATCCCGCCCCATGTGCCCTCTGGGCCCATTCATCTGCCTCAGTGTCTGCCCCAGTGCCCCCTTCCTGGCGCCAGGCTGTGACTCAGCAGCAATAACACTCGCCCTGCCAGCCACACCAGGGCATCCCAGGGGGCAGCAGGAAGCTGAGCAGAAGCGGGGGCAGATTGTCATCTCTTATCTGTGCCATCACATCTGGTCCCATTTCCAAATTCATCCTCCTTCTTCCTTATCCCCCTGCTGTCCCGCCCCCCTGCTGGGCTATAAACTCCTCGGGTACCTAGAGCCCGGCACAGGCTGGACTCCAATACCCAGTGCTCTGGACCAGCCACCTAGAGAGACAGACAGACACGCAGACAAACGGACAGGTGAGTCCCTGATCCCTCCAGTCCCTTCTCTGCTCCGTGCTGGGTGCTGGGCTCTTGGTAGCAGCCAATCCCTGGGATGGGGCCTGGTGGCCGGACTTGCCCTGTGTGAGCTGCCTGGGACCCGACACAGGGTCTAACCGGCTCTCCACCCCCTACAGCCCTGCCCCGCACCCTCCACCCAATATGGACCAGAGATGAGCGTCCTGTCCCAGAGAGCAGTGTCCAGGGCCCCATTCTCCCTGGCTGACACTGAACTGGGTGTCGCCCCCTTTGCGGATCCTGGCACATCACCCCCTGCAGGGTGGCCCCTGGCCCTCATCCCCCTTTGGCCCTCCCCCACCCCACGGATATTTCATAAGCCCTTTCAGCCCCCACCCCGACGGAGCAGGGAGGCAGGAGGAGAGGTGGGGGAACACCTCGTAGTAAATCAGGGAGGGTAGGAAGGGTGGGGAAGCACTCACAGCAGAGCATGGAGGCAGACAGCGGTGGGAACCCTCCACAGCAGATCAGGGAGGGCAAGAGGGGTGGAGAGAATCCCCATGATAGAGCAGGGAAGCAGAAGAGGTGGGGGTAACCCCCTCGGCAGAGCAGGCTGGTGTGGCAGGGAGCTGACAAACAGGCTAATCTCCAGCCAAACTCACCCTTGCTGTGGCCATGGGGTAACACAGGGACCCAGAGCTCTGGATGTCCCCAGCGGAACAGTCCAACCATGGGGCGGGTTTGTTTCCAGTGGGGTCCTGCAGGGATCAGTTCTCGACCCTACACTAGTTAACATTGTTATCAGCGACCTGGAAGGAAACATAAATCCAGCACTGCTAAGTTTGCAGGGGGCACAGAGTTGGGGGAATGGTAAATAGTGACGAGGGCAGGTCAGTGGTGGGGAGCGATCTGGTTCTCCTGGTAAACTGGGTGCAGCAAACAATACGGCTCATCATGGCTAAATGTAAATGCAGATGCCTAGGAACGCAGAACACAGGCCAGACTTACAGGATAGGGGCCTCTGTCCTGGAAAGCAGGGACTGTGTAAAAGATTTGGGGATGGGGATGGGTAACCAGCTGAACATGAGCTCCTAGCGCAAACTGTGGCCGAAAGAGCTAATGCAAACCTGGGATACAAAACCAGGGGAGTCTCAAGTCGGAGTAGCGAGGTTATTTTACCTCTGTGTTTGGCAGTGGTGTGACTGCAGGTGGAATCCTGTGCCCAGTTCTGGTGTTCCCAGTTCAAGAAGGACGTTGATAATTTGGAGAGGGGTCAGGGAAGAGCCACGAGAAGGATTAAAGGATTAGAAAACCTGCCTTACAGTGCTAGACTCAGGGAGCTCAATCTGTTCAGCTGAGCAAAGAACAGATTAAGGGGTGACTTGATTGCAGTCTATAAATACCTACAGGGGGACAGATATTGAGCAATGGGCTCCCCAGTCTAGCAGATGAAGGTGTAACACAGTCCAGTCCTGGGAGCTGAAGCTAGACAAATTCAGGCTGGAAATGAGGCAGAAATTTTTGCCGGTGAGAGTAATATAACTTATCTTTTATACGATGAGATAAGATTTTCAGGAATCATCACCATATCTGACAGGTGTGTCTGGACTGAGGCCTGAGGCTGGGCACTTTAAGGGAACTGCGTGGTTTAAACTTCTAAGTAACCAGTGAGGTACTATAGAAGCTGTTCTGTGCTGGTTGGTAAATCTAAGTATTGGAATAACCACCAGCATTTGGGATTTGTCTGCCCTGTTTTGTTTGCATTCACCCTGATTGAGTGACCACAGCTGGCTTCCATGGGCACCACCATCACAAAGTGTAATAAGGATTTGACCCGTGACCTCTGGGTTGTGGGATGTTGCTGATCTCCCTCTTCAAACATACAGCCCTGAGTACATTTGCTGGAATATCTTCAATGTAAATGTTGACGGTTACTGGGGCGGCTGGGGCAGGGGACGGGATGATGGATCCGGTGGCCAGACAGGTCTTTATCATCTGACATGTAATGAGTTAACATTTGTCAGTCTCTTCCAAGGTGTAGAACATGCAAGTGCCAAGCATTGTTGTTGTTACTGGATGAAACGCAGGGAGCGCCCATCTCTGATATTCCCAGAGGTGAAAGGAATTTAAAGGATTTATTGGTACTCTGGAGTCCTGAGCAGGGGGCGTGGCCTCAACCAGAAGGGGCGTGGCCTCAACAGGAAGAAGGGGCCATTAGTGCCCTGGGCCCTTTAAATTGCCAGTGGCACTGGGGCTCGGGTGGCGATTTAAAGGGCCTGGGGTGATAGTGGTGTCCGGAGCCCCAGGCCCTTTAAATCGCCACCCGAGCCCCGCTGCTGGAGCCGGCAGAGATTTAAAGGGCCTGGGGCAGTAATGGCGGCCGGAGCCCCAGTCCCTTTAAATTGCTGCCCGAGCCCCGCTGTTGCTACCCCAGGGCTCGGAAAGTGGGGTTCGGGCAGCAATTTAAAGGGTCTAGGGCTCCGGCCATTGCTACCACCATGGACCCTTTAAATTGCTGACCGAGCCCCACTGCCGGAGCCCTACCGTACCATACCATACCACACCAGCTTCCCCAGGTGGCAATTTAAGGGGCTTGGGTCTCCAAGCAGTGGCTGGAGTCCTGGGCCCTTTAAATCGCCACCAGAGCCGCAGGGATCCTGGCCACCTCTGCTACCCAGGGGCTCCGGCAGTGGGGCTCTGGCAGCAATTTAAAGGGCCCAGGGCTTCAGCAGCAGCTCGGAGGCCCAGGTCCTTTAAATTCCCTCGTGGGGAAGCTGGTCCGGTCTGGCATACCAGCTCTTGCCGGTACACTGTACCGGGTCATACAGAGGACCGGCGCTAAGGTTTCTCGTGCCCTAGGCGCACGGCCATTTCGCTGCCCCCTGCGCTGATCTCGCGACTCTGGTGGAGCTGCTGCAGTCATTCCTGCAGAGGGTCTGTTGGTCTGTGGCGGGCGCTCCACTGGAGCCGCATGAGCAGCCGACCGTCCACAGGCATGCCTGCGGCAGCTCCACCAGAGCCACGGACCAAAGGACCCTCTGCAGGCATGCCTGCGGCAGGTCAACCGGAGCCGCCTGCCACCCCCCCGGCAAAATGCCTTCCCCTGAATAATCCTGGCGCCCTAGGTGATTGCCTAGGCTGCCTAAATGATAGTGCTGGCCCTGGGCGTACCGGCTTACTTTCACCTCTGGATAGTCCTGCAGAGAAGCCAGTTTCGTAACACTGGTGCCGATTCCCCTCTGCCCTGGGTGAATAGGGAATGACTTCTCCGGCATCTGTGGAATTTGACTAGTGTAAAATTGGTGCAAGACGACGACGACTCGGGTCCTGCATTCCCGCTGTCAGTCAGTAGGTGGCACTGTGCCCCCACATGCTCTGGGCTCATCTCAGTCTGTAAAGGACCCCAGGAGTCCTGAGTGGAGCTGTGCAATCCGCTTGCTCCGGGCACCCCACTGTACTGTGGTTTTTCTTGTGCCTTTAAAGTTTACCAGGTGTCCCAGAAATCGAAGCAACAGCTGGAAGTCAAGGAAGTGGGAAATATAGTTCTCTTAGCTGACAACTGGCCTGGGTATAGAGCCTCTGGGGGTCTCTTATAATAATTACTTTTGGGGAAAAGAAACAGCCTCCACCCATCCATTCCCTCTCCTTCCCATCCCCAGACCCCTAGCTAATCTCTCTGACTCTCTGTATGCTTATTTGCGTAACCCCTTCCAGTCCTACAATTCTATATTGGGGGCGGGAGGTGGCCTGGTTTAGTTAGGACATTTGTTTAGGATGAGGACAAAAGATCCAGGTTTCAGGACACATGTGGTTCTGGTGGTACCCAACTGAGAGTGCCAATTCAGGACCAATTGCTTAAACAGGGCAGTCACAGCCCAAGGCTGGGGTTTTTCCACCTCTAAGGCAAACCAAACCAGCCAGACAAAATGACTTCGGTTTCACCCCACTGGCTAACCACAAGTCACGCAAGCAATTTCCTTAGACACTCCAGTCTCCCTGTATCACCACCAGTTCCACACGTCCTGAGGATGAATGGTTATGAAAACCAACACCCCAGTAAAAGAAAAAGGTTCTCTCAATCCCAAAGGACCAAGCCCCAGACCCAGGTCAATATACACATCAGATCTTACCCACAAATTACACTGTTGCCAATCCTTTAGAATCTAAATTCTAAAGGTTTAGTCATAAAAGGAAAAAGATAGAGATGAGAGCTAGAATTGGTTAAATGGAATCAATTACATGCAGTAATGGCAAAGTTCTTAGTTCAGGCTTGTAGCAGTGATGGAGTAAACTGCAGGTTCAAATCAAGTCTCTGGAGTACATCCCCTTCTGGGATGAGTCATCAGTCCTTTGTGCAGAGCTTCAATTTGTAGCAAAGTCCCTCCAGAGGTAAGAAGCAGGATTGAAGACAAAATGGAGATGAGGCCTCCGCCTTATATAAACTTTTCCAGGTGTAAGAACATTCCTTTGTTCCTACTGTGGAAAGTTACAGCAAAATGGAGTCTGCAGTCACATGGGCCAGTTTCTGCACACTTTGCTGAGTCACAGGGCTTAACTGCCTTCTCTCGATGGGTCAGTTGTGTAGCTAATGGTCCTTAATGAGCCATCAAGCAGGCTAAGCTGAGCTGACACCAGCTTGTCTGGGGTGTTACCCAGTAACACAGCACAAGTTTGAAATACAGACAGTATACAGCCAATATTCATAACTTCAACTACAAAAATGATAGAGACATACAGACAGCATAATCATAACCAGTAACTCATAACCTGGTCTTATACACCTTATATGACCCCATTTACATAAGATTTGGTGCCACTACAGGACCTTGGTTGCAACCCATGTTCTATATGGTCCCAGTTTATATCAATAACGTCACACCCTGGACTTCAGAAAAGCAGACTTTGACTCCCTCAGGGAACTGATGGGCAGGATCCACTGGGAGGCTAATAGGAAGGGGCAAGGAGTCCAGGAGAGCTGGATGTATTTTAAAGAATCCTTATTGAGGGCACAGGAACAAAACATCCCGATATGCGGAAAGAATAGCAAATATGGTAGGCGACCAGCCTGGCTTAACAGAGAAATCTTCAGTGAGCTTAAACACAAAAAGGAAGCTTACGAGAAGTGGATACTTGGACAGATGACAGGGGAGGAGTATAAAAGTATTGCTAGAGCATGCAGGGGTGTAATCAGGAAGGCCAAAGCACGGTTGGAGTTGGGATGTTAAGAGTAACAAGAAGGGTTTCTACAGGTATGTTAGCAACAAGAAGAAAGTCAAGGAAAGTGTGGGCCCCTTACTGAATGAGGAGGCAACCTAGTGACAGATTGTGTGGAAAAAGCTGATGTACACAATGATTTTTTTGCCTTCGTCTTCACAGACAAGGGCAGCTCCCAGACTGCTGCACTGGGCAGCACAGCATGGGGAGGAGGTGAGGAGCCCTTAGTGGTGAAAGAACAGATTAAGGACTATTTAGAAAAGCTGGACATGCACAAGTCCATGGGTCCAGGTCTGATACCATATCTGGGGTTGGGAAGGAATTTTCCTCCAGGGCAGATTGGCTGAGGCCCTGGAGGTTTTTCTCCTTCCTTTGCAGCGTGGGGCATGGGCTCACTTGCTGGGGGATTCTCTGCAGCTTGAGGTCTTCAAACCACAATTTGAGGACTTCTATAACTCAGACATAGGTTAGGGGTTTGTTACTGAAGCGAGTGGGTGAGATTCTGTGCCCTGCGTTGTGCAGGAGGTCAGACTAGATGATTATAATGGTCCCTTCTGACCTTAAAGTCTAGGAGTCTAGGAGTCTATCTAATGCATCCGAGGGTGCTGAGAGAGTTGGTGGATGTGATTGCAGAGCCATTGGCCATTATCTATGAAAACTCATGGAGAACGGAGGAGGTCCCGGGCGACTGGAAAAAGGCTACTGTAGTGCCCATCTTTAAAAAAGGGAAGGAGGAGGATCTGGGGAACTACAGGCCAGTCAGCCTCACCTCAGTCCCTGGAAAAATCATGGAGCAAGTCCTCAAGGAATCAATTCTGAAGCACTTAGAGGAGAGGAAAGGGATCAGGAACAGTCAGCATGGATTCACCAAGGGCAAGTCATGCCTAACCAACCTGATTGCCTTCTATGATGAGATAACTGGCTCTGTGGATATGGGGAAAGCACTGGACTTGTTGTACCTTGACTTTAGCAAAGCTTTTGACACGGTCTCTCACCATGTTCTTGCAGCAAGTTAAAGACGTATGGGCTGGATGAATGGACTATAAGGTGAATAGATCGTTGGACTCGATGTCTAGCTGGCAGCCGGTATCAAGCGAAATGCTCCAGGTGTTGGTCCTGGGGCCAGTTTTGTTCAACATCTTCATTAGTGATCTGGATGACAGGATGAATTGCACCCTCAGCAAGTTTGCAGATGGCACTAAGCTGAGGGGAGAGGTAGATATGCTGGAGGGTAGGGACAGTGTCCAGCGTGACCTAGACAAATTGGGCCAAAATAAATCTGATGAGCTTCAAGGACAAGTGCAGAGTCCTGCCCTTAGGATGGAAGAATCCCTTGAACTGTTACAGGCTGGCGACCTATGTTCTAAGCAGCAGTACTGCAGAGAAGGACCTAGGGGATTAGAAAATGGATAGGAGTCAGCAGTGTGTCCTTGTTGCCAAGAAGGCTAACAGCATATTGGGCTGCATTAACATAAGAACTTAAGAACATAAGAATGGCCGTACTGGGTCAGACCAAAGGTCCATCCAGCCCAGTATCTGTCTGCTGACAGTGGCCAATGCCAGGTGCCCCAGAGGGAGTGAACCTAACAGACAATGATCAAGTGATCTCTCATCTGCCATCCATCTCCATCCTCTGACAAACAGAGACTAGAGACACCATTCCTTACCCATCCTGGCTAATAGCCATTTATAGACTTAACCACCATGAATATATCCAGTTCCCTTTTAAACATTATTATAGTCCCAGCCTTCACAACCTCCTCAGGTAAGGAGTTCCACAATTTGACTGTGCGCTGTGTGAAGAAGAACTTCCTTTTATTTGTTTTAAACCTACTGCCCATTAATTTCCTTTGGTGACCCCTACTTCTTGTATTATGGGAATAAGTAAATAATTTTTCCTTATCTACTTTCTCAACATATTTGGAGCATTGCCAGCAGATTGAGGGAAGTGATCATTCCCCTCTATTTGACACATGTGAGGCCTCATTTGGAGTACTCTGTCCAGTTTTGGGTCCCACACTACAAGAAGGATGGGGACAAATTGGAGAAAGTCCAGTGGAGGGCAACAAAAATGATTAGGGGGCTGGGGCACATGACTTACGAGGAGAGGAGAGGTTGAGGGAACTGGGGTTATTTAGTCTGCAGAAGAGAAGAATGAGGGGGGATTTGAAAGCAGCCTTCAACTACCTGAAAGGGGGTTCCAAAGAGGATAGATCTAGACAGTTCTCGGTGGTACCAGATGACAGAACAAGGAGCAATGGTCTCAAGTTGCAATGGTGAAGGTCTAGGTTGGATATTATGACAAACTATTTCACTAGGAGGTTGGTTAAGCACTGGAATGGATTACCTAGGGAGGTGGTGGAATCTCCATCCTTAGAGGTTTTTAAAGCCCTGCTTGACAAAGCCCTTGCTGGGATGATTTAGCAAGGGGTTGGACTAGATACCTCCTGAGGTCTCTTCCAACCCTAATCTTCTATGGTTCTATGTTCACTTTCATCTTCTGAGTCAGATGCCATCCACAGAAAGTTGATTTTCTGTTTCGGTGGTTTGGGCTCTGCAGTTTCCTGATCAGAATGTTGCTCTCTTAAGACTTCTGAAAGCATGCGCCACACTTTGTCCTTGTCAGATTTTAGAAGGAACTTCAGATTCTTAAACCTTGGGTTGACTGTTGTAGCTATCGTTAGAAATCTCACATTTGTACCTCCTTTGCGTGTCGTCAAATCTGCAGTGAAAGTGTTCTTAAAACGAGCAACCCATGCTGGGTCATCATCTGAGACTGCAATGATATGAAATACATGGCAGAATGCGGTAAAACAGGAGCGAGAGATACTGTTCTCCCCCAAGGAGTTCAGTTAAAATTTAATTTACACTTTTTTTTAACGAGTGTCATCAGCATGGAAGCATGTCCTCTGGAATAGTGGCTGAAGCATGAAGGGGCACACGAATGTTTAGTATGTTACCCCTGATGACTAATAACTGACGCATCAAACTCTTTGTATCATCTTTATTTAAATATTCTCCAATAAACATTTATATGTGACATATAAATACCTTACAATAACAGTGACAGAAGTGGTATGCGAAGGCCTGTTCTTACTTTCAGGTGACACTGTAAATAAGCAGCCAGCAATGTTATCTCCCATAAATGTAAACAAACTTGTTTGTCTTAGCGATTGGCTGAACAAAAAGTAGGACTGAGTGGACTTGTAGGCTCTGAAATTTTACTTTTTGTTTTTGAGTGCAGTTATGTAACAAAAAAAAAATCTACATTTGAAAATTGCACTTTCACAATAAGGAGATTGCACTATGGTACTTGTATGAGGTAAATTGAAAGACTATTTCTTTTGTTCATCATATTTACAGTACAAATATTTTCAGTAAAAAAATATAAAATGAGCACTCTATACTTTGTATTCTGTGTTGTAATTTAAATTAATATATTTGAAAATATAGCAAAACATCCAAAAATATTTAATACATTGCAAATGGTACTGTTTAAAAGTGTGATTAAAAGTGTGATTAATTGTGATTAATTTTTTCTTGAGTTAATCACGGGAGTTAACTGCAATTAATTAACAGCTCTAATTTGTTTACAATATCTTTTATTGCAAATAACTTGACTTATTCTGAAAAAATTTTTAGGCAAGTAAAAGTAATAGAGTATTTGTTACAACTTTTTTTTAAATGAACCAGTTACATCTAGGATCGGAAATTTGTTCATGAAATCAAAATTACAAACAAAAACTTTATTTTAGTTTAAGCATTTAGAAAAAGGAAAAGAAAACGGTTCCTGGCTATATATTAAGGTTTGTAAATATTGTATTTTAAAATTGAGACTTACAAATTTTAATTGATTAAGTTTTTTACAAAATTTACAGTTAAACTTTTTAGATATTAACAAAGCTTAAGAATTTATAACTTACTCTTTTTGTAGCTAAAAATAAAACTGAAACTGTTGTTATTATATATTTCTAGGATGGGTTTAAGAACAAATTACCTTTTTTTCTTTTGTTACTGTATTCCCAGAATGGGCAAAAATGAAAAAAAAAATCCCCCTGTTTTGCTGTTTACACAGTTCAAGACGTACATTTACACGAACTACGATAATACTGTGCAATAGTGGTTAAGGTTGTGTACTTGGAAAAAACTTAAGCTCTGATGGCATTGTTACCCAAGTGCGTTGGGTCTTTTAAAAAGCAACAAAATGACAGTACTTTGGAACCACTTTTGCATTTGGTAGACATTTGTAATACCCAAAAGCAGGAGGAGAAACAACAAATAAAAAAAACAAACAAAAAAGTGCAATAACAAGGAAAAATAATTTCAAAATTAAAACAACAAAATTGCAAAAACAAAACCATTATACAAATCACGAGAAAGTTTGGTATTATGGAGCTCTTGGTTTTGGTGGTTTGAGATTTAATTTCAATGGATGCAGTAGCAGCTTTGAATTTGTCTGGTGCCATAGATGCTGGCTCCATGATACTTCGGGGCTGGAGCACCCACAGGAAAAAATAGTGGGTGCTCAGCACCCACCAGCAGCCCCACCGATCAGCTATTTCCCCTCCCCTCAGCGCCTCCCACTCACCAGAGATCAGCCATTCAGCGGTGTGCAAGAGGTGCAGGGGGGAGTGGGGGCAGGGCGGAGCAGGGGCAGGAAGAGGTGGGACCTTGGGGGAAGGAGTGGAGTGGGGGGCAGGGCCTGGGGCAGAGTGGGGTTCGTTCACTCCCAGGGAAACCAGAAAGTCGTTGCCTCTGGCTGGTATTTTGTTAACAATGGAGGGTTACCCAGGGCCGAGCTATGACAGGGAGCCGCAGGGCCAGAGCCAGGATGGCGGACGCTGGCCGTGCCACAAGTAACATTGGAGCCGAGCACAGTGGGCGGATGGGCAGAGCGAGTCGGGATGTGGGCAGAGGGTCCAGCACAGGGAGACGTCACCAGACTAGAAGCCCTGGCAGGCCAGATTCGGGGGGAATGTGAAGCCAACGGGGTGCTGATGCTGGGGAGAAGAGTCCTTCCACCTGGTGCCTGAGGTTGTGTAGCTGCCACCAGAGCAGGTGTCTGACCCGTGGTGTCACCGCAGTGCAGCCAGGGTCTGGGAATGTAGGGAACAGGCTGTGATTTTTTTCTTGAGTCCCAGAGACCCTAGTCTGCTGTGCTGACCCCAGGCCCAGCAGGCGGGTTCCTGGGCCTTCCACCTTTTCTATTTTACCCTTATATTTTGCACATCCTGTTTAATCAGTTATGTGTGGCTTAAACTCAATGCAGCAATTGCTGGGTTGGGCAAGTGGGCGGTGAGAAGAGATCACCCCACAGTGGGGACACTCTAGCCCCTGTCCTGAGCCACCCATGATGAGACTGGAGGTCAAGCCCCCCACGAATCCTGGGCCTGGCCTTGTCGGGGTTATGAGGACTCTGCCGTGTGGGAGAGAGAAGAGGAGTCCTCGAGAGCAGGCAGGCAGAATCCAGGGAGGGGGCTCAGATCCTTTCACTATCTGAACAATCAGGGTAGCACAGACGCCAGGAAACTTCCCATGACCATTCCCAATTACATGTGCCTCAGTTTCCCACTCTGAAGTCTGAAAGTTGGCTGGACAAATGTCCCTTAATGCACTGTGACATTATGCCCCATATTCTTCATAGAAATATGCTTATGCAAGGTGGGTCATGTAAGTATCACTGGAATGGTTATGATTTACTGAATGTGATTATACAATTTGTATGGATGTATCATTTCTGTTTCTGAAGTTAGAAATATTGACTATATAATAATTACAACTGTGTTTTCACCTGGCGAACACCCACCAGAGGGTAGGTGAACAGCCTGGATGGGCCGTTAGCAAGGACAATAGGACTTTGAAGATGCCAGTCTCCCTTCTTCCTAAGAAGTTTCTTGGGATGCTGCTTTGACACTGCAGGGTCAGGTGATCGTGTCTCCTGGTGCATGATACCATCTTGAAATGCTGGTACTTTTCCATGGGAAGGGGGTGGGGATCAAACTGGAAAACAAAGGATTCCCACCATATGCAAATCTTAATTAAGGTTGGGGAGTGAGTTAATCTTGGTTCTTCTCCACTGCCCCCCTGCCCAAGAAGGAGGACTGCTGAAAACACCTGAAGAAACAAAGGAACTAAACTGGGAGGGCGGGGGGGCACTGAGCCAGGGCTGGGAATGGTGTCTGGCCAGTGCAGGATATCCCTGGAGACTTCAGCTGCAAGCAAGAGCTTTCTGTCCACAAAGAAATTCTGCAACCTGCTTAAAACAACGTTTAGGGTGAGAAATTATTATCTGTAGCCAGTATTCTGGAGTGTATTAAGCTTAGTTTGTGCTTTTTGTTTCATTTGCTCTGTGATCTGCTTTGTTCTGTTTCCTCTCCCTTATAATCACTTAACATTTACCTTTTGTACTTAATAAACTTGTCTTTTGTTTACTCTAAAACCCATTTTGTGCAATTCGTAACTGGGTGGGGAGCAAAAAGCTGTGCATATCTTCCTCCTCACTGAGGGAGGGGGCAGCGTTCACGAGCTTACGCTGTAGAGATCTCTGTGCAGTGCAAGACAACATAATTTTGGGTTTACACTCCAGAGGGGGTGTGCACCAGAGTGCTGGGCGATTCCTCAAGCTGAGTCTCCCCACGCAGAGCTGATTGCAGACTCTGTCTGATTCTACAGCTGGGAGTGTCTCTACCTGTGTGTGTCCGTGTGTGTCCATGTGTGTGTGTCTGTGCAGCAGGACAGGTTGAGGGAGTCCAGGCTGGTGGAACGAGTGGGCTCAGTGGGACCCCAATACATCAGGAGGCACCCTGGAAGGAGGGTTCAACCTGTCACATGCACCACTCCCCTTCCCCTCCACTGCCCCCACTCCCCATTGGTTTCCCACATCAGAGAAGTCCCAGATTTCAGGGGTGTCTCATGTGACTTCACCTCCCGCACTTGGGGTGCTGAGTGATGGCCCTGCTGCTGCCGCTGCTCACACTGTTGCTGCAGTCTCTGTCCCTGCCCCTTTGCTGTGGGCTCATCACTGGTTCTGCCACATTTGCCATTTGCCGCTTCTGCCTCGAGCTGGGATGCTGAGTTCTGAGGCTCTGGCAATTTGCCCAGAGCTTAGTGATTTCCCTGGGTACGGTGGGGGGACCCCATTGCTTCTGCATCCTGTATCGACTTGGGTCACATTGTCTTTAAACAGAGCCCCCAGCCCAGGGAGGAGAGAACACCTGCCCCCTTCCTCGGGTTCTTACTGGATGTGGGTCACTTGCCCCGCTCAGCGCGTGAGGGTCCATCAGGCAGGCTGGGGACGGTTCTGCTCCCCTCGAATCGTATACTGAGGATAACAACATTTCACACACCTGCGTCCCAGATTAACCCTGACCAGCCCAAACTGAGCACTGTGGCAAAGCAGGTCTGTCTGCCGAGCACCCAGACAGCCCAGGTGGGTCAGATACAGTCTGCTCCTGAGGTCTGTTCCCCAGCTCACCCCACAGGGCAGGGGGGAGCCCGTTCAGATCCCGCTCACATACACAGGGCTGATTTTGTCCAGCTTGTACTAAACCAATGGATTCCTTGAAAGGAGCTGTACTGTGGGGTCCCCACCCCTGGTACCCCTGAACGGGGCTCATGTTTGTGGCTTTGCCAGGAGGCCAGTTCAGTGTTAAAGCTGAAATCTCACAAACTCGGTTTGGCAGGTTGGTGACTGTTCTAGCTGCTATTTGAATGGGATTGAAGCAGGAGAGCCCCTTTCCCTGGAGGAGAGGCCTGGGGCCAGCACAATAAGGGGACGCTCTGGGAGAGGCTGTATGAAGGCTGGGGGCAGAGAACACCCCATCAGTCAGGGATGGAGATAGTGTAACGGGGAAGAGGAGAAGGGATGTTCCCAGGGACACGCAGGATCCCTCCCGCAGAGCTGGGATTGGAACCCAGGAGTCCTGGCTCAGTCTTTTTTGGTTTGTATTCCTGCTCTGCAAGATGGGCAGGTGCATTGCAGGCAGGCTGGACAGGTCCTGCTCTGGAGAGCGCTGAGATGAGGACAGGAGGGATGAGCGCCCGGGGCTGGACAGAGGGGAGTGGGACGAACGGGACGTGTCTCAGGAGTAGTGATGCCCCATGTTTTTACCAGAAGGTCAGGGCCCTCATTCCTTCTTCAGTCCCTTTCCACCCCTCAGGGACTGGCTCCGGGGTGCTGAGCCTGGGCCAGGTGACACAGGGAACTGTCCTTGCCAGAGTCAGGAAGACGAGAAAGGAGACACACACTGAGCTGAATGCTGGAGGGAAAGTTTATTATCACTTCACTGTGCAGAGATTGCTGAGAAGAGCAGAGCGTGGGTGCTGCAGGGAGAGAAGGGGGCAGAGAGGAGCAGGAGTGGCACAGCGCAGCACAGCGATGCTTTGCAGAAGGGACTTCGCAGCCGGGGACACAGGATCTGGTCTCCCAGGGGAGCTGGAGGGACTCGATTCACTCACAGCCCAGATATTGGGAGCCCTCTGGTCCAGGCGACCTGCCTCCCTAGGGTTTGTGCTTACAAACGAAAGAGAAACTCTCTTCACAGGGATAATCGTGCCATTTCTGAAAACCTAGAAAGAAAAACAGAAATGACCCCTGGGGTGGGGCACCGAAATTGCTAGAGTCAACCCTGCCTGCTATCCCCCCTCTAAGGCAGGGATAGCAGGCAGGGTTGAACCACACATATGAACCAGGGTCTGAGTTAAGGTTATGGGGCAGCCTTAATCTGATACTTCCTTGACTTTGTGATCTTCATGCCCCTTTAATGTAGGTTTTTGGGTGTAATTTATTAATAGTTTATTAAAGTAACAAATAATTAATGTTTTAGTTAAAGGTTAATTGATTATTACTAGGACTATTGATTAATCACAGTTAACTCATGTGATTAACTCAAAAAAATTAATCGCAATAAAAAATTTATTGTGATTAATCACGATTAATTTTTTTAATCGCTTGACAGCCCTAATAATTTATGTTTTAGTTAAAGGTTAATCGATTATTACAGAGCCCAGTGTGTCAACTGGCTGCTTGTCTCTGTCTAACACACCTGGCTCAGGGCTGGACCAGTGATAAATGGAATTGGTCTGAGAGCCTTGGCCCTGCCCCTCGCTCCCCACACCCACTGGCACTGTAGGCTCTGTGCAGACACAGCCCCCAGTGACTGGGGTCAGCAGGGAATTTGTTGTTTTTTGCCCCTTTCCTGTTCACAGCCTGTCTGCAAACTGACCCATCATTATCCACCAACGCTGGCTAGTCGCTGCCTGGGCCATTCAAAACTTCTTCCCCTCCCCGCTGGTGCTGTGAGCACCCGATCACTTACACCACGTCCTGCGGGGTCTGCTCCCTGGCTGCAGCTTCTGCTAACGATTCCCTGAGGAGACTGGGCAGCACTTTCACAAGCAGCTGGTGTGCGCGCAAATGCCTGTGAGTAACACGACCCCCCGAGGGGGCCAAATAGTGCTCCCATCCCCAAATCATTGTGTGGATCAGAGTTTGCACAGTTCAGCCTGCTCAACACGCTGGTGCAGTGGAGTAGGGGTGCGACAGTGACTCAGAACCATCACTCTTTAACAGCTCCACAAAGTCTCCCTCTGGGGACAAGAGTGTATGTGTGTGTGTCTGTTTGCAGGCATGTGCACATGTTTCTCCTGCCTGTCACTGGAGCAGAGACATGACCTGACCCAGGGAAGCTGGTAAGTAGGATTTTACCAGGTGAGACAAGGCGTTCTTTCCTGACTGCCCTCCCAGCATGGGACAGGGAAGAGAGAGGAGCAAGGATCTGCACTTCAGGGCGTGCTGGCGCCAGCCCGGATCAGTGTCTCAGGAACATGTGGTCAGAGGGCTGCCAGGGTGGTAGGTCCATCGGGGTCTGAGCTGCCTGCTTACCTGAATCGGGAGATGACCCTGCACAGTGCTCGTTTGGTTTCAGCTTATTGGGTTGCCCCTTCTCCCAAGCCGTGAAACTGAGCATGGAATTATCTGACCATCTCCAGTGTTGATCCTGCAGAGATAAAGGAGAGCAGAGCCCCTGTCAAACCCAAGGTTACACAGCTAGAGACGTGCCCCAGAGCCGAGGGGCCATGGGAAGGGCATGGGCAGACGCTGCCCAGTGACACTGGAGACACTGATCATTGCTATGAAATGTCAGCACTGACAACCAGGGCTGCATTTACTGGCTGCTGAAGTTACACCATGACTTTCCCAAACCCCAGAAGCATGAAAATAGCAAGTGAAGGGAGAGTCTCCAGCACCCCCTGTCCCTGCCATCCCCACATCACCGAGGGGAGTGCGCCCCGACCTGCCCTCAGGTTCCATGTCCATCTCCAGCACAGCCCGATCGGCAACACCTGCAGCATCATCCCACACTCTGTCCCGCAGCCCCACGCTGCTGCCCCCGGTCTCTCTCGTGTGCACAGACCCATGCGATGATGCTCCCAAAGCCCAGACACAGGAGAGTTACTCTGCTCCCCGCTGCAGAGATCTTGGCAGTCGGTCTGGGGGACGGGGGCCCTGGATGAAGCTGGGATTCACACTGTCAGGGATCCGGGGTTGCAGCAGAATTAGTCACCTGGTGACCCACCCAGCGCAGACAGCCGGCTGCAGGCCCCCAGCCTGACTGCACCCCCTGCCTGGGCAGGAAGGGCAGCTGGCCGGCTCTTAGCCCACCAGCTCTCAGGCTGCTCAGTGTCTTCATGCCATGGCCGCCATCCTCCCTGTGCCTGCTGCTCCTCCTCGTGCTCCTGTCCTGCTCCAGCCCTACTCCTGCTTGTTTCCCAGCCCTGCTCCTGCTCAGTCCTGGCCGCCTCAGCTTGCTCCTGGTCCCGGCTTCCTTACCCTGACCCTGGGCTCCGGCTCTGACCCTTGATGTGCCACCTGGGTCCCCTCCCGGTTCTGACCCTCGGCTTGGCTATTAATGCCTGACTCCGGCTCTGACCCTTGTATTGGAGCCGCTTCCTGCTCCTGCTCCGACCATTAATCCTGATGGCCCATGGCCCCGCCACTATCTTGTGTCCCTTGGGCTACTTGCTGGAGAGGGAAGCAGAAGCCGTATGCACCTGGAGTGGGCTGCCAGCACCTCAGCCGATGGACGGATCCGGGAATGTTGGCGACAAATCCCCTTGTTCTGTCCATGTGTTCAGGGTTTCGGGTGGGTCCTGATCCCCCTTTCCCTGTCCCTGAACAGAGTTCTGGGTTATTAATTCCCCAGGGTTTTGTACGGGGCCGTGTCCCTCGGTGGGCAGCTCCTCCATGGGTGGGTGCAGGGGGAGCTGCAGAGGGGCAGAGGCTGATGTTGCCCCAGGCTCAGTGGACGTCCTGAGAGGTGAAAGGCTGTGACATGGCCCAGGAGGTCTCTGTCTCTGGCATTTTATCACGGTGAGAAGTAAAGAGGCCAAGAGGAGTCGGGCGTGTTTAGCAAGTGACGACAGCCTGTCGGCTGGAGGGAGCCTCGTGCAGGAGTCTGCGCTGTCATCCCGCACACTCCGAAACACCAGCCTCTCCCGCACTCTGGGGCCAGACAGGAGCGGCTGCAGCAGGGTGTATCTGTGCTGCCCAGCAGTGCTGCCCACAGAGCTCCCCCGTCTCCCATCGGTGCCACTGGCGGCTTTGCTCTGCGGCTGCCGTCCGGCCAGCAAGGCCAGCAGCACCCGTCATGTGCGCCCAGCCCCGAGCTCTCAGAAACGTCCCGTTCAGCCTCGGCAGCTGGTCGTGTGGATTAAATAGAAGATTTGTCCTTATGCAAGTGGCACGTCACATACACAAGCACACACACAGTATCCCTGCTGGCGTCCTGCCCCTGAGTTCACGGGGGAGAAGCAGCTGCTGAGCAGGGCCCCAGAGAGAGACACTAATTGAGCCTGTCCTGGAAACCAGCCTGTTTGCTGGACTAGAGACTGGACTGGATGGGGGGCCCCCACCACTGGCCTGCAGAGCCCTGCTGGCGACTGGACTGGCCCAGGGGCCAAACAAGAGCCACGGTGGCTCCCTTTCAGCTGTAAGTGATGAACCCTCTGTAGCCAGGGGGGATCTGCAACCTCCCCGTTCCCGCCAGCCCCAGTCACTGCCCTTTCCTGGGCCTGTGTCGGGTGGGTATCGGGACCCTGCGGGGCTCCCCCTACAGGCCTGGAGCTGACGCGCCTCTGGCCAGGTGACCCCCCCTCACTGAGCCCACCCTGAGGACGAATACACAGAGCGACAGCACTTCCAGGGCTCTGCTGCCCTCGCATTGGTCGCTCTGCCCCTTTTCACCCCGTTCCAATGGAAACCCTGCTCTGGCGCCACCCCCGCCCCAAACAACAACCTCACTGAGCAGAGACCCAGAGCCCAGGGGTTGGAGAGGGGCTGCCAGAGGCAGAGCGGGCACCGGGCACTCACCTCCATAGGGTCTGAGAGTCCAATCCAGATGGCGCGATTCTTTTTGTGGTATTGCTTGATGTAATGGGCCAGCATTTTATTTTCTCCAGGACTCTGAATGGAGGTGAGATGGGCCCCGTGCCTCTGGTGCTGGCAATGAGCCTGGGAGAAGAAATAACAAAGCTAGTTACCCCCCACCCCCAGTGCAGGGAGCAGCAGGAGCGAGTCCAGCTCTGTTTTGGGGCCTGGCTTCCCCGGGCAGCAAGGGCCGTGAAGGGACAGGACCCCGTGTTAGCGCCTCTCCCCTCCCCAGGACCAATGCGGGGAGCATGTGGAGCCGCCTATCTCTCTCCATCCCCCTTCACCTTATAGCCCCCATCCCACTTAGCACAGCCACAGCCACCCTGTGCCCTGCTGGCGTCACCCAATCCCTCCCGCCCCAGCTCCTGGGCTCTGCTCTGAGCTCTGGCCTGCCCTGGGCCATGGCTCTGCCAGACACACCCGCTGTCATGCTGGGAGGAGAGCACAGGTGGGGCAGATGAAGGGCACTGTGCTGACCCAGGCACTCGACTCTGCAAGGTGCTCGGCTTGTGCCCATCAGCAGTTAGCACCACATGACCTGAGTGCAGCGCTGGCCAAGGGGATTTCCTGGCAGATCTCACAGGGTCCTGGTGCTCGGGCTCCAGCCAAGCCCAGATGCCTACACAGCAATGAAACTGCCCCACAGCCTGAGCCTTAGGGGGTCTTTCCGGTGGGTCCCCACATCTGTACCCCAGAGTTCAGAATGGGGAAGGAACCTGACAGGGGTCATGGCCACAACCAGCTCAATGTGAGCTCTGAGTGCCGTGCTGCACAAGAGGGCAGCTGTGAGCCTTGAACGTGCAGGCACACGCACAGGCGGTGGGTGAAACTTCCCCTGGGGGAGGCTCGCTCCTGTCCCGCCCCTTCTGCCTACAGCTCCGCCCAGACTCCACCCCTGCTCTGCCCCCAACCTCACCTGCTGCTGACTCGACGCTCACTTCTTCACCTCCCACAAGTTCCCCCCTCTCCTTTAACCTCCTCACCCTCCCTGCTACACCCCCCTGCCCACCATGAGATACCCCCAGGCCTGCCATGCCACTGGCTCACTACTCCCCTACTCACCCTGCTGCTGGCCCCACCACCGCGAGATCCTCCCCCTTATCACCTTAAAGCACTAATAACATTTCCCTGTGGGAACTGAACGGCTATAGATCCATCGCCAGATGGCTTCTCCCCTGTGTGGCAGAGTTCGGTGCATACTGTATAGAGAGACTTGGTTTTTCAGGCTACCTGCATCAACCTGAAGTCTAATCTCTCCTTTTTCAAAAGAGTTTGTCCCTGATAGCCTGCGTTAAGGCAGTACTTTAATCACCTTTCTTCCACAGAATTCCCTGCCAGGCTCACTTACTTAAACTGGGTTGGAATAAAACAGGTAGATCAAGAAATAAACTCACTGGCTATGTCTGCTCCTCCTTGAACAAGTTAGTGAAAAATACTTCTGCTGGGTGCACAGAATAAGTCGCATGGCATGGTACCAAGTACCAGAGTGGTAGCCATGTTAGTCGTGCTTCATTAACACTTTAATGGCCCGTTAACTCTTTCAGTGATCTGTTATTAGGTCTCTGGAAGGCTATTTCACTTGTGTTAAGTTACTCAGAGCATAAGAACATAAGAATGGCCGTATTGGCTCAGACCAAAGGTCCATCTAGCCCAGTATCCTGTCTACCGACAGTGGCCAGTGCCAGGTGCCCTGGGGGAGTGAACAGAACAGGGAATCATCAAGTGATCCATCCCCTGTCGCCCATTCCCAGCTTCTGGCAAACAGAGGCTAGGGACACCATCCCTGCCCATTCTGGCTAATAGTCATTGATAGGCCTATACTCAGGGATCCCCTCCGCTCTCCTCTTCACTCCCCCCACTGCTGCTAGCTCGCTGCTCGCATCCTCAAACGCCCCAGAGGGCCTAAGGGGGTGTGAGGAGGAGGGATGTGGCCAGCTGCGAAGGGGGGTGGAATGGAGGAGAGGAGACGAGAGGAGGAAGGCTCACCAGGCAGCAGCTGGTGGTAGGAGACTCGTGGAAGGGTCAGAGCAGGGAGGGAAAGAGGCAAGGGGGGAGCCACCACAGCCCAGGTGTCGGGCGCCTGGGCACAACTTGAGCACAGGGCTGTGGGGTTGGAGCAGGGATGGTGTTACACACATACGGCACTAGTGAGACCAGCACTGGGCACCACGTCCTGGTCTGGGATCCGCACCTCAGGCAGGACGTTAACAAATTGGAGAGCTCAGAAAAGAGCTCCAAGAATGACACGAGGTCTGGAAAACCTGCCTCACAGAGGGAGACTTGCAGGAAAGCCAGAAGATTTCTGACTGTCTCTCCTTCCACTTCCCTCCCTCCCAACCACAGATGTCCTTGTCCTGTCCCCATGCCCCAGACAGAGCCCTGCTGGGTAATGGGTCTGTGACCTGCCCCTGTTCTCTGCCAACCTGGAGCGACTGCTCCCACAATAGCTATGGGCCAAAGCGCTAAACAGCATTGCAGGGGCACTACAGAGTGGAGACAGCAGAAACCACAGTTCCCCCAGCCCCCCAGAGCACAAGCACAGGGAAATCCCAGCCCCATGCTCACATCCATGTGCACCCAACGCCCCACACAGCATTACCCAGCATCACAGCAATAGGGATGTGCTACCACCCAGCTGACCTGGATGGTGATAGTGACTCTGAAATGCTCAGGGAGATTAGAGAGGCTAAAATAAAAATTAAAACCTCAGTGGGGGATTTCATCTATCCCTTATCCACTATCCCCTACCCACTAGGTACTATCCTTTGGGTAAAAACAACGAGGAGTCCTTGTGGCACCTTAGAGACTAACAAATTTATTTGAGCATAAGCTTTCGTGGGCTACAGCCCACTTCATCAGATGCATGCAGTGGAAAATACAAAAGGCAGGTGTATATACCACAGCACATGAAAAGATGGGAGCTGCCTTACCAAGTGGAGGGTCAGTGCTAACAAGGCCAATTCAAACAGGGAGGATGTGGCCTATTCCCAACAGTTGACAAGAACGGGTGAATATCAACAGAGGGACAATTACTTTTTGTAGTGACCCATCCACTTCCAGTCTTTATTCGGGTCTAATTTGATGGTTTCAGCCAAGACCTAAAATAGAAACTAATTTGCTCCAATCCCTCAAACGCCTACAGGATCTCTATCAATCGGTCTTAAAACTACAATACCAACCCGGGGAAGTGAAGAAACAGACTGACAGAGCCAGAAGGGTACCGAGAAGTCACTTACTGCAGCACACGCCCAAGAAAGAAAGTAACAGAACTCCACTAGCCGTCACCTACAGCCCCCAACGAAAACCTTTCCAGTGCATCATCAAGGATCTACAACCTATCCTGAAGGACGACCCCTCACTAACAGACCTTGGGAGACAGGCCAGTCCTCGCCTACAGACAGCCCTCCACCTGAAGCAAATACTGACCAGCAACTACACATCACACAACAAAACACTAACCCAGGACCTATCCCTACAACAAACCCCTTTGTTAAATCTGGCCCCATATCTATTCAAGGGACACCATCACAGGACCTAATCATATCAGCCACACCATCAGGGACTCGCTCACCTGCACATCTACCGACGTGATATATGCCAGCATGTGCCAGCAATGCCCATCTGTCATGTACTTTGGCCAAACCAGACAGTCTGTGTGCAAAAGAATAAATGGACACAAATCTGGCATTCAAAAACCAGTAGGAGAGCACTTCAGACACCCTGGACGTTCAGTAACAGACTTAAAAGTGGCTATTCTTCATCAAAAAAAAATTCAAAAAAAGACTTCAACGAGAAACTGCAGAACTGGAATTAATTTGCAAACTTGACACCATCAAATTTGGCCTGGATAAAGACTGTGAGTGGCTGGGCCACAACAAAAAGTAATTTTCCCTCTGTTGATACACACACCTTCTTGAGACTTTCAGCACAGCCCTGCCATAGGAGCTAAGGGAGCTGCTCTGGTAACACCGAGTAAGGAGCAGGCCCTTCCTGAGCCGGCTGCAAGAGGGAGACATGACCCCACCCGGGCCCAGACCATCCCTGATGTCCCTGGCAGATACAGCTCATGACAAGCGCATCGGGTCTGGAGGAGATTGTGTCCCACCGGGGGCTACGTTTACGTTGTATTCTGCTCCCTAGCCTGGCCAGGGCAGGTTGTTCCCTCACAGCCTGTTTCCAGGGCTCTGTCTGGGGCAGTGGGAAATGTGCCAGCTCTGGGCTCCCACCTAGACTTGCCAGGTGCCCGGTTTTTCACCAGAACGTCTGGTTGGAAAGGGACCCTGGCGGCCCTGATCAGCACTGCCGACCAGGCCATTAAAAGTCCAGTCGGCAACACAGCGGGGGCCCAGGTATAAAGCAGGCTCCCTACCTGCCCTAGCTCCGCATGGAGCCCCCAGGCACACAGGCAGCAAGGGGGAATGAAGCAAGTCGGGGCGGGGCCTCGGAGAGGGGTGGGGCAGGGGTGTGAGTGTAGAAAGTTGGCAACACTTCCCCCTCCCCTCCTACCAAAGTGGATTCCCCAGCCCAGCTCATTTATTCTGATATTCACCCTAAACCGCCCCGTTCCCCCAGCCTCTGGCTCCAGCCCAGCACCCCTGAACCCCGCTGCCCCCAGCCTCTCACCTCAGCCTCCATCCAGTTTTTCTCTTGGGGAAAGAATCGATAGCAGGTGTCATGGAAGGAGAACCAGCCTGCGGGACACGACATAGCCTGTGCCTCTGCTGAGAGAGAGGGGGCTGGGGGCAATGGTGGGGACAGGACACCGTGGTTAGAGGCTGTTTCAGAGGCAGAGCCACAGCTTTCCCATTAGCACAAATAATATTGGGAGCCCATTTGGGGCTGTGTCTGGCTGGCAGAACCCTCCAGGCCCTGGCGCTGAAGGAAGAAGCTGAGTTTGCTCAGATCCCAGGTCGGCAAAATGGGGACCCTGGAACCCAGCCCTGAGCAGGGATCCCAGCAGGGCATGGACTCTGGGTTTGAATGGGATGTTGGCTCCTTTCCCATGGCTCCCTGGGGGAGACAAAGGAGCCAGTGACTGTGGGGTGGCTTATAGACCCTCCCTGCCTCAGGGAACTGGGAAATATGAAGCTGCCAGCCACAGTGGCCCCCGTTCAGCTGCAGCCCTCGGACAGAGGGAATTCCTACCACCCCGAGCTTCTCCCCATCTCCCTTTGGGCCATGCGGGACAGTGGGGCCAGGGAAGCTGGGAGGGGGGCAGGAAGGAAACACCCAGGGCCATTGGGTGAAGCTGGGGGAGTAATGGGGGTTGGCACAGACTGGGACAGGAGAGGAAATCGGGAGCTGGGGCACAGTTCTGGATGGAAGGAGCTGGGGGTTTGTAGGAGGAGGGAAGGGAAAGAGTTGCCCAGGGAGATGGGACTTAGAGGGGGGATAGCAGGCAGGGTTGACTCTAGCAATTTCGGTGCCCCAAGCACGGCGGCACGCCGCGGGGGGTGCTCTGCCACTCACCGGTCCCTCGGCTC
This sequence comes from Aldabrachelys gigantea, assembly GCA_026122505.1. Taxonomy (NCBI): domain Eukaryota; kingdom Metazoa; phylum Chordata; order Testudines; family Testudinidae; genus Aldabrachelys; species Aldabrachelys gigantea. The sequence continues at coordinate 9,813,947 of CM047479.1, forward strand.
CGGTGGACCTCCCGCAGGTGTTTATGCGGAGGGTCCTATGGTCCCGTGCTTTGGTGGAGCTGCTGCAGGCGTGTCTGCGGGAGATCCACCGGACCCGCCTGCCGCCCTCCTGCCAACTGGCAGAGCGCCCCCCGCGGTGTGCCGCCCCAAGCACGCGCTTGGCGCGCTGTGGCCTGGAGCTGGCCCTGATAGCAGGGATCTGTGGGGCTGGGGCAGAGGGGAGGGGAACACTGGGCAGGCACTGCTCTGCTCAGGGCTGGGGGCACAGAGGGACGGGGTCGAGCCGTGTCCCAGCAGGGGGAGGGAACGGGACAGTCTGAGGAGAAAGACACAGTGTGCAGGGAATGGGGCAGCCCAGCTGGGAGCAGAGGCCGGATGGGGGAGAAGCTGGGGCTGGAGCGGAGCCATGAGCAGCCCTTGGAGAGGGACCCCGTGGGGACACGGCCAACCAGTGGGAGGGGACCACGGGAGGGTGGGATGGGAGCCTGGAACTGACGGGGGCTGAGTGCCCATTGCCCAGGGACTGGCCCCACCCAATCCTCATGGGAAGAGCCAACCCTGGGGGGTCTTTCACCCACCTTCTCTCACTCGGTCCCTGGGGAGGGGCTGCAGGGCCTGGGTTCCCCCAGGGCAGTGACCCCCCAGCAGCAGGAGATGGGCAGTGGCTCTGGGAGCGATGAGAAAAATGAATTCACTTCCCAGTGCCCACCATGAGAACCAGCACCCGGGGGCTCCAGCTCCGAGGGCCGGGCAGGGACTCACCTGCCAGCGAGGGGTTAAAGATCAGGCAGCCGAGGAGGGAGAGGCTGAAGTAGGCAACTGGCCCCATCTTCTCACTTCCCCTGGGGAGAAAACACACAAGGGAGATGGGGCCATGAGAGCCTGAGACACCCCCGGGAGCAGCCCCCCTTCTCCCATGGGGAATTTTTCAGGCGGAGGTGCTCAGATCCTGGGACTGTTTGCTAAAGTTCTGGCTGGACTGGAAGGGCCCCGAGAGGGATCCTGTCCCCCAGCCCTGGGGCACCAAACTCAGAGCCCATCTGCCTGGGTCTGAAGGGCCCTTCCTCTCCCACCCCTCACTGAGCCGGGCCCCAGGGACAGAACTGGACACCCAGCAGGGAGCCAGGTCCCAGCTCCTCAGTGGCTGGGCTCTGCAAGCAGCATCTCCAGGGACTCCCCAAAGCAGGGCTGCAAGTGGGGAGAAGCGAGGGTCAGCAGGGAGGCCGTGGTCACTCAGATGGGACCTGGGTCCCAGGCAACAGGGTCCCATTTGAAGAGCAAAGCAGTTCTCAGAAGGGGCATTTGCCATTTCCCGCTGCCCCTCTCTCCCCCGGTGCTGGGGCTGGCAGGTCCCCTCGGTAGCCATCTACATGGAACCTGGAGGGAGGGCGCAGGCAGCAGTAGGGCTGCCGGGGGGGCGGGGAAAGTGGGGCAATTTGCCCCAGGCCCCGGGCCCCACAGGGGCCCCCATGAGAATACAGTGTTGCAACTTTTTTTTATGGAAGGGGCCCCCGAAATTGCTTTGCCCCAGGCCCCCTGAATCCTCTGGGCAGCCCTGGGTGGCAGGAGGGGAGAGTTTGGAAGAGGCCCCAGTGCCATCAGGATGGATGCCAGTCTGTGTGCACGTGGCTGGAATGCCAGCTGCAGGTGCAACACCTCTGCAATTGTTCTCTGACTAGAGAGCTGGGTTAGTGTTAGAAACTTGGAGCCTCTCATGTTATCACCCAGCATGTGATACATAAAACACCCACTAACCCCGCCCCAGGGCCTTTTCCCCACTAACAGGTGTTTGAATCACACTCATATGTCCAGCTCCAGGATTATGTGTCTGGAAAGCCAACACCGTGTGGTTGGGGTGGGAAAGAGGGGTGGGGTTATAGTTACTGCACCCCATGGTGGGGGCTGGACCCCCTTTGCACCATGACTGGAAGAAGGGGTCAAATGGGAGAGCCGCCCTGCATAGTGATTTTCCAGCAGGGACTGGACACAGGACTGGAGGCTGGGACAGCTCCCGGAGGGGCAAAGAGCTGGGCACAGCTCTGCAGGATGTTAGGGTGCCACGTGCAGGGCTGTGCTGGGTGGGAGAAAGGGGTGAGACAGAGACGGCCCCAGGATCAGGGCTCAGCGGACACACACAGGACAAGCCTGGCCACCCACCCCTATAACAGATCAGCTCCCACCAGCCTCCCAGCACAGGAGAAGGAAGAAGCTGGAGGAAGCCAGGGTCTCACCTGAGTGTCTCGCTGGGTAGCTGCTCTGGTGCAAGGCCAGTCCAAGTGCAGCCAGGATGGGACACTGGTGGGGCCCGGGGCATTTATAGACCAGTGCGGGGAGGGGACCAGGTGTCAGTTCTGAATATGCAGATCTGTGCTGATGGCAGCTACAATCATTTAATGCCCAGGCAAACCGAGTTAAGAGGAGCCAGGACCCATCCACCAGCCAGGCTGGGAGCCGGAGGAAGCGTTTGCCGGGGCTGAGATAACAGATTAAATAAAAGCTGTTTCCTTCCCCCTCCCCACCTGCCATCGGTCAGCGCTGAGGTCAGTGTGGCTGTGGGGAGCCATCGTGCCCTGGCCCTGACCGGCCCAACTGCTCACGTCCATCTAATTCCATGGAAAGTTCTGGGCAGAGCCCCAGGGAGTGTAAATCAGCTGGAGTCCCCCTGAAGTCAATGGGGGGATCCCCAGCGGGTACAGGCTGCTGTGGGGCTATTGGAGTCCTTGGGGTCAGACCCCCAGCGGGTGGGCGTTGCTTAGAGCTCCGCTGGAATCACCGGGGCTAGAACCCCAGTGGGTGTGAACTGGCCAGAGCTCCACGGGGGTCACTGGACTCACAGCAGCTGGGGCCTGGCCCCCATCAGTGCAGGGTAAAATGGCAACTTTCCCAATTCCCGGCCCTCAAGCCCGGGGAGCACTCGGCCCATCACGCGCCCTGTGCTTGGCCCCTCAGCGCCCTGCACTGGGTGTTGTCATTTGCACCTATGCAAAGAGACTGTGAAATGCACCATCCTCCCTGGGCGGCGATTTACACCTACCAGGCACTGGTGTAAATGGTGACGTATGGAGCAGGGAACAATCAGGCCCATGAGGACTGGATTGCGAGTGCTGCCTGTGGCCGCGCGGTTAGCCCTGTTCTGGGCTGCCCACACTCCCTTGGGTCTGTCTCTCTGCTGCATTTCAAGGGAGCCCATTACCCTGCTATGTAGGTGCTGACCTGGTCCAATGAAAGCAGTGTCAGACTTGCCCCGAAGTGACTCTGATCTCACATGTCTGTGGTTTGGCTGCTTGTATCTGGGGCTAGTGAGGCTGTTTAAAGGCCAGGCACAGCACAGACCCTGTGAATTCGGGACACCTGGTAACTTCCCTCATCTCATTTCCAAGCACCAGCTGACTCCTACTGTGAATTTTATGCATAGATTGCAAGGCCAGGAGGGACCATTGGGATCACCTGGTCTGACCCCCGTAAAACACAGGCCAGAGACCTGTCCCACAATAGTGCCTAGAGTGGAGCTTCTAGAAAGACATCCTGTGTCGGTTTTAAAATTGCCCGTGATGGAGAATCCACCACGACCCTGGGGAAGTTGTTCCAGTTACTCTCACTGGCAAAAATTTCTGCCTCATTTCCAGTCTGAATTTGTCCAGCTTCAGTTCCCAGGACTGGGCTGTGTTACGCCTTCGTCTGCTAGACTGGGGAGCCCATTGCTCAATATCTGTCCCCACGTAGGTATTTATAGACTGGAATCAAATCACCCCTTAACCTGTTCTTTCCTCAGCTGAACAGATTGAGCTCCCTGAGTCTAGCACTGTAAGGCAGGTTTTCTATCCTTTAATCCTTCTCGTGGCTCTTCTCTGACCCCTCTCCAATTATCAACATCCTTCCTGAACTGCGGACACCAGAACTGGGCACAGGATTCCACCGGCAATCACACCACTGCCAAACACAGAGGTAAAATAACCTCGCTGCCCCAACTTGAGACTCCCCTGGTTTTAAATCCCAGGTTTGCATTAGCCCTTTTGGCCGCAGCATTGAGCTGGGAGCTCATGTTCAGCTGGTTACCCATCCCCACCCCCAAATCATTTACATGGTCCCTGCTTCCCAGAACAGAGGCCCCTACCCTGTAAGTCTGGCCTGTGTTCTGTCTTCCTAGGTGTCTGCATTTACGTTTAGCCATACTGAGAGGCAAATTATTTGCTTCACTGAGTTTCCCAGGAAATCCAGATCACTCTCTATCAGTGACCTGCTCTTGTAGCCCTCAGGATTAATCTGCTTGCCTGCATAGATATATCATTTCTTATGAGTATTGTATTGTAATGGATTCATAGATTCACATTAAAAATCAGTTTGGCTGTAATGCAAGAAATTTACAGACCAAAAACTTGCATGTTAAGCTCAAGGAAAGTTCGCATATCTATATCCTGGGCCCTTTTACCCAGAACAGCAAAGATGAGCTTTTAAACTTGTGTTTCCTGTACCAAAATGAAGTGCCTGTGCCTAGGTCTAAGGCCTTCAGCTAGACCAACAGACAATGAAGGGTGGCAGGGGGCTTTTCAAAGTTGTACCCACAGACTTCACAAGTACAACCCAAGTGCACAGCTACCTGTCGTCCACACGCACATACAAACTAGCCTATGGGGTAAGTGTACCCTAACATTTCTGGGGGGGAAGAGTGAAATTTGGGCATAAGAGGAAGGATTTCCAAGATTTATTCCTATAAAAAGAGGTAACCTACCTCTCTATGGTACCTTCTCGTCCTTCTTCGTCACTTCACTCACTTCTCTCTACTCTCCACTAGTCTTCTCTTCACTACGCTTCGCTAGAGAGTAAATTCTAAAGTAGCTTTGACAGCTCTTCACATTAGTTTCCTCTGCACGCTTCTGCAAGAGCTGTGAAACCGGAACCACCACAGGCAGGGTCCTGTATTTTCCACCACGAGGTTAGCAAAACAGGGTATGAGTATTAATCAAAGTTTGCAGCACATAATATTGTATTACCCTATGTAGCTCTTGTGTAACTGTAATACAATTATCAGAGAGGTAGCGGTGTTAGGCTGGATCTGGAAAGGCAGCAAAGAGTCCTGTGGCACTTTATAGACCAACAGAAGTTTTGGAGCATGAGCTTTCGTGGGTGAATTCCCACTTGGGTATTCAGTCACGAAAGCTCATGCTCCAAAACTTCCGTTAGTCTATAAGGTGCCACAGGACTCTTTGCTAGTAATACAATTGTAACTGTTTTACCGTTTACTTACTATTTAACTGATTTTAATAAAAAGTCTTTATGACTATATCTGTCTCAGTGTGAGCTTCCTGTCATACCCCTGAAGGTCCCTTTATAAATTCTGTGGAGCCTGATTCAGGACACAACCTCTCCCAGACTGCACCTCTGATCCGCCTGCCTCAGTATTCCCCAGTATTTGGCAGGTCCCGACAGAGGGAAAAGACCTCTCAATTTGCTACGAGCCATCGAGGGAAGAAAGGGAATGTACCCCCATTATTTTCTTGGGACTTATTGAACTAAGTGTTAAAAAAGCAGTTAAGGGGGGGTGCTATTTCCTGTTGTTTCTGTGAAGGGATGCCTTCAGTTTCAGAGTAAAGTGACAGAGAATTTATTCTAGTTTTTTGATTAAGCTCGTAAAGCTGTAGAATTGAAATGAGTTCTCTGTTTCGTGGTAAGAGTGGGGCAAGGGCAAGAGTAGAGTTGGTTGGAGTTACCTGCACTCTGGCTTTAGAAAACTTTGCCAGGAAATAGATTCAAGAGAATGGAGGAGGTTTAGAACAGCTGAGAAATAGTGAGATGATCTTTGAGCATGTGAACCCAGGGGGTTCTGTAAGTGAGGTATTTGATGTGGAAACAGAGCAGAAAAAGAAAAGGGCTAAACTGGTCAAGGGAGTAGCTGCTGGATACCTGCTCGTGGCTTGTAGCTCACTGGGAAAGAAATTGAATAAAAAAGGAGAGGTACTCGGGGAAGCTCAGCAAATGCTAGAAGCTTCTAGATCAGACCATGGTCGGCTGTTGGCAAGAATTAGAGAATCTGAGAAGAAAGAAGGTGTGGTAGAGGAGGATAAAGAATCGATTCCCATCCCTACCAGTATGGTGGAACCGACGGAGGCCAAAAAACCTACAGGGCCAACTACTAGAAGTAGGGTCAGAGAGTTACCTTTAGGAGTGGAGCTGGAGACTGAGTCTGAAGAGCCATGAGGAGAGTCAGGAGGGGAAGCTGGCAGTGCAAAAGCTACCAGCAGTCTGCAGATAGGAAAAGGAAGCCCCGAGGTGGCACCACAGGAGGTGGTGATGAGTGTCATAGAAAAAGCGGCTAGTGATGCAAAAGACGAGAGGAGCAAAGCAAAGGGGGAGGAAAAATCCCTTCCTCTGTTAGTGTCCGTCCCTGAGAGTGAAGAGGCAGTGCCTTCAGAGACTGTCATTGCTCAGGGATTAGAAGATGCAGTGTCACAAGTGACACAAGTAGCTAGGGCCTGTGATGTAGTAATCTCTAAGTTACAACAGAGAGAGCTACAACAACCAAGGAATAGAATTCCTGCTCCTCCACCCAATATTACATTAGCACCATATAGAGTAGAAGATCCAGTCCCTTTGGGTAGACACTTATTGGCATTTCGGCAATTATCAACATTGCCTAGGTCCCTAGAATTTTGTGGACCCTCTACACCCACTTGGAATATGCTGGTATCACCTGGTGTACCAGTAAAACGCCCTACTCCACCAGACCTTAGCGGACTAAGTGATGTCCTGTGTCAGCGTGGAGATGCCCTGAGTATAAGACATAGAGGTTTTATGCAAAATTATCCTACATATCCAGGATTATCTCCAGTGGAAAGTTCTGATGGCTCAGATGAGGAAAATGTGAATTTAGGTAGGAGTTGAGACATAGAAATTATAGATTCAGGCTCAGATGGAAGCCCAAATCCTCATCCAGAAGGAGAATCCTCAGATTCTAATTTTGATTGTCCTGTAGCAGTTGTTACAGATATTGTTGGTGTCACTAAGGATAATCCTAAGTAACTTAAAAGGTAAAAGGCAATAAGGATATACAGTCTCCCTGTTTAGGCCTCAGATGAGCAAAAGTTCTTCCATGTTTAAATTCTAATTGACCTAACAGGCCAATAAATAGAAAAGGCCAGGTGCAATGTCCCTTATCAGTTGCCATATAGTTCTAACTGGTCTAAAGCAGAAATAATGAGGCCTGTGCACCTTTAGCAGAAGGACAAGATAACTTGCAGAAGGAAAACTTACTAATGAGCTGCCGTGGCCAAGATTACTTAATGCACCTGCGCTTACATAACTGCTACAGAGGGAGGAAGGAGGAGAGGGAGGGGGAAGACAAAGAAGTGTATGAGAAAAGAACGCTGCAGCCGGACAGAAGAGGGAGGGGAAATGGGGGCTTGCTAGTCAGCGAGAAAAGTTCTCATGGATATAAAGGAACAGACTGCTTGTTTTAGGTGTGCTGGATTTGAGGCATCCGTCTCCTGGCACCGCTTTGAGATCTCAAATAAACCTTGCTTGCTTCTCTATCCTGGTGTGTTTATTGGCGCTGAAGCACACCGGGCACGGACCACTGTTGCTCGCCTTGGGCACATTCGGTGCTTGCAACAATATTAAGACCCTAGATCTTGTAGTTAAACAAATAGGAATGGTGGAGGATTCTTCAGGTGCAATGAATGCACAACAAACTTTTATCTTCTGATCAAACAAATTGGCAAGCCTAAACTCATACTAATTAGTACGAATGATTATTATTAATATTAATTAATTAAAATTAACTCAAATAAAATAAAATAAAGCTGATAAATCAAATCAACATTACTAACACACCCCAAATCAGGCTACATCCTCTTCATTGTTAACCACTTCCCCAAAATTTGTGCCCTCTGCAAACTTAGCAGTGCTGGATTTATGTTTCCTTCCAGGTCGCTGATAACAATGTTAACTAGTGTTGGGCCGAGAACTGATCCCTGCAGGACCCCACTGGAAACAAACCCGCCCCATGGTTGGACTGTTCTGCTGGGGATACCCAGAGCTGCGGGCCCCCGTGTTACCCCACGGCTGCAGCAACGGTGAGCTTGGCTGGAGATTAGACTGTTTGTCAGCCCCCTGCCACACCAGCCTGCTCTGCCGAGGGGGTTCCCCCCACCCTTCCTGCGCTTCCATGGCAGCTCTCCCACCCCTCCCACCCTCCGTGCTCCACTGAGTGGGCTTCCCCACCCCTCGCATCCTCCCTGATCTGCCGAGGGGGCTTCCCCACCCCTCTTATCCTCGCCGCCCTGGTATGGGAGATTCTCCATCCCTTCTTCCTCTCTGCTCCGTCGGGTGGGGGCTGGAAGGGCTTATGAAATATCCCTTGGATGGGGGAGGGCCAAAGGGAGATGAGGGCCAGGGGCCAATCTGCAGGGGGTGATGTGCCAGGCCTCAGAAAGGGGGCGACACCTGGTTCAGTGCCAGCCACGGAGGGTGGGGTCCTGGACACCTCTCTCTGGGACAGGACGTTCAGGTCTGGACCATGTGGGGTGGGGGGCAGCAGGCAGGGCCATGGGTGGTGGAGAGTTGGGTAGACACTGTCCCAGGGCCCAAGCAGCTCACACAGCGCAAGTCTGCCCAACAGGCACTGTCCCAGGAATTGGCTGCCACCAAAAGCCCAGCACCCAGCACCCAGTAGAGATGGGAAAAGGGACTGGATGGGGCAGGAACTCACCTGTCTGTCTAGGCTGCTGGTCCAGAGCACTGGGTATTGGAGTTCAGCCTGTACTGGGCTCAGGTCCCCCGGGGGGTTAATAGCCCAGCAGAGGGGAGGAGCCAGGAGGGAGGAAGAAGGAGGAGGGTGAATTTGGAAATGGGACCAGATGTGACAGTTCAAATCCATTGACAACACAGCTAGGCAATGGCAACCTGCCCCCACTTCTGTTCAGCTTCCTCCCGCCCCCTGAGATGCCCTGGCATGGCTGGCAGGGTAAGCGTTATTGCTGCTGTGTCACAGTCTCGCACTGGGAATGGGGTGCTGGGCCAGGCGCTCAGGCAGACAGACGGACCAAGAGGGCACATGTGTTACCCAGGTGTCACAGAGTCCCCGGGCGATGCTCTGGAACAGCTCCCCAACAAGCCTGTCAGGACTTTGGGGAGCCTCTTCTCCCTTGGAGCAGACTTGTTCAGGGCAAGAAGCTCACATGTCTTCACCTCCTGGGTCTCTCCTTGGAGCATTCAGCATCCTCTGCCCCTCCGTGCGCTTCCCACAGCGAGCCCACCCAGGCGGGGTCCTGGGGAAGCCACAGGGTCCTGCACCCCCACTTTGCAGTCAGACGTTGACTCTCAGCCAGCCAGTAAAACAGAGGTTTATTCGATGACAGGAACAGGGTCTAAAACAGAGCTTGTAGGTACAGCGAACCGGACCCCTCGGCCGGGTCCATGCTGGGGGGCAGTGAGCCAGACCCCCACATCTGCACTTCACTCCTCGTCCCCAGCCAGCTCCAGACTAACAACCCCCTCCAGCCCCTCCTCTGCTCAGTTCCTTTCCCGGGCCAGGAGGTCACCTGATCTCTTTGTCTCCAACCCCTTCAGTTGGCACCTTTGCAGAGGGGGGGCCCAGGCCATCAGTTTCTAGAAGACAGAGTGCCAGGCATTTAGGTGCACTGGCCTTTTGCTCTGCCAGATACTTAAGAACTGCCATGGGGACACTGAGGCACCAACACAGTATTCAGAGAAAACATTAAGAACATTTCTAGTTCATCACACCAGGGTTTTCAGAACACTAAGCAGCGGTAACTTAACTGTTTCTCTCCAGACGGTGTCAGGAATAGTAACTGGGAACACAGCAATTCCAGCTGAGAAATGATTGATGCAAGCAAGCGTGCGCTTTTCTAAAACTACAATTTATTAGATATTAAGCGCACACACACACACACACACACACACACTAGGTTTAGGACATCCCAGGTATAGTTGACCACAGTCTGAGATGGTTTTGAGTCAGCTCCCTCTGGCTGCTCCCAGGTATTTACTTTTCTCGCTAACTCTGACCAAGCACATAACCTCTAGTGACTCTCAGGGCTAAGCACAATCACCTCCACTGGATCACCAGTTCTCCTAATTTCAACAAACTGCTCATGATCTCCAAACATTTCTAGTATTTCTAGCGAGAACAACATGTCAGGGGCATCAAAACCAAGGTCTCTATCCACTCACTCTCTTCCATAATGTTCTGTCCTATCCTCCCATTCTTATGAACACACGGCAAGTATGCACCTGTCTGACCTTGTCTCAGGTTATTCCTAGCTATGTGACATTTGGTTTTCAGCTGGCAGTGGCTGAACATACAAAATGGCTGACTGCAGTGCTGTCAGTTCTGGGGTACATGCAGGGCTGTCAAATTCCAGGGCAACACATGGGGCAGATTTTCTGTAGAGAGGGCGTGATGGGGGCACACAGCAGTGGTTTGATTCCCTGCCTGAATGACCCCTGTCACCACCACCCCGTCCCTGAGCACCCAGCAGTGAGCACACTGCAGGCTCAGCACCCTCCACCTGCCCTGAGCCCCAAGCCCTGAGTGACTCTTGTGGTAGGAATTGGTCTCAAGTCATGTGCTGTAAATTGGGGTCTGTCTCCCCCTGGTTCACTTGTATTTGCAGATGACTGGTGTCTCCCATACTGGGGGGGAGCACAATCTAAAAGGGAGGGCATGTGGCTGCCCCTTACCCGCCCTGCCCCCAGCCCAGGGTTGTCACACTCTCCCCGCTGTCTTCCTGCCTCATGTTGGGCAGGGAAGAGCCTCTGTCCTGCTGTGCCGGCTCCCCTCTGGCACGTTTGTCTGCGCTCTCTGGCAGCTGGGCCCGGGCGATGAGTTGGAGGAAATTGCTTCTCATGCAGCCGAACCAGGCTGCTCCCATAGAGAGCCTGGTTGGGGAGGGGCTGCAGTGGTGGTCACCTCCCTGCCCGGGCTTGGCCTATGGGAACAAGGGCTGAGCATGCTGGAGGGTGCAGGGGGGGCCTCTGGCTCCAGCTCACTTGGCCCCTGTCTCCAGAAGTTCGGACTGGATGGGGAGCAGCATTCCAGTGGCTGGCATGAGAATAGGCTCTGGTTCCACTCCTTCCCTTCCCCACCCTGTCCGGCTGGTGGGGGCACTGGATCCCCACATGCTCCCCCACGTATCACCTTTGCAGCGATGGGAGGTGTGTGACAACCCAAACCTTACAGTGATGGCGTCAGCCAGTACTTGTGGTGCCCACAAGCTGTGAGCCTGGGCTGCCTGTTACAGACCGTGCTGGGGAAGAGGCCTATAGGCTCAGGGTCTGTTATGCAGGGACTTGGGCACAGGCTCAATGACACTGAACCAAAGGCCTGCGAGGGGCCTGGGGCTCGCTGGGAGACTTGGTTATCACAGATGTTAAAGCCAGAAGGGACCATTGTGATCATCTAGTCTGATCTCCTGCGTCACATGGGCCAGCGACCCCACCAGTGAGTTCTGCGTCCGGCCAGGGCCGGTGCAACCATTTAGGCGAATTAGGCGGTTGCCTAGGGTGCCAAGATTTGGGGGCGCCTAAAAGTGGCGCCCCCCTAAATTTTTTTAAATGGTTGCAGCCGCTGCTGCTGGAGGGGCTGAGCTGCCGGTGGCAGCAGCTGCCTGCAGCCGGCAGCCCAAGATGTCCCCCGGGTCAGGGCGCCACCTCCGCAGCCTGGCAGCCCAAGGTGTTCCCTGGGTCAGGGCACCGCTGCGGCAGCCCAGGGCGCCCCCCCCCCCCCGTCAGGGAGCCCCTGGGGTCAGCGCACTGCCACCACAGCCGGGCAGCCCAGGGCGCCCCCCGCCCCCGGGGTCAGGGAGCCGCAGCCGGGCAGCCCAGGGCACCCCCCCCCGGGGTCAGCGCGCCCCCGGGGTCAGGGAGCTGCCGCCGAGACCCAGCAGCCCCGGGTGCCCCCCCCCCGGTCAGGGAGCTGCCCAGGGCCGGCGCTTTCCCTGGGGCGCCAGCATTGGGGGGGGCAGCAGGCAGCTCCAGTGGAGCTGCCACAGTCGTATCTGCGGACGGTCTGCCGGTCCTGTGGCTCTGGTGGATCTGCCGCAGGCCTACCTGTGGCAGCTCCGCCGGAGCCGCGTGCGGGGCGGCGAAATGGCCGGGCGCCTAGGGCACCAGAAACCCTAGCACCAGTCCTGTGTCCGGCCCTGACTGTCTGGTTTCACTGGGGTAGATCTGTAGAAACAACCAGTCCCAACCATTATTTACTGCTCCACCAATTCTTCTCTCATCTGCTAATATCACCAGCAGTGATTTTATATTATCTTCCAGGTCACTGATGGAGAGATTGAATGGCACTGGCCTGCAACACCCTGCTACATACATCATTGGTGGATCATGATTTCCCAATGACAATTACCCTGTGAGATCTATCAGTTAGCCAGTTCTTATTTTATTTAGTATGAGCGGCATTGAAAATTTTATTTTGTGGTAGGTTTTTAATCAAACTTTCCAGCAGGACTAAGCAAAATGCCTGAGGGCATGGCTACACTTGCAAATGTAGAGCACTGGAGTTAAACAAGCCTTCGCAGAGTGCACCAGGGAAAGCGCTGCAGTGTGTCCACACTGACAGCTTAAAGCTCTCTGGGGTGGCCACATTTGCGGCACTTGCAACAGCATTGGGAGCGGTACATTATGGGCAGCTATCACACAGAGCACCTCTTTCCATTCTGGTACTGTGACTTGTGGGAAGGGAGGGCGGTGCGGGGCATTCTGGGTCCTGTTCCAATGCCTAGTGATGCATTGCTTCACATCACAGAAGTCCCTCTGCTTCCATCCACATTTGAAGCATCTTTCAACATTTTTTGTACTGCACACTCTGTCTACCCTTTTTGGTCTGCGGGAATGGAGCCCGAACTGCTGAGGAATATGCTGATGAGTCTCGCCAGCACGTCACGTTTGGCAGTCCAGTTACTCCTTAACATCCAAACTGACAGTGAGGACTCCAAGAATGGTATCACTCGCGTAACACATATGACATGAGATTGCTTGTGGCATTCATGGACACGTTCACCAGGATGGAACACCACTTCTGGGCTCGGGAAACAAGCACTGAGTGATGGGATCACATCGTCATGCAAGTCTGGGATGATGAGCAGTGCCTGCTGAACTTTTGGATGAGAAAAGTGGCTTTCATGTGACTGTGTGAAACTGAATTTGCACAGCCAGAGAGCAGGGCTATTAGAGGGGCCCAGCATGGGGCTGCAAGGATTAGGGATGCCTTGAGGGAGCAATTTGAGGCTGAAAGCCATCAGTAATGTCTGGTGTCCTGCGCGGGAGAGAAGTGCAGTGGTTCCAGTGTTAGTAGGAATCTGTGTTTGCTACGCTGACTTGCAGTGGATGTTGCTTTCCTGGGCTCAGATATTTTTTACTTTATGCAATAATAAAGAATGTTTTGAAAAAATCCATTTATTGAAAAGAAACACAACTGCTTGGGAAACAGAAAGGGCCAGGGGGTGTGGTGGGGAGTGGTACAATCACAGATTTGTGAATATCCTGTCTGGAGTGCTGTGCAATGAGAGCTGCACTTCAGGCTGGCTATACTGCATGGTGATGGGGGTTGAGTGCAGTGGGTAAGGGTCGTAGTTTTTAGGTGTGGGTGGTGAAGCTACAGGTGTGGAAGGCAGCTGGTGGTGATAAGAACCCAGATGTTGGGGAAAGTGGGTTGGCAGTAACATGGGGGCATAAGGGAAAGAGTTTTGGGACAAGGGCTGTAGGGGGGGGCGGGTGCAGTAGGGCTTTGCCTGCTTGGCTACAAGTGCCTGGATCAAGTCTGCTTGACAGCTCCATGATGTTTATCAGCTGCTCAGTGCTTTGCTGCCAGAGCATCATGCTCTTGTGCCAGCTCTCCTCATTCTGCTGGCGGATCCTCCTTTCCCTCTCCCTCCACTCCTGTGCTCTTAGATTCTCGTTAAGTGACTGCTGCTTTACTTCATGTAGCATGTCTTCTTTGCTTCTGCTTAGTCTCTTCCTGATTCTTTGCCTGATTTCTTTAACCCTCCTCACCCCAAGAGCCTGCCCCAAACAACTTCCTTCCCAAAATAAAAGCCACTTACCAGGAACCTCCTTTGCTGTTTGTCCTTCCCCAAGCACTCGCTGCTGGGACTGGCTACCTGCCTCCTGGCTTGAAAACAGCTCCTGGATGGATGCGTCTTGGGATTCCAGAGTGTCTTCCTCCTCCTCAGTACCCTCTCTCCTGCTTTCCTCCTCCTCCTCCTTCCTTATTGAACTGGGCTCTGAAGTGTCCATGGTGGTACTTGGAGTGGAGGGGGGGTCACCCCCAAGTGTTGCGTTCAGCTCTTTGTAGAAACAGCAGGTCACAGGGGCGGTACCAGAGCAGCTGTTTGCATCACGAGCTTTGTGGTAGGCATTTTGCAGCTCCTTCACTTTAAGCCTGCACTGCAGTGCATCCCGGTCATGGCCTGTTCCCACCATGTCCCTTGACATCTGCCCGCAGGTATTGTAATTCCTATGGCTGGAGCGCAGCTGGGACTGGACAGCTTCCTCCCTCCAAATACTGATGGGGTCCAGCTCCTCACCATTGCTCCACACTGGGGATCACCTGGCATATGGAGGCATGGTCACCTGGAAAGATTTGCTGAGCACACTCCACGCCTGGCTGAGCAAACAGGAAGGGGATTTTCAAAATTCCCAGAGAATTTAAAGGGTGGGTCTGGCAGTTGGTCGCCTGAGAGCAGAGTAGTAGAGTTCAAAGTGATGACCAGAGTGGCTAAGACAGGCATTGTGGGACACTTCTGGAGACCGATCAGAGCACATTAACAGACCAGGGCATTCATACTGGCACCGCGGCATTCCAGTGGGGACCCATTACACGTTATTCCACTCGCCAAGGTGGAGTACCAGGAGCGCTCTAGCCGCGGAGTCAGAGCGCTCTACGTGCCTTGCCAGTGCGGACGTGTCGTGAGTTAGAGCGACCGCGGCTGCTTTAATGCTCTAAATCGCAAGTGTAGCCAAGCCCTTACACAGTCTAAGTCTATCATGTCAACACAGTTACCTTTATCAGCCATTTCTGTAACCTTAACAAAACCCCAGGCTGATGGCCTGTAATCATGCTGCCAGGCCTTGATTTTTTCCTGATTGCAGCCTAGATCAGCCTTTCCATGATTTTGCCCATGATGGGTCTCAAGCTAACTGGTCTCTAGTTACCCAGGTTATCCCATTTCCCCTCTTAATAATTGGCACAACATTCATTTTCCTCCAGTCCTCCAGAAGTTTCTTAGAGTTTCAATTTTTAAAAAAAACCAACGTTAGTTCTTCCAACCACTCCTCAGCCACATCTTTTAATACCCTTGGGTGCCAATTATCCAGTTCTGCTCAATTAAAATCATTCTCTTTAATAGCTGCTATTTAACTTTATATTACAGAATAGCAGGTATTTCTATAGCTCTGTAAGAGATGAGTGTATCTGGGCTCTGATTGGCTGAGATAATTCCACCCACCAGGCTGGTTCATGACGTCAGTGCGGTGCCTTTGGCTAACAAAGGGAACATGGGAAAGTTCTCAGGGGTGAGGTGCTGTAGCATCCTGCTGCCCCGGGGTTTCTGCCAAAAACCTTTTCCTCCCCAAACAGTTGGTCAATCTCAGGCTCTGCGTGGAGCTGTGGTTCATTGGCCGGCTCTGCGGCACTCAGATTTCCCTGCAGTGCATTAGCAATTCACTGTCCCCCACATTCTGTTACAGGGCAAATGTCACTCACGCTCATTTCTCGTAACCCCAAGGGATCGATTCATGACATAGCACCTCTGGGAGCCTCTGAGGAGACTGGGGTGTTCTGGTTAGTGATGGGAACAGCCCCAGGTCCCCAGAGGTCAGGAGTTGATTGAATTATCCAGACACAACAGGCCCCACAACAGGCACTGATGGCTCTGAGGGCCGATCTTTTCCTGGCCAGGCTCAAGGTCCATCCATCCATACTCATGCTGCTCCACAGCATCAGGTACCACTGACCAGAAGGTCCTGTGGTTCCACCTCCCAGATGTAGCAGTGGGGAGGGGCATTTCACAGAGATGGCTTCAGCCACCCCTCTCAGACAGCACCCCCAGACCTGTGATGGGCATGAGATCCTGCCCCCTACATCTCCGCTAGAACATCCCGCAGGGAGCCAGCTTCTCCCGTCCTCTTCAGCATCCAAGTGCTGCTAAGAATATGGACTGAAGGGCCAGACCCAGAGCTCTCCTGCACAGTCCGTTTTTGCTCATTACGAGGTGACAGTTGCTGTCACACTTGCAATTTCCTTTGTAATCTCACAGTTCTGGCATGTTAGGGGCCAGCCCTGAGTGAGCAACTTACCCAGACTACAATGAGCTGAAAAAAGCAAAGTCCTGGCTCTTTGCTTCTGGGCAGAGGGTGGAGGAACTCACTGCTCTCTGCGGTAACCAGGTTCCTCTGACTCTCCGTGCAGCCCGACAGCCCAGTATGGCTTGGCCTTTGCATTAGGCTTGGCCAGCTGCTGCTGAGTTAGGTGAGGCCACTGCAGGCTTCTGTCTTTATGTTTAGTTGTGGCCAGAGGCGGCTCTATGTATTTTGCTGCCCCAAGCACGGCGGCCAGGCGGCTTTTGGCAGCACGCCTGCGGGAGGTCCGCTGGCCATGTAGATTTGACGGCTTGCCTGAGGGAGATCCCACGGTCCTGTGCCTTCAGTGTACCTGTCGCCTAATTACCCCCGAAAGTGCGGGACCGGTGGACCTCCTGCAGGCATGCCGCCAAAAGCAGCCTGACTGCTGCCCTCATGGTGACTGGCAGGCTGCCCCCTGTGGCTTGCCGACCCAGGCACGTGCTTGGAGTGCTGGTTCCTGGATACGCCCTTGGTTGTGGCTTTAAATAACCATTGAAGTACAAAGATTTAGGAAAGGCACCTTTTCTACTAGGCTTATAAATCCAGAGACAGGAAAAAAGAAATAGTAAAAGGAGAGGACAGGGCAGGGAATGATTACAGAGTGATCTGAGGTGCTTGGTCCCTGGGCACAATCAAACAATGTGCATCTTAACACAGTAAAACGCAAAGTGTGTGTGTAGGGACAGAAGGGTGGGGATGGCAAAGTGAGTTAAATCTTTGCTGTGACAGCCCATCATGCCCTGTGGTGCCAATGAGCGATGAGCTTGGGCTGCCATTGCAGACCGTGCTGGGGAAGAGGCCTGTAGTTTCAGGGTCTGTTATCCAGGGACTTGGACACAAGGCTCAACATCACTGAAGCAAAGATTGCGAGGGGCCTGGGGCATTCTGGGAGCCTTGGTTTTCACAGATTTTAAAGCCTGAAGGGACCAGTGTTGTCATCTAGTCTGATCTCCTGCATCACAGGGGCCAGAGACCCCACCAGTGAGTTCTGTGTCCAGCCCAGAGAGTCTGGTTTCATTAGGTTAGCTCTGTAGAACTGACCATCCCCCAGCAGATCATTGATGAAGACTGTATGGCACTGGGCTGAGAACCGAACCAAGCAAGACCCCTTACAAACAACCCTGCTGGAGCATAAGTCCCCATTGACCATTACTTTGTGAGATCTATCAGTTAGCCAGTTCTGAATGTATTTCATAGGGGCTACACTGATTTTATGTAGTTCATTTTTTAATCAGATTTTCAACTGAGACTAAGCCAAATGCCTTAGAGTGCTGACGTGCATCGTGTCATGGAGTAATAAATTCCAAAGCCAGAAGGGACCATTGAGATCATTTAGTCTGACCCTCCGTATAGTACAGCCCAGAGAACCCAAGGTGCAGTGGGTGATGGTCTGAGACCTGAATCAGTGACTGCACAGGAACTCTGGGCTCTGATTAGCTGAGACATTTCCTCCCAGCAGGCAGCTCAGGACATCCAGGCTGTCCCTACAACTAACGAATGGGACATGGGAAAGTTTCCTTCCCAGTGCTCAGGTGCTGTAACATCCTGCTGCCCCAAAGTTTCTGCCAAAAAACTTCTCCTCCCCAAGCATTTCCTCAGGTCTCTGGCTCTGAAAGCAGCTGCTCTATGTTCTTTGGCCAAGATTTACAACAGTGCCTCAGTTTTGGGGTCCTCAGCTGGGGACCCCATAAAGGGACAGGAGTGCTGAGTGGTCAGCCCCTGAGAATCAGGTCCCAGGGACTTGTTTCAGGTCGGACACCCAAAGTCCCATCACTTTGCCATACTCACCTTTCCTAAACCCTTCTGTTTTAACAGTTATTTAAAACCACAACTAAATGTAAAAGGAGAAGCCAGCAGCAGCCTCGCCCTGCACAGCAGCAGCTGGCCAAGCCTAATGCAAAGGCCAAGCCATACTGGGCTCTGTCATGCCGCAGGGGGTGTCATAGGTACCTGGTTACCCCAGAGAGCAGCGAGCTCCTCCGCCCCCTGCCCAGAGGCAACAAGCCAGCACTTTGTTATCTCAGCTCATTGTAGCCTGGGTAAGTGGCTCACTCAGGGCTGGGTCCTAACACACCAGAACTGTTAGATTACAAAGGAAATTGCAAGTGTGACAAAACGGTCTGTGCAGGAGAGCTCAGGGTCTGGCCCTTCAGTCCATATTCCTAGCAGCACTTGGATGCTGAGCAGGATGGGGAGAAGCTGGCTCCCTGGAGGATGTTCTAGAGGAGATGTGGTGTGCTGGTCGGGTGGGGGATTCTGGTGCCCATCACAGGTCTGTGGGTGTTGCCTGAGAGGGGTGGCTGAATCCGTCTCTGTGCAATGCCCCTGCCCCCTGCTACATCTGGGAGGTGGGACAGCAGGACCCTCTAGTCAGTCGTATCTGATGCTGTGGAGCAACATGAGCATGGATGGATGGCCCTTGAGCGTGGCCAGGGAAAGATCAGCCCTCAGACCCCTCAATGCCATGTTGTGGGGCCTGTCCTGTCTGAATAATTCAAATGAGGAGGTTAGTTAAACAGAAATTAAAAGGTTTCAGAGTAGTTAATCTGCAAGGTGCCACAAGGACTCCTGTTCTTTCTGAGAAATTGAAAGGTACAGTGGCTAGAGTGAAATCCCTGCAAGCTGCATGAACACTTTTCAAAGACACCATAATAGAGACCCAACTTAAACATATACCCCAAATTAAAAAACACAGTAAAAGAACTAAAAAAGAGCCACTGTGGCTTAACAACCATGTACAAGTAGCATCTTTTAAAAGTGGAAGTCAAATCCTAGTGAGTTTAATAGAAAGGAGCATAAAGACTGCCAAATTAAGTGTAAAATGTAATAAGAAAAGCCAAAGAGAAGTTTGAAGAACAGCTAGCCAAAAACTCAAAAGATAATAACAAAATGTTTTTTAAGTACATCAGAAGCAGGAAGCCTGCTAAACAACCAGTGGGACCCCTGGACGATCGAGATACAAAAGGAGCGCTTAAAGATGATAAATTCATTGCGGAGAAACTAAATGAATTCTGTGTTTGGTCTTCTAGGCTGAGGATATTAGGGAGATTCCCATACCTGAGCCGTACTTTGTAGGTGACAAATCTGAGGAACTGTCACAGATTGAAGTGTCACTAAAGGAGGTATTCGAATTAATAGATAAACTCAACATTAACAAGCCACTGGGAACAGATGGCATTCACCCAAGAGCTCTGAAAGAACTCAAATGTGAAATTGCGGAACTATTAACTAGGGTTTGTAACCTGTCCTTTAAATCGGCTTCGGTACCCAATGATTGGAAGATAGCTAATGTAACACCAATATTTAAAAAGGGCTCTAGAGGTGATCCCGGAAATTACAGACAGGTCTAACATCAGTACCGGGCAAATTAGTTGAAACAATAGTAAAGAATAAAACTGTCAGACACATAGAAGAACATAAATTGTTGGGCAAAAGTCAATATGGTTTCTGTAAAGGTACTTAGATTTCCAGAAAGCCTTTGACAATATCCCTCACCAAAGGCTCTTACATAAATTATGTTGTCATGGGATAAGAGAGAAGGTCCTTTCATGGACTGAGAACTGTTTAAAAGACAGGGAACAAAGGGTAGGAATAAATGGTAAATTTTCAGCATGGAGAGGGGATAGAGACTAAGGTGGAGAATATCTTATTGCCCTTATATAAATCCATGGTACGCCCACATCTTGAATATTGCGTACAGATGTGGTCTCCTCATCTCAAAAAATATATACTAGCATTAGAAAAAGTTCAGAAAAGGGCAACTAAAATGATTAGGGGTTTGGAATGGGTCCCATATGGGGAGAGATTAAAGAGGCTAGGACATTTCAGCTTGGAAAAGAGGAGACTGAGGGGGGGTATGATACATGTATATAATATCACGAGTGGTGTGGAGAAAGTGAATAAAGAAAAGTTATTTACTTATTCCCACAATACAAGAACTAGGGGTCACCAAATGAAATTAACGGCAGCAGGTTTAAAACAAATAAAAAGAAGTTCTTCTTCACACAGCGCACAGTCAACCTGTGGAACTCCTTGCCTGAGGAGGTTGTGAAGGCTGGACTATAACAATGTTTAAAAGAGAACTGGATAAATTCATGGAGGCTAAGTCCATTAACGGCTATTAGCCAGGATGGGTAAAGAATGGTGTCCTTAGCCTCTGTTTGTCAGAGGATGGAGATGGATGGCAGGAGAGAGAGCACTTGCTGATTACCTGTCAGCTTCACTCCCTCTGGGACACCTGGCATTGGACACTGTCGGCAGACAGGATACTAGGCTGGATGGACCTTTGGTCTGACTCAGGGTACGTCTAGACTACCTGCCGTATCGGTGGGTAGCAATTGATTTCTCACGGATTGATATATCGCGTCTCATCTAGACCCGATATATCAATCCCCGGACGCGCTCCTGTCGACTCCGGAACTCCACCAATGCGAACGGCGGTAGCGGAGTCGACATGGGGAGCCGCAGACGTTGATCTCGCGCCGTGAGGACGGTAGGTAACTTGATCTAAGATACTTCGACTTCAGCTACGTTATTCACATAGCTGAAGTTGTGTATCTTAGATCGATCCCCTCCCTAGCAGTAGACCAGCCCTCACTATGGCCGGTCTTATGCTCTTAGGACTTTGCCAGGAGGCCAGTTCAGTGTTAAAGCTGAAATCTCACAAACTCGGTTTGGCAGGTTGGTGACTGTTCTAGCTGCTATTTGAATGGGATTGAAGCAGGAGAGCCCCTTTCCCTGGAGGAGAGGCCTGGGGCCAGCACAATAAGGGGACACTCTGGGAGAGGCTGTATGAAGGCTGGGGGCAGAGAACACCCCGTCAGTCAGGGACGGAGATAGTGTAACAGGGAAGAGGAGAAGGGATGTTCCCAGGGTCACGCAGGATCCCTCCCGCAGAGCTGGGATTGGAACCCAGGAGTCCTGGCTCAGTCTTTTCTGGTTTGTATTCCTGCTCTGCAAGATGGGCAGGTGCATTGCAGGCAGGCTGGACAGGTCCTGCTCTGGAGAGCGCTGAGACGAGGACAGGAGGGATGAGCGCCCGGGGCTGGACAGAGGGGAGCGGGATGAACGGGACGTGTCTCAGGGGTAGCAATGCCCCATGTTTTTACCAGAAGGTCAGGGCCCTCATTCCTTCTTCAGTCCCTTTCCTGCCCCTCAGGGACTGGCTCCGGGGTGCTGAGCCTGGGCCAGGCGACACAGGGAACTGTCCATGCCAGAGTCAGGAAGACGAGAAAGGAGACACACACTGAGCTGAATGCTGGAGGGAAAGTTTATTATCACTTCACTGTGCAGAGATTGCTGAGAAGAGCAGAGCGTGGGGGCCACAGGGAGAGAAGGGGGCAGAGCGGAGTGGGAGTGACACAGCGTAACTCAGCGATGCTTTGCAGAAGGGACTTTGCAGCCGGGGACACAGGATCTGGTCTCCCCGGGGAGCCAGAGGGACTCGATTCACTCACAGCCCAGGTTGTGGGAGCCCTCTGGTCCAGGCGATTTGCCTCCCCTAGGGTTTGTGCTTACAAACAAAAGGGAATCTGTCTTCACAGGGATAATCGTGCCATTTCTGAAAACCTAGAAAAAAAAAAAATGACCCCTGGGGTGGGACAGGCTGGACTGTTCCTGCTCATACAGTGACCCTTCCCCCGCCCCATTCTGTGCCCCTCGGAGAAGATCCCAGCTCCTGTGCACAGCCCTGAGGAAGAGGAGGGTGGGATGGAGCCCTGAGCACCCCAGAGTGGGGCAGCCCGATTCTGCAAAGAGAGGCCGAGGCTCCGTGTGGAAGGGGAGACGCCTGGTCCATGTGCTACTGCTCCTACCTCCCCCACCCCACATGCCCCCCACCCCAGCCAGAGGGCAGGGGAGAGAGCGAGAGCCCTGCCCTGGGACTGGGGGCACCCGCTCAGGAACTGGACTGCTGCCTCCTCCCTGCTGAGTGAGCTGCCCCCAGCCAGGCCCCCTCCATGCCCTGCCCACCGGGGTCTGGCTACATCCATGAGAACATCTGTCCCAGGCTGGGCTCAGCCGCCATGCAGAGGGGATGTGTCCCTGCCCCAGGAGTCAGTGTCACTGGCCTGCTATGCATGGAGCAGCACATTCCTCCCTCAGACCTCGTTACCCCTCTGCTCTGGGGGTGTCTGTGCCTGTGCCCGGGGGCTGCCCGGCAGTAGTATTCCTGCTTAGTCAGGCCAGAGAGCGCCCGGGGAAGGACAGTCCTAGGGCTGGGCTGGGTGGGCTCAGCCCCTCAGCAGCACCCCAGACCCAGAAGGGAGCTCCACGGCAGGTATAGGCCGTTCTCAGTGCTCTGTTCCCTGGGGTGTGGTTTTCTGCTGCTGTTCGATGTAATTTACTAATAGTTTATAAAAGTAACAAATTATGAATATTTTATAGGCCTTGTTGGAGCCCTAGGCATAACTAGCAGTGTTAAACAATTCCTACACAGCTCAGTGCTCAATTGGCTGCTTGTTACCACAGCATGTGACTGTCTAACACACCCGGCTCATGGCAGGCCCAGGCCTGTCCCAGTGATAAATGGAATTGGTTTGAGAGCCCCGGCCCTGCCCCTCGCTCTCCACAGCCATTGGCACTGCAGGCCCCAAACAGACACAGCCCTCAGTGATCGGGGCCAGGCAGGGGATTAGTGTGACGAAGTGGGAATGTTCTGGCTGTGTTATTTGAATGCTGGGTGGGGAGCACTGACCTGGGAAGGTTGCAGAGGGTTGCGCTGGGACAGTCTGCATTGGGGAAGGGAGGATACCTGAGCATGTCACCTGAGAAGCCAGGAGGGGGCTTGGAGGCCAGATAACACCTCTGCCTGGGACACTGGACAAAGGACACAAAGGCTGGGGGAGAAGCTGGGGGGAGGTTGAGTGAGAGGCTGGAGGGAGTTTCAGTTTGGGGCTGGCTGGGAAATGAAGAGGGGGCACCGCAATGGGGCTTGGGCTTCTGTGACGTTATTGATATAAACTGGGACCATATAGAATATGGGTTGCAAACAAGGTCCTGTAATGGCACCAAATCTTATGTAAAGGGGGTCATATAAGGTGTCTAAGACCAGGTTATGGGTTACTGGTTATGATTATGCTGTCTGTATGTCTGTATCATTTTTGTAGTTGAAGTTATGAATATTGGCTGTATACTGTCTGTATTTCAAATGGGTGCTGTAGTTCTGGGTCACACCCCAGACAAGTTGGTGTCAGCTCAGCTTAGCCTGCTTGATGGCCCATTAAGGACCATTAGCTACACAATTGATCCATTGAGAGGAGGTGGATACGCCTGGTGACTCAGCAAGGTGTGCAGAAACTGGCCCATGTGACTGCAGACTCCATTTTGCTGTAACTTTCCACAGTAGGAACAAAGGAGTGTTCCTACACCTGGAAAAGCCTCTATAAGGCGGAGGCCTCATCTCCATCTTGTCTTCAATCCTGCTTCTTACCTCTGGAGGGACTTTGCTACAAACTGAAGCTCTGCACAAAGGACTGAATGACCCATCCCGGCTGCGGATGTATTCCAGAGACTTGATTTGAACCTGCAGTTTATTCCATCACTGCTACAAGTCTGAACTAAGAACTTTGCCATTACTGTATGTAATTGATTCCATTTAACCAATTCTAGCTCTCATCTCTATCTTTTTCCATTGATGAATAAACCTTTAGATTTTAGATTCTAAAGGATTGGCACCAGCGTGATTTGTGGGTAAGATCTGATGTGTATATTGACCTGGATCTGGGGCTTGGTCCTTTGGGATCGTGAGAACCTTTTTCTTTTACTGGGGTGTTGGTTTTCATAACCATTCATCCCCAGGACATGTGGGACGGGTGGCGATACTGGGAGACTGGAGTGTCTAAGGAAGTTGCTTGTGTGACTTGTGGTTGGCCAGTGGGGTGAAACCGAAGTCATTTTTGTCTGGCTGGTTTGGTTTGCCTTAGAGGTGGAAAACCCCAGCCTAAGGCTGTGACTGCCCTGTTTGAGCAATTGGTCCTGATTTGGCGCTCTCAGTTGGGTCCCACCAGAACCACATTGTCACAGTGGCGTAGTCATGCTAGGATCCACAGAACTAGCTCAATTAAGCTTTGGGTCAGAACCTCACGCTATCCAAATTTGAAATTTTGGATTGAGAGTTTGGTTGGTTAAAGATCAGTGACCATGAGCCAGAAAGCATCAGCAAAAGCAATGAAACTGCAGCCCTGATGGACAGCCTGCAGTTTGAACATGAGCAAAAACTGGCAGAAATTCGAATGAAAGAGAAGCAAGCCTTGGCCCAGCTGGAGGAGGAGGCTGCTGAGAGAGAAGAAAGAGCTCGTAAGGGGCGTCTGGAGCTGCTGGCTGCTGAGGAGAAAACTCGACAGATGCAACAAGAAACTGCCAGACTTTAGCTCCAAGTCAAAGAAACAAGGGAAAAACAGCAGAGACTGTATCCTCTTGAAAGTCCAGTTTATAACAATGTTGGTATGTTGTATAACTCTGAGCAGTTGTCTGGGTGTAACCAAATGTACCCCAACACTGCCACCAGTGTAAAAAACGTGTGAAGTTCTCATTGTCCCTATTGATGCCAGAAGTGGTTTAGACTAGAGAGAGCAAAAGGGCCAAGATTCCTTGGAAAGTTTCTAGAGATACAGACTGACCGGAGGAGAAAAGAAAGAAGGGAAAGTGTTAATTTCATGTGGGACAAAAGCTGCACCGAGATCTTATCAGCGTGTTTGACAGCCTTGTTCCAGTGCTGGTAGAGACCTGTGTTCCAACGAAGTTATTCTTAAAATTGCTTTTAACCACTTCCTTCTGTGCTTCCTTTGAAATTTCAATAATAAAACAATCAAGTCACACCTTCTGTCAATTTTCAGTTTCCCTTTAACACACTGTTTAACTCTTGCATTCATAGGCGCTGACTTTTGTTTTTGCTGGTGGGTGCTTTTTAAGAGGGGTGTTTTGGGGAAGGGGGATACTCTCCAGTTTTGGAGGGAGGCTATTTTCAGCATATTTATACACATCTTTCATATTCTAGTTACTGAATGTGCCTAACAGTGGTATGTTTTACTATTTTAATAACGATTACATTGTTATGAATGACTATTCCATTATCTTGAATTACACTATATTAAAATCATTGCAGTCACCTACAGTCTGCCTTCACTAACATCCCAATTTACAGACATTATGTCTCACTGCGGCTTCTGGATGAAACTGTCAGGTATCTTATTTACATCTAATTCCCGGCTATAGTCTTGATGCTCGTCAAGGACAGCTAGGATAGTCAGTTGTGTCTGTCCCAGTGATGACTGGAGATAATTTCTATGCCTGCTGAAGCTGAAGCAGGAGTTCAGGATGATACTGGCGCAGTGAGAAGGCTTTATAGATCTGCAGGACTCTGGAAGTCTAGTTCATAGTGCTTCCAGAGTGCTGCGAATGACTCCAAGATCTTTCTTGATGGGTAACAGCTAATTTAGGGACCATCATTTTGTATGTTTAGTTGGCAGCTAAACATATTTTGCCATGTCATTTGAATTGAACATTGAATTTCCTCTGCCATTTTGTTGCCCAGTCACCCAGGTTTGCGAGATCCCTTTGTATCTCTGTGCAGTCTGCTTTGGACTCAACTATCTTGAGTAATTTTGTGTCATCTGCAAACTTTGCCACCTCACTGTTTACCCTTTTTTCCAGATCATTTATGAACATGTTGAACAGCCCTGGCCCCTAGCACAAGCCTCTGCAGACAGTGCTATTTACTTCTCTCCATTCTGAAAATGGACCATTTATTCCTACCCTTTGTTGCTTTCAGAAGGATCATTAGATAATCAATTTAATGACAAGCCTTTTGTTATCTTAGTCACCTGCCTCTGTGTATAATCAACTCCCTGTCCCAAGGACAGACGTTGTTAGCAGCACAGAACTCATCACATTCCACAAGCTCTGGCTCCTAGGTGCTCAGCACCCATTATTTTTCCCCCTGGGTGGTTGAGCACCCGTGGAGTCGGCGCCTGTGCTTTCATTATACCAAGTGATCAATGGATATTTACAGTCTGATTTCTTATACTTCCAAAACAATTACCTGTTTCCCGGGTACCAAGTAGAACTCCAGAAATATTGTATGTATGGAAATGAAATAATTGAGTTAACATGAGCCAATACTGTTTGCCATGAAGCAATTTTAAACAGTCAGCTCGCCTGATACTAGGACAAACAGCATTGAAATTATTTAGCTTTTTATTACAAATACAGAAAGAAAGAAAAGGGGTGGGGGGAGGGTTGGAATATATCTAGATCTAAAAAACTGTTCTAATTACTAGTTCCTGTAACTTTTTGGAATATCTGAGTGGATAACATTTAATTTTACTGGACTTGGCCCTGTTCTCATTTACTAATGCACCTTTAACATTTACATTAGCTTAGCCTTTTTCAAAGAGATGCAGAACTCTGGAGAATCATTGAGGCCCCCAAAGAATTCAGTGGCAAAGAACAAAGCCAAGGGACATTAGTTGTGTGTTTCTCTTGAGCGCTAAAGATCCATTGTGACAGGTTTCAGAGGGGCAGCTGTGTTAGCCTGCATCAGCAAGAACAGGGAGTCTTTGTGGCACCTTAGAGACTAACACATTGATTTGGGCATAAGCCTTTGTGGGATACAATCCACTTCATCATCCTGCATCTGAAGAAGTGGGTTATATCTCACAAAAGTTTATGCCCAAATCAATGTGTTAGTCTTTAAGGTGGCTCAAGGACTCCTCGTTGTTTTTAAAGATCCATGGCTGAAACTTAAACTAAAAGAATTTAGCAAAGACTGAAAGGGAGTGTTGGCTGCTGCCGGAAGAGTGTCTCTTCAGCTTTGCAACTTGAAAGGAAAGTTCACACTAGAATCACAATGTAAAGACATAGCAGCAATTTATGAGTGAATCACTTGAATACTTGTGTTAACACAATTACATGTTTAATATTAAAAAACCCTCCTCTTTAATTACTAATGCAAATGGATTCTTAGTGGAATCTTTTGAAAGCCAATTAATTGAAAATGTATATTCCACATACATTTTAAATAGGGTTTTATAAATAAGGAGTGTTTGTTTAGGTCTTTAAAGCTTGCGTAATTACACAGGTATATTTGCATCTCTTTAAAGACATTTTTGCTTACATTTTGGATTAATTTGATTTGAATTAATAGTCTCCTCTTTATTTTTGGTTAATAGAGGCATGTTGACTAATGTATGCAGTGCTAGCATATATTCACGTATACACACCCACACCCACACCCACCACTTTACCAGTACGTATTATCCACACCAAACATCTCACTATGTAATAAGAACATACTAGAAATGTAACAGCAGTTACAGAGCCCTGTATCCCATAACCCCTTGCATTCACTGAAGTGAGCTTTACCTCAACTCCAAAGGGAAGCTGTCAAGGGCAGGACAGATGAGTTGCTTAACCCGAGCAGCAGGAGGGGAGTTACGCTCACAGGCCTGTACTGGAATGTCCCAAAGGAAGAGGACAAGACACATTCCTGACTTGGTATGCACTAGAGAGGGGTTTGCTTTGCCCCAGGAACTCACTCTCTGCAATGGTCTCTTGGAACAGGCCATTGGATAGCCTGCCTTAGGGACAGTGCGAGACAGACTTGCTGGTGCTTTTTACCAGTAAATGAGAATTATTACTAATCCTATGCTCAGTTTTATCCAGCATTGGGCTAAAATATATTTTCTTTACATAAGACTCCAAAGTCATCTTATTGTCAGACGACGTGTATGGTTTTTATAGCTGGGGCATTTTGCCCATGTTAGCTTTTTTTGCTACATATTACTAGTTCATACCAAGTTCAGGAGGAAACAGGAGAATTTTTCAAAACAGGTTAGTGTTTTAAAGAACCAAGGTGCCAAGATAAGTTGCAGAATCGCGTGTTTATTACATAAGGAGAGGAGAAAAAAAAAAGCACGCCTGGTGGTGTATGGTAAGTGCCTGTTAAATGGATCCTGGCAAAGTCAAAAGCCTCCATTGTTGAAACTGACCCACCTAACTTCAGAAGAAACAAAACAAGTGCTGGGACCCATTGTCTACCACAGTCCAACCCCTGTGCTGCAACTCTCCTGTTACCAAGTATGAGGGGTAGCCACGTTAGTCTGGATCTTTAAAAGCAGCAAAGAGTCCTGTGGCACCTTATAGACTAACAGACGTATTGGAGCATGAGCTTTCATGGGTGAATATCCACTTTGTCGGATGCATGTTTTGGAAATTTCCAGGGGCAGGTATATATATGCAAGCAAGAAGCAGGCTAGAGATAACGAGGTTAGTTCAGTCAGGGAGGATGAGGCCCTCTTCTAGCAGTTGAGGTGTGAAAACCAAGGGAGGAGAGACTGCTTTTGTAGTTGGCTAGCCATTCACAGTCTTTGTTTAATCCTGAGCTGATGGTGTCAAATTTGCAGATGAACTGAAGCTCAGCAGTTTCTCTTTGAAGTCTGGTCCTGAAGTTTTTTTTGCTGCAGGATGGCTACCTTTAAATCTGCTATTGTGTGTCCAGGGAGATTGAAGTGTTCTCCTACAGGTTTTTGTATATTGCCATTCCTAATATCTGACTTGTGTCCATTTATCCTTTTCCTTAGGGACTGTCCAGCTTGGCCGATGTACATAGCAGAGGGGCATTGCTGGCACATGATGGCATATATTGCATTGGTGGACGTGCACGTGAATGAACCGGTGATGGTGTGGCTGATCTGATTAGGTCCTGTGATGATGTCGCTGGTGTAGATCTGTGGGCAAAGTTGGCATCGAGGTTTGTTGCATGGATTGGTTCCTGAGCTAGAGTTACTATGGTGCGGTGTGCAGTTGCTGGTGAGAATACGTTTCAGGTTGGCAGGTTGTATGTGGGCGAGGACTGGCCTGCCACCCAAGGCCTGCGAAAGTGAGGGATCATTGTCCAGGATGGGTTGTAGATCCCTGATGATGCGTTGGAGGGGTTTTAGCCGGGGACTGTATGTGATGGCCAGTGGAGTCCTGTTAGTTTCTTTCTTGGGTTTGTCTTTCAGTAGGAGGCTTCTGGGTACACATCTGGCTCTGTTGATCTGTTTCCTTATTTTCTCATGTGGGTATTGTAGTTTTGAGAATGCTTGGTGTTACTGTAACCCAGGAGGGACCCTGTATTCAAAATGGCTTTGATAGAACCCTGATTATTGACACTCATCAGGGGTGCCAATGGTTACCTGAGGGTTTGGTTCTCTTATCAATAAGACATCAAAGAATCAGTCAGCCAAATGTATTAACCAGGGAGTGTGAGTCAAAGATAAATCAACACAAATACAGAATACCTGACTACTCCATCCATCTAGGGATACAGTCAGCAGTTTGGATGGATCCAGAAATAAGGAGCACACATACCTTAGGCTGTTACCGTGGGCACAACACTCCCCAAAATTGGTTTGCATCCTCCTTTCCCTCATATTTCCATTCCCATGGCATCTGTGCTTCCTATCCAGTCATATCAGTTGCTGATTATTTTTGAAACCCTCAGGAACCATGACAAGCCTTTCTCTCTGTGTACACCAAGAAGAAAAGCTATACACCATTTTTAAGAGCGCTGGGGAAAGTGGTTCACTGTAGCATAAATACGGAGTCTCCTCACACACTCCTGGCTAAATAACTCTGGTAGCAGCTGGAGGAGCTCTCCTGCTCCGCTGAGAGCTGGAACTGATGCTCAGAATTAGGATGAAGGTACATGCGCCTGACTCTGCTCCGAGTTTTATTTCTCCGGGTGGGGCAGGGCCCCAGCAGGTGGCAGCTGAGCACGCTCCAGGAAGTTGCGCTAGCGTTTCCTCAGCATAACAAACAGCTGGGGATCGGTATCGCAGCCCCACGGACAGGATGATTCTCCACCGTGCAACCTGCAAACGTATGCCCCAGCCTGCGACCCCTGCTACAGCTTTTCCCTCTGGTTATCGATGTCCCCCAGCATCTCTAAGGCTCTATTTGTGGCTGATGTTTCTACCCATAACATTGGAGCTTTATCACATCGGAGAACCTGGGGCTGCAGGATGAGGAGCACAGCGGGGCAGCTGGCATCTCAGCAGGTAGCAGCAGGAGGAGTGGGGAGGCCGGCCGGCCCTCAAGGCCAGGGTTAGAATAGCTGCCAGTGGTCCCTGGATGTTGGCTGGACCAGCAGTTAGAAACCCAGATGGCCCCAGCCAAACCAGGGCTATTGGCAGCGCTGCACTTTCTGACCTAACAGCCAGGTCTGGCCAGCTCAGGTTTGTAAAGAGACAGAGTCACACTGAGGCCAGGGGTAAGCAGTGCCCTGCCCCTCCATTCATTGCTATAGACGTGCCCCCGCTCGCCCCAGCTCTGAATCCAGCTCAGAATTAGTCTCCTGGTGACCTGACATTTCCCTTCGAATCCTAGCACCTGATTCACCAGCTTCCCGAGCCCTTTACCCCCATGCACTCCCTTTGCACAGGTGTGAATGGCTACACCTGGGGAGTCTGGCCCAGGGAGGAGTCGAAGACAATGCAGGGGTTGGGAGAGTCATGCAAACTCCATATGTCCTTTAGGGCAAACGCAAGCAAAACAACCGGGGGTCTTTTGCTCATGCTCAGTGCTTCTTGCCCCTTTGGTACCCACACCAGTTATGACTCCACCTCTACCCTCCCTTGTGGCCACTCAGGGCATAAGGGACCCAACTGTACCCCTCTGTGGGCTCAGGGCTAATACCCACTCCCAGTGGACTCAGAGCTCTATAGGTGTGTGAGGCCTTGTCCCAGTGAATATCCCTTAACACATGCTAATTGTTAATAAATACTTCTCACAAATAATGGAATACGCACATCAAGCATCTTATGCTCACCACTCCCACTAAGATGGACGTCTCCCGATGGCCAGTCAGGGTCCTGTCATCTGGGCTCCGGCTTCTGCACAGTCTGGTCGTGCAGGGGTTAAAAAGTTCCAGCGGCTTTGGTTTTCAGCTGTATCCCGGAGTTACGCTCCAACAAGCTTGTCTTCTGGCCCTCATTATATAGGTAAACCAAGGCTCTTTTATCTACGCCTGAGACAATCATTTCACTTAAAACATGGCTATGTAGAAACCACTAACCAATCATTTTCGCTATACAGGGGTTCACATGCCTGAGACCATCTGCTCATCAGCTTTTGTATTTCTCCAAGTTACTAAAAAGATCTCAAGGTCACTTATCTTTATGCTTCTGTTAGCGTGCCGGACTCACCCTGCGGCGCCTCCTGCTGGTCGTCTCAGAGAATTAGCTCTTCCAGCGTCCTGGAGCGCCCCCTGCAGGCTGGTGATCTGCCTTACCACTCGGGCCCTGTGTCTCTCCCGGATCCAGTGCCCTATTATCTGGGGCACTGCCCCCTGGCAGTAACCCCTTTGTCTTAGGGGGTCCCCTCCATAGGGAACCCCCACCCACTATCCCCACATCGCCTGAGTATAAGGCTACTGCCAGTCATCGTCTAGCCCCCGCGCCCTGGGGAAGACTGCAGTGTCAGCCACTCATCACTGGCAAGGGGGGGTTGGACCTGCTGCCTTGGCCTACCCCTGGACTGTCCTCTGCAACCCCCAGTACCTGTTGCCCTTGTGCTAGGCCACAGCCTGGGGCTTTCCAGGCTGGAGTTCTCCAGCTCCTCTGCCTTTTCCCAGCCCTGCTCCACTGTGGTACCTTGTTGCTAGCCCCCTGCAGCCAGGTCCTTCTCCTTCTACAGGCAGAGAGAGACTGCTGAGCTCCTGGCTCCCACCCCGCTACAGCTTCCTTAGAGGAATACACTTGCAATAGCAAAACCTCACACTTTTTATTATCAGGAAGAGGCAGCAGGAACTCAAAGTTAGCTTGTGCATTCTCTCCCATTCTCATGACTTTGTGAATATAGATCTGTCTCCGTTCGTAATGCTGCAGCTGATACTTTGCTATCTGTCTGCCTACATCACGGCCACATTCTCCTGACTGTATAGTTTTTGTTTCCAACATATGGTGGCTGAGCATACAAGATGGCTCAGGGTTATGCTAAGTCCAAACACAAGAAAGCTGTGGGTCAACATGTCAAGTCCAGGCCTCTTGTTACACTTTTTGAGTCCAAGCAGCCACAAAGAACCAAGGTTCTCCTTGTCAGGAAGTTTTAGCCCCTTTCTCCCCAGCGGCCAAGCTGATGGGATGAGTTCATGCACAGGCCTTCCCTTTCTGGAGGGGGCGAGGAACACACTCAACGAAATCTTTGTTTGATGTCTCAACAATGGCTCATTTGGCTTCAAAGGCCGTCTCGTTCGACGGGACCTAACTTCTTCTATGGGAAGCCAGCGTTTGCACTGGAGAAAACCTCTTTCCTGTTTGACGAGTCACACAGTTCCAGAGGTTAACAGTGCAAATATTTGCTATTGCTTTATCACACGGGGCGCAGATAAGTGAGACTGTGGGCTTGTCTACACTACCACTTTTATCGGTATAACTTATGTCTCTCAGGGGTGTGAAAAAAACACCCCCCTTAGCAAGATATGTTTCAGCGACAGAAGCATCGGTCGGCACAGCACTATATCAACGGGAGATCTTCTCCCACCAACATAGCTACCGCTGCTCGTGGAGGTGGTTTTATTATGTCGACGGGAGAGCTCTCTCCTGCCGTCATAGAGCGGCTCCACGAGCGATCTGCATTGGTCCAGCCGTGCCGCTGTAAGTTCACGAGTGAAGACATGGCCTAATACATGCAGCATCCTGCAAGCTATTCCTAAGGTCTAAACACCAAACCCATTCTTACAACTCTAGTATCTATCTCAGCACCACTGACATACAGGTGAGCCAGACTGGTTCTCAGCTGTGCATTTGTCAGGGTTCACTGAGGCCTGGGGCCCTGACATGAGCTGGCACCTGGTCTGCCAGCAGCTCACGTGCACATTTCTCTCCTGTCTGATGATTTACACAGTCACAGAGGCTTACAATGGAAATACTCAGATATGACCGGTTTCAGAGTAGCAGCCGTGTTAGTCTGTATCTGCAAAAAGAACAGGAGCACTTGTGGCACCTTAGAGACTAACAAATTTATTTCAGCATGAGCTTTCATGGGCTACAGCTCACTTCTTCGGCTGCATAGAATGGAACACACAGATAGGAGATATTTATACATACAGAGAACATGAAAAGGTGGAAGTTCCCATACCAACAGGAAGAGTCCAATCAACTGAGATGAGCTATCATCAGCAGGAGAAAAAAAGCCTTTGAAGTGATAATTGAGATGACCCATAGAAGGTGTGAGGAGAACTTAACATAGGGAAATCGATTCAATTAGTGTAATGACCCAACCATTCCCAGTCTCTGTTTAGGCCTGAGTTAATTGTATCTAATTTGCATATTAATTTGAGTTCAGCAGTCTACAACATGGGACACGGGTGCTGTAAGTGAGGTAAATGCCGGCAGCAACTCATGAGCATTCAATAAAGTCTAAACCCTCAACCCAGTCTTCTCATTCTAATACCTGTTTTAACAACCTAAAGCCCCAGGACCTAGCCTGGTTCCAGCTCTGTATTGTCAGTGGAGACGTGGCCCCTGCTCTGCCAGCGTCACAGGGAGCCTGAGGCCGGGGCTAGGAGAAAGACAACATTTCCAATAGCTCCTAGATGTTAAGGACAGGAGCATATGATCACCTGTAAAACACAGGCCGGAGACTTTCCCCTGCTGAGCCTGGCAGGGAGCCCATGTCTTGTGGCTGAGCTACAGCACGAAGGTGCTAGAGAAGGGGGGGCTGGAGGCAAGGCGGGGTGCTCGGTGCTGCGTGAGCTGGCAGCAGGAGATGTCAGGGTGACAGCAGGAGAGGTGAGCTTGACTGGGGGAGGTGGGGAGTCACTGGCTGAAAACCAGACCACAGTCAGCAGTAAATATTGACCTGCTTTGCATGTCACCCGAATCACGGCATTTGCCTACAGTGACTTATTGTTCCTCTGTCCTACGAGGGCTAATGAACTGGCCACCAGCCTTTCCTGCAAACAAAGTGCCCGTTGATTTAAGGAAGGGACACAGGATCCTGCCCTAAATCAGCATTCGTCCCTGCTGAGGGGACGCTGGTGCTCTGAAGGGCAGTTCATGGAGATAACCAGTGAGAGGAAAGTGGGTGCAAAGGGAAGGACATCCCTGCTCAGAGTAACAATCGCCCTGCTCCAGACCCCAGGCACTGACTCTCTGCCTGGGAACCCTTCACAGCAACAGAGCCCCTCACCCCTCTGCCTGAGACCCCAGGACCAGCGCTGGCCCCTGAGACACCCCAGTAGCCTAGGGCCCCTCCCCCAGCATCCCACCAAAGGCTGCAGCACTTGGGCTCTCAGGACCCGAGGTGGATGCTGCATCGCACACAGGCCGGCATTGCACGGGCCTGACACTGTTGCTCTTCACTCATCAGAGGAAGCACAGGAGAGCACAGATAATCCAGAGCCCAACAGCAGAGTCAGACGCATTTACCTTCATCCTCATTCTGTGCATCAATTCCAGCTCTCAGCAGAGCAGGAGAGCTCCTCCAACTGCTACCAAAATGATTTAGCCAGTAGTGTGTATTCGGAGGAGAATCCATGCTTATGGCTCCCTGGACACCTGGCCCCTCACCAGCTCCCCTGCCCTGGAGAGTCCTTGGGGGCCATCGTAGCTCAGCAAGGCCGGGTCCCCCAGCTCGTCAGGCTTCTCCAGGCAGC
This sequence comes from Aldabrachelys gigantea, assembly GCA_026122505.1. NCBI lineage: Eukaryota > Metazoa > Chordata > Testudines > Testudinidae > Aldabrachelys > Aldabrachelys gigantea. The sequence continues at coordinate 9,848,949 of CM047479.1, forward strand.
TCCTCAGCCTGAGCGGGTGAGAATGGCCGGAAGAGCAAACGGCTCTGCCGCTGCCCTGTTGGGACCAGCCAGACCCTCTGTCACTCCCAGTAGGTGACCTTGTTGCTAAGCGGCCTTTGCCGTGCCAAGCTGGGTCCTCTGGGCAGGGGCAGCCTTTTGTCTAGAGTGGTTATGTGCCCGTCGCTGGCCACTAGGTAGGTGGCCCGCGTTGCTTAGCCCGTAGCCCCTTTCACGTTCCAGTCCAACACATGGGGCAAACACACAAGAGAGACGACAGCCGGCGCCCACGCTCAGAATGGAAATTGCAGCGTGGTGAAGATACATCCAAGGCATTCGTGACTTAGCACAGAACTCATCGATGGGACAGACAGACTCCCCAGCTCGTCACCCAGGCTCCTCACCCAGCCTTAACGAAGGTGGGTGGCCTTGGGGTGAGGGGGGAAGTATTGTCAGGATCAGACTCTGGCTGAGGGGCGAGAAACACAGAGCAGGGTTAACTGGTCAACGTTCACCATGACAGGAGATAAACAGCAGGGATTTTAGGGTCCTGTGTTGTTTCCTGCATTTCCTAACACTCGGGAAAGGGGGGTGAGCCGCGAGGGGGTGAAGTGTGCAGTTGACACTGAGTTACTGTGGTTAGTCAGGCCGAGCGAGGACTGTGAAACACTTCACAGGGCCCCAAAGAAGACGGGTGACACGATGGCAAAGGAAGCTGCCAAAGGCAAAGTATTGATCCAGGGAGGGAATGCTCTGAACTGTCACACACCTGGTGGGCTTCTGTGTCACCCAGGAAAGGTCCCTGGGTGACGTCTGCTCAATGTGCAGTTGTGGCCAAAAAAGCAAATGCTGTTGGGATACATAAGGGACAGGATGGAGAACAATACATAACAACGGCCATGCTGGGTCAGACCAAAGGTCCATCTAGCCCAGTATCCTGTCTACCAACAGTGACCAATGCCAGGTGCCCCAGAGGGAATGAACAGAACAAGTAATCACCAAGTGATCCATCCCATCGCCCATTCCTAGCTTTTCACAAACAGAGGCTAGGGACACGATCCCTGCCCATCCTGGCTAATAGCCATTGATGGACCTATCCTCCCTGAACTTATCTAGTTCTTTTTTTAACCCTGTTATAGTCTTGGCCTTCACAACACCCTCTGGCAAGGAGTTCCACAGGTTGACTGTGTGTTGTGTGAAAAAATACTTCCTTTTGATTGTTTTAAATCTGTTGCCTAATAATCTCATTTGGTGAACTCTAGTTCTTGTGTTATGAGGAGTAAATGACACTTCCTGATCTACTTTCTCCATTCCACTCATGATTTTATAGACCTCTATCATATCCCCCCTTAGTCATCTCTTTTCCAAGATAAAAAGACCAATCTTATTAGTTACTTCTCATATGCAAGCCATTCCATAGCCCTAATCATTTTTGTTGCCCTTTTCTGAACCTTTTCCAATTCCAATATATATTTTTTGAGATGGGGCAACCACATCCGCATGCAGTATTCAAGCTGTGGGAGTACCATGGATTATATAGAGGCAACATGATATTTTCTGTCTTATTATCTATCCCTTTCTTAATAATGCCCAACATCCTGTTTGTTTTGACTCCTGCTGCACATTGAGTGAATGTTTTCAGAGAACTGTCCACAATAACTCCAAGATCTCTTTTTTGAATGATAACAACTAATTTAAACACTATTATTTTTCATATATAGTTGGGACTGAGTTTTCTAATGTGCAATATTTTGCATTTATCACCATTGAATTTCATCTGCCATTTTGTTTCCCAGTCACCCAGTTTTGTATGATCCTTTTGTAGCTCTTAACAGTCTGCCTGGGACTTTGTATCATCTGCAAATTTTACCACCTCACTGTTTACTCCTTTTTCCAGTTCATTTATCAATATGTTGAATAGGACTGGTCCCAGTACAGACCCCTGGGGAACACCACTATTTACCTCTCTCCATTCTGAAAACTTACCATTTATTCCAACCCTTTGTTTCCTATTGTTTAACCAGTTACCAAGTCAGGAGAGGACCGTCCCTCTTATCCCCTGGCAGATTACTTTGCTTAAGAGCCTTTGGTGAGGGACCTTGTCAAAGGGTTTCTGAAAATCTAAGTACACTAAATCCACCTGATCCCCCTTGTCCACATGCTTGTTGACTCCCTCAAGAGTTCGAGTAGATTGGTGAGGCATGATTTCCCTTTACAAAAACCGTGTTGACTCTTGCCCAACAAATTATGTTCATCTACATGTCTGACAATTTTGTTCTTTACTATAGTTTCAACCAGTTTGCCAGGAATTGAAATCAGGCTTACCAACCTGCAATTGCTGGGATCACCTCTGGAGCCCTTTTTAAAAATTGCTGTCACATTAGCTATCCTCCAGTCATTTGGTACAGAAGCTGATTTAAATGAGAGGTTACAGACTACAGTTAGTAGTTCTGCAATTTCACATTTGAGTTCCTTCAGAACTCTTGGGTGAATCCCATCTGGTCCTGGTAACTTATTACTGTTTAGTTTATCAATTTGTTCTAAAATCCAGGGCTGCCCAGAGGGGGGTGGGCAAGTGGGGCAATTTGCCCCAGGTCCCGGGCCCCACAGGGCCCTGGCCTGCAGGCGGTCCGGGTCTTCGGCAGCATTTCGGCAGTCTTTCAGTGCTGCAGAACATGTGGAATGACTGAAGACCCCCTGCCACCGAAATGCTGCCGAAGACCCAAACCGCCGCCCGTGTGAGTATAAGCGCTGCAGCTCCCCTGCTTTGCTCCAGGCCCCCTGAATCCTCTGGGCGGCCCTGCCAAAATCTCCTCTAATGACAGCTAAATCTGGGACAGTTCATCAGATTTGTCTCCTAAAATAATGGTTCAAATTTGGGAATCTCCTTCATACCCTCAGCCATGACAACCAATGCAAATAATTCATTTAGTTTCTCCGCAATGGCCTTATCACCCTTGAGTGCTCCTTTAGCATTTCGATCCCCCAGTAGCTTCCTGCTTCTGATGTACTTAAAAAAAATAATTATTACTTTTTGAATGTTTGACTAGATGTTCTTCAAATGCTTTTTTGACCTTCCTAGTTATATTTTTATACTTCACTTGCCAGAGTTTATGCTCCTTTCTATTTTCTTCACTAGGATTTAACTTTCACCTTTAAATTATTCCTTTTTGCCTCTCACTGCTTCTTTTACTTTACTGCTTAGCCGCAGTGGCACTTTTTTGGAAAGACTCAGTTTGGGCAGAGGTCAAGGATGGACTCATTACCCAATGTCTCTGCCTTTGATCTCACCCTAACCAATGCTTCCTGATGGTCCCAGCTCAGCTGCTGGGCACGTCACAGAGTCTCTGTTTGCTCTGGGCTGGGATCCCTGTATTTGCCAACTGGGCTGATTTGCATGTTCAGCATCCTCAGCTCCTTCCTTCTCACCCCTCCTCAACCCCCAGTAGGTCTATAAATACACTGGAGATCCAGCACCCTGCACAGGCTGAGCTCCGATCCTCATCGCTCCAGACCAGCTGCCCAGACAGACGGACAGACGGACAGGTGAGTCCCTGCCACTCCCGACCATTCTCCCTCCTCGCTAGATGCTGGGCTCTCGGTGGAAGCCAAGCCCTGTGATGGGGCCTCAAGGACGGATTTGCCCTGTGTGAGTCCCTGGGGCCGTCTCTGTCCCACCCCTTCCCCCACAGCACGGCCCCTTGCCCTTGTCCCCATGTGTCGGTGCTGAGCATCCTCTCCCTGGGGCTCTGCTCCCCGCGCCCCTGCCCTGCCATGCCTTGCGTGGCTGGAGAGGAGGGGCAGGGAAAGCCGCAGGCAGATGGGCCCTTGGGATCCAGCCCAGGGAGGGGGCCCCGCACAACTCCCCTGCCCCACGGGGGCCTCTGAGTTGAGTCCCCTGGATCTGGTGTCCCTCTTGGGGCCCTTCCAGCCCAGCCAGGCCCTTTAACAAACAGCCCCAGCTCTGAACTGCCTCCCCTGTGTAATGCCACATGGGGAGGGGAGGGTCACTCAGGGAGGTGTCTCAGGCTCTCGTGGCCCCATCTCCCTTGTGTGTTTTCTCCCCAGGGGAAGTGAGAAGATGGGGCCAGTTGCCTACTTCAGCCTCTGCCTCCTCGGCTGCCTGATCTTTAGCCCCTCGCTGGCAGGTGAGTCCCTGCCCAGCCCTCGGAGCTGGAGCCCCCGGGTGCTGGTTCCCAAGGTGGGAATTGGGAAGTGAATTCATTACCCTCATTGCTCCCAGAGCCACTGCCCATCTCCTGCTGCTGGGGGTCACTGCCCGGGGGGAGCCCAGGCCCTGCAGCCCCTCCCCAGGGAGCAAGTGAGAGAAGGTGGGTGAAAGGCCTCCCAGGGTCGGCTCTTCCCATGAGGATTTGGTGGGACCAGTTCCTGGGCAATGGGCGCTCAGCCCCCATCAGCTCCAGGCTCCCATCCCACCCTCCCGTGGTGCCCTCCCACTGGCCGGCCGTGTCCTCATGGTGTCCCTCTCCAAGGGCTGCTCATGGCTCTGCTCCAGCCCCAGCTTCTCCCCTATCTGGCCTCTGCTCCCAGCTGGGCTGCCCCATTCCCTGCACACTCTGTCTTTCTCCTCAGACTGTCCCGTTCCCTCCCCCTGCTGGGACACGGCTCGACCCCGTCCCTCTGTGCCCCCAGCCCTGTGAAGGGCAGTGCCTGCCCAGTGTTCCCCTCCCCTCTGCCCCAGCTCCACAGATCCCTGCTATCCCCCCTCTATGTCCCACCTCCCTGGGCACCTCTCTCCCTTCCCTCCCCCTAGAACCCCCCAGCTCCTTCCGTCCAGAACTGGGCCCCTGCCCCGATTTCCTGCCTAGTCCCAGTCTGTGCCAACCTCATTGCTCCCCCAGCTTCACCCCGTGGTCTGGGTGTTCCCTTCTTGCCCCCCTGCTGGCTTCCCTGGCCCCACTGTCCCACATGGCTCAAGGGGAGAGGGGGAGAAGCTCAGGGTGGCAGGAATTCTTGGCTGCAGCTGAATGGGGGCCGCTATAGCTGGCAGCTCCATATTTCCCCCCTTCCCGTGGCTGAGGGTCCATGGGGCTCCCTGGGGCAAAGGAAGGGAGGGTCTATTAGCCACCCCACTGTGTACTGGCTCCTTTCTTCCCCTAGGGATTCATAGAGAAAGGGCCCCTGCCTCATTCAAACTCAGAGTCCCTGCCCTGCTGGGATCCCTGCTCAGAGCTGGGTTCCAGGGGCCCCATTCTGCCAATCTGGGGTCTGGGCAAACCCTGCTTCTTTCTGCAGTGCCAGGGCCTGGAGGGTCCTGCCAGCCAGACACAGCCCCAAACGGGATCCCAATGTTATTTGTGCTAATGGGAAAGCCATGGCTCTGCCTCTGAAACAGCCTCTAACCGCAGTGTCCTGTCCCCGCCATTGCCCCCAGCCCCCTCTCTCTCAGCAGGGGCATGAGATGTGTCTTGTCCCAGGGGCTGGCTACCCTTCCAAGGCTACTGCTATGGTACATCACCCAAGAGAAAACCTGGCTAGAGGCTGAGGTGAGAGGCTGGGGGCAGTGGGGCTCAGGGGCACTGGGCTGGAGTCGGAGGTTTAGGTTGACTATCAGAGTCAGTGGGCTGGGCTGCGCTGGGGAATCCGCTCCGATGGGAGGGGTGGCATTCCAGGGCTGCATGTTTCCCACTGCCCCAGACAGAGCCCTGGGAACAGGCTGTGTGGGAACAACCTGCCCTGGCCAGGTTGGGGAGCAGAATACAATGGAAATGTTGCCTTTGGTGGGACGTGATCTCCTCTGGACCCAAAGCTCTTGGCATGGGCTCTGTCTGCCAGGGACACCAGGGACGGCCTGGGCCCAGGTGGGGTTATGTCTCTGTGATGGGTTCCCCAGGTTGCAGCCTGGAACTGGGTACCGCTGAGCCCTCTGGCTTACCTATCTGGGTTCTCTCTCATACTGTGGTAATGTGACAAGCTGCAAACCCCTCCAGGTCCCGCACTCACACAAACATCCACAGGCAGGGACACACACAGCTGTAGTTACATGAATGCTTTCACCAGCTGCTCATGAACCAATAGAGAGACTCCAACCAGTTCCCCATAGCTACCCAGCCTGGGAGCCCAGAGCTATACCATCTTACCCTGATTAGAAGCCTGATGAGTGTAAGTATATTACCCAGTCATTCCCTCCCTCAGTGTGGAGAGGACAATCCACCACCCCCTGTTCTTGATCAGATTTCCCTTGCACTTCAAACACCACACTGTTTTAGGTAACAAAATATAAAACAGGTTTATTAACTACAGAAAGAGAGAGATTTTAAGTGATTATAAGTAAGAGTATGGATCAAAGTAAATTACCTAAGAAATAAAATAATCATAATTTGAGTTCTATAAAGTAGACAGGATCTGAATCACAGAATCATAGAATATCAGGCTTGGAAGGGATCTCAGGAGGTCATCTAGTCCAATCCCCTGCTCAAAGTAGGACCAATCCCAAATAAATCATCCCAGCCAGGGCTTTGTCAAGTCAGGGACCAATTTTGTCAGAATCTAGATCTATCCTCTTTGGAATAACACATCCACTGCTTTCCCCTCAGCAACAGAGCCAGTTATCTCATCATAGAAGGCAATTAGGTTAGTCAGGCATGACTTGCTCCTGGTGAATCCATGCTGACTGTTCCTGATCATAAGAACATAAGAACGGCCGTACCGGGTCAGACCAAAGGTCCATCTCGCCCAGTATCCTGTCTACTGACAATGGCCAATGCCAGGTGCCCCAGAGGGAATGAAGCTAACAGACAATGATCAAATGATCTCTCTCCTGCCATCCATCTCCATCCTCTGACAAACAGGGGCTAGGGACACCATTCCTTACCCACCCTGGCTAATAGCCATGTATTGACTTAACCACCATGAATCTATCCAGTTCTCTTTTAAACGCTGTTATAGTCCTAGCCTTCACAACCTCCTCAGGCAAGAAGTTCCACAGGTTGACTGTGTACCATGTGAAGAAGAACTTCCTTTTATTTGTTTTAAACCTGCTGCCTATTAATTTCATTTGGTGACCCCTAGTTCTTGTATTATGGGAATAAGTAAATAACTTTTCCTTATCCACTTTCTCCACATCACTCATGATTTTATATACCTCTATTATATCCCCCCTTAGTCTCCTCTTTTCCAAGCTGAAGAGGCCTAGCCTCTTTAATCTTTCTTCCTATGGGACCCTCTACAAACACCTAATCATTTTAGTTGCTCTTTTCTGAACCTTTTCTAGTGCTAGAATATCTTTTTTGAGGTGAGGAGACCACATCTGTACACAGTGTTCGAGATGTGGGCGTACCATGGATTTATATAAGGGCAATAATATATTCTCAGCCTTATTTTCTATCCCCTTTTTAATGATTCCTAACATCTTTGCTTTTTTGACCGCCTCTGCACACTGGGTGGACATCTTCAGAGAACTGTCCACGATGACTCCAAGATCTCTTTCCTGACTCGTTGTAGCTAAATTAGCCCCCGTCATATTGTATGTATAGTTGGGGTTATTTTTTCCAATATGCATTACTTTACATGTATCCACATTAAATTTCATTTGCCATTTTGTTGCCCAATCACTTAATTTTGTGAGATCTTTCTGAAGTTCTTCACAGTCTGCTTTGGTCTTAACTATCTTGAGCGGTTTAGTATGCTCTGCAAACATTGCCACCTCACTGTTTACCCCTTTCTCCAGATCATTTATGAATAAATTGAATAGGATTGGTCCGAGGACTGACCCTTGGGGAACACCACTAGTTAACCCTCTCCATTCTGAGAATTTACCATTAATTCCTACCCTTTGTTTCCTGTCTTTTAACCAGTTCTCAGTCCATGAAAGGACCTTCCCTTTTATCCCTGACAGCTTAATTTACATAAAAGCCTTTGGTGAGGGCCTTGTCAAAGGCTTTCTGGAAATCTAAGTACACTATGTCCACTGGATCCCCCTTGTCCACATGTTTGTTGACCCCTTCAACGAACTCTAATAGATTAGTAAGACACAATTTCCCTTTACAGAAACCATGTTGACTATTGCTCAACAGTTTATGTTTTTCTTTGTGTCTGATAATTTTATTCTTAACTTTTCAACATGTTTCAACTAATTTGCCCGGTACTGATGTTAGACTTACCATATTAGACTTGGTACTAGATACCGATGTTAGACTTGCTGGGATCACCTCTAGAGCCCTGTTTAAATATTGGCGTTACATTAGCTAACTTCCAGTCATTGGGTACAGAAGCCAATTTAAAGGACAGGTTACAAACCTTAGTTAATAGTTCCGCAACTTCACATTTGAGTTCTTTCAGAACTCTTGGGTGAATGCCATCTGGTCCCGGTGACTTGTTAATGTTAAGTTTATCAATTAATTCCAAAACCTCCTCTAGTGACACTTCAATCTGTGACAGTTCCTCAGATTTGTCACCTACAAAAGCCGGCTCAGATTTGGGAATCTCCCTAACATCCTCAGCTGTGAAGACTGAAGCAAAGAATCCATTTAGTTTCTCCGCAAAGACTTTATCATCTTTAAGCACACCTTTTGTATCTCGATTGTCAAGCGGCCCCACTGGTTGTTTAGCAGGCTTCCTGCTTCTGATGTACTTAAAAAACATTTTGTTATTACCTCTGGAGTTTTTGGCTAGCTATTCTTCAAACTCCTCTTTGGCTTTTCTTATTACACTCTTGCACTTAATTTGGTAGTGTTTATGCTCCTTTCTATTTGCCTCACTAGCATTTGACTTCCACTTTCTAAAGGAAGTCTTTTTATCTCTCACTGCTTCTTTTACATGGTTGTTAAGCCACGGTGGCTCTCTTTTAGTTCTTTTACTGCGTTTCTTAATTTGGGGTATACATTGAAGTTGGGCCTCTATTATGGTGTCTTTAAAAAGCGCCCATGCAGCTTACAGGGATTTCACTCTAGTCACTGTACCTTTTAACTTCTGTTTAACTAACCCCCTGATTTTTGCATAGTTCCCCCTTTTGAAATTAAATGCCACAGTGTTGGGCTGTTGAGATGTTCTTCCCCCCGCAGGGATGTTGAATGCTATTGTATTATGGTCACTATTTCCAAGCAGTCCTGTTATGGTTCCCTCTTGGACCAGCTCCTGCGCTCCACTCAGGATTAAATCTAGAGTTGCCTCTCCCCTTTGGGTTCCCGTACCAGCTGCTCCATGAAGCAGTCATTTAAGATATCGAGACATTTTATCTCTGCATTTTGTCCTGAAGTGAAATGTTCCCAGTCAATATGGGGATAATTGAAATCCCCCACTATTATCGGGTTCTTAATTTTGATAGCCTCTCTAATTTCCCTTAGCATTTCATCATCACTATTACTGTCCTGTCAGAAGGTTGATAATAGGTCCCTAATGTTATATTTTTATTAGAGCATGAAATTTCTATCCATAGAGATTCCATGGAACATGTAGATTTGCTTAAGATTTTTACCTCATTTGAACCTACATTTTCTTTCACATATAGTGCCACTCCTCCCCCTGCATGACCTGTTCTGTCCTTCCGATATATTTTGTACCCCGGAATGATTGTGTCCCATTGATTGCTCTCAGTCCACCAGGTTTCCGTGATGCCTATTATATCAATATCCTCCTTTATCACAAGGCACTCTAGTTCACCCAGCTTATTATTTAGACTTCTTGCATTTGTGTAAAAGTACTTTAAAAACTTGTCCCTGTTTATTTGTCTGCCCTTTTCTGATGAGTCAGATTCTTTTTTATGTGACTGTTTATCATCTGATCCGGCCCTTACATTATCCTCTTCCATCCTCTGCTCCTGACTATAACCTGGAGATTCCCTATCATCAGACTCTCCCATTTTTAATGTTTAGTGCCAGCAGTCTGATTCCACTTTGGTTTAGGTGGAGCCCATCTCTCCTGTATAGGCTTCCCCCATCCCAAAAGTTTCCCCAGTTCCTAATGAATGTAAACCCCTCCTCTCTACACCATCGTCTCATCCACGCATTGAGACTCTGAAGCTCTGCCTGCCTACCTGGCCCTGAGTGTGGAACTGGGAGCATTTCTGAGAATGCCACCATAGAGGTCCTGGATTTCAGTCTCTTCCCTAGCAGCCTAAATTTGGCTTCCATGACATCTCTCCTACCCTTCCCTATGTCATTGGTACCTACATGTACCACGACCACCGGCTCCTCCCCAGCACTGCACATAAGCCTGTCTAGATGCCTCAAGAGATCCGCAACCTTTGCACCAGGCAGGCAAGTCACCATACGGTTCTCCCGGTCATCACAAACACAGCCATCTACGTTTCTAATGATCGAATCTCTCATTCCTAACACTTGCCATTTCCTAGCAACTGGAGTTCCCTGCCCCGTGTTGAGATGAGTTCCTGTCTGCATCCTGTAGTACTTGCCCAGACCAGTATTGCCCTTGCCTCTTCTTTTGTCATTCAGTGTTGAACGCATTCTACAACAATATGCATCTCCTCACCCTTTGGGGGCGAAGCCAGACCTTTTGGCACCTGCTCCCCTATTTGGTGTAAACATTGCTTGTGCCAATCAGAGGCGAACACACACAGGTTTTGGGCCCCGTCCCCTATGACACTTCTGTGATGTCATAGTAAGTATTTTAGGTCGCCCTGCCATGTGCAGGCAGGGAGAGGACGAAAACGAATCCCGTGTATCCCGTGTATCCCGTGTACCCCCGTAACCGAGCCTGATCACCTCGAAGCCTCTCTCTCAGCTCACGTGTTTCAAATAGAGCTTCTACGTTTGCCGGTCGTAATGCGTTGGTTTGTATTTGTAAGTATCAGTTATTACTAAATGCTGCATTTTGTTTATAAATATTGTTAGTAGATATTTTAGTCATTGTGTGTTTTAGGTTTTGTTAACTCTATTAGCTAATCATAAGCTGCTCCCTTACCCCTTGTAACTATCCCCAATAAAACTTTAAATTGATTAATTTTAGTTGTGTGTGTGTCTGCAGTTTGCCTCGTGACCCATACTCTCCTTGCATCTCTTACCTATATAGTCTATTGCCACCTGCAGCCTGGTAAATAACAGGCCTGCATTTTCTTTCGCCCCTGCGAATATGTGGCAATCTACATGGCGTCACGAACAGGATGCAGGGAAGTTGGGCCATGCCCATGGCACGCTGCAGACCGCGCAGACAATGAAACTGAACAGTTCCAACATTTGCAGTTTCACCTTTTTACTAGCAAAAATTCAACTAATCCAGTAATGGAATGGATCTGTTCCCTTGGCTCGGGAAAAACTCAAAAAGGCTATACCGTACCATTAACCCTGGCAGATACAGGATGCCTCCTCCGGTGCCACCCGAGCTTTAGGTGCCAGCCAGTCGATTGTTCCCTGCAGCCTCAGTGCACGGAGGCTGTGGAGAACCTCGGTGCTGCAGATCCCTGTCAGCTTTGGAGAGAATGTAGCCGCATTGTTAGAAAATCCGGAGGTACCGTTTCCAAATTGATTCCCCCACCTCGGGTAATACCAAATGATCCGGCACACAGATTATTATGCCAAATGATAAAAGAATTAAATTTAGTTAAGAAAACCAAAAAATTGCGACCCGATGAATATAAATCTGAAGATGTTTCCACTGTCCTGTTTAGCATGATGTGTAAGGCCCTCGATCTGTGCTCTGTCCTCCACGAGGGCACAATGTTTGCAGCCAAACAGGCAGCCCCAGGCTCTCCTAAAGATGTTAATAAGGAAAAGATGGAAGAAGTAGAGCCCATCACTACCTTCCCCCCAAGTCCCTCTCAGAAAATTTTGCCACCCCCATATGAAGCTCCTATAACTCCTCTGTGTCCAGCTCTGCCAACAGCCCCAGAGTTTACAGAATCTGAAACTGTAGCAGAAGCTTTGCCTATTGCGATAACTAAAACTAAAATAGACGCACAAACAGGCAACACCACGCAGGTTACTGAACTGCGAACACGTACCAAGGCCGAACTTAAAGAGTTTTTAAAGTAAACACAACGAACACCCGATGAGCCACCCATGGTTTGGGTCGGGCGGCTAGCCTTAGAACACGGAGCAGAATTGGTGGACCGCGAGGAGGCCGGCATCTTAGCCAAAACGGCCAATTGGGCACGAGGCTTCCCGGGTCATGCTTTATTAAATAATCGTTTTTGGCCACTTACCACCCGGCAGCTGCCATTTTAGCAATGCAAGGCAGTTTTAAGGGATTATATATCCCCCTGGGAGCCTTAGTTACTCCACACAATTTAATATGGGCAATCGCAGGAGCTTCCATAGCCCTGTGGGATCCACTACAAAATCCACTTAATTTGACTGTTCAACAGCAATTGGTGGCCACACCCTTTATACATGTTAATGATCCCACCCAAATTCCAGTCTCAGCAGAGGCAGTTGATCTAGCATTAGAAGCTGCCCCTGCAGCTGACACCGGTGCCATGCTGCACTTACATGCGGCCGTCCGCAGACCCATCTTAACGTTATTTGAAGTGGTTAGTAAAATTAAGCTGTTACCGCCACCCCCGCCTGTTGTCCTCCCAGTTGATGCACCACAAAAAAACCCTCCAAGGAGTCAGTTTGATCCCCAAAAATATCCGGAGCGAACTAAGGCTGAACGGGCACGATTTGGCTTCCTTCTTAACAAAGGAATCCCGAAAGACGCCCTGCATAAAATGTCACAAGAAGAGCAGCAAAATGTAGCCGAACAGCTAGGCTGGAAAAATTGGGAGGACTATGGTAGATCAAAAAACGAATAGGGGCCGGATGCTGCCCGGCCCAAATTAAAGATCCCACCGATGAGCGCCCATACGCCACCCTGTTAGTTAACGGTGACACCCCCACCTCCTTTTTATTAGACACTGGAGCTCAAGTTAGCATTATTGAGCCCAACGTTCCCCACTGTCCTACTGGCTTCTTTATGTTTGTTCAAGGCCTCAATGCAGTACAAGAAAAACCTGTGGTTTGGGTTAAAATTACCCATGGCAAATACGTAAGAAAAATAAAAGCCTTGTTAGGATCAAAAAATCTGCTAGGTGTCGCAGACATTAGAAAATTTAAACTGCATAATCAAATTCTGCAAGCCCTCCCTATAACCATAGGTGATCATTCCCCTTATTCCCCCTATACCCCCGAAATAGTTAATTCCCAGCCATGGAAATTTTCCCCTATCCCCACAAAATCTGAAGGGCTCCCCCTTATTGAAGCTTTGCTTACTCAGCTTCTAGAAGAGAAAAAGATCGAAAGGGTTATTGCATCCACCTTTCTGTCCACGGGTTAGGGTATTCCCAAGCCCGGCGACCCCTCTAAATATCGCCTGGTCATTGACTATCGACAAGCTAACAGCCGTGTAAAGCCTATCGCATTTTCCAGTTCTGTCACCATTCCAGAAATACAGCGGCAACTAAGCGATGAAAGTAATCAGTGGGCATGCACTCTTGATTTAAAAGACATGTTTTATCAAATCCCACTCCAAGACACACAAGGAATCTTAAATTTTGCTTTTAAGGGCATCCAATATAAATGGAAAGTCTGCCCACAGGGGTTCTGTAACTCTCCTGCACTTGCATCGTCCCATCTCAATATCACATTACAAAAAGTAAAACCCCTAGAGGATGTGTCCGTGTTAGCCTATGTAGATGACATTGTCATTTGTGGGCCCAATCCACAAGCAGTTCAAAGTACCACCCAGAGAATAATAGATGCATTAGAAGCAGATGGGTGGCAAATTAACAAAACAAAGAGCCACCTGCAGGCCAGCAATTCTCATTCTTGGGACTCCACTTCACTCCCACAACTCACACACAAGCCCCAGCCAGCGTATTAGACCCTTGGACAGAAGCCCCTCCAAAAAATAAACAAGAGCTACAGCAGCTACTAGTCTCCTTAATTATCACTGCCAATATATCCCGGAGCAATTAATTTCTAACCTAGAAATCCTACAAAGCTCTCTCTCTTCTAAACACTCCCGAGAAGTATGGAATGCACCAGCACAACAAAGCTTAGAGAAGCTAGCTACCTGGTTCGCCTCTACCCTCTCCCTCGCCCGTTTTAATTCCCAAGAACCCCTCAACATCAATCTATTCATTACAGAACACCATGTGGGGTTCACAGTACTGCAACGTGATAATGCCATTTACAATTGGGCCCATCGCCTGTCTGGACCCCAGTACAACTATGGTCTAGTGGGAAAAATGCTCCTAGCCGCGTCCAGTGCTCGTCACTGGTCCCAAGTCCCTATCCCAGGTACCCTTTCTGGACCCCGTGTTCATTTAATCCCGTGGCTTACAAGTACCCCTCCACCCGAGTTTCATGGCACTACTCGCACCTGGCAGCTTCTATGTTTCCAGGTTGAGGTAGCTTGGCAGGCATGGACCCTAACTTCCAGCGATAACATCTTAGCCCCCCATCTCACCTACCGTTATGCATTGAAGTAAAATATGATCCCTGGGTTGTGTCTGACGGGGGCACCTCACCATCCCCTAGGGCAGGAGTTCTTTGTTCCACTTGTAATCACTTTAATGTACAGTTACTGCCCCCCTTGCATTCCAGTCTTGATCAGAGAATGAGAGAGGTCTCCCAAGTTCATACGGCAGATCCCGCCCCACAGGCCAACCCGCTGTTGCGCTGGCTCCACGAAGAATGGGGACACTTACCACCCACAAAATTGTACGGCCTGTTATCTGGCTTTTCTAACCAAAAGCCTGACGTTAGCCACAGTCAGTGCGAGCTCATTGTTTAATCCTGCTTGCAGTGTGTGCAGGTAAAAACTATGAATCCCGGAGAGGCAATCTCAGTGTGAGAGGCAATCCCAGCACCATCTGGAAGGAGGGTCCCAACTATGGGAAGGTTTCCCTCTGCTCCCATTGACTGCTCTGTTTCCCTGGGCCTTTCATCCTCCTCAACAGCACAGGGGCTGTCTGACCGGAGGTGGGACAATTCTACAGTGTCCCGGAAAGCCTCATCAACATACCTCTCTGCCTCTCTTAGTTCCTCCAGTTCAGCCACCCTGGCCTCTAAAGTCCGTACGTGGTCTCTGGAGCTCATTGCACCAAATGCACACATACGCCACCCGCTTTCCTCTCCTCAAAGTGCTTCAAAATTGAGTCAGGGAGAAACCCCTGAAAGGGGGTTCCAAAGAGGATGGATCTAGACTGTTCTCAGTGGTAGCAGATGACAGAACAAGGAGCAATGGTCTCAAGTTGCAGTGGGTGAGGTCTAGGTTGGATATTAGGAAACACTATTTCATGAGGAGGGTGGTGAAGCACTGGAATGGGTTATCTAGGGAGGTGGTGGAATCTCCTTCCTTAGAGGTTTTTAAGGTCAGGCTTGACAAAGCCCTGGCTGGGATGATTTAGTTGGGATTTGTTGTGCTTTGAGCAGAGGGTTGGACTAGATACCTCCTGAGGTCCTGTAATGAGGTGGCCTGGCTCCCAGCCCCGCCCCGGAGGATGACGAGCCCAGCTGGAGGCCGCACTGGGCGGAGCTAAAGAGCTCTGAGCCCGCCCCACAAAGGGTCAAGCGCCGACCCGGAAGTATAAAAGCGGGCCCTCCGAGCTCAGTGAGGGCGTAGCTGCCGGAGCGAGCAGACGTCCCTCTGGGAGCTCTGGACTGGGAGACTCCTGCAACCCAGGGTAGCCACCCAGAGTGGCCTGAACTTCCCCGGGCTCGCTACCCAGAAGGGTCGCCGGAGCTACCCTGGACAGACCTTCTGGAGGAACTGCCGGACCTACCCTCCAGCGCCGGCTGGGAGGAACCCATGCACCTGGACCCTGCGGAGGGCGACCCCAGGATCCAGGTAAGCCCCGAGGGGGAGTCGGGAAGTAGCCCGGGGGCAGCCGACCCCAGTCTGGCTGCAGCAGAACCAGAGCCAATGTCAGTGTGTTGTGCCAGGATCCCCACGGACACAGCAGCAGGCTGCCTGCCGCTGCCAGGGCCCCGGGCTGGGACGCAGAGGAGTGGGTGGGCTTGCGTCCCCCCTGCCACCCAACGTCTGGGTGGCAGCCTCCCCTTTGCCCTAACGCTCGGCTCCAGAAGCCTGGGCCTCTGACCTTGATAAACTGAACTGCTTGCTCAGCCGCTGCCTGAGGGTCTGAACCCTGCACCAGTGTTTGTTGCCCCGCCCTGATCCAGGGGCTGGGCTTAAATAGACCGATAGACTGTGCTGTTGCTCAGCCCTTGTCTGAGGGCCTGAGTCCTGAGCCGCTGTTGCCACCCCATGTAGTGAGGTGGCCTGGCTCCCAGCCGCCCCAGAGAGGGGTGAACCCCCTCTCCCAACAGTGGACTTCTACAGGTCCCTTCCAACCCTGATATGCTATGATTCTTCTGTTCTGCCGACTAAATAATCTCAGTCCCCTCAGCCTCTCCTCATAAATCATGTGCTCCAGTCCCTAATCATTTTTGTTGCCCTCCAATGGATTCTTTCCAATTTTTCTACATCCTTCTTGTAGTGTGGGGCCCAAAACTGGACACAGTATTCCAGATGAGGGCTTACCAGTGTCGAATAGAGGGGAATGATCATGTCCCTTGATTTGCTGGCAATGCTCCTACTTATACAGCCTAAAATGCTGTTAGCCTTCTTGGCACCAAGGGCACACTGTTGACTCATATCCAGCTTCTCGCCCACTGTAACCCCTAGGTCCTTTTCTGCAGAACTGCTGCCTGGCCATTCGGTCCCTAGTCTGTAGCAGTGGATGGGATTCTTCCATCCTAAGTGCAGGACTCTGCACTGGTCCTTGTTAAACCTCATCAGATTTCATTTGGCCCAATCCTCTAATTTGTATAGGTCTCTCTGTATCCTATCCCTACTCTCCAGCGTATCTACCACTCCTCCCAGCTTCTTGTCGTCTACAAACTTGCTGAGGAACAAGTCCATGCCATCCTCCAGATCATTAATGAAGATATTGAACAAAACTGGCCCCAGGACCAAACCATGGGGCACTCTGCTTGATACTGGCTGCCAACTAGACATGGAGCCATTGGTCACTACCCATTGAGCCCGACGATCTAGCCAGCTTTCTATCCACCTTATAGTCCATTCATCCAGCCCATACTTCTTTAACTTGCTGGCAAGAATGCTGTGGGAGACCATATGAAAAGCTTTGCTAAAGTCAAGATATATCACGTCCACCACTTATCTCGTCATAGAAGGCAATCAGGTTGGACAGGCATGACTTGCCCTTGGTGAATCCATGCTGACTGTTCCTGATCACTTTCCTCTCCTCTAAGTGCTTCAGAATTGATTCCTTGAGGACCTGCTCCATGATTTTTCCAGGAACTGAGGTGAGGCTGACTGGCCTGTAGTTCCCTGGATCCTCCTTCTTCCCTTTTTTAAAGATGGGCACTACATTAGCCTTTTTCCAGTCATCCAGCACCTCCTCCGATTACCATGAGTTTTCAGAGATAATGGCCAATGGCTCTGCAATCACATCCACCAACTCCTTTAGCACCCTTGGATGCAGCGCATCCTGTCCCATGGACTTGTGCTTGTCCAGCTTTTCTAAGTAGTCCTGAACCACTTCTTTCTCCACAGAGGGCTGGTCACCTCCTCCCAATATTGTGCTGCCCAGTGCAGCAGTCTGGGAGCTGACCTTGTTTGGGAAGACAGAGGCAAAAAAATCATTGAGTACATTAGCTTTTTCCACATCCTCTGTCACTAGGTTGCTTCCCCCATTCAGTAAGGGGCCCACACTTTCCCTGACCGTCCTCTTCTTGCTAACATACCTGTAGAAACCTTTCTTGTTACTCTTAACATCCTTGCTAGCTGCAACTCCAAGTGTGATGTGACCTTCCTCATTTCACTCCTGCATGCCTGAGCAATATCTTTATAGTCCTCTGTAATCATTTGTCCAAATTTCCACTTTTTGTAAGCTTCTTTTTTCATTTAAGATCAGCAAAGATTTCACTGTTAAGCCAAGCTGGTCGCCTGCCATATAAACTAGTCTTTCTACACATCAGGATGGTTTGTTCCTTCAACCTCAGTAAGGATTCTTTAAAATAGAACCAGCTCTCCTGGACTCCTTTCCCCCTCATGTTATTCTCCCAGGGAATCCTGCCCATCAGTTCCCTGAGGGAGTCAGAATCTGCTTTTCTGAAGTCCAGGGTCCGTATTTTGCTGCTCTCCTTTCTTCCTTGCGTCAGGATCCTGAACTCAATCATCTCATGGTCACTGCCTCCCAGGTTCCCATCCACTTTTGCTTCCCCTACTAATTCTTCCCTGTTTGTGAGCAGCAGGTCAAGAAGAGCTCCGCCCCTAGTTGGCACTTGCACCAGGAAATTGTCACCTACATGTTGCAAAAACTGCTGTATTGCTCTCCCAGCAGATATCGGGGTGATTGGAGTCCCCCATGAGAACCAGGGCCTGTGATCTGGTAACTTCTGCTAGTTGCCGGAAGAAAGCCTCGTCCACCTCATCCCCCTGGGTCTATAGCAGATTCCCACCACAACGTCACCCTTGTTGCTCACACTTCTAAACTTAATCCAAAGACTCTCAGGTTTTTCTGCAGTTTCATACCGGAGCTCTGAGCAGTCATACTGCTCTCTTACATACAGTGCCACTCCCCCACCTTTTCTGACCTGCCTGTCCTTCCTAAACAGTTTATATCCATCCATGACAGTACTCCAGTCATGTGAGTTATCCCACTAAGTCTCTGTTATTCCAATTGCATCATAATTCCTTGGCTGTGGCAGGACTTCCAGTTCTCCCTGCTTGTTTCCCAGGCTTCTTGCATTTGTTTCTAGGCACTTAAGATAACTCGCTGATTGTCCCGCTTTCTCGGTCTGAGACAGAAGTCCTTCCCTCTTGCACTCTCCTGCTTGTGCTTCCTCCCAGTATCCCATTTTCCCACTTACCTCAGGGCTTTGGTCTCCTTCCCCCGCTGAACCTAGAGTAAAGCCCTCCTCACTAGGTTAACCAGCCTGCTTGAGAAGATGCTCTTCCCTCTCTTCGTTAGGTGAAGCCCGTCTCTGCCTAGCACTCCTCCTTCTTGGAACACTATCCCATGGTCGAAGAATCCAAAGCCTTCTCTCCAACACCATCTGTGTAGCCAGTCATTGATTTCCACGATTCGATGTGGCCTTTTCCTTCCACAGGGAGGATGGATGAGAAAACCACTAATATCTCAAACTCCTTTATCCTTCTTCTCAGAGCCATGTAGCACCTCACCCGGCTGGTACAAACAGTTCACCAATCTTCCATACTCAGGCTGAGATTCCCTCTTGCCCACCTGGGACAACCTCCCCAGTCCAAGTCTTTATCCTCCAGGCATGTTTTAAGGTGTTCAGTTGTGTGGTGAGTGAGGCCAAATGATGATGTCACTTCCCCCTTCTATAGCTTCTTCCAGCTTGCTGGAAAGGTCTTTGCTTATGATGTGGAGTCTGTCCCCCCCTTGATCAAGAACCCTCCATTGCCTACGTGCTCCCTCTGGGAAGCCTCCATTGTACACAGTTCCTGAGATAGTCATTAACACTGTCTAGCTTCTTCATTGTGGCACCTGAACAGCTGGTTGGGGGTGTTCCCAAGCTCACAACATCTTTCAGTAACACACACAGCAAAACTTCATAACTTCACATATAATGACAGCACGTACAATCCAACAGGATATTAATGTCCAACAGATCAAGACTTTTAGAATGATACTTCACAAGTATCAGAGGGGTAGCCTGTGATGGAGTAGGGACTGTCTGTGTGGGGAACGGAAAAGCAGGGGGATCTCTTTAGGTGAGGGACAGGTGATCAGCCTGTAACCCGAGCCCGGCAAGGGGGAGGGGGGAGCTCCTGGGTGAAGAAGAAAGGGGACAAAGGACCCCGGCCGGGGGGGAGGAAAGGCAGGACAGTTGGGGTTTGGGGCTGTGGGGCAGAATTCAGGGTATCCTAGCTGGGATCCAAGCACCCTGAACCCCCAGAAGGACTGGATGGAGGAGTCCTGACTGTGCCTGCAAGCTCTGCTGTAACCTGTGTTCCTGTTGTCCAATAAACCTTCTGTTTTACTGGCTGGATAAAAGTCACTGTGGGGTCCAGGAAGAGGGGTGCAGGGCTGGAACCCCCAGACTCCGTAACAACTGGTGGCAGTGGCGGGAGATACTGCACCCCGTGGACAGCGCTTCCTGCAGTAAGTGACTGGGGAGCAGTAAAACGAAGGGGTGATTAACCCCTGGGAGTGTGTGCCCAGTGAGAAGGACTTTGCAGTAACAGGGTCCCCCGGGGCATTGCAGTGAGCGGTCCCAGGGGCGGAGGAGTCTGCAGTTCGACCCTGGAAGAGAGGTGGTGATCTCAAGAAGGGCTGGTGCACTAGGGGTCCCCTGGAAACCGTGGGGAGCTGCGAGCACCCCGGCCTGTGAGTGGCCAGCAGGAAGATGTACGCCAAGCTGCGCAAGTGTGATCTGCTGGAGCTGTGCAAGCAGAGGGGGCTGCGCACAGGGAGGCTGACCAAGGACCAGCTGATTGCCCAGCTGGAGGAGGGAGACCGAAGCCCTGTCTCTGAGGAAAGCAGCCTTGAGGCCTTTACCCATCATAGAAGAACCTTTCCAGAAGGTGGCCATGGACATAGTGGGACCTCTCAGCAAGAGGACCCGGTCAGGGAAAAAATACATCCTGGTGGTGGTGGATTTTGCCACTCGCTACCCCGAGGCGGTGGCCTTGTCCTCTATTGAAGCAGACACAGTGGCAGATGCGCTGCTGACAATTTTCAGCCGGGGGGGGTTCCCCAAGGAGGTCTTAATGGATCAGGCGTCCAACTTCATGTCGACCCTGCTCCGGTCCTTATGGCAGAAATGTGGGGTCCAGCACAACTGGGCCTCAGCATATCACCCCCAGTCCAACGGGCTGGTGGAAAGGTTCAACGGGACGCTGAAGATGATGCTAAAAACATTTATGAACCAGCACCCGCAGGATTGGGACAAATACTTACCTCACCTGCTGTTTGCGTACAGGGAGGTACCCCAGGAGTCTACCGGGTTATCGCCTTTTGAACTGTTGTATGGGAGGCGAATAAGGGGGCCCCTGGACCTGATGAGAGATGAATGGGAGGGGAAGGCCACTCCCGAGGGAGAATCAGTGGTGGAGTATGTCCTGACCTTCCGGGAAAGACTGGCCAAGCTCATGGGCCTGGGCAGGGAGAATCTGGCCCGAGCCCAGAGGAAGCAGAAGGTCTGGTATGACCGCACGGCCCGGGCCCGGGCCTTTGCCACCGGGGATCAGGTGATGGTTCTCATCCCCGTGAGGAAAAACAAACTCCAGGCCGCCTGGGAAGGACCCTTCAAGGTAATCAAGCAACTGAATGAGGTAAACTATGTGGTGGAGCTGTCAAACCGGGCACATCACCGGCGGGTGTACCATGTGAACATGATGAAACCATACTATGACAGGGGGAATGTGGTGTTGGCCGTGTGTGGACACTGGGAGGGGCAGGGAGATGACCCTTTAGTGGATCTATTCCCTGGGACAAAAGCGGGTTCCTCCCTGGAGGCGATTCCCCTCTCTGATCAGCTGACCCTGGCCCAGCACGCTGAGATCAGAGGGGTGCTGCATCTATACCGACAGCTGTTTTCCAACCAGCCTGGACTCACTAATTTGACTGTTCACAGGGTGGAGACCGGGTCACATCCCCCTATAAGATGCTCCCCTTTTCGGGTCACTGGTAAAACTGCCCAGGATCTGGAAAGAGAGGTCAGGGACATGCTGGCTTTGGGGGTGATCCAGCAGTCTTCCAGCCCTTGGGCCTCGCCAGTGGTGCTGGTCCCCAAGAAGGATGGGTCAATCTGGTTCTGTGTGGACTATCGAGAGCTCAATACCATCACCGTATCTGACGCCTACCCCATGCCCAGGCCTGACGAGCTCCTAGACAAGCTGGGAGGTGCTCGGTACCTCACCACCATGGATCTTACCAAGGGCTACTGGCAAGTGCCGCTGGACGCAGATGCCAGGCTGAAATCGGCCTTTATCACCCCTCTGGGGCTCTACGAGTTTCTGACCCTGCCCTTTGGCCTCAAGGGAGCGCCGGCCACCTTCCAGCGCCTGGTGGATCAGCTACTGAGGGGGATGGAGAGTTTTGCCGTGGCCTATATTGACGACATCTGCGTCTTCAGCCAGACCTGGGAGGACCATGTGTCCCAGGTTACACAAGTCCTGGATCGAATCCGGGAGGCTGGGTTAACCGTAAAGGCTGAGAAGTGCAAGGTGGGGATGGCTGAAGTATCTTACCTGGGCCATCGGGTGGGGAGCGGCTGCCTGAAGCCGGAACCAGCCAAGGTGGAGGTGATCAGAGACTGGCCTGCTCCCCAAACCAAGAAGCAGGTCCAGGCCTTTATTGGGATGGCAGGGTACTATCGAAGGTTCGTGCCCCACTTTAGCGCCATAGCTGGCCCCATCACTGAACTGTGCAAAAAGGGGAAGCCAGACAAGGCAATCTGGACCGAGCAGTGCCAGGAGGCTTTCCGGGCGCTGAAGGAGGCTCTGGTCAGTGGCCCAGTTCTGGCGAACCCAGATTTTGACAAACCCTTTATGGTGTTCACCGACGCCTCAGACACGGGACTGGGGGCGGTGTTAATGCAGGAGGATGAAAATGGGGAGAGACACCCCATCGTGTACCTGAGCAAGAAGCTGCTACCCCGGGAGCAAAACTACACGGCCATCGAGAAGGAATGCCTGGCCATGGTGTGGGCCCTTAAGAAGCTAGAGCCATATCTCTTTGGGCGACACTTCACCGTGTACACCGACCACTCTCCCCTGACCTGGCTGCACCAGATGAAAGGAGCCAACGCCAAGCTCCTGAGGTGGAGCCTGCTCCTGCAGGACTATGACATGGACGTGGTCCATGTGAAGGGAAGTGCCAACCTGATAGCGGACGCGTTGTCCCGGAGAGGGGGCCCTGAACTTCCCCAGGTCACTGGGCAGAGTGACCCCGCTCAGTTCAGTCTCGAAGGGGGGAGAGATGTGATGGAGTAGGGACTGTCTGTGTGGGGAACGGGAAAGCAGGGGATGTCTTTATGTGCGGGACAGGTGATCAGCCTGTAACCAGAGCCCGGCAAGGGGGAGGGGGGAGCTCCTGGCCGGAGAAGGACGGAAAAAAGGACCCTGGCCGGGGGGGAGGAAAGGCAGGACAGTTTGGGTTTGGGGCTGTGGGGCAGAATTCAGGGTATCCCAGCTGGGATCCAAGCACCCTGAACCCCCAGAAGGACTGGATGGAGGAGTCCTGACTGTGCCTGCAAGCTCTGCTGTAACCTGTGTTCCTGTTGTCCAATAAACCTTCTGTTTTACTGGCTGGATAAAAGTCACTGTGGGGTCCAGGAAGAGGGGTGCAGGGCTGGAACCCCCAGACTCTGTAACAACGGGGTAGCCATGTTAGTCTGGATCTGTAAAAGCAGCAAAGAGTCCTCTGACGAAGTGGGTATTCACCCACGAAAGCTCATGCTCCAAAACATCTGTTAGTCTATAAGATGCCACAGGATTCTTTGATACTTCACAAGGTATACTTTGTACGCAACGCATCATAATCACATCCCCATGGTAAATATGGGGGTGTCAGGGTGTTGCTTTGGGGTACGGCGTGTCAGTCTCGCTCTAGGCTGGTTCTGGAAGGGCCTGTTCCTTAGCTGGTGTTCCCAAAGCAGCTCCCTTAGCTCCGGTGGCAGGGCTGTGCTGAAGGTCTTTGGTTCGATCCCCATTGCTGGCTGGCATGTGGCTGGAGCCTCATGTAATTCTGTGTGGGGCACTGAGTGAAAGTGGATGTGCCTGTGAGGCTGCATTCCCTGTGTTCGGGGGGGGGGGGTGCTTTCTGCTGTCTCCGCTCCATAGTTCCCCTGCAATGCTGTTTAGCGCTTTGGGCTGTAGCTGTTGTGGAAGCAGTTGCTCTGGGTTGGCACAGAACAGGGGCAGGTCACAGACCCATTACCCAGCAGGGCTGTGTCTGGGGCATGGGGACAGGGTAAGGCCGTCTGTGGGGACCTCAGCTAGGAGCCAGGGAAGGCTTCCTGTCCTCATGGAGCTGGGGGAGGGGAAAGGCCGTTAGCAGGAGTGCCTGGCTGGGCAGGCAGCTGGTCCAGGGACAGCGCCTACCTAGGGCACCTGTTATGCTAAACCCTGGCCACATCTGTATGAGAAGCTGGGCCTGGAAGGAGGGACAGTCAGAAATCTTCTGGCTTTCCTGCAAGTCTCCTTCCGTGAGGCAGGTTTTCCAGACCTCAAGTCGTTCTTGGAGCTCTTTTCTGAGCTCTCCAATTTGGCAATGTGCTGTCTGAGGAGCGGATCCCAGACTGGGACATGGTGCCCAGTGCTGGTCTCACTGGTGCCGAACACGTGTAACACCCCATCCCTGCTCCAACGCGATCAGCCTGTGCCTGCACGTTCAAGGCTCACCCCTGCCCTCTTGTGCAGCACGGCACTCAGAGCTCACATTGAGCTGGTTGTGGCCATGACCCTTCAGTGCTTTTCAGTCCCGGCTGCCAGGCTACATCCCCCGTCATCCCCATCAGTGTGGCCGGCTGCCTTGGTTCCTGGCCGTGCGACCCTGCGTTTAGCTGTATTAGAGCACATGTGGATCAAGTCAGCCCAGCTCACTGTGTAGACCTGATACGTCCGTCACTATTTACCGCTCCAGCAATCTCACTGTCACCGGCAGCCTTCACCCGCTCTGATTTTGTTTTGTCTCCCTGAGGCACAGTCTGAATAGCCCTGGGCTGAGAACAGGCCCCTGATCTCTGTTTAACTGGCTTTGTTTCTTCTTGTTCCAGGCTGAGTGCCAGCATCACGGGCCTGAGGCCCATCTCGTCTCCATTCACAGTGCTTGAGAAAATAATCTGATGGCCTATTACATCAAGTGGTACCACAGAAAGAACAGTCCCGTCTGGATTGGACTGTGGGATCTTGAGCAGGTGAGTGCCCGGTGCCCGCTCTGCCTCTGGCAGCCCCTCCCCAGCCCCTGGGCTCTGGGTCTCTGCTCAGTGAGGTTGTTGTTTGGGGCGGGGGTGGCACCAGAGCAGGATTTCCATTGGAACGGGGTGAAAAGGGGCTGTAACCGCCTGGGTTTTCAGCCACAGGATCGATCCCCAGCGCCCGGTGCAGAGTATAAGCTGCTGTTTCTAATATTCACGTTCGTGACACTAGCGCTCAGGGACCCACCACACCGGCCATACACGCCCGGCACGAGAGTCAGCCCCGTCCCACACGGACGAGACGTCTAGACGAGGGCTCGGGGAAAGGGGCAGCCCCACGGGCAGAGCGACCAATGCGAGGGCAGCAGAGCCCTGGAAGTGCTGTCGCTCTGTGTATTCGTCCTCAGGGTGGGCTCAGTGAGGGGGGGTCACCAGGCCAGAGGCGCGTCAGCTCCAGGCCTGTAGGGGGAGCCCCGCAGGGTCCCGATACCCACCCGACACAGGCCCAGGAAAGGGCAGTGACGGGGGCTGGTGGGAACGGGGAGGTTGCAGATCCCCCCTGGCTACAGAGGGTTCATCACTTACAGCTGAAAGGGAGCCACCGCAGCTCTTGTTTGGCCCTTGGGCCAGTCCAGTCGCCAGCAGGGCTCTGCAGGCCAGTGGGGGGGGGGGGCGGGGGGTGGGCCATCCAGTCCAGTCTCTAGTCCAGAAAACAGGCACGTGCAGATTTCCAGGCCAGGCTCAGTCAGTGCCTCTCCCGGGGCCCTGCCCAGCCATTGCTGCTCCCCCATAAACCCTGCACAGAGCTGCCCCCGCTGCAGTGTCTGACAGTCACAATCTGCTCCACACGCTGCTCCCCGGCTCCTGGTGCTGCTGGTGCTGCACGTTGTTCCTCGGTGGGTTCCTCTGCATCCAGCGTCTCTGCTGCTCCGGGCTCACTGTGCTGCTTGTCCCCGAGCCAGGCTGTGGCCAACCCCTGCTTGTCAATCCACACACCCAGCTGCCGAGGCTGAACGGGACGTTTCTGAGAGCTTGGGGCTGGGCGCACGCGGTGGTGTTTTGAGGTGTGGGGGCTATCACGGAGTCTGGGGGAGTCCGGCCCTGCACCCCTCTTCCTGGTCCCCACAGTGACTTTGAGCCAGCCAGTAAAACAGAAAGTTTATTGGACAACAGGAACACAGGTTACAGCAGAGCTTGCAGGCACAGTCAGGACCCCTCCATCGAGTCCTTCTGGGCTTTCACGGTGCTTGGATCCCAGCTAGGATACCCTGAATTCTGCCCACACAGCCCCAAAACCCAAACTGACCTGCCTCTCCTCCTGCCGGCGGATCCCTTTTCCCCGCTTCCTGGGCACAGGTGCTGACCCCTCTCCGCCCTGCCTGGCTCAGGTCACAGGCTTAAAGATCCTGTCCCTCACCTAAAGACATCCCCTGCTCTCCCATCCCCCACACCGACAGCCCCTACTCCATCACAGGGGGTGACAGCGCAGACTCCTGCACGAGGCTCCCTCCAGCCGACAGGCTGTTGTCACTTGCTAAACATGCCCGACTGCTCTTGGCCTCCTCACTTCTCATCGTGATAAAAAGCCAGAGACAGAGACCTCCTGGGCCACATCGCAGCCTTTTATCCCTCGGGAGGTCCACTGAGCCTGGGGCAGTGTCAGCCTCTGCCCCTTGGCAGCTCCCCCTGCACCCGCCCACGGAGGAGCTGCCCACGAGTGACACAGCCCCGTACAAAACCCTCGGGAATTAGAACATAAGAAAGGCCAGACTGGATCAGACCAAAGGTCCATCCAGCCCAGTATCCTGTCTACCCACAGTGGCCAATGCCAGGTGCCCCAGAGGGAGTGAACCTAACAGGTAATGATCAAGTGATCTCTCTCCTGCCATCCATCTCCATCTGCTGACAAAGAGTCTAGGGACCCCATTCCTTACCCAGCCTGACTAATAGCCATTAATGGATTCACCACCATGAGTTTGTTCAGTTCTCTTTTAAACCCTTGTAGCAGGGCAGTCACCCCGCTCCGGCTAAGAGGGGTTAAAAGCCAGCCCGTGGAGAGGGCCATGGCTGAGACAAAAGGCTAGGCTGACTGGAAACAGCCACAGCTGGGGGCTGTGCCCCAATCAGGCCACAGCTGGCCCTAGAAAAGAGCTGTGAACCAGGAGCCCACACACACACTCTCTCTCTGGGGGCTGAGAAGGGTACCTCGGGTGGAGCAGGGCTGAGGAAGGGCAGAGGGAGCTGGGGAGCTCCAGCCAGGAAAACCCCCAGGCTGCAGGCCTTGCCAAAAGGGCCAAATAGGTACTGGGGCTGCAAAGGGGCATCCAGAGAGGACCTGCTGCCTTCGCCTAACCCGCTTGCTGATGATGAGGGGTTTACAGACTGCAGTCTGCCCGAGGGAACGGGGGCTGGATCATGACTGGCAGTAGCCGCTGAGGCAAGGTGGGGATAGAGGGTTAGGGGTTCCTCTGGAGGGAGGGGGTACTGTGATGGGCAGAGCCCCTAGGCAAAGGGCACCAGGGTCTGTGAGGGCCATGGGGCCAGCAGCAGGTGACACAAGCTTGCAGAAGGCGCTCTGTGCTGGAAGGGCTCATTTCCTGGACGGCCAGCAGGAGGTGCTGTGCTGGTGAGTCATCGCCTTGCCACAACCCTGTTATAGTCCTAGCCTTCACAATGTCCTCAGGCAAGGAGTTCCACAGGTTGACTATGCACTCTGTGAAGAAGAATTTCATTTCATTTGCTGGCCCCTAGTTCTTATATTATGGGAACAAGTAAATAACTTTTCCTTCTTCATTTTCTCCACATCACTAATGATTTTATATACCTCTATCATATCCCCCCTTAGTCTCCTCTTTTCCAAGCTGAAGAGTCCTAGCCTCTTTAATCTCTTCTTATATGGGACCCTCTCCAAACCCCGTTCAGGGAATCAGAACCCACCTAAATCCCTGGACACACACATGAAACAAGGGGATTGTCACCAACATTTCTGGCTCCTTCATAGAAATGGAAGGGACCTCAGGAGATATCTAGTCCAACCCCTGCTCAAAGCAGGACCAATCCCCAGACAGATTTTTACCCCAGTTCCCCAAATGGGCCCCCCCCCCAAGGATTGAGCTCACAACACTGGGTTTAGCAGGCCAGTGCTCAAACCAGTGAGCTATCTCTCCCCCCAGTTAATAATTGGAGATATACCTATCTCCTAGAACTTCTTCCATCGGCTGAGGTGCTGGCAGCCCACTCCCGGCGCATACAGCTTCTGCTTCCCTCCCCAGCAAACAGCCCAAGGGGCACACGATAGAGGCGGGGCCGTGGGCTGTCAGGATTAATGGTCAGAGCAGGAGCAGGAAGCAGCTCCAATGCAAGGGTCAGAGCCGGAGTCAGGCATTAATAGCCAAGCTGAGAGTCAGAGCCAGGAGGGGACCCAGGCGGCACATCAAGGGTCAGAGCCAGAGTCCAGGGTCAGGGTAAGGAAGCCGGGACCAGGAGCAAGCTGAGGCGGCCAGGACTGAGCAGGCGCAGGGCTGGGAAACAATCAGGAGCAGGAGGAGGAGCCGGGCTGAAGCAGGACAGGAGCACGGGGAGGAGCAGCAGGCACAGGGAGGATGGTGACCATGGCATGAACACACGGAGCAGCCCGAGAGCTGCTGGGCTAAGAGCCAGCCAGCTGCCCTTCCTGCCCAGGAAGGGAGTGCAATCAGGCTGGGGGTCTGCAGCCGGCTGGCTGCTCTGGGTGGGTCGCCAGGTGACTAATTCTGCTGCAGCCCCTGTTCCCTGACAGTGTGACCCTCAGCTTCATCCAGTGCCCCCTTCCCCTGGACCGACTGCCGTGATCTCTGCAGCAGGGAGCAGAGTAACTCTCCTGTGGCTGGGCTTTGGGAGCATCGTCGCATGGGTCTGTGCACGTGAGAGAAACCGGGGCAGCAGCGTGGGGCTGCGGGACAGCGCATAGGATGACGCTGCAGGTGTTGCCAGTCGGGCTGTGCTGGAGATGGACGTGGAAGCTGAGGGCAGGTCGGGGTGCGCTCCCCTCGGTGATGTGGGGATGGCAGGGCAGGAGGTGCTGGAGACTCTCCCTTCACTTGCTATTTTCATGCTTCCGAGGGTTGAGCAGGTCCTGGTGTAACTTCAGCTGCCAGTAAATGTAGCCCTGGTTGTCAGCGCTGACATTTCATAGCAATGATCCATGTCTCCAGTGTCACTGGGCAGCCTCTGCCTGTGTGCTGCCCATGGCTCCTTGGGTCTGGGGCACACCTCTAGCTGTGTAACCTTGGGTTTGACAGGGGCTCTGCTCTCCTTTGTCTCTGCAGAATCAAAGCTGGAGATGGGTCGATAAATCCCTGGTCAGCTTCAGTGCTTGGGATAAATGGCAACCTGATAGTCAGAGAGCAAATGAGCACTGCGCAGTGTTCGAAAGTCCAGGTAAGTCGGTGGATCAGGCCCACATGCAACTACAAGGGAACTCTGGCAGCCCTCTGACCACACAGGTCCTGAGATACTGATCTGGGCTGGCCCCAGCATGCTCTGGAGTGCAGATCCTTGCTCCTCTCTCTTCCCTGTCCCATGCTGGGAGGGCAGTCAGGAGAGAACCCCTTGTCTCACCTGGTAAAACTGCTGCTTACTAGCTCCCCTGGGTCAGTTCACATCTCTGCTCTAGTGACAGGCAGGAGAGAGATGTGCTCACGCACAGACACGCACAGACATACACGCACACACATGCCTGGCCCCAGAAGGGGACTCTGCTGAGCTGTTAATGGGTGATGGCTCTGAGTCACTATTGCACCCCTGCTGTGCAAACACTGACCCACACAATGATGTGGGCACCAGAGCTGCATTTGCTCCCCCTGGTGGGGTCATTTTACTCACAAGTATTAGCACACGTGCTAGCTGCCCAGTCTCAAAACATTCACGCAATGAACATGAATGACAGTTCCCATGGAAACTGGCACTGGGAGGGATCATTAGCAAAAGCTGCAGACAGGGAGCAGACCCTGCAGGATGTGGTGTAAGTGACCAGGTGCTCACAGCGCCAGTGGGGAGGGGAAGAAGTTTTGAGTGGCCCAGGCAGCGAGTAGCCAGCGTTGGTGGATGATGAGGGGTCGCTTTGCAGACAGGCTGTGAACAGGAGAGGGGTGAAATTCACAAAGAATCCCCTGCCTGGCCCCGATCATTGGGTGCTGTGTCTGCGTGGGGCCTGCAATGCCAGGGTGTGGGGAGCGAGGGGCAGGGCACTGGGACAGGCCTGGGCCCGCCATAACCCAGGTGTGTTAGACAGGTAGACGCTGCAGTAAGAAGCAGCGAACTGAGCCCTGGGCTGTGTAGCAATTGTTTAACCTTTGATTAAAACTGTTGTTCATGCTGCGGAAGGTTGTTCCCTCTGCAAGGTGTTACGGCTGCTCAGTGCTGCTGTGGCTGGAGCTCTGCTGCCAGCTGTGCTAGCAGAGAGTGCACCTTGCCGTCCCGCCAGCCTTCAGCTTACTCATAAAGACGGACCACAGGTTCCGTTCGGTGGCAAAGGCGCTCAGCCAGGCTGACTGCCAGCAAAGCACAGGGCTAATGCCCTGTGCAACGGGTCCCAGGGACACTAACACAGGTGTGCTTGTGAGGAGGGAAAGGCTCAGTCCTGTCCCCTCGATGAATACACAGATTTCCCTCCGATGTCTTCCCCTGGTACACACCGATACAAACAGGTTACGTATTTCACTCCAGATGTTGTTAGTTACCACCCAGATTTTATACCTGCTAGTTCAAACAAACATCCTCATCCATTAGCCTGTCATCCCCTCAGGGCTGGTGCAAGGATGTTTCACTCCCTAGGCGAAACTTCCCCCTTGCGCCCTCCCCCGTCCCCGAGCCCCCACCCTGAGGCACCTCTCCACCTGCGCGGCAGCTCCCCCACCTTCCCCCTGAGGCGCCCCCCCCGTGGAAGCTCCCCGTCCCCCACCCTCCGCCTGAGGCACCCCCACCCCAGCTCACCCCTGCTCCACACACAAGCACCCCAAGCACGCAGTCGCTACTTCATTTTGTTGTACAGACAAAACTACACAGGATGTTTTCAGGTGGCAAGACAAAGATGCCACATTTATTATGATAACAATTTGATTTATGACCAGTAACTAATATCTTGATCCTTATACACACACATTATACCCAATACCTATAGACGCACACACACACACACACACACACACATCCATCAGACATTCTGCAGCTGCTGCACAGTTACCAGTCCTGAAGATAGCTTGAGTTCGTGGCTTGATTTTGCAGCTTGGGTTCGTAGCTTGTGGTGATATCTGGCCAGGAAAGCCGGACACAAGGACGAACTGGGTCTCTGTCGGGCGCACACGATGCCCTTCCATGTTGGCAGCAGAATGTTACCCGCCAAAGTCTCCCATCTCATCCATCCTTTCTGCAGGCTTTAGTTTGAATCCAGAGTCTATAGGTCTTGTTGTGTCAGGCTGCCTCTGGGTTTGGTGATTGATCACCCATCAATTGCAGGCCTGACTTTCAGCCTCAGATCTGGCTTTGATCTTCCTTCTATTGTACCTTTTCTTTTTAGGATGGACTCTTCTTACTTTGTTAGGGCTCTTGTCTGCATCTTCAGATGGTGGGGTTTGAACTCTGTTTCATCAGGACGGGCTGGGGCTGGAGGTTGATTCCATCATCCATACATGCCTTAGTCACACATCTAAACTAAACTAGTAAGACTACAGCAGGGTTTGCAAAAATGAAGGTTGGAGGAAGCTTTTACAAAATGGAGTGAGCATTTTAAAATGGGGTTTGAATTACAACATGGCAAACAGTGAACAGAAGTTACATTAATAAAGTGAACAATTAAAAACAATTTCATTTATCAGTTCTACAACTTCTCCCACCTCCCAGGCTTGCGGTGCCAATCAGCTTAGGTGCCGCAAGCCTGGGAGGCGGGAGAAGTGAAGCAGTCATGGCGTGCTCGGGGAGGAGGCAGGGCAGGGGTGAGCAGGGGCAGGGAGTTCCCCTGCGTGCCACCCCCCCATTACTTGCTCCAGGCAGCCCTCCCCGTGCCCCCCACCCCACGTCCCTCCGCCTAAATGTCGGTGGCGACTGGGGCGGCTGAAGATCTGGCCACCGCAGTCGCTGCCGAAGAAAATGGTACCCCCCAAATCCCAGCACCCTAGGCAACCGCCTAGGTCGCCTAAATGGTTGCACTGGCCCTGCATCCCCTCCTTACCTTTACAAGAGTCGGGCAGTTCTTGTGCCCTCGTGTGGGAATTTGTTTGTACAGTTACTTGGGAACTCTGGATGTTCTTTTACCATCCTCTCAGGTCAAGAAAGTGCTCACTTAGTTAGTGCATTGCTGTTTTCCAAGCCCAGGTCTACGCGGGGTCACAGCCTTTGATTCACACTGCTAGTTATGCCTAGAGCTCCAGCAAGGCCTACAAAATATTCATAATTTGTTACTTTTATAAACTATTAGTGAATTACATTTAACAAATATGTTAAAGGACTATAAAGGTCCCAAAGTCAAGGAAGTGCCAGATTAAGGCTGCCCATGTAACCTTAATGGAGCCCCTGCTACATGTTCATCACGATACAGTCTTGAGTTACAGGCTCATTGTCCGTCAGGCCTGATGTCGGCAGATGGGCACAGCCAGGGCTGCAGTCACTGGACGGGGATAGAGTCAAACAGCAGCAGAAACCCGCACCCCAGGGAACAGGGCACTGAGAACAGCTTATACCCCCCACAGAGCTCCCTGCTGGGCCTGGGGTGCTGCTGAGGGGCTGAGCCCACCCAGCCCAGCCCCAGGACTGTCCTTCCCTCGGTGCTGTCTGGTCTGACTAAGCAGGAATACTACTGCCGGGCAGCCCCCGGGCACAGGCACAGACACCCCCAGAGCAGAGGGGTAATGAGGTCTGAGGGAGGAACGTGCTGCTCCGTGCACAGCAGGCTGGTGACACTGACTCCTGGGGCAGGGACACATCCCCTCTGCACGGCGGCTGAGCCCAGCCTGGGACAGATGTTCCCATGGGTGTAGCCAGACCCAGATAGGCAGGGCATGGAGGGGGCCTGTCTGTGGGGCAGCTCACTCAGCAGGGAGAAGGCAGCAGTCCAGTTCCTGAGCAGGTGCCCCCAGTCCCAGGGCAGGGCTCTCGCTCTCCCCCCTGCCTTCTGGCTGGGGTGGGGGGCACGTGGGGTGGGGGAGGTAGGAGCAGTAGCACATGGACCAGGCTTCTCCCCTTCCACACGGAGCCTCAGCCTCTCTTTGCAGGATGGGGCTGCCCCACTCTGGGGTGCTCAGGGCTCCATCCCACCCTCCTCTTCCTCAGGGCTGTGCACAGGAGCTGGGATCTTCTCCGAGGGGCACAGAACGGGGCGGGGGAGGGGTCACTGTATGAGCAGGAACAGCCCAGCCTGCCCCACCCCAGGGGTCATTTCTGTTTTTCTTTCTAGGTTTTCAGAAATGGCACGATTATCCCTGTGAAGAGCATTTCTCTTTCGTTTGTAAGCACAAACCCTAGGGGAGGCAGGTCGCCTGGAACAGAGGGCTCCCAATACCCGGGCTGTGAGTGAATCGAGTCCCTCTGGCTCCCCGGGGAGACCAGATCCTGTGTCCCCGGCTGCAAAGTCCCTTTTGCAAAGCATCGCTGTGCTGCGCTGTGTCACTCCTGCTCCTTTCTGCCCCCTTCTCTCCCTGCGGCCCTCACGCTCTGCTCTTCTCAGCAATCTCAGCACAGTGAAGTGATAATAAACTTTCCCTCCAGCATTCAGCTCAGTGTGTGTCTCCTTTCTCGTCTTCCTGACTCTGGCATGGACAGCTCCCTGTGTCGCCTGGCCCAGGCTCAGCACCCCGGAGCCAGTCCCTGAGGGGCAGGAAAGGGACTGAAGAAGGAATGAGGGCCCTGACCTTCTGGTAAAAACATGGGGCATTGCTACCCCTGAGACACAGCCCGTTCATCCCGCTCCCCTCTGTCCAGCCCCGGGCGCTCATCCCTCCTGTCCTCATCTCAGCGCTCTCCAGAGCAGGATCTGTCTAGCCTGCCTGCAATGCACCTGCCCATCTTGCAGAGCAGGAATACAAACCAGAAAAGACTGAGCCAGGACTCCTGGGTTCCAATCCCAGCTCTGCGGGAGGGATCCAGTGTGATCCTGGGAACATCCCTTCTCCTCTTCCCTGTTACACTATCTCCGTCCCCGACTGACGGGGTGTTCTCTGCCCCCAGCTTTCATACAGCCTCCCCCAGAGTGTCCCCTTATTGTGCTGGCCCCAGGCCTCTCCTCCAGGGAAAGCGGCTCTCCTGCTTCAATCCCATTCAAATAGCAGCTAGAACAGTCACCAACCTGCCAAACCGAGTTTGTGAGATTTCAGCTTTAACACTGAACTGGCCTCCTGGCAAAGTCCTAAGAACGTAAGAACGGCCATAGTGAGGGCTGGTCTATGCTAGGGGAGGGGATTGATCTAATATACGCAACTTCAGGGGTAGCTGGCTAGGGGTAGGCTGGGCTGGCCTGGCCAGTCCTCAGCTCAGCCACAGCCTGCCGGCGTGTCCCACCCTGGAGCTAGGCCACAGGCACCTGACGTCTGCAGTTGCTCTTTTCCACTTCCTGTCCTGCGCCCTGTGCTCTGGAGATGCTGGATCCTCCCACGTTGGTGCTAGGGGAGGCTCGTGCCTCCGCGGGCAGTGGGGGATCCCACCGCCTCACTGCAGACAGGTATTTTGAAAGAAATTTCCAAAATAATTGAAACTGGTGTGATTATATTGTGTGATATGCAAAAATAAAATATGCAGAATTTTAAAATATTGTGTGCATTTTTTTAATTTTTGGTGCATACGTTATTTATTTATTTATTTATTTATTTATGGCACATAATTCCCCCAGGGATAGAAAATGACTGAATAGTGGTTGTAGCTGAAAAATGATTGGTAAATCTGTAGGGAATGAATCATTCCAAAGTACAGTTTCGGAGTGGGGTGACCAGTAGGCTACAGGAGCCAGGGTCACAGCTTTTTAAAACTTGGGCTGTCTGACCTTTTCATTTAAAGCACAAATAAGGAGAAGATGACAAGTGCCCTTCCACTCCCAAAAGCCACAGAAACAAACTGTAATGAATGTGGCTTAATAGGTTATACTAAGTGCTTTGAAGTGAATACATTTCGCAGGATTGTGCTTATAAATGCTGCATCTAAATGCTACCACTACAGCCAAAGCCAATCCACCCATGACATGTTCGTTTAATGCTCAGATCATCTGATGAATTGAGTCACTGGTGAGAACCCTCAGCTTCCTGCCCTCAGAGTCTCAATGCTGATTGGCTGAGCTGGGGGCTAACGCTGTCCCCTTTCTACTCCATCATTTTACCTGACAGCCTAGAGAGTCTGGCAGGCCATAGCTCTCCTTCTTTGCAGCAACTGAGAGCTCCTGTCCCCAAGAGCACCGCCTTGCCTCTGAGTCCTGATGGGCCTTGTCAGGGCCAGGTGCTCGACAGACAATCAACTGCCTACGTGGGCTCCTTCCTTTTCAATTAGCTTCCCATACGTAACCTGGCCCAGATTCCCCTTAAAGGGACCAGCAACCCCATGACACCTCAGCACTGACGTTCACTAGTCTCCATGGAACACGGGAGCTATTTATCTAGGTTTTTCAGTTGGTTCCCATCACCATAGTATCTGAGGCAAGTATCCGAGGGCCAATTTTCCTGTGGGGAGGCAATCTCTCTTCCCTCTGAACAACAGCCCGACTCTTTTGTTTTAATTCAATATAAATATGCATGAGTGCTGGTGAGCAAGGGCTTGTTTACCCTAGACAGTTGTGCTGCTTGAGCACCACTAGTATAGTTAAAGCGGTACAACCCCCTAGTATGGACACTGTCAGATCGGTGTAAAGGTGCTTTGTACCAGGATATCCCAGTACAGGGAGGGGAATAAGCTATATCGCTGTAAAGCACTTTTATAGAGACACAGCTGTGTCCATGCTAGAATTTGTGCCAGGGCAACTATTTAGGTAGCACTAAATAAATAAATGCATCCTAACCAAAGTAGTACAAAGAACTGTGTGTAGAACAGGCCTTTACATATTAGGAAACACCAGCGTTGAGGTGGCATGTACAACTTTAGCACAGTGATGTTGTGCACATGATTTGTGATACAGACTCACAAGTGTGGCTTTGGCGTCATTTGCCTTCCCCTCACTGCATCAGTTTCCTCCAAACTCCTTAGGGAAGTGGTGCTTTCTCCACCTACTGGTGTCTTCTAATGAAGACCAGGCTTTGGTCCTTAACTAGCCACTTTGCTCTACAGGAGGCCTGTGATGTGCAGGGGGTGGGGAGGGGTCAGGTTAGATGATGTATCAGTCTTTTCTGGCCTTCAAGTCTACAAATCTATGAGAAACTGATTGTGGCACGTTGAGCAGCATTTGATATTTTCATGTGTAGCCTGCCTGATCCCCAGAACTAACAGTGAGTGACTGGGGGGTGATACAAGGGGAGCAGCTCAAACATCCAAAGGTCGGGCCAGGGGCACGGCCGTGGTGGGTGTGGATGTAACATCACAAGGGCCTTATCCAAGGCCTCAGCTTATTGGTCAGAGGAGGCTGGGAGGCGGTGACCTCACAGAGAGACCCTGACAAGGGCCAGGCAGGACAGGCTGCAGGGCAGGGGCAATCTCAGAGAGCCCCGTGACTTTGCTGCAGCCAGTCTCCT